>JASERS010000002.1:41580486-44080486 GCA_036711965.1 Onthophagus sagittarius
GGGGGGTACAATTTAAAATAAGAAAGATTTTAAACCAACAGAACTTGGTTAACGAAATCACTAGCCTTTACTTAATAAGTTTGTTATGAAATTTTATTCATGAGATACTTATTACCATTATTTTTTTTCGTTTTTATTTTGTTGTGCTGCTGTCATTCAGCCGATTTCAATAAAATTTTAGAGGTGTGTAGACATCCATAAAAGACACCCAAAAATATGAGAAATGGTATATCGTGCAATTTAAAAATTATATATGATCATGGCGTCACACTTGTTTGGGACACGCTGTATAATCAAAAATAATTTCCTGAAATGCGGTCTCAGATATAGCAAGAAATAATAGACCCTGTACAATAATTTATTATTTAATAAACGACCAGTTCACAGCACAAAATTTCTGTGCTGTGAAATAAAGATTATTTCTTAACCTTTATTTTTTAGTTGTATAACATATCAACTATGTTAAAATCTTAAAATTATGATATTTTGGAGATTTTTGCTATAGAAGATTGCATTCAAATCGTATATCTAGGCATATACTTATTGCATAAACGTAATTTTCAATTTTATACATATAATTTATTAAAATGAGACAAAAGCGTTCGTTACATGTCTTGGTAAAGATACACAGTCTTCTAAATGAAAATTTTTTCCCAAAACGCTGAGGTCGCTTGTGGGCAAAATGCTGCTACAATCCTTCAAAATTGAAAATTGTATATCAATTTATCAAATCTGGCGCCTCGATCGCACGTGACCTCGGCGAAGTGGGACAAAATCGTTCCTTACCTGTCTTAGTAAAGATACAAAGTCTTCTAGAAAAAGATTTTCCCCCAAAACGTCGAGGTCGCTTGCGGAAAAAGCGCAACAATCCTCCAAAATTGATGATCTTGTGTAAATTTGTCAAATCTGGCAAGCGATCTCGGCGAAGTGGGACAAAGGCGTCCCTGACATATCTTATCAAAGATACAAAGTTCTCTAGAAGAAGATTTTCCTCCAAAACGCAGAGGTAACTTGCGGGCGACCTGCTACAATTCTCTAAAATTGTATAGTTCATAACCAAACTATGCAATAGTGAATCAATATCGATAATCTTGTTATCGTATTATATTTTAAGCTATTCTAGTCTTCTAGTCCTTATTAAGTTCATAAAATGATTTTATCTAGCTAGAATTTTTTACACGACATTTATTATTAGCATTAGAATTTAATTATATGCTGATCTTGATCCTGCTTGTTATGTCAGTGCAGAAATTTTATCTTAAATTCGTGATATTCATAACCGGCGTGGAATATCTAAACAAAACAAAATTTTAAACAAAAAAATAGGAACAAGATTTTCGCGTTTTCAATTCTTTTATTTTTCCGCGTGTGGGCAAATTTGGGCGTTATTATAGGCTATTTCAAAAGATATAAGATAAGATATATTATAGACTATAAGAGATAGGAAAAAATTAATGCCATTTCACAGCCTCTTTTTCCAAGACAAATCCAATCCAGCAATCACCAGACTTTTATTGTCTTCTATTTTTAAGTTTTAGCAAATAAGTCAAATGTTCGCGATTTCGAAAAATGTTCATATGACACTTTTTGGTAAGACTAATTTCTGATATTATTCTCATGGGATGGATTGGTATCAGGGCCGTCCTAAAAAATTTCGCGCCCGTGGGCTACACATATCAATGCGCCCTTATTTCGCGAAAAACATTAAATATAAGTGGGACTACATACATTTTGTGTCAAAAATTGCCGCCCCCTAATATCTGGCGCCCTAAGGCTAAAGCTCAGTTACCCCTGTGGTTAGGATGGCCCTGGTTGGTATCATTTTTAATACCAACCCAACTCAACTTACCGTCGAGCATCAGTTATCTTAGATATTCATTAGATTTACATGTATCTTAAATTTTTATTTTAAAACATTCGCTCTATATTTCAGTTTTTAAAAACAGAATGATATCTAAAATAATAAATCTAATAAGTATTTAAGCTAACGAGCCCGAGACGTGGTACCTCTTGTTTCATATTTTTGTAGTTTCTTAGATAGCCTATAATAAGAACTTGTATTACTCGTAATAAAATACGAAAACGTTATTTTGATGTTTTTGTTAAAAATTTTATTTCATATTAGAATCCAAAATATTGCAACAAAGTTTGCAGTTTACCTGAACAGATACTTGCGCTGAACAAAGAAATCTTATTTTAATGAGACCCCTTGGCTCCCCTTAGCTCCCCTTGGCTTCCCCTGGCTCGAGCGCATCTATTGTCCCGATGAATATAACGACATAATACATAACTCGAAAGTACGTAAGCTTGGTTTCCGAAGAATTCATATTGTATAGCATTAATGATTGATACCTTCAAATTAAGCAAGACTGATAACACTATGACAAAATATTCCAAATTTTGGTATTTTACAATAATATATATCCAATTATTAAATAATAATAACATTAAAGAAAAAATTCTATTTATTTTTACAGTTTTTGAACTTGGTTCCTTTCAGAATGAAACTATCAAACATTAATAATTAAATTGACCCTTCTCAACTGACTACAAGTAAATGATTTTAAGCAATTTTATAATTTTATTAATCTGTTCTTTTACGAAAAATAAAAAGGCAACTCAAAAAGAGTTTCTCCCTTGCAACACATTTTGACAATTTTTATCAAGAATTGTTTAAATGTGAAGCAACCATAGTATTTTAGAAGAAAGCTAACGCAACAATAATAATTATTGTTGTTAGATGCATCGATATCGAGAAGTATTCGATAATGCATATTAAATGTAAATTAACTGCATTAGTTACTGTTTCAACTTGTTAATGGTAATATTTGGGAAAAGGAGCATGTTACAAAAAAAATTTAGAACAAAAGTTGTAACAAAATTTATTTTTAACAATATTGTTCTCTTGCACTTTTATTGTTAAATCCATAAATTTTAAGAGACATACGAAAATATAGAAATTAATGAATTTCGTTTCTTTACAACAGTGTTTCCCAACCTATGAGTCGCAACTCAATATTGGATCACGAAATATTTGAAATGGGTTGCAAATCTCCACGTAAAATTAATAGAACTAAATCTCTTTTTACACGAAAGATACGTTTCCAAAAAAAGCCGAGAATTAAGTGTAAACAATATTAAAAAAAATTTGGTTAGAGTTCATTTAAGAATTTATTTAGTGCTTATGCGGGATCTTTTTACTTTATAACGGAGTTTGTGGGAACTAAGCAATAAGTATTTCAATTCATTTTTGAGATACCAATTTTTGAACTCAACCTAAATTTGTAAAATTTAATAAAGATAAAAATTCCTTAATCACTTTTTAAAACTTCTAAAAGAACGCATGCATATGGAACTCAATTCGTTCTTCAGATATCAAGTTTTGAAATCAACCTAAATTTGAATCCAAAATTAATAAATTATTTCCTCATAAATAAATCGAATTTTTCAGATATCTTGATGATGTTTTTGTGATTTACAAAGAAAAGTTTGCGCTTTAGCAAGTTTGGATTGAGTTTTAATTTAAGCCCAACTTGATCACCTCAACTACATTAAGATTAAAGTGAAGAACTGAAATTCGCCATAAATATTCTATAAGAATTGACATTTAATTTAAGCCCAAGTTGATTGCTTCATCTTCATTAACAAAATAGTTATTAGTTATCACATAATTGTGTTGGGTTGTCTTTAGAAAATCATACCTTCTGTTCTAGAAATGTTGAAGAAATGAAATTCACCATAAATATTCTGTAAGGATTGTGATTAAAGCTATCAACTTCCTGAAAATTAATTGACATTACGTCTTAACAACGCTTCATCTATTTATAAAAAATATGCACTTTTTCGAGAAGAAACGCACGCATGTGTATCTTATAATTCGTTCTTGAGATATCAAGTTTTGAATTCAACCTAAACTTGAATTCTGAATTAATAAATTTTTTAATATTTCTTATAATTAAATTTTTATTTAAATCTTGAGATATCTTGATGATATTTTTTGTGATTTATAAGGAAAAGTGTGCATTTTTGTGATTTATAATACTTATAAACTCAACTTAAATTTGTAGCATTTCATAAAATAAACAATTTCATTGATTGTTTAAAAAAAAACATTATAAAAAAATCAAATTCTTAAGATATCATGATAATCTTTTTTGTGATTTATAACTAAAAGTGTGCACTCTTCGGAGAACAAAACCATGCGTGATTATAAAGAAAAGTATACAGTTTTTCGAGAACTAATGCAGGCATGTGTATCTTAATTCGCTCTTGAGATATCAAGTTTTAAATCCAACCTAAATTTCAATTCAAAATTAATACATTTTTTCTTCATAAAAAAAATCGAATTCTAGAGATATCTTGATGATTTTCTTTGTGATTTATAATTAAAAGTGTGTACTCTTCAGAGAACAGAACCATGCGTGACTATCTAACCACACGATTTATAGATATCAAGTTTTGAACTCAACCTAAATTTGTGGCATATCATAAAATTAAAAATGTCCTTAATCATATATGAACTTGCACTTTTCCGAAAACAAAACCATACTTTAGTATCTCACATTGTTTTTGAGCTATCAATTTTTGAAGTCAATCCAAATTTGTAGCATTTCTTAAAAAAAGACAATTTCCTTGATTGTTTTTAAAGAATTGTAAAAAATCGAATTCTGAAGATATCTTGATGATTTCTTTTGTGATTTATATCTAAAGGGTGCACTCTTCCGACAACAAAACCATGCGTGAGTATCTCAATTCGTTCTTGACATATCATGTTTTGAACTCAACCTAAACTTGGAGAATATCATAAAATTAAAAATGTCCTTAATCATTTTTAAAAAATCTTAAAAAATCGAATTCTTAAGATATGATAAATTTTTTGTTAAACATAAAAGAAGCAGTTTTCATAAAAGTATGCAGTTTTCCGAAAACAAACAGATACTTTAGTATCCTACATTGTTTTTGAGATATCAATTTTTGAACTCAACCTAAATTTGTAGCATTTCATTAAATAAACAATTTCCTTGATTGTTTTTAAAAAATTATAAAGATCGAATTATTAAGATATCTTTATGATGTTTTTTGTGATTTATAATTAAAAATGTGCACTCTTCCGACAACAAAACCATGCGTGAGTATCTTATTTCGTTTTTGAGGTATCAAATTTTGAACCCAACCTAAATTTGTGGTATATCATAAAATAAAAAATGTCCTTAATCATATATGAACTTGCACTTTTCCGAAAACAAAACCATACTTTAGTATCTCACATTGTTTTTGAGCTATCAATTTTTGAAGTCAACCTAAATTTGTAGCATTTCATTAAATAAACAATTTCCTTGATTGTTTTTAAAAAATTATAAAAATCGAATTATGAAGATATCTTTATGACTTTTTTTGTGGTTTATAATTAAAAGTGTGCGCTCTTCCGACAACAAAGCCATGCGGAAGTATTTCAATTCGTTTTTGAGATATCAATTTTTGAACTCTACCTAAATTTGTAGCATTTCATTAAATAAACAGTTCCCTTGATTGCTTTTAAAAAATTATAAAGATCGAATTATTAAGATATCTTTATGATGTTTTTTGTGATTTATAATTAAAAATGTGCACTCTTCCGACAACAAAACCATGCGTGAGTATTTTATTTCGTTTTTGAGGTATCAAATTTTGAACCCAACCTAAATTTGTGGTATATCATAAAATTAAAAATGTCCTTAATCATATATGAACTTGCACTTTTCCGAAAACAAAACCATACTTTAGTATCTCACATTGTTTTTGAGCCATCAATTTTTGAAGTGAACCCAAATTTAAAGCATTTCTTAAAAAAAGACAATTTCCTTGATTGTTTTTAAAGAATTGTAAAAAATCGAATTCTGAAGATATCTTGATGATTTCTTTTGTGATTTATATCTAAAGGGTGCACTCTTCCGACAACAAAACCATGCGTGAGTATCTCAATTCGTTCTTGAGATATCATGTTTTGAACTCAACCTAAACTTGGAGAATATCATAAAATTAAAAATGTCCTTAATCATTTTTAAAAAATCGAATTCTTAAGATATCATGATAAATTTTTTGTTAAACATAAAAGAAGCAGTTTTCATAAAAGTATGCAGTTTTCCGAAAACAAAGAGATACTTTAGTATCCTACATTGTTTTTCAGATATCAATTTTTGAACTCAACCTAAATTTGTAGCATTTCATTAAATAAACAATTTCCTTGATTGTTTTTAAAAAATTATAAAAATCGAATTATTAAGATATCTTTATGATTTTTTTGTGGTTTATAATTAAAAGTGTGTACTCTTCCGACAACAAAGCCATGCGGAACTATCTTAATTCGTTTTTGAGATATTAATTTTTGAACTCTACCTAAATTTGTAGCATTTCATTAAATAAACAGTTTCCTTGATTGCTTTTAAAAAATTATAAAGATCGAATTATTAAGATATCTTTATGATGTTTTTTGTGATTTATAATTAAAAATGTGCACTCTTCCGACAACAAAACCATGCATGAGTATCTTAGTTCGTTTTTGAGGTATCAAATTTTGAACCCAACCTAACTTTGTGGTATATCATAAAATTAAAAATGTCCTTAATCCTTTTTGAAAAATCTTAAAAATCGAATTCTTAAGATATCTAGATAAATTTTCATGCTAGTTATAAAGAAAGTATGCACTTTTCCGAAAAAAACATACTTTAGTATCTTACATTATTCTTGAGATATCAATTTTTGAACTAAACCTAAGTCTGTAGCATTTCATAAAACAAACAATTTCCTTGATTGTTTTTAAATATTATAAAAAATCGAATTCTTAACATATCTTGATGATTTTTTGTAATTTGTAAAGAAAAGTACGCAAGTTTGTAGCATTGCGCTTTGGTAAAGTTGAATTGAGTTTGTCGTATTGAATAAGTCCAAGTTAATCGCCACAACTTCATTAAAATTAAAGTTATCAACTTCATTATTAACATTACGTTTTAACAAAGCTTTGTTAATAAATATAAAAAATAAATATAACACAACCCATGGGAGGTCGAAAATCACACCTCCTCTTATACAAATCGTTAAGAAATTAAATTCGCCAAAAATATTCTATAAGAATTGAAATTTAATTTAAACCCAAGATGATCGCTTCAACTTCACCAACAAAAATATTATTTCTTTATTAAAATTAGTTGGTGTTTTGAATACGAAAAAATCGAATTCTTAAGATATCTTAATACAATTTTTGTGATTTATAAGTACGCACTTTTCGATAACACACGCAATCAAAATGTTCAAACCATTTTTGAAAAATTGTAAAAATCCAATTCTTAAAACATATTGATGAAATTTGTTATAATTGATAAAGAAAGGTACGTACTTTTGTCGAGAACGTATGCATGAGTATCTTACCTCGTTTTTGAGATATCAAGTTTTGATCTCAATCTAAATTTTGTAGCATCTAATTAAAATAACAATTCTTGTAAAAAGATATTTTTTTTCTTTTTGACTCATATAAAAATTATTCGATATCTATCAAAAAATTTTAATAAATGAGTCATGCAATTTTTTCAACTTCTCGTGCAAATTTGATTTTCAATAATATTGCTGTCCACATTTTTGTTCTTGAATTCGTCAAAATCGATAAAAATTCAAAAATATCAAAATTTTATGAATTCATTGTTTTGCAAGATCTCAATAGTAACACTTGGTAATCAGAGCATGTTAGAAAAGAAAATTTTAAGACCGAAGTTGCATCAAATTTGATTCTTCTGTTTTACCTTTTTTTTTAATTTCCAAGCGTTACCATCGCTTGGAAATTGAATCATGCTAAAAAACCCTTCCCTTTGGATTAACAATAAATGATGTTAGTATTGCAAGTTTGGCGGTTGATTCATCTGTATATTTATTAACAAAGCTGCAGCTTTGTTAAGAGGTAATGTTAATTTTAAGGAAGTTGATAACTGTAATCTTAATGAAGTTGTGGCGATTAACATCATCAAGATATGTTAAGAATTCGATTTTTTGTAATTTTTAAAAACAATCAAGGAAATTGTTTATTTTATCAAATGATACAAATTTAGGTTGAGTTCAAAAATTGATATTTTAAAAACAATGTAAGATACTATGATTCTTTTTCGGAAAAGTGCATACTTTCTGTTATAACTAGCAAGAAAATTTATCAAGATATCTTTAGAATTCGATTTTTTAAGATTTTTCAAAAAAAAATTAAGGGCATTTTTAATTTTGTGATATGCCACAAATTTAGGTTGAGTTCAAAAGTTGATATCTCAAAAACGAATTAAGATACTCACACATGGTTTTGTTGTCGGAAGAATGCACACTTTTATTTTTTTTAAACAATCAAGGAAATTGTTCATTTAATGAAATGCTACAAATTTAGGTTGAGTTCAAAACTTGATATCTCAAAAACGAATTCAGATACTCACGCATGGTTTTGTTCTCGGAAGAGTGCACACTTTTAATTAATCAAAAATAAATCATCAAGATCTGGAATGAAATGGTTAGTTACTCGCCAATTCTGGAACGTAAGACGGACTTCATACCCCTACAACACATTTTTACTAAGAGTTATCTCACCTGCCCAAGTTTCACAGAAGTAGAAGTAAAAAAAATTAACAAAATCTACACTGATGGTTCGGTTAGTCGGGAAAGAGCTGGAGCTGGAGTTTTCTCGTACGATCTCCAACTGCACATATCTACTCCATTAGGTAAAGGTACCACCGTCATACAGGCAGAATTAATCGCCATTCTACTTGCCGCTGACTTTATTGTCAGATCCAACTTGCAAGGTAAGACTTTCACATTTTATACTGACAGTAGAGAATCCATTTCAGCCCTGAGTAGAATAACTATTACCTCAGGACTTGCCATGGACTGTCACCTAACATTGGCGAAAGCCGCAGCACATAACTGTGTTTCACTTCAATGGATAAAAGAACACTCGATCTGTTCAGGTAATAAGCATGCTGATAGGCTTGACAAAAGAGCTACCAAGCGAGCTATCTGTTCACCTGAACCGTTAATCGCTCCGTCCGTATCAACTCAAATTGAGCTTATTAAAGATTTCACCCACAGGAAATTCACAGACTGGTGGGATAGGACAAAGGGCTGGTATCTGTCTAAAGAACTATTGTGTTATCCTTCAGCAAAGACAGCCTTGTCTTTCGTAAGACTCGGTAGAAGCGCCCTACGTATTTTAACGGGACTCATCACGGGTCACCATCCACTCACCACGGGTAAGGTAAACAAGCATCTCTACAATCTTAAGCTTGCTACTAGTCCCCTCTGTCGCTTTTGTTAAGAGAGCGAGGAGACTGTTTGACACATCTTGTGTGAACTCTACAAGACCTCAGAATGAGAGACCTTGGAGAGGAATGGCCGAGTATAGATGGCATCAGGAACACACCTCTGAGCTGTATCCTAGCCTTCGGAAATTCCTTAGGCTGGTTGATGTAGCCGGAGAGAGTGTAGGAGGATGTACAAGGGGCCCGGTGGGGCCTAGGTGCTGTATGCTGCAGCGTACCCTCCTCTTTCCTACATACATACATCATCAAGATATCTTAAGGATTCGATTTTTTTACAATTCTTTAAAAACAGTTAAGGAAATTGTATTTTTCATGAAATGCTACAAATTTGGGTTGAGTTCAAAACTTGATATCTCAAAAACAATGTGAGATACTAAAGTATGATTTTTTCTTGGAAAGGTGCATACTTTCTTTTATAATTAGCAAGAAAATTTATCAAGATATCTTTAGAATTCGATTTTTTAAGATTTTTCAAAAATAATTAAGGACATTTTTAATTTTATGATATGCTATATTTTTATAATTTTTTAAAAACAATCAAGGAAATTGTTTATGTAACGAAATGCTACAAATTTAGGTTGAGTTCAAAACTTGATATCTCAAAAACGAATTGAGATACTCACGCATGGTTTTGTTCTCGGAAGAGTACTCACTGTTACTTATAAATCACAAAAAAAAATCTTAAGAAGAAGATATCTTAAGAATTCGATTTATTAAGTTTGTTCAAAAATGATTAAGGACTTTTTTTATTTTTATGATTTGCCACAAATTTAGGTTGAGTTCAAAACAATATCATGTTTTGAACTAAAGGTGAGATGTTCACGCATACTTTTCTTCTCTAACTTTATCAACATATTCTAAGAATTCAATTTTTTACGATTTTTCAAAATGATTAAGGAATTTTTTGATTGCGTGTTTTATCGAAGAAGTGTGTACTTTCTTATAAATCACAAAAATGTTATCAAGATATCTTAAGAATTCAATTTTTCATTCAGTATTCAAAGCACCAACTAATTTTAATAAAGAAATAATGTTTTTTTTTTGGTGAAATTGAAGTGATCCCATGATGATCTTAGCTTAAATTAAATTTTAAATCCTATAGGATACTTTTGGCGAATTTCATATCTTCACGATTTGTATAAGAGGAGGTGAGATTTTCGAAATATAACATGAAAGTGCGCAATGCTAAACTTGCACACTTTTCTTTATAAATCACAAAAAAAAAAACAACACGATATTTTAAGAATTCGAGATTTTATAATTTTTTAAAAACAATCAAGGAAATTTTTTATTTTATGAAATGCTACAAATTTAGGTTGACTTCAAAAATTGATATATCAAAAACAATGTGAGATACTAAAGTATGGTTTTGTTTCGGCAAAGTGAATACTTTCACTATAACTAGCAAAAAAAAATTATCATGATATCTTAAGAATTCGATTTTTTAAGATTTTTCAAAAATGATTAAGGACATTTTTAATTTTATGATGTGCTCCAAATTTAGGTTTAGTTCATAACATTATATCTCAAAAACGAATTGAGATACTCACTCACGGTTTTGCTTTCGGAAGAGTGCACACTTTTAGTTATAAATCACAAAAAAATCATCAAGATATCTTAAGAATTCGATTTGAAAAGAAAATTTTAAGACAAAAGTTCTGCTTTACAAGATCTTAACGGTAACGCTTAGAAATTGAATCATGCTAAAAAGCCTTTTCCTTTGGATTAACAATAAATGCTGTAAGTATTGCAAGTTTGGCGGTTGATTCATCTGTATATTGTTAACGTAAATACAAAAGGGGCGTCTTTCCTGAATAATATTTCGTTCAACTACCTACGACGCTTGGTACTATTATCTCTCTTTTCTATAAAAATGTCTTTCTGATAAACGTAGTCCATTTAAAGAATTCAATTGATGCTATGAATGTTAAAGAAAACAGTGTAAAAAACAACAACATTTTACCTTTTTTTCCGTTATTAACGCACTGAAGAGTATTTTTCTTGACGATTCTTTTATCTTGTTGGTGGTTTGTTGAGGAATCTCGATGAATGTGATCCAGCAAAACGCTTGGGGAACAGCCCATACCACTCTAAAGATAATAAATATCTTTAGTACATCTGAAATGAATTGATAAAATTTTTTGAATTTATTTATTAAGATAATAATTGCTTATTTTTTAAATTAAAATGATGCAAAAGCGGATTTTGATTAAAATTTATCTAAATCGGATGAAGTCAGAATCAAAATCAAATTTTTCGGTTCGAGCATTAACTTTTAAATATTTTAAAACTTTTCGAGAATCCAGAAAAAAATGTAAACAAACTAAGGTAGGAGCATTATTTTTAAACGTTTTAGTGGGAAATCTCTCCCGCTACGTTCACATTTCCTCTAATTGTAAAAATAAACACTTCACAAATAGTTTCAAACTAACAAAAAAATGTAAAGGTGAGTAGATTCTGTAAGGATTTACCTCAATTTTTCTCCAAATCCATTTGAATATGCAAAAACACAAAAAATACCAAAATTAAGGAATTTTCTACCTCAAAATAAATTAATCCCACAGGATGTAACAAAAAAAATCACTCACAAAGCATAAAAAGTTGGGGGAGGATAGAATATGGGATTAAATCCAGGGAAAGTTTGAATACCCATGTACTCAAGGGGTTAAACTTTTGGTAATAAAAAAATCGTTAATAAAAAAACAAGATTAATTTAAAATTTTTAATGCAATATGTAAATTAGAAATTGTTTATTATTAACTAAACGATTTTATCAGTAGTCGGAAGATGTCACTTACGACCATTCAAAACTTAGAAGGTAACACCAAGCATATAATGAGCCTTTATAATGCAAGTTTTAACGCCACACAAGGTGACGTGAAAGCAATTCACACGTAGTAGATCGTCCTCTAGTGCAAACACAACGATTAAATTCATCGTACGAGTAACAAAAATAAACTATAAAACAAGACTATTAATAATTTTAACATGCAACAAGTGGATCTTGAAAGACGCATCTTTTCAAATAACAACTTTAACATTAAAACAACAACTAATACATCCCTTTACCTTTTTTTTCTACAATTTTTGAATTAGCTAATTTTGAAATTCCTTAAGACTTTGGCGCCAAAGATTAATTGTTATTAAGTTCGCGCGAACACCGCGTGAGCGCGCGAACAGGATAGCGTTCAAATTATCCTTGCATTTACGCGTGGAACCGACCAACTAAAACCAGAAACGCCAGGAGAACCGTTCAGAGACCCTGGGATAGATTGAATTTGCGCGCGACTGCGCAACAAACAAAAAACAGATTTAAATAGAATACTGCATGTATGGAGAACTCTATATGTCGATTACAGAAACCTGTAAAAATTGTCTATTGTGTCTACAATGTGTCATTATAAATGTCAAAATAAATAAAATGTAAATAATTGTAGGTCAAAAATTAATTATCTCTGGCCTCGTTTGAAGAAGATGATCTATGAACGTAAATAAATAGCTTGTAATCGATATTTAATAATTGTACGATTCCACGTTGATGTTATTTTATTGAAGGTTTTAATTTTGCGATTTTTAGGTTATGTGAAGTGTTAATGTAGAAGAAAGAAAAGAATGGATAGAAATTATAAATATATGCAAGTAAGAAACTTACTTTTAATTGGTACATGTGAAAACTTATTAATTTAATTTAAAAGTGTTAAAAACAATAACCCTTAAGAAAAAGTTTTTTTGTATTTTTTTTCTTATAATTTAAATAAATATCACATTGATAGGGTAAATACGCCAGTAGTTGACCACTTAAAAATTCAAAAGAAGAACAAGGAGCACCAACTGATCCTTGAAAATTAAGATAGGTATACAATTTCCGTCTGTAACTTTACAAATGATTTGTTGGAACAAAATAAAACTAAAATTATCATCAATATTGTTCAAAAGGACTGAATATGCCAGAGCATGTCTTCTCTTGATGCGACCAGTGTAAGTCCAGTAGTTAACCAATAATTCTTTAGCTTGCAGCCATTCATTCGTACTTAAACTCGTGTAAATACAACTCAAGATGAAAGTTGAGAAAAAAAAAAAGTTGAGAAAAGTCACAATTTTACAGTAAGTTGATATTGAAAAATTAATTAAAATTCAATTTTTATTTCATCTCAATAATAACATATACAGGGTGTCTCACGTAACTGGTTCATTAGAACTTTTTTAGGTTCCACTATTCGTAGAGGCTTGAAATTTTGGTAACATGGGTTGTTCATTCCGACCTATTAATCTAAAATATTTTCAGATGGCCGCCACTTCCGGTCTACCGGAAGTAGACTTCAACTTCGATATTTTAAATGGAATGCTATAGTTTTTATTACACCATTCAATTATACATAAGAAAATATGTTGACTTTGATAACAGTTGTTGGTGCCTACCGTTTTTTGTTTTCGAGTTATTTTGATTTTAAGTGTTTTTTGGCAAATATCACCATGCTCTTTACAAGCCCATATCTCAGCCAACGTTAACTCAAAAACGTTTTGCATTGGTGCGATAACTCTTCATGTGCTGCTAAATAGATTGTCATTTGTTATATCAGTATATCTTATACAGGCTGGTCAAAAATTGAGTTACCGTTTCTCTGTATTCAATTGCGTGAAAGTCGAAAATTTTAAATGGAACGCCCCATATTTTCATACCCTATCAGAAAGGAAATTTAATTCTCTACAAATTATCTATAAATATTCCTATACCTATTTATTATAGTTTTCTTGCTATTGAGGAATTTATCAACATCATAGGTAAAATGCTAGAAATCGTCTGTGTTTTTGTTAGAAGGCAATGACATTTTGACAGTTTTTTGTTTAAGGCTCGCTACTACCATTCTCTAGTTAAACTATCTAAGAGATTATTACCATGGTAACGTCTATTTTCCGCGCTCTGATTGGCCAGTAGATGGGTTTATCTATAAGATAACTTTAACTAAAAGATGGTAGTAACGGGCCTAATTTATTTAAATTATTATTAGTATTATTTCTACAATGAATTGTGATTGAATAAACTTTAGATTGCTAGCTGTAATTTACCAAAAATAACCAAAAGAAAGCCGAATAAATGAAACAATGAAAAACAACAATTTAATGACAAAAATTAAAATCAATAACATAAAAGAATGAAAAACTGAAAATTACAAAAATAAATTATGGGAATTTAATTCTCTACAAACTATTTAGATACTTTCCTGCGCCTATTTGTTGTAGTTGTCCTCCTATTTGGAAATTAATGGACGCATGCAATGCTGGAAGCTTCTTGTTTTTATGTTAGAAAGCCAAGGAGTTTTGATAGCTTTTCAACCATATTTATGTTATTGTTGTCATTACTTAGTTGTGTCATCACTTACTGCTGTTAATGTCTTTGAATATCATGGCGAATTATTCCCACGCCAACATTTTAAATTCGTCTTATATTCATGGCGGGTGTAATAAAGTTTTGGATAGGATAAGATACGTATCTCTTAGTTTTGGAAAGATCAAAATAACAAGAAAACATAAATTTCTATCACCAGCAGCTTAAGATAACAGAATAAATGTTTTGTCATATTTTATTGCTTTACCAAATTCTTCGGTAAGAGGTGCTTTGGCCACTGTAGATGAATAATATTTTACAAAAAAGCACCGTAAATAAATAAACTGAACTCTCTAGGAACATCTCGCGCATCATTACGTCGAATATTACGCCATATCATTGTTTTTCATTGTTTCATTTATGCGTTCTTCTGCTGGTTATTTTTGGCAAATAAAAGCTAACAAACTCAAGTTTATTCAATCGCAAATCATTCTAGAAATAATACCAATGATAATTTAAATAAATTAAACAATAAACTGTCAAAATATCATAGCCTTCTACTAAAAACACGACCGCCTTCCAGCATTTTGTGTAGGATTTTGATAAAATACTCAATATGAAGAAAACTATAATAAATAGGTATAGCAATATTTATAGATAATTTGTAGAGAGTTAAATTCCCGTTTAGATAGGCTAAAAGGATATGGTGCGTTCCATTTAAAATTTTCGACTTTCTCGCAATTGAATATAGCGAAATGGTAATTCAATTTTTGACCACGCTGTCTATTTAATAGCATATGACGAGTTATTGTACCAATGCAAAACGTTTTTGAATTAACGTTGGCTGAGATATGGGCTTATAAAAACCATGGTGATATTTGCCAAAAAACACTTAAAATCAAAATAACTCGAAAACAAAAAACGACAGGTACCAACAACTGTTATCAAAGTCAACATATTTTCTTACGTGTAATTGAATGGTGTAATAAAAACTATAGTATTCCGTTTAAAATAACGAAATTGGGGTCTACTTCCGGTAGACCGGAAGTGGTGGCCATCTTGAAAATATTTTAGATTAATAGATTGGAATGAACAACCCATGATACCAAAATTTCAAGCCTCTACGAATAGTGTAACCCAAAAAAGTTCTAATGAACCAGTTACGTGAGACACCTGTATACAAGTATGAAATCAATGATGTAATTAATCCATTTTAACCAGTGAATAATTATAAATGTGATGATTTTCTTTTTTCTTTTGCACAATTTACTGGTTTAATTAATGTAAATAATTCGAATTCAATGCAGAATTGTTAAATTATTTATTATTATTCTATTTGACATGTTTCGCCCAAACAATGTAGGCATCTTTAGAACTACAAAAGTTGAAATTAAATTAATAAAATATATTCGTTAACTAAGAAACAGATAAATAAATAAAGCTTAAAACAAATATACTACTTACAAACGAATAAATTTAAATGTTGAAATTCGTAGGAAATTCTAAAAAATTTCCTAATAACTAACCTTCCTAATAAAAAACTAATGTTACTGTTTTTTAATTAAAATTATTATCAACCAAATTAAAAACCACATGGAGTTGGAAAAACTTTTGAGAAGGAGCCCAACGTTGGACATCTTGTAACGTTAAAAAAATAACCTGTTCTGAAGCAACAAGTCGTAATAAAAATAAAATGCGCATGTGTCAAAATATTATATTAAAATCTGATTGAAAATTTCTTTTTACTGTTACTTAATAAAACAACAAAAATAAAACCAACAAGGACGACAATAGAACAAATATGATTGTTATGTTTTATATATATATATATATATATATATATATATATATATATATATATAAAACATAACATTTTTCAACATAACATCTGTTTCTTAGTTAACGAATTATATTATATTAATTCAATTTCAACTTTCGTAGTTCTGAAGATGTTTGGGCGAAATATGTCAAATAAAATAATAATAAATAATTTAACAATTCTTCATTGAATTCGAATTATTTACATTAATTAAACCAGTAAATTGTGCAAAAGAAAAACAAAAAAAAAATCATCTCATTTATACACAGGTGTCTCACGTAACTGGTTCATTAGAACTTTTCTAGGTTCCACTATTAGTAGAGGCTTGAAATTTTGGTAACATGGGTTGTTCATTCCAATCTATTAATCTCAAATATTTTCAAGATGGCGACTATTTCCGGTCTACCGGAAGTAGACCTCAACTTCATTATTTTAAATGGAATGCTATAGTTTTTATTGCACCATTCAATCTCACGTAAGAAAATATGTTGACTTTGATAATAGTTATTGGTACCTAGCGTTTTTTGTTTTCGAGTTATTTTGATTTTAAATGTTTTTTAGCAAATATCACCATGCTCTTTAAAAACACATATCTCAGCCAACGTTAATTCAAAAACGTTTTGCATTGGTTCGATAACTCTTCGTATGCTGTCAAATAGATTGTCACTTGTTGGATCAGTATATCTTATACAGGTTGGTCAAAAAATGAGTTACCATTTCTCTGTGTTCAATTGCGAGAAAGTCGAAAATTTTAAATGGAACGCCCCTTATCTTGTTAGCTTATCAAAACGGTAATTTAATTTTCTACAAATTATCTATAAACATTGCTATACCTATTTATTATAGTTTTCTTCATATTGAGCATTTTATCAAAATCCTACACAAAATGCTGGTAGCCGTTCAGTTTTTATTAGAAGGCTATGACAATTTGACAGTTTATCGCTTGATTTATTTAAATTATCATTGGTATTATTTCTAGAATGATCTGCGATTGAATAAACTTTAGTTTGTTAGCTTTTATTTACCAAAAATAACCAGCAGAAGAACGTATAAATGAAACAATGAAAAACAATAATATGGCGTAATATTCGCCATAATAATGGGCGAAATATTCCTAGAGAGTTCACTTTATCTGTTAACGGTGCTTTCTTTGAAAATATTATTCATCTAAATCGATCGAAGCACCTCTTACCGAAGACTTTGGTAAAGCAACAAAATATGACAAAACATTTATTCCCTTATCTTAATCTGCTGGTGATAGAGATTTACGGTATCTTGTTATTTTGATCTTTCCAAAACTAAGAAACAGATTATATCCAAAACTTTATTACATCCGCCATGAATATAAAACGAATTTAAAATGTTGTCGTTCGAATAATTCGCCATGATATTCAAAGACATTAACAGAAGTAAATGATGACACAACTAAGTAATGACATCAATAATATAAATATGGATGAAAACTGACAAAACTCCATGGCTTTCTAATATAAAACCAGAAGCTTTCCAGCATTGCATGCGTTCATTAATTTCCAGATATGAGGGCACTACAACAAATAGGCGCAGGAAAGTTTCTAGATAGTTTGCAGAGAATTAAATTCTCTTAATTTATTTTTATAATTTAAAGTTTTTGATTCTTTTATGTTATTAATTTTAATTTTTGTCATTAAATTGTTGTTTTTCATTGTTTCATTTATTCGGTTTTCTTTCGGTTATTTTTGTTAAAAACAGCTAGCAATCTAAAGTTTATTCAATCGCAGTTCATTGTAGAAATAATACTAATAATTTAAATAAATTAAACAAAAAACTGTCAAAATGTCATGGCCCTCTAACAAAAACACAAACGGTTTTTTGCATTTTACGTATGGTTTTGATAAATTCCTCAATAGCAAGAAAACTATAATAAATAGGTATAGAAATGTTTATAGATAATTTGTAGATAATTAAATTCCCTTTCTGATGGGGCATGACAATATGGGGCGTTCCATTTAAAATTTTCGACTTTCACGCAATTGAATACAGAGAAACGGTAACCCAATTTTTGACCAGCCTGTATAAGATAAACGTTGGTTTGAATTAACGTTGGCTGAGATATGTGCTTTTAAAGAGCATGGTGATAGTTGCTAAAAAACACTTAAAATCAAAATAACTCGAAAACAATAAACGCTAGGTACCAATAACTATTATCAAAGTCAACATATTTTCTTACGTATAATTGAATGGTATAATAAAAACTATAGCATTCCATTTAAAATAACGAAGTTGAGGTCTATTTTCGGTAGACCGGCAGTGGTGGCCATCTTGAAAATATTTTATATTAAAAAATCAGAATGAACAACCCATGATACCAAAATTTCAAGTCTCTACGAATAGTGGAACCTAAAGAAGTTTTAATGAACCAGTTACGTGAGACACCCTGTATACAAGTGTTCAAGTTTCGATGGGTTTGCAGGGTATCTTGGTAATTGTGAAAGATAGAAAGTTGTGGTATTCATGAACCTCAGCTACTTTTTTGTGAAACTTATAATGTGGCAAACCAAATGTTCATAGCCCTCTTCATTTTTAATATACAGGGAGTTTCTCAAAATATATAATTGAAATATATTTACGACAGCACCCAGAAATATATTGCAATAATTCTTTTTTTATCTGATGTAAAATACCCTAAAAAACACATTAAAATGTGAAGCTTCGTAACGATGTGACGTTACGAAGCTTGTTAATAACGTATTTTACCCTAAAAGGCGATTAATACAGCCTGCCATCGCGTGCTACGGATGTAAAATAACTTAAAAAACAGGTTAAAAATAAAAAAAAGTAGGACGAAGCATCAAACTTGACGAAAAATCAATTTAAAAATAAATTTAAAGTATAAATCTTCTTATTCGTGTCGATCTGAGTATTACCCTTTTTTTCAACGGACCCAAACCTAAGCAAACCCAACCCGGAAGTTGGAACCCAGTGCATGCTACAAAATCCAAAATATTTAAGTCAATTCAAATATTTATTAATATCTCTTCATTGTCGAAGCAATATTCGTGGGTTTCAACTTCCGGATTAGATCTGTAGCACGCGATGAGTTTCAACTTGCGGGTTGACCATCCGTTGCAGGCTATTTTAATCATCTTTTAGGGGTAAAATACATTGTTAGCAAGCTCCGTGACGTCACTTTACAAGACGTCACATTGGAAATTTAAAACGATTTTTCGGTAAGTTTAACACTTTTCCGCACTTTTTTTTATTTTTAACGTCTTTTTTAAGTTATTTTACATCAGATAAAAAAGGAATTGTCGCAATATCTTTGTGGGTGCTGTCGTAAATATTTGCCATATGATTTTCAGACAACCCCTGTATCTCGGCTACCTGGAAACTTAGCAAAAAAGTAAAAACGGCTTCTAATAGATTTTTTTACATAGAATCCGTAGAATTCAATGGTGCATATAGAAGTTTTGTAGTCATCACGGTTTTTGAGTTATTCTTTACGTTTGAATCCTGCGAAAACCGAATTAGTTTCGTTTGGTTCTAAAAAAACTAGAAATGACACTTCACTCAGAGAGAGGTTGAAGGTTGTTATTGACGGGCAGTCAGTGCCACTGAAAACTTGCGTCCGCAGTTTGGGTTTATTGCTGGATGAAGGACTCACCTTTTCGCAGCATGTTAATGGGTGTACGCGGCGATCCTATGCGGCATTATAAATGATATATACTTCGCGCTGTTTTCCACCTTTGAGAACTAAAATTTTATTATGTGAAACGTTAGTACTGTCTCATACGATTTTCTGTGACGTTGTTTATGGACCTAATATTTCTGCAGGAGATAGGTCTAAGCCACAGAGTGTACAAAATGCCTGCTTGCGACTAATATACGGTATTAGGAGGCGACAGCACGTATGACACAAACGTTTGGTTGTTCCATGGTTAAATATGTGCAATCGAAGACTGCTTCACTCTGCGACATTGTTCCACACTATTGTTGTTAGTGGGAAGCCGGCTTATCTTTACCGTAAAATAAAATTTAGATCTGATGTGCATACATTGAACTTAAGGTTTAGGGGCAATTTAACTCCTCCACAACATAAACACGAATTTTTTAAAAAGTCGTTTAGTTATAAATCGCTCATATATACAATAGTATTCCTGTTCATATCAAGACCAGTATGTCTATCCAAATTTTTAAGCGAAGATTAAAGGCTTCCATCATGGCGGGTCAGTTGGTCAGTTGAGTGGATTAGGAGCGTGATAGTACATTAATGACGGCTATGTTTATTATTTTTTTTGTTATTATTATTTTTATTTTGTGTTATTATTATTATTACTTTTTAAGGGCTGGGTAGTAGAGCAAATACCACTTTTGTGGCAATTTGAACCCAGCACCTTTTTTCTACCATGCATATGTTTATTTTTTTTTGTTTTTTTTTTTCTTTTCCTTCATACATTTCATATATTGTATGAGTGAAAATAAAGGATTATTATTATTATAAATACAACTTTTCTTTAAATGGAACCACCTATATTTTATGTTTTTATTGAGCAACCTTTTTTTTTAAGCTTTTCACAAATATATAATACTCTACAAGGTGTCTCACGTAACTGGCTCATGACTTTCATGATTTCATCATGACTTTTTAGGGTTCCACTATTCGTAGAGGCTTGAAATTTTGGTAACATGGGTTGTTCATTCCGATCTATTAATCTAAAATATTTTCAAGAGGCCACCACTTCCGGTCTACCGGAAGTAGATCTCATTTTCATTATTTTAAATTCAATGCTATAGTTTTTGTTACACCTCTCAATTATACGTAAAAAATATGCTGACTTTGATAACAGTTGTTGGTACCTAGCGTTTTTTGTTTTCGAGTTATTTTGATTTTAAGTGTTTTTTGGCAAATATCACCATGCTCTTTAAAACAGTATATTTCAGCCAACGTTAATTTAAAAACATTTTGTATTGGCACGATAACTCTTCATATGACTTTGAATATCATGGCAAATTATGCAACGCCAACATTTTAAATTCGTTTTATAAACATGGCGGATGTAATTAAAGTTTTGAATAGAACCTGTTTCTTAATTTTGGAAAGATCAGAACAACAAGAAGCCATCAATTTCTATCACCAGCAGATTAAGAGAATGCAATAAATGTTTTGTAATATTTTATTGCTTAACCAAATTTCTCGGTAAGGGCTGCCTCAGTCAATTTAGATGAATAATATTTTCCAAAAAAGCATTCTTATTAAATAAAGTCGTTTCTCTAGGAATATTTCGCCCATCATTACATCGAATTACGCCATATTGTTGTTTTTCATTGTTTCATTTATGTCTTCTTCTGTTGGCTATTTTTGGTAACTAAAAGCTAGCAAACTAAAGCTTATTCAATCGCAGATCATTGTAGAAATAATACCAATAATAACTTCAATAAATTAAATGATAAACTGTCAAAATGTCATGGCCTTCTAATAAAAACACAAACGGCTTTCAGCATTTTGTGTAGGATTTTGGTAAATTACTCAATATGAAGAAAACTATAATAAATAGGTATAGGAATGTTTATAGATAAATTGTAGAGAATTACATTCCCTTTCTGATAGGGTAAAAAAATATGGGGCGTTCGATTTAAAATTTTTGACTTTCTCTCAATTGAATACAGACAAACGGTAATTCAATTTTTGACCACACTGTATAAGATACACTGATATAACAAGTGACAATCTATTTGACAGCATATGAAGAGTTTTCGTTTCAGTGCAAAACGTTTTTGAATTAACGTTGTCTTTGATATAGCCTTTTAAACAGCATGGTGGTATTTGCCAAAAAACACTTAAAATCAAAATAACTCGAAAACAAAAAACGCTAGGTACCAACAACTGTTATTAAAGTCAACATATTCTTTTACATCAAATTGAAAGATGTAATAAAAACTATAGCATTCCATTTAAAATACTGAAGTTGAGGTCTACTTCCGGTAGACCGGAAGTGGTGGCCATCTTAAAAATATTTTAGTTAAACAGTTACGTGAAATACCCTGTATATTATAAGTAGGCTATGATAAATTCTTGTTGCTAGGATACCGGAATAAACAAAGAATTTTGAGAATACTATAACTAAAGACCGGATTAAAAGGCACAAAAAAGACGGAAAAAGGCACTTAAAAAGGCATCAAATTTTGGCAACAAAAGCATTAAAAAGGCATAAAAATTAGAAATCGAAAAAATTGCTATACCTAATTAATAATGTATTTTAATAACGTTTTCATTAAAAAATACATCGTTAAACTAAACATTCATATATAATTATTAAACCACTAATCACGAAAACAACTAATTATTAAATGCTGTTCTAAATGTTCCATTGTGAAGTTGTGTATCTCACTTAACGTATTCTTGTAAGCCGAAAAACTTCTCTCCACGTCCACACTTGTAATTGGTGCATACTTGAACTTTGTAATTAATGCGGGATCCATAATAAATCCAGTAACAATTTCACCACTTAAAATTGATGCAATTTTTTTGTAATGTGGCAAATCCTTCATTTTTACACAGAACGTCATTAAATTTATTCGTAATTATTTGACCAATATGTCCTGGTACGCTATACGTGCTGTCTTGAAACGTTTTAATCATTTTTACTGCAGTCACTAAAGGTAAACCCTGTTTTTCTAGTGATTTTATAGATTCACTTATATAACTGTAATTGCTTTTTATAAATGCCAAATCATTTTGTAGCTCCACTTCTTTTAGGACGGCCTAGCAATCTTGTATTGCTTTACTACTTGTAGCCGGAAATTCATTTATTAATTGTTTAAAATGATCTAAGGCGTTTGTGTAGTATATAGCGGCATCTAGCCATGTTCCCTATTTTGTTAGAACTGGTTGTGGTGGTAATGGGGTATTTGGTAACCTCTCTCTAAACAATTCTACCCTTAAAGGGGCTTTAACAAATATTTGTTTACTTGCTTTTTATTAATTTATTAACTAATGGGAACTGTAACCTTATAGATTCTGCTACTCGATTAAGCCCGTGTGCTAAGCAAGTACAATGAATTAAATTAGGGTAAAAAATCTTCATATTAGACGCAGCTTTTACCATGTATGTCGCTGCATCTGACACCATCAGTAAAATTTTATCATTCCGTACCGGCTCCGGTAAGAAAAAATGCGTTAATTCGTCGTGAATAATTCTTGTACTGTATTTGTTTTACTTAATTCTTTGGTACTTATTAGAAAACTTATTGACGAATTTTCATCACTTAATACTCCAAGTATTAAATTTGCCACGTATCGTCCACATACATCAGTTGTTTCGTCTACACTTATCCAAATATAATTATTTCCAATAATATTTTTTATTTCTTGAATAACTTCTTTGTAGACTGAAGTAATATAATTTTTGCGGAGATGGCTTTCATCGGGAATATGCATTGTACAATATATTTGTAAAAAATTTTGAAATATTTATTTGTCACTTTATGGATTGGTATGTTTGCTTTTATCAAAGCTTTGCAAAGATCAAAATTGAATTTTGATTGTTCAGTGTAGCCGGACGTTGATGCCACAGATTGCATAGCTGTACCTATAGTTTGTTGTTCTTTGGGTTGACTTTTAGTCAGTTTTAATTTTTTCTGATGCAATGATGCTTTGACATGCTGAATTATGTAGTATTTCTTGTCACAATTAATCTGTTAACAGTAATTTAATAACGTTAGTATTTTATAATATCTTCCATAATTATTAAACAATCAATATATTGTTCTATTAATTTCAATGATCGAAGTACTACATTGAATCAATAGTGAATTTTATTTCTAGTGAATTTTTGTGACATGCTATTCTTTATAATTTCCAATTTTTACCGTGAAATGATTTAAATTTCGGTTTTAAATATTTGAAAATCCTTGGTATTATACATAATTTAATCATTATTTAAAAATATAATTAATATAATTAATTGTTTTTACTCGATTAACTCCATCAATACTTACGATTTTTGAACAGGCTTGGCAAAATAAACGATTGCGTCATATTTCAATTCCTTGTAATCTTTAATCCATTCTTCTACGGTTGGCTTTTGTTTCGGCATTGTACTACGCAAGAACTTCACACTGTCGCTCGAGTAACTTTAATACAACTAAATGAATTGAAGACTCGACGTAAGTCAAACCACATACGGGGAATCCCGTGTAAGACGACAGGTCACAACGGGGAATTCCAAAGCTTAAATTCGGATCGATGAAAAACGCGGATCTTACGTCAGACGGCACAACGAGGAAATGTACAGAGGCGCAGCGAAATATTTTTTCATAATTCAACCAATTTTTGGGGAAAAGACGCCAAAAAGTTGGAAAAAGGCTTTAAATCGGCCATATTTAAAAAGGCATAACTAACCTGGTCTTATTTCACTCATTTTTAACTGATTCGTAAAGATATTTAAATATATTTGTAATGCCTTTAATTTTGAGCATAAGCATATTTTCTATAAATCCGGTCTTTAACTATAACATTTTCACTACTATAATATTTTTATTAGTAGTAATTTTTGTTTGCATAAATTTAAAAATAATCAAGAACTAAAGCTGATATTAATATAGTTTCAATTTACAAGAATTCCTCAAAGTTATTCCCATTTTGTTGCGCACATTGTTCACAATGTTTTGTAATGCGTTTAATTGCATATAAAATAATTATGGGATGTTGCTGTAAATATGAAAAAGTATCATTTACAGCAATTTTCAATTAAAGTTTTGTTTTATTTTGGGTACTATATACGCGATTCTTTATATATCCACATAATAAGAAATCCAAAATAGATAAATCGGGAGATCTTGTTGGCCATCGCGTTGGATCATGCGTGCCTATCCACCTTCCAGGAAATTTTGCATTGGTTCACAGAGCTCCGTTCTGTTGAAAATAATTGTTATTTACTCCAATAGGAGGATTATCTTCCAACATATTTTTCAAAGTCTATTGCAAGATGGCCAAGTTGCGATTAGTGCAAAGATTTTCTTCAAATATTATATAAACAAGCCTGCACAATAATAAAACATGTCACGCTAAATCAATCAACACAATATCCAATTCAATATGATTTCGTGCGTGGATGTGAGTGGTGAACTATTTGTTTTTTGTAGGGTTTATACTTAAGTTTTTTAGTTTCGCATGGGCTGTCGAGTTTGTTTTTAATTTCAACCTGCAATTGAATTTCCCTATATGATATTTTAGGCGTGGATTCCAGACATCCTAATACGGTAATTGCATTACTGTCTGGATTTTCTTCATTGTATATTTTTAGCCTGGATTAAATTAATTTGAATGATTTGCAAATGATTTATTGGTTATCTGAGTAATATGTGTTTTTAATCTAATATCTGATACAATAATTAACTAAAAGTATTATAATAGCAGTGAAAATGTTATAGTATTCTCAAAATTCTTTGTTTATTCCAGTATCCTAGCAATACGAATTTATCATAGCCTACTTATTATTCAATGTATTTTATTAATTTTTGAGGTTAATTATAAAGGTAAGTATAAAGTGTTATATATTTTTGAAAAGCTTAAAAAATCTAGTTCAACAAAAATATAAAATCTTTACTAAAATAAATAAAAATCTAAGTTGTAATTATAACTCAAAACCGTAATGACTGCAAAACTTCTACGTGTATCATTAAATTCTACGTGAAAAAATCTATTAGAACCCGTCTTTACTTTACTTTACTTTTTTGCTAAGTTCCCAGATAGAAAAAATACAGGGGGTGTCTGAAAAACGTATATTTTGAGAAGAAGAGTTTCACAAAAAAGTAGCTCAGGTTCGTGAAAACAGCAACTTTCTATCTTTCATGATTACCAAGATACTCTGCAAACCCATCGAAATTTGGACACCCTGTACAAGGTGGACCAAATTGGACACTTTTAGAGATAAACTCCTCTTTGTGTAAGAAAAAGAGGAATCATATGTGTTTTATATGTGTTATATGTATCAGTGTCTGAGGCTTGATTATTATAAAAAACTTGTTATTGAAAAAGTGCATTTTAGAAAGCCATCATAACTTTTTTTTGTGAAAAAATCTTCCTTTCCTTGAAAACATTTCCAAAGCAACTTTTCATATGAAATATGATGGAATAAGTTAACTTTCTCTTAAAGCTATAGTTTAGTAGTTATTGACAAAAACATGATATTTTTAAATCTAACAGCTTGTATATATGCTGAAAGCATAAAATTTTCTTTCCAAAAATATAACACTCAATATCTCATTCAAGTTTTCTTTGAAACTATAAAACTTGAAAACTTTTAAGAATTTCGATTGCGTACTTTAGATTAGTAGGCTTTGACGGTTTGATAAATAAATGAATTGTTTACGAGTGTACGAAAAATATACAGTTGTTCGGAAATTGCGTCTATATACTGAAAGTGGTGATTCCACATCTAAAATCATGAAGAAAAGTTTATATAAAGCCCAAAAATTTGATCCAAAAATGTTTCCTAAGGGCGCTAGAGGCCTATAAAGATAGCACCCAAAAAGTACTTTTTTAGCGATATCTTAAAAAACGGAAAGGTTTAGAATGCTTAAATTTGGTAATGTTTAATGTTTCGTGGATAACACTAGTTCACAAATTTTAATCAAATTTTTCCTCAAAATCTGCGATATATTTTTATAACGTAAAATGTTGTGCTGATTCTGAAACTGTCTTCAGTTTTTCTCAATCACAGCTAGTTTTCGAGATATATCCAAAAATGTGGAAAATCGTAAATTGAAAAACACAGTAATGGTTCATGTTCAGTATATTTGTTATTTGGCGTAGTATGCTTCTGTAGCTATATAGACATGAAAGTGGAGATCCAGACAAACATTTTTAGGTCTTGACAGCATAAATTGGACTCTCCACTATTTTGCTGCAGTCTAAAACAACTCAACAAAATCAAATTTTTTTGGCATTTTTCTCATTTTCATTTCACTTAATCGTACCGTAATGAAAAAGAATTGTATATGAATAAAAAAGTTAGTAAGTTATTCTATCCTGTAGAACATTTAATTCTCTAAATTTCGTAGCATTGAACATCATGATCGAATGTATATTATCAGAGATATCGTTAATTTACGACAATCCTGCAAATTTTCATTTTTTTGCCATTTTCACTGTATTGTTGAAACATTATTACAAACAATTTTTTTAATAAAGAGGTATTTTCACTGTTGCAGGCACTATATCAGATATAAGAAAGTTTCCGAGAGAAAGTCAATATACCGTAATCTATATAGGGTTGTTTATAACGTGTGAATTTTGGTAGACGTAGTTAAATATTGACCGGACCAAACAAACCAAATTGATAAAGTTTTTTTCTTAATTTGGTTCCATAACGGCTGCACACGAGCTTAAAATTTGACGATTTTGAGGTGTATTCGGAACGCGGCGATGTTCTTTATTTTTTTCTGCGCTGGATATAGGAATATCTACAGGACAAACCGGTTTTAGATGAAGAGAAGATCGGGCTTTATTATTTCGCTATCTCTAAAGACAACGAAGATTTCTGCTTGTAAAGTAAATAGGAAATTACGGACAACAAAGTTTGTTGCTACCGTCGCACGGGTTAATTCCTAAACCGTCTTATGATTTTGCTGGACTTTTTGTTAACTTCTTCCTTTTTTTATTATTGCACATCGTTTTCGTTCTTTTTTCTTACAGCCCTTCTTTCCATTTCGCTGTTCGCTTTTATTATTTCATCATACTTTTTCAGTGGCGGTTTATATTTGATTTATTGTTTCGATGTCTGTTGATGATAAAATCTTATCTTCCTGGATCATAGGAAGACGGAGCCCTCACAGTTCAATACCTAAGCAGACTCTTCAAAAATATCTTGGAACCATTTTCGGATTGATTTTCAAAAGACAAAACTTCTTTTGTAATTTGTTGTTTACAAAACACCTTAAATAACTTTTCCATGAACATAACGTCTTTAAAGCATTTGATTTCAATAGCTCTTTCTTCTTCAAGGGAGATCCTGTCATGGGTAAATGCTGCAACCACAAAGATAATTCTCAACCCCATAATTAAAGATCCTATATTTTCTGGCCTTAAGCCGGATAGTTTCGGGAATCTGAATATTTCGAGATGCTTTTCTTACTTCTATGCTATTATGAATTGCGTCAATAATATCTGTTAAAAATGTTTCTGAATGTTATGAAATATTTTTTGTTCTGTGTTTGGTCGGTCTATTAATTGAGTTAAGCAGAATCGACTAGATTCAACTAGAAAGAACAGTCTTCTTAAAGATAGTTACTTTAGATTTTGAATACTTCTGATTTTCAATAATTTTTATGTATTTTAAGAAGCTTACAACAAGAAAGCGTTTCGTATACTAACACTCCAGTAGTCGTCCACTGTGGTCGATTAATGGAAGATTATATTATACTATGTCCAGATTCAAGTAAAAGTTACAATATTTTCTATGCTTATTTTTGGTGATTTATGACAAATCACGAGAGTACTACCACCAGTATTTAAGAAAAATGCTGGTAATTACTTAAATATAGATTACAGATACTGATAACTAATTATTGACAAAAATTTTAGAAAAGAAAATTTTACTACACTCTTGTTTTTTAATTTTACATTTGCAGATGGTCGACTACTGGCACTGGTGGACCTTAGGTTTATTTACCCTGCATATTTTTTTGTAGCGGAGAGGATAAAGCAAATAAAAAGAATTACCTTAAATATCACCTAAAATAATCAATTTAGATTCAACTAATTGAAATATTTTTTTAAATTAGATTTCACCACCAATTCCATCAGGATTAGATGTCACATCATCTGGAATATGGATTTCCTGGACGAAAATGTCTGACAAAGAAATAATGCGTGAAACAGCAATGAAAGGAGTTACCTTTGATTTGGCATCAAAATTCTTATCGAAACGTAATAATTGGATATTGACTGATTCGATGAGATGGTTAGAAAGGGAAATAGCCACCTGGGCTTTAGATTTAGTAAATCGCGGACAAATTCATAAAGCGATGCATATCTATCAAATTAACAAAAAGAATGGTTTTGACGAGATAAAAAAAGTTTTAGCAGAAACCAAAGACGACTCTTTAAGAGATAAATTAAGAGAAGTTTTGATAAAAAATCAAAAATGGAATGACGAAGATGAAAAATGTTGGGTGTTGTTTAGTTGTGTAAAAATTGAAAGTGACGAATTAAATTTTGGTGATGTTTTTAATAAAAGTGAAAATTGGAAGATTGAGAATGGTACGAAAATGTTTTTTAAAACTTTTGATGTTGGCTTAGAAAGTTTTGTTGACGAGAAAATGGCTTGGACCGTTTTACTAAAAGAAAATTTAAAATTGATTAAGTATTGGATTAACATTCAATTTGGAGATAACTTCGAATGCGAAGAAATTGAAAAATTAAGGCCCATTTTCATTAAAATGAAAATAACGCAAGAAATGATCGATTCAGTCTTAAATTTTGATGTATCAGAAATCGTTTTGGACGAATTGTGTAAATTTGGCGTTTTTGAAACGAGCGAAACGAACGATTTAGAGAAATTTATTAAAAGGATCATTAAAGATTTAAATAACTTAAAAAAATTGCTTCAAAACTCTGCATTTCATAACAATTTTACGAAATTACTTATTGATTATTCGTTTAAAAATAAATTAATACCCGTTTTGAATTATTCTTTAACGTTGATTAAACCAGAATTAATCGAATTAAACCCTTTTTATGATTACTTAAAATGTGTGTTAACTTCAAATGATTTAATAAGATCTCAAACTCCAGAAAATTACTCAAAAAATCTTATTGAAGCATCTCAATTTTTATCCCAAAATGATTTATTATTTCAATATTTTGACAATAATCCAATTATTTTATTAGCTATTTTAATATTTCAAAAGATCTCAATTCATGATTTATACTTAGAAAAATCAATAAAAACTATTTGTGGGGTAAACCCCTTAGAAATTTTGGACACTTTCGATATTTTAATCGTTGAACATGACAAACTAAAAGGTGCTTTAATTTCGGAACCTTTAAGACATTTAGATTTATTGGGAAAGCATACAAACATTAAAACACAACAATTATATAAACATCGATTCATAAAAAACGAAGATTTTCCTAATTTTGAAAACGAAAATTTATTAAAAAGCGGGTACCAAAAAGAAATTGGAGTGATTTTCTTCGTAAAACAGCTAAGGCCGTGTTACGCTTATAAAAAATTTATACAAAATAAAACTCAAAATTACATATTAACCTGCGACAAAATCGAACGTTTAGCAATAAAAAACATCTTAAACGCGGAACTTGTAATTAGTTGTGTAAACTTTATCGAGATCCTAAACGGGAAATCTTTCGCTTTAAGAATCTATCTAAACACGGCTGAAATAATAAATAAATCGAAATTAATCGATCAAAAAGAAATTAATCGCTTATTTAACGACGTCGACATGAATAGCGACGAAATTTTTAATATTTTACAATCCGCTCTAGTTAAAACGTTAAAAACGACTAAAAATAACGACAATTTAACCACAATTTTAACCAAATTTGATATTTTAATCAAATTCGCCAATTTACACACAATAACTCCCCCGAATGTTCTCATCAAATATTTCGCCGAACAAAGTCAGTGGTTAGAACTCTTAATATTTATTCAAATATACAATTATCCGCTGGAAATAGTTTTAAAATCGCTCGAAAACTTCAAAAATCCTTCGATTCAGGAGCATTTCGAGCACTGCTTTAAAAATGAAGTACAAAAACATGACGAAGGGATTGAGAGAGAACGCAAAGAGAAGAACACAAAAAAATATTTTTTCTCTACAAAAAGTGGATTAACATCGTCTAGCGAGAAATATGCTACCTCCGATTTAAGCTCTTTATCGAGTTATGGAAGTATGACCTCAAATTCCATTGAAAGCGATATTTTGGAAAGTGAAACTTTAAGTTTTAAGACGGAACTTTTAATGGTTTTTATTAAGTGTCATAATAGCGTCGATCCTCCGAAAGCGTTTCAATTTGCTTGTCGATATTATAGAAGGCCTTTATTGGCTGTTTTTGCAATGTGTTATGAGGTAAGTAAATACATAGTTTGTTACGAACACTTAGGTCCGTATTCAAAGATGAGGATACATCATGTACCCGGGTACAAGTGTAACCTCCGAACTGTTCGGGCGCGTTCGGGATCGGGGCGACAAACGTTGTGTCAACGTTACAATTGTACCCAGGTACGTGATGTATCCTCGTCTCTGAAACTTTTGTAACCTCTATTAATTAATCTTTTGTATCAAATCAACGATATTTTATGTTTACTTAGAAATTAATAACTTCTTTTTGCAATTTCCATTGCTCAAATAAAGTATGGGATCATCATCCAAAGAAATTGTATACAGTGCTTCCCAAAAGTAACGAATAACTTTGATAAAACCTTTAAAAACAATTTAATACATTTTTTAATTATTATTATGTTATAGATATTTTTTTCAAATGGCAATATCCGGAGTCTACGATATTACAGGCCGTACTGTGTTGGTGGGGGTTCGGGGTACAGACTGCGATGACAAAGACAGACTAAAGCAGTCTAGCCGTTTTAGGAGGACGCTCACTGTTATACATACGTATGGATAAGAAAAAAGAAAAACAAAAATTATGAGCAAATATAAGCAAAAATTCAATTTTCTTTATGAAAAGAGGTAAATCTGAAGGGAACCAATACCAGATATGACGCAGAAAACGTACAGAGAAAAACTCTGAGAATAACTAACGTATATAATTTTGAGGAGGCTCCAACTACATTACAGCTCAACAGTTGAAAAGCGACTGATCGATACCCTGAGATTCAGAATCGTACCCCGAGATTCGAGTCTCCTCACCATTACAGTACGGCCTGTAATATCGTAGGTTCCGCAATATCCCATTTTTATTACGAAGCATGAAAATTAAGTTTTTTTTTAATCTGATCCTATCAATATTATTACTTAACCCTCCGTTAGGCGCGCGTGTATCTGGCAGATACATGCATAAAATTCCTTCCCGTCTGTTTAGAGGTATATCTTTAACAATAAACTTTGTTATAATTGTTGGACATTTGTGCTATACTGCCGTGAATTTGAAAATTTTTGGTCCCTCACTTATTTTTTTTATAGCGAGTTAAACATAAAAAACACCCGATTTTCGAGATTTCCGTACATACCGTCACTTTATGATTTTTTTTTCAAAAACTATAACACGCAAAAATTTGACATTTCAACAGTTGATAGCTTAATATGTTCTGCATATGGGGCACATTATATTTTATTCATATTCTGCATAGTTTCGGGGATTTTCACGGTTTAAGAGGATGCTGTTATTTAGAAAACGGCTGGACGGATTACAATGCATTTTGCACTGAAATGTGCGTAATAAATCTGTATGTCGAATTTTGATAATAGTTTTTCAAAATAAAATTTTTCCGATTTTTTTGATCGAGTAAAGTATTTGAAAGAAATCAGAGTTAGACAGGTTAAGGGACGCCGGTCAGAATCACCGAGATGACTGAATATCTGGTGCAGTATCGAAGATGCATACCAAGTTTATTATCCATGGTATAAAATTAATTTGTTGATAAATATTGTCTAAATTTTAAACATACAAATATAATTTGTTGTAATTTGTGTTTATACTATACAAAATAGATATGCTATACATCTTCGACTCTCAAGCAGACATTCAGTCACCGCGGCCATTCTGGTTTCTCGAGTTCTCCGAGGGTTACTATCGCTCGCCCGTTACCCTGCACTGGCGTCGCGTAACCTATATATATATAACTATGTATGTTTTCTTGCAAACACTTTACTCACGCTAAAAAATCTGAAAAATTTAATTTTGGAAAACTATTACTGTCATTCGACATACAGAATTATTCTATATAATTCAGTGCAAAAGTTGTTGAAAACCGTCTACCCGTTTTCAAAATAACGGAATATTTTTAAACATAAACCTAATTATACAAAATATGAAAAACATAAAATATACCTCACATTCAAAACATATTAGACTATCACCTGTTAAAATGCCAAATTTTTTCGTCTTATTGTTTTTGATAAAAAAATTCATAAAGTGACTGCATGTACAAAAATCTCAAAAATAGGGTGGTTTTTTACGTTGAACCGCCATCAGAAAAGAACTGAGGAGCCAAAAATTTCCAAATTCATTTCAATATAACAGAAATAATCACTTATTGTAACAAGTTTACTGCTCATTTTTTCATTGAGTTAACGAATTGTTTTAGATTATTTTAACATTTGGTTGCCATGATTACACATGGCTAGTACTATTTCTCTATCTCAAATGAATGGAAAATTATAAAACTTTGTTAGTTTTTTTTTGAAATTTTCTTATGTAACTAATTTTAATTTTGACCCTACTAAATGCAAAAACAGTCCTTTCGAATTCCGTTAAAAAAATGGCATATTGTATTAAAAATAGCTATCGATTAAAGTTGAGACCAAAGCCGAATAATTGTTCGATATTCGACTTATTCGGCCTCATTTTTAGTATTTGGTATTTGGCCGAATATTCGACTCAATTTGCTTCTAGAAGGTTAATACTGCTTTTAGAAAATATAAAAGGCTTCCAGAAGATTTGATACTGCTTCTAGAGGACTGGATATTGTTTCCAGAAGACTTGATATTGCCTCTGGAAGACTTAAAATACTTCTAGAAGGCTTAATACTGCTTCTAAAAAAATTTCAAATATTGCGAGAAGACTTGGTACTGCTTCTAAAAGATTTAATATTGCTTTTAGAAGACTTGATATTACCACTGAAAGACTTGAAATTTGCTTCTAGAAGAATTGAAATGCTTTCAGCAGACTTGAAATGAATTCCAAAAGATTTGCAATGCTTCCAGAAAGCTCGATATTGCCTCTGGAAGCTTTAAATGTGTCCAGAAGACTTGATACTGCTTCTAGAAAATTTAAGATTACCACTGGAAGACTTGAAATGCTTCCAGAAGAGTGAATACTGCTTCTAGAAGACTTGATATTGCTTCCAGGAAGCTTGATATGGTTCCAGAAGACTTGATATTGTCTCTGGAAGACTTGAAATGCTTCTAGAAGGCTTAATACAGCTTCTAGAAGATTTAAAATGCTTCCAGAAAACTGAATACTGCTTTTAGAAGATTTGATATTGCTTCCAGAAGACTTGAGATGCTTCCAAAGGACTTAATATTGCCTCTGGAAGACTTGAATGCTTCCAAAAGGCTTGACACTGCTTCTAGGAGACTTGATACTGCTTCCAGTAGACTTGACACTGCTTCCAGAAAACTTGAAATGCTTCCAGAAGACCTGATATTGTCTCTGGAAAATTTAATATTGCCTCTTGAAAACTTAATATTGCCTCTGGAAACTTTAAATGTTTCCAGAAGACTTGATACTGTTTCTACAAAACTTAAGATTACCACTGGAAGACTTGAAATGCTTCCAAAAGACTTGATATTGCCTCTGGAAGACTTGATGTCGCCTCTGGCAGACTTGAAATGGTTCCAGAAGAGTGGATACTGCTTCTAGAATACTTGATATTGCTTCCAGAAAACTTGAAATGGTTCCAGAAGACTTGATATTGTCTCTGGAAGACTTGAAATGCTTCTAGAAGGCTTAATACAGCTTCAAGAAGATTTAAAATGCTTCCAGAAAACTGAATACTGCTTTTAGAAGATTTGATATTGCTTCCAGAAGATTTGAGATGTTTCCAAAGGACTTAATATTGCCTCTGGAAGACTTGAATGCTTCCAAAAGGCTTGATACTGCTTCTAGAACACTTGATACTGCTTCCAGCAATCTTAAAATGCTTCCGAAGACCTGATATTGTCTCTGGAAAATTTAATATTGCTTCTGGAAAACTTGATATTGCCTCTGGAAGCTTTGAATGTTTCCAGAAGACTTGATACTGCTTCTAGAAAACGTAAGATTACCACTGGAAGATTTGAAATGCTTCCAGAAAGCTTGATATTACCACTGAAAGCTTTCAGAGGACTTAATATTTTTAGACTTGAAGTGCTTCTAGAAGGCTTGACACTCCTTTCAAAAGGCTTGATACTGCTTCCAGAAAACTTGAAATGCGTCCAGAAGACTTGATATTGCCTCTGGAAGACTTGATTTTGCCTCTGGAAGACTTGAAATGCTTCCAGAAGAGTGAGTATTCACTTGATATTGCTTCCAGAAAGCTTGATATGGTTCCAGATGACTTGATATTGTCTCTGGAAGACTTGAAATGCTTCTAGAAGGCTTAATACAGCTTCTAGAAGATTTAAAATGCTTCCAGAAAACTGAATGCTGCTTTTGGAAGATTTGATATTGCTTCCAGAAGACTTGAGATGTTTCCAAAGGACTTAATATTGCCTCTGGAAGACTTGAATGCTTCCAAAAGGCTTGATACTGCTTCTAGGAGACTTGATACTGCTTCCAGAAGACTTGACACTCCTTCCAGAAAACTTGAAATGCTTTGAGAAAACTTGAAATGCTTCCAGAAGACCTGATATTGTCTCTGGAAAATTTAATATTGCCTCTGGAAAACTTGATATTGCCTCTGGAAGACTTGAAATGCTTTTAGAAGGCTTAGTACTGCTTATAGAAAATTTAAAATGCTTCAAGAACTTGAAATGTTTCCAAAGGACTTAATATTACCTCTTGAAGACTTGAATGCTTCCAAAAGGCTTGAAATGCTTCCAGAAAATTTGACACTGCTTCTGGAAGACTTGAGATGCTTCAAAAGACTCGATATTCCCTCTGCAAGACTTAATACTATTTCTAGGAGACTTGGTATTGCTTGTAGAAAACTTGAAATAGTTCTAGAAGAATTGCTATTGGCTTTAGAAGCATTGACATCCTTGTAGAAGATTTGAAATTCTTCCAGAAGACTTGAAATGCTTTCAGAAGACTTAATATTGCTTCTGGAAGACTTAAAATGCTTTCAGAAGACTTGATATTGCTTCTGCAAGACTTGAAATACTGCCAAAAGACTTAATACTGCTTCTAGAAGATTTAAAATGCTTCCAGATGACTTGATACTGCGTCTAGAAGACTTAAAATGCTTCCAGAAGGCACAAAACGCTTCCAGAAAACGTGATACTGCTTCTAGAAAACTTGAAATACACTTCCAGAAGACCCAGTAGGCACTGACTTTGGAAGACTTGATATGCTTCCAAAAGAACATGCATACAAAATTGTAAATGGTTTTATTTGGATTAATGTTACTATTTTTAATTAATTTTTTTAATTTTAATGTACTATTAAGCTTGTTTCTCCCAATGCAGTCCCTTCATCTTCTAAGAACGTTTTCAATGTTTTTCACTACCTAGCACCCATACGTATATTCCAATACCGGCCTATACCCAAATGATACTATGATCTTAAACATTTACTAAAATACTTAATTCTGTCAAAGGTGTTACCAATTACCAATTAATCAAAATGTTCAATGGTCAAAGTTTATTAAACATCAGATATAGTTTATATTCAACGCAAGGTCGTACCAACATTCATCAATACGAAAATATGATTTACAATTTTTTTCATTCTCTCACGTTCCAAGATTTTTTTTTAATATTGCGATATATATATAATATTTTATAACTTTTATTTTTAATATTGCGTGCTTAAAATTTACTCTATACCTAATTATTTTGTTTATATTTTTAGCCCGATTCCATAATAATAAATTGGTTAACATGGTTGGAAGTTTCTTGTAACGTAGATATAACACATTTTAATTCAGAAACAATCATCGAATCAGATTTTGTATTAAATTCTTTCCGAACTGTTTTAAGTGAAGGCTACTTCAAAACGTTATGGCAAAGTTATTACATTTTTTTGAACGTAAGTATTCAGAAAGAAAGAAATTAAACTGTAAGGGTAAGTTTATATTGCAGCTGCGATAAACGATAAGAGCGAGGAAACTACCAAAGAAACCCAATAATATTGAAGCGAATATTGGAGTGGCCAATTAAAGTACGAATTGCTGTATTTAAATCCATAGAAACGAATTTAGCGCTACTCTTATCATTTATCGCAGCTTCAACGGAAATGTACGCTAACACTAACGAAATATAATATTATAATATTTATTTTATAGGAAAATCCTTTACGACATTTCTTGGAATTTATCAACGATTGTCTCCAATTTAAATTTCAAGAGGATTCATTCGAAAAAACATTAAAATTATTCTCAAAAAAGTTGATAAAAACACGGCGAAATAGTTTTGTGAGCGAAATCGGATCTGATATTCACTTTATTAACAATAAAGTATGGATACAAACGACAGCAATTTATTTAATCGGATTAACTCTTCAATATGGGTTTAAAAATTTATTCGATAAAATCCTTTTTATGAGGTTTTTATCGGAAATTGAATTATCGCAATATTTTGCAATACCGATTCCAAACTTTAAAACGATTTTAAAAATTTTGGAATATTTTTTCGACAACAATTACGACTTAAATTTTGACTTGTCCGTTATAAATAATCCGAAACGATTTAAGAAAGAACTCGAGGATTTTATTTTCGATTTATTGGAAAAAAAGGAATTTAGACTCGCTTTGAATTTGGCGGAATTTTCTGATTTCCCAACGGAAAATTTAATTTTCGAGCAAGTTCAAGGCGTTTTTCGCGGCAGAAAGGATTATTATTGGCTTGAAATTGAAGAGATTTTTAAGAAAGGATTGTATCCACCATTTAAAGCTGTTAATTATTTTAAAGAAATTTCCGAAGACGTTGTTGGTTTTGAAAAATACGCAATTTTAAAAATTGCTTTGAATTGGTGCGAAAGCTTTGATCTAATTGAGAAAGCATTAATTGAAAAATTATCCTGGATAAGTTTTTTTAAAATGGAAAATTGTATCGATCATTTATCACTTCCCTCTGATGAAGAAATAATTTTTTATTACAATGAAAATAAACCTATCGATGAGAATTCGTTGAATTGGGTTTTTAATGAACTCGAAATGGATAATTTAATAAAAACCATCGAAACTTTATTAGAATTAGGTGATTTAAATCGCGCTTTAAAAATCGCCTCGATTTTTGGATTTTCCACATCAAACTTGGACATTTTAAAACTATCCTTGATGTTAGCTGAGGGAGTCGTTTTAGTCGATCATTTAACATTCGAACAACGTTTATTATTAATAAAAAAAGGAAGTGGTCACTTAAAGCGAACCGGATCGAATCTTGTTGAACATCAAAAAGTGCTTTTCGTCGACGAGACTTTGAGTACTTTAGAGATATTGGGGGATAATTTAACGAAAGGAACTCAAATTGCGGTTAAAATTTTTAAAACGTATCGAATCGGATTATCTTTAAAGAAAAATTACAAAGAAATTGCTTTTTGCAAAGAACCTTTGAGTATGTTAAAAGAAGCTTTATCATCTGAAAATGTTAATTATAAATTGGAAGTTATTAATGATTTTGTTCACGTTTTTAAAATAACTAAACAAGAGGTAAGTTTTTATTCAATTTATTTTTTACTTCCTGAATGTTCCTTTCTCTTAGCTGAATCCCACTTTTGATGCTCACCATTTCATACTAGATCCTCTCGTCTCCATTATATTCTTTGGGATCTTCCTATTATCCATATGAATTATATTACCATATCGCAACAAGTGCGATCTGGTACAAATCCCAATCATTAGCTTCCTCATTTCCGGATATACAGTAGATTCCGTTTAATAGCGCCACATCTGTTTGAACTGAAATGTTGCACGCTACTAAAATGTTACTAAAGACCAAAGATTTAATAAAAAGTTCCAGATTATCACGCGCGTCTTTTAAGGAGATGTAACAGCTTCACATAAATCAGTCACAGTTAAAAAAGCACAATCCAAGTCAACCCAACCCAATAGTACGAATTAAGTAAGACTAATCCACTCAACCCCCTCTTCCAGAATCTGCCTTCAGTTCCTTTCTCAACACATGGTCTAGCGTTTCTCAATCCTCTCCGCACAGCTGACACCACCTCTCCACACTACACATTTTGGCTGCTTCATCGTTTTCTAATATATATATTGTGAAAGCATATTCAAGACGTTGCTTCCGTTTTTGCCTTTAATGGTCCATAATTCCGTGTATACTGTATATTAGCGTGTGTGTACCTTCAAATTGTAACACAGGTTCTTGAAAACTTGTCAGGTCTGCCAGAAATATATTTGGTGTCATGGTAAAACATCAAATATATTTCTGCAACCAACACATCTTCTATTGCTGGATGAACCGTAAACATCCAGTGGTCACATAGTGAAGCAAGGCCAAATATTCTATATCCAAGAACTGTCAAAATCCATTTGACCGGTGCTATACTTTACGCAATTGTGAACTATGTACGGCGAAGTACATATGGCTTCAAGGATACGTGGATTCTCATTTTTCAAACATGAGAAGACTGTATTAAAACGGCTAAAATTTACATTGACATTACATTGTCTTGTAATGTGAAGTATCTTATCATTAAAGGTTACATTTTGTTACCATGGTTTGCTGTATCTGTAGCTATTGAATTAAAATATCTTGATCAACCAATTTATTCACGACTGGTTCTATGGATATAGGAACCACTATGGAACTTGTTATGCTTGATACTTTGCTTCTTTCTAACTTCATGTCATCAGCAATTTTGGACAATTTTGGTATATGATAGGAAATAGATTAATTTTGCAGTCTAATCAAAGATAACATTGTCCATGCACTATGTTTCGATAAACGTTTGTAAGATCCGTTTGAGAAACTTTCTTTAATGATGACGTCCAGGGTTGGGAATGAACTTCGTACTAGATTGGTTGGTTTACACCTATTTGACTCTGTTCTGATGTTCGACACCGTTCTGATTCTGTTTTATGAGATTGAATTCGCCACAAGCCACTTTGAAGTACTTTTTATACAATGAGCATAAAGATTTGAACACATTGTCCTTACAAGGTTTTATCCAAAAATAATTGGTTTCCCACGCTTGTATTGGCAAAATATTGGTAATATGTTTTTTAGAAGTAACTGATTCGCTGCTACTGCAAGAAAACAAAAACCGTAACAAAACGACAAATATATTAAAATATAAGTTAATACACAACTTGATAAAAATGCATTGGGTGCAGAAAGGAGACGAAAAAAGATATTAAAAATTTTTGTGTTAATCAAGGGGGTATAGTTGTAAGGACCTAATATGTTGTCTCATATTGTCATATTAAAAATACGGGATACGGGCTGATTTTCAGGCTGAAAGATGAGACATCTGGTAAGCCTAGTTCATTCTCTCCTCTTTGGCACATATATCCACCAATATCTATCCCAGTTTTGAAATACATTGTTGAAAATAATTCACGAGCATACCCTGTATAAACTCCACACGTGTGTCTAATTTAATGAAGATTGGTCTGGAAATAGCACTAAAGTAGTATAACTTACCCTCGTACGAGATGCAGCAATGGTAAAAGAATTCTTCGTGAATTGCAGGTACCATCACTACATGATGTGGTATGGAGTTGATTTGTGGCTGTATTGTGGAGGGGTGGATAACCATGCTGTCTCAACTCGCCTCCTTAGCTCCTCAACCTTAACCAGAGGAACTAGATAGTGTTGAAATCTCTTAACCATCATATCCCAAACATGTTCATATTCTGCTTGTATAGCAACCCATGATGAGTTAACGACACTTAGGTTAGGTGCTACAGCCTGTTGTGCTTCAACAGATTCGGCGGCACCTAGGCGTTCTGCGTATCTGAATCCGATGGAACATATTTGTGCTAAGCTGGGTCGGAGATTTAAACATTATTCAGCTCCTCCGACTAAATCTGACAAGCTATGGAGGCGACTTTTTGATATAGCCACATATCAACTCCATGCCACCTCGTGTAGCGATGATACACGCCGTTCCTCATTGTTGCATCTCCATGCAGCAGGGTTGTGCCGCTCCCCATGTGAAAATAAGTTATACTACTTTAGTACTACTTCCTATACCAAATCTCATTAAGCTAAATACAAAGTTCTAATTATGCAGGGTGTGCTCGTGAATTATTTCCAACAGTGTGCTGCGCAATTATCGACCGTTAGTATTATTTTTCTTTATGTTTTCGTCAATTCTTTATTCCAAATTTCTAGATAACGCTTAAAAATCTCTGTGTTCATCCAGGCAATCGATTAGATCCGTATTGCATAGTAAACGAACCCACCCTTAGTCATCTAAAGGAACGCTGCTTTTCCAATTACTAACAGTGTCTGTTTATAATACTATTACTTAGTGTAACATTTTTTTATGCTTTTTGGCCGTACGTCTTTTTAAGTTTAGTTTTATGTCTGACCTTACATCGAGATAACCAGCTGCTTCTTTTAGTATGATACCATTCACTCTGACACATCGATTAGTACATCTATTGGTTAAAAGCTTTGTCTATATCTAGGATTTTTACTTCCGCGCTTTCGTTTTCGTAAAGATATTTTATTTGTAATTTTCCACTTTTCAGTAGTCTTATATTTTGTATTGACTGCGCTTTCTAACTACTTATGCACATGAATAGGTATAAATTTGTGCGTTCACTAATAAAATGGTGACAACAAGCAAAACCGTACTTTCCGATTAAGTACAATGTTGGACCAATTAGTGAATAAAGTAATAAGTCTATCTCTTAATATTCTGTATCTTCTTTACGCATGATGCCAGGAGAGATAGCCAAATAGCTATGTATGACGTCAGTGTTCCACGCCCGTTGATATGTTCTTTGGATCCAATCGCTTGTTTCTCTCACTCTTTTTTTGAATAACACGGAGCTAATGTCATCCCTTCCCATATTCACCCTTTGTACTTCTTCTATGGTTACTTCCCTTTGCATAAGTGCGTTCAAAACGTACAGAACATGAGTATAGTCAATATGGCATCGTGTAAATTCGTTTTGTAATGTAATTTTCATACTGTTATGAATGACTACATATAACTATAAAATTTATCTTTGCCTTAAACTGAAGTATTGTCATCAGGTACTCGAATAGGCTAGCCAACTCTCCTCTATTTCAGAGGAATTTCCTCTTTTTTTACAGGCTCTTTCCTCCTTTCTCTAATATTCTTTAATCCTCCTCTATTTCTTTATTTTTAGTATAAGAGGCAACATGGACCCAAATCAAAAATAAACTATGCGTTAATTTAGTAAAGTCAGCAATACAAAATTCTACGTCTTCGTAGTCGTCCGACTCAAATATTTTTCTTGATATAAGATGTAAACTCGGCGGACGTCGAAGCCGTCGGTCCCTCTACATAAAGGCGTTTGATACAGTAAATCCGAACCTTTTGCTAACTATTTTAAAGCACTTTGGATTGGAAGATTCAGCAGCTTCTTTCTTTGAGAAAAGTTCTGCTGTTTAACCATCAATCTAATGTAGCCTCCTAAAGCTAGACATGGCGCAGGATTCTGTGCTCATCTCAACCCTATTCTCAATTTACACAGCACCTTTAAAGAATGCGTCTAGGTACTGCAGATTTTATTTTTACGCATATGATACTCAGGTGTAGATATCATATAGAAAAACTCTCAAGAATAACAACATTATCTATACTTATTGAATAAAGAATTGTCAGATCTTCCATCTGTCGTCAACCATCACAGTTTAATAATTAAATAATTAATTTAGTAAACTAAAAGCTCTGAACCCCTCTCGCTATTTTCTTACTATCAACACAAAATCTCTACTTTGTAATGCGTTGACCTGATCAAAATTCAACTTTGGAGTTGTGGTGTATGGGCCGAATCTGCTTAGGGTCGATGAGCAGCGCATATAGAGGGCTCAGAATGCCTGTTTACGATTTATTTTCGATATTATCAAGTATGACAGAATTTCACATAAGTTAATAGAGGTAAAATGGCTTAACATGGTCCATTGGTCCACATGGTGTGTTGTGTGTTACATTACAATATATTCAGAGAGAAAAGCCTCAATATTTATTTCAAAAGAATCATTATTATGCTGAAGTTTGTTCGCTTATTGCAGAACGAATTATACAGGGTCCGGAAATTGCGTCTATATAGACGCAAGATCAGATCAGTATATACTGATAGGGGTGATTCTACTTGCAAAATCACCAAGAAAAGTTTATATAAAGCCCGATTCGTAAATGCTTTTGACGAAGACGCAATTTGCGGACAGCCTGTATATGTGTTATTATAAAGGAATTAAGGTGAAGTTGAGCAGCGTCTCGGTGCTGAATTTTACTTCATTTCGTACTAATTATTCCTTACTGATGAATTATTTAGGAATTTTATGTATTTGTATGCAATATTTAATTTAATTTCTTAACTTGTTTTTGCTATGAATAAAGACATTATTATTATTATATTATTTATGAATCTTGGGACGGCCGGCGTCTTCGAAGTCGGCTGAGATTATTTCATCCTAAGTAATATTCAGCTTATAAGAAGTAATCTCGTCCGACTATGAAGACATCAACCGCCCCAAATATTGTTCATAATTAAGAACTGTATTTTCGGTCCAAGTTTCGTTAATAATATGTAGAGCGACCTACGTCTTCGAACTCGGCTGAGATAGTTCTTGCATAAAGATTAAATAGAATAGGCTTCCATAAATTTGTTAATGATAACATACGAAAAATGAAACCTGTCCTGCTTGAAGTTTTTTTTATCGCAAAGCTACCTTTGAGACATCCCATGTGCTAATTAACTATTTTAAGTAGCTTTTTTGTTTAGTTTACAGCTGGATTAAGTTTAGTTCGATTGGATTGGGTTCCAACAAATGACTTCCTCGATACCTTCCTTCTTTCAATTCTTGGGCGGCCAACGTCTTCGATGTCGGCCGAGATTACGTCTCTGATTATTTCTCTTAGTTTATTCCTCCTATTTATGTTACTTTGGCTATCTTCTTCACTTTTTGTCTATACATTTCTCTCGTGTGTCCTCTTTCCTTTTTTAATTTCACTTCCCCATACTACCACTTTGTTCTTTTAAGTCTACCACCTGTTGTTTTCCTCCCTGGTAAATTGCGTTAACATTTCATTGATTCAAGCATGTAATACTTGAATACCAATCGTTCTATTCTTAATTTCTCAATCTTTAATATCTGTTATTCCTTTTCTAATAGTTTTAGTTTTTTGTATCTGCTTTTATATTTACTATAGCATATTTAGCTGTTAGGAATTAGGTAATTTATTTTTGTTTTTTTTTTAGGTTGCGGACTTAATTTGTTCCGAATTAATCGACTCAATAACAACGTACTCAAAAAGCGTTTTGGACGTTTATTTCCTTTGGGACGTCAACATCCAAACAAGTTTTACCCAAATCTTACAATTATTAACAGGCAATTGTACGATTTTAGGCACAAAATTATTTAACATAGCGAATACGATCCATCAAAACGAAAATCAAATTGAAAAGTTAATCTCTGACGAAACTTTAACGTTAATCACCGAGCTGCTAATTAAATCCCACGATTGTTTCACAGCCGATTGTAACATGGAAGGAATTTCGATGGTTTTAAAACAATCACAACCACTCATTTCAACGTTAATCATCGCGAAAAATTGGAATTTAATCATAAGATTATTAGTCGGCATTAAAAGATATTCCGAAATGAATTACATATTTCCTATTTTAAAAGAAAACGGGCAATTTGAATTATTGTTGCGTAAAGGTAGTCGGAAAGATGTCGGTTTAAAAACGGCTTTATTAGAATATTTGAAACGTTATTGTCCTGAGGATGTTGAACTCTACAAAATAGTTGCGTTACATTTCTTTTTATTTTCTGAAATTGCAGATCTTTGGGAAAATGAGAGTCAGATATTAATTAAGCGTTTAATACAAATCGCTAAAATTGATATTATTAATAATAAACCGGATAATAACCCAGAAAATCTTATTTACTTTTCTAATTGTGAAGACACAAAAAATATTCTCAAAAAGATCATAAAAAATTATCATCACGCCGCTCAATATCATTTGAACGGTTCGAAAGTGTCTAAATCAATGAAAACGGCACAAAAAGCGAAATTAACTGCTTTACAACTTTCGTTATTTAATAATTTACCACAAAATGAATCTTGTATATGTTTATTTAAACTAACGAAAACACAAATTAATAAAATTTTATTAGAAAAATTTAATTTTTACCAAACGTTAATTTTAATTAACGCTTACGATTACAAAATAGATTGGGCTCCGATTTTATTCGAACAATCCGTCCTAAAATCTTCCCCGGATTATTTAAACCAATATTTATCTACTTTTGAACTTTCAAAAACTTTATTACATGAAATTTCTCGTAAATTTTTATCGTACCCTAACCCAAGCGATAAAATGATAGTTAATATGAAAAATATTTTAAATAAATTTAGTTCAGTTCATACGAAATATAGAATCGCCAGCGAATTAGGTTTCAGTGATATCGTTGAAAGATTACTCGAAAGCAATCAATTGTGTTATTTAAAGGATACCGTGTGGAAATCTGGGTATAGGAATATCGAAAGTTAACGTTTTAACACTTATTATTAGTTAGAAATAAAAGATATTTGTGATAACATAAGTAAACATTCTGTGATTTGTTCTTTTACGGGCTTCTGCTAATCATTTTTATTAAGAGTTTATGTAAATGTAGCGATTTTAAAAGATTAAATCATATTTTCAACTCACCTTGTTTAATATTTTTTCATGTAAAATTATTTTCCTTTAAAAAATCATTTTGATTTAATTTGCTTTGCCACTCACTGAGCTGTGATACTGACGTTGTATTGGTGGAAGTCGTATCTTTCTCTTTGACGCTAAATTAGCGCTAAATTTTCATGTAGTAACAGTAGGTGGCGTTAATATTCGCAACTTTATTAATCGACAGAACCAATTATTTAAAAAAATGTTAAATTTACTGTTTTTATTTGACATTAAATAAGGATCTTTTTGAATTTGTGTTTAAGACCTAATAATATTCGTTAATCGTAGATGATTCAAATATTCGGGAAAAATTGATATAGCCATCCGCTGGAATAATAACGACAAAGTTGAGTGTGAAGAAAGGATTTCTTCCAAATTCAAAAGATCATATCACATTGTATTATGTTTCAGTGTTGAGCATCTACCGCGAAAAAGAAGCTTTCGAGAATCTTGCAGGTAACTATATATAGGAGACAAGGCCGTAACCAGAAAACAATTTCGGGGGGTTTGATTTGGTGGAGCAGCAGAAAAATATAAAATTGTTCTAATAAAGGGAATAAAATGGTGTTACTTATATATATTTATTAGAAAACCATTATAAAATATTATCACCTTACTACAAAACGAAATTTTGTCTTCTAGCTTTCTTTATAGCGAACAAATCAATTACCTCCTCAGTGTCGATGTCAATTCTGCGGTGGATTGACATTAACGTCAAACCGTTTAGTCTTTCCTGGCCTGTGGAGTTTCTTCAATAAGTTTTGAGACGTTTCAGAGAAGAGAAAGTCCTTTCAGGGACATAAGATCTTTAAAAGTTTATGAATGTTTGAATTAAGGCCTGCTTACATTCTCCAAGAGCTTCAATAGAACATGTTCGTCGATCAAGTTCAGATTCTTCCAGCCATTATATCTGCCATATGTCTAATTCAGCTTTTACAAAATCCCATTCCAAATACTTTTTATAGAGCTCAAAGTAGTTTTCTTGATAATTACGATTAGTTTGTTCTTCTCAACACACCGACGGAATTAAAATGTTGAGAGATGACAAGGTAGCTTTATAATTTTGAAATCTCGACTAAAGCTGATCAATGAAATCATCCAAAAGTGGAATCATTATAGCAATTTTGTGTTGTAGTTTGCCCTATGCTCTTGGCGTGACGTTATTCGCTGAATTTACATTTCCTCATTTACAGCAGTCAGCAAATGCTGTGCATTCTTGAAAAGTTCAGCAAATTTTAAATCAATATTTTGGCGAACATAAAAATAGTCTTCATAATTAAATCGACATGTTGTAAAGCTGGTTCCAAATCGTATAGGGGTTGATGGAAGTATTTTGCATAGTGCCAGTGTGTAAGGAAGCAACATAAGCTTATAACAAAATCACTTGAAATGACTGATTTCAGAAAAGAATTAGCCTTTGACGATGTTTTAGAATCCATGTCAGTGCTTAAGTCGTCTAGTGTATCAACAATAGCTTTATAGATTTCCTTAAATCTTAACAACCCGTCATGATTTTCAATCCAATGCGTCTCGCACTTTGCCATAAGGTTTTTCCAATCTGTTTCAGGGAAGTTTTTTTTCGATATTTTCTTGTAAGCACTTGGTTCGTTTCGCCGAAGACTTGATAGAACCTCCAGCCGATTTTATAATCCCAATAGTATATCGAATATTTTGAACCTGGCAAGAATGAGCCGGAGCTAAATTCAATGAATGTGAGCTGCAATGAACGTATAAGGCTTCTGGATGTGACTCACGAATTACTGTTTGCACACCATTAAAACTTCCTTTTATCGAAGAAGCTCCGTCATATCCTTGCCCAATTAAATAATAAATAATTACATTAGCTAAATACTTTCCGCTGATACAAAAGTTAAAAAATCTTCACGCAAGATAAACCCATTATTTGTTTTCTCGGTATATCTCACAGAAATGGACATTTGTTCTTATTGTGAAACATCAGTAGTTTCGTTAACAAGGATTGAAAAAAATTTCGCAGAATTCAATTCTTGAACAATTTTTTTCTGGACTATTTCACATCATAAAAAGGTCACTTTGTATGGTCGAGTTTAGGTAAGTAGCATTCAACGTCATGTTTTGCAAGTGCTTTATTAGACGTCAGTCTCCACAACTGCTTCTCATCCGTAAGATTGCACGAAAGTTTCCATCATTTGTTTCTGGCTCAGAATCATTGATTTCTATTGGACCTGAGTTGCACGAACCTCTTAGAGCCAATTCCTGACGTCCACATAATTTAATTATTTCAATAATCGGAATGAGTCCGGAATCGTTTCCGGTTTTCAGATATTTGCGCTAAGTATCCGCTATCAATCTGAATCATGTTTGATTGAGATTTATTATGCACTTTCATAAAATTATCACCCAAAATACAGAAGATTTGTGATATTTACTCTCACTGTGTTTGAAATCACGTATAGCATCTTTCCATTGCGTCTGCAGCTGATAAACCAAGGATTTCAACTGCTGATGAAAGCCTTTACCTGCGTATTGTCTGGAAAATAACACACAATAATATTTGCATAAGGCACCATTGTATCTGCAATTTTAGTTTCCTCTTAATATCATTTACTGGAAACATGAATGACTTATCTGGCATCCAAGGAGATTTTAACAAATTATACTTTAAATCGTCATCAATTCTGGTGTTTCATCCTGTATAATTACTCACCAATTATCCAGTATTCTAATTTCAAATTCATACTGAAGATCCAGTCCTAGGAACGACATCAGAAATACCAGAACTATTTGTGGCAGTATACCAGTGATACTATCAAAAATATTTTCAGTGGAACTGCTGGGTTTAGATTTTTTAAATACATATTTCAATAATGTATTTTTTTGCGTCCTTTTTGCCATTTCAAATATTGAAGTGTTGAACCGACCTGTAACAATTAAAGAAACAGCCAAATATTTGGCTAGTAGCTAGTAGGAATTAATTTCATTTGTGCACAGATATTTACTTCAGTAAAGATTTAAAAGAAACCGAACAGGTATACAGTAAAAAAATTGGTTTGGCGAAACAGTAGAGAAACATAAAATTGTAAAATATTGTTAATTTTTAAGTTGTATTAAATATAGGAATAAAAACAATCTACAAGAATTATTTCAATAGTATGTTCAAAATCAATTCATCTACAATTTATAAAGGAAACAATCTATTCCTACAAATATTAGTACCTTTGATAATATAGAACAATATTTTACTACAATTGCTAGAATAATTTGTATAAATTGTTTTTGTCCCATTTTCCGCAATTCCTTTCCATGAAATCTACTCTTATACATCAAATCCTTTTAATTTTAGTTTAAATTACAAACATTATAATTCCATTAAAGCCACATAAAGCGTAGTTTTCAAAGCACGTAGCTTCGCTACTCCCTACTAAATATCACTGTACTTACTAAAAGAAATAGTATCTTCTTTTTTATCATTTCGGGGGTGATTAATCCCCTTTGGCTACGGCCCTGGTAGGAGATACGAAATTTAAACATCTCTTAAGAAAAGATGTCTCAGAACTCCGATTATGTCGGTATGATTCCAGTTTTTATTGACTGTACGCGCTTGGCTGAATATGTTAGAATATTGCCGAAAAAAGAGTCAAGAATTCCTATATAACATTTACCATTACTGCAGAAGACAACACAACAATAATTGAAGTTGGACAAAACTAGGCTATAATTCAATAAACGCTTGAGCTCAACAGTTATTTTCAATTATTTTATCTTCAAAAGTCAATTTACCAGTCGTTTACAATGCTAATAAAATTACTAAACTTCTTTACTGTTATGCCTTAAATAATGCCTTAAATTAATTCTTTATTAATGCCTTAAAGACAGCAGTGGAATGTGACTAAAGTTTTGAAGCTCATTTAACATTTTACCTTCTAGTACCTTCACAAGAAATGTGTTTTGGTAATGTATTAAATTATTCCGTAAATATAAATAAGATTTCTTACTAAGGTATCGAAGAGTGAATGTAATAGCAATATATTCTTCACCCCATTTTACAGTATGTTTCTTATGGATAATCTTTTTCAGTTGTTTTCTGTTAGTAGATTTTTAAATTTATTATTTAATGTTCAGTTTTTTACTATCGCCACGTTCAGCATGTTTGATAAAGCATTCAAATGTCATGTATAACCAATTATATTGAGCTATGACCTTCTTTACAAGGTTATTTTTCAGTACCTTGGCTTTCAGCAATTCATTTTCTGTGTTTAAAGCACTTATTTTTAATTTCAAAACATTTATTATATAAATATATTCAATTATTTTCTTTACATAAAGCTTCATCCTCAGGAGTCGTTTGTAGTACAATGTTCTCAATACCATACTAATAGTTTTAGGTTATATACAACCTCATAAACCAGGTTAGTTATGCCTTTTTTGAATTTTCATGCCTATTGTATGTTTTATGCCTATTTATAGCCTTTTTCCAAGTTTTTGGCGTCTTTTCCCCAAAAATTGAAATACGGTTGAATTATGAAAAAATATTTCGCTGCGCCTCTGTACATTTCCTCGTTGTGCCGTCTGACGTAAGATCCAAGTTTTTCATCGATCCGAATTTAAGCTTTGGAATTCCCCATTGTGCCATGTCGTCTTACACGGGATTCCCCGTATGTGGTTTGACTTGCGTCGAGTCTTCAATTCATGCAGTTGTATTAAAGTTACTCGAGTGACAGTGTGAAGTTCTTGCGTAGTACAATGCCGAAACAAAAGCTAACCGTAGAAGAATGGATTAAAGATTACAAGGAATTGAAATATGAATGCAATCGTTTATTTTGCAAAGCCTGTTCAAAAATCGTAAGTATTGATGGAGTTAATCGAGTAAAAACAATTAATTATATTTTTAAATAATGATTAAATTATGTATAATACCAAAGATTTTTAAATATTTAAAACCAAAATTTAAATCTTTTTACGGTAAAAATTGTAAATTATAAAGAATAGCATGTCCCAAAATTCACTATTGATTCAATGTAGTACTTCGATCACTAAAATTAATAGAACAATATATTGATTGTTTAATAATTATGGAAGATGTTATAAAATACTGACGTTATTAAATTACTGTTAACAGATTAATTGTGACAAGAAATACTACATAATTCAGCATGTCAAAACATCATTGCATCTGGAAAAATTAAAACTGACTAAAAGTCAATCCAAAAAACAACAAACTAGGTACAGCTATACAATCTGTGGCATCAACATCCGGCTACACTGAACAATCAAAATTCAATTTTGATCTTTGCAAAGCTTTGATAAAAGCAAACATACCAAACCATAAAGTGACAAATATTTCAAAACTTTTTTACAAACATATTGTACAATGCACATTCCCGATGAAAGCCATCTCCGCAAAAATTATATTACTTCAGTCTACAAAGAAGTTATTCATGAAATAAAAAATATTATTAGAAATAATTATATTTGGATAAGTGTAGACGAAACAACTGATGTATGCGGACGATACGTGGCAAATTTAATACTTGGAGTATTAAGTGATGAAAATTCGTCAAGAAGTTTTCTAATAAGTACCAAAGAATTAAGTAGAACAAATAATAATACGGTAACAAGATTTATTCACGACGAATTAACGCATTTTTTCTTACCGGAGCCGGTACCGAATGATAAAATTTTACTGATGATGTCAGACGCAGCGGCATACATGGTAAAAGCTGCGTCTAATATGAAGATTTTTTACCCTAATTTAATTCATTGTACTTGCTTAGCACACGGGCTTAATCGAGTAGCAAAAACTATAAGGTTACAGTTCCCATTAGTTAATAAATTAATAAAAAGCGGTAAACAAATATTTGTTAAAGCCCCTTTAAGGGTAGAATTATTTAGAGAGAGGTTACCAAATACCCCATTACCACCACAAGCAGTTCTAACAAGATGGGGAACATGGCTAGATGCCGCTATATACTACAAAAACGCCTTAGATCATTTTAAACAATTAATAAATGAATTTCCGGCTACAAGTAGTAAAGCAATACAAGATTGCCAGGCCGTCCTAAAAGAAGTGGAGCTACAAAATAATTTGGCATTTATAAAAAGCAATTACAGTTTTGAGAAGACACAACTTCACAATGGAACATTTAGAACAGCATTTAATAATTAGTTGTTTTCGTGATTAGTGGTTTAATGATTATATATGAATGTTTAGTTTAACGATGTATTTTTTAATGAAAACGTTATTAAAATACATTATTAATTAGGTAAAGCAATTTTTTCGATTTCTAATTTTTATGCCTTTTTAATGCTTTTGTTGCCCAAATTTCATGCCTTTTTAAGTGCCTTTTTCCGTCTTTTTTGTGCCTTTTAATCCGGTCTTTACTTATTGCATTCCTGAAGCCATTTTCTACGTATGTTTTCGCCCCTCGGAATAGAAAAGAATGAAATAACCCTTAACACATGGTAAGATGAGCGACAATTTTTAATTGAGCAAGAAATAGGCATCTAAAATTATGCAATTTTATTTCAAATGCTTATTTTCACGTGTAAATTTAGTTGATATAGAAAAATTATTGAAAAACAGTCACCAGTGTATTTTCACATATACTATTTAAATTAAATGTTGTTTTCTTGTATTTTGTTAATGCGGACCTGAACAAGTTCGATATACCAGTCTGTCCTTCGTTCCGTAAAACATTATTGTTAAAAAAAAATTAAAATATCGATCCAATTTTCACGTGAGTGGTAGAAAAATAGGTGCCCATTCACGTCGGCTCACGCATGACACATCGTGATCCGGCGGGACTCACGTAATTTGCACATCTCTATATTGAATAGTTTAACCGCATGAACAACCAATATAATGAACGTCAAAATACACAACAAGAAACTATGATTAAGGATGTCAAAGGCCTTAGTAAAATCAACTAAAATTAATACTGTGGATCTACCCTGGTCCAGAAACCTGAGTACATCATCATTCAAATCCAAGAGCGGAGTAGCACAACTGAACTGATAAATACTTTAAGTCTAAAATTGCCTTAGTTCATATAACAAAGTAACCTTAAAATTTTCTAAAGAATCACTTCCTGAAGCTTGAGAACGTCATTCAGATACACCCTGTGTATTAATTCTAACGATATTGGAATCATGCATTTTCAAAAAACAGTACATATAGTTAACGTTGTTTGTCTATCAAGTTAGAGCTAATAACCAATCGAAGCGAATGCCAGGAATACTGCTCTCCCCGGTATGCCAGGAACGTGGTGATATTGCCATTGTTTAGAATGATTAAGAAAATTCTCTCGTTCTGCTCCATAATCCAACTGCAAGTTGTTCCTTCCTACCAGATATGTTACATGTAAGAGAAATCACGATGTTTATAGTAAGGAATTTTAATTTGATTTGTCACAGGTTGGCTGAACCACATCACCATATAATTCTTATTTTTATATTAATGTATTTTGAACGATAATTTTACATAAGGTATGGAAACAATTCTATATGAATTCTTAGAAAAAAAAAAGGTCTAGTAATCTATGCTATGTTGATTAGCCTATGTCGGTTTTGCTGTTCTCGAAAAATTACGTTTAAAAAATTGTATATTTATAAAAGAATGAGTAAACTATAATACTAATAGAACTGGTGTTTTGTAACATTGTTCTATTTGTTTCTATAGTAACTTTAATTTGATTCATTTAATACAGAACATTACAAGTATACAAAGCCATTTTTTGGAAGACATCTGAATATCGAAATGCTCAACTGAAAAATACACAGAATTTAACGTAGAATCCATAAATCCAACAAAAAATGTGGGCTTGTATTTAAGAATGTTAACTTCAAAGGAAAGCATCTTAAATTTTGAACACCTGTACATTTTAATATTAACTATAATATAGCATAGATTACTAGACCTTTTTTTCTAAGAATTTATATCGAATTGTTTCCATACTTTATGTAAAAGTATCCTATTTAAACATGTCACCTTAGGTATGGTTTCTCAATTTAAGGGTACCGATACTTTTCAATTTTAACTTAACAAATTCGCGCTAAAAAATATTGCAGATCGCTAGGACTTTTTTCTAAGAACATCCCCCAAATGTATATCGAATTGAGTTCATGTACACATTGTATATTCCTGTGTAATAAATGATTAAGCTGAAGCCTACCTTTATAAATAATATTTAAATAAAACCAAAAAATAAACGATGACAAAATATTTTAATAAATTATTTCGGTGCTACAATTGTTTCGGATATTGTATATCCTTCTTCCGGCACGACTAAAAATTAAACAAGTTTAAGAAAGATCGACTACTTAAAATTATAGTTAAAAAACACAATATTTACCGTCAATTATATAACGATGATTAGTACATGTGTAAAATTCATAACCTTGTTGTGTTCCAATAATTCATCGGAAGGATGATCCCAGAATTATACATAACTTACGTACATTTAACTTATAAATTTAAAAACATTAAAATGTTTGCTTCGAAAGAAATGTCGTTACAGTTAAAAGAACAGATTTATACTAGCGATAAAACAAGATTTATGACATGCGAATTTTTAAAAAATTAAAGAAAACAGGTTCTGAATAAGTATGACAAGGATGTAAAATATTTGAAGATATTATTAAATGTATGATAGGAAATATCGATTTTTGTTTTCAATATTGGTCAGATCATTTAGTAGTAGGTTGTTGTCTTTCGAACATAAGTTGATGTGAAGTTCTTCATATAGATCCAATTCGTGCGATTTTTTAAGGTTTTTAATGAGCTTAACATTTTGAAGTTGCATGTTATGGCCACTGTTTTGTATGTGTTTGAAAACTGATGAATTTTCTCTCGTCATGTGTTCTTTAAATCTCGTGCAAAGATTTCTACCCGTTTGGCCTATGTAAACCTTATTACACTCGGGACATTCGATTCGATATAAATAAATAAAAAAAAATAAATAAATAAAAAAATGAGATATGAGCTGCGAAGTGGAGTATATCGAATCGAATGTCCCGAGTGTAATAAGGTTTACATAGGCCAAACGGGTAGAAATCTTTGCACGAGATTTAAAGAACACATGACGAGAGAAAATTCATCAGTTTTCAAACACATACAAAACAGTGGCCATAACATGCAACTTCAAAATGTTAAGCTCATTAAAAACCTTAAAAAATCGCACGAATTGGATCTATATGAAGAACTTCACATCAACTTATGTTCGAAAGACAACAACCTACTACTAAATGATCTGACCAATATTGAAAACAAAAATCGATATTTCCTATCATACATTTAATAATATCTTCAAATATTTTACATCCTTGTCATACTTATTCAGAACCTGTTTTCTTTAATTTTTTAAAAATTCGCATGTCATAAATCTTGTTTTATCGCTAGTATAAATCTGTTCTTTTAACTGTAACGACATTTCTTTCGAAGCAAACATTTTAATGTTTTTAAATTTATAAGTTAAATGTACGTAAGTTATATATAATTCTGGGATCATCCTTCCGATGAATTATTGGAACACATAACAAGGTTATGAATTTTACACATGTACTAATCATCGTTATATAATTGACGGTAAATATTGTGTTTTTTAACTATAATTTTAAGTAGTCGATCTTTCTTAAACTTGTTTAATTTTTAGTCGTGCCGGAAGAAGGATATACAATATCCGAAACAATTGTAGCACCGAAATAATTTATTAAAATATTTTGTCATCGTTTATTTTTTGGTTTTATTTAAATATTAATTTTACGATGAGTTTAGAATCGTTATTGACTAAAAAAAAAAATTTATAAATAATGATTACTAATAATGCCAAAACACAAATTTTTTTCTTTTTAAATATGGGGTAAATATCTTGGCGTGGATGACTTTGGTAACCCTGTGGAAAAATAAATGTTGAACACTCAAAAGACGGTAATAACAAAACAAATTTAGCAACGCTTGTCTGAACGACACCAAATGCAACTTCCCGGATCAATCTCTTGGAAGGATGAACATCTATCAAACGGATCATACACTTGAAAATTTTTTTTTTTTAATTTAATACAAATCCAAAACTTAGATAAAAGAAGATAGTGTTTCGAACAAAGCAGAAACAAAATTTTCATTAGATGTGGACCATTATTATGGATGATTACGTGCAGTAACAATAATTTTTAACGGGGTTCCTTCATATCATTCATTCATATTTCATTCATTCATATCATCAAATAATTTTTCACTAAAGCTTTCAAGGTTCCTTCATCCTGAAATAACACGAGCTTTGAGAATGTCCTGCTTCCCCATTTAGAACTTACTAAAGTATGAGGTTTAGTTATTCGCATATGTATTTTAGGATAACTTTTTAATTAGGATAACTTAACAAAATATACAGGTTGTTTCTAAATTCATGCGAAAAATTTCAAGGAGTGAGTTTTCTATAAAAATTAGGGGGTGTCTATTTTTAAAACTTTTTGTTCAAAACCGTCTTCCTTCAGGTCACAACTCTCTAAGAATTAAAGAATTTGTCAATAAATGCTCTTTGGGGGAATTAAAATAAATGAAATTTGACACTTTTGACGATTTTAGTAACCCTAAAATGTGATTTACAGGCTGTCTTTGAAATGCGTGTACAAGGTGGTTCAAATTCGATGTCCGAATAGGTTATCTTGAAAACTATAAAAGTTAGACAAAAGTAGCTTACATGTAATTATCTCTTTTTTTAAATCTAATGCTGAAAGCCTCAAAGCGCTATAATCTTTTGTTTTTCCGCTAGATGCCAAAACTGAAAGTATCGTAGAATACACTCGATTTTGTTTTTCAGCATTGATTTTTTTCTTAAAAAGGAGGTCATGACATGTAAGCTAATTTTTGTCCAACTCTTATATTTTTCGAGATAGGCGATTCGGACTTCGAATTTGAATCAGCCTATACAACAGAATACCACAGATTCCTTGCCTCAAAACAGTACGATTTAAGTTAATTTATCAAAGTTAGCAACGAAAATTCCTTTATTCTTTATAACTCGAGAACGCATTAATGAATCTAAACCATTTTGAGAAGTAAGTTCCTGGGTTCAATCAACGTCTTTTTATGGTTTTGGATAAAATTTTAAAAACACGGAAATTATGGAAAAATCATGTCTGAGTAGGCGACGTTTATATAATTATAATTTTTGAGTAGCCCATTTAATTCTCAAATTTTTTTTGTCTCCTATAAGTTTTGATTACATAAGTAGTTAAGCCAAAAAAAGAAATTCTTGAGTATCCGCAACCCTTATTTACGTCATTTTAACTCCAAAATCTCAATATGTTTGGCACATAAGTAAGGAATTGAATACTAGAGAAATTTTTCCTCGTAATTCTTGTTCATAATCAACTGTAAAGTTGATTATGACACTGTTGATTCCAATGCCCCCGGAGAAATCAGTACCAATTACCATAAGATTTTGTTAGTGTTATAATGGACTTTTTAAAGGACTTTTGACTTCAATACCCCCCAGAGAAATCTACCAATTACGATAAGATTTTATAATTGCAATGACGTAAAAAAGACTTACAGATATCAAAAATTTCAATTTTCTGGATTAACTACTAATCTAATCAAAATCTTATAAGGGACAAAAATGTTCCAACACTACATAGGCTATTCAGAAATTTTAATTATGTAATCATCGCCTACTCAGCAAAAAAATATAAATTAATAACTGCGGAAGACATTCCATCATTTCTGTGTTTTTAAAATTTTACCTAAAATCATAAAAAGACGTTAATTGAACCTAGGAACTTACATATCAAAAATGATTTAGATTGATTATCGATTTATTATAAGTTAACTTAAGTCGATCTATTTCGAGCCAAGGAATTTGTGGTTTTCCGTTGTACGCGCATTTTAGAGACTCCTGTATAATGATATCTTACATCAGAACTTTTTAATGTGTTTAAATTTTTTTATTTAAAAGCTTAATTTATATAGAGGGTCTTAATACACAACTTGTTTGTCTCTTCACATTTTCTCTTAATATCGTTAGTTTATCATAAAAATATAATAACTTTAGATGACTATGACTTGGTGGAACTCACAGCCATCTAAAGTTTATAAGTATCTATCTGCCAAATTTTAATTCAAATTTTAAATGTTTGTCAATAAAATATTTTGTAGTTGTCATCAACTTTCATAACAATAAATTGGAATTAAAATGAATTTCTTCGTTTTTTTTTAACTTTTAATCGATGTATTTATTATTTATTTTTCGTCTTTTACATGTTTCGGCTATTTTTAGCCATCATCAGAGGGTTTATCGTCAAATGTTGAAGAATCTTAAGGTTATTATATAGCATAAAATGATGTTGGTTAATTTTTTTTATAAAAGATTTTAAAAAACTAAATTTTTTTTGTATTGTATTACATTTTAATTCCAATTTATTTAATACATCGATGAAAAATGGATAAAAATAAAAATAAATATTCTGATATTTCATAACAATGTTATATGAAAATAATGAAAAACAATCATGACAATTTGTTTTATACAATCTGGAGAGAATGCAGAGGCTGCAGGAAATTTATATCATGAACGATATTCAGGAAGGTGGCAACCTTTTAGCGATATATTTTGGAGAAACGTTTTAGTAGAATCACGAAAAAAATGATAAAATTTAAAAGATCGTGGTGGTCTTATGTTTGAAAATAAAGAAATAACATACATATCAAATCAAAAGTTGAACCTTTCTCTTTAAAGTAATGTATAACTCAGTGTCACAATTTGAAATCGATTCCACGTAAGAAATGTTAAAGAGTAATGTATTTTTGATGTTTAGTTTGTATTTAATAGAATCACGAAGCAAAATGATAAAATTTGAAAGATCGTGTAGATCTTATTCTTGAATTTGAAGAGATGACTTGTATATTAAATTAAAGGTCGAATCTTCCTTTTTCAAATGATGTATAACTCGTTTGAATTTGAAATCGATTCAACCTAAGAAATGCAAAAGGATGATTTATTTTTGATGTTTTATTAGAATCACCAAAAAAAATGATATAATTTGAACGGTCGTAGAGGTCTTATTTTTGGAAATGAATAAATGACTAGCATATAAAATTTCATTGTTTCAATTTGAAATCGGTTTCACTTAAGAAATATTAAAGGGTAATTTATATGTTAGCATATAATTATTGTTGTATTATAATAAGTTTTATTAATCTAATCTGCTTCTTATTCATGAATTTATTTTTTAATTCGTTGGAATCATCTAGCTTGATATTAGTTATAAACATAATCTCGTTTTTGTTTTATTTCCAAAGCTTACTTTTTCAAAATCTACACATATAACTTTTTAAGTTGTATATATCAGAAAAGTCTTGAACGAAATATCAAGTGTGCTATGTTCTTGGAAAGGAAATTGGATGCACTCCTCTAATTTATATAGTGTTCCATTTAAAAATCATTTTTATGTTAATAACTACTGATATGTTGCTTTAAGGGAACGCTGATTCCATCGAAGCCTACATAAATAGGTGCTTTGGAAATGTTTCCACAGAAACGAAAATTCTTCAATAAGAAAAAAGTTATGACAACACTGTGTATCTCTGAAACCATAAGAGATATCTATATGTGGTTTTCACCATAAAATTTTTATAAAATGAGGCCTCAGACACTCTTATTTTTCTTCTATTTCTTATAGAAAGAGAAGTTTATCTTCAAAAGTATCCAATTTGATCCATCCTGTACATTGTTTGAGATTATCTTAACTCATTAAAAAGACGAATTGTTTTGCTTTAACACAATTTTCAATATATGTACAGAATGTTTATGTAAGTCAGCGTAATTTTAATCACAAAACCTAGAGCAAAAATGATGATGTCTTGTTTAAAAACTGTTGGTCTAAATCTAAAAATGGCTAATAAATAAGGGCTTTCAAAGTTAAGAAATTTTTAGTCATTTTCTTAACTATTTTCAACAAGGTTTATCCTAAACAGATAATATTTGGCAGCTATACTCTATTCACCGAACAGAGTCAGTAGCCGTGAGCGAAGCAACGCCCATAACCCCCACTATTACACAATAGCCAGTTTCACAAACAAAAAAAAATAAAGAAAGAAAATTGGATATATAAACATGCAGTGTCATTTCAGTGACACATGGCGACACAGGTTATGTGTCATTTCAAAATTTGGTTTATGTAGATATTTTTACAAAAACAATGGTGACAACCATACGACTGCTATTATTTGAAAATTTAGTGTAAATCATGTGCGGTCAAAGTAATTTGTGAATTTAATATACAAAATGATTTTTAACCTGTTATATAAAAAAATAAATATAATGCAAACAAAATTTTATTTATGTATACAATTTTAACAATAAATGTTTCAATAATACGTGTAATATTATTCGGCACCATCTTATACGTATAATATTTAAAATTAATATCCATTTTAACAAGTAATGATAGGCATTAAAATAATAATAGAAATGGTCTTCTTTTGTACGTTGACTGGTTTAAAATAATTTTTAAACATGATTGTTTCATGAATCTGTAACGAATGTGAAGTACTTATCATATAAAAAAGATAGACTGTATGAAAATTTTGAAAATATATGTAGGTTAAGTACCACTTCCGGTTGTTCGATTACACAAAAATTGCACACTTCGTTCTTTCTCATTGTTTCTGTAGCGAATGTTAAGGTCTTGTCTTATATAAAAAATATATCATGTTATGAAAAAAATTTAAAAAATGACTAGGTCAAGTTCCAATTCCGGTTATTCCATCGTATTGAAATTACATATCTGCTGCTTTTTCATCGTTTCATAGCGAATATGAAATACTTATCATATATAAAAAATCAACTTCAACACTTTGTATGAAAATTTTTAAAATGTGTTTAGGTTAACTAGCACTTCCAGTTGACGAAATCGTCCATAAAGTGATACCGATCTACGATTTTGTTATAATTAATGTACGTAAAATTTGGTAATTCATCATACGCTTCATTTTCGCGTGATCGCGTTCACTTTTTTTATACTTACGTATACGAGAAAGTTAATAATATTTTACACTATTTTATGCATCATCACTTCGCTGTAAAATTGGGGTAATCTAACTTAGTTCGAATCAGTTTCGGAGGGAGTTTTCTCTTCGGAGGAAGAATCATCACCCACATTAATTTGTAGTTGCTCGATTCTAATCTCCATTAAATTGTCGACTTGCCATAATTTTTCTTCCTCGCCTTTGGCATGACGAATAGCATTTCTCCAATTTTCTGCGGTAACATTGTTTAAAGCTTGTTGAAATAACGTGTGTAGGTCTTTCATTTTAAATGTTTTGTTATTTCTTGCAACTTCTCCTTTTATTTGCGCCCATATTAACTCAATAGGGTTTAATTCGCAGTGATATGGGGGCAATCGTAGTATCGTACGATTCTGTTGTTCTGCCATTTCATCGACCACATACTTTGGTGTAATAGCCGCCCGTTTTACAAGGACCAGCAGTTCACATTTTAGCATGTCAGCTTCGTAAGTAATTAAATTATTCGTTAACCAGACTTGAATATCAGCTTTTTTAGTGGCAGTATTGGGTATTTTCTCTGTTTTTCGACTATGGTAAGAAGCATTGTGCATTACAACCACGGCATGTTCGTCTAAATGTGGTAGAATTTTGGCAAACCATTTTTCGAAGACTTCAGCATTCATCTCTTCATGATAATTTCCAGTCTTCTTTGACTCAAAACACAGTAATCCATTTTCTAAAACACCGTCTTCCGATCCTATGTGGAGAATTATCAACCGCCCACCTTTTCCTGAAGGATCTTTTAATCCTGTCGTCAAGCCTTCAATAAAAGCCTGCCTTGGCGTTATTACTGACATGTCCTTCCATACCTTGTTGACAGTATGTCCAGCGTTCACCCAAGTTTCATCTAAAAAGTATAATTTTCTACCCTCTTCTCGGTGTTTTCGCACTTCTCGTATGAAACGTCTACGCCAGATAATGATTTCGTGCTTTTCCTTAAGTACACTATTGCGTGACCTTTTTGAGAACCTATTACCAAACATAACTATATTAGAACATGTGATAATAAAAAAAAAGGATGATCACCGAAAACCAATTTCTTTCATCAATTTCCATAAACAAGTTCGCTTAAAATCAGGTATAGCATCATTTTCTTGTATCAGTGCTAAAATTTTATTCAGCGTAGGTGGTTCGTTTTTTTCAAAAAAAGAATGAATCAATCGTCTGAGAGCGCTTTTGGTGTCATCGTCAACATTATCTAAAACTATTCTTTGACGCTGGTATCTTTTCGGTGGTTGAAATTCATTCATTCTTGTGTGTTCATTAAGTATTCTAAATACACTACGCTCGGACACACCTGTAGAGGACTTTTTTTTTAATTTATTTTTCCAAAGTAAATTGAACCTTTTGCATCTTTGTTTTATGTGGGTTTTCACTATCATAAGTATTAAAGATGTTTAATACACGCTGTTTATCGTCAACTGAGAAATGTTTAGCCGGACGCTTTTTTACTAAAGGAAGAGCAGCGGCTTCATCCATAGTAGCAACACGTTATATAAATACTACAAAACGTGTACTGTACGTACTGAAAAGTACGGAGATTAAGAGATAATAACAATAAATCGAAGAAGAATTAAAAGCAAATTAGCGCGAAATCACTTGAAATTCAAATGACAGACGTCAGAAACATACGTAATGACAAGGAAAGTAATAAAAAAGATAGCCGGTCTTGGTTGATTTATGTAAACCGGGCTTACCAATAAAAAAAATCTATTCAAAGTTCGCGCGTGTTTGTGGGAGGAGTTATAATGTCAAATCGCTGACTCTGTTCGGTGAACAGAGTATAGTACAATGTTATGAGAAATCGTTTAAGATTAGTCTTGAAAATATGCGATCTCTAAACAATTCTATATAGGTATACACAAAGATTATTACCTTACAACTGTTTTATCTTCCCATAATATCTTAAATTTCCCAACAAATTCTAGAAGCCATTTCTTTTTAAAATAATTTTTTTTGTGATATTTTCAAAATGATTAAAGGAATCATTAATTTGACCAAATGCTACAAATTTAGGTTGACTACAAACACCGGATAGAGATATACAAGTACGGTTTAATTCGTGAAAGAGTGCACACTTTTCTTTATAAATCACAAAAAAAATCATCAAGGAATACGATTTTTTAAATTTTTTTAAAATAAGCAAGGAAATTGTTAATGTGAAGATTTATATAGGTTGAGATATCAACCTATCCCAAAAATTAAATGAGAAAAAAATGAATTACTTAAGTAAGGTTTTATTCAGAGGAAAGTGAAAGAAAATGTTTATAGAGAATTAAATTCCCGTTTCGATAGGCTAAAAAGATATGGGGCGTTCCGTTTAAAATTTTCGACTTTCTCGTAATTGAATACAGTAAAACGGTAATTCAATTTTTGACCACGCTGTATAAGGTACACTGATATAACAAGTAACAATCTATTTGACAGCATATGAAGAGTTATCGTACCAATGCAAAATTTGAATTAACGTTTGCTGAGATATGTGCTTTTAACTCGAAAACAAAAAATGCTAGGTACCAATAACTGTTATCAAAGTCAACATATTTTCTTACGTACAATTGAATGGTGTAATAAAAACTATAACATTCTATTTAAAACAACGAAGTTGAGGTCTACTTCCGGTAGACCGGAAGTGGTGGCCATTTTGAAAATATTTTAGATGAATAGATCGGAATGAACAACCCATGTTACCAAAATTTCAAGTCTCTACAAATAGTGGAACCTAAAGAAGTTCTAATGAACCAGTTACGTGAGACATTCTGTATATATAGGTATATATATATTAAAACCGTACTTAAATAAGTACGGTTTTATTTTGAGGAAAATAGATATTTTTCTTTATAGACCACAAATATGACGATTTTTCAGGAATGATAAAGAAATGAAATAAAATATTTCTATAAAATGCTACAAATTTAGGTTGAGTTCAAAACTTAATATCTCAAAAATGACTTGAAAGTGCATACTTTCCTTTATAAATCACAAAAAAAATGTTATCTAAATATCTTAAGAATTCGATTTTTCAAAAATTATTAAATATTCAATAATAATAAAAACATAACATTATATTTATGAAAAGCTACAAATTTAGGTTGGAAAAATCAATCATAAATTACAAAACTTATTACTTCTAGTACTCTTAATTGCTTCTTACAAAATCAATTTATAAAAAATTGATTCAAATAATTGTATTCATTATGAAAATGAAAATATTTCAAAAACGAGCTTGACTATTGTGAGAATCACTTGAAAAGTATGCAAAAATATTATTAAAAACAAATGGGCTTTTGGAATCAGAAAATCTATACAGGTGTCTCTGAAATGCGTGTACAACGGAAAACCACAGATTCCTTGGCTCAAAATAGGATGATTTAAGTTAACATATCTATATCCAAAGTTGCTTCGTTTCGCTGCTAGAGGACTTCAAAGCTAGGAAATAAAATTCGTTTATTCTTTATAACTGGAAAACGCGATCAATCTAAACCATTTTTGAGAGGCTAGTTCCTAGGTTCAATTAACGTCTTTCAAAAAGCCATGTCTTCAGCAATTATTAATTCATCATTTTTTGCTGAGTTATAAGCAGTTTTTTGTCCCTTATAAGATTTTGATTACATTAGTGGTTAAGCCAGAAAATTGGAATTTTTGAACATCCGCAAGCCTTTTTTACGTCATTGTAATACTTACAAAATCTTATGGTAATTATTGTTAAGTTTGTTTATTTCTTCCATCTTTATTGTAATAAAATGTAAAAAAAAGACAACAAATATTGTATTACTTATGGTAATTGGTACTGATTTCTCTGGGGGCATTGAAATCAACAGTTCTTGCATTTACAGTTGATTATGAACAAGAATTACCAGGAAAAATTTTTCTATTATTCAATTCCTTACTTAAGTGCCATACACATTGTGATTTTGTAATCAAAATGACGTAAATAAGGATTGGAGATACTCAAAAATTCCTTTTGTTCAATCCTACCTTTGAAATTGCCAGTTTCTAGCGTAGATACGAGTGTTGAAAGTTGTTATTTTGACTCACTCTGCTAACATTCATAGTAACGGGTGAGTGAAAATATTTTTCACTCACTCTAATTTTCTTCATCCACTATTAGCGAAATTTAAATCTTTAAAGGTACAACTCTTTGTTTAAACATATCGGATGTGAACTAAAAAACGGTAGAGAGCACACATAGAAAATTAAATTAAGTATTTCACTTGTATAAATTATTAATCTTAATTAATTTTATGTGTGATGATGACAATTAACAATTTGACACAATTGGTTGTTTATCAATCAATTAAGAGCATGACAACGTCAAAAAGTGTCACAATTTGACACAACTGGTTGTTTATCAATCAATTACGAGGATAACAATGTCAAAAAGTGTCGTCTCCGACATATCGACATGACTTTAGCTAGGCATTAACGAATTTTAAGACCGAATTTTCTCTAAATAGTAAGATTGAACAAAACGCTATACAACACACGTGAGAAACCAATATTCCTTAGTTTCCTCACTTGTACTGTAATATACTATTTTCTGGCTTAACTACTTGTGTAATCAAAATCTTATAAGACACAAAAAATATTCAGAACTAAATGGGCTATTGAGAAATGTTAATTATGTAACCGTCGCACAGTGAGCTGGATTAGGATGTTAGATGGACAAAATTATTTTATGTGTTCAACGGATATATTTGACATCTGAGAACATCAAAAAAGTGCTAACAAAATTCAACGTTAATTTTTTCGGTATTTAAATTGTTTCTTTTGATCTATTTCTTGATGTAGAAAAATGAGTGCATACATATTGAGTATTTGATATTAATATTACAATTAAATGCATTTTATCACAGTTAGTGTTAAAAATAATACAGATCTATGTCTCAAAATTCCGTCGCACTAAATCTGTTGAGTTCAAAAGAAGATTCAACATTAACTTTATACATTATTGGTCGTTTTGTTTTTAAACCGACGGAAATTCAAAATCGGAATCATCTTCCGATGATTCTGTGTTGCTACTCGAAATTGTCGGGCTTTTATTGGTATAATCCCGTGCTTTTTCTTCTTTTTGAAGCAGTTGTTGCGCTTCAGGATCAAGTTCTTTAGGGGGTATACCAGAAAATGATCTAAGGTCGGTTATTACAGGATCCGACGAAATAAGGAGCATGTGCAACAAATCTTCAGATGTGGTACTACGTGCTGTTTTTCTTGTGTGGTGCAGACGATATCTTTTAAAATCTTTATTTCTTGCTTCTTGAGCTTCTTCAGATAATTGCCCAATAGGCACAAGCGCGTGTTTTATAGCAAGAGACCCATGCACTAATATTTTATGTACAGTAGGTGGCATTCTGTACCAACCATACAAATCGACAAATAGTCGGGCGGTGTTAAAAGCAAATTCGTTATATTTCTTTTCATCTATGGGATATCCGCTGGAAATAACCTACCTCCGAAAAAAAGCAAAAGTTATTTTAAACGTTTTTTTTTTCAGACAAAATATACCTGAAGAATCGTCGAAAATTTTGAAATCAATTGTTTGTCAATACCCGTAGCTGCAGCAGCTTCATCAGCATTTTTAAAAAATCTACGAGCCACATTCCCGGTATTTGACGTGCCACTTCCTTGCACCACTTTATCCACTTTGATGCCTATGGATTTCCACAAGGTTTCTTGTATTTCTTTTTTTCTTAAATCACACATTTTTTTTTTCTTCTTCAGAAGTACCCCTCAAACTATATTTTTTAATTTCTAATTTATAGGCTATATGGAGAATACACTCCAAGAATTTTATCCAAGCATGTAAAGTACTTAGTCCATATTCGAGGTTATCCGTGTTAACATTTCGGTTCCTTACTTGGTCTAAATTATTCATTTCTGTGGGTTTACAGCCACACAGATAACAAGTTTGGCTTGAGGTATCCGTAAGGACATTTATGACTTTAGTGTCAAGCATTGTTAAGACTAATTTAAAATGAATTTTAATTGGTATTCCTGCAAAAAAATATAATGAAACAAGAGGACCAAAAATAATTTTTATCCGTGTTACCGTTAACGAGATATTCTAATGGTTGAAGGGCGGCGATTTCTTCTTTCATTTTGTTTATCTCTTGTTTTGTTAAATTTTTGGTTTCTTTTGCAAAGAGAAACTTTATGGGACGACAATATCTAGTCGAGGAAGGATGTGGGTTTTCCCATTGAATCACTTTTTCTTGGGTACCATTTGCAATTGCAAGAAATTGAAGAGGCACTGCAGAAAACATAAAAATACTATTGTTGGAGTAAACTATTGCTTCCTCTTCATTTTCTTCCGAAACATTTGAGTCTTCTCTGTGAAACAATTGCATGTATTCATTAACACCAGAAGTTCCATCACATCCCCATTTAAATAAAAATTCGAACTTTTCAAATTGTTGAGCATATACTTCATCCACTGGAAAAATTAATGTTTCGAATAGGCGCTGGCACGTTAAATTTAATAGGCTTTGTAATTTTATTGAAGTGCCTAAAAGCCATATAGATTAAAATTATACATAAGTATTTAATTCGAATATGTTAATTGTAAAAATTACTGTTTTTCATATTTACTTTACCTAAGTTTGTAATATTTATGTCGTCGTTTGAAGGGTAACATCGTCGCTTAGCTGCCCGAATTTTGTCATACGAAGGAAAAACATCAGCTTTTCGTTCCTTCATTGCTAATCTTGTAATTTTGTATGATTCTTTCGTAAGTCGACATTTAATCATATGTGCCAGAGCTTCATCTTCAGTAAAACGCACTACTTTATCTGTACCTTTTAAAGATTTTCGATAAACGTTCAAAATCTTCATAGGGGTATCATTTGAAGCTGTAGTAGCTTCCTCCAACAATTTTGCAGCAGCACGTTTTCCTTCTTTTTGCAGTGCCACTTTTGCCGCGAAATAAATTTGATTTGAAGGAGTTGTAGCACGCAGTTCTTCTGTTTTACGCCTTTTGGTGCGATCGGACGCTTCTGAGAAACTATGAGAAAGTTGAATAAAAGCAAGTAGAGTAAACAAACTACGGATTAAGGAAATCATTAGTGATTCTTTTACTTTGTTAACGGTCTACCGCTAGAAGACTTTATTTCGATATCTCCTCTTGTAGTGTTAAAGGCTCGGTCTAACCAACTTTGATGTTTAGCTTCGAAATAATCCAATCTATGTCTACATAGTATCAATTTAGATTTTAAATTTACCACAAAACTATGAATTCGACTATCCATCACAGGTCGAAGATTATTGTCCATTTTTAAGAGACTGTCTATATGTCCCAGTAAAAAATGTTCATTTTCTATTACTGATTTGGTCCAAAAAGATGATCTGTTGTCTTTCAAAACATTGTATAACATACGATTCGTAATTATAACTTCAGCAGTCATACTGAACTTGAATTATTTTTTTTACTCGTTACTACTCGTTATTACTCGTAGAGTGGTTAATTGTGGCTCTCAATTTTTTAGTATAGTAATTATACTCTATATAAAAACGCTGTACAAAATTTGAAAGCGAACTTCGTCGAACTTTAAAAGTTATATTCTACAAAAATGTCACATTCATTTATTTTTAGAAAAAAACTGAGTGCACGAAATACGGGTGGTGTTCACTTACTTTTGGATATATTTTGATGATACTGGATGAAATTTGTTCTTGACAGTTGTAAAAACACACAGCACAAACTAATTGCAACGAAAAATTAACTACTTACTGAAAATAACACCTGTAAATATGACGCGTTACCGGTCTTAATGAGAGTGTACGACTTAAGTTAATTATTTTGTTTTGAAGGCAGCCTCACGGCAAAACAGTTTACTTGATCGGTTTAGGATATGTGCTGTTTAGGTAAATGGACTTTTCAGAAAGAGTTTATGTACTTGGAATTTCCAAATTTAAACTTTTGTTTTTTTGGTTTTGTCCAGCTAGAATCGTAATTCAGCCCACTGTGCGTCGCCTACCCAAAAAAAAGTATGGACTAATATTCGCCAAACATATGGCTTTTTCACCATTTCCTTATTTTTAAAATTTTATCCAAAACCATAAAAAGACGTTGGTTGAACCTAGGAACCCACTTCTCAAAAATGGTTTAGATTCATTAACATGTTCTTGAGCTATAAAGAATAAACGAATTTTTTTTGCTAAATTTGAAGTTCTCTAGCGACGAAACGAAGCAACTTTGGATATAGATAAGTTAACTTATATCATCCTAGTTTGAGCCAAGGAATCTGTTGTACTCGCATTTCAGAGACAGCCTGTATATAGCATTGTCCTCGTAATTCCATAATTTCAAAAATGATCTTGAATGATTTCCCATGAAAACTAATTCCAAAATTTAATCTTTCTAAAAAACATAAATGATAATATTTTCTTTACATCTTTATTTATTGAAGTACAATAAATTAAATCTATGTTATTATAAGTAATTCTATGTATATTTAAGATGAATTATTTTATTTAATTTTCGGCTCTACCGGTTTCGACTGATTATTCCAATCATCAGAAGCTTGCTACGTCAAATTTATACATATATTGTGAATACCAAATTTGTTCTATGTTAATTTTAAATTTTCTTTTCTTTCTTCTGTTACATTTCTACTTCTTTTTATTTGTCTTCCTTTACTTTTTAAAACGCTTATTTATTTTATTTTTCAATTACACGTTGCATATTATATAACGTTGTAATAACTTGATGGATAGAATAAATTCTTAAGTGAACTGTCTTTTAGTATTGTTTACAACTAATTCTCTTACACGAATTTTTTGAGTACGTATCTATTCGGAGCCTACAATATTATCTGTACACTGTGTTAAATAATTATCGTAACCTACGTCACGTTGTAATGTTGATTCTCTATCTCATTGTGTAGTCGTAACGGCGATATTTTTAAATTTGTAACCAGATGCTGACAGCAGATCGAACGTTATTAGGTTATTATTGTCGCGATTGTCGTATGCTTTGTGTGTTTCCGGATTTTCTTTATTCTTTAACCATTTTTTGCTGCCTTTATTTTTCTCCAAACAGTTCTTCTTAGAGCTATCATTGTTTCTAGCGATTGATTTAAGCGATAAGTCAATAAACAGATTAAAATAACGAAAACGTTCAATGAGAATTTCTTTCAGATTTTTATTTCTTTCGTTATGACATTCACACCGGAACATGATGCCTTTATTTTAATGGCACATTATCGAAGCGGTACGCAGAATGCGGACGATAGTTGGGTTTATGCCTTACAAAGCTGTATACAGCAATTCAACCAACGTTTCCCAGATTTCGACGTTGATTATGACGCTTTTAAGCATAGGAAACACGTGGTTGTAACACGTGTTTTGAAGAGCGAAGTTGCATTTGCAAACAAAAACCTGGTGGTAGAAAAGTTAAAATCACTGATGATGTGGTAGATAACATTCGTGAGTGAAAGGACCACAGTCCTAACAAATCAATGGGAAGGTTATCTGCCGAGACAGGTTTGTTAATCTTTTTTAAACTAAAACGAAATTGCCTATCTAAAATATTAATATTTTAACAGGACTTAGCGTTGCAAGCTGTCACAAAGTAGTTTCAAAACAACTTCAAATGTATCCCTATAAAGTTAGTGTAGTGCAACGACTGCAACCACTTGATTATAACAAACGAGTAACTTTTTGTCATTGGTTCAATCAAAATTTATATAATGACGAGGTACTTGATAGAACCTTTTTCAGCGACGAAGCATGGTTTCATTTATCAGGTTATGTCGATTCGCAAAATTCTAGAACATGGGCTACCGAAAATGTCAAGTCGACGAATTATTGGCCCTCTTTTTTTCCACGATACAATTAATGCAGCACGATATCGAGAAATTTTGGGTAATTGTATAGAGCAACTCCATGATGACGAGCTACCGGATGGATATTTCCAACAAGATAATGCATCACCCCATACAGCCAAGGAAACAATCGAGTACTTATCGGAGTACTTTGTCGATAGAACTATAAGCAAAAATCTATAGCCACCTGATCACAGTTAAATCAGGTGATCAACACTATCACCTGATTTAACTCCCCTCGACTTTTAGTTGTTTGGAAATCTAAAAAATAAGATTTACAAAAATAGACTTCACAATCTGGACGATTTAGAAGCTGCCATTCGACAGGAAATTAATAACATTACTGTAGAGGAATTGCAACGAGTGTTTAATAATTTACAAAGAAGAATTAATATTTGTCTAGAGAATAATGGAGAGCATTTTCAACACATGATGTAATAATTGTAATGTAATAATTGCAATGTAATAATTATAATGTTCTTTTAATAAATAAATAACCACTTCTTTCAATATTTATTTCAACATATGACTGAATGTTTATTTTTGTTTCTAGATAGCGAAATTACACAAAAATCATTCGAGCATGCAATAGAATATCGCAGTCTTGTATCAAACAAGATTTTTTCGAAAACTGTGTTTTTTGAACTTTATAAATTAACAAATCGGCGAAATGAAACAATGTTATTTAGAATTTATGTCATATTTTCTTAATTGACTGAATAGTTTTGATCCGTCTTGATTCTTACGTGTTTATAAATGTCACAAATTACAAAAGATTATAATTTTGCTTTTAAACGTAAAATCAAATAATATACCATTAAAAGTGTTAATCATGTTGTGTTTACAATTTGTCCATGACAATACAGTAGAACCCCTCATATCCGTCACCCATGGGACCGGAGCATGGTCGGTTACCAAAAAAGGTCGGATAATCCGAGGAACAACAAAAATGAACAAGACAAACATAAACGAGTACATATATTTAATTATGTATACAAATCCATGTATGTACATGTAAATTTATTTAAAAAAATCAGTTATATTTTTTTGTTTTAATCTACCAAATCTTGCTTTAGCTGAGATATCTTTCCACTTTTTAATGCACAGCACATCCATCGGTGTTGCTTCTGGATGTTGCTCGACGTATTTCATTGCAATCTCGAAAGCCTCTGTAGCTGTCGTATGACTGATATTTTCAGGTTCTTCTTTTTCATAATCCGTTTCATCTTCCTCTGTTTCAACTTTAAAAACTGCGGATACGATTTGTTCGTCGTTCAGATCCTCGTTAGTGACTTCAACTATGTCCCCTCCCAATAGCCACTCTTCTATATCCGCTGGTTGGATTTGGGCATCGATGGTCTGTAAATCTTGTAGAATTTCTGCTTCATCTGTATTTAAAGTTTCAGACTCATTAGAGATTGCGCTCTCACCTTCAATAATACTTGGCCATAGTTTTCTCCAAGATTTTTGTAGAGTGGTGTGATTGAGTTCGTCCCAGGCTTGTGCGGCAATGTAAATGGCATCTTTTATATTAAAAGTCTTCATTGCCTCAAATAGGTTACTGCCTCCTTCCGTTTGCTCTAATAAGAAGCTGACATATTTTCGCCTGTATCTTTTCTTCAACCACTCAATAACCCCTTGATCCATAGGTTGGATTAAAGGTGTCACACGAGGAGGTAGAAACATAGCTTTGATGTTTCCCATTGTTAGTTCGTTTTCCGAAGGATGACTGGGAGCATTGTCAAGAATCAAGACTGCATTGAGTGGTAGATTTTTCATTTTCAAGTGTTTTTTTACATCTGGTACAAACTCTTCAAAAAACCACTGTTTAAACAAAGAACTGTCCATCCAAGCAGATTTTTGATTTTTATAATAAACAGGCAATGATGCCATGTTCACATGTTTGAACGCTCTGGGCTTTTTAGATTTTCCAATGACAAACAATGGCATTTTATGGTTTCCACTTGCATTACTACAAGTTGCAAAAGTTAGTCTATCCTTGGATAATTTTGTCCCTGTTACTTTTTCATTTTTTGCAGCAAGAGTTTTTTGTGGGAGCAACTTGTAGTTTAACCCTGACTCGTCAATATTATACACTTGATCCGGATGCATATTGTTTTCTTTAATAAAAACTTCAAATTTCTTCACGAACTCTTTGGTTGCGTCATCATCAGCTGATAGCTTTTCTCCAGAAATAACAACGTGACGTATACCATGGCGACGTTTCCATCGGTGAAGCCAACCTTCACTTGCACTGAAATTTTCCCCTTCCTCTCCTACTATTGTTTTATGTAAAATCGCTGCCTTCTCTTTAATTATAGGACCTGACAAAGGAGTTCCTTTGCGTCTTTCTTGGCAAAACCATATCCAGAGAGCATCATCTAAAACATCAAATTTAGGCTTTTTAAGCATCTTTCTATTTTTTAAACCCTCCTCCCCTTCCACTGTCATAGAGTACGATTCGATATTCTTTCTGTTTTTCCTCCAGTCTTTAATAGTTGTGACGCCTATTCCTAATTCAGAAGATAATTTTTGAACTGACTCGCCATTGTCTAGCCTCTGAATAACTTCCAATTTCTTCTGTAGTGTACATACAATACGTTTTCGTTTTTGTTGGGTAGCCATAATCACTTTTACTATAACAATTGTAAATATGCATACAATTGATATTCACAATGATGAACACAGTTGCGCAACCCTTGGCAAACATCAAGATTGAGCGAATCAAGTAATTCCCCGACGGAAAGTCGGCTCTCTTGGGATTCACAAAAACGTACATTAGAGCATTTGAACAAAATTGGGAGTAGGGAGGGGTGACGGATATCCCGAGGAGTCGGATATCCCGAGGTCGGATATGAGGGGTTCTACTGTAATACAAAATTCTTTGATTGTCGTAGCCGGATATAAATCTTTTACGTCACTTGAACAAAAGAAGATCATTTTTACAGTCGTTAATTGCTATACAAAAGTCAACTTTTAATAGCATTTTTCGAAAAAATTATTTCAAATAATAGGAATATTCGTCGCGTTGCAATAGCAATACTGTGATATTGGTTGCCTAGATTTCGGGTACGATAATTAGTTAACACACTGTATATTCTAATCTATCCTGTAAAAAGAAAATTAAGTAGGTGTATGAACCCTCCGTCTGTCGAGTGTGGTCTAGGAGTCCACGACAAAATGATTATGTGAAATATTTTTTGAATTATTTTGCTCAAAACTTAGTTTAGACTTAGTTTAGATAGTTAAAGTATCTGAATATCAACTATTTTCGCTATAAAAAACTGTTTTTCAAAATTCCAAATAGTCGCTACATAATATTTTATCCTGACAGACCCTTCCCGATCAAATGTGTAACAATATTCGCAAATGTAATCTGTAAGAATCGTATTCCAGTTGGAACTCTATGCGTTCTTTTTGTGTTTGTAGGGGTATTACCGAGTTATAAAACTATACCTCGGAGTGATCGTAATATAGTTCGGTAGTTCCCTTAATAATTACTATATATATGGTTACCGTATCGTTGACACGCCAGTTTACTATTATTGAACCCCATTTTGAGGCGTTGTGTTATGTGTTATTTATTTTACAAATATAAAGAATAGAAAAGTGCATAAAAAATTATTTATAACTAATATCAAATATCTAGTTAGCAATCTACAAATAGCATACTTACAAATAGGTAAGTAGTATCATACAATTTTCTGATATGATTTGATAAAATAATAAATGATTTATTATGAAGAATACTGTATGAAGAAGTTAGCACGGGCAGTGAAATAGAAGAGTCTGACGATAGAACTAAATGGAAAAAGGTTGTCCCACCTAGAAATATTAGAACTCGCAACGAAAACATAGTGTCTCACCTGCCGAGGGTCATCGGTGAAGCACGTGACGCATTACCTTCCATTCAATGCTGGATGTACATGTTTGAAATATGCATTGATATTGTAGTTGAAAACACTATATAACTGAGTGTAGACCTACCGACTCTGTAGAAATCCAAGCGCTGATGGGTTTGCTTTATTTAGCTGAGCTCCATTATGGATCAAGGACACATCTAGCAGAGTATTGGTCATCAGACGGCATGGGATATGAGATATTTCCTGCTACAATGGCAAAACGGAGGTTCGTCTTCTTATTGAGATGCATTCGCTTAGACGATACCACAACTAGAGGTCAAAGAAAACAAATGGACAAACTAGCAGCAGTTCGTACTATTGTTGACAAGTTCAACGACAATTGTAAGAAAACTTATTCTGTGGGCGAGTATGTAACATTAGATGAAATGCTGCTTGCCTTTAGGGGTAGGTGCAGTTTCCGAATGTACATTCCAAGTAAACCAAACAAATACGGATTGAAAGTCTTCGCCGTTGTTGATGCCAAAACATTTTTCACTTCACACATAGAAATTTACGCTGTTGTTCAACCCAATGGTCCATATAAAACTGACAACTCTACCGCTGCAGTAACTGAAAGAATGTGTTCACATTTATTAGGATCAGGAAGAAATGTTACAATAGATCGTTGGTTCACAGGATATTCAATTGTAAAGAAACTGCTAAGGGAGTACCGCCTTACTGTGGTTGGTACAATTAGAGCCAATAGAAGAGAACTTCCTCTTGAAATAACACAAGTTAAAAACAGGAAAGTATATTCTTCGTTATTCGCATTTAGTGATGATATGACTGCAGTTTCATATATACCCAAAAAAGGAAAGAATGTGCTTGTAGTTTCAACAATGCACCGAGACGATCATATCGATGAAGCTACCGGTGATCGGAAAAAGCCCGAAATAATTACTTTCTATAATAGCACAAAAAGTGGAGTAGATGTTGTTGATCGAATGATCACATCATACAATGTTGCAAGAAACACAAAGCGTTGGCCAATGGTAATTTTCTATAACCTCCTCAATATAGCAGCAATTAACGCTTTTGTTATCTCCAAAGGCAACATACCAGATGGTGAATTTGCTAAGACTCGCAGACTGTTTCAAAAAAATCTTGGTATTGAGTTAGTGAAAAATAACATGCAAAGAAGAGCCGTTGATAAGCACTTGACCAAAAGTGTGCGTACTTCTGCCTTGAGGCTCTCAGGTATTGAAGAAGAGATTATTCCAGAGCCACAACCAGGGAAAAGAGGAAACTGTAAATATTGCAAAAGACGAAAAACTCGTTATTTTTGCAAAATTTGTAAATGTTGGTTGTGCATGGAGCGCATAACAGCGTGCTGCAACGATTGTTTGGGAAATATGGAGACCACAGTTTGAAGTCCTCCAGTTTGTGCATAGAATATTGTTCTTTAAAATTTAAAATAAATATTATTATAGATCGATTTTCTTTTCCTTTATTTAGGCGTTGTTTCCAAATTTTGAAAAATATGTGATTAAATTGTAAGCATTTTCTTTATATTATTATTATTCAAATTAACATAAAACGTGAGTTTAAAATTGGCCCTGTCTGTATTAGGCTATTATATAGTACAAGCATCATATAAAACATATTTATGAGAAATTAGCACTGGAGGACACGTTGGCGTCCTTTAGAGTTTTTTCTATTTTGAACTCCACAGACCACACCCGATCGAAAGTGTTAAGAAAGCGCGCCCGACAGACGGAGGGTTAAATATGTTACAAGTAAGATTGGTTGCCTAGCAACAAAGCTAATTGGCGTGTTTATATTAATATTTTTTGGAAATATTACAATACAAAAAGACATTTTATAATTAAATATTAAATATCGTTGGCTTTAAATAGGTCAATTTAAGTTATTTTCATCCAAAGTTGCTTCTTTTCGCCATTAAAGTATTTCAAAGTTAGCCTAAAATTAATATATTTAATTTTTTATTAATTATAACTTGAGAAAGAGATCCAATTCACGGTTTTTATGGCTTTCAAAACAATTTTAAAATCACAATAATACAAAAAAAATAATAAAAATTATTTGATAATTAAGAATTACGAAGAAAAAATTCCTGCATTTAATTCTAAAATGTAATATTAATATGTAAATTAAGCCAACTACGATGAGTACAAGAAGATATTTAAAAATTCTCTTTTTTCTTGATTAACCACTTATGTTATCTAAATAAGAGCCAAAAAGTTTCAGAACTAAATGAGCTATTAAGAAATTATTATTTATTAAGTAATTGTCGTCTGGACAGAAAAAAGATATGAAATCATATCCGCTGAACACTTGACTTTTCCATCATTTCTGTGTTTCTAAAATTGTTTCGAAAACCATAAAAAGACTTTAATTTAACTTAGGAATCTACTCCTCAAAAATGTTTTAGATTGATTAACACGTTTTCGAATTATAAAGAATAAAAGATTTCTTTTAAGTTTGAAGTCCTCTATCGGCGAAACAAAGCAACTTTGGTAAATAGATAACTTAAATCGACTATATTATAGATATTCCTACGACAGCTGTATATTTCAATTTATATTTATGTATATTATTTATGGAATAGGTATTTTGAATTTAAAAAATTATTTATTTAAAAATCTTTTCTCGGTATATTTTAAAATTTATTTTATAAATTACTAAGACCCTAAAGAACGTAGTATGTGGAGTTTATATCGCGTGAAAATCGTTACAGAGTGGAGGTCCCACTAATAACGATTCCTCGAAGCGGAATTAATGCTAATGCACCATTGTGAACGTTCGCGTTTTCGTTCTCTTGGTTCGTATTTGAAGCTTCGTCGCCAGCTCCACCTCCACAACACTAACGCTGGCCGTCGCCGCTGCCGCCGCCGCCGCCACCGCGCCGCTTTCACCATTCGAACCGTTTCTATTCCGTTCTGTTCTCTCTAAACGACCAATAATAGGTTTATATTTACGATTTTCTGTTACGGATGCGGTGCAATTACAATAATACGATTGTGTATTGAGGCGACTTGGAGGTTGCCGCCCTATTTATAAAACCTCACTCAAGAAAAGTTTCCTGTTTGATTTTAAGTGTGAATAGGTTTTCCTTTTTTTAATCATTAATCACTTTGTAAAGTAGTTAGGGTTAGTTAATAAAAAAAATTAAATGAGTTTTGTTTTAGTTTTTTTAAACAAGACTCATAGGGTTGTCTTATAAACCGGTAAAGGGGGCTCCCATTTTCTCATTCCTCCCGTCTTGTTCCATCTATGTATACACGATAATTACATTCTGTTGGAGGCAGAACAAGATTAACGACGTTGCTCGGTGCTGATATTACGCTTTATCCCCCCCGTAAAAGAAAAAGGATGGTCGTTCAAAGGGCACAACCATTGGTGGAATAAGGACGGAATCGGACGAATTCTGGGGATCCCGAGGGATGAGAATGAGTGACAAGGACGGGGAACGGGAGTTTTTACTCGCTAAATTCCTCAATTTGGCGAGAAGCGGTTTTCAGGACTGATTGATAGTTCCGCTTGTCAACCGGTGAGCCGATATAAGAGAAATTTCCATTAATTTTCACGCCGCCACTTTAAAGAGAGAAGAGAACCAAAACCGACGGCAGCCAGAGAAGAGAAGGAGAAGTTTGTTTTATTGCAGATAACGTCCGTAAACTCGTGCCAGATAATGGTGGTGTTGGAGTGACAGACGGAGACCTAACGATCTCCAACAACCAGGAGGTTTATTAATGATCTTTGGAACGGAATTAAAATTAAACGTAAACGTTCTAAACAACGTTAAATAAACTCACAAAATTACACTGGAACGGTCTTCACGAAAATATAACTTAATGAAAATAATAGTGATGAGACATACAAGTTATATATGTGGGATTATACTTATTATACTAAATATCTTTAAACTTTCATATATTTTTAGTCGACAATATTAACATTTTTAAGAAATGAATAATCATTAACGACACTAGTTTACAAAAAAATCTCGAAGACTGTGATATCTTTCTTATAACGTATAGTATTATGCTGATTCTGAAACTATCTTCAGTTTTTCTTTATCACGTCCCATTTTAGAAATATACCCAGAAATGTGGAAAATCGTAAATTAAAAAACACAGTAAAGGTTCATGATCAAAATATTTGTTATTCTGTTGCTGTGTGAAAGCTAAGAAATTAATTCTAACTAATAACATTTAATTCTCTAAATATCTAAGTATTGGACATCATGGTCGAATGTATTTTACCAGATATAACGATATAGCTGGATAAATGAAATTTTGCACGATTGTCGTAAATAATATAGATTAGCTAACTTTATTTAACGATAAAATAGCAAACTTTTTTGTTCATATATAATTCTATTTCGTTACGATGCTATTAAGTAAAAAAAAATGAGAAAAATGCCAAAAAATTTAATTTTGTTGAGTTGTTTTAGGCTGTAGCAAAATAAGGTAGAGTCCGATTTATGCCATAAATACTTCAAAATGTTCGTCTGGATCTCAACTTTCATGTCCATATAGCTACATAAGACACTTTGGAAAATAACAAATATACTTAACATGAACCGTTACTGTTTTTTTAATTTACGATTTTCCACATTTTTGGGTATATCTCGAAAAATGAACGTGATAAAGAAAAAGCACAACATTCTACGTTATAAAAGAAATATCGCAGACTTTGAGGAAAAATTTGATTTAAATTTGTAAACTAGTGTAATCTTGTAATGGTGATGATTTTAAGTAAAGTCTCACTAAAGTGATAACTTACCTATAACAAGACTTAGGACCAAGCGTGCAACCGAGCGAGTTCTTAGAGATCCTGCAAAAAATCAACGGGGTTTTGATGTTGACTTTTTGTTCTCACACACAACTTGCTTCTAATGAATGAGGAAAGGATTTCAAAACAACATCTGAATCAACCAGAAAAGTGGAATTGCAAAAGGTCATAAGTAGGGATGGAATTAATACCCGGCAATTATCCGGTATGCAGCTAAAGACAACATACAAAAGTAATCGTCGAATCAATATAACATTTGAAATGTGAATTTGACTAAACAAAATCTGTTATCATTTTTTTTCCAGTGGCAGCATGAGACGAAATGTACTTTATTCGAAAAATTATTTCTTTTTAGATTGGAGAATGTAAATGTTTTGATAAATCGAACGTAGAACACATAAAAGATATTTTCTTAAAACTTTTTTAATACTAATTTTATTATAAGATTTCTAACCGATAAAAATTTAGAAAAAATTGAAAAATATCAATTTTTAAATCAAATTGAGGTATATAAGTATGGTTTTGTTCCGACGAAATAACACACATGTCTTTATAAATCACAAACAATTTCATCAAGTTATCTTAAGAATTTGTTTTTCAGGATTTTTCAAATATTACTAAGGAAATTGTTGGTCTTATGAAATGCCATAAATTTAGGTCGAGTTCAAAACTTGATATCTTGTAAACAAATGGAGATATTCAAGTAGGGTTTTGGTTTGAGAAAAGTAGATACTTTCCTTTATAAATCATAAATAAGATCATCAATATATCCAAATTTAACAATATATACCGAATTTTTAATTCGATATTTACAATTTTTCAAAAATGACTAAGGATATTGTTATTCATATAAAATGCTCTAGATTTAGGTTGACTTGAAAAATTAATATCTCGAAAACGAATTGAGATATTCGAGTATAGTTCTCTCCCTTTATTATTATTTTCCTTGACCTTTACGTACATATCAACATCTACTATATTCTAACGTTTGTCATTGGAATTACAAGCTAATTTGGTTTTAATCAAATTTAATTCTGTTCAATTTGTTGTTATACTCTCATCATTCCTGCACTTTTCAGAACGTATTGATGAAACATATAGATGTTCATAGAGATTTTTAGTCTCTTATAAGAAAGCGTATCGTAATTTCGCTAAAGTCGGTTGCGAGCGAGGCGCTACAATCTTCAAAAATAGACGATTTCGTCATTAAATTCTAAGAGTCCCTTGCGGGCGAGGCTGTACAATCTTCCAAAATAGACAATTTTATCTTAATAATACCAATTCAGACGCCTTATCCATGAGGAACATAGACAACTTGAGTGGATTCGCTTGTTCAACATGTTAATAAAGCTGTTTAATCTCCTAAAAGAATACCTATCTTCACTTTTCCATGGTGGCTTGCGGGCGAAATATTACAACCTTTCAAAATAAATAATTTCATCTTAATAATATCAATTCAGACGCGTTATCCATGAGAAACATTGGTAATTTGAGACGATTAGCTCCCTCTACATCTCTCTAAAGGTATGTAGTCTACTATAAGAAAACTTACATTGCCGAGGTCGCTTGCAGGCGAGACGCTACAATCTTTCAAAATCGACGATTTCGTGTTAATAACATCATTTTAGACGCCTTATCCATAAGAAACATTGGAAATTTGAGTCAATCCGCTCTTTCTACATCTTAACAGAGATGTTTAGTCTCCTCCAATCTTCTAGAATAAATGATTTCGTCTTACGCGTCTGAATTGATATTAACACGAAATCGTCAATTTTGAAAGATTGTATCGCCTCGCCCGTAAGCGGTCTTCGAAATGAAGAAAGGGTTTCTTATAGGAGACTAAACATATTTATTAACGTGTAGAAAGAGCGGGTCGATTCAAATGACCAATGTTTCTCATGGATAATGCGTCTAAAATGATATTATTGACACGAAATCATTTATTTTAGAAGATTGTAGTGAAAATAAGTTTTCTTTTAGGACATTAAATATCTGTTAAGATGTAGAAGGAGCGAATTGACTCAAATTACCAATGTTTCTCATGAATAAGGCATCTAAATTGATATTATTAACACGAAATCGTCCATTTTGGAAAATTGTAGATTATTCACTAGTTTTATTATGTTACAATTTTATATTAACCCTTAGCTAAGATCATACCTCAGAGAAAATTACTTAAAACTTAATCGTTTAAGCTTGCTACAACAACGAAGTTGTTTGAGACGACTAATTTCCTTTGTGTTCTCATTATATTTATTCTTTGTTTTTATAACATGTATTTTGTACAATATTAATTATCTGCCACAAATTACTTTGACCTTCGATTTACATTATTAAATTTCCAAACGATCTTTGAAATGCACTTTGACACCTAACTTACCTGCTGGTAATCATTATTTTTATAAAAATATTCATATAATTAAGTAGATGACTCATAACCATCACTGACATCACGCTACATGCTTATAGCCAATCTTCTTTTTTTTATATATATTTTGAGTGTGAAATTGACTATAATGTTATAGTATGAGTAATAAGTTTCGCTCAGGTTTACTGCTCTGTCTGATCTGTTTGATATACAGAGTATAGTATTTTTTTTTTAAGAAAATATTCACTTTTGTTTATAAATCATAAATAATTTCATTAGTATATCTTAAGAATTCGATTTTTTACGATTTTTCAAAAATGATTAAGGAATTGTTATTTTTATGAAATGCTATAAACTTTGGTTGAGTTCAAAAACTGATTTCTTGAAAACGAAATGAAATATTCAAGTATGATTTTTTTCCGAGTAAAGTCGATACATTGGTTTATAAATCGTAAATAGGATATCTTAAGAATTGGATTTTTTACGATTTTTGAAATATGTTTAAGGCTATTGTTAATAATATAATATGCTACAAATTTAGGTTAAGTTAAAAAATCAGACATCTCATATAGAAATTAAAATTTCAGCTTTACTTTCATTGGTGTATTAAATAATTTGGAACCTTTAATTTGATCTTTTTCAGCTGAATATTCAATGTATTCTTCCTGACTAAAAGTAATGATATATTTCGTGTAATCATAGTCAATATTTATTCCAAGAAATTTTTTTTAAATTTTATAACGTATTAATAGATCATCAACAAACAGTATTAAGTATATCATATCACCTTTGTCTCTTTTAATATATAAACAATAATCCTCAAATCCTTTAGGTTGATTTACGTATATTTCTGAAAAAAATTGTCATTCAAGAAAGTAGTTTCCATGTCCATTTGTTCATTAGTTCAGTTATCTAGCAATATGATACTTTTATTAAAGTTTGCATTTTAGCTACTAATGAATAAATATCATCCACAATTTCAGATTGTTGAAAACCTTTAACAACTAATCTTGATGAATGTCATTTAATTTCTTTGTTTAAACCCATTTAACATCAAAACTTTTCTTATTCCTTGGTTTTTTCTAACAATTTCTACTAATGTAAATCTTTTATTTTTCTTTAAACATTCCATTTCTCTATCCATAACTAACTTCCATAGTTCTGCCTTATTACTATTTATCACCTCCTCAAAATTATTTGGAATTTCAACATTGCAAAAGTTTGCATTGGCATTTTCTCTTTTGGATCTTTTCAATTCTTGAGGTATTCTATGATCTTAATTAATTGTTTTATTTTGTTATTTATTCTCTTTACTTTCATCTTGTATTTCTCAGTCACTAGAACAATCACTTTCAAATTTATTATTAGTACTGTTTGTACCTAAACATTTTCTTCCACAACATCTACGTGTCTATAATGATTCTGTTATTTATCAAAACTCTGTACCCAACTTCAGTATAACCAAACAAAATTCCTAAATCAGCTTTTTCATCAAATTTTGATCTTATTAACTATTCTGGTCTTCGAACACAAATTCTAATGTCATCTCAACATGAATATTAAAAAATTGTTTTTTTTTTCAAACATTATTTCATAAGGTATTTTCTTTTCAACAGTTTTTGCTAATATTCTATTTTAATGATATGCAGCTGCGCATACTACCTTTGGCCAAAATTTTCGATCTATGTTAACTTCTTCTAATAAACATCTAAACATGTCCATAATCAAGCTATTATATTTTACTACTGTACCATTTCATTCATGTACAGGGTGGGCAAATTTTGGTGTTATAGGATATCTCGGAAACTATAAGAGATACTAAAAAAGTAGGTGTCTCTTTTTTCGAGAAATATTCAATCCCGCAAAGACAAAATCTCTATCTTCTTTTGTTTTTAAGTTATAACCAAAATGTCATATTTTGAAACGCGGTTAATACATTCTTAAGACACTACTACTGCGGGATATGGCACCTACTTTTTTCGTATCTCTTATAATTTCTGAGATAGTCTATAATAACACCAAAATTTGCCCATCCTGTACATAGGGTGTACAGTAATTTATAACTCTCTCTAGAAAGGTATTGTAAGTTTTTAATACTCGAATTTAAATATTTTTTTGCATTAGCGCACCTTATTTTTTTAATAGTTTTATTAGTCAGATTTTCTATTTCATTTATGTATTCTATAAAGAAATCATAAACTTGATCTTTTGTTTTAATGGTATACACCTTAACAATATTACTATAATCATAAATAAATATCAAAACAATAATTTTCAACATTAAATCAGTATGAATTTCATTAACACTACTTCTATTATTATCAAAAGATAAATTAAGGATCCTATTTTCAATACATGTTTTGCATTTCATATAGTCAGTGTCTAAATGTATAAATGTATTCGTAATTATATTACAATGCCATTTTTCTTTTAATATCATATCAATTTAAGTATTACTATTTGTAGTATTAACCACCTTATTTCTCATTATATTGATCATTTTATATAATCTACCCTCTTTCCAAGCAATTGCAATAAATTGATTATATCTGCTAATTTTTGAACTGTTTATCTCTGATGTAATCTTGTTCTTATCTACGATTTTAGCATTACTAACTGTAGCATGCTGTGCACACGGCATACATAGTGATGTTGCTAACAAAAAATAATTATTAATAATAATGTCATAAAAATAATTGTGTAATTGTATTAATATAAACATTAATTTAAAAGAAAGAATTTTTATTGTGGACAAAACCCACAAATTAAGTGGCTGTAGCATGCTGTGCACACGACATGCATAGTGATGTTGCTAACAAAAAATAATTATTAATAATAGTGGCATAAAAATAATTGTGTAATAATTGTCAAAACCCACACTAACTAAAAATATTCTATCCATTTCTTTAACATTTGACATTTTAATTGGAATTTTTTATCATAAACTTGAAAATAATTAATTACATTTATAGGTACTTTTAACGTTATACTATACTGACAGTGTTGATCATTATTGATTACATGATCACAGCCACTGTCTAATAACTAAGGTCCGGATTAATATGAGATAAAAATAAGCAATATAAGTTGTTAATATGCGGTTAAAATTGGTCGAAATATGCAGTAAAATATGCGGAAAAAGAAAAAAACGTACTTGCATGAGCAAGAATGATAAAAATACAACATTAAATACTGTTAATGTAATACTGTTAGTTCATGAGTTTTTTGGTAGTGCTGGTATTCTGACGACGGAAAGAGAAGGTTTTCTTAAAACCTTTTTTTGTATTCGCATTATGAACAAATTTTCAATGTACCCACCACTGATAACTGAAATATGGATGAAATATGCGCTTATATGCAAGTATATGCGATTACACCGACTTATATGGACCACTAAATTTATATGTGATAAAAATGCTAATATTTAACATTTTATAAGTTATATCCAAAATATGTAATCGCATAAAAATCCTTACTCTACTTATAACTCATAAACTTTCAATGATATGAAGGGGGAAGATATTCAATTTCAATAAAGTTTGAATCAAGTGCTTTAGTCAAATTACCCATGCAAAACTAAACATTTTAATATAAACACTATTGTCAATTTCACATCAGATTCGCTGGTGCAGCATAAAAACACCCAACATTTATTTTATATAAGCATGAATGAATACACAAATGCAGAAATGTACTTTATATACATTACTGCTAATATTAGTGCTTATGAAGTACGTCACCATTACTCAAGAACTTACTCCAACCGTAACTTACATAATAATAAATTTCTTACAGAATTGCATCCACGTATGTTGATAGTAGGTTCTTTAAAAATTCCTCACCACGATGTGCATCTGCATTAGAAGAGGATATTTTGAGAAGGTTTAAAAAAATCCCGGTACGAGTATAAGAAGGATTTCTGCTGCAGCAACAATCAGCAACAATTGTATTCTTTCCAGAGATAGTGCAAGAACTTGGACATACACAAAATCCGATATTTCATGCTAGTGTTTTATTCACTGACGAAGCTTCTTTTACAAAAGACGAAATTTTGAATTTTCATAACAATCACGTTTTTCGGAAGAAAATCCTTTTGCTGTAGTGCAGTGAAAAAGCCGATTGACAGGACCAATGACTTTTCCTAATCGCGTGAATTTGGAGATGTACCTCCCCGGGGTAGGTTACAAATATGGATTTTATATGATGACGTGCCTGCACTTTTTGCATCCACTGTTCATAATTGTCTTAATGAATTTTATAGTAGATGAATAACCTCCATTTTTTCAGATGGAGGGAAGTTATGTAGAGCATTTACCTTAAGCACGTTCAGTTTTTATATTCTGCTTGTATTTTCGTCAATTAAGTAAATATTTGAACACTGAAATTGTTTATATCTTGGAAACCATCTAAGGACCAACCAAAATTTTTCAACACCCTGTATATTATGTGCAATATTAATGAAATTTTAAAATTTCTCAAACAGAAGTTATGTATTTTGTCACGGGGAATAGCGTAGCGATGAAAAAATATATATATCTATTTATTGACTTATATTGACTTAAAAATCGATGATTAGTTAGGCAGAATCTAACTATAATATAACTAAATAATAACTTTTCTTCTATTTGAGTTTCTTCTGCTGTCTTCGCCAGAATGCTTACATAAAATACCGATCACATTTTAAATTTCTCAGTTCCTTACGAACTAATTTTCGGTGTACTTACCAGAGCCTGATTGAAATATGGACGAAACATGCGCTTATATGTAATTAGAGATGTGCAATTTACGACGGATCACGATGGGTCACGCGTCACCTACCGTGAGCGGGCATCAATTTTTATACCATTCACTTGAATGTGCGTGATCAGGGGCAACCTTGGTTTTGACGTTTTACCGAACGCCAAACTGACCGGTATATGGAACTTGTTCAGAAAATACAATTTATTTAAAATTTTTATTTCTCGAAGATATACAATAATCAGTGCTGTAACTGTTTAAGTATTATTTGTTTTTTATGCGTAAAATAAGTATCTGCATGAAATAAAAAAGAAGTAGAAAAGAACCTCCTCGAGTTAGTTCACTACAAGGGCCTATCAGAAATCATGTACTTTGACGTGATTTTTATCAGCAATATGTAACACAATTTCAAATAACATCGATTTAGTTGGAAGTTTAGAAGTTGTTAAAGAAACCTTGTAAATGTCGATTGTGAATCATATGTTACAAATGAGTTAGTTAGTTTACCATATGTTACAATGAGTTTTAACATTGTTGCCAGATATGGTGAAATATTTCACAATTCGGGTGATTTTTCAATGTTTCATTTTGTGATTGAAATTTTGAATAAAGATTCAGATAAGCAAAAAAATATCTGCAAAACAAGTTATTATGCAAGTTTATTATATCTCCAAAGTCCTGCTCATCAGTTTGAAGTCTACCAACTTGTCGACAGCATAAACTATTACAGTTCCAAATAATTGTACATCGTCTTAAAGACCGCAACTCATGCATGTTGCTTTTTCTTCAAAACCCTGCCCATCAATTTGAAGTCTGCCAACTTATTGGCAGCATAAGCCTTTTTGTCACCAAACTCCTGCTCATCAGTTTGAAGTCTGTCAACCTATTGGCAGCATAAACTTTTACTGTTTTATAGACTATATATTATCTTAATGACGAGAGCATCTAAAATCTCTTAAAATAATATCTACTAAAATCAGGTCGAAATATAAAACAGTAATTAACAGCCAACACTTAATCAGTTGAGCGCCATAAAAAATTTTGTTCTGAACTCTATAATACAAAAATATTGAAAACAAACCTACATCTCTCAAAATTGATAGAGCGACCACTTTATTGTTTAGTATCTTATATAGATAACCAAGATTTATCATCGCCCGTCTGACCGACAATTTTGTCATATCAAAACCTCTCCAAGTAAATTTATGAGACTAAAAATCAATAAAATTTTTGTGTTGTTTGTAGAAAGAAAATATATTTAATAAATTTGTTGTGTACTGTCTCAATGATATTCAAATTGTAGACTGTTCCATGATTTACATTATATTACAGACCGTCATCTTGTTGGCAGCATGTGCTACTATGTTTCCAATGTCATGCTCATCATAATGAAATCTGCCAACTCTGACAAGTATGACATGTTATTGTTCCACACACTGTACATTATATTACCGACTGCCAACTTGTTGACAGCATGAGCTATTATTGTAAGTTCTGTGTCCTTACAATAATATTTGCATATTGTTAAAAATTGGTATTTGCAATACAATAGAGGATTATATTTCAAAAACTGACAACACTGATTATACATATTAACAAAGATTGATAGTAATAAAGAAAATATTGATTTATTTCTGCTGTAAATCGATATATTTCTTAAAAGTGAACAAAAGAAAGTTTGAAAATAGTTGGTGAAAATCTGGTGACCTTTTTCCTACAACACGATTAATTGATCACCTCATCGAGCGTGAGTCATGTATTATTATATGATCATACTCTCTATATGCAACTATATGCGATTATATTGAGGTATATGGATGACTAAATTTATATGCGTTAAAAATGCAAACTATGAAGTTATATGCAAAATATGCAAACGCATATAAATCCGGCCTCTAGACTCTAGTCATAAACTAGAATAAAGACAAGAAAAAAAAAGAAGAAATGAAACATTGAACCCTGATCAAAAAAAGATATCAGGAAATAATCAATGCATAATCAATTGAAAGAAAAAGAAGTTATATTAGAATCTAAATTATTGGACAAAATAAGTTTATATTTCTTGCGAATCTCTCTACTAAGTTTAAAAGGCACCTTCAGATTGCATAGCAACAAAATCTTCACGATAACCAACAAAAGAAAATAATGAAAAAAAGTAAAGACAAGACATGTAAAAGATGTAAAGGAGCGGGGAATTTCTGTGGACGACTGTTATCAAATGTTATTAAGTTTCTTCGAAATGACGGCGTAAAAGAGAAAAATAAAAAAATGACCGTATACATGTACAAGTCTGGACGTATCGCGTGATATTTCTCGCTAATTTCGCGAAAACTTTATGCACTCAACGTATGCTACATATAATTGAGGCGATTTCAGGACCAATTTCCTGCCGTTTCGATAATACGGGGCAATAAAAGCAATAAGTCGGAAAGCAATAAGAACACACTTCGAATAACTCAAAATGACACGCTAAAATTATTAAAAGTTGATTTAAAATTAGATCCGATGTGTAATGTGTTATTTATCTTTATTAATGGTTGGGAAAATTGAAAATTTAATGTCATATTATTTTTTAAAGTCTTTATTTTACGTTTCTTAGAAATTATCGAATAGAAAAGTTAACATAATTATCCTTTATTTGTTATTACTCACAATGACTAAACGTTTAGAAATTTTATTTCCGTTCATTTACTCAAATAAATCCCAACAATAGACGTCTCTATATAAACATCCTCATTCTCACGGGTTTTCAAAGAAATTATCTTATACCAATACCATAATAACGAACCACTCTCACAACTCGAAAGAAAGAAGGAAAGAAAAAAGTCTAAACAACCAACGTCTTTCATATTATGCGTTTAATGCGTTGTCTTTTTGTAGTTTCATAAATATCATTCCTTCCTTGTTTCACATTTATTTACATTACCAATTTTATACAATTAGAAGAATGAATAAGAATTTTTTGAGACTAAAATAGATGCGTAATAAACAACGATATAACGAGCTAACACACGAATGGAAGTTTTGTTATAACTTTTGAATTTGTCACAATCTAACTCTAGGTCTAGAAATGCCTAATGCTAGTGTTAATTCTAGACAGTAGCATTTTGTCCTTATTTTAGTTCATTAGAACTAACACTAGACATAGAACTAGAATTATTCGGTGTTAGCCATCTTAAGAGACACGCGGCTAAACGCGAATGTTTCTAATTCTAGGTTTAATGTTATAATAATAACATTTTTTTATTCACGTAAATAATACAGTGAAAGGTCAATAGAAACAATTAACATTGTTACACCACAAATTGCCTCTGCTTATAATCAGGTCATACATAGTAGGCTTTCTTGACCAGATTCGACTTCACAATTTTTTAAGTGTCCTCGTTCTATTCTTTTCATTTCTTCTAGCAATATCTGTAACTCTTTTGTCGTATGTGTAAAAGTTTGCATTCGTATTAAATTTACCTATACTGTCATACAACTTCCATCACCTTCTTCTGCAAACCAAAAATTCTTCTTAGGCCAGATGAATGACCACAAAGAGCTATACCATATATAACAAACCCATGAAAATTTGCAAAGTAGGCTATTTTGGCCACTTTATGAGATGCAATTTGACTAAGACATCTAATTGTAAAAACTGTTGATGTTAATATTTTACTTATGATATGATTTTGAGGATTCTTAGATTCAAGAGATAAACGCATGAACTTCACCGCGGGCATGTTAGAGGATAAGTTAGTTCTTGTGTTAATGTTAGTTTAATTATAGTGGGTTTTCAGTGTTAGATTATGCATATTCCTAATGAACTAAAACTAGAAGAAATACTAGATCCAAAACTAAAAGTTTGAGGATGAGCCGCCTAAGAGGGCCAAACTCAATACTACTAGTTCTAGGTTTTTTATGTTATTTCTCCATATACTTCAATAAAAAATATACAACAATCTATCTCTGAGCAACAATTAAAACTAGAACTAACACTAGATGTTGAACTAGAAACATATGGGTTTAGTCGTGGATCTGATAGAGATGGGTCAATTCGATTTATCAAACCGAGTAAACTCGATTTCCTGAAGTTGCTAATTCGAATTAGGTTTAAATACGTAAGTAACAAAATCCAATGACAAAGACAGGCAAGCACCTACCAAGAACTCTTGCTATTATAATAGAGGCGCGAGTTGACATTTATCAGATTAATAGTACAGCAACGAATACAACTTTTCGTGGTGCGCGATAAAAAAAATCAGTATTTATTTCAGAAAACAATGCTAACAATACCCAGATATGAATAATAAGTGAACTATACGACTACTTATAGTGCTTTCAACAAATGCCAAAATCTTTTTCTTATTGGAAAAATCGAAACTTCTGTAAGTTTAGTGGTTTTTAATAGTTCAGCATTAAAGAATGATGAAGTAATAAATAATATGCCATTATTCGCTGTCTTGTGCGAAGTACTTCAGAAAGCTTTTGTGGAATGGTTTTTGTATTTTTTTATAAAATACTGAAACAAGATCGAGGTAACAAAGTTGTAAAATTGATCGCTAAAATTGATCACGAAGTCGCCAGTATTGGCGACCTCACAATCATAATTAGTAGTTGGAAAATTGAATTATTGAACAAACTGCACAGTTGGCATTGGATAATAGAGTAAGTAAGATGGAGGAATTAGATGTAGAAGTCGCTAAAAAGACGGAGACAATTCTAATGAGCCACAGCAAGTGCGGAAAGGAAGCTATGGTTAGAGTCAAAGATCAAGTCACATTAGAACTAACACTAGAACTAAAATTAGAAACGTTCGGGTTTTGCCGTTCGTCTTTTGAAGAAAATGTTTGATGTTTCGGATGCTATGTTACAATCTTCTTCAGAAACTGGTTCGAAGTGATCATGTAGTCGAATCAAACAACTCGAAAAAATATTGAGGTGTAATGTTTGGAGAAAACTTAAAATGGACGGCACAGATACAGTATATAGAAAATAAGACACGAGAACTTTCAACGCCTTAATTAGAATCATGGGTTCCGCACCAGGGACAGAAAAGAGCTAAAGGCGCAGGGAAGATCAATCCGATAAAAGGGATAACTTCTCTTTCAACCCTGGATAATGGTAGATGAAGACCTGAATTGTCAGATCAAGGGAGATACAAGTAGTGGCCTTGAATAACGAGTAGGTAGATATATATATCTGTCGTTGTAAAGATACCTTTTTTACAAATGTGGTTCTTTTTGCTTATTTTCTTGATGTGAGACGATAGTGTTTGAAAGAAAGGTAAAGAAGGACAGGTCAGAGATTACAGCATAGAATCAATGAAGATAGAGACTCCGAAGAAACCTCGAAAAGGTGTTTCTTGAAAAGACGAGGAAGGAGCTTTTACTGCATTGGGATGTATCAACCCAACCCCACATTATCCGGTCGTTCAAAATCCCAAGCCGGATGTCTATATAGCATATTTTCCTAAGCTTCGTAATAAAAAAGTTTGTGTTGTTTTGAGTTGGGTTGTATATAATCTACTGTTATTCGCTAATTCTACTTTTACTATTAGAGATTATATTTGAGGTTCATATCGTAAATATTAGAAACTGTCGAATAGTCCAACTGCACTATAAGTTGTTCAGAAGCTACGGATGATAGAACTATATATTGATTCATCATACATAGCGAAAACCTGATACACTGGCTCTCACTTTTTACGTTCAGAGCAGAAGAATTGTGATATTGCGACAGAGTTTTGTAATCCATTCCACGATCGGGGCAAGGTCCAACCAGGTCTACAGATAAATATTTGAGAAATCTCTTCTGAATTCCTTCCAACATAAGTCTATGATACACATAGTGTGGTGACCAATGTACAGAGCTGTATTCCATTTTGTATAAAAGAAAGGTCATAAACAAGGATTTGTATACAGTGATGTTAGAAAACGCTAGCGATGCGTAAAACGAACCCATCCTTATTGTAGAAGACGCAATATCTTCAAGGTGTGGTACAAAAGGCAATCTGCTATCAAAAGTAACTCCGAGATACTTGAATATAGATAGTTCTTCAGGAAAAACACCTATTATATAGTAAGAAGATGTGACTTACTGCCATTAATCATTAATTGATAATAGTTACACCACTCTACTAAAACGTCCTTGTCAGACTGAAGACTGATAATATCCCGTAACACAGAATAGTTTCAAAGCATCCACATAAACTGGTATGCTAAAGGAGAACTTGTCTAGGTCACTCAACAAGATAACAAACAGTAGATTTGAGCTTTGAAAAACGCAAGACTTACAAGGAGACATCGCAGTTGACTCTTCACCAATTTGGATTAAACTTTTTGTGGTGAATCTGTATTGAATATGTATCAGTTTTACCAAAGATTTTGATCCAATGGCTCTTCTAAGAAACGATATTTATTTTTAAAGTTTAAGGGTATTTAAAATTAATTTCATATATCGCCAAGCTTACGATCTGAATTCCTAGAATCGATCCTCAAAGTCGAACTTTTTTTCCAACTTATTTTGCTATTATATTGAATGCTTTATAATTTATACATACATATTTTTTTGTAAATCAATAATAAATTCAAAGTTATAGTTTATGTTTGTAATTAACATTATCTTCAATAGTTATTAATCAATTAAACAAACAAACAAAATTTCTTTTGATAAAGCTAATAGTATGCATAGACATAAATATGTACGTGTATTGTACTATTTACTTCATTCGAAATGAAAATCCTTTGTGTTTACTAAATTAAAAGATAAAATAATACTACAACTTTGCATTTTATTATTGATTAGCAAAAATGTATATAAACTATAAAAACATAAAATTAAAATAGCAAAATAAGTTGAAAAAGTAAGTTCGAATTCAGATCGTAAGCTTGGTGATTATTCACCAAACTATATCGGTTCTTTAAAATCGATTTTTCTTTGCGATATATGAAATTAATTTTAAATACCTTTAAATTTTAAAAATAAATATGTCTCTTAGAAGTCTCTTAGGCCATTGGATCAAAAGCTCTGGTAAAACTGATACATATTCAATACAGATTCACCACAAAAAGTTTCATCCAAATTCGTGAAGAGTCAACTGCGATGTCTCCGAGTTAGTAGTAAATTCCATAGATGCATAACCGGTGTTGTACACATAATTTACATAACCCGACAGGTAAGATGTAAATAAACTTAAGAGATAATCCAAAAGCACAAAGTTTATGCAAGAAGACGGCATGATAAATCAAATGAAATGCTTTAGAAAAATCAATGTGAATCACATCCTTGAAACGACGCTTGATAAACCCATGCTGATAACGTGACACAAATAACTAAACTTATATAATCTGCTCAAATATCAGTAATGTAATCTTGTTATCATCATATATATATAATCAGTAATGTAAATTAGTAAAGTAATGTTGATTTATACCATGTTTGAATACAGGAACAATGCGTGAGCGTTCTAAAGTTTAGGAAACAGCTGGTGCCTAAGAATAGGTTAAATATTAAATGGTGCGGAACGGCAAAAACTGCACAGCAATCACGAATCAAAATGCAGGGAGATCAGCATCACCTGTAGTAAATTTATTAGGTATGTTCTTTTAGAAATGAACAACCTGTTCTTCAGTAACAGCAGCAACAAATACTGGAGGATACGTAGAGTGTACAGCTAGATTTTAATCAGTTATACCAATATATGCCTTAGATCAGGGTTTACCAAACTTTTTCACCGTGGAACACTTTTCAAGTTCTAACATTTTTACGGAACACTGCAGTATAGTTAAATGTAAATTATTATTACATTGTAGAGAAGTATGACAACCATATTTCAACGTCCTTTTTTTATACGTGAAAATTGTTAACCCAACGTATTCTGAATAGCAAATTGTTGTTAATATCTAGTACAAAATTGGAAACCTGAATTCTGATATCAGTTCGTCTTGTGCGATATACCACAAAATGTTAATACATTTCGTGGTGTATCGCGAAAAAGCAAATGCAAACGTTGTCGCAAGCGGAAGTAAAACATTCAGCTTGATTTGACAAATTCGGATATTCTTTTGAAATACTTATTCAAAACTAATTTAAAGGTACTGGTTTAAATTTTTGTTGTAAGTCCGAGTCGTTTATCAAATCAAGTCATTTTTCATAACTGTGTGTATTCATGTCTTCCGGCTTAGATGTTGTTATAAAAGGAGTTCGAATCCAAGAATTGTCTTAAGTCACTGTGGAAAATAATATTCAAGACTTCACTGTAGTTCCCCCAAGTGTTATAAGATTTCATTCTAAACGCTATTATATACTCTTAAATTTTCTTTATTTAAAAGGGGAAAGCAATAAAACTTATTTTCTATTAAAGAAATCTAAAACGTCAATTTTCGTCTGAAACCCGTGATTTTATCAGCCGCATCAAAGATAGATAAGATATATATGTCCTTGAAAGGATTATTTTATTGCACTCATAATCAGTAAACATATCTGCTAAAGAAGCTACAGTCATTAGACATGTAGGTTTAAAAATTTCATAAATTCTTGTCAAAAATTTGAAGAAAAGAAAATCAATAACTCGCTATGAAGTTCGAATAATCTTAGCAAAGCTATCCTTCTGGATAGCCACTTTACTTCAGTGTGTAATAAAAGTTAAGTATGTGGACTCCCTATATCATCACAAAATTTTAAATAATCTGGACAGTAATGGTTTGATATTACATGGTTTACATCAGGATATCTCAACATTTTCTCTGCGACGACCGTTGAAAACAGACAATTTGATATGAGAGAGTTCGGTTTGTGTCCTTGCATAACATTACTATTAATGACTACAAAAAAGGTCACTGAGACTTACTTTATGATTTCCAGAAAGTAAGGTATAAAACAGGTTAAGCAGTGCTTTCATACTCTAGTGACTAGAAAAAGCTATATCTACCCCCCATCGACCCTTTAAGCTTTATCGACCCCAGCATCATTCATCGATCCCGTTGAGAAACGCTGGTTACATATTACACACCACTTTACATTACACACCAATGCTTGTGCACCATATGGACAAATATTGGTACATCTTTTCCAACAATCAAGTTAATCTCCAGTTCTGGCTGAAAACTACTTGATTCGTCGTCAAGTGACTCACTTTAATAAAGTCTGTAAGGCACAAAATAATAGTAAAATAAATTCGGATTCTTGTAGCAATCAACGACGCAATACACATGTAAAGCTTCAGATTTTTTTCTATTAAATATTTTATTTATCGAATCTCAGTCTCACATTTTTTCGCGGATAACTTACCGATGTTCCGCGGAACACAGTTTCGAAACTGCTGCTCTAGAGAGTCAGCTCACAAGCATTAACTATTTTACCAGGATCACTGTAGGACGATCCATCACATACCATTTTTCCAAAAAGTCGAGTGGTCATAATTTCTTAGCTTATATAGCACTTGTTCAGCATTAGTAATAAAAGAAGTGTCACAGATTTTCTATTTAGTGTTACACCTCAGTCTTTTATATTCCGCTAAATAGTTTATATTCATTAATGTTTCTCTCCCATTTCTTCCTACAACACTCTTTCAACCTTAATAGCCGCGTACTTTCTGGGGTTTGTCAAATAGGTTAGAGGATCTACGGCCCAATCTGTTAGGAACAAATAAATCCAAAATCTCATACAGGTTTGTACAGAAAGGTTGCAAAGCATCGTGAGCATTAACCTGCACATTTAGAATAGACGAAAAGTTACCTTTTTAAAAACTATATCGGTCACACAAAAACGAAAAGTTCAGCAAACTATCATTTGCCGTCAGAATTTTTATTGCAATATCTAAGGAGCTGGACTGATTCTCTTAGATGAAAGGACTGTCATCATGAACATCATCAAACCGATGATCAGTGTTCGTCAGAACCAAATCCGATAGACGATTGTAACAGTTTAATATATAATTGAATTGACGAAAGTTCAGAATGTCACAAAAACTACGAAATAACTCCGCTTGTCCATATTTAAATGATATGCCTTAATATATTCCTGCAAATTGAAATCATCAAAGAAAAAGACAGGATAATACAAAACTTTATGTTCTAAGGCGTCAAATGAACATAGGAAATCAGGTTGCGGATTGTCAGGAGGTATGTACAACACCAGATATATAGTCACTGACTATAAATAGCACTTCATGATGAATTGAATTAGGTAGATTCGTTAAAATATACTCCTGTTCTTTTTTTTTGTGTCAATCATAGTAAGTATTTAATTTGGTGTCTACGATATAATTTTAAAAACAATGTACACTATCCTAAAGATGCCATACTGTGTGTCCAAGAACATAATATTAACTTAGTCATTCATCAATCAAATTATCGATAGTTGGTTACAATCAGAGTTGGCTCACAGCTAGCGTCTGAAGAGTTAGTTCTAAATCAATGTAGTGTGTACAACAATCCAAGGGTAAGTTGGAGTTTGGAGCTGCAATAAACGATAAGAGCGACGAATTATGATATCAATTTATGATACTTTATGATTTATCAAATAGATCCGATTATATCCGATGTTCTATTTCTAATGAAATCCATTATATCAGTTTATACTGTATCTGAATCGATTGTTTTTTTATTGCTATGTTAAAGCAGATTATTTTTAAACTTAAAACGTTACTCGAGCGTGCTCAAGTTCTATAGTCAGACCGACAATTATCATATATGAATATATTTGCGTCAGTGACAATTAGCCGAGAAAATTTATGGATTTTTAATCATGCCAATTACACACTGGGGGGCACGCACAGTATCACGTGATACATATATTTAACTATAGTTGTTTAAGAAAAAAAGATTTTATTAAAAATTGTACCATACCTTATCAGTGAAAAGTCGATTCGATTAAGTTTCGTCAAATAAAAAGATCCTTGTGTTTAAATTTTATTGTCTATTTATTTTTATTTTACGTATAATTAAACGTAAACGAGTGTAAAGTGTAAAGAGAGAATAAAGTGGAAGATATCAAGAGCCATTAGCACCACGGACCAGGTTAATTAATCATAAAAACCCGACCCATGCCAAAGAGAAGAGAGGAGGAAGGCCTCTTGGTCCGCCTCCCCATATATAAATGATGTGTAATTTGGAAAAGATTACACGCTTTATAAAGAATATACATTATTAAATCACCCACTAATCGCTTCTATACAGCGATCTCGCTCACTCTTTAACAACGGGTATCGTTACTAAATCAGAAAACTCATCAAGAAGAAGAGTAGAAGAAGCGTTGCTTGCTTTACCGGTTCTTGGGTTCTTCAAAATAACACAAAAAAACAAATTCTTATTTGTTTTCTTTCCCAATTTTTTTCATTACAACGAATTTTTAATTTACAAAGTTGATGAGAAAAGAAATTGTGGAAAATTTATTTCGTCCGTCTTCATAAATTGAAGCCGAGTTGTTACTTCATTCATGTGTCGTTCGGAAAGCAATCCGCTTTAATGCTTTTACGTTAGAACGCGACGTTAAAACATCAAAGTTCGTATTCAGTTTTACGTTCATACGGTATACAGTTACTTAATACGTGCATCTATTGCTCTCAAGATGCGTAAATATCGAGTTTGAAGTGTTATTAGCGGCATTTACATCAAGTTTTTAGTACACATCTGGAGAAACAGACAATTTAAATTTTAAAGAATTCCTGCTATTATTCATATAAATAATGTGAATATTATTATTATTTTTTAAGATTAATGGTATAGTCTATGTCTATGTTATATTTCGAAATGATTGTGTTTTGATTTTAAGTACAACCATCACCGTAGCAAATGGAAACTAAAATTTGCATCACAACCTCAATATTGTAATAACGCTCAAAAGAACATGCCGAAGAAGATGTTGATAAATCATGGATTGAATCAATAAGGACCATGAAAACATTCTTCAAACTTCAAAATTGTAGGTTAATTTACTATGTTGTTAAAAATCAACCGAATGGTATCATATTGCAATTAGAAGAAAATCGGAATACATAAATGAATATGGTAACGCGTTTTTCACCTCTATAGATTCTGAATCTTTGAGATACGACATTTATGTTGCCCAATGATACTTGTAATGGTAGAGTTCAGATGTTATTACCTAGAAATATTGAAATGTATGATTGTATTCAACCTTAAATGAAATATGTCCTTTAAATCAGAATGGCTCAGTAAGCTAGAATGAACATTCTCAAATGGAGTAACTTTGAGTATATCCGTCAATCTTATAGAGACAAAAAATTTAAAAAAAGGAAACGATTTTATACGGAATATCTCAAATCTGATTACCTTATCGAATAGGAAATTCAATTCTCTACAAATGAGTTGAACTGTGATTCAATCAATAAGGACGATGATAGTAATATTGAAGAAAAGAAGGAAGATGAGAAATATCTAGATTACAGTGGAACGCGCACAAATTGCAAGCAAAGAGGTGGACAAGTGTCTTGGTGTTTCAGACATCGGACTGAAACTGCCTTCCAAAAAGACCGAGATAGTAATATTGAAGGAAAGAAGCAAAAGGAGAAATATCCAGCTTACAGTGGGAAGCGTACAAATTATAAGCGGTAAAGTATTTTGGTGTTTACCTCGACAGAGACTTGAGAATGACCACACATTGTATAAAGATGACATATTAGAAGACAGTCAAGACAATGAACGCTATCTCCGGAATCATGCCGCAAATAGGAGGACCAGAAGCAACCAGAAGAAAAGGAAACTAATAGCGACTGTAATAGACTGTATGCCATGTATGCAGCGCCAGCATGGGAAGCATCTATAAAGTATAACAAATACAAAGCATGATAACAGTTATAGAGAGGAGAGCAGGGATCTGCGTTACTTCAGCGTACAGAACAACTTTTACGGATGCCGTCAGTGCCCTGGCCAGGTATATGAAGGATGTATGAAGGAAGAGCCACTTCATAAAATGATGTGTGCGAATGGAAAGACCGGGAACCTGACACAAACTATTATGCCACGCACACGATTGTGGGACACGGAGCCTTTAGGGGGTATCCGGAGAAGATCGGAAAAATGCAAACGGATGATTATTGGTACGGATGTGGCAAGAAGGATGGAAGCATGTACATCGAAGGATACAATCAATTCGTACAGAGGAATCGGAAAGAATCACTATGGAGCTATTGGCGGAAATAATGAAAATAAAGATCGAGAACGAGCAGAGGATAAAGAAGGGAGAAATAGTCTCCCTCCATCAAGGTATGAACACCGAATAGTCGAATGGCAAAAAGTAATTTTGATCCTATATCCTCTTACTGCTGATACTGCCAGTTATCAATCCAATATAACAACAGAGAAAAGGATGAAAGAAGGGAGAGCAGTCTCCTCTCTTCCAGGTATGAATATTAAATGGTAATACTGCAAAAAGTGAGATAATATGTTAAACATGGTAAATTGTACCGAGTTCACCAGAGGAACAATAGAGTAACCGAGGAATAAGGAATATAATCAAGTACTGAAGAAGAATTTTACTCCGTGGAAAATATAATAAAAAACAATAAGAGTAAATCGCCCTGCAGGGGATCAATGAAGAGCGAAAGAAGGAAATCAGAGAGGAAAATATGTATAAACGATGCTTATTCAGATCAACAGCGATGGGAGGAATACACACCAACTATTACGCTAAGCAGGCTATTATTGGATACGGGGTCTTCAGTATTTATTTGAAGTTGATTGGTAAGATGTAAACTGGCAACTGTTGGTATAGATGTGGCAAAAGGGACACTCCGAAGTACACAATATTTGAGTGCAGACGTTTTACTCACTTCGCAGATATTCAGAGCAAAATAGAAAGGAAGGAAGAGGAAAGATACTTTCCCCTTTTCCAGAGCTGTATTAAAATCGAGATCCAATGATATGGATAAAGGACGAGATGAGAGAGACTGTTTTTCCTTGTTCTAGAAAAAAATTATTGAAAGGAATAATTTAAAAAAATATCGAAAAAATATATCATATATATGCAATAATATGTCATGTCAAAGAGCAAAAAGAGTTTTTAATAATAAATTGGCTAATATTGGCTAAAGACATGGGCGAAATAAAAATTCAAGCATTTTCTATCGAAAAGCGTCATCAGGAGGTCGAGGTTAGGCTTAAAATAATGCTCACATTTTGATGGTTTTTGGGAATTATCAATAGACTATTTCAAATTGCATTTAACTAGAGTCGTCGATGTCGACTTAATATTTGAAGAATTTTATACTATTCTTAAGATAATGTTACGCAATTTTATTTACTGCCTTGATATATGAAAATTCTATATTAATCCGAAGAAAATCCTTAAAGGTTATTTCAAAGGAAGACAAGGAAAGACGTTCTTAGTAGACCGGGCATTTGGCCTTAACCCCATCCTATATAGCTACCTATCATCTCAGGCCTGATCTCTGTATCTCAAATTTATATCACCCCCGTTAAAAAAAATTAGGTTAGGCTGTGTTGGATTGAGTTGAGTTGTTATTCTTCTCCAATAGTCATGTAATCAGTTTATTGCAAGTCAACTTGAAAACCAACATAATTGACTTTAAATACTAATGTGTAGAGTTTTGATGCACTTTCCATTATGTACAAATCTGCCTACTGTTAAAAATTCATTGTATAATCTGACCACTGAAAACCCAGTTATTAAATTATTTTTCTTTTATTCATACTGTTCTTCTTTTATTCCAGAAATTAATCCCAATATTTTTCATTTATTCTTTTTCTCTCTCTTCTTCCTTTTCCCTTTTCTGACTCTAGTATCTGTCGATATTATCTTGTGATAACTACGTCCACCTTCATACAAACGTTTAGGTAGTATCCCTAGGAGTCCACCCGTCCTTTCAACATGATTCCTCCATTACCTATTATTATTATTATTTTCTGCTCAATCTTAACCATATTCATCTGAAAAAAATTGCTTTGGAAACAAATACAGAAATATAATTGAAAATAAGAGAACTGAAATCGTAATCTGGAGGCAGAAATATGAATGTTGGGAAAAAATTACTTCAAAATTTAGTTGTGATATTGGAACGGTAAGTAATAACTTTTGAAATCAAACATGTAAAATAATCTGAATTTATTGTTTTAACCAAGAACTACAAAATAGCTTTGAATCAAGTATGATGGAATTAAAAAAAATATTAAAAACAAATTATTCAGCACATAAAAGTTTTTTAAAAGGGACAGGTGGTGGAAAACCAATAAAAGAGCCAGCTCCATCCACTGAAAGCGAAAAAGAACTTACAGCAACAATTTTGTTATCCATAACAGGACTGAAAAGTAAACATGATAGTGACTCAGGTAATTTATAAAAAAGGCGAATTTTTGTTTTAAATTAAATATATTTTCTTGAAATTCATTTGTTAGCTATGGTGTGGACATTGAGAACATCAATCCGAATATAACAAAGGAGGAAGAAGAAATTAGTTGCTTAATTTTGAAGTCCCAAACAGAAAAACACCCAGTATTACAAATTGAAAATATTCAGGATGTTACTTCTTTTGCTTTAAAAACAGAAAATATTCCTTCAACCTCAGAAGTAGTGAGTTGAGAGGTAAGTCTAATTATGTAGTGTTGTGATTTATATGTTGTATTATATATTAGTTTTTTAGAATGGTCGAGCCGTAGAAGACCTGTAATAAAAAAAGATTAAACAAATCGGTGTTCACACAATTCGAAAAGTTGGCAGAGAGAAAAGAAGGATTATTAACAGCGATTACAGAGCAAACTACCAGACAAAATATTTGGACAGAGGAAGAACACAAAATAAAATTAAAAATATTTCATTTACAAAAACAACAAGAAGAGGTAAAATTACAAACATTATTATTATATATATATCGATAAATATATCGGATATGATTAAATCCTCAGGAAGATAACCTCTAAACACGATCAGCTGTTGATACTAACTTCACAAAACAACGTCAATTATTCAAATTTAACCAATCACGTTTCATTTCCGTTTCTAAAGTTAACACTCAAGAGTACCAACTTCCTTTTATCTTGTAGCTTGCTACCTGTCGGGTTGAAAGTGCGTGGATAAACGCTTCACTGATGTTAACTGTTAGGCAAGTTTATCTATCAATTGTATACCTAACAGATTTAAATCGATATTGATAAATCGGCCCTTATATAATATAGTATAATATATTATAATATATAATATAATATTTATTAAATCACGTGGGCTACATAAGTAGATGTGACAAGTCAGTACATAGAACATCAAAATACAACAGCAAATTATACAATCTGTTAAAACTAACATAAGTCACTACATATCTAAAAATTCTCGTTTAGAGTAAAACACAGAATCCAAGAGATATCGTTTTACATCTTGTTTATATTTCTTTGGACACTCCTGAGATCTGATTGAACGGGGTAATTTATTATATATTTTGGGTAAGTCATAAAAGGGACTTTTTTCAAATGTGGTGGTGACATGTTGAGAGAGAACCAGATTATCTCTACCACGGGTATTATATTCATGAGTGGACATTTCAAAACGGCTCATATTAGTCTTCACATATAACAAAGACTTCAATAAGTAAATGGTGAAAAAAGGTGAGTATCGACTGTTCCCTGAAAACTTCCCTACATGATTCCCTGCCATTTAAATTGAACATTAATCTAATGATGCGCTTCTATGCCACAAACACGCGTTTAAACTCAATATCAGTCGCAGCACCCCACACCAGTATATTGTAGGAAATAGCAGAGTAGCACAGTGCGTAATACATACTTAATAGCGAATTTATATTCAAACTTTTTTTCAATTTCAAAATTGCATAATAGGCTGAGTTCAATTTTTTGCATACAGTTTCTATGTGATTAACAAATGAGAGTCTATCATCCAACAGCAAACCAAGAAATCGCGTACTATGGGCAAATAAAAATTTATTTTCAAAACTGGCCGGCAATGAGCGACGCTTGTAAAAACTAACGCAAACTGTTTTATCCACGTTTAACATAATCCTATTACGCTCACACCATACAGAAAACGTTTTAATAGTTGATGTAATTTTTAAATTTAACGTATCCGGATCCGCATCTGCAACCGCAACAGATGAGTCATCAGCGTACATAATCAGATGAGTATCCTCAAGAAAGTCAGGTAAGTCATTAATGAAAAGTATGAAAAGCAAAGGTCCTAAAATTGAACCCTGTGGAATCCCCAAGTCAACAGATGAGTCTTAGTCTTGCAGAACTTGCTCAAGTGGTGGCTTTTATAAAGGATGAATGCATCATTCGCTATATTGCATGTGTTTTTAAAATCTTTTAGGGCCAGTATATTCACCTTTGGTTAAATTTAACTGTTGAATATTTTCCATGGTTACTGTAATTTCACTTGCCATTATTGGCTATTTTACCAGTAACCATGGTAAATATTCAACAGTTAAATTTAACCAAAGGTGAATATTCTAGGTCAGCAAGAAGATACACAACACCTCGTTGTGGGCTTACAACTTTGGCGTTAACAGCAAATTATGCTCTTTTCTCAACTCTCAGGTCCTATTTTAAAAACTTAGACAATTAAAAAATTAACTTTTAACATTTCGCTATACGCAATGGACAATCAATTCAGTAGAGTAGAAAAGTAGTTGAGTAGAAAAGGCAACTTTTTGCCGACATTTATTGAAAAATTTCGGAAGGAAAAAAGATCGAAATATGTTCAATACACAATGAAAAATGACCGGTGATTCCAATACTGAATATCACATTTCCGACAGTGAGCATTGGAACGCTCTTCAGAAAATCTTCTGAATCCACTAAATCTAGTGGATAGTAAAATGTTTTTTACGTAGAAGTGGCATCCTATCCAAATAAAAAAATTTATGACGATAATGAAATCTATGGAAGTTAGCAGTCCCGAAAAAATCTACAGGGAATTTGAATCCTGCATTTATATGTCCATTTACAAATTTTTTACAATTTTATTTATTACAATTATTTATCTTAAAGTATGTATAAATTCCACATAAACGCCATCTGATATTTGGCTTGTAGATGTGTGTGTACATTTATGATCGCACCCCATAGGTTCTACGCTGACGACACTACTGACAAGGTACCGAAATATCCGAGCTTTACTCATACTTGTTTCGTTATAACTGTTTGGACTTGTTTACGCCTGCCGGCTTTACATAGACATTACTGCGAATTTAGTTGCATGAGACTTCGCCTTCGATATATTTAAACTGCATAACATGTTGAAAAGACTTTCAATCAATCTCCGATTTGCCACTGAAGACCATCTTCGTTCTCAGCAGTTCTCATTAGGATTACGGATATAAATTTAATTATCCATATACTTCAATATAATCGCAGCCAATTTCATTTGAGGGCATATTTTTTCCATTTTTCAATCATGTCTTAAACAAATTGGCTGAATTGAGGAGCAAAAGTAACTAAGGGGCTAAGTGCCAAAATTGTTAAACAGAGAAATTGAGAAAACAACACACATCAAAACGCCAGACTTTATTTCTAAACAGTTATCTAGCAACAGAAGAATAAATGAAAATTTGAATTTATATTAATAATAAAAAAGGTTAAAAAATAGGAAATTTGCTAAGTGGCAGTATATTATTTTTGTTATATTGTAAGGAACTTTATTTATGTCTGCTGGCTGGTTAATAGAGATATTTTTTAGCTCTTACATGATTTTGTCTCTTTTAAGTATCAGAGTTGCTTTCCATTGTGTTAACAAAAAAAAGCAAGTTGTTGGGTCTCTACTTTCAATCGTACAACTTTGGTAATTATCTGTGACATATCTACTGCTACAAATCGGTTTGTGTATATACTTGATAATATTACATTAAATACCCATTCCTTTTTTCTGTAATGCCAATATTTAACACGAATAAGTAAAACGCAATCTGTTACAGCCATGTGTATAACACATGTATGAATACTTCTTATCCTTAAAGCTGATTACTAAGTTATAGCATGAAAGTTGGCTCAAGAAGAACATGCCTGAACAAAACAATATATTCCGGTTGGATGTAAACAAAATAAGCGCTCAAAACAACAATGCGTAGCACGACATCTGACGCCTTTGATGTGAAAATAATTGAGTACTGTCAGAAAGTGTTATATGTTTGTCTGATTGTTGATGGAATTTAAAGTACTGGAATTTTAAATTCTTTGATGGAACTTTTCATAGGATGTAGTTGATGCCACAACTTGTCTATAGAAATATCTCATTTTCAGCTAACTGGCACTTAGTCCCTTAGCACTTTGGATATTCAGCAGTATATAATCATAATATAATAAAATATAATCACACAATATACAATCATAATAAATAATGACATTTTTAAAGAAAATCTTACGTATACAGCGATACTGGGAATAAGTTCGAAATCTATTACCACCTGAGCCAATAATTACTAGATGGGGAAAATGGATTACAGCTGCTGTAATTTATACTGATAATATTGAACAAACAAAGAATTGTTTTTCCACTTTTGATGACTATTCAGCAACACTAAAAGTCTGTAAAGAGCGTGTTAAGATAAGAATATTTTAGGACAGTTTTTATTAAACCACATTTTTCACAATTAACAAGACAACACAATTAAGAGGTTAGAAACTGATCAAATATCTTCCAATGACAAATAAATTTCAAAATATTACAGGAAGTAACAGAACGTTAGCCTTAAGTGGTAAAATATACGTTAATTTGGAATGATGCATATAATAAAATAGATTTGTCCATATTTCCAGAATATTACTGCATATTTCGACAAATTTTAAGCATATATAGAAACCTTATGTTGCTTTTTTTTGTTGCTCATCATATATATTTTACTACATCCCACTTTATAATCTATAGGTATTCGTGTTCTTGATGCAACTTATAATTTAGTACATAAGGAAATTAAAAAATGCAGAGCCCTGACAATCCCTTGGTTTTGATTCTTGTTCTATTTTCAATCTATTTTTTCAGTCTATCATTTTACTGCAAATCCAGATAACAATATAAACGATATTGAATCAATTCGACACGATCATCACATGCTTTAAATTCCTTATTAAACCGTTATAATAATGTTTTATAATTACTACTTCTTATTATTCATATCATAACTCAAACCAAATGTGTTGATATACTAAATTAAATACCTTCATATGGTGACATATAAATGCAATAATGACTACGTTCAGAGAAAAACTAGAAATGCACTAACATTCATTATATGAGCGATAAACACATGTCTCGACATACATTTCTAGTCTATACTTCCGATAAGCAAAATACTTAAAACTTTTTCTGCTCGTTTTATTATTACCGTTTTATGAAAGTTTGGTTTTCTTTGAAGCTCAATTTTAATGGTGTTAGTGCATATTTATTTTCAAAATTACAGTTTTATGAAATTAAATCGGTTTTATTTCAACCATTGTGTTTCATATAAACTCTTTCTCCGTATTTCTCCATAAATACCAAGTTCCTATGGATCAATATTGACTCAATATTTATAACCGCAGAGTCAAAAGGAAAAAAAGCACAATAAGAAAACTGTCGTCGACGTCGACTTATAGTTGTTCGTCATCTCGTTAATTGCATATGCACTCAACTCACGCACAAAACGTTCAATATCCATACACACACATTCAATAGTACACCTAAAATCGTTCCGTCTCTTTTTATCACGTCTCATTCCACAATATCTCGTTTTCCTTTTCTCGCGAAAGGTATAATTCTGTTTTGATGGGGACAGGTCGTGGTTCGGTAAATGTTAGAGCACACATTTTCTTCTATATATCTTTTATGTATTCAAGTATATGTAGTTCTTCTCTCGTCCCATCTCACCTCAAGTTAGCTTAACTTTAGTTGCTTTTTAATTTTTGTTCTGCAAAGACGAAGACTAGATCTTTTATCTCTCTTTGTTTGAGGTTTTTTTTTGAGCGCGAGTGAGTGAGATAGAAAGAGAAACGAGTAAGATTCTGTTAACGAACTTTGCTTTTGTCGCGATATTTTAACTGTATTTTTATTTAACACCGTCTGAAAGGAATAAAAATATTTTCGATTTACCTTATTTTTTTTATTATGTTTTTAATTGAACCCGCATATTTTTAGAATGAAAGTAAAAAAAATAATTTTAATGGATAATAATCCTCGTTCGGTTTTATTGTTTTGAAAATGAAGTTAAAAAAAAGTTACTACCACTATTATTATTTGTTATTGCGGCGTTACAGAAGACAATGGGGACTTTTAATACATTGTATATTTTATTTGTATGTAACTGTTGTATATGGTTTTCAATGTGTGAAAGTAGTCGCGGAGTTAAAAAGAAGAGAAACTGCCTTTGTTCCGTTTGTAATAACTACTAACTAATACTCAAAGCACTTAAGGTTCATTTTATACAATTGAGAAAATTTAAAAAAATAAATAAAGAAGAATGTTTTAATAAAAAGAAATAAAATACGAAAACATTAACAATATTAATTAATTATCCATATTCTGGAAGAACTTGCCAGTTTCTGGAAGTATTTGAGCTTAATTCTGCCGGTTCATGTTCTATTATTTGTTTGTGTATAATCCATTATATTATTGTTCTGGAAAAATATTTAGCTTAATTCTGGCAATCTCTAGAAGTAATTTGTTTATTCCTGTCAGGTTGTTAAAGTATTTTTCTTAATTCTGGCAGCTTCTAGAAAAATTTCGTCTTAGTTCTATTGATTCTGGAAGTATTTCTCTTAATTATGCCAACTTGTGGAAGCATTTTTCCAAATTCCCCGAATTCTGGAAAGATTTGATTAATTCTGCCAATTTTTGTAAGTAATCTGCTTAATTTTGCATGTTATAGAAGAGTATTTTGCTTAATTGTGAGGTTTCTGGAAGTAATTTGCTTAGTGCTCTTGTGTGAAGTATTATCTTTCAAATTAAAAGTATGTTGCTTAATTCCGCAAACTGTTGAAAGTATTTTGGTTAATACAGCCAGTTTCTGGAAGCATTTTGAACTAATTCTGCTTGTTCTGTAAGAAGTATCGTTCTTAATTATGCCAACTTCTGAAAGTATTTCCCCAATTTCTGGAATATTTTGGATAATTCTGTCAACTTTTGGAAATATTTTACTTAATTTTGCATATTCCGGGAAAGTACTTTGTTTAATTCTGGCCACTAGAAGTAATTTGCTTAATCCCGTCAGGTTTTTAAAGTATTTTGTTTAATTTTAATAACTTCTAGAAGTAATTTTCTTAATCCTGTCAAATTTTACCTTTTTCCAAAAGCTGTCAAATTATTCTGAGCGCTTTTGTAAGTATATTGGATATTCTGAAAGTATTTTGTCTTAATTTTGCTGGTTCTGGAAATATTTTTATTAAATATGCCAACATCTGAAAGTATTTTCCTTAATGCTCCAAAGTCTGGAAGTTTTTAATTAATTTTGCCAACTGTTTGGAAATAGTCTGCTTAATATTGCATTTTTGTTTAGTTCAGGCAGCTTCTAGATGTAATTTGTTTAATTCTGGCAGCTTTTAGAAGTAATTTGCTTAATCCTGTCAGATTTTTAAAGTATTTTGCTTAATTCTAGCAACTTCTAGAAGTAATTTGTTTAATTCTGCCGGATTTTTAAAGATCATTTGCTTAATTCTGTCAGCTTTTGAAAGTATTTTGGTTATTGCTACCATCTTCTGGAAGTATTTTAGCCTAATTTTGCTAGTTCGAGAACTACTTTACTTAACTCACCGCATTATAGAAGATTTTGGTTAATTCTGTCACCTTTTAGAAATATTCTACTTAATTTTGCATGTCCCGGAAGAGTATATTGCTTAATTGTGACAGCTACTAGAATTCTGTCAGGTTTTTAAAGCATCTTGCTCAATTCCGTCATCTTGTAAAAGTATTTTACACCACTTTGCCGGTTTCTGAAAATATTTTACTTAATTTTGCATGTTCTGGAAGAGTATTTTACTTAGTTCTGGCAGCATTTGAAAGTATTTCGGTTATTCTGTGAATTTGTGGAAGTATTTTGGCTTAATTCTGCTAGTTCTGCAAGTATTTTACTTAATTTTACCAAGTTGTAAAAGTATCTCCTTTAATCCATCAAATTTTTTAAGATTTTTCTTAATTCTGCAAACTGTTGAAAATATTCTGCTTAATTTTGCATGTTCTGGAAGAGTATGTTGCTAAATTCTAGCAGCTTCTAGAACTAATTAATTCTGCCAGTTATTGGAATTATTTTGGTTTAATTCTACTGGTTTTGGAAGTATTTTTCTTAATTCTGCCAACTTCTGAAAGTATTTAACTTTTGGAAATAGACTGTTTAATTTTGCATGTTCTGGACGAGTATTTTATTTAATTATGGCAGCTTCTAGGAGTATTTTGCTTAATTATGTCATATTTTTAAAGTAGTTTGCTTAATTCTATCAGTTTCTGGAAGTATTTTGATTTAATTTTGCTGATTCTTGAAATATTTTACTTAATTATGCTAACTTCTGGAAGTATTTCTCCAAATTCTCGGAATTCTGGATGCTTTTAGTTAATTCTGGAATTAATGTTTTCAACAATTTTTGTAAATATTCTACTTAATTCTGGCAGATTCTAAGAGTATTTTGCTTAATTCTGTCAGCTTTTAGAAGTATTTTGGTTAATGCTGCCAGTTTCTGGAAGTATTTTGGCCTAAATCTGCTTGTTCTAGAAGTATTTTACTTAAATATGTTAAGTTCTACAAGTATTTCCATTAATTCACCGTATTCTGGAAGTTTTTGGTTCATTCTGTCAGCTACTGAAAATATTCTGGTTAATTTTGCATGTTCTACTTCTAATAGAATAGTATGTTGCTTAATTCTGGCAGCTTCTAGAAGTCATTTGCTTAATCCTGTCAGGCTTTTAAAGTACTTTGCTTAATTCTGTCAGCCTGTAGAACTATTTTGGTTCACTCTGCCGGTTTTTGAAAGAATTTTGTTTTAATTGTGGTTGTTCTGGTAATAATTTTTGTATTCTGGTAGTGATTAAGTATTCTGTTTAATTTTGCATGTTTTTAAAGTATTTTGCTTAATTCCGGCAGCTTTTGAAAGTGTTTTGGTTAATTCTGTCAGCCTTTGAAAGTATTTTAGTTAATTCTGTCAGATTCTGGAAGTATTTTGCCTTAATTCTGCTGATTCTGAGAGCATTTTTCTTAATTATGCAAACTTTTGGAAATCGCCCGCTTAATTTTGAATTCTAGAAGTTATTGCTTATGTCTGCCAACTCTTAAAATTATTCTGTTTAATATTGCATGTTCTGAAAGTGTGTTGTTTAATTCTACCAACTTCTAAAGGTATCTCCCTAAATTCTCCAAATTCTGAGAGTTTTTGTTTAATTTTGCTAACATTTGGAAATATTCTGCTTAGGATGTTGGAAACGTAACCCATTAAGTTTTCTAGATAAAATATTATTGAGGAATAAATGTTAATAAAAAGTAATCGATTAAATGCTATAACTCATTTAAATAACGGAAATGATGATCATGGAGATGTAGAATTTTGGTGCTGAAACATGAAGTGATAAGAATGATACAATTTCAGCTTACATAGTTAATACCAAAAGATTAGTAATACATTAGGTTAGACAAGTATCGCATCTTTAAATATCTCCCAACGTATGTTTCATTGTCTACATACATTTTAAGATGATTCCATGCAAAAACGACCAAATGAAACTGGAAATGACTTTAAAAAATGCACGATAACAACTTACAGGCTACTATTTGATGTAAAGAAAGCCATTGAAAATTTGACAATAAGTCAGAATCAAACTCAATGTTATATTCGCACTTTTCTAATATTTTCGAATGTTTGCAAATATCGACATTGTTGACGTCTTATTTAAGATACTTGAAACATAGATACATATATTGGACGCTACATGATTCTTTAATGAGGCATCATTTAACTTCCAATAGATGGAGTACTTACACCCTGAATATCCATGCTGCGGTATTCAAATAAAACTTGCAAGAACTTGGAATTCAGTACTAGACGAAGCTATGATGATTCATGAACTGAAAAATGTTTAAAACATCGCGAACAGAGTGATTAATATCCATCATATTTCCTTTCAGTTCTGATAAAAAAATAAAAATTATTTTTCAACCATTTTTTATTTAATTCTTCAAATAATATAAGCGTCATTTTGTCTATGTATTTCATACATTATTTTGCATAACTAGGTTATTTTACGGAATACTAAGTATTATATAGAATAAATATTTAAAGTATCAAATAAAAAATGTGTTGTATAATTTAACTAATTAGCAAGTAAACGATTATTCGGGGTGCACGGTCCAGGTCAATTAATTAAACAACTTTTTAAAAAGCTAATATTTCGGTTATATTTTTTAACCTTCCTCAGAGCATTTTCATTGCTACAAAAGATCTTACAATTAAAACCGCAACAAATTCTAAATCAATCAAAAAACTTACTTGTTTCAAAAAACCACCACCATCAAAACAACCAAACAACATCAAGACCATCAAACAAATCTAAATTTTTTTTTTTTTAATTTAATCTTTATAATTTTTTAATAATTTAATAAATTGGAAAGAACTGCAATATCTTTAACAAAACTTCAAAAAGATGGCGAGGCGTTTAAAATGTTAAAAATTAATCACAACGTGTGTGCGTCTCAAAACTTGAAATTTACAAGAAAAACCACTTTTACCAACACCGTGTGCAAAACGGGTCAAGTGCGCAAGCGTTAAAATCTGAAATGTTTCTCGGTGAAGCCGCCAAATTTTAAGAAATGAACAAAACAAAGGGTTATAAACTTCCGCATGATCATGTCTTAATTTCACTGGATGTGGTGAGCCTATTTACTGTCATTCCTCTGGACTTGGTGAATGAGATTATCAGTAGTTAATGGAACATAGTTAAACAACATTGTAATTGGGATGAGAACACATTTTTACTTGGCTTGAAACATATTTTTGACACTTCCATCTTCAGTTATGATGAAGTAATTTATCACCAGGTAGAGGGTACTCCAATGGGTTCAAAGATTTCTCCGGTTCTAGCTTTGCTTGTTATGGATTATGTTATTGATGAAGTAATGAAACTAAACAATAGAGTTTTTAGAGTTGATTTTATTAAAAAATATGTTGATGACTTAATTCTGGGTGTACACAGGGACGATGTTGAGTTGATTTTGGAATCATTTAATAACTTTCATCCGAGCATTCAATTTACTTTAGAGGTTGAAACGGATAAATCTATTCCTTTTCTTGATACCAGATTAATACGTAATGAAAATAACGTCATTCTTTTTAATTGGTATGTAAAGCCCACTTACTCCGGTAGATACTTGCATTTTCATTCAAACCATAACTTTGGACATAAAATATCGACAGTTTTAGCCATGAAACATAGAGTGATACACATCAGTGATCCGATATTTGTTGAAGAAAACTTGAGGTTCTTGTGTAACACTTTTTTGAACAATGGATATCCGTCTAACTTAGTCAGGAAGCTTCTGTTTTCATCTAACTTGCATAGTCAATTAAGTAACAGCGGTATAATTGAACAAAACACGACACTTAAATACAAAAAAGTTCCTTTCATTGCTGATTTAAGTGATAAGATAAAACGTGTGTTGAATCCATTAAATGATGTACAGATAGTGAATTGCTATGATAACAAGCTACAAAGAGTCTTCACCCGTGTTAAAGACAAGACGGATCCCCAACTTAAATCAGGGATTATATATAGCATCAAATGTGGTGCATGTAATGGGGTATATATCGGATAAACTGATCAATGGTTGAAAAAACGCGTATCCAAACATAAAAGTGACTGCAAATTGAGAAAGTCCACCTGTGCTTTATCCCAACATGCTATTGACACAGGACATAAGTTTGATTTTGATGATGTTAAAGTAGTAGATAATGAATCAAATTATCACAATAGGTTATTTTTAGAGATGGTTCACATTAATTATACTGAAAACGCTATTAATTTTAAGACGGACACTCAAAACCTCAGTCTTGTTTATGCATTGTTGTTCGCGAATGATAAGTCCAGAATGTCACCTGATCACTCAGTCATTGATTCTTAATGATAATTTTAACTTTGATAAAAGTTTTAAATTGTTTTATTTGTTTTGACTTGTAGAAGATTCTTTTCAGTGTTTTGTTAATTCACTTGTTTTGTTCATTTCTTAAAATTTGGCGGCTTCACCGAGAAACATTTCAGATTTTAACGCTTGCGCACTTGACCCGTTTTGCACACGGTGTTGGTAAAAGTGGTTTTTCTTGTAAATTTCAAGTTTTGAGACGCACACACGTTGTGATTAATTTTTAACATTTTAAACGCCTCGCCATCTTTTTGAAGTTTTGTTAAAGATATTGCAGTTCTTTCCAATTTATTAAATTATTAAAAAATTATAAAGATTAAATTAAAAAAAAAAAAAAAAAAATTTAGATTTGTTTGATGATCTTGATGTTGTTTGGTTGTTTTGATGGTGGTGGTTTTTTGAAACAAGTAAGTTTTTTGATTGATTTAGAATTTGTTGCGGTTTTAATTGTAAGATCTTTTGTAGCAATGAAAATGCTCTGAGGAAGGTTAAAAAATATAACCGAAATATTAGCTTTTTAAAAAGTTGTTTAATTAATTGACCTGGACCGTGCACCCCGAATAATCGTTTACTTGCTACTCACGTTGTGTCGGTCGAAGATACTTCTTTTCCACTTAATTTAACTAATGTTAACCGGTATTTAATGAAATAACTGGTTTTATATAATACCTAAATTATACGCTTTAATGATAGCATGTATTCGACAATATATAGTGGACAAGATTAGGATCAAACTTATCGACTTTTCTTTTATTATTTTAACGAAGGTTCACCAACATCATTAGAGTTGAAAGGAAATGTGTATATAAACAGTCTGCTTGTGATGTTCTAAACCTTGTGCTTTAATCATTATAATTTCGTATAGTGCTGAATTCTGATTTTAATTGAATACTGCAGTATACTACTATTTTTGCATCAGGAAGTCTGCAAGTGACTTTATGAGACACAACAATAACAATAATAGATATATCTTTAGATACTTATTTGTGTGATGGGTTTTGCACTTCTCTGGAATTGTATGACTTTCTACCTAAAAATTTCCAGAACAATCCATTTTCAGCAACATTGCAGCCATAATGGAAGATAAATGAAGAACATGTATTTTTTTCTGAGCCATCTGACTTATTACATAAAATGGTTACAAATGAACAGTGTGGGGTTTTGAGTCTTCGGAGATCTGCTTGGCCTTTTCTTCTTTTACCTTTGTCATCTTTGTCTCTCATCCTTTGATACTCCGTCCACCTGGAAGAGTAAAGCAAAAAATTTAATTTACTTACACTCTCATTTAGTCTCCATTTCCTTTTCATGGTGACAATTTCAACAAACATTTTCGATACAGTGTTTAAAATTTCCCCGATTTTCTTTCTATCTACAGTATTACCAAACCTTTCAATTTGTAGATGAATTCAAAGGCTATAGCGTTCGTCGTGATCACATTTTAATATCTCTAGATGTTGTTAGTCTTTTTATTGTCAATGACAACGGAATCCGTTTGATCTGATTAACAGAATTGTGGAAGAAAAATGTCATTTAATTGCTGATCATTATTTGTGGGCAAAACATTTTTTTGCTTGGCTTGAAAATGGTTTTTGAAACTTTAATTTTCATCTTTGATAACATAATGAGGTGGTTATTGACATAAAAATGATTTTTTTAACGGAATATCATATAGTAATATGTTTTTCTAGCAGGACTTTAACGGTCGATAGATTTTTTAAAATGAACACAAGAACTTCATATAAACAGAGGTCGATAAACGCTTTGTATCGGAGATGCAGATGTTTTAATTAAATTTTCTAATTAAACATCCGAAATTGTTTTTTTAATATTACATGTATATTTCAAATTTGGTCTACGCAGGTTTTTGGCGTGACGAAGACGCCAAGAGTCTATTAGTAAACTCTGTAACGTATACTTTACGAATTAAAATAACCATAACTTATTTTTACAGTAAGCTTTCTAACTTTTTGTAATACAAGTAAAATATCCCCACACAACAAAGTCTAAAGGATTAAGATCTGGAGATCGGCCATACAATTGACCCACCATAACAAATCCATCTTGCATGAAAATGCCTGTCTAGCCAATTTCATATCGTCCTACCATAATGAGCTGGGCAATCATCAAGTTGAAACCAGGCCTTCCTTCTTAAATCTCCTTCTAATCTTTCGTCTTAAATCTGACTCTTCTTAAATCAAAGTCATCCTACATATTGGTATGTTCGTTTTTCAATGATGCCGCAGCATTTAGTCATGTTGGCGAAAAGTAAAGTTCGAAAATATGATTAACCCTAATGCAGACGTTGACACCAAATTCATACTGCAAGTTTTGTGCGCCCAAATCTGTAAGTTGTGGAAGTGAATAACCCGACGTCTTGTGAAACACGATTTATCGGTCCACATTACATGTTACATTAGCAACCAACTAACAATCCTTGCATGGGTTGTAAATGGTAATCATCCCTATGATCATAAGTTTTGAAACTCTAATACTCGTAGTGCAGTTTTTGTCGAACTCACGCAAACTTCTTGTCTTATAATTTCTTTACTGTCTAACATTGTTATTATTACGATCTACTCTTACTTTCTACTCATTTAACCCTTATTTGACAATTTGCCTATGCACTTTCACAGAGACAGAATACTGCAGATAGCTTCTGTTTGGATGTCTTCTTCTATACTATCGTGCTGCTTACGTTGAGTTTCCGTTTGCAAAACCATAAACTAAATTAATATCTTCTATCTCTTGGTTAGAATAAATTATGGGCATTTCATGAAGATTGAATGCAAAACAAAAAATGAAAAAAAAAGCAATTTAACACGTTAATCCTTTAAGATTTCTTAGGTGGAATCGATATCAAATTGAAACAACGAGATATACATAATTTCAAAGTTGAAGGTTCAGCTTTCAATTTGATATATAATTTATTTTCTCACATTCAAAAATAAGGCCTCCATGATCTTTCAAATTTTATAAACTTTTTCGTGATTCTACTAAAACGTCAAAAACATAGCATCCTTTAAGATTTCTTAGGTGGAATCATTTCAAATTGAAAAAACGAGTTATACATCATTTCAAAAGGTAAGGTTTAGCTTTCAATTTGATATATAAGTAATTTATTCATTTCCAAAAATCAGGCCTCCACCATCTTTCAAATTTTATAATTTTCTTTGTGACTCTACTGAAACGCCAAAAATATGGCATCCTTTAAGAGTTCTTAGGTGGATTCGATTTCAAATTGAAACAACGAGTTATACATCATTTGAAAGACGAAAGTTCAACATTCAATTTGATGTACAAGCCATTTTTTCATTTTCAAAAATGAGACCTTCACGATGCTTCAAATTTTTGTGATTCTACTCAAAAGGTTAAAAACACAGCATTCTTCAAGATTTCTTTGGTGGAATAAATTTTAAATTGACATAACGAGTTATAGATTATTTGAAAGGTGAAGTTGAACCTTCAATTTCATATACATATAAATCATTTCTTCATTTTCAAAGATAAGATCTCCACGATTTTTTTCAAATTTCATCATTTTTTTGTGATTCTACTAAAACGTTTTTACAAAAAATATCATTAATAAGTAAATAATAATAATATTAATAAGTAAGTTGTTTTGGAAATGTTTATACCGAAAACTACTTTTCGCAAATGCACTTTTTGAGAAACACCTGTATATCTAAAACCGTAAAAGATATCGAAATGCGGTTATCACCATTAAGTGTTTTGTAGAAATCAATCCCCAGATACTGATATTATTTTTCCTGTATTTCCTAAAGAAATAAGAGTTTCCTTTTAAATGTACTCAATTTGGAAGACCCTGTACACAAAAGCTATATGGGCTTAAAATTTGAATAAAAAACGAGTTAAACCGTCCAATTTAATTTGAAAAAAATTGTTTCCTGATCCTAAAAGGGTGAAATATTCTCACCAAACATATATAACGAGTTCTTTTTCTTTTATTTCTTATAAATATTCTGAAAAGAATTTATTAGATTCAACACATTCAGCAACGCTATTTAAAAAAAAAACCTAAATATCCTCATTATCTTGGCAATAATTCGTTGGAGAAGCTTGTTAAAATGCCAAATAAACGTTTTTAAGTGGAAATATTTTTAAGTATGTCCCGTTAAAATGTTTCGAATATTTGTTTTAAAGTCTAAATTTCTTCGAATTTCCTTGATTTAGATTCTTTTCGATTTTTTTGTTGAAATTAACCAAAACTAACAAAAACCATGTGTCCAAGTCATAAAAGACGACCATTGTCGAGTACACGAAAACTATAAATAAAAAGTATCCGGAACCATAATATCTATCTCATTTAAGAACGTCCCATTTCGATGGAGCCTTATTGTTTTCGCGGTAGTTTAAGGACAAAAACCCCCAAGGCAGGTCACTTTTTTTCTCTTATTTGAAAATTCTACGAAATTGGGATGGTTTAAATCCGGAAATTGACAACCGTTACAAATAATCAACTTCAAAAAATCAATTTCTTAAGTTTCATTTACTGCCTTAGGCAAAATTCCTCATAGTTCATATAAAAATCCTTGTAAAGAATGACATTATTCAAATTTATCCAGTATAAATAGATTTTATTTCTTTACTAATAATTGTGTAGGTACAAAATACCTGGAATACTTTAGATTACGGTTTACATTTTACGGTGGGTTGGGTTAGTAGTATTTTAGTATCATCAGGTTGTTGGTGGTTTTACAAACTGGTTTTAGGACGGAAGCGAATTTTAGATAACAACAAACACAATCGCTTACTATAGGAAAAAGTGTAGTTAAAAAAAGGATATGAAAAAAAAGGAAAACAACAAAACCATTAACGATATCTGAAGATTCAGGAATAAATCATCGAAAAAAACAAAACAAGAATGTTAAAGATACGTTCAAGATATCTCGTATTGTTTTTTAGTTTTTAACCCACCTTTTATAAATATTGACGTTATTATCTCAGAACGGATGGGTTTGTGTTTTATTAATATTGGTTTTAATCTTTTTTTTGGTTTTATTTAACAATGAATACTAAAAGGAGTGGTTTTTCCGGTGTCACAAAAAATATTAAAAAATTAAATGATAAATTATAGATAAAGTTATCTGGAAATGAAATAATATAGGAACTCTTAATGTAACATAATCTATACCCTCTGGAACAAAGCGTAAGGAGCTTAATTTACATATCATCCATGAACAGGATGTCCGGGATTTCTGAGGCCACTAATTGAGGAATACTTAATTAGTATGCAGGCTAAACATACGTTACATATAGTTCGTTTTTTTTTTTGAATAATACCTACCAACTTTTTAGGATTTCTGTTGGTGTTACCTATAACATTTATGTTGTTTTCCTGATTTTTAGTAACATTGTCAGTAACTAAGTTGAGGTTAAAATGCTAATACATTTTTAGATAACTACGATTGTTACGCAAATGAATGGAGAAAGCTTTAAAGCTGTAATGGAAGTATTAGCCATATGAATATGCTAGTTTTTATTGTTAATTTTAATTTTATTACTTTTAACTTTTTGAATAACTGAAACAAACGTCAGTGCCACATTTATTTCAAAATAAGATAAAACAAAACTCCTTGTCAGTTCTGCCAATATTACAACAATTTGGTAGGTATTATAGAAAAAAACGAACTATACGTTAATTATAGAGTATGGTATTATTTGATCCATGATCGACCAGTGTTGTAATTTAAATTAAATCGAAATACTTTTTTTTCCTTTAAGTGGTTATTATTTTCTTTTAAGGCTTAGTCTAACATGTTTCGATTCTCGGAATCATCATCAGAGACGTGCGTCATTCAATGCGAAAATGTTAACATTCAATATCATGTATTACTTTTACAAGTTACAAAGCAATGTTTAATATTTTTAATTTTTTTAAAACGTTTAATGTTTTTTAATTTTTATAAATTTTCTATTAAACGTTGCTTTGTAACTGGTGAATTTTGTGTAAAAAGTTTATTAATATCCAACCTGATTTAATTGTAATGTAATATATGATATTGAACGTTAGCATTTTCGCATTGAATGACTCACGATGATGATTCCCAGAATCGAAACATGTTAAACTAAGCCTTAAATGAAAATAAAAACCAGTAAAAGAACAAGAAAGTTTTTCAATTTAATTTATACGTTAATTGTTGTTAAAAACTGAGCCAACAAGGTCATGATAGAATTTTTGTGGTTTGATTTACAAAATTTATGTTTTTGGGCAGAAATCATAGATAATCCTTTTATTTGAGCCTTCGATTGAGGTTTAATTATCAAAATTCTTTTTTGGGAATTCTGTGGGTTTGAAAACAATTTGCTTGAGAGTTATTCAATAATTCTACTTGCAGGATTTGAGTAATAAATTTTCCTTCAGCTGCCAAATTTGACCTCCTTTGATGGATGGGATGGGATGTTGAATAAATGATAATCTCGATGCCTAGTATTATGAGGTAATGTGAATTAAAAAAAAGTTGTTATTAGCAAAATTCTCTACGAATTCCAATTGTTGCTTCTGAAATAATGTTATTTTGGAGCATGTTTCATGAAGATCCCGTGAGATAAGCACACATCTGATTCAATATTAATAATTCTTAAGATCATCCTTAGGTTCTTAACAAAAATAATAATAATTTCCTGATTCCGATAAATCATGTGTTTGTCAATTCTTATTTATATCTAACAGAATATAAATCGGATTTTTGGTCAGCTAGAATTAAAAGCAAGACAAATTTTAATTTTATTAATTGCCTGATTACAGTCATCTTCAGAACATTTTATTGCAAAAAAATATATGAAAAACATATATCAAGTAACCATATTTAAAAACTAACAATACCAAAATCAAAAATAAATGAATTGACCAAAAGCATGTTGAAATTTTTAATTTCAAAAAACAAATAATTGAGTAAAGAACTTATTAACAAAACGTGGAACAAGCAGACGAGTACCAGAACCACTAAATCCCGCAGTGACACAAATCGAAAAAATTCAATATGTAAGTACACTTATTTATGTACAGAGAGAACAACCCTAATTCTGTATTCACACTAAAGTAAGATAAATATAAAATTCAAAAAAAAATGGTGACTAGGCTAATGAAATAAGATCATTAATTTAATCCAAATAAAGTTATCAAACTTACAAAAATAGAAAATAAATGAGAGTTGTAAAAAAATGTACAGGATCGTCATCTTCTAATTATGGCAGCAAGCCACCGATTCTCATACTAAACCTTCATACCGTTTCGTGCACTTGATAACACTCTGAGTGTCATCAAGTATTACAACTAATGACTCAATGTTAGGAACGTTGAGAGTGATGTAAGTTGCTATTGAAATTCAATTACGAGTGTCATCTGTTTACAGATATGTATATGCTGGTCCTGTAAGAGAGTCAGACTAATTCGTAAGAAATGTCGCAATGTTAAATTTTTTCATGGCAAGTAAAAAACTGTGGGTAATATGGTACAATTTATAATATCAAGCCTTTAGTATTCCTCCTAAGTAATTAGAACACCCAGGTATAAATAAATAACATAGTTTGACATCGTCATCTTCTAGTTATGGCAACAGCCCACGATTCTTCATACTGAACCTTCACATCTTTCATACCGTAGGTCTGCTACCTTATGATGTTATCATTAACGGATTTAATAGTTAACGTCGTTAAAGAAAAACAAAAAATAAATGAGAATTGAAAAACATGCTATCGATTCTTCATGATCTACCTTCATACTGTTTCATACAGATTCAGTATGTTATCATGTGTTACGACTAATGACTCAACGCTAGAAACATTGGGAGTGATGTAACTTGCTAATGCAAACTGTGAGTACTTTAGTACAATTCATAAAAGCATACCTTGTTTGATTTTTCTCTCAATTATTGGAACACCCAGCAATATACAGATAAAATGCTACCTTATGTTGTTATCATTAACGGATTAGGAATGTTTAATGTCGTTGAAGGAAAGAACAAAATAAATGACAATTACTATTCTACATACTAAAGCTTCATACCGTACCGTGTAGAATCAGAGTATTATCTATATTACGGTTAATGACTGAACACTAGGAACGTTTGAAGTGATGTAACTTGCGATTGAAATTTAATTAAGACTGTCGTCTGTTTGAAGATGTACGCTGGCTGCATGAATCAGACGAATTCATGAAGAATGAAGAATGTCACAATGTTAAATTTTTTGATGAAAAGCATATGCAAACTGTGGGTGATACGATATAATTTATAATAGCAGGTCGAGGTTTGGTATTCTTCTCAAGTAATTGGAACATCTTGCAATATATCGATAAGATGGTTGATAACTTCAATTTTAGGAAGTGCATCAAATTTTACAATTAATACTAAAATCATGAAAATATAATGCCAAACTATTTTCTTGGAAACCTTTCTTGAAACCCACTTCCTACGATTAGAGATGTAAGTTACGATAAATCTATAAAAGGGGTCCTACGTTCTAAAATTTAGTTGAGTGATATACGAAATATTACAGCGCTGTAAGCAATAATATGTATAGAATTTTCATTGATACAAGTATTTACGTTTACGAGGGAATTATTTCAAGATATCGTAATTGTAACTTTTGTATTTATATAATTATCGTGAAAATTATATCTCACGATTATATCTTATAACTACAGCCACATTAATTTAAGGAAAAAATACATTCTAATTTTATGTTTCGTAGAAAAATCTGTTATTAAATCTGTTATCTGTTAAGAACAAGACCTTTGACGGATAAAGAGCTTTACGAGCAATTAATGAAGGAAAATGATTCAGATTTTGATGTAGATGAAATAAGCGATAACGATTCTAATTACATTGAAACAAATCTTCACATAACAACGAGTTATCAGAAGAAGAATTAACATTTGGTTCGGACAATCGAGCTAATAATTTGGCACCCAATCATGATCAGATAATAAGCCGCCGTATATGGAAATAGATTTCTGGTAATAAACATGTAAAAACGCTAGCATCAAATATTATTCATTGGAGACTTGAATCGCTGACTAAGAAAAGTGCAAATGTATCGACAATATCTGAACCATTTTCTGCGTTTATATTAAATGATATAATTGATACAAATTATGCAGTATACTAACAAAAGGCTAATGAGGGTTATGAAAGCTGAAATCAATCTCATTAAAGCGAGAATCCAAAATTGAAAATGTCGATCCCTTAAAAATGATTGTCAATTATTCTTGTTACTGGCAGGTTTCGAGAGGATACAAAACAAGTTTGGAATGAAAATATTGCTTTCAACCGTCATATTTACCCCACGATAATGAGTAGAACTAGATTTATTAATATTTTACGTTTCATACGATTCGATAACCTAGAAGCTGGCCTGAGAGAAAAATAAATGATAAGCGTGCACTCTGCGAGCAGTTTATAAATGTTCTGAGTACAGAACAATTAGTTTCCTTCAAGGAATGTTGTCCTTGAAGAAGGAAGCAAGCCTTGAAAACATAGAATAAAAATTTAAATGTTGTACGATCGTTATCAGAATTTTGGAGTGGTATTGGACGAAATATTATTACAGATTTTTTTTACCGATAGAGCATATATCGGTAAGGAACCAGGTATGTCTCTTATACAACTTGAAATAAATAGAACATCAAACATTTAACAAAATGGAAAGGGAATACTGGCTAGCATAAAAACTGCAATTGAAAGTATAGGAAGAAAAATCATTTACCGATGTCCCGGACCATCAGCAGCTTAAAAACCAGGACGATCAACCTCATCAACGTCGAGAAAAAAAAAATAACTAAATTTGTATGTACTGCACATAGTACAAAAACAATAAATGTAATTTATCAAAGCTGCAAACCAGATGACCGAGAATAATATTAGAAGCATCTTTAAGTATAGTATGACTTATAATTAAGAATATTTACTTTTTAACTATAGTTTCATTGTAGTTATAGTTTAATAAATATATCTAATACAATATCCAGTTTTATTACTTAAATAAAAAACATAAGATAGTTCACCATGTCAGGGTCAAAAATAACCCATTATGGTCGTCCATATTCGTTTAACTACTTGGGTCGTACGAGGATTAACATCTTTTGATACAGAATTTAACTTGACATACAAAATTTTCCAACATTTTCGGTCCTACACAACTCAACCCAACCCAACTTAACCCAATCCTGTCCAACTGTATCTATGAACCATAAATAGTGATACAAAAACAATGCCACAACATTGTATCGCCTGAAGTACTTCATGTTCAAAAAAATACTGATTGACAATCGGCCATAAAATTTTATAATGAAAATAGTGTGAATTTTTCTATTTTGATAAACAAAACGTCTCGGCATATCTAGTAAATAGTCGATTGGCATTTTACGTATCAACAAATACTATAGGTTATTTTTAAGATCTTAGTGACTCTCCTGGACTCTCTTTTGAATATAGATGAAAACATATGGGTTAAAAAGAATTTTTATGATTTCAATCACAAACTTTGACTCCGAAGTATTTAAAGTCGCTATCTCAATCATTTTATCTAATTTTCTATTGAATATAAACAAAACTGTCGATTTTAGGTTGTACAACATGTTCAACAGTAACTGCAACAGAACTTAAAATGAAGCAGCTTACAGCAAACTTTATTCATCATGTAAAATTTAATAGATATTAATGACTCATGACACTTCGAGACGTCACGAAATTATTGAACTTTGGCCATGATTTTGAAATTTAGAGCAGGTACTACTATCTTGTAGGTTCAAGCAGAGCAAATATTTTGGACAACCTCATTCAAGTTATGATAATAACGACAAAGTGCTAATCTTTTAGTAAAAGATAATATTATTAACTTCGGTAATGCTTCCACCATAGAATATTATGGTTGGTTTAACTGTACCTTTGTAACTATGTCATCCAAGTGAGGTACAACTAATACTGATTAATTTACATTTAACAAAAAAATAAGTCCCAAGAGTTCGATGTAAAAATTAAGTTTTATAAATTGGCAAAGAAGTTTCAGTCGGAACAATTATAAAACATAAAGACAAAATTTAGAAATGTTACTCGGAGCCTTTAAAATGTCCAACTTTTACATTCAAGTATCATTTGTAAATTCATGGTTTTGTTCATGGTATTAAGGTTGAAATGGAAAAAAATAAAAATGGTCTGTGATAATCAAATAAATTTTTCTGTTAATCAGAACACAGTATGCTCTCAAGTTATGTTAATTTTTGAAAAGTAGCAGCTGGGAAGGGGGCAACCGATGAAACGTTAAAGCTAGTACAGGCTGGTTGGAGGACAAGATAAAGTCTCTTTATCTAGGATAATTCAGGTAATGACAGAACAAGACAGCTATACCAGCCAAACCATATTCAACAGAGATGAAACTGGCCTGTTCTGGTATATCTAAAATAAATAATATCTAAAAAACATTTATCGCGAGTGAAGAGAAGCTTTACCAGTTTTCCACAAAATTCAAAAGCTTTAATAAATCTAAAACTTGGTTGTCCAGAATTTGGAAGTCGAAGCTTGGGTGATAACTTTCTCTGTTTGAGAACTAGTTTGGACATCACTATCACTTTTTCAAAGCCCATTTAAAGTGATATTAATCATTCTAAGTGATATTATCAATCTGTTGTATCTCTACTTAATTTCGTCCAATGTGTGAAGGTTGTACCTTCTGCCACTGAATGCAACTAATTTGCTTCAATCAATGGACTCGGGAGTTATAAAACCACAGCTTACTCTATCAGATAAGCATCTACATGAAGCAATGACAAAATACAACGAGCTTTCTTCAAGCTGTTAGTATTTTGTATATTTTTTTACAAAATTGGACTTCGACTTACGCGAATTCGACTTAGACCCACTTTTACCAACTTCCAGTTAAACTATCTAGAGGATAGTTACTATGGTTACAACGAATTTTAGCTTAATTTTAGATAAATTTATCAAGAAGTGCTAAAAGTGGTCCTTAGATGGTTATAGCTCGGACCCACCTATTGCGTAAGTCCGAGGTATTACTGTATATCCATATAAAAGAAATGTTTCAACATCCAGAATTTTTCAGATGTAAGATCAAATAAATTTTATTCTGGATTTCTTGTATTTTATAAATGTCTCTGAAATGTGTGTACAACGGAATACCACAGATTCCTAGGCTCGAAATTGCCGATTTAAGTTAACTTATCTATATCCAAAGTTGCTTCGTTTCGCCGCTAGATGACTTCAAAGTTAGCAAAAAGAATTCGTTTATTTTTATTACACGAAAATAATGGAAAAGCCATGTGTATGGCGAATCCAAAGTCCATATTTTTTTAATGAGTAGGCGACGCTTATTTAATTATAATTTCTAAATAGCCCATTCTGAAACTTTTTTATCTCTTATAAGATTTTGATTACATAAGTAGTTAAGCTAGAAAAAAAGTAATAAGTTATATAATAATTAAAATTTTTGAGTATCTGCAACCCTTATTTTGACTATAAAATTACAATGTATTTGGCACTTAAGTAAGGAACTGAATACTAGTGAATCTTTTCCTCGTAATTCTCGTTCATAAAAAACTGAAAAGTCAATGATTCTTGATTTCAATACCCTCCAGAAAAATCTGTACCAATTACGATAAGATTTTATAATTGCAATGACGTAAAAAAGGCTTCTAGATGTTAAAAAATTCCAATTTTCTGGCTTAACTACTACTGTAATCATAATCTTATAAGGGACAAAAAAGTTCTAGAACTAAATGAGCTATTTAGAAATTTTAATTATGTAGTTATCGCCTACTTAGCAAAAAAACTATAGAGTAATAACTGCTGAAGACATGGCATTTCGATCATTTCTCTGGTTTTCAAATTTCGTCTAAAACCACAAAAAGATATTAATTGAACCTAGGAACTCACATCTCAAAAATGGTTTAGATTGATTATTACGTTTTCGAGTTATAAATAATTGACGAATGTTATTTGTTAACTTTGAAGTCCTCTAGCAGCAAAACGAAGGACCTTTGGATATAGATAAGTTAACTTAACTTGACCTGTTTTGAGTCAAGGAATCTGTGGTTTTCCGTTGTACACGCATTGCAGAGTCACCCTGTATATTTGAATTGAAATAAAACTAAAACTATCTGTCTTCAGACTAGTAAAGCTAGAATTAATTCTACATCTAGAATTAGAAACATTCGGGTTTAGCCGTACACCTCTCAAGACGGCTAAATCTGAATGATTTTAGTTCTAGGCAGTAGCGGCTCGTGAGTAATGTGTCTGGGGCCCTCGAATGAGCGCAAATTTTTTTGGGGTGCCATGCACAATTAAGCTTATTTTGCACGTCATAATTTCCATTGTGTATAGAAATGAATTATTAATTTAAAAAAAAAAATAACTTTATTAATATACCTTTCTAAACACATATTTATGTTTTAAAGTTAACATCCGTTCTTGTCTCTTTGTCTACGATAAACTTATTTATCACTTTTTCATTAAAGTCAAGAATTGTTTGAACCAACTTTCAATTGATCGTAAATGTCCAAAATATTTTAATAATATAAAATCGTCAATTAACTAAATTATAAATATTTGCCGAAACTTTATTTCGGCAGTCTGGGGCTGCGTCACGTTGAGTCCATGATAGGCTGATATCGGCAAGTCTCGGCTTCTAGATTACCTCGTTCGGTTATGCTCGCCTTAAGGTCTTAGGGTTTGTCTTAGGGCGCACATCGAAAAATTGTGTTGAAGTAAATTGGTTTCGTAAATTCTCTTCAAAATATAGACAGTTGTATATGATTATTTTATATTTATGTGTGAAAATTAAAATGCTCGACTTTTTCACAAATTCCTGGGGGGCGCGGAGTTCCAGAGACCTCCCTCACGAGCCGCCACTGGTTCTAGGTCTAATGTTAGTTCTAGTTTTGCTGCAATTTACATACTGTATATTTGTTGTACGGTTGGGTTGGGCTGGGTTGGGTTAGGTTTGGTTTAGCCATGTATCTGAAGACATTTTTTTATCGAAGGCCTCTACAATGAATAATTTTTGAAATAGTGTACTCTACACACTGACTTGACAACCCTGTATATTTGAATTGAAGTAAAACTAGAACTAACACTAGACCTGGAAGTGGAATGTTTTGGATTAGCCGTGCGTCTTCAGACTAGTAAAACTAGGACTAACTCTAGATCTAGAACTAGAAATATTCGGGTTTAGCCACACATCTCCCAAGACGGCTGAACCCGCATCATTCTAGTTCTAGATGTAGTGCTAGTTTTACTTCAGTTAAAGCTCCATAAGTGGTTTAGAGCTGTCAAAATATGTACAGGTATATCTAAATTTTGTTTTTGAAGATTTTATAAAGTAAGTCTAGGTAAAAAGCCTATCATCGCTATTCTTTCCATTCGCATCAACATCAAAGGGAATAATGTTATACAGGGATGTCACAAAAAACGCCCCAACCTATAACTCTGTCATTTACAGTCCGATTTTCATTATATTTTATGCTACAAAAAAACTTTATCTTGAACTTCAAGCGATTGTCCACTTTTGTTTTTCAAATTGCTCCGTATATTTTGCTTTACATAAATTGCTAGAGATACTTTTTCTGATTTTGTTGATGTATAGCATATCAATTTTGAATGTACTTTTAGCAAGGAAAAGACATGCTCTATATAGAAATTATAAGAGAAGAACGCCCAAGTTGTAATTTTGCAATTTACATTCCGATTTTCATGAACCAGGTGTCTAATAAAATCAATTTCAAGCGATTGTCAATTTTTTTTCAAATTACTCCGTATATTTTTCTTTACATCAATTGACAAAGATTAACCTAGAAGCTGGCCTGAGAGAAAAATAAATGATAAGTTTGTAGCTCTGCGAGAAGTTTATAAATGTTCTGAGTACAGAACAATTAGTTTCCTTCAAGGAATGCTGTCCTTGAAAAAGGAAGCAAGCCTTGAAAACATAGAATAAAAATTTAGATGTTGTGCGACGTCACATTATTCTATTGTGCAAATTTCGAAACTTATTTAGGTTGGGAATAAACTTAAGAATCATCAAGGACAACCCGTAGTAAAATCGTTATCAGAATTTTGGAGTGGTATTGGACGAAATATTATTACAAAATTTTTTACCGATATAGCATTAGCAGAAGAACTCACAAAAAAATTAAGGTTAGTCGGAACTATTCGTGAATAAAAATAGAAAAGATTTGCTCCAAACAATGGAGCTGTTTATTCATCCTGCTTCTTATTTACGAAGGGGACAACTCTAGTTTCATATGTAACCAAGCCAAAGAAATGTGTGATACTTTTATCATCCATATATCCTACGCATGATATAAATAACTGCGAAATGAATTACAAACCTAATATAGTCTTGAAATATAATGAAACTAAGAGTAGAGTTGACGTTTTGGACAAATTTATTACAGTTGCCGTACAACCACAGATGGCCGTTTGTAATTTGGAACAAAAGAGGCCTAATTGGGCTAGAAATTTTTTTGCAAAATCTGCCAAAAGACGAAAGAAAATATTCTTATAGGAACCAGGTTATTAAAGGCATTAAACCATTTCATTTGATACCTGATTTATAAAAATTGGAACGAAAATGAAAAAGTTACAATTTTTGCGTTCTTGTGTTATAATCTCTATATACAGGATGTCTTCTCTTTGCTGAAATTACATCCAAAATACATGTGTATATATATAATATATGTCAATGGATTCAGAAAAAAAATCTCTATCCAATAACATGAAGAAAAATATACCGAGCAATTTGAAAATCGTTTGAAATTCAAGATGGCGTCGGAAAAAAAATATTTCTAGCACAAAATCTAGAATTCATAAAACCATTTCATTTAATGCGTGGTTCATGAGAATCGGAATGTGAATGACAAAGTTATAGCTTGGTGCGTTATTTGTGTGATACCCTGTATAAGTATCAACAAGTGTCATAAAGAAACCAGCAAACATTTTTAATAATATATTTCTCAAGTAATAGTTCCCAGGGAGATAAGAAACTTCTAGAGTATACAGTCCTACTTTTTTCACCTGTAGCAATCCTCAATACCGATTCTATATGTCCAAACATATCATAGTATACTGACCTAAACTGTATAATAGGGGACATATAAACGTTACTGAGAAGTCATAGATGTCAGTGAGGTAATAAGTCGTTAACAAATGGCTGGGGAGTATACATCAAAACTGAAATGATACAGATCATAAATAAAGGTTGAATTCACAACAAAATCACTTACCAATTTGCAGAAAAAGTCTATAGACTGACGTCTATTCGGCAATGTTAAAATTTCTGGTGTGATGATCAAATTGTGGTAAATACGGTGTGAAGTGTTATATCTTAAGTCGGAAAATCTAGTTTGATATTCCCTCCAAGTAATGAGAACACTCAATAATATTTGTATGAGCTCCATAAGTGGTTTAGAGCTGTCAAAATATGTACAGGTATATCTAAATTTTATTTTTGAAGATTTTATGGAGTAAGTTTTTGGTAAAAAGTCTACCATCGCTATTCTTTCCATTCGCATCAACATCAAAGGGAATAATGTTATACAGGGTGTCGCCCCAACCTATAACTCTGTCATTTACAGTCCGATTTTTAGGAGCCAAGTATCAAACGAAATGGTTTGATGAACCCTGTATTTTATGCTACAAATAAATTTTATTTGAGACCACCTTGAACTTCAAGCGATTGTCCACTTTTGTTTTTCAAATTGCTCCGTATATTTTTCTTTACATCAATTACTAGAGATACTTTTTCTGATTTTATTGATGTATAGCATATTAATTTTGAATGTACTTTTAGCAAGGAAAAAACATTCTCTGCATAGAGATTATAAGAGAAGAACGCCCAAGCTGTAATTCTGCAATTTATATTCCGATTTTCATGAACCAGGTGTCTAATAAAATGGTTTGATGAATACTGTGATCTTTGCTACAAATAATATTATTCCAAGGCCATCTTCAATTTCAAGAGATTGTCAATTTTTTTTCAAATTGCTTGGAATATCTTTCTTTACATCAATTGACAGATTCTCTTTCTGAATTTATTGATGTACTGTATATTAAAAAAAGATCTCTCTCTCTAATGACGCAGAAAAGTGTATACCGAGCGTATTAAAAATCAAGAATTAACAACCACTTGAAATTAAAGATGGCCTTGGACAAAAATTATTTGAAGTATAAATCATAGCAAATCATAGTATTTTAAACTATTTCATTAAACACCTGGTTCATGAAAATCGGAATGTATGGGCAGAAAGACTCCGGTCGATACTCTATTTTTGGCAGACTTCATTTTTATCCATATATTTTACTTGTACATTCCTTCTTTTTAACTTATTTGAACTTTTTTTGTTGCCAAAATAAAATTCGTTTTCTCTCTCGGAATGTAAATGACAGAGTTACAGCTTGGGTGTTCTTGTCTTATAATCTCTATATACAGGTGTCTCACGTAACTGGTTCATTAGAACTTTTTTAGGTTCCACTATTCGTAGAGTGACAATCTATTTGACAGTATGTGACGAGTTATTGTACCAACGCAAAACGTTTTTGAATTAACGTTGGCTGAGATGTGTGCTTTTAAAGAGCATGGTGATATTTGCCAAAACGCACTTAAAATCAAAATAACTCGAAAACAAAAAACGCTAGGTACCAACAACTGTTATCAAAGTCAACATATTTTCTTACGTACAATTGGATGGTTTAATAAAAACTATAGCATTCCCTTTGAAATAACGAAGTTGAGGTCTACTTCCGGTAGACCGGAAGTGGTGGCAATCTTGAAAATATTTTAGATTAATAGATCGGAATGAACAACCCATATTACCAAAATTTCAAGCCCCTACGAATAGTATAACCTAAAAAAGTTCTAATGAACCAGTTACGTGAGGAACCCTGTATAGAGTGTTTTTTTTTTTAATACATTTAAAATGAATGTACTACACAGCAGTGTGTTCGAAAATCTCTACCCAATAACGTGAAGAATAACATATTGATCAATTTGAACAAAACATTAATTATCATAAAAAATAAATGTAAGTAAATCATAGTATTCATTAAACCATTTCATTTGACACCTGATTTATAAAAAGCGGAACGAAAATGAAAGAGTTGCAACTTTGGCGTTCTTGTGTTATAACCTCTATATACAGGATGTCTTTTCTTTTTGTCAATAACATGAAGAAAAATATACCGAGCAATTTGAAAATCAAATTTCTAGTATAAAATCTAGAATTCATCAAACCACTTCATTTAATACATGGTTCATGAGAATCCGAATGTGAATGACAAAGGTATAGCTTGGTGCGTTTTTTGTTTGACACCCTGTATAAGTATTTACAAGTGTCATAAAGAAACCAGCAAACATTTTTAATAATATATTTCTCAAGTAATAGTTCCCAGGGAGGTAAGAAACTTCTAGAGTATACAGTCCTACTTTTTTCACCTGTGGCAATCTTCAATGCCAATTCTATATGTCCAAACATATCATGCAAACATATAACTGTATAATAGGGGACGTACAAACGTTACTGAGAAGTCATAGATGTCAGTGAGGTAATAGGTCGTTAACAAATGGCTGGGGAGTATACATCAAAACTTACAGCTGGAGAAAAGATTTATCCAATTTTTATAGACACAGTATAATCTAAAAATCCACCTTAAATTCAGCAACACAATCCAACCCAATTTTGTAAAATGATGTAATTTATGTTGACGTTCAAAAACTTGGCTGATTGATTCAGCGAGACTTAAAAGCTAAAATAAGTAAGAATTGTCTAAACATATTTTAGACCGGTATTTATGGTCCTTTATGTACATATGGTACATAAAGGACCTTTATGTTTAATTTATATCACTTGTTCTGTTATCATTAAATTTAATAAATGTAACCTAGTTTTCATTTAATACAGAATTTTTATTGCAATTCATTATGCGAAGAAATTTGAATAAAGTTTTTTGTAATAATCAATCAATTTTATGGTAATAATCTTTCAATAAATTCGTTCTTTTATTTTTGCAAATGATCGACATCAATTTGACAGTCTAATGCAATTTTATGTATTAGTTTGTAGTACAGAAAAATTTTATAATACCATGTAATTACATGAAATTCTGCGCAAATCGTAAAATAGACTTGCGCAATAAAATATACGGAGTGAAAACCACCCTCGTTTCGATTGGATAAAACCGTAGCCACACAATAAAAACATATGATTACATATCAAGCAGGCCGAACGGCTTGATCGGAAAGAAACGCCCCTCCACCTCGAGAACAACGCCCTCTACAGGACGCGATTGGTCAATTGGCGCCTAAAATTTTGTTATCGGTGGTGGTGGAAACGATCGTAGTTCGGTATCCGCGCGGCCCTCTCGATCAAGACATAGTTCGTTCGTAAACGTTGGTTGCCACGCAGTCACTAAAAACGACGAGACAACACACGGTATTCCCGGTTTTTTTGGTTTGATTAATTCAATTCCGGGCCACCTATTAATCACTAATCAAAATCACCTCAATTCGCATCACCGTTGTTTCGAACGAACACTTTAATCGCTTGCAAATGGTTGTTTGCGTTGTCGTTTTGTTTTTAGCGGTTAGTTTTTGTTTTTCGTGAGTGTTTTTTTTGTCTTACTTGGATTTGAATTGTTTTTTGGGGGTTTGTGCGGACGAAAATCGGGTGTTTTTACTTTGTTGTTGTCGCGGTTTGTTTTTTCTTGTTCTTTTTTGTTAAGTCGGAAAGAGGCGTGCTTCGCGGCACGGTTATTGCTGGCAAAATTCGTGTCAAAAACAAGTCGCCGGTGAACCTGTCCAATATGGAGATGGATAACGCGGAGAGAGACGGTGATATAGGGGGAAACGATGATAATCCTGTAAGTTACGTTAAATTTAAACTTTCACTCGATTAATTTGATTCTAATACTTTCGTTTTTGATACTTTGTTACGTCGTGTAACGTTTAAATGGGGTTTTAATATCGGAGTGTTGAAACGAAACCGGTTTTAATCTTGTTAACACGTGTTTTAAGGATTAATAAAAGAGATAATTCTGATGTGTCAATTTTAAAGTTTCGGTTAGAATATTAAAGTTGCCGTTGTGACGTTAATATAATAAAATAACACTTAAAATTATCGGTGTTTATCTCAAATATAAACCATAAAAAATAATTTAGTGTCGTTTTTTTTATGGCTGTGGTAACATTTTTATTCTAACTTTAAATCGTCAATGTCGATTTTTAATTTAATTCATGAACGTTAAGTGCAAAAATTTTTGTTGAGTTAGTTCTGCTTATTGATTCTTTTATTATTTCCGACCTTTTTCCGCGTAAATCCTCCAAAAGAACCATAAGAATATAAAAATTGTTTACTCTTCGATATAAACTACCTGTTATAACCTAACGGTGAAATGGAATTAAACAAAAGATTCCGAGAAAAAGAACCCGAAAGGTATAAAATCCACCTCCAATGAGTAAAAATAAATACTACTTTGGAGGCATAACAAAAACTATTGTTTAGGTTTTTGACAATTACAAGCAGGTAAAAATTTTCTAGAAAATTTCATACATTTTTAACCAATAAATATTAATGTTTATAACGAAAATCAATTTTAAATATTTAATTATAAAATGTGAAATTAACATTTATGAATTTGATATTACGAAAATTTTAAAAGATGACATTTAAGGAAAATGTTTTTTAATGTCATTAAAATTTAATTGATATCATCAATGTCATAAATAATGGAATTAATTTATTTATCATTTATCCTTTTGAAGTGCAATTATTCATTCATTTGCGATTTCAATGAAACTTGACTTGGGTTGACCTTGAGTGTAAAACTCTGTATGTATACAGGGTGCGGCAAAATTATTTAAAAAAAACTGCGGGGCAAGTCTAATTTGATTTTCAAAATATATGTTTTGAGAATATTCACTTCTTGATTGTCAGCAACAACAAATTATGTCGTAATTAACATCAACATTTTTTAAATAACAACATTCATATTTGGAGAAATGATAAACAAATGACTATCGGGAAGTGAAATATGTGTTAGCAAGAACTACAATAAATTTATTTCGTAATTTTTGCAAAACTTGATAGAAGTTAGATAGTCTTTTCCAATGAAAGAATTTTGATACTATTGAGGAGATTATGATCATTGTTATAGAGATTAATTTAGTTATTGGCATAACATTTAATTTTATTTTGATTTGTGATGATTTTATGGAAATAATAAAAAGTGTAAACTATTTTGATCATGTGTTTTTAACTGAGATCGAAAATTTGATCATCAAAAAAGTTCTGTCCAGTTTTGCAAAAATGGCGAGTTTATTTTAGTTCTATAAAACACATATTTTACTTCGTGATAGGCATTTGTTTATCAGTTATCCAGATAAGACTTTAATTATTAAAAATTTGATGATCAAATTCTTGATCTCAGTTAAAGGCAGTTGATCAAAATTGTTTTTACTGTTTTATAGTTTCTTATAAAATCATTACAAAACTTGATAATGGTAAAGTTACCTGACTTTTGATTGCAATAACTAAATCAATCTCCATATGAATGATCATAATCTCCTCAAGAATATTAAAGTTATTGGAAAAGATTTAGACGAGATTTGTTTGTTCTATCCCCGAAGAAACTTGAGCAATAAGTTGTTGACAAATGTGTTCTGCGACTTATCAATCGTCATCTATCCCAAATAGTCTTAACTCAAAACATAGTTATAAACAATCTTTAGTGCTTTCACTGTTAGCTTGATTTCTGGTAATTGCTTATTCCATTGAAATGTCTTTTTCTGGTTCTAGATGTTGCCAGGAGGTGAATTAAAATCAATCCAACCCAATCTAATTCAATCCAACCTTATTTCTTAATGAGGTCGGAAAAAATCTGCTAAACAGACATTTGACCTAGGCTCATATGCAGCCAGATTGTGTGAGGTTGAGGTCAAAGGGTTAACTCAAAGCATAGTTATAAACAATCGCTTTAATGCTTTCATTATTAGCTTGATTTCTGGTATTTGATTATTTGTGGTCTCCATCAAAATGTTTTCTCTTGTTCTAGATGTTACCAGAAGGTGGATTAAACTCGACCCAACATATGCCAATTTAATTCAATTCAAATCCATTCCAATTCAAATCTGCTATTTCCTCTTTTTCCATTGAACGCCATTATTTCAAAGTGTTTTAAACTCGCATCTTGTGTTGTTCATCTTCATTGTTGTTCATCTTCTACCCTGCATTTTTAAATTTCTTTTGACAGTTTCTTTTGTTCTGATTATGTCAGTTATCATATCATGCCTACAGCTTCTTCGTCTTTGAGGGATGAATTCTTCACATTTGAATAGAACAGTTTCTGGAGAATCAGTTTCTTTACAAAACCAAAAAGCCTCATGTTCCGCTGTTTTTATCCAATGAAGAAACGTTTTGAAACTCCATGCCCCAGTTCCTAATTATCCAACCTTTATGTCATATATTAGTATCCTCTTCCACTCTTTATTTTTCTCCCATTTCGCCTACCATGTTTTCAAAAGCTTTCCTCTTTTTTTCGCTATTACTTTGATTTATGGTACTTGCTGATTTGATTTAGGCTGATATGCGGTCAGATGGTGTAGGGTTATGATTAAAGGCTTGAACCCAACAAAAACTCCTTTCCTCGTTTTCCATGACCACCGATAAGGCATTACTTCATTCACCACTTCCCAACTGATTATTTTTGCCTGCCTTACATTTCTAAATTTCTTTCGAAAGTTTCTTCTGTTCTGATTATATCAGTTATCATACATTGCACACAGGTTTCCATTTTTCCTCTGAATCCAATATTTGTTTAAACATGTTTCCTTTCTGTATCATTCCTCTAATTTTCAAATCGCGTCTCCGTCTTTGAGTGTTGAATTTTTCACATTTGAACAGAATATGCTCTGGTGAATCAGTTTCTTTATAAAACAAACAAACCTCATGTTCTACTTTTCTAATCCAATGATTAAACGTTTTAAAATCTCCATGTACCAGTTCCTATTTATCCAAACTTTTATGTTATTTATAACATAATAATATCCTCGTCCATCCTTAATTTTTCTTTCAATTCGCCCGCCATGTTTTCAAAAGCTTTTTTTAGTAGTAGTTTGATTTCTGGTATTTTCTTATTTCTGATCTAAATCTAAATGTTTTTTCTTGTTGTAGATGTTGGTAAAAAATTAATTAAACTCAACCAAATCCAATTCAACCACACCTTTTTTTAATAAGGTTGGGGGAAATTTGCTAAAAAGACATTTGGCTTAGGCTGATACGTAGCCAGATATAGTAAAATGTTTTCTCAGCTCTAGATGTTGCCAGAAAATTAATTATACTCAACTCAAGCCAATTCAAATCAACTCAAACCCAATCTAATTCAACCCAACCTTCTTTTTAATGAGTTTGGGAAAAATCTGCTAAACAGACATTTGGCTTCGGCTGATATGCGGTCAGATAGTGTGGGGTTGAGGTCAAAGGTCTCGACCCAGTTAAAACTCTTCCTTTTTTTATGAAAACGACCGGTAAGGCATTACTTTGAAGTCTTTTTAGACTTGCTATTATTAGACGATGCAAGCTTATTAGCTTGCAACGTTTGTTGTTCTTCTTCATTATTCCTCCACTTCTCTACTGATTATTTTTATCTACCTTGTGTTTCTAAATTTTCTTCGAGAGTTTCTTTTGTTCTGATTATATCAGTTATCATACTCTGCTAACAGGCTTTCATTTTTCCTCTGAATCCAACATTTATTTAATCATGTTTTTCTTCTGTATCCCTACTCCAATTTTCAGATCACATTCCACTCTTTGAGTGTTGAATTTTTCACATTTGAACGGAATTTGCTCTCGTGAATCAGTTTTTTCACAAAATCAGCACACCTCATGTTCCACTTTTTTTATCTAATGAAGAAACGTTTTAAAAATTCCATGTCAAAGTTCCTATGTATCCAATCTTTTATGTCATTTATTGGTATCCTCGTCCATCCTTAATTTTTCTTCCAATTCGCCTATCATATATTCAAAATATTTTCTCCTTTTTACTTTAGTTTGATTTATGGCATTTGTATATTTCTGATCTCCTTCAAACTGGTTTCAACCCAATTCAAATGAACTAAATCCAATTCAACTCAACCCTACCCACTTTTTTTTATCTAATGAAGAAACGCTTTAAAAATTCCATGTCCCAGTTCCTATGTATCCAATCTTTTATGTCATTTATTGGTATCCTCGTCCATCATTAATTTTTCTTCCAATTCGCCTATCATATATTCAAAATATTTTCTTCTTTTTCACTTTAGTTTGATTTATGGCATTTGTATATTTCTGATCTCCTTCAAACTGGTTTCAACCCAATTCAACTGAACTAAATCCAATTCAACTCAACCCTACCCATTTAAAACCGATTCAACCCAACTTCTTTTAAGTACAAAAGAAGAAATTGATGTTTTAATTGGTTGTGAAGTCCATTTGAATCTTATATAGAAATTGGACTGATTGATAAAATCCTATTCTCCATTATGCGACGCAACATTCATATTTTCTGAGCTTAGACTTCCATTTTCTTCTCAATTTTTCAATTGTTGTGTTCAAGTTACATATCTTACCGAAATGAAGTGCAAATTAAGTTCATACTCTAAGCAGGTACATTTAAGCAAAATTCTGTCAGTTAAATACATATCTCGTAACTGACTATTACAGTTTTTGAAGAATAAATTCTAAATTGTATTTTGGCATAAGACTTCGTGTTATAACGTAGATATATGCATAGTAATTGACTATGACATTACTAAACCTAAATCTCAAACACTACTGACTATTCTAGAACATTAAATTCTAATCTCTATTTTAACATAAGACTTCATATCCCACCGATATGATCCAAGTATATGGCACAGTTGTTTTCTTTCATGCAAAAAAAGTAGTATTGGAAGTCCTTCCAGCAACTTTTTAGAAATTAGACTGTTTGATTCAAATCCCATTTTGCACCATGCAATGCACGTTGGTATTTTGTAAGTTTAGACTTCTATTTTCTTCGCAATTTTTCACTTATTGTGCTTAAGTTACATATTGTACCAAAATAAAGTGCTAATGAAGGTCATAGTGTAAGGAAGTAAGGAAGAAAGAACTTGACTATGAACACTGAATTCTGAACTCTATTTTAACATAAGACATCGTATTATCAAATATTATACAACAAGATGATCGAAAATACCCGATAATACGAGACATATTACCTGAAATACCACGAGACCGAAAGTCGGATTAAATATGTTCCAAACTTATGACGCAGTCGTGTTCTTCTTTGCAAAAGCAAGTAGTTTTGGAAGTCCTTCTAGCAACTTTTTTAGAAATTGGATTAATTGATACAAATCCCATTCTGCACCAATATATTCTAAACTCTATTTTGACATAAGAGATCGTATCATCAAACAGTATATGTTGCAAGCTTATGGCACAGTTGTCTTCTTTTTTGTAAAAAAATTGTAATGTTGACAGTGCTTCTAGCATCTTCTTTAGTATTTGGACTGATTGATTCAAATCTGATTCTGCACCATGTCATGCACGTTCGTATTTTCTGAACGTAGACTTCCATTTTGTTCTCAGTTTTTCAATTATTGTGCTTAAATTACAAAGTTTCCCAAAAAAAAGTGCAAAAATTGAGATCGGAATAATTAAATCCATAGTCCCATTGACTGTATGACATTGACAAACTTAAATCCCAAACACTGCTGAATATTTTAGAACAATAAATACTAAACGCCATTTTAACAACCCTTTATATTACCAACAATAATTGACTTCAAACTTTTTTATGGCACAATTGCCTTCTTTTTTGCAAAGGGAAGTAATTGCGATGACCCAATTTGCACAGTTTTGAATAATGTTATCACAAAGCTCTATATTACGTACTAATAATATCAAATCGGATCAAACATTTATGTCCAGCACCACCTGGTCAAGTATATCAATATTCTTTTGTTGAGGTATGGTACAAATTTGTTTAGTAATCACAGAAATTTTATGCGAGTAACACCCTAATCTCAAATAGTCTTTATTGACTCACTATATCTAAGCCTTAATTTTAAAACATTTTGTAAAGAGATTGTATAACAAGTTCAATGCAATAAATTTAAACGTAAAAAAATCACATGGCGCTATATTTGGAAATACTATTCTTTGTTTGAACTTACCCTGCGATGAGTATTATGTTGGGTGTGGACACAACTTGATACCTTATGACACTTTCTGCACAGTTTTGAATGATATTATCACAAAACTCAGAATTACATATCAATAATCTCAAAACGTACGAAACATTTATATGGAGTATATCAACATTTTTTTGCTGAGTGGTGTACAAATTTCTTTGTTTAGTAACAAAAGAAATTCTATTTGAGTAACTTCCTGACCTCAAATAGTCTCAATTTACTTATTATAGCCTAAGCCTTAATTTCAAAACATTTTGAAAAAAGGTTAAAGAGATATTTTAAAAAGAGATATTTAACAAAAATGATAGAATCAACTTTTTTATTTTCTATTTGTAACAACATGATAACAAAAAAAACACTGTTGTTATGTTATATGTTAATAAAATAGAATTTTATTGTTTGTAAACCGATTTTATATACGAAATCCTTATTAACAGTCACGTATTTAACGTATAAATTAATATAAATCAAGTAGCCTCATTCGGTTTATTAGTCTATTGTTTGTGTGTCGTGTGTTGAGCAAATTATAACTTGAGAAAATAAAAATAAAAAATAGAGATGGATAGATGGAGAGAGAAAGAAAATTGAAGACATTATTTCGTTTGAAGACGAAGAAAAAAAGGAACCGGTCAATTAATATGGATACGTTCCTAATTTACTTTTTTAATTACCAACCTTTTTCCCCGGAGGCTAAAAATATCCCAAAGATATAATTACCGCTTTATGTATTATATATTTTCTTTTAACAATTTTTTACACTTTAATATCTTTTTTTTAAGTTGACGTTAATAACAAAAATACCTTACACAGATAACGAACGCGGTGTTGCAATCAAGGCCGATGCGATAACACGAATAGCCGAACACTATTGTCTTTTGTTTTCTTAAATATCTACATATAAAAATTGAAATGAAACGAATTTTTTTTTGATAAAACAGTTGATTGCGTTTGAAACAAAAGAGATCCGTGGAGGGGCGTGACTGAATTCACCGCACCTTTTTGATATCTTGCATTGTTCCACGGCGAGAGACGAGATCAGACCGTTTCCATTGGCTACAGTTCGCGTTTATACCACGCCTACTGAGCATCACGATTGGATTCAATCGAAACTTGCTATGTACGTTTTAATCCAAAGGAGAAAATCAGGGACACGCCCATGGTTATTGTTGATATCAATCTTAAATAGACAATAAGTCAAAAAATTATTTTTAATAAACATTTCTTGCTTTGTTCTTTCTTTTTATCGTTATTAATCTAAAATTATCTCCTTTTTTCCTTATTTGAATTGGCTGTTTATAAAAAATATAAAAAGGTCAATATTAACGTCAAATAGATTTGTTGATGTTATTAACGCCAACTATCTAAACAGAATAATAATAAGAAGTAAGGCGGAAACTCGTTAATGTGTTGTTGATGCGATTCGGATATAATGGGTTTTGTGTAATTTTAACATTAATTTAAGGTTTAAATTGATTTAAATTGGTATTAAAGAGACAATCGTGACGCAAATTTTCCTTTGTATTTTACGAGAGTGTGACAATTTTCGATCAATTATATTTTAGTGCTAAACAATTTCTTCTCATCTTTAAACAAAAAACAGTTTTATTTTTTTAAATTAATTTTTCAAATATGAGTCATAATTTGTAAGTATTTAAGGTTATATTAATAATGGGATTTTGAAGAACAACAAATGTTATTTTTTGTAAATATCAAAATTTGACATTTGTGTTAGATTTTAATCGATTTTGATAATAGGATGACATTATTAAGTTCGAACGATCATCAAGAACCTTGACAAAATTAAATACCAAAAAAACCTGCTTTTCAAGAGTTTGGCTAAACTTGTCTTATCGTAAGTACCGAACATGTTGATAAATGATCTAGGAAAGTGTCTATATTTGATATTATTATTCTTTGTTTCAACTAACTTTGCAATGAGTTATGTTAGTTGTGGACAGAACATGATACTTTACCTCCATCTCAGTTTTTATTCAGTATGCGTCAATTTTTTATTTCATTTGCTGCGTTCTGAACTTTTTGGTTAATCAAAACTTTTGGATCAAATGATCTCTTTATACAGCTGTTCCATATCAAAGTAATTAATTATCAATCCCATATACAGGGTGTGTAAAATGTCTGGAAAGTAATCAATAACAATAAAATTCGTGGTTTTATAAAAAATGTTTCAAATTAAAGTTTTTTTTACTAATTGTAACGCATTTTCGAGCTATTTCCTTGTTTGCAATGTTTTTTGTTGATTGTTGAATGTTTTGACAATTAAAGCTATCAACGACGTCTTTTCAGCCACCTATTATGATGTTATTTGCTGACTCATTTTCTGACAACACGTTTTTTCTGGATTTATTTCTTATACTACTATTTATCCTCGATCAAAATACGCATAATATGCATTACATTTATAATAACAATGTTGGTTGCTATAGTAACGAAACAAAACACAAGTAATATTGCAAAATAAAACAATTTTTTATTTAGGGTCTTTTTTCAAAAATTTACTTCTGATGGTAATTAAAATTTATTTTTCCTAAACTAGTTTCGAGCCTTGCTCTACACGAAAAATGAACATATTTCGTATGTTGTAAACTTGTAGGTATCTATTGAAGAAGAGCAAGGCTCGAAACTAGTTTAGGAAAAATAAATTTTAATTATCACCAGAAGTAAATTTTTAAAAAAACGCCCTAATTTAATAATTGGTGAAAAAAAGGATAACAAAAATTATTTAATAATTTTTTATTTGTATCATTTTTCTTAAGCGAAGTTTTTGGCTATATTCAAGACATTTAACACACGCTGTATATCCTTTTCTTTCCATATTTTTACGGAATGTTGAAAATGCTCTTGAAATGTTTTTGGTAAATTTCTCAAACTCCACTTGAATCGGTATCCACTTATTCTGGTTTTTTGAAGTATTTCTTCGAAATACATTGCGAGATACTTCTATTTCAATGACAAATTACTCAAAGTATTGTTAAATAGGAATGGTGTATAAATTTTTGATAAGATAATCCCGACCTTAGAAGTAACTAGAAAAATGGAAAGGATGATGGGTGACAAAAAAATGATTTTGTTCTAAACTCTATTTTAATTTAAATCTTATGGTAAATTTGTCTTCTTCTTTGCAAAAGAAAGTAGTTTTGGAAGTCCTTCTAGCAACTTTTTTAGAAATTTGAATGACTGACACAAATGATGAATGGTGGTAAGATAAAAAAATTTATTTTTGATAAGATAATCTCGACCTTAGAGGTAATTATCGAAATGAAAAGGATTACGGCTGATAAAAAATAATTATGTTGCTAAATGCTATGACGGACCAATACAGAAGTTCAAATAATTTTTTAAGTTCATGTCAAAATTTTCAAAATGATATTCAAAATTTGGCAAAAACGATTTTAACTTTTAATTAGAAAAGTTTGATAATTTTATGCATCATTTTCATATGAACTTGCAACTTTATTTGCAATCTTATTATGTCATGAGGTAAGAGATGGTAGATTTTAGAATGTGACAAGATAGGGGTAATAGTGGTAACGAATATGATGGTTTCTCCAGAAAATTAATCCAAATAGAGGATATTAGAAAAACCTAACTCCAAAGGAATTACTACAATACTATATACATGATGATATGAAAGATGGACTTAAGTATCATAGCTAATTGTAGAAAACTCAGAACATGGTCTTATGAGAAGATGATAAAAAAATTTCAATTGTGGTATAGAAAAAGTGCTTAAAATAACTATACAATATTCAATTTTTGATGTAGAATGAAGAAATTTGTCTTCATTTTGATTACAGCATGGCATATCTTCATATGGCTCTTTATACAAATACACAGGTCACAAATATAAAAACAAATTTTTGAATCTTTGAAGCAGGCTACACAATTACAATTACATATGCTCTTGTCACACTACATCCATAAATATGTTATGTACATATGGACACATATAGCAATAATTCTAACTCAAACTGATATTGAAAATCACTTTCAGTGTTGCATGGTTCTAGGGAGTTCTTTAGCTCAGAGATGGTGTTACAGAAAAGTTTGGTTCCACTTAATGAAAATTCGCTACAACAATATGTGTACTACTACATGCAGCTTTTCAATCAATGTTGTACAAGAAAATAGTAGAAAACTTAGAAAAAGAAGCTTTTTGCATTCTACAATTTTGGCTGTATTTGTTTTTAGATAAATTACAAGAAGACCACGATCAGGAAATTGCTAACTACGCAATCGCACAACTCCGCAGTTCCATATGAAAACATTGACATAATGATATATTTTTAACATGTCCTGTGCTGCATTCAAAATGTTATGTAGTATCTTGGAATTTTATCCAAGTGTCATAAAATCCGAGGACAAAAAACTTAAAATAGCATACTGAATTATCTAATGATTTTTTGCATATATCGCTGTAGGGATAGTATTTTCAGATTACTTCTGTAGCTGGGAATCAGGTTAATCTGGAGTTTTTATGTCTATCGGTCATAAAAAATGCGGGAACATTGAGTACAGATTATTTAACTCTAAGATAAGGTAATGCAAAACAGCAAATGCAAAAAAAATGCGGTATAGTTCAAACTACAAATATGATTACATATGACAAATATGACTACAAAAACAATGATAATAATATATTTTTAACGTATCTTGTACTGCAATCAGAATGTTATCATCTTATATCTTGGCATTATTCCAAACATCATCTAAGGACAGAAAGCTTAAAATAGCACAATGAAATATCTGATCATTTTCTGCATATATTGGTTATAATTGGATTTTCATTTTGGTTAGGAAATGTGAAAATTGGTCAGGAATTAGGTCAATCGGGAACATTGAGTACATAACTCTAGGAAAAGGTAATGCATTACTGCAATTCTGTAATTGCTAAAAATCCTTTTTGTGCAAACGACAAAGATGCCGAATTATCTTCTGAATCTGAGATGATTAAAGAGGAATCGATAAGCGATATATAAAAACAATGACATAACAATATATTTTGACATGTCTTGTAGTGCATTCAAAATGTTATCATATATCTTGGCATTTTCCAAACATCATCTGAGGACAAAAGACTTAAAGTAGCACAATGAAATATCTGATAAATTTCTGCATACATTGTAGAAAATTTTCATGTCTATGAGTCATATAAAATACGTGTAAATACTAAAAATGCGTTTTTGTTCAAACGATAGATATGTTAAATTATTTGCTGAAACCGACATGATTAATGAGGAATCGAAAAGTCACACATGAAAACAATGACGTAATATATTTTTAACATGTCTTGTCCTGTTTTCAAAATGATATCATCTTGCATTTTTCCTGATGGCATGATGAAAAAGTTTAAAATAGCATAAGGTATTGAGAATGGGATTGGTTTTTCAGGTTACTTCTGTTGCTAGAAATTAGTTCAATCTGAAGTTTTAATGTTTATCAGTCATATAATATACGAGAAAATGGAGTACAAACAACTTAACTCGAGGAAAAGGTAATGCAATACTTGTAATTCAACAAATGCTAAAATTGCGTTTTTGTTCAAAAGGCAGTTATAGCAAATTATATTTTGAATTTGAGATGATTAAAGAGGAATTTATAAGTCACATGAAAACAATGACATAATAATAGCAGCATATTTTTCACATGGCTTGTACCACATTCAAAATGTTATCACCTTGTATCTTGGCAAATTTCCAAACATCATCTGAGGGCAAAAAACTTAAAACAACATAGTGAGATATCTGATGAATTTCTACATACATTGGGGTTCAGATTAGATTTTCAGATTTCTTCTTTAGCTAGAAATTTGGTTAATTTAGAGTTTTTATATCTATCAGTCATATAAAATACTAGAAAATCGAGAATAGATAATTTAACTGAAAAAAAAAAAGGTAAAGCAATATTGTAATTCAGCAAATGCTAAAAATTCATCATTGTTCAAACGGCATATATGCTAAATTAAGAAAGGTTTATTAACATGATTTAGTACTGAACCTTACATAAGCCCTCATGTATGATTCAAAATATGCAGCTTCCTTCAGATATACTCGATGGGTGTGCCTGAGTTGTTTAGATGAGATCGATTTACAGAGCGGAAAAAATTTATTACTGATTTTTCAAACTTATCTTAATGTGTGATATGTAACCATAGAAACTATAACATTAAGTTTTGCCATACATTAGTCTTCTATTAAACTAGGAACTGGAATTATTTGGGTTTAAATATTCTAAGACAGATGCGGCTAACCACATATGGTTTTGATTCTAGGTCTTTTATTAGTTTTAGAGTGGGTATCAGCTCTAGTTTTACCTATTATTCGGTTTTAGATTATTGTATCGAACTAAAACTAGAACTAACACTAGACCTAGAATTAGGAAGATTCAGGTTTAACTGCGTCTTCAGACGCACGGGTAAACCTAAACTTTCTAGCTCTAGGTCTAGTGTTATTTCTAGTTTTAATTTTTGTTTAATTCTACATTGTTTTAAATTCTTTTGGAACTAGAAGTATAACTAAGACTAGACCTACAACCCAGCTTCAGAACTTACTCTAGAACTAGAAACATTAGGGTGTAGCCGTACGACTTTTAAGACGGAACCGAACCCCAACCCAACGTAGCATCAGGACTAACACTAGACCTAGAACTAGAAAAGTACAGGCTAATGTTAGTTGTGATGCCAGTTTTAGTACTAGTTGTGGATGCTACTCGTTATTAGATTGTTGTATACTTTTCTTTGAAACAGATAGAGCTAAGACTAGACCTAGAACTAGAAACATTCGGGTTCAGCCAGCTTAAGAGACATACGGCTAAACCCTAGATCTAGGTCTAGAGTAAGTTCTGAAGCTGGGTTGTAGGCCTAGCCTTAGTTATATCGATAGTTCCAGAAGAATTTAATACAATGTAGAGTTAGATCTAGGCATTAGCGTTGGTTACACTTTTAGTTGTATAATGTACATTTGCTATGGTACTGGTGAATCATGTTTTCGTAGTTAATAAGTAAATGTGTGGTGTGCTTTAACATATCACAGAGTAATTGGGCCATATTTCTTGTATGAACGTGATGAACTACCCCAAGATTTTATACAATCAGTGTACTCTTAGCATGACGGTTTTCATAGTTACATGTCGTAAATCGAACTTGAAATTTAGGTTGGATGGGTTAAACTGTTTTGAAGGATCAAGAAAGATCCAAAGCCTAGATGATGTACCCTAAATAGCAAAACTAGTTTGACCAAACTTGATATTATCTTAAAGACTGCCAATTTGTTAGCAGCATAATCTATTGTGTCTCCAAAATTGTTGGCAATTATTTTTAATTCTTTATCGCATTTAATAGAAAATAGTGACTAAAATTAATGAACTCTTTTAAATTTGTAAGAGATCATGAAAATGACTTTATTTTTTCTGTCGCAATCTTAATTTGATCCCATTAATTTCAATTAGTGATGTTTAAATCAGAGATAATTATCAATTTTCTAGATGTCATTTTATTTTGGGATTCTTTTCGAGATGTCATAAAACGATTAACTTTGATTAACTTTAACCCAGATCGCCAATTAGTACCAATTGACCGTTGTGATTTTGGTCCGAAATTCACACCCGCTTAATTTCGCCTCTTTATACCCTAAAATTAACCCCCCAAGGACGAATTGATTTATTTCTATAATCCAAATCTCGAAAAATAAGGGTTATATTATTAGGAATTATATCAATATCGAATCAATTCTTTTTGTTAAAATTTTTGAACATCACCCCCGAATATACCATATAAATTCAATTATACGAAAGACGACAAAACCTGTAGGGGGTTTCTAGAGAGCGCGCCTATAAATACTTTGGTGACAATATTAAAATGAAACCGTATATTAATAGGAATGTAATGCCCGGGGTGTTGGACGCCCGCTGTTCACAATGATAAATCAATTCCTCGCTGTATACACACATGCATCTTATAAAGGACCAACTTACGGTTGTGTTTGTGTGTGTGTCCCCGGCGTCCCGTCGCGTCCTTTGTATTATTTATGACAAATTTATAACAGTTTCTGACTCTTCATAACTCCCACACAAAAACCGTTCGAATCTAAAGACCATATAATAACCAGCTTTTAATCAAAACATTCAGCTATTTGCTGTACTGCAAGGTTTCACTTAATAAATCATTAACAATAATGATATAACCTTAAAATGTCAAAACGTGAAAAAATTATTAATACTAATGAAATGTGCTAGGATAACTTAAAACATATTTATTTATTCTAAAATATTCTTTTAAAAAGTTTGTCATTTTGATTTGAGTTGCACATAGTCTTTTTTTATTATTTGGTGTATTTTGCGCAGGATTAAAATGTCAACAAAAAGTGTTTGTTGCTCAAAATAGTCAACATTCGTAGCTTTTTCACCTTTCTGGTTCATTACTCACTTGAGTAATACCATGTTATAAATTTCTTTGTGTCCATTCTCATTATCTGATGAATAAGGATGGGTTGTTTAGGTTGACCCAAGACTTCTTCAATTTTATCATCGTTATTGAGAAGCTCATTCTTGGTGATCTTTGTAACTGGATCCATTTTTCGATCTCTTGAGTTAATATAATTAGTTCAGATTTAATGGTTTCTTCATCGCCAAATCTTAAGACATTTTTAAATGAAATCTTTCTTAGGTAAATGCGTTTCATTGTGCCAATGACAGCCTGAATTAAATTGGTTGTACATTTGACGTAACATTAGGTGAAAAGAAAAGAAATTTTGATCGACAATTCTTAAGATACATGTGCAACTGTTAACTAATGCTTGTAAAGTCTCTTTGGATTAAGAACACATTCACTAGACACTAAATTATGGTCAAAAAATGAATGGTGCAAAGGCATTTTTCAATGAAATCTTTCTTAGGTAAATGCGTTTCATTGTGCCAATGACAGCCTGAATTAAATAGGTTGTACATTTGACATAACATTAAGTGAAAAAAACAGAAATTTTCGTCGACAACTCTTAAGATACATGTGCAACTGTTAATTAATTCTTGTAAAGTCTCTTTGGATTAAGAACACATTAACTAGACACTAAATTATGGTCAGAAAATGAATGGTGCAAAGTAGACTTATGCTGCCTTTTGTACGAGAGAGATTTGAGTATTTAAAGATTTATTAGGATTAGCTGATGTGATGGTGATCACGTGATGCCAGTACGTTCGTCATCAGTTAATCCAAATCTCCAAATTTCTTTCACACTAAAGACATTTAATACCTGAATTTAGACTAAAACGTTCAAATTAAATGCAGTGCTGCATTTATGGTTTTACACCTATTAAAATAAAAGAAGAAAAAGGAAAAATGTGAGTGATGAATTAGATATTACGGAAATGCGATTTTGGAATTTATGAGACGCTGTTGGAATTAAAATCAGAAGATTGTTGTCAATTTGATAATTTTTTGCAAATGATAATTAACTACTAATTTTGATTATTTTTTTGAAAATTGCAGGAGCAACAATTACGAAATAGGATACCAAAATGCCTCTTAGCAGAACATGTTACAAATAAACTTTTTGAAAAGTGGCAGCATATTTTACGCTCATAATATCATTTTCTTATACTTTTGCTCACTAATGCTGTAATAACGGCCAAAATACGAAAATATAAAAATTTGATGAATTTCGTTGCTTTACAAGATGTCACTGGTAACATCTGGTAATCAGAGCATGTTAAAAATAAACTTTTTGGACAAAATTTGTAGCAAATTTTACTCTCACCATATTACCCTCTTGATACTTTTGCTCACTGATGCGTCAATATCGAGCAAAAAATGAATATCTGAAAATTTGATGAATTTCATTCCTCTACAAGTTCTTAATGGTAACACTTGGTAATCAGAGCATTTTTTAAAAAGCTTTTAAAATGACAGCTGCAGCAAATTTAATTCTCAACAATATTACTCTCTTGCAGTTTTGTTTTTAAATTCGTTAAGATTGAAAAAATTACGAAAATTTGAACATTCTATGAATTTCGTTGTTTTGCGAGATCTTAATGGTAACACTTCAAAGTAGAACAATGTTACAAAAACTTTTGTAAGAAAAGTTATTGAAAATTTTATTGTCAATATTATTCTGAAGATACGGTATCCAGATTTTCGTAAAATCACTATCCGTTCCATCACTAATCTACACTAGGAGACACAAACGAACTCTGAGAGAAAATTGGTCAACAAATTTTCATTTGCAGATTCACTCTTAGATGTGTGAGAGGTACATTAGCTGGTTTTCTGTTCCATCATAGGCATTTACTCTTGGTATTGAATTTTCATCGTTGGTGGGTGCATCCGCTATATCACTTATTGCCAATGAATCTTCCTCATATGATATGTTATTAATGATGTCGATGAGAAAGTTTGTAGATTTTAAATTAATTTTTGGATCTGAACCGTAAAACTATTGTAAGCTGACTTTCCTATGATACAGTAATATGATATATTTTTTTGCCATTGAGTAGCATACTACAGTCCAACGCCAAGTTTGATTTTCTTCCATATCATCCTGACCAAGTTGAACATACGTCGTGATTTAATCCCCCCAAGATATGTCTCAGACATGTCAAGTGACTGTATTCGATCTCGAAATAGGTGTCGCAATTTTGTTGTTAGTGGTCATGTACCCTTAGGTTATTACTTTTTATTCTATTAGGTTATTACTTTATTAGGAGGAATTGTCCAGAAGAAGATAATTTTATGGCAAGTGATAAACCGCAGCCTAGATAATCCGTGCACAAATAATCATGGGTTTTATTTACCCCATGTGGGTAAAAATAACCCCAACCAAATTTATACAAATAAAAATCAAAATCACACATCATAAATAAATAAACATGTATTGTGAAGAGGTTAATACAATGTATGAAAATTAAAATAAGGAAAACTACAATATGTAATTATTTGCTTGACATAACCTCAGGGCAACAGTTCAGGAACTATGACCTGATCCCATTGGTACCCACCCCGCTTCAATTAGTTTGTAAGTTATAGAATCGTATTAACGAATATTATAAATAAACTATAAACAGTTATTTTGAACAATTTGAATGCGTTTAGCATCAAGAGTACTAATCGTAGGGCGCTACACTGGAACCAAATAATTAAATTATGACAACACAAGTGCTTCACATAGTCTTTTCTTTAAGTGACTAAGAAGACACGATCGGTGATGATATATCATCCCCAAGCCCATATACGCATGTTTTATAAACCGGCCAATCTGAGTGCCATATTTAAAGTCATTTGACAAAGAAAGACCCAAACTATTCGCCGTCTCGACAATGGGGAGGGTACCATCTGTGTTAATGTTTATTGCAACCGCAGATTTGGCTGAATTTGACTATAATTGATGCATGTTCGATGATACCCACAGGATTTGCAGGTTCAGATTAATGTTTTCCTGAGCAGTAATATAGTCCTGAGGCTTAAAAGAATAATATAGTTGAGTATCATCGGCATATATGTGAAACCTATTGAATTTAATGCCTTTAAATATATGTGAAGTATATAAGGTATACAAGAGTGGCGCGATTATTGAATCCTGCGGGATACCATGCTCTACCAGCCTAGGAGTACACAACATATTATTTATCTGAATAGAATGACAGCGATCAGATACATAACCACAAAGGAGTTGTCGTTCAGACTCACTCAGACCTAAGTATTTTAAAATCACTTCAGAAAGTTAAGTGATTAACCGTATCAAACATCTTACTATCATCCAACAGTGTTACTATTATAATATCACCTCTATCCTTGGCCTCCATAATGTTATTCGTAATCGCCAACATTGTCGTCGTGGAATTGTGTCCCTGCGTAAATTCATACTGCGTAGGTGGAAGAATATATAGATTAGCGAATTGTGAGCACCCTCTCGCAGACCTAACAGAAAAATGAGAGAATGCTGATAGATCGGAGATCATTAGAATATACACAACATATACATAATAATAGAAAAAAATTAATAATGGTACAAAAATGAAATGCGAAAAAATAAACTAAATGTAGGTGATATAAGCAACACCAACTGCAGCAAAGAACAGTTTTTTTAATGAATAAAAAGGGTGTTGAAACACATCTATATTGACATGATTCATGGATCTTAACCATTCTCAACAAAGGAAAGTTTTGATAGGGATCTGTTCTAGGAGTAGGTGTCATAAATAGGAAATCATAGCGTAGAACTCTAGGAGGAACATGAATATTTATGGAACCAATAAGCACTAGAAAATCACAATAGTTATTTAAAAGTTTATAGAGATATAAAATATTAGCACGACAGCAACGCTGGGTAAGGGTTAAGACACCAAAAGATGCGCAGGTTGATTCATCATTAGTGTATTGAACGGAAAATTTAAAGCAAAGGTATTTAAGAAATTTAGACTTACGTTCAATTCTAGACTTATACAACTAGTACTGAAAGTTCCAAACAACACTGCAAATACCTCATTATAAAACCTAACACACGCCAGGTTTTAGTGACAACAGTATCAATGTGTTTATCAAATAATAATTTTCAATCAAATGTAACGTCCAAAACTCTATAAGACACGTAATTTCTCACTAGCGACGCTATAATTGCAGAGGATTGAGTTTACCCTCCTATAGTAGGATAATATTACACTTTCATAAGTTTAATAGAACGTGATTAGTCAAGCAAAAGGCATGAAGTTTATTTAAACTAAATTACAGACCAGAACAATCAAGAAGTGAAAAGATGCGGAGAAATAGTTTGAAGTCATCAGCATACATCAAATGTGTCATTAACATAAATAATAAACAGCAAAGGATGTTTACCCTGAGGACGGCTACCTTGAGGAACATCAGAGGAATCGATACCAGATTTGTGGTAGATCTCTCCTTCAGATATGAAGCAAGCCATTGCAAAAGATTACCGTCTATCCCAAACTTCGATAGTTTAAGCAGTAGCAAGTTGTGATCTACCCGGTCGAAAGCTTATCATCCAAAGAATTTAAAATATATTAGATATATTCAAGTTGCTTTCAACCAAGCGGACTGCAAAAAAAACCATGTTGTCTACAATTGCCTTTAGACATAAGGTCAAAGAATGGACGTGCTTGAACCATTTTCTCAAACACTTTCCCAGATGCGTAGCTATGAAAGTTGTTGAATGTTTCCAAGCCAATACTACATCTAGTAGTAGTTATGCAGAGTTAGATTCTTGTATATTTGAATTGAACTAAAACGAGAACTGACACTAAACCTAGATTTAGAAAATTAAAAACATTCGGGTTGGGTTGGATGAGTTGTGATTGGGTTAGTTGTGATGCTAGTTTTAGTTCTAGTTATGGATATTACTCGGTATTCGATTGTTGTATACTTTTCATTGAAACAAAACTAGAACTAACACCAGACTTAGAACTAGAAAGTCTAGAGTTAGTTCTAGTTTTGATTGTTGCTCAGAGCTAGATTATCGTGTATTTTTATTGAACTGTAAGTAGAACTAATACAAAATTCCGAACTAAAAGCATTTAGGTTTTGCCGTCTTAAAAGACGTTTGGCTAACCCCAAATATTTGTAGTTCTAGATATTGTGTTCTAGTTTTAATTTAATCAAAATATACAACAATCTAGCACTGAAAAACTACTAAACTTATAACCAACACTAGCATCACAACTAATAATAGATCTGAAACTGAAAACATTCGTGTTTTGTCGTCTTAACAGCCTACATTTTTAATTGGTTTCTTTGTTGTATCATAATCATTCAAATTTAAATTTTTTTTCTAATCAAGATCATGATATTTAATTGCAAAAAAAAAACAGAAATAATAATACAGTAGCGGTGTAAATGTAAGAATAAGAAAGTCAGTTAGCGTGTATACGTGGGTAATTATTGAACATTAACAGTTTCTCAGACCATATTTTTTCTTTTCTTCGAGTGTCTTTAAGTTTAAACGTTGCGCGTTTTCTTCTTTGCCGGTGTGAGAACGGTTTCGAACGGAAAGAGTAGAGATGATTGTTAGCAGTAGCGAGGAGAAGTAGCCGTTTTAAATTGCGATTGGAAGTGGAAAATTAAATTAAAAATTTATATCTGTCAGTTTTATTCGCAAAAAGTTTATATGTCGTGCTTAATACACTCGATGCATCAGTTATGAAAATAAAACGATCTCAAAACCATTCATTAACGCAGTAATTAACCTTTATTTATCAATAATTGCATTCTGTAACCAACCGCCGACGATTTCTCTCGGCTGATTACTTGCGGTGTTTAGCTGGAAAAGACGGCGGTCAACTGGTAATCTGTCGGCAATCGACTTTATATAGTATAGTAGGTAGTTGATGTTGTGGAGGAGAACTTAAACTTCATACAAGTCTAACTTGTTCGGGATAATACCAAGAAATTGATGGGAAAACCAAAAATAAATTTTTATTGATTTTTAATTAAAAAGACTAAATTTATCTTTGACTTATGAGTTTATGTTATTATTACTGTCAATATCTTTATTTTTTTCTTTTCTACTTAAATTTCAGTTCCACCCGAGATGGCCCCAACACATCTTGGACACTTACCGAAAGAAGACACTTGCAAACGGGGTTTCAATCCACGATACAACAGTAAGATATTGTTAAAAAAATTGCATGCCCGAAAATATTAAATTAAAATTAATATATTTTCCCTTGTACAAAATTAATTACCCATCTTGTCTATACGTATAAATAATTTCTTAACCATTTTCAAAGTTATTCGTTTTCGTGCTCGGCTCGGTTCGTAAAGCTCGTCTTCGACCACGGAGGTCTCGATAATCTTAAGAGTATCGACCGTCAGGTCTCGAAATGAGATCGATTAGTCTCTTCATCTTTTTTCTTTTCAAAATAGATCTCTGCGTCCGTAAAGAAAGGAAGAAGAGGATCTCCTCTAAAATAGCGATAAAGATCTCGTTTTTTTTTGTTACTGTTTGTTAATTTTATTGTTTTGTGGTTTTATCTTAGTAAAAAAAAATCCCGAAATAAAAAGAATTTTTTCGTAGAGTTAATAAGAGAGTTTAAAGAAAAAAAGGTAGATAGCACAATAGACAAAAGTTAATTATCACATCTAATTGGTACCCATATAACGGATTTTTTATATCTCAAAACACGTTTAGATACAAAATGTTTATTGTTGGAAGCTTTCTAAACGGCACAAGTGTTTCATCACGTACAATCGTGTTATCCAATTAGGAGCAATTAACTCCCGGAGAGAATTACCTTTTTGTATTAACTTAAAATAAAAATTAATAAAAATTGGCCTAAATTACTCTTTAGATTTTTTTTTAAATTAATTCAAATTTCAAAATTTCCCGCGTTTACCAAAACAGTAATCTTGAGTAATGCTAACATTTAACTGAAAAAAATTAATTATTTAATACAATTTTTTTTGATTAATTCATTTTCATTTTTATCAATCAACCGATTTAACTCATTTTAATTACATTAATTAACGTTCTTATTGATCATTTCGATTTTATCTCCAACTTGTATATGCATTTAACATATTTCAATAATTGAGGTCATGTCATTGATGATGGTGTCAACTGTCAAAGTTTGTTAATATTTCCACAACTGATGATTTTATGTTGATTTCCCAAATTCAACGGCTCTCCTGCAAAAGTGATTTTCGCGATTTTAGACAAAATCATATATCCTTGTCAAAATGCAAGGTAATTTCACTTTTATATAAAGACTTTTGCCCTCATTTCGCCAAAGACTTGCGACCGAAGCGTTAGAATTTTCAAATCTGACGATTTCAGTTAAAATATCAAATTTAAGGCCTCAAGATTTACCCTTAAATGATTTAGGTTGCTTGAGGGTGAAGCCTTAAATTCCTCCAAAAGCACGGCTAAACCTGAATCTAGTACCAGTTATTCTAATACTAGGTCTAGTGTTAGTTTTAGTTTTAATTGTTTTTCACCTTTAGATTGTTGTAAATTCTTCTGGAACTAAAGGTATAACTTAAATAGACCTACAATATAGCTTTAGTACTCATATTAGACCAATAACTGGAAGCATTTGGAATTAGTTATACATCTCTTAAGACGGCTAAACCCTAATGTCTTTAGTTCTAAATCTAGTGTCAGTTCTAAAGCGAGGTTGGGTTGGCTAACTCGAATGATTCTAGTTCTATATCTGGTGTTAGTTCCAGTTTTAGTATTGCCTCTACTTCTCGGTGTTATTCAATCTTAGATTGTTATATACTTGTATAGAACTAAAACTAGAACTAACACTAGACCTAGAACTAGAAAGATTTAGGTTTAGCCGTGCGTCTTCAGACTCAGGCTAAACTAAATCTTTCTAGTTCTAGGTCTAGTGTTAGTTCTAGTTTTAATTCTTGTTTAACTCTACATTGCTTTCAATTCTTCTGGAACTAAAAATATAACTAAGGGTACGGTTAAACCTACCCTAAGACCCAGCTTCAGAACTTACTCTAGACCTACAACTAGAAATATTAGGGTTTAGCTGTACTTCCCTTAAGACTGCTACACCTTATTGTTTCTAGTTCTAAGTCCAGTGTTAGTTCCAAAGTCAGGTTGGGTTAGGTTCCGTCTTAACCCTTTGTGCTTGATGGTACTTAAAAGTGCGATATTACTTAAACAAATAATTTTTGGAGACCAAGCTTAAAAATACCGTTTGGCCTGACGATACTGGAAAACAAGTCATTATTTTCCAATAAAAAGATGATTCGTAACAATACAACGAGTAACAAGTGTTGGTAGAAAAAAACACAGAAAGTCAGTGCATGTGGTAGATATTCGAGTGAGAGTAAATTGAAAACATTTTTATTGTGATTTTCGTGAATTTCAACAAAAGGTAAATAACTTTTGATATTTGATTTATAACGACAAATATTTGACGTGTATAATAGTTCTTGCTAAAAATAAGCAAGAATTTTACAAATATACGATTGCTTTTATATATTAGTCTCAGAAGTACCGTAACACTGATTTGGTTTGTGGTTCGGTGACTATTTCATATCAGACTTTTCAGATTAACTCTTTTTACCTCGATAAAAATGTCTCGAAACAAAAAATAAGTCAGATAAAGAATTTCTTTAAAAAAATTGCATAGCATGAGTTGGAAAATATGATCATTGATAACAACCAAGAAACTAATGAGGAAGATGAAGATTTAGAAGAGGGTGAATTTTCACAGATTATGAATGTTAGCAATGAAACTAATATTGAAATATTCATTGCAACACCATCTAAAGATGACAAAAAAGAGAAAGATAGAAAATGGTGAAAAAGAAATTTTAGTTTTGTAATACCTTGATACAACTTACAATTAAAAGAAGGTCCAGTTCACGAACATTTTTCTCACTGTAATTCAGTAGAATGTAGGTTGCTGATAGTACCGTTTATCAGTCGAGCTGTTCCTTTGAGTAACGTACAAATTTACTCAAAGAACTAGGATTCTTGATTTTACAGAAGAAAAGTTTTATACATTTGTTGGTATAAATCAGTTCATGGGCTATCATAAGTTATCTTCTTGGAAGCACTATTGGTCTTCTGCCACGTACGGGGGAATCAATGTTAGCATTCAAAGGTCGATTATCGATCAAACAATACATCCCCATGAAAACCATTAAAAGGGATTATAACGTATAGGCACTTACTTACCAGAAAGGTTATATTTTGCGAATAAACTGTGTTATATCTGCCGAAAAAGAATGGGGCAAATATAGTGATTTATTTTTTTTCTGTACCACTTGTAGACAAATTAAAAGCAGAAAATACTTTTGCGTGTGGAACTATAGTACCAAACAAGAAATTTACACCAAAATCTTTAGTACCTGATAAACAAAGCATCTGGGTGATTATGATTACAGACTTAGTTCACAGAATATAGGGTTTTTCAACTGGAAATACAACTAAGTGGTTCATTTTGTTTCAAATTTTCACGGTAATACCAAACATTAAAGAGTAAACAACGGACATATTCGTTTGCTCTTTAAACTTAGGTAATACTGAAGTTCACGTTTGAAAAACGCAAAAAGATGATTATTCAGTGAAAGTCCCTTGCCCCAATGTTGAAAAAGATTACAACAAATATATGGGCAGAGTTGATCATGCTGGTAGACATAGACAGCGAGTCATCAAAAAATTTTTGGGGACTAATAGATATTGTATAATCTATTTAAGTATCTATTTAGTAAATGCAATATCTATTTTACCGTTTCTCTAAGTTTTCTATCTAAGTTTATTGTTAACTTTTCAAAAAAAAACCTTTGCTGCAATTTCGACGAAATGTTGCATTTGGGCTACTTCTACGTTTTATACTACGTATAAAATAAAAAGTGGCAAGCATTCGAAGAAAAGAACACGTAATGAGAGAACGTCCACGGTAAGAAGAAACGAAGAAAAACCGAAGCACATATAGCATATTATATTCGTCTTTTAAATACATATAGAATCACACTGGGTGAAATATGTCATGCCAAGAGGAAGATGCGAGTAATGCAGTTTTTTCAACAATTTTGAGCATATTGAATCTAGACTTATTCCATAATGTTGTGACAAAGAAAACTGTATGGTAAAATATCATTTTATAGAATAATGTATTTTCTTTTCTGTTTTAATTTTCTTCGATTTGTACACCGAACAGAAACTTTAAAAAATATATAGTTTGACACTAACATTATGAAGTCAAATGCCATGCAATATTAATTTTTTGCATTGTTTTTTGTACGTCGGCAACAAAGGGTTAAGAGACGTACGGCTAACGCTAATGGTTCTAGTTCTAGATCTAGTGTTAGTTGTAGTTTTAGTATTGCCTCTACTTTTCACACCTGAATCTTTCTAGTACTAAGTCTAGCGGTAGTTCTAGTTTTAATTCTTATTTAGCTCTAGATGTAAATTCTTCTGGAACTAAAAGTATAACTAATATTTGACCTACAAAATCTTAAGAGACGATAGTTAAACCCTAATTTTTGTAGTTCTAATTTAGTAGTGTTAGTTCTGAAGCTGGGTTGGGTCCCGTCTTAAAGTTAGTCTAGTTAAGTTAGTCGTACCTCTCTTAAGACGGAACCCAACCCAACCCAACCTAGCCATTCTGAACCTAAGTTGGGTTGAGTTGGGTTCCGTCTTAAGAGAGATTAGTCTACCTCTCTTAAGGCGGAACCCAACCCAACCTATCTTTAGATCTAACGCTAGACTTAGAACTAGAATCATTTTGAAACTTCGGTTTGCGGTTCCCTAAATAATCGGATTCTTTTCCGCGATGCCCCCTACATCCGATTATTTTAAATTGTTAACTTTTTTGAAAAATTGGAAAACTTTCCATACGTCTCTTTAAACGGCTAAACCTTAATGTTTTTAGTTCTAAGTATAGTGTTAGTTCGGAAGCTAAGTTGGGTTGGGTTCCGTCTTAAGAGAGGTACGACTAAACCTAAATGTTTTTCTTTCTAGGTATAGTATTAGCTCGAACGTTAGTGATGGCTCTACTTTTAGTTGATATTTAGTCTTAAATTGTTGTATGCTTGTATTCAGGTTCAGCCGTACGTCTTTAGACTACTAGACGACTAAACCTGAATCTTTTTAGTACTAGGTCTAGTGTTAGTTTAAGTTTTAATTACCATTCACTGCTTGATTGTCGTAAATTCTTTTAGAAAATATAAAGAATACTAGATTCAGGGAATTTTTGGCATTTTTATATTTTTTTTTACTAACTACACAAACTGCGATTTTTATTTCTTTGTGAATAAATTAATACAAAATTGTTTAATTGATTAAGTCCCCGCTTAGGGCACTACCCTAGGCCGGGGTAAATACCCATATTATAAAAACCTACCCAGCGGGTATTTACCGACCATCACTTTACCTGATACACCCTGTATAATACAATTTTTTCCAATTAATTCATTTTTATTACTTAGATTACTCAACATTCTTATTAATAATTTCGATTTCCTACTTTGAAATCAGTTTAATATATTTCAATAATTGAGGTTTCCATTGATGATGTTGTCATTGGTAAGGTTACAATTTTGTTTCTCAAGATATGTAAGTTGTTCTTTTGATAACTAATAATTCTCTTTATAAACAACAAACATTTATATTAAATTATAGTTTTTTATTTCAAAAAATTAGTTAATTAGTGTCAAATAAAATGTCACTTCGACGTTTAAACAAAAAAATAACTTAAATTATCCTTTAAAAATCGTAATCTTTCCGATTATTTTTATAATATATTTTTAAATGAACAAATTAGAAATTTAATGATTACAGTATCCTTGTACATAAATGAATTTTTAAAAACCTGTTTACATTAAGTCTTAATTATAATTTATACTTCTGAATACACAGTCGAACTGAGTTTGTATTAGTAGTAGTACTAGAAAAACACGTTTGTAATTATTATAGAAACGATAATTGTAATAATAACAACGTTTTTAAAGAACGAAAACGGAACGAAACCCGGCGGAGGGAGGAAGAAAGGGGGAAGTGAATACTAAGTCTTTTCGGTCGAATTTTAATTAGGAGATTTCTTGGAATAAAACGATTAAGGCCCGAAACGAAAATGGCTTTTATGACGCTTAATTAGGTTGTTTTTCGTTCTCTTTGTATCTTTTTTTCTTTTCCACATCTATATCGCTGTTAATTACAAGATTAGAATAATGGTGAAATTTAAATAACGTATAATATTTATGCAACAATTTAAAATCCTCCCACTCACAATCAGAATTTTTTGTTTTGAATTAATTAAACTGTTTTTTTAATAATAAATTTCGAAATTTTGATTTGAGGATCTTTTTTGGTTTTCTTTTACAGGTCCCACTAATAGCAAGTGCCCATGTAGAGACTGTTATGGATAGTGGCCGTTTGGGATCCGAAAATTCAGATGTAAATATTCAAAATTATTTTATTTTCATTTTAATTCATTAATTTAAGTCAATATGATCATCTGAAAATCACAGAGTTTCCACCAAAAAAGAGCCTCCATTACATCCATTTAATTTTTTTCTTGTCGTAACAGCAAACGTGTTGTGTTGAGGAGCTTTTTACGAAGTCAACACACGATATTTCCGAAAAGAAAAAAAAGTGAAACACAAGTTAATCTCTTTGTCACAATATAACCGTCCACCGAAAAGAAGCCGGCGACTTTTAAAACTGTTCCTGACACGCGAATGGAACTCCTACGGAATAACTATCTCGTTCGTTTTTCCTCTTTTTCTTACCCGTTGTATTCTGTTGTGTTGTGTTATTCCGGGGAGGGCTACCTGTACACACGTTGACAGATAACACAACAACAGGTAACACAATCCGCGACACGTTCCAGTTTAACCACAAACGATTTTTATTTGTTTTTTTGCCTTAAAATATCGAGTAATATAAGAAAATTGAAACTGAATGCATTAGAATCGTGTTTAATGTTTCAATCAAAACGTTCGCTTGCTAATAGCTCAATTTAGGTCGGTTTTACTCGTTTTATTGCCGTTTCTTTTTTGGTTTCGTTTTCGAAAGCGAACGGGTTGGGTTCGTTCTGTTTGCGTACAAAGAGTAGAAAATAAACGAGCCGTCGACGTGAATTCACGTTTTAGGTGAGACGACCGACCGAAAATAAAACGTCGCGGCAGATCTGTTAATTTGAAATTAGCATCGAGCGAGATCAAAAGAAACGACGATGGTCCAAGAATCTAAAATTAATGTCGCGCGCGGTCTCTACAACTTTGTTTAAATTAATTTCACCAGGATCATCATCAGCATCTTCAACCTCCGAGAATAGATTTTTAAGACACAATTAACGTTTTCAGCGAATTAATTTTTTTTAATACGTTGTTTGAGGTCTCCTTTGTTTGGTCTTATGTTAGGTGTCATTTTATGTGTTCTTTTTATACGTGTTGGAGGTTGTTGTTGTTTGGATGAGTAGGGGGAAAAGAGAGTGTGTAAGAAAGAGATGGAGATAGTTTTTATTTTGGGATTTATTAATAAGTCTCGTGGTCTTGTCTATCGGACGTGTGGCACACATGTCTACCCCGCAGGAGATTGCATTCTATGCGGCGTCCCGTGAGTTCTTAATTAATAGCCGTGTGGGTTTCGTACGGTTTTAGGCGATTTATCACCACCGACGGTCGTCTATTAAAAGAGTATATAAACGCGTTTCTTCTCTTACAGTTTCGAGGTTAACAAATAAGTCCAAGAGAGTCGATTCCAACTTTTTGTACATATAAAATAATTGCACAACACACATTAAACACATTTTTTATGTTATTTAATTTGTTTTAAATGTTATGCTTTTGGATTAGATAATGAAAGTATGCAAACATTATTACTTTACATCAGACAAAAAGCATTTGTGGATAAGGCAAAGGAATTGTATTAAATTATTTATTATAGGAAGTCTTAAGATATCAATTTTATAGGATGTTGAGTTGAAGAAACTTCAATACCTCTTGCTGGAGTCAAAATCAAATCAAAAATTAAGACTGTTTTTATTGTCAATCAAAATTTGAAATGTAACAGCCTACATTACTCTGACAAAGTACTTATGGAAGACTTGCAACCTATAAGTATACTATACCTATTTTATATTACATTCTAACAGTTCCAATCAGTTTTTGATCATCTCAAGAATCACATTAATGTTGTGAGTAAGCCGAAAATTCTACAACACATCTCTTCATTTCGAATCATAATTTTTGTCGTCTTATAAATGATAAAAATTCATTTTCAGAAGATTTGAAGGTCAGACTAATTTTCAGATTGCTTCCAACATTAACGTGGTTCCTGAAGTTAACGAAAAATTGATTGAAAACAGTAGACCTTAAAATGAAACAGCTTCATCAAAAAATACAAAATTTTAGTTTTATTTAAATATACATGATAGAAGTGGTAACAATGAACACTTAACTTATTTCCTTAATAATTAACTAAATTGTTGCATTTATGGAAAACTTTTGATGTAATTTTGACAAATTTTGACTTGTTGAGGATTCGCAAAATTATTCTATTCTATCATACTGAAACTCATCGTGATTAATAGAATTAATATTTTTTGTATCTCTCATCAGTTAGGTTTTGATAACACATAACATTTCTGTTTAATTCTATAGATTCTAGTAGTGATTCCTACTTACTTTTGACCCACAATTGTGTTATCGATTTGGTATATTCGATCCATGAGAGATATGCTAATAAAGAACTAAAACATAATTATTAAATAATTAATCTGGTATGCACACTTAATCAAAATCCCAAAAGGAATGCAGAAACAGTTTATCTTTGCCTGGAGAATGGCAAAGATAAACTGGGAAGATGATATAGAAGGGATAATACACAATATATGGAGAAATATTTTGCTTGGCAAATCCATTTTGGCAGGTTAGTGGCGCAGAAGAAGGAATGGGAAAACTGTATTGCAAATTGTCGAAGTGAGATACGGGAAGTCATGAAGACGACTACAGTAGTGATCACCAAAAATTTAGTATATTTAAAATAATAATAAAAGAATAGGTAATATTAAAAGATTTCAGAATCACACTGTAACCCTAATTTAAGCGTTTTGGAAATTATTAATTTTATTCTGTTAACTTTACTATATATAATTGTTAATAATTATTTTATAAACTTAAGAATTTTCGTTAAATATAAACACAGGTAAATAATCCACTTCAAGGAATTAAAAAAAATATTATATATGATTTTTTTTTAAATTTTCACATTAACACACAAACGTATATGAATACTTTTGTTGACCAATATATCCGAAACGTAATCTGTGAAATACGAGAAGAAATGAGCTCCGGAGATAACGCGCACTTTTTACTGCGGTGCGTCTGACCTCGACCGGCCAACATGGATTTGCCAACCAGTACATGAACTAAGAGATAAGGTAAAGAACAAACAATTTCAGATTCCAACAACACTCAAACGTACGTAGGTAATTTGCTAAAAATTTAGAAGACGAGAAGTTTTCTTCTTTCAAAGTAGCCAACAGAGCTGCGTTTATCTGGCACATACTGACGAATAAGGTGTTGTAAGTCGCTAATGGTTTTCGTTGAAACAATGTGGTTTCATTTTTGCTCATCAAAAATTATTGTGATTGTCATGAGGATTCATCGTTTTGGTACGATCTTAAATGAAATGAACCTTTTCTAATATTTTCTAAGTTTGAATAACTTCCATGCCATTCTTCTTTAGAACAGAACAGAAAATGTCTAAAGGTTGAAAATCACCTTATCTTACAATTAAATCTATAATATTGTGTGTAAGTTTGTGTTTATCAAAATTTTATTATATATTATTGTGTTTATTTTTTTTTATCCTGAAGTTTTCCTGGGATTTTCAAAATTTACTGATATAACCAGGCTTTTCTAGAGATTTCCAGTAATATCTATGACAGATAGAGCATTTTCTGGAATTTCTAAAGACTTTGCAGATACATGTCAACACATTTTCTTAAAGATTATAAACGATCTTAAATATAATCTAAGGATTTCTAGGGATTTTTGCTTAAATTTCCAAAGCATCAAGGAGATTTCAGATTCCCTATATTTATGATAAGAACCCTTTCTAATATTTTTCAGCTTCGACTAACTTTCATTCTATTCTAATTGTTGACATTTTTGTTCCTTTTTTAGAACATAACGGGTTCAATGTTCCTAGGTTGAAAACCACCTAACCTTAAATCTATAATGTGTGTAAGTTTGTTTGTTAAATTTAGTTGCTATTATAAAAAGTTACAATAATTATCATATATTATTCACCTTTATTATCGAGTGCAATGGTTGTGTTACAAAATCTTCGATCTTTCAAAATCACCTTGCAAAAAATTCATGGACTATTCCTTCAAAATTTTCCAGTAAAATCAGGAACTCTAAAGATTCATCTTTAGAGTTACAAAAAAATCAATCTTTCGAATTATTCGATGTTTATGATGAATGGAGGAAGATCCTTAAAGCTTTAAAGGAAGTATTACCCACATGAATATGCCAGCTTTTATTACTTAATTTAATTTTATTATTTTTGGATAATGAAAACTCAAAGAAACATGAGTGTTACATTTATTTCAAAACAAAATTCGGTGTTATTTTGCAAACTTTACAACAATTTTGCTGGAATTATAGAAATAAAAACATAGAAATCTATTTGACAGCATATGAACAGTTATCGTGTCAACACAAAATTTCTTTGAATAAACGTTAGCTGAGCTTTTAAAGAGCATGGTGATATTTGCCAAAAACCATTTAAAATCAAAATAACTCAAACACAAAAAAGGTTTTAATGAACTAGTTACATGAGACAGCCTATATAATCTAAAGATTTCTGAATGTTTTGCTCAGATTTCCAAACAACAAGAAAATTTCAGATTTAAAACATTTTGTGGAGTTGTCGAAACGTTCTCGACTTTTCTAAGCAATTGCAAAGTTCACTATAATTTAACGTTTTCCAAATCTATGTAAGAAATTATTGATGTAGCTTATAAGGTAACCTTAACTTTTTCTAATCCTATATGTTTAATTGATAAACACTTATTGATTACTACAGTAAAATAAAGCATTTTTGGTATGTATTTTGCATTCATCCTAAGTCACCCTGTAGACTTAGACGTACATCAGAACTATTGCAACAAATTCCATTAATTTTCAATAACCTAAGAAAATTTTAACATTATCTGAAGTGATCAAAATGTATTCGAAATTTTCTAAGGATTTGCGAACAGTATTATAATTCAATTTTTTTCAAAACTCTTATCAGAAATCATTGATGTTGCATATAACGTGATCTTAGCTTCTTCTAAGCCAACATATTTTATTGATAAAATGTGATTGATTGCTATAATAAAATAAAGCATTTTTGGCATTTCTGAAATGTTTCATTTAATCTGAGTCACTCTGTGTACAGTGCATACATAAAATATAGAATCAATTCTATATAAATTCAGCGGATAGTCTTCGCAAAACATCAATGTTCAAAGCTTTTAATGCGCTCTTTTTGAAATAAAATTAAAATCCCAATTTTGGGACAGCCTGTACATGTTAATTTTATATCAGAAAGTAAGCGTTAAAAATATAACACAGGTGTCTTAGCTTTTTTTTTTATAATATCCCACGAATTTATATCTATAAAATCGTTTTCGACGATTTATAGAGTCTATATGTTAAATCGACAGAAAGTTATTGATTGCTATAATAAACAACATTTTGAGTGTATATTCCTAACATTTTTCGTTCAACATGAAAAATATATTTAAATGTAAGCCTGAAAACAAGAACAGCTACCAAATCTCTGTTTTTTAACTTGTCCAACAAGTTAGCTGACTTTAGTTTGTCTCCAGTGACTTATTTCCATGAGCTATAATTCATACCAGGCAGTTTTTATTTTGTAGAGTATGCAAAACTGTTTCACAAGGTGAATATGTTCTTTGGAAATAATGACTTATCAAGATTTGTATTCTAGCTGTCTTATCATCCTTTATTTATACTTATAAACGTTTTGCAAAACTAATCCACTTCTTAACTAGATTTACGCTAAAGTTGAGCTGATTTTCGGACATTCAATATTAATATCAAACTAATTAAATAATGTGATGATACATATTTGGAATAAGATTGAATCCCATAGAAATAAAAATTAAATATTCAATCAAAATCATTATTTTTTATGACGTTGCAAACTTTTACGATTTCGTGTACTTCACTTCAACAACCACGTTTTAATCACCAAACAATTATTATAAATATACCTGTACTAAAAACGCAATGTACAACAACATGAAAAGTTATTTTCTATTTTGCCCCAAAAATGATTTTTTTAAATTCACTTAATTAATTTATAAAATTTTCGTTATATTTATTTGCTTAAACGTGTAAAATATTTAATAACTAACAAATTGTATTAACACTTTTTTTGGGAATGAGTTAACAAATAACTACTTTATCATTCGAAATAATTAATGTAAAAAGGAATTTTGCTAATTTGAAAAAGTGAAACATATGGTAACCAATCTGTTGTTTTAAATGATTTCAAAACGTCTTGTTTGTACTCGTTTAAATTAATTAAAGCCGGGGATCTGAAAAGCAAATAAATTTGGTAAATTTACGATTTCGATTCAATCAACTGTGCCGACCCGAAGTCTTAGCACGATAAATGGTCGGTTGGGATAATTTTAGTATTCCCCTAAGTATGTGGTGACGACGTGTTGTGATCTATCGCAATCTAACTTTACGTTGATTGATCGCGTTTAATTTTTGACGAATGTTGTTGATTTAGATGGTGTACTTAATTTCTTTTATTTTTCTCTTTTCTATGGTTCTTTAATGGGCGATCGTGAAATAAAATTAGATATTAAACGGTTAACGCAAAACGCAAATTCATAATCGAATCGTATCCATCTAAGGAAAAGATCATCTATTATATTGGAGTCGTAAAATTAAGGGAATAATGACCGTTTTGGCCTCGGTGTACGTTCGATCAATTAATTATACGATCGTGTGCGTTAGTTATTTACGAACTTATTTTATAAAACGAGAATCAAAAAAATTTCACAACTTTTTTTGTTTTTTTTTTTGTTCGGTCAATATATCAAATGAAAAAAGAGAGAAACCCGAGATCTTGTCGTCCATCGTGGCATCCCCCGTCCAAATAAAATCTGTTTAATCCAACCCAATATTTGATTATTTAATTTGTGCGCTCCACGCTGGTTCTGTGTATTTGGTTCGTCGGATGCACCATCACACGCACACACATCGAGAGAATAACGCATCACAACGTCGGGCAATTAAAGGTGTGGTCCACCTCTCTTCGTCCATTTGATCCAACCCGTTCGATTATTAACTTAGGATAAGCACTCTCCTTCTACCTGTTTGAACAAGTAAGCACTAATTTTCGGTACCTACCCCGCATCAGAACCAAACCACCTCTTCTTTCTACTTTTCTTTCTAACTTTTTGACCGCAAAAAACAAATATTTAAACGACATCAACAAATGTTTCTTTAAAAATTTCTTTTTCCCAGAAAAAATTTTTATTTTAGTTTTGATCAACATTGTATACGACATTTTTTTATTTTGTAGATTTTTAGAGTATACAAAGAATATCAAAAATAATCCTTTTAACGGATTAATAAGGGAAAAAAATGTTCATTACTAGAACAACTAGAATGATTCTAGTTCTAATGCTTGTTAGTTTAATGAAAAACATACAACGATCTCACGCTTAGAGCCGCATTAAAGCATGTTGCTACTGTAGGCATTTTGTGCAATTTTGATCTCTTCAATAATATATTAGCCACTGTAATCACCAAATAAATAAATAATTCCCATGTCATAATTTGAATATATTTGCTTTAGCTCACTTTCTCTTAAATATTTGGAAATTGTTACCTATATCCATAAGACTCGTAAGGATGTAAAATCACTCATAGATAGGTCTATTTTAGTTGCAGTAAAATTATCGATGATGACATAATAAGTTCTGATTTGAACAAAAGTTTGCTGACTGAAAACTATTCTTCACAACAAACATTGTCAGTAAACTGTACTACTGACTAATTATGTAAGATATTATTAACTTTTGCTTCATAAATTTCAAAATGGTTTCTTATCGAGTTTAAATATTTCATAAGTGCTTCTAATTCTTGAACCACAAAGCTGAGGTCAAGCTTAGGATTTTGCAAATATTTATTTGATGCATTCATTCTCTCTAAAGATTACCTGTGCTTCATGCCTTATAGTACCAGCTTGACATTCATCGTTGCTCAGCTTGGAAAGAGATATTTTAATTTGGCATAATACAGCGTGCGTCCTTGTAGACCATATTGTTCTTTGGGATTTTACAACCTTTCACTTTAAATACCTCGTTAAAACTTCTCATTGGTATGTTGAAGCTGAGAAAAATATGTAGAAATTTTGCAAAAAATGGAATAATAATCTAATATTTTGACATGACTCTACTACCATAGATATTGTCAGTTGCTACATACTCTACAAGTTTATTCAAATTTTTAATCCTAGCCTGTAGCCCTGAGTATGCACCGAACAAATACGATGCATTGTCATACGACTGACCGATACAATCTATAATATCTATATTACTCTTCTAATGCAGAAGTTACTGTCATTTCAAAATTAGCAGATTTGTGTCTGGCCGATGGAATGAGTTGAAGAAAGCTTTCAATGGGTATACCTGTAGACAATAAGATAATAATACATATAGGATTAAAATCGGTAATTGATCAATATGGGTCACATCTTGTGATGAATCTACTATTATGGAGGAATATTTAGATTTGTATTTGATCCCTTTTTGCTCATTAAAACTACAAATTCTTCTCATATAGTGTTTTACAAATAATTATAATTTTTTTGCAAACATTTCTATACTTGGCAAGATATTACAAGTACGAATTTAATTAGCGACTTAGGTTACTGCCTATTTTGCCTAATGGCTAAATCTGCTCTGCTGGTGCTGATTAGCATAAGTTTAACTAGAACTAACACTGGAATTAGAACTAACACTTGACCAAGAACTATTCGGATTTAACCGTCTTAAGGCATGTGTAACTAATGTTCCAAAAAGTAGAATTCATCCTAGATTTAAAAGGTTAAATCTAGGATGAATTCTACTTTTTGATAAAAAATGGTCAATTCGGGGAATACATTTGAACACACCTCCACTTTCACAAAGTGTAAAACAATGTCCACGAATTCGTATATATCTCAATCTCCTTGTTACGTCACGAAATACGGCCCGCTTTTACCCTTCGCCCTCATACACATATCAAATTATTGCAACATAGATAAATTTAATAGAATTATGAATGGACCCCTAAAAATGCTTTAATTGGTCAATTTTGATGGCTCAACCCAATTAATATTTAGTGTTAACTAGCGAGTTAGGTTAAGTTAAGATTGATCGCTCAACCTAATCCAACTAATATGTAGCTCTAACTAGCTACTTGGATTGGGTTCAGATAAGATTGATGGTTCAACACAACCCAACTAATATCTAGCACTAACTAGATAGTTGGGTTGGGTTCTGATAAGATTGATGGTTCAATTCAATCCAACTAATATTTTATAAACTAACTAGTTGGGTTGAGTTAGATTAGGTTAAGGTCTTCAACTAATATCTAGTGTTAACGTAAAATGTCTAAAAAAACGCAAATCAAAAGTTTAAAGAATTTGTTCACTGTATTTATTCCTTGCATCGTGAACACACTATTAACCCAACCCGTCTACACTAGTAGAGACACAAACACTCCCTGTAGGTCTCACTGCGTCTCTCACATTGCTTAACTAAATTTTGCAGATTCCCTGTTAGATGTGTGTACATAAGTGTCAGTGTTCGATCTCGAAATAGATATCAAAATTTTGTTGCCAATGGAAATACCTTAGGACATGTAATAAGTAGCAGCAACATTTTGGCCGAAAAGCACTTTTTAGCCTTTTTATGGTTATCATACTGTCTCATTCCAGGATACGGCTAACAGATCGATCTATCAATAAGTAGTTTGCATGACATCATAGCAAAAGCATCTCTTAAACTAAGCAATATGACACGTTATGTTATAAAATGGACTTCTAAAGAAGAAAGAAAAACATACCAAGGGGTATTAAAAAAGAATTTCTTAAATCCCTAAATTAATAGGTCAGTTTTCATCATTATTTCTATGATTTGTAAATTAAGTATACATATTATTACAAGTCAGAATGTTATTCTTTATTTAAAAAGAAACATGTGTTTACAGAAATTACATTGTATTCTTATTCTGCCATTTTCATTACACTAAATTACACTGGACCTGTTGAAGTTAACTAAAAGCAGGTTTAACAAAATCTGCACTAACTCACACCAGCAGCACGAAATTGTTCTGCGCATAGCTCAACGAATAGTATCAGTGCAACTGCACAAAATTACATTATCCCCACCGAACACACAATATCTGTACTAAACTGTGCAGATATTAGTGCAAGTAGTGCAATCCCAACAAATAAAGCTTTTGTGACTCACCACCACCACATACGCACTCTAGACTAGTGATGTAACGGATATCCTCATTGTTTTCAGGTTCCACATCCGCATAAATAAATAAATTATTTAAATACTTTGAAAAGCACTATAATTAGAACGAACACTAGACATAAAACTAGAAACATCAGGGTTGTGCATATGAAGGTGCATATGAAAAGCGGTTTTGGTGCATTAGAACCGTTTTGGTCAATATATTTCATAACCAAAAATATTTATAGATTCTGGAAAACGTTCCATTTAATATTTATAATTACTTTGCGTACATTAAACAACCTGAATGTATCTAACCAATTAGTATTATTTTGACACACCCTGGCCATCCATTTATAGCTTAAGACATCCTTGATGCTCAAAAATAACAAAAACAAATATTTTTAAATTTTCTCGATATTGATTAAGTATATTACAGATATTTTTAGTGCATCAGAACCAGTTTGGTCACCACCAATCAGTATATCCCATGATTATTTTTTTTTCAATTTTCTGAAAAACATCTCATTTAATGCTTCTTAATTACTTAGCAGGCATTTTGACACACTTTAACAGGTCTTTTCTAGCTTTTGACATCTTAAAAGCTGAATCAAAAATCTCAAAATTAAGTATGTTAAGGTTTTCAACATTGATCAAGTATCTCGGAAGTGCATTTAGTACATTGGAACGGCTTTGGTCAGGACCAATCAATATATTTCATGTCCACAAATGGTTGTATTTTCTGCAAAACATCCAGCAGTTGTATAAAATCAGTTGCTATCATTTTGACACATCCTAAGATACCCTTTCTAGCTTTTGACATATCAGAAACTTTTTCAAGAATCTAAAAATTATGAATATAGATGTAATATGGGGAAAATACAATAGAAGCATTATTTTTATTAAAATTTTAGTATGAAATTTTTTTCAATAACTTCGGATCCGCATCCGCTAAACACACATCCGTAACATCACTGCTCTAGCTGATCTCTATTCCCCCTCTTTGACCGTGATTTTGTTCTAGAATTTTTTTGATATATTAATATGTAATATAAAAGGTGTTATCAAAATGTAAAAGTTAATTTTGCAAGATTCTTCATTTGTCAAAGAGGGGGATATTACAGATTAGGAACCGTGGGAAATGACCGACGGGGCGCCCTCTATAACGTATCAATACTGGTCAGCGCCGCTTGAGGACGTGTAGCGATCGCGACCGTTCCATGTAGCAAATTCATCTCTTAGAAAGACCCCACTTGCTACAACACAATCGACCCGGACAATCTTAGTCTTTCTTTCTTTCTCTTATTATTTCTTATTCTTTCTCATCGAAAATGAATAATCGCAAAATCTATTCGGAACGAGATTACACCGACTTCTTTTTTTTGGCTCGTATCTTTTTAGTGTTGTTACTCAATCTGTGCGAACGGTTGGTACACAAGTGGTAGGTGCTGAGGGATTGTTGTGTGTTATTATCGGCGTCGCATAGAGACCTCTACCGTCATTTAAAAACAAACAATAGCCGCGCGAGAAACAAAGAACGTAAATGTAGGAATAAAAAAAAGACGCGAGCTATACATGCGCGTACATGCGAGGGGGGAAATGGTAAAGAAAGCTTTTTGGTCTCCGGTTTCAATATTTCCATGCAAAGCTCCGTTGGTAGCAGCTACTCAAAGCTATTCGCGAGCGCGACCTTTGTGCGAAAATGTTGCGCCGTTACGTGCCCATGATGTTAAGAATGAAACTCGGGGCGATAAACTTTGGTTATTACCTGTTATTTGAATTCTCTCTTTGGAAGGATTCCGTAAAAAATTCTTTCGCCATTTCTACCCACATATTAAAAAATCAAAAAAAAATCTTTTTAATTTAAATATAGAATTAACTCGAATTCATTAAGTTGAGTTTGAGAACGTTTCGACACGAATTACATGTCGCGGATGACGCGTGTATATAAAACCGAAGAAATAATAACCGATACGACACGGGGTTGGGCCGGTGCAGAGAAAGAGAGGGAGAGTCCTTTCAAGGAACAATTAACCCGATCGCAACAATGTAACGCGAATTGTTCCCGGAATAGAAACGTTGTTAATCCGTGGCGATAAACGCCGTGGGGCAAAGACTGTCGGCAGCGGCGGCGACCGGACGGAGACCCCACTAACGGCGCGGGGGGACGCTTTAGTAATGGGGTATATATCAAATGCGTTTGACATTCAACGCTTTTTCGAGACCCCGTAAGTGTTGTTACCGAACACTTACTCACTTTTAATGTGTATGGCATTATAATTTTTTTTAGACAGTTACTCCTTTTTTTTATAATTCAATGTAAATGTTGTTAATTTGCGTTAAGTATCGGCGCGTTAAACTTTAAAGGCTGTTGTGATCTTTCGTTTATAGCTTTATATGCTATAAAATCATTTGTAATGCGTTAATTGTCAACCAGTACCATTGCATAAAGTTGTGACAAAATAACTCAAAAGTAATGTTTGCAAAATATTGTGAAGAAGTTGCATTCTTATTACCAAATGTTACTGCATTTCTAAAATCAGAAAGTGTAACTATTTCCTGATTTATTGTTTGATACATTTTCATATGACTTAATATGCTCGGTGTGGTGTGGTATTTTTAGTTGTTGAAATTTTCAGTTTCTAATACTTTCAGATCTATTGATTTCACCATGTAATCAAATACTTTTAACAAATATTAGTACCTTGCTCGGTGAAAAGTTATTCAGATCCTTTGGAGAGATAAACTGCGATCCAAATATCTAGAAGCTAGTACGATTAACAGCAAGACAGTAGCATATCAAAGACATGCTCAATCGTCTCCTCTTTTCTACATTATCGGCTAGCCTCAATAAGTTGTTATGTGTTTAATCGATAGTGTCCAGTAAAGACACCTATAAAAACTGTAATGCTGCTGCGAACAATATCTAAAATATTGCTACATAGATAGTAATAAACAACTATGAAGTCTCTCTTCAGCCCACAGTCCTCTGCTGAAAATGATGTACCAACTACTGCCATTATCCCACAAATTTTCAGCCTAGCTCATCTACTTCTTCATTGCCTGCAACTCGAAAGTGATCTAGGACCCAGATCAGGAAACCTTTGCTACTACAACTCAATGTTTTTTAAGTTCTTTTATAGTCATAAACCTGACACCGTTTTCACGACTTACAGTGCCTTTAGTCTAAGCCTCTCAAATACTTCCATCTGGAATATATACAGGGTGTCTCACGCAACTGGTTCATTAGAACGTTTTTAGGTTCCACTATTCGTAGAGGCTTGAAATTTCGGTAACATGTGTTGTTCATTCCGATCTATTAATCTAAAATATTTTCAAGATGGCCGGTACACAAAAATTAAAATTAATAACATAAAAGAATCAAAAACTTGAAATAATAAAAATAAATTAAGGGAATTCAATTCTCTACAAACTATCTAGAAACTTTCATGTGTTGTAGTTGCTCTCATATTTGGAAATTAATGTACATATGCAATGCTGGAAAGCATCTTATTTATGTTTAATATTTTGTATTATGTTTTTTGTGTATTTGTGTTTAATATTTAATATTATGTTAGAAAGCCATGGAGTATTGGCAACTTTTCATCCATATTTATGTTATTCTTGTCATTACTTAGTTGTGTCATCACTTAATTCTGTTAACGTCTATGAATATCACGGCGAATTATTCCAAAACCATCTTTTAAATTCGTCTTATATTCATAGCGGATGTAATAAAGTTTTGAATAAGGTTCTATTTCTTAGTTTTGGAAAGATCAAAATAACAAGAAACCATAAATTTCTATCACCAACAGATTAAGATAATGAAATAAATGTTTTGTCATTCTTTATTTCTTTACGAAATTCTTCGGTAAAGAGGTGCTTCGATCGATTTAGATGAACAATATTTTCCAAGAAAGTACCCTTAATAAATAAAGTGAACTCTCTAGAAATATCTCGCCCATCATTACATGGAATATTACGCCATATTATTGTTTTTCATTGTTTCATTTATGCGTTCTTCTGCTGGTTATTTTTGGTAAATAAGAGCCAACAAACTAAAGCTTATTCAATCGCAGATCATTCTAGAAATAATACCAACGTTAATTTAAATAAATTAAATGACAAACTGTCAAAATGTCATAGCCTTCTAATAAAACACGAACGTCTCCAGCATTTTGTGTAGGATTTTGATCAAATACTCAATATAAAGAAAACTATAATAAATAGGTATAGCAATGTTTATAGATAATTTGTAGAGAATTAAATTCCCGTTTTGATAGGCTAAAAAGATATGGGGCGTTCCATTTAAAATTTTCGACTTTCTGGCATTTGAATACAGCGAAACGGTAATTCAATTTTTGACCACGCTGTATAAGGCACACTGACATAACAAGTGACAAACGTTTGACAGCATATGAAGAGTTATCGTACCAAAGCAAAACGTTTTTGAATTAACGTTGGCTGAGATATGTGCCTTTAAATAGCATAGTGATATTTGTTAAAAAACACTTAAAATCAAAATAACTCGAAAACAAAAATTGCTAGATACCAACAACTGTCATCAAAGTCAACATATTTTCTTACGTATAATTGGATGGTTTAATAAAAACTATAGCATTCCATTTAAAATAACGAAGTTGAGGTCTACTTCCGGTAGACCGGAAGTGGTGGCCATTTTGAAAACATTTCAGATTAATAGATTGGAATGAACAATCCATGTTGCCAAAATTTCAAGCCTCTACGAATAGTGGAACCTAAAAAAGTTCTAATGAACCTGTTACGTGAGACACCCTGTATATATATACATATATATATGTTTTGGTTGATCCGAGGTATCATCCGTTCATCTTCTTGGTTGTTCCCTGTGGACAGGGGCAGACGTTTCGCCAAGATCTCACTTGGCATCTTCAGTGCTTTGTCGTAGTCTCCTGTTGACAGACGAACAACAGTCTATATATAGCAAAATCATTCTGAATTTTAAGAACACACCTGACTTTTTAGGTTAACTTTCTTGGTTGCGTAATTAATAAAAAATATTAAAATGTTAAAATCTCAACAATGGTCCTTTTTCGGACCTATGTTTATTTGGTTTTCTTGACTATTTTCGATTAAAGAATATGCATGTACCTTATCTTTCTAGTGTCCTCAAAGAAAAAAGTCTAAAGGAGTTAAATCACAAGATCTTAATGCAAGAAACTGATCTTGCAAAATTGCGATAGTTTCGTTGCTTGTCTGTTACGTAGCGTCGTCTTGTTGAAAATAAACGTCGTCCACATCAATATCTTCCACTTCTGCCCATAAAAAATCATTAGTCATAGCTCGATAGTGCCATCCTTTTCATCATTTACCGTAACAGTTGCGCCAACCTCATATTCGAATAAGTAAGATCCAATCACACCGCCAGCCCAAAGTCTGCACCAAACAGTGACCTGTTAAGGATGGAGAGGCTTTTCAACAAGCATTTGACCCCCAAATGCGGCTATTTTGCGTATCACGTAGCCCCTGAGGTAATAATGTGCTTCATCACTGAAAATGATTTTTCAGCTAAGATAGGACGTTGCTGGTGATCGCCCGGTTGAGTTTTTGTGTTAACTGAACTTTGAAAGCTTTAAAACCTAAGTTTTCATAGTAAATACTGTGTAATGTCGTTCCAAAATGAGTTATTCCAGAAGAATGCCTCATTACAAAGATCGACGAGGAACTGACAAACCTGAATTTTCTCCAACACTATGGGCTACAGCTATTCTTGAGAGACGCACATGGTTTCGATTCTTCACATCATTAAGTCGTCTCAACAGCTCAATTATTTTAACCAGTTTCACTATTGACAGCAAGGTGCTTCACGACTTTGTTGTTGAAGCGCGTATAGTTGCATTTCTACTAATAGCGTAGTTTTATTTGACAAATGTCTAAAGATGAAAGCACTTTTGAAGCTTTCATCTTTTGACAGTTGCCCAGATAGCGGACTATTCAAAATGAAATCAAAAGCTACCAATATGATGTACATGTTCTCTATAATACATCAAGTTAACAACATAATTTACTATAATTTTCTACTATTAGGATTATAATAAAATTAAGTAAGATGTTCCAACACAGCTTACAATGCAGCATAAATACATAAATTTTGACATCCACAATGGTTGAAGGATTATTAAAATGTCGATGTTTGTGTTGTCACATTTGCAGACTTTGACTAGATTTAAAACCCGATCTACCAAAATCTACCAAGGTTATGTATATATTATAATTATAAAGAACTTATAATACATCAAAATAACTGCAGAAAGATATAGCGTTAATTTTAAAATTTTAAAATTTGCATAACAAATGATGCCAAAACTGAATTTTGGTAGATCACTCAACATGTGGGAAAAAAGAGACTTTGAGTAGCTAACAACGGATAACTTCGTAACCGAAATTGATTTGGCTAAGTACGTGTTGCACCGAAATTTGCGAATTCTAGGTCTAGTGTTACTTCTAGTTTTAGTTCGATACATCTATCAACAACCTAAGACTTAATAACAACGAGAAGTAGAGCTAATACTAAAACTAGAACTAACACTAAATCCAGAACTAGAGTCGTTCCGGTTTAACCGTAAATCTTTTAAGATGGAAAATGATGGTATATCTTTAAGGCTAGAAACACTATCTTTGTCAGACGTGTTCCTAATAATGGGATGTATCTTACAATTAGATTCGAACGAATACGATAATTGCTTTTAACTAATAATTTTGTAATAAAAATGGATATTCTCCTGTACCATATTTTTCTTGTAGTTTCAAGATAGGAAATGCATGATTTAGAGTAATTAATTCTAAGTCGCTTGAGGCCGAGACGCTACATCACATTATTAATAGAATACTGAACTGGCGTCAAACTGTTTTATTTAACAACATTGTAATTTACATATTTTTTTCTGAAACTACGTTACTTTGTGTTTAACAGTTCTAGTTCTAGTCGAATACATGACTTTCGTAACTATCACATATTGCTACTCAGGCCATTGCTACCATTATTCAAAATACTTTGATATTTTGGTGAAATAAGAAGATGCCAGAAACCGATGTAACACCATTTTTATTTAAAAGTCGTATCTTATGATTTGGTCTCTAGAAAATAACACCTTAGTTTCGAGGATTTTGTTGCATAAAATTAATTAAAATACATTGTTTAGACAGAATATTCTTTAAACATAGCTCAATCCGTTATCGCCTTATCTTACTTATCGCCTCGCCCATTATGATAATGTGTAAATCCTCAAAATCCATTTTCTCAGAATCCCACAATTTAACTTTTTATTTCTAACGGTATGAACAGATTCCTGAGAGTCGTATTAACGTACCCACTGATTTTTTAAAATGTACAACAAGATTTTAGGCAAAACTCCCCTGTTTATAAATAAAGAAACAAAAATGTTTTGTTCTTCTAATATCAATGGTCAAGTCCTTGGACTCTAATTTTAGTTAATTGTGTGTAATCACACCAATTATTCACGCAAATTACATATTAACAAAGGTGTTTAAAATAAGTTTATTCTTAATTTAAACTGATTCTAATAATTATTATTTTCGGTACAAGTCTCTTTTCGCCTAATATTTTGATTATTATAAAACAGTAATAAACGTCATTATTTCGCTATCAGTATATTCATTCTATTAAAAAATTGTATTTCAACAATTCAAAAATAAATTTTATTAACATAATTTACTTTGGAAATTAAGAACCGTTTAATATAGGATTAACATCAGGTTAATCTTTGATTATTCTTTGCAGCATCTAATGTAATTATTTTTGAATGTGAATTAGATGCTGGTAATAAAAATAAAAAAAAATAAAGAAAAAAAAGCCAGAGCGTTATAGAAGAGTAAAGGAAGTTTCTGTAAGGAAAAAAAACCTAAACCTGTAAAAAATTTTTCTCAAAAAAATCTGTACTCATTAATATCGAACAAAACTAATTTTTTTTTATTTTTAAATGTAAACCCGAAAAGAAATTATAATAATTGCGTATCCTCGCCTAAAGGCAAAAACTTTATTATTACATCCCTCGTCGCAACCGAAAAAATCGAAAAGCAAAAGCACCAATTTCAGTCACGGTTTCGTGAAAAAAGATCCATTATTTTTTTATTTCGACTTATTTAAATTAAAATCCTTCGACCAAAAAAAAAGAACGATCTCGTGATTTCAGTTCCACTTTCGCGCCCTTATTACAATTTTTTTTCAACTCGTTTTCTTTTTCTTTTCAACCTAAAAACGAACCGTGCAACTCTGGCAGATGGAATAAAACTGTGCAGCAGTGTGTCGGCAATTAACACAGCTATTTCGTTCCTGCTGCCGCTGCCGCTACAAGTTGCATGCAACCAAGAAGCAACGCTTCGACCGTGTACGCTTCGGATATTTATCGGAGGTTAATTTTGCAAAAGACCAGAAGAGAAAGAACACCAAGGGGCAAAGAGGGAATCGAGTGAAACGTTCTCGAACGCCAATTTATTGCACGCAACTTTTAAAACTTAAATATGTCCAAGTCGATAATAGCGAAAATACATTTTTGAAATTAAAAACAAATAATGTACAGGTGTTATTTTAAAATTTGCAATAACTTTTAAAAAAAGTTTTATTTTATTAATGATTTGTAATTTTATCCTAATTTTAAAATAAGGGGTTGTTTAGTATAAGAAGTCTTACATTTTCGTCTTCTTTTACCGTGAAATCTTATACTATTGGGATTTAAATAATAAATCAGATGTCAAAATTGGTGCCGACTGGTCGGGGGGTTTCTTTTATGGGTTTGGATAAGTGAAGAAGAGACAAAGAGAAGGACGCTCTTAAGAAGAATATAAGGGGTGGTTTGGCGCCCGATTTTTCGCCCTCCCACTACATAAAGAGCCTCCGAAGCGTGTTTTCCGGGCTATAATACTTTTCAAATCGGCGACAACGTTATTGTAGTAGTAGTAAGAGACGCCGACAGGTCCTCTTAAAATAAACCTTTTTTTCTTTCTATTTCTTCGGGGTGGTTGTATTTTGACCATTCACCCCCAATCCGGACGTGATCAATGAAAGGAAACATGTTTTTGGTCAATTTTTTTTGGGAAACGACCTTAATTCCTGAAATTGTTTTTTTGTTAAATCCGAAAGAAATTTTTCCAAGAAATTTTGGATGATATTCTTTTTACTTAGAATTTAGTTATATAAAATAAGTTGTTGTAGCATTTGTACGGTTTAAAAATTCAATAAACACCCGATTATACACATAAGAAATCTTATACGAGTAGTAGAAGGAAGTCAAATCAATTTCACCCTTCTTCTTCTCCTTCGAGGTAGGGTATGGAGAGAGATAGATTTTAATCCAATTTTAAAATTGCATTATGTTTATAATGGAATAATATTAACATGAATGAAGCCATCGAAACGGGTCTTCGAAATTGGATACAGATCGTCAACAAATCCAACAAATTTTAATTTCCTTAACCATTTCTTTTTTGTCCTCTTCTATTTCTCTTTTTCTTCTACCTACTGTATATTTAGAATAGTGGTGCGTTATCTCACCCTCGTAAATTCCCGGTAGGCACGCACTATAGATATTTTTAAAGGCTGATCACGTGCTAGGAACGGTTAGGGTAGGTCGGAAGTGACGTCATCAGATAAAAACCCACACACATAACAATATCCATCACTTTTTATTTTCTCTCTTTTTAAATCTTTTTTCTCTTAATCTCCTCTTTATAATTCTCATTCGCTATCTTTGTTTAACCAATAAATAAAATGATTCAAAGATAAGATGGCATGCGTCCAGAAATAAATCTTAATAAATCTCAAACGTTATTATAATATTAAAGTTAAGTTAATTTGTATTTATTATGTTTCTCAAGGTGCTATGTTATGCAACAAAATGTGTAGTAGTTCGACGTGGTTAATAATTTATGGGGTATTACTTGAAACGTACCCACAACACATGCGAAAGAAAAAATTAATGCTGAGTACTAGGTTTGCGATTGAATGCACCTAAAAGGTTTCGCATTTCTCCACACGTACACGGATAAAACGGTGTTGTGCAATGAATTGTATGCATAATTTGAAATAACTTTGTAAAATATATATATACCTATGTTTTTAAACACGTGTCGATTATATCAATAAAGTTATAATTTTTCTTGTTAAATTGAAATATTATTTAAATGTAAAATATAAAATTTTAAAATTTCGCAGAAAAGTATTTTTTTTGTATTTGTAATACGAGATTTTAAGAAAAATGTTAATGTGCGCAATTATTCTAATTGAATAAAGATGCTACTATGTATCTTAATCATCATAGCTTCATATATTAATAATCTAGCTCAAGTGGTGGTAAAACTATTGACGTCTTTCTGAATCAACCTTCAGCCGTTGTGGATGTTAAAACTTATGTAGAATAAATGCTGCATTGTAAGCTATGTTTGAACATCTCTCCAAATTGCATTGCAAACATAACAGTAATCCTCCTAAATCTTAACCCTAATGTTATCCTCGGTCATGTGTTAATTGTTGTGTTATCCGTTGTTGTTATGTTCCTCAAAAACTGGCTTTAAATGATTCAGCAAAGCTAATCAAGGTCTCTTTTTGTTTTGTATATTGTTTGATCTACCAGTGACCAATTTTGACATTTCCTGTTATGCAAATACTAACGGAGCAAATAAATATCTTATCTATATCTTGCTGGAGTTAATTTGATGTATTATGGAAAACCATATGTATTAATATAATTTATATAGAAGAAATGCATTGTAAGCTACATTTTAACATCTTACTTAATTTCATTAGAATTACAACCAATCCACCCAAAATTTAATCCTAATGTTATTCTCGTCCTGTGTTGATGCTTTTATCAGTAGATGTGTCGATTTAAATTTCAGCATGTATTCTTAACCAGATCAATTTTGGTTACGAAGTTTTCCGTACATTTCCTCGGAATCCGGTACATTTCAATTCTAACTCAAAACTGTACGCTAAAAAATATAACCTAAATCACTAAGCCTTGTTTTTCTAAGAATATCTCCAGAATTTACATTGAATGGATTCCATACTTTATGCACATACTGTCTATTCCATTAAACTAAAACTAACACTAGACCTAGGGACTGGAAACATTCGGATTTATCCGTACGTCTCTTGAGACGGCTAAACCCGAATATTTCTTGTTCTAAGTCTATTCGAAATAAAATTTTTAAAACTATTCAATTTTTGATGTAGCCCCTAAATCATAGGGACTTCAGAACTTTTCGTATAATTATTTTTTCTTTCATATAAAAAATGGCAAATTCTGGAAGACTAAGATTTTACTATTGAAGTTCTATATGGCACCTCACTCGTTACTGTTAAATACAAACTAACATAGAAAACGATTTTTTTTTGATAAAATTCGATTTTATTATTCAATATAGTTGCCTTCGAGGGCGATACAACGTTTATAGCGGTCATACAATTTTTCGATACCATTTTTGTAGTACGATTTGTCTTTAGCCTCAAAATAGACCTCTGTTTCCGTGATTACCTCTTCATCGCCGCTAAATTTCTTTCCAACGAGCATTTTCTTGAAGTTTGAGAACACAAAAGTATTGCTGGGGGCTAGATCTAGAGAATACGGTGGATGAGGAAGCAATTCAAAACCCAATTCAAGCAATTTTGCCATCGTTTTCTTTGATTTGTGTACTGTGCATTATCTAGATGAAACAGTACTTTCTTCTTCTTCAAATGGGACCGTTTTTCCGCGATTTCGTCCTTCAAACGCTTCAATAACGCTATGTAATAGTCGCTGTTGATGGTTTTTCCGTTTTCAAGATAATCTGTGAATATTATACCATGCGCATCCCAAAATACTGATGCCATAACCTTGCCAACTGACTGTTGCATCTTTCTACGCTTTGGAGTCGGTTCATCACGTGCAGTCCACTAAGCAGACTGTCGATAGGTCTCCGGTGTGAAATGATGTAGCCATGTTTCACCTATTGTTACATATCGATGCAAAAATTCGGGTTTATTACGATAGCTCGAAACAAACTGTTCCAAACACAGCTTCAAACAGTGCTCAGAATCATCAATTTGTTGTGGTTTTTGGTCGATTGTGAGCTCGCGCTGCACCCACTTTGCCCAGAGCTTTCGCATACCCAAATATTCATTCACGATATGTTCAACACGTTCCTTTGATATGTGACTTTTTTATATTTTCCTCGGTAACAGCCTCTTTGGGGCGTCCACTGCGTGCATCGTCCTCAGTGCTCATTTCGCGTCGTTTACACTTAGCAAACCACCTCTCAACGATTGATTCTCCTGGCGCAGAGTCCGAATAATGTGTATCAAGCCAAGCCTTGGCTTCAACAGTATCTTTTTTCGACAAGAAGCAATGCTTTATTAACACACAAAATTCCTTTTTGTCCATTTTTTTCAAACTAACAAATGTTGCTTTACTCAAAATGCTATATCTCACAAACTGAAGGTTGAAGGTTAGGGCTAACTAAAAATCATATGGATTTAATACTAGTAGCGCCTAGGAATTTTTCAGCCTATCTGTTAGTTTAAGGAAAAATAGTGTACATTACAATGATCTTAAATAAAACATTTTGAAACCAAATTTTATTTTTAATTTTCGGTTTCTACTAGCTTCAGCTTTTCGACATCATCATCAAACCACGTTATATAGATTTCTCGAATTTTATTTTATTTATATTGTCCTTTTCCATCACTATTATTATTTTCTGTATTTGTTTTTGATTTTGTTTGTTAATTGATTTCCTGTGATTGATTGTTTTTTATTTTTAACAGTTTTGTTGAAGGCGCGAATTCTATATATAATTCGAGAAATCTATACAACGTTGTTACCTGATGATAGCGAAAAGCTGAAACCGGTAGAAACCGAAAATTAAAACTAGAATTTATTTCATCGTTAAGTACGAAAAAAATTTCTTTTACAATCCCTCCATGATGAAAACAGAATGTTAAATAACGACATTTTGAAACCAGTTCAGTATTCTATTAATCCTATGATGTAGCGTCTCGGGCTCAAGTCATTTATGATTAATTGGTCTTTATCAGGGATTTCCTGTTTTAAAACTACAAGCAAATATATGGTACATCAGAATATCCATTTATATTAGAAGATTTGTTAGATAAAAATTATCAAATCTTTTAAAGCTAATCAGTTTTCATCGATATCTTGATGTAGCTCTTCGGCCAGAAGTAATCTCGGGTTAACCAGGTAGAATCATGCATTTTCTACACTAATACTTAGGGACTTTCGAACTGCTCGAAGAATTATTCTTTTATAGAAAAAGGCGCACATTCTGGAAAGCTAAGTTTTACTATCTTAACTTATATAGCTAATTTCTATATGTAGCACTTCGCCCGTAAATGACCTCGACTTAATCAACCTAAATTGTGCACATACTCTGTTAAAAGGAAAACATACAAAACTTTCACGCTGATTCGCTTTTATTAGCAGGCTCTCACATAAAAGGCGACACATTCTGGAAATCTTTAGAGTGTTACAATCGATTACTTCTAGATATAGCTCATGGGCCGAAAGCGACGTCGGCTTAATTACTGTAAATGATGTATTTTGTAATCTAAAATCATCTTTTAAAGTTATTTAGTTTTAGTATTGACACAAAAATGATCCGCCTCGTCTGCAAATAATCTCGCCTTTATTAGGCTAAATTGTTAACCTGCTTTGCAAAACTTTAATCGAGAACAGTTTTTATTAGAATGCTATCACATAAATTTCGAAATCTGTAGAGTTTTAGAAACAGTAAATTCTAAATGTAATGTAGCGCCTCGCTGGTAAGTTAGCTCGGCTTAATTAACCAAAATAGTGTATCTATTTTATTAGAAGGTGAAGTAAACACACAGAACTTTCCCGAAGAGACGCTTTTATTAAAATTATATCACATAAAAAGTGACACAATCTGTAAATCTATACAACTTTCACGCAGAATCGCTTTTATTAGCATGCTCTCACATAAAAAGCGACACATTTTAGAAATCTTTAGAGTATTAAAATCGATAACTTCTAAATATAGCTCATGGGCCGCAAACGATCTCGGCTTAATTACTCTAAATCTCGAAATCTGTTGAGTTTTAGTAACAGAAAATTCTAAATGTAACGCCTCGCCCGTAAGTTACCTCGGCTTAATTAACCAAAATGGTGTATCTACTCTATTAGAAGGTGAAGCAAACACACAGAACTTTCCCGAAGAATCGCTTTTATTAAAATTATATCACATAAAAAGTGACACATTTTGTACATCTATACAATTTTAGTAACAGTAAGTTCTAAATGTAGCTCCTCGCTTGAAAGTGTCCTCGACTTAGTCAATCTAAATTATGCACCTATTCTATTAAAAGGTGAAGCCAACATATAAAACTTAAGAAATTTGTGGAGTACTAAATGTAGCGTCTCGGCCGGAAGCGACCGAGAATTACTCTAAACCATCTATTTTTTATTCTAAAAACATCTTTTAAAGTTGCTTAGTTTCGACAACGATTTGAGGATAAATTGTAAGTCTACGTTGCAAAACATTAATGAAGAATAATTTTTCTTTGAATGCTGTCACAGAAAAACCGTACATTCTGGAAATCTGTAGAGTTTTAGGTTCTAAATCTATCGCCTTGGCTGCAAGTGACCTCAACTTAATTACTCTAAGCCCCAGTTTATTCACCTTTGCTTAAATTTAAGTATCGGCTATTTACTATAGTGACTGGTCAAATACAGCCAATCAATGCAATTTAAATTACTTGAACATATCCAGTAGTTAAATATAACCAAAGCTGAATAAACTTGGCCTTAATCACCTTAATCATTTTTTTTTGTTTTGAACATATCTTTTATTATTCAATTCCGGCATAATTTAATCTGTACTTAAGCTCTACTTAATCAACATTCGCATAAATTTTTCTAAGACTTGAAATAAACGAACAGAAATTTTAATCTTATTTATTATTTAAATATATTTTTTTAAATATTTGTCAATTAATTTTGATTTTAATTGCAAAATCATTTTTTTTTATCATTTTGACCTAAAAAAAATAAGTAGTTTAAAATTTTTGTTGTGGTAGGTTAAGAAGTCTTGTTTTGCTTTGAAACACATGGCTTCTTCTGGATTTTCTTCGAGGCCCTTTTCTGGTTCAGTAGGACCCCCTCCTTGATATAAACACTTCCATGTAAACACCCTAGGAAAGAAAAAGAAAATAGGGATCAAGGTCAAAAAGATCTAAACAAAGTCTCTTAACTAACGTAAACAAAATGATGAAACTTCACAAAATTTGTAAATTTTTTTTGAGTCTGAATTCTTTTTTGTATTAACGACTTTTTTTTGTTGTTTCAGGCACAAGGTAGCGATGAAGATGATAGTAACGAGCATGAACATGGCGACGTTTTGGCTAAACTTAAAATGCAAGTTCGTGATATTAAAGTTGCTGTAAGTAAATAAATGTTTTCTAATAATGATTATTTTTTTGTATTTAATTTTATGGTGAAATAAACACTTAAATTGTTTTAAAAAAATAAATAAAATAAAAATTATTTATCTTACAAGAAAGAAATAACAAAAAACTTGTAAAAACACTTATATCAACACATAACGTTTTTTAAAACTTCAATAAAACGAATTTATATTTAGAAAAAATCATGAAAAACCTTTAAAATTTTTACACGAAACATTTTTATTTTCAATTTAATTTGCCTTCTATTTTTTTTATGTTGTGTTTCTTTATTTGCAGGAGGATTTTGAGGGGAACCGACAACAATATCCTTTACCGTGTAGCAGAGAAACGTTTAATTTTCAAATGGCACCTCATTTATCGATGATGCCGCAACCGCAATACTTGGTCCCACAAGCGGCACATCAAAACAATCCTGGCCCCAGTTCCAGCAGTCCCCATTCTTCAGAAGGGAGCAGTTCCTCGAATAACAACAGTTGGTCTTTTGAGGAACAATTCAAACAGGTCAGGATTTTACTCATTTTTTCTTTTGCTTGTTTTTTATGCTTTCATTATTATTAAACATTTTTATTTTCATCTTTTTTCCGTTTGGTAAATTTGGTAAAAATGCTTGATCTACAAAATTATTTTTTTGCTTGATTCCTATTAACCCACTGATATTTTATTTAATTCCTCTTTTTATAATTAATCATCAGCATGCGTATTAAAAATACACAAAAGTATGACTTAAAACAGAATAATTAATGCTTTTTTCTGTTTTAATTGCTTCTCTTTGTTTTAGCTTTAAATGTTTTTTTTGTTTCATTTGAACATGAATGACTCTTTTTTCATTTTCTTTTAAGTTTAGATATGTTTATGGATTCATTATATTAAAAATTGATTATTTTTGAACCCAATTGATTTTTTGAGAGTTATTAAACAAAGAATAAAACGTAAAACATAACACATAAAAATTGGTGTTTTATAACAAGAAATAATCATCACCTTTCGTATCAAAAATTGTCGTAAAGAAATGATTTTATGGCCCACAAAAGTCCCTCGAAAATAAAGAGCGAAGAAATGAAGAAATGTTTTCAAAAAGACTGCAACATAGTAACAATTTATTCAAATGTGGTGGCAAGCTTTTTAGAGAATAATAATAAATTAATTGAGGAGGCAATTTTCGGATCGTAAAACTGTAACGTTTATATCGAAATCGACGCCGTAAGCTCAGAAAAGAAAAGGGGGATTGAGTTTTTTTCGGTCGTTTTTCGGGCATTTTACTTTGTCGGTCGCCAAAACGACAAATCAACAAATTTATAAGTATTTTGACAAGTCTCGACCTGCGATAAATTTTTACCCGTAGACTAAACCCCTTTTTAAGAGTCTTTAACTTTTTTAAATCCTTTTCTTTTCTTTAAACTTAAAATACAACGCCCTTTATTTTAAACCTTGCCTTTTTAAATTTTTATTAAAAAAATTTACGATCTCTAAAATTATATTAAAAATAATAAGAGCCTTAATTTACTTTTGTGCGCATGCTCTTAAGATTTTTATAGCGCATAATTTCTTTTTAGAGACCAAAACTATGTTCGTAAACCGAAAACCCTTTATAACAACGAGGTCTGTAAACTTTCCGTCTTTCTTCAACTAAAACATGACGGATACTCTCTTTTTCACGTTTTAAGGGGGGACGTTTTTGTCTGGATGTGTGTATCCTATTTTTTTTTTAATTTTTATTATTATTTTTTTAATTCGTTTTTCGAACGAGAACTCTCGGGCGATTGTGATTTTTTCTCGGTAGAGTATTATAATTCGGGCTTCGGTCCGACTGTGTGATGCGGTTCGACTTTTACGAGTTTTCAGTTCGGTGATTTACGATTATTAAGAATTAAAACTTTGGAAGGAAGGGGTTTATTATTGTTATTTGGAAGCGTTATTTTCTTTTTTTTTCCTTTTGAAGTCGATGTGTGTTGGGCGAACTCCTTTATTTTGACTTCTTTTAATTTTCAAGGATTTTAATTTCAACTTAATTTAATTTTATTTTTAATTTCATTTGGTTTGGTTAATTTTTTCCAAATTAAGTTTGTATCCAGATCATTGTTTAAAGAAATAGCATTAAATAAAATACCATCCCTGGAAGTTCACCTTGGCATTAAGCAGGTTAGGGTAAGGTTATACGATGAAACCAAAATAATTTCATTCTCACCATCTACTATTACCTAGCCTAGTGATTCCCAAACTATGTTAAAAACAACCGTATTAAGAGAGGTACGGCTAAACTCAAATGCTTTTTGGTTCTAGGTCTAGTGTTAGCTCTAGGGTTAGTGTTAGCTTTATTTTTCGCTGTTATTCAGTCTTAAAAGTGGTTGTATACTAATATCGAGCAATAACTAGAACTAACATTAGACCTAGAACTAGAAACATTAGGGTTTAGACGTACGTCTCTTTAGATGGCTAAACCCTAATGTTTCTAGTTCTAGGTCTAGGGTTAGTACTAAAGCTAAGTTGTAGGCCTAGTGTTAGTTATACTTCCAGTTCCAGAAGAATTTACAATAATCTAGAGCTAAATAAGAATGAAAACTAGAACTAACACTAGATCTAGTACTACAAAGTCACATCAAAAGTTATACCCGTTCATACAACAATATACAATTTAAGACTGAATAACAACTAAAAATAGACATAACAATTACGCTAGAGCTAATACTAGGCCTAGAACTAAAAATTTGGGTACATTTGGGTTTAGCCAGCCGTACCTCTCTTAAAACGGAATCCAACCCAACTCAACCCAGCTTCAGAAGCGACACTAGACTTAGAACTAGAAACATTAATGTTTAGCCATTTTAAGATTTTAAGAGACGTATAGCTAAACAGTAATGTTCTAGATCTAGTTCTAGATTTACCGTTAGTTCTAAAGGTAGGTTGTAGGTCTAGTATTAGTTAAATCAGTGAATCCCAAATTGTGCACCGTCCTACCATCATAAGGACACTGTGAAATATAAATATTCGCATTTAAAAGGGAAAGTTTGCCAATTTTTCAAGCAAGTTAACAATTTAAAGAAATCCGATTATTTAGGGAGCCGCAAACCGCAAAATATTGGGAACCTCTGATCTAGCCAATAAATCAAAACGAAAATAAAATAATTCAAAAGTTTTTATGGCTAATGTTATAATATTTTTAAAACTAGCAACAACGCCCTCTGGGAAAGTCTCGAAAAACCATACTTAAATAAAGTGTAGTAAAAATGTGGCAAAAATCCATATCTAACATCAGCGATTTATTATTACTAAGCGATCCTATTTTAATGTCTTCTTAATCAGATAATATTCCATGTGCGATGATATATCTATATGCAAGAGTCATTTAAATGAAAAAGAATCAATTACTTTTGTATCAGACTCTGTGCGTTTAGACAAGTTGCTCAATTAATGTTAGTTGACCACTTCACTACCATTTTTATTTTTATGTCACAAGAAGTAGGGTCTAGTGGGCTAAGAGCGTTTTTGGGACAAGGGCACCAATTGTTTTATAGAAAAAAATATTTATACTGCAGAAATGCTACCTATTATCCGTGCCAGAAGTCAAGGCCCCTCACTTTAGAGATCGATATTTTCGAAATCGCTCGATGAAAAATATTTCGGTAAAGTTTATTGTAAACAATGAACATTTCTGTGTATCATAGATTAATTTGGAAATTTTCGGATCCAGGGTTTTTCTTCTATCGCGAATTTCTCGAATAAGATACCCGTTTTTTGAGAGTGGCAACAATTTTGTCTACTTTGCGATTTTTTTTTTCTCAAATACTATTTGACGAATACGTTTCAAATTTGAATTGATGGTAACTCAATGTGGGGCATATTTTATTTCAACGATATTTCATACAGTTTCCTGGAAAATGACAGTTTCGTAAGAGGCGGTTATTTCGAAAACAACCGAACGGATTTTAATGGGATTTTTACCAAAATATGTTAAAGAATGTCGTTAGTCGGATTGCGTAATCAATTTTCCAAAATGAGGTCTACCTCACAAGCACCTTTCCTCGGAGTGTTATTTCTGTTTCTCTTTAACCTGTACTCCCATTAAATCACTTTTAAAAAAATTAGGGAGCCCTCATTTTGAAAAACTGATAATCAAATCCGACATACAATGTTATTAAACACATTTTGGTAAAAATCGCATTGAAATCCGACTGGTCGTTTTCAAAATAATCACATCTTACTAATCCGCGATTTTCCGTGAAACTATGGGGAATACCAATAAACTAAAACATACTCCGCATTAAGAGCACATTGGGTTACCATCAATGCAAATTTGAAAATTTTTTATCAAATAGTTTTTGAGAAAAAAATTGTAAAGTTGACAAAGTTTACTTTTTCAATTAACTCGATAAAAGAAACACCGCAGATCCGAGCATTTCTAAATTAACCTATGATACACAGAAATGTTCATTAGTCACAATAAACTTTACCGCAATTTTTTTCATCGAATGATTTCGAAGATATCGATTACTAACGTGAGTGGTCTTGACATCTGGCACGGATAATAGTATTTATGAAAATAAAACTTTCGCAATATAATTTAGATTTCTTCTTTACCATAACCATTTGTTATATTTCAATTCTGAAAGTTGTCCTGGTTTCAGACAGATCTCAGTTGGTTGCTTTTGCCCCGTAGATGAGGTCTATTGGTGTGATAAATAAAATGGGATGGCGCTCTTGCTTCAAATATGGGTTAAGTACACCCGCCTGACCAAATTTTTTATAAAAAATTTGTAAAGCTATGTACTATTTCTAAAGCTGACTAACGCAAAATTGCTAGCATTAATAATTACCTTGAAAACGTAGTTATTGGCACGGCTCGTGACATATTTCAGAAGGGTTGTACGAATAATATTCTAAACCAGGGTTTTTTAAAGTATGGGTCGCTGCCCCCAGAATGTTTAGTTTAATTATGGTCTCCTAAATATCTCTAATTATGTTTTTTTTGGGGGCAACTCTCTTCGATGAGATTTTTGTAACTGTTGAGATAATTGTTTTTTTTTTCGAAGTGCACCTTTGTTTTTCTGAGAGCAAATCTTTCAGACAAGATTTATATATTCAGTAACTTATTTCTACTAAATCCTCCTAAGCGATTTATTATCTTCAGCCTTCGACACTAATTACTGTTAGATGTTAGGATTGCTGACTTTTTATAAATTCTTTAAAAAGTTAAGTCCAGAGCTTCCCAAAACTTAAGGTTGTACAATTTTTGTGGATGCATCTACCATAAATGTCCAGAATCTCTTGTACAGTTATCTCCTTCAAATTAATGCTAAAGTTAAATTAATATGGAATTGAAATAATGATGTTTTGTGAAACCCAAGTTTTTTGTAAATAATTGATATTTATAAAAATACATTAAAATCTTAATTTACAAATAACTTTATCAAAATCACGTCATCAGCAATAAATATTTTGCAAAAATTATAGACTTTTCAAGTGTTCTTCCAATCTTATTAATAATCAGATTTTAATAAATCAAGATTATTATTTGGGAATATGTATGGCTTTAGGTACAATAAAGGTGCTACGAATACGATTATTGTGTCAAAAGATCCTTATAAATGACGTGAATTATGGGCATTTCCTTCTAGATTTGTTGTTGTTTATTCTGGAACGTGATATTAATCAAAACGAAAATCAGATAAATCAAAACATTTCATTGCAAAGCACAACTTTTCTGTTGAATGTCAAAATATCTTTTAAAACTAGCGAAAAAGCTCCAATTGTGAGATCTATTGCTATTAATATTAATCATCTCGAAAATCATACTTGAATATTACATTTTTGTAAAACCTTCCAATTTCACAATGTGATTTTTTTATGCTAGTCTAAAAAACTAAATTTATTATAGATACTATTGGAAAAATGTGGCAAAAACCTTCATCTCTATCTATCAACACCATCTATTTACTGAATTTTTCGCCACTAAGCTATCCTGTTTTAATGTTTGTTTAATCAGGTAATTTGCCCTATACGATAATATGTCAATATGCAAGAGTCATTTAAATGAAAAGAATTATTTATTTTACACTCTGTCCGTTTAGGCGAGTTTCCCAATAAATGTGGGTTGGCAACATATCATCGTTACTTTTATGCCAAAACAAGTAATTAATTTTCAATGTTACCGTTTAGGAATTCCCCACGTCTTATTTTATAATTATATTTATAATATATTATCAATGATAACTCCAAATTGATAACGTGATTATTTTATTTTCTTGGCCAATTATCTGGATGATAGTGGTACTGTTTAATAAAAGTGGTGAAAAGATTCGAATGTTAAATTTCCCGCGCTATGGCCACTTCCGTTGTGTTATAACAAAGGGAGCATGGGGAAGTTTCTACGTAATCTTAAAGTGGATATGATTTGGCTGTATTTTTTGCTAACGCGAACTTGTAAAATCGAAAACCTTTGTAAAGAATTGATTTTTTGGCAATAAAAGATTTTGCAAGAATTGTTAATCTTTTGCAATCATTCCTCGTTAGAATGACTTGAGTAAATCATGATTATGTGGGGATATGTTTGGATTCAGGTTCGTTAGAGCTTCTAAGAATACGATTGTTATGTCATAAATATCGGTATGACCCTCATAAGTGACGTGAATTATGCGCCTTTCCTTTAAAATTTATTGTTGTCGATTCTGGCATGCGATTTTGGCTTTTTGCTATTTTACCTCAGAAGAAATGTGCTTGTATTGTATGACTATGGAGATTTGATGCAAAATGGTGCATTTATTACCAAAAAGGGCAAAGCCATATTCTTCAAATCAGCTCTATTCTATCCATGATTAAGTGAAAATATCTACTATCGTTACCTTTGGCAATGAAACACATTTATTTTCTTCTTTGTTTTGAAGCATTGTCGTCCTCTTAAGATTAGCACCTGTCCTCTGTGTTTCGAATATCGAATATGATAAACAATCAATATCTGTTTTTAATTTCATTTTAGTCAAGATGTAATGACAACACTTTCTTCTGCGCCAACTTTTCAGCTAAATAAGCTAAAAATTAAGTAACTAGATTAGATTAAGTAACTCAACAAAACAAGTTGAAATCTTTTTAAATATTTGGCTGTATCAACATTTTATAACACATTGTGTTTCTTATCGAGCAATATTTGTACTTATTACAACCATAATTCCTAATCTCGATTTTGAATTTTGGATTTCTTCTTGATTTTAAAATTAAAAATATGACATCACGTAAGATTTTTCAAGAATTTGCAATTTGGGATAATTAATATGCTCCTTGATTAGGGTGTCCAGTCGCGATATTTGGTATTCTCTTCTATATTTGGATATCTCTTAATCTATATAAATCTATTTTATTGTAATTGCATAAGTCTATAAGCGACTATTTTTGACAGTGCTGGTGGTGGTAAAGTGAATTCTGAATAGACTTAGAGGATGTATGGTGGCTGTCCAAAAAAAAAACGCTTGAATTGGAAGCATTTCAAGACTTCTTCAAACAACAACAAATTTTCTAGAAGTAGTATCAAATCTTCTGTATATCAGTATCAAGTCTTCTGAAAGCATGACAATTTTTCCAGAAGTAATATCAAGTCTTCTAAAAGCAGTATCAAGTCTTCTAGAAGCATTTCAAGTCTTCTGAAAATATTTTATGTCTTTCGAAAGCACCATCAAGTCTCCTAGAAGCAGTACCAAGTTTCAATTTAAAATATATATTCTCCAATAAAATCGTTCGCAGCAGATGTAATTCATTCCCAAAATTGAGAACAAAAACTCAATAGTTGATTAATTGGAAATGGCAAATTCAATATAGTCCATGTAAAATCATTAACAAGTTTGTATAGGTGTAGAGAACATGTTTTGCCCTTAACCCAACTCAAATTCGAAATTTTGAATAGGTGCGGATAGAAAACGGATTTTAGAACTTAGTCCCGAATCCTGAAACATTTTTGTCTCGGAAGTTGATGAAGACACCCTATCCTTAATGCTTCAGCTTTCAAAATCTAGCTTTCAAATCTAATCTTGGTTCATTTTTAATGTTTTTTTTTTTTTTTTTGGTTTTTCATTTTTTTACATCATTTTTGACACCATTCTTCTTTAATGCGTTTTTCTGTTACAGAAATATATAAAAATAAAAAAAAACAATATTAGCTTTTAATGAAGATACTGCACTCTTCAGGATTTCACTTTGTTTTAACAGGACATTCTTTTGTAACTCTCTTAATGTTGTTGATTCTCATATTGTCAGATGATCAATGTTTAACAATCGTTCTCATTGATCTTTATTTTTTTATATATTTCATTTACTCTCTAGTCGTTCTGGAAAAAGGACATTTTTCGAAACAGCTGTTGCAATGATATCAGAACCAGTACCTATATGACATGATTACTTATGATGTGGCCGAAATTTCTAAAATTCGATCATAGAGGAAATTATGAAATGTCCCAGTTTTTTGTTAACGTTTGAGCTTTACGATTTGTTGTTCTATATTAACACTTTTATCATAATTTTGATAATAAGACTCTTAATTAATTCTTAATCTTTTATTTAACATATTGTTCTTATATCTTCATATTTAATTTAAAAAAATCAAAAATCTTAATAATAAAAGAAGAATTACGTTACAAAATCACTTTGTAGAGTGTCTTGAGAATGAGTAATAGGATTGAAAGTCGAATATAATCTGGCACCTCTACTACCTTACCTCTACCCTTCTTTTCTTTCTTTATTCCCGTCTGTGTCTCGAACTTGGTGGGCGTCATTATATTTTAATATCAAGACCCCAACAACCGCCCGCCACCTTCGCGCAACAAATAAATCAGTTAAATTCTCTCGGTGTCGCGTTATGATGCATAAAGAGTAGCTCGTGAAGACGAAGAGAACGGCGTTTTTGGTATACGGAATACGTTTTATACTTCTCTCTTTCTCTATCTCATTTCGTTTTATATGGTAGTTTATACCAAACACCACATCTGCGAGAAGACGCTTTCCTTACAGATTTATGAAACGTTTTCACATTAAGACGGTATTTATCGTCTTACAGGGGCGTATTTATAAATACTATTTTGTATTTTACGCATTATAATGTATTATTATTTTTTATTTCTTCATTTTTGAATTGAACACTTTTTTCTTTTTGTTAGTTTCTCTTATTTTTCGATCAAGTGTTGTTGCTGATTGTTATTTGGTACCTTTCTTTTTTAATTCGCATTAAAGCATTTAAAAGGAAAGTAAAATAAAGCCGGTTGGTTAATGAGGAATAATGAGATGAGAATAAAACTGTTTATTGTTTATGTTTTGTTTGGAGTTATTTTGTTTTATTTTTATGAATTTGTTGTTTATGGAAAATCTTTGTGTGTGGGATTTAGGTGAACGGTTTTTTGCCAAAACAGCAGCAACAACAACGTTTGGACGACAGAATTAATTCGATTCTTGACAACTTGGACGGTTCCGAAATGGCCGACGTTGAATATTCAAGTCCGATACCTAAAACCCCGAAAAGAAAACGTAAGAAAACCGAGATCAATGAGTTCAAAGAAATGAAACAGGTAAATTTAATAAAAACAAAAGATTTTTTTGTTAAGTATAGAGGGAAAGTAGAAAAGTCTTTTTAAAGAAAATGGGGGGGCGGAAGAAAACGTTAGGGTATCAATCAGAAACGTCAAGAGAAGAGATCATTTAAGGGGAGACAGATTCTGCGCCGCCTTTACCGCGGTTCTTATACTTGTACTAAACGTTTTCTCGCGCCGAGAACCCATATTAGCTCGAAACCGGCCGGTTTTAATGTGTTTTAATTACCTATAGGTGTGTTCTTTGACGCGAAAATACCCTCGCAAAGGGAAAATTACCATGCATTGTTTCAAACGATTATTCCTTAGTTTGCAATTATTCTTTTAAAAACTCTAAAAATACCCCGTTTAAGTTCAAAGCTAAATAAAACGACGAAAAGATTTGTTTACCGAAATTATGTATTAAATTATAGGGTTATTTTAAAATGTATTTGTAAATATTCCGATAAATTAGGAAAACGAAGTGAAAACTAAATTTAGAGGAGGCAATAATTTTTATTTTTGGGGTGATTTAGTGAAAAGCGTAAAAGAGAGGAGGAATAATAAATCGATGTTAGAGGAGTTCGCTACTAATAAAGACGAACGAAAGTGGATGCACATCATCCAACACACCACCACCCTACCTACTACACTTTTTCCATCTAAAATTAACCTCTAACCCCCCGAATACATGGAAGATTATGAGATCAAGCCAGCTGGCGGGCACATTTGCTAAAACGAAAACCGCCGCCGTAATAGGGAGGGAATTAGTAACGCGCGGGCGCAATCAATCCCCAAAACCCACACTTCATTCCCCAAAAAGAAAAAAAAAACACAAAATCTTAAACCCGAAAAAACGGTTTGTTTGTAAGAAAAGTCGTAAAAACTTAAAAATCTTAATATCCCGTATAGATCAAAAGAAGTAAAACTTTTATAGATCCGCTTATCAAAGCTAAAAATGAACGCGACTTTTCGTTTTCTCTCTTTTTTTCTCCCCAACTTTTTTTTTATTTTTCGGAAGATATAAAGAGATAGAAGAGGAAGGCGTAAAATCTTCAATCGTGGCTCGTTTTCGCACTCGGTCATCAATCACCGCGGCCCCGATGGAGAGAAATCAAATAAACAGGAGCGTAAAACGGCGGCAAACAACCGCCACCCCCTCTGCTTGATCAACTTTGATCTCGTCACTAAACGCTCACAGTCTCTCTTCGTATACGAAAACGAGGTCCGAAGCGGGACCGGAAAACCAAAACAATAGGTCTCGTTACACAAAGAGACCAACGGTTGTAAATCAATTTTTAGATTACCCCGGAAATTATTACAAGTGGACATTTGACTTTTAAAAAATCAATTTTTTTTCATGTGAGGAAGGAAATGTATGTTATAGGCAAAAATATTGGTTAATTCTTAATTAATGTATTAATTCTAGTAGAAAACTAGAACTAATACTAACATTAGAACTAACACTAAATCTGGAACTAAAAATATGCGAAGATTGTTAAGATTCGCATGGCTAAACCCCCCGAATTTTTCAATCTGATATTCTAGTTTTAGTTTGATGAAAAGTATATAACAATCTAGCGCTGAAAAGCAGCTAAAACTAGAACTATCACTAGACCTAGAACAAGAAATATGCGGGTTTAGCACTGAATTACGACTAAAACTAGCACTGGCATTAGAACTAACACTAAACATAGAACTAGAAACGTGAAGATTGTTAAGGGATGTACGGCATACCCAAATTTTTCGTGTTCTAGTTATAGTTCGATGAAAAGTATATAACAATCTAGCTCTGGAAAGCAGCTAAAACTGGAACTAACACTAGACCTAGAACTAGAAATATGCGAATTTAGCCGTGCGTCTGAAGCACGACTCGAATATTCTAATTCTAGGTCTAGTGTTAGTTCTAGTTTTAGTTAAATGTGAAACACGCAACCATCTAAGGCTAAGTAACAATTAACACAAGAACTAACACTAATATTTGAACTGACGTTAACCCAAAAACTGAAAACATTCCACGGGGTTTTCCTTCTTAAAAGACGAACGGGTAACCCTACTATTTCGAGCTCTAGGCTTTGTACTAGTTTTTCTTCTATGAAAATATGCAACAATCTGGCACTGAATAACAACTAAAACTAGCACTAGCGTTAGAACTAACACTAAACTTAGAATAGAAACATTCCAAGATTCTTAAGAAATGAGCGTCTTGATGATGAGTATTATTTTGTTATTATCAATGCAAGATGATCGATTTTTATATAAGATACAGTGATCAAAGTAATTCTAAAGGTATTGTCATTAGTTTAAAATTATAAACTTGTTGTAACACTTTTAGTTTAAATTAAAACACTAATATACAGAGAAAGAGAGCGAAACAAAACTATTCTGCATTGATTGCAAAATAACAAGAAATAAAACTTAGAAAGATGAGAAAAGTTAAGGTAAATCGTTACGTTCAAAATGCTTTAAGTGCAGAAAATATGGGTACATTGCCCAGAATTGTAGCAAAAGATCAGAACAAAAATCAGAACCTACTAAATGATTAGCTGATTCCGGAGCATTCATTCATATGACGAATTGTATCGATTATTATTTGAATTTTACAAAGTATACTGTACCAAAGGAGGTAATTGGTAATAAGGTTGGTGATAACAATCGAGTATATGCAATTGGTGAATGTGTCTCAACTTTATCTGAAAAATAAGAGGTGTTGGAGAATGAAAATAAATTAGATCCAGAGTGCCCATATCATGAAGCTGTACTGGGCTTAGTTAATAAATTTGACCGTAGCAACACGACCATATACCATATGTGGTGTGACCATTATATCTGAAAGGTTAGGGTAAATATTGCAAAGGGATTGAATATCAGTAAAACGCATATTTCGTCATCTAAAGGCAATAGTTGATTTGGGAATTCTTTTTAAATCAAAATATAAGTCAGAAGGGTTAGATATATACTCTGATTTAGCAGAAGATGTAAAAACCCCTAAGTCAAAACAGGTTATGTCAACAAATATTACGAAGGTATTATCACATAGTTCAGTCAAAAACAAAATTGTAGCCTTGTCTGCTATTGAAAAACGAGATGTATTGGAGAATGAAAATAAATTTTATCCAAAGTGCACATATCTTAAAGCAGGAGCTTATTTATGCATTTGATTGTAGCAATAAGATCATATATCATATATGCTGTGAGCATTGTATCTGAAAGGTTAGAGGAACATTGCAAAGGGATTGAATATCAGTATAACGCATAAATATGCGTTATACTGATATTCTAATAGTTATCTCTTAATAGTTATCTAAAAGCAACAGTTAATGTGAGAATTCTTTATAAATCAAAAAGTTACTCAGAAGTGTTCGAAACATTCTTTTTAAGCTAATTTTACTAGAGATGTGTAAAAACCCATAAGTAAAAAACTGGTTGTGTAAGCCCTGTTACCCTGACAATTACTGAAACCGAATATGTGGCGGTAGCTGAAGCAAAAACAGCAGTTTTATGGTTAGTACAATTACTTTCAAAGATTTTTTGCTTGAGTAGGTGCAATATAATTGATGAAGAATGCACAGTATTATAAGAGATCGAAACATTTTTAAGATAAAAATTTATAAATGGCATTTATAGCGTAAAATACAATAAAAAGCCATGAACAATATGCTGACGTTTCCATAAAGAACATGACTAAAGTTAGTTTTGAGGGATTAGTAGGTAGTTTGGAATTAGCAAAGAGAATTGAAGATTGAATTTTTTTAATGTTGATTTATTATGTTGGTAGCAATTAATGATGGTCAATTTTTGCATAAGAGACATAAAAAAAAGTATCTTAAGTCTGTTCTTTATGAAAGTAGTTCTAAATTAAAATCCTAAACGTTTTGCGTAACAATTTTTCGTTTATTAACCCGAATGGGCGTTCTACTTTAGTTCAATAAAAAGTGTACAACAATCCAGCGTTGAATAACAACTGAAACTAGAAGTAACACTAGACCTAGAACTAGAAATAAGGTCCTAGGTCTGGTTTTAGTTCAATGAAAAATACATAACCATCGAAGGCTGAGTAACAACTAAGATAAAAACTAACACTACCACTTGAACTTACAATAGCCCAAAAGATAAAAACGCTTGGGTTTAGCCCCAAGTCTCTTAAGACGGCTAAACCCGAATGTTTCTAGTTTTCGGGCTAGTGTAAGTTAAAGTGCTAGTGTTAGTTTCTAATTCTTGGTTTGGTGTTAATTCTACTTTTCATTTAATAGAGACTCAATTCTAGCTTTAGTTCAACGAAATAAACAATAGAGTTAAATAACAACTAATACCATTCTTGATTTATAATGCATCATACTCTATAACTAGATGGATCCATTTAGTTCTAGTATTAAATATTATAATTTCATTACAATTATTTTTATATTTTGAGATACAAAAAAATTCTCTTAAAATTCCCAAATCTCATTGACGCGTTAAATTAAAACCTCACCACTAATTTCTTATTTTCTTTTTTTTTTGGTCCATCCAATTTCAATACGATATTCGTCAATCCGTTGGCATGTAACATCCGGTCGGATATCAGACACGTGCTCGCCAGCAGTTGTCTTCGCATTTAAAGTCTCGCTAGTCATTTTCGTTGCCTCTCGAAAACCTAACCCAACCCAACCTTCTCCTCCTTCGCTGCATCTCCTCTTTCTCCTTCATCACGTTTGCGATGGCGCTATTTCATTTGCAGATAGTAATAGTACATTTCACGTTTTCTCCGCACCCGAAACCTTCTTTAGCACATGCCAATTTCGAATTTGACGACCATGCGGCAAAGGTCCGTCCGTTTCCGCTTTTACAACTCGTCCAAGACGTGTCCGCTCTCATCGTTAAACCGCTAAATCGCTCTCTTTTTTTACGACATAGAGAAAAGAAAATTGAACATAATTAAATTGTGCTATTTAAGATTGATGTTATTAAAATTGGAGAAATAATTCTTTCCTTTTTTCTTGTATAGATAATCTCGTTTTGGATTACTTTAATTTGTTTGTGGTCGAGTTGAGAAGTTTCGATTTTGGTGGATTTGGTGGAAATTGTGGAAAGAGGGAGGATAAACGAGTAAATCAATCGTGAGGTAGTTCTCAAGTGATGGGCTAGCTTTGAAAGGGAGTTCATTATCCCGTTGATTGAATCGTTACTCGTCCTCCCTTTCTCCCGGTGAGATTAATACATGTGTTCCGGGTTTATCTCTATTTATTTTCTTTTTTTTTCTTCTCTAAGCGGCAGGAAATCCGTATGAGTAAAAGTAATAGGTGGTGATGATGAAATCGATTTTCAAGGGAAGAGGGATTAATTTTTCTTAAATCTTTTCTTAATTGTTTTAAAATGCAATTTTTATCTCAAACTACATCATAACACATTTCAACAAGTCAACAAGAAAGTTTAACGTTCCAAAAATACATAGAAATTGGGCTAAGAGCAATCAAGAAACAGTTAACTTTTTTTTTTGCTGAGCATCTGAAAGAATCATTTTCATCAAACAATCCAACAACTATGTTAAAGAGTGTTCCTAATATGATTCTAAGCGATCAGCAACGTAATATACTAAACTATTACACATAATTAATGCTGCCTTCAAACGGAAGTATTTACCAAGTGTATGGAAAGTTGCTGAAATATTGATGATACCAAAACCTGGTAAACGTCCCAATGATGTTATATCATATAGGGTAATCTCACTATTACCCTTACTATCAAAATTACCCAAAAAATATTATTAAAATGACTAAAACTTGTTATAGAAGAAAAAGCCCTATTACCAAGACATCAATTTGGGTTTTGGAATAAACATACAACAATAAACCAAGTGCATAGAATAACAAATGCTTTGGATGTTGAATTCACATCAGCTTTCGACAAAGTCTGGTTAGATGGTTTAAATTACAAACTACACCAAATACTACCATTAACGTATTGTCCACTATTAAAACCGTATCTTTCTAATCGATATCTTAATAATAATAATAATGTTCGCAAAGAAATGTGCGTAGAATAGTCAGCAATACAAGAAAATAATAATAATAGACAACAAAAATGCAATTTAAATATTCCTCTATTAAGTAGAAGGGGTGTTGCAGTAATAATCACTTTTTTTTCCTCTGAAGATGGGCAACCGTAACTCAGAATAGGTTGTGAATTTATTTAAGCACATATAACTGTTCTTCTGCCTAGTGCCATATTGGTGGATATCACCATGCGATGAATATATAATTTTGTATGTAAAACGCTTATTCACCATTACATGAAACACAAGCCGGTGTTCCTTAAGGTAGTGTGCTTAACACTGTACTTACTGCACCTCTATACATTTGACCGTCCTCACATACCAGAAACTTTAACAGCTACATTTGCAGATGATACAACGACCTCGAAGCTGCTAGATCTTGACGTATTGCAGAAAATGAAGTAGTTGAAGCAAATAAATTACAATTGACCTTAAATTCAATAGAATACTGAACTTAACGATGGATAATAATATTAAATATGAATAAATCGACACACATAAATTTTACTTACAAGAAAATAAGCCAGAGAAGACAGCCCAGTAAATATTTACATATGTCGCTGAATGTCAAAGCCAAATGGTTCTTGAAAAACTTGATATTAAATTTAGACATCTATATAAGCTTATTGGCAGAGAATCTACGTTATCAGTAAGAAACAAGTAGCTAATATACACTAAAGCGTCGCTAGTCCGAATCAATTAAAAAACTTTAATTCAAATTATGGAAGCATGCATATTATTGGAGTCATATTTATATGTTATCAAAAAGTCTCTTATAAACACATTTTTATAGATATATTGTACTACATAATAATTATCTTGTAATAATAATAATAATCACTTTTAAAATCGTTTATCCCAGCGTCTCCATGAAGAGCACTGTCTAATTTGCTACAGCAAATTTTCTGTAGATTTCTTTTAATTGTTGAATGGACAATGGAACGGCGTCATTCGGTTCCTGTTCACTGCCGTTCTAAGATATTCGGCGCCGCAGAGTTGGATTTTACGAACGAAACGAGTGAAGTTTGTATGAAAAGGGTTTCATACAAAATTCAAAATAGAAGATTCTAGGTCAAGTACTACTTCAATCCAAATATACCAAATATACAGGGTTACTAAATCAGTTTGAGGCCTTCGTTAAAAAAATGTCTTCAGATGCACGGCTAAACCCAGCTCAACACAACCCTGTATATTTGAACCAGAGCTGTCCTAAGATATTCGGCGTCCCAGGGTTGTGTTGTTATTACTACAATATAGATGTCAAATCGGTCAAATTGACAATTCTGACTTCAGAAATAGTTCTATAACAGATCCCTGCTGTCAAAATAGGTTTAGTAATGGAAAGCAGCGCTATAGGTGACAGTATCCAAAATTAAACGCAGGTTTTCCACTTCAGTAAAGAGTGAATGGAGCTTGATTTGTATTGAGTTTTATTTAGGAATCATTTGCAGCACAAGCGCGTAATATAAATTATATAAAAGCAAAATTTCTTCAAATGAACTGCTAAATCTAACCCAACCCAACCTATGTATATTTAAATTGAAGTAAAACTAGAACTATTTCTAGACCCTGAACTAATCGAATCATTTGGGTTTAGTCGTCTTGAGAGATGTAAACCTAAACCCGAATGTTTCTTGTTCTGGAGTTAGATCTAATGACATAAAACTAGAACTAACAAAGAGTCGACCTAGAATCTACTTCTGACCTAGAAGTAGAAGTTTTGGATTTAGCCGTGCGCACGACGCTAGAATCTTGTCATTTCTAGGTCTAGTTAGTTCTAGTTTTACTTCAATTGAAGTATACAGGGTAGCCAAATCAGTTTGAGGCGTTCTTTAAAAAATGTCTTGAGATGCACGGCTAAACCCAATCCTTTATATTTGAACCAGAGCCGTCCTAAGATATTGGGCGCCCCAGGGCTAGATTGGACGAATAAAACAATTGTGGCAATTTTCATACAATATTCAGTAGCAAAAAAAAAAGGTTCACACTTCAGAGGAGGCACTGGGTACATGTATAATGGGAACACTATGCATTCCATTGCAAAAAACGTTGCCCCCCAGAGGTGGCGCCCCAGGCCATAGTTATTAAGTTTCGGATGGCGCTGTTTCTCTTTCTGATCTGATTATCCTAATACATTTCTCTAGCATTTTGCTAATAAATTGCAAGAATTGACAAACAATTTTAATAGAACAGACACTCAGCAATTTTAATAGAAGCCCTTCGGTGTTTTCAAAATATCGTCTTCTTCTACAGGTAAGCAAAAATCTGTTAATTCCGATTTATGAATCCTCTACATATTTGGACTACAAGGGACATAATGCAAATTTTAAAAAAGAAATAAATATATGGAATACAAGAGTGGGGTTACAAGATAAACACGAGTCTGATTCAATGATTCCAAAATAAAGTACTAAGTTGCATCATTCGCATCTAAACATGAGAAGAGAATGCATGATCATCCTAACAAAGAGGCCCTCCAGTTTCTCGAGAATGAGGATGTCCTGCATCACCTTAAGAGCATGAAACTGTTCGATTTAGTAAACAATCTTTATCTACATTATGTGTGAAACAGATTAGACCACTGGGATAAGCTTCAAACATTGTTGATAAAGCTTTAATGTCAAAAATAAGCAACTAATTAGTATACCTTTACTAGGCGTTATACAATTGTGATATACATAATAAAAAATGTTATATGTTACATTTCCTTTTTGATTGTGGGTGGATACAAAAAGATTTTTCTGTGAAAAAACTGCAAAGGTGAAGCGTGGAAAGAATGGTAACCGTCGAGCAAATCGCCTGTCTGTTTGATAAATGGCCTCTAGGTCTTCAACTACAAGACACAGGTCCGTACAAGTACACTTTTCTTTGTTTTTTCAAAACGCGAAGACGGGGGAGATGTTGGCGTGGCGCGCGCGCGCGCGTTGTAAATACTTTATAATTACATGGCGGCCGCTTCTTTGATATGCCCATCATCAAATAACAACAAAAAGAAGATCTTATAGAAAATTTAACACATTCTTGTTTTTTTCTTATCGATATTAAAAGCTTTTCATTATTGGTTTGCGAAAGGGAAAAAAATGATATAAAATTGAAAATTATTTATCGTTATTTTCTTGTTGTTCGTCTTGTTTCATTACAATTTCGATATCCAGCTAGTTCAATTAAACGTAGCCGTTGGGTATCCCCATCAATACAATCCCACGTGTGCGTAGAGAGTGTATTCTCTCTCTTGGCTTATTAAACCATCGACCCATTAGATTAATCACCGTGACCACCGTCGGTATTAATCAGTTCCCGTTAAAAACTCTTTCCTCAATTCCAACCGATGCTGGCTGGTTGTTGGTGGTGGTGATGGTGGAGGAGAGTAAAACTTCTTCTTAGCGAGTGGAGCCCTCCGGGGCGCTTTTATTGCCTCCAAGAGAGTCAGCACGCTCCTCCAAGTCGCGGGTTTCTTTACAAGAACTGGTCCTTTAACAAGGTTCTCGTCCGTCGTTCCCAATCAATTTCGCCGAGCTTCATTCTCCTTCTTTTCTTCATCTTCTCCTTTATCTTTATCTTCCAGTTTGTCGCCCTCCTTCTCACTTTATCGTTTTCTTTATTCGTCGTCGTCCTTTTAATACTACCTCGGTGGATTTGCGCCCGGGCAACTTTATTAGAATCAATTAAGGCGCCGCGCGTCGCTGTGCAGCTCTCGGTGGCCACGTGGGCAACAACGTGCCTCGGTCGGTAAATTGAACCATTAGGTACGGCACTCGGACATCGTAAAAAAGGCGACCCGTTAAGTGTCGCGAGGAAAAATTACCTTTTAACTTTCTTACCTCCCACCATTCTACGAACGAACAATCAATCTATCACACATTAAAGCATCAATTCTTCCTCTCCAACACGCCAAAGTATCAATCAACACATAAAGATAAAGAATTGAGACGATTTTAATGATATAATTTGAAGAATTTAAAGCATTATGGTCGTTGTATAAGAAAAGTCTCATTAAAACAAAAGAGAAGTAATTAATAGGGATATTTGTTATGTGTCGGACATCGGAGGTTGAAGGAACGTTGGGTAGGAGGAGCTCGGACATCAATCAAACGCCTGTTAGCGGACGGGCGAGGAGTCGTCAGGCGAATGTGGATTCGTTTTAAAACCCTTCATCAAGAGACGGGTTTATTGATGTTTCAAATCGATTTTTCAAAACGAGATCTAAAAAAAACCAACAACGAAAACAGTCGTCGTTCCAATTTTCGTTTTGACGTTTGGATGTGTTTAATTAACACCGTCCGAAGAAGGAGTCGAATTTTCGAATTGATTTCGGAATTTATTAAAACATCGATATCTTGATTCGATTCGATTAAGAAATGGGTAGAATAATCTCTCTCGGGACGACCGATAAAGCATAAAATGTGTGGATGGGAATCTATAAATTACCACCACCACAAGACCTCAAGATTGAAGATGAGAATATATCTCCAATAAGCAATAAATTCGATTTTTTTCCTTCATCCACACACCCTGCATGCTTTCGCTAATTAATCAAATCCGGACCGCTGCGGTATATGGTACTTCGTAAGTCAACCTTCCGGGCACAAGTCGATATATCATCTCATCCCGGACCATACACACCTTTAATCATACCATCACACACACCCTTTAATTAAAAAAATCACCATCACCTGCGATTTCTTTAACATTCTTTCAACATTTTTACCCTAACTTGGACAATTTTATTATTCCGTTCTTAATATTATGCACCAACAAAAAAATAAAAAAATTAACTTTTCTCAAAGAGTAATTACGACCGGACATAATTTGCAAGCGATAAAACGAATCGCGCTAAATTAAAACCCGACGAAAGGGTCCCATAAGAGAGGAAAAAATTAATTAACGCGTGCGATAGAAATCGCGTGATGGAACCGCCCGGGGGGGTGTTTATGGGGCAGCCCCCCCAACAGGCCTCCGATAAACACCCATTCCACACACACACACCTTTAACGCAGCAGACTCTCTTTAAAAAGAACTCCACTCTTCATTTTCGTCTTCTTTCCTTCTTCTCTCTCTATCCTTGCGCATACAACGGCAAACACCATTACCATGTTAAATGGGTTTTATGTGCGTATTATTAAAACGAAAGAGACAACGAAGAGGAAAAGTAAGGATAAAGAGGAAAGGCTAAGTAAGATTAACGGTGGGGGAACAACGTTTTGTCTTGTTCTCGTTTTAGAAAAAGATGGTAAATAGGTAAAAAGAGGTGCGGTAAAGAATAATGTAACGAAAGAGATAAGAAGGGAGTAAAAAGAAAAAAAGGAAAAAGTGTAAATATTATAATGAGGAGGTGTATTAGGTCCCCCCGGAGGCGAGCAGTGGCGTAGCACTTGGGCGGGCCGGTAAATAAGGGTGGAAACGGACGGGTATTAAACGTGTTTATCTGCGTCCGATCGGAAAGTCGAAGGTGGAAAGATATCATTATTTCCAGAGGAGGTGGTTTTGCATACAATAGGGCGATAGGTTTTCATTTGGCAGTCAATTTTGTGTAACACAGATTAATACTCAATGATAACAATATCGATAAAAAAAATGAAATATGATTTGTGCCTATACACAAATCATATTTAACATATATTTTTTACATTCGATAAAAATGCTTCTAAATCTAGTGTTACTGTAATAAAAATACACGACATTTAAACTAGAATTAACATTAGCACTTACGTTAGTGTGTCCATAGCATAAGCATAATTTCAAAATTGTTTAGAAATTAACCGAGAAAGATTTTTAATTAAAACATAATGAGTACGTCCATATCATATAAATATAATAAATTTATATCACATCAGTTTTTAGTCAAATAAATCAGATTTACCGCCGCATAAGCAGAAGAGTTGACTGTTGTATTTTAAATATACTAGTAAATATAATTTAAAATTTTATTCCTTTTAGATTTAGTACTGATGAGTAGTGCGGGTAACTAGTAATCCATTGGAGATGATCATTCGTAAGATGAAAAGATGTTGTTAAGTACCATGCAAAAAACGCATTATCATCATAATTCTCGATATTAATACAAGCTTTCTTAGCTAAAATAGATTTTGGAAGACGATGATCCTCAGATGGGTTTGAATTAATTGATATTAAATAATATATGTGAAACAGCGAAAAAAGTCCACCCACATCTATGCTCTTGACATTCTTCACTTTGATGTTTAATACTCTCCACTATTTCATCGATATCTGACGATGGTGTCATTATTTTGAACTTAGTATTAAAATTTCTTTCAGAAGCGCTCAAAATCTCTTTATCATTTTCATCAATACATGATATCATGAAAATGGTTAAAAGCTTGTGGTGAACCGTGCGCACACTTGTATATTGTGATAAGATTATCAATAATCATCGAACTCAATCTTTAAAACAGGTTGCAATCTTCAAAACATCTTCACTAATCACAGTAGTATGGCTCAATCGGAAATGCGCCGCCAATGTTGTGTGCTCCGTAAAGGATTCTCCACACATCTCACCTTCTCTTACCGTAATCCATGGTAATCCATTACCAAATGTGATGATTTCATGGCCTCATGAAATCCACCCTCGTTAAGCAATATTAAAACTTCTGATAACAGTATCTAGTATTTTGTCAGCATTATTTAGTCCTGCCAGCAATATCTAACCTTCTTAGAACAGTATCTACTCTTCTTAGAACAACATCTAGTCTTCATATTATTTTATTTCATATTATTCACAATTTCAATAATATACAGTGCATTCGCGATGAAAGGAGTAAATTCAATAAAGTTTAGATTTGCTCGTTTGGTCAATTTTTAATTTTGGTAACTCAACCCAACTCATTAGTATCTATTGCTAACTCACTAATTGGGTTGGAGTGAGATCAAGTTGAAATTAATGCCTAGTTGGCTTAGGTTGGGTTAAAATTAATGGCTCAACCCAACCGAATTAACATCTAACACTAACTAGCTTAACTTCAGATATAGTTGATGGTTCAATCGAACCCAATTAATATTTAATGCTTACTAGCTAGTTAGGTTGGATTAAAGTTAATGGCTCCACCCAACCTAATTGGGTAACAACTAGCTAGTTAGTGCTACATATTAACACTAACTAGCTAGTTGGGTTGAGATGGGTTCAGATAATGGTGGTAGGGTCTTCAACTAATGTTGGCGTTAATGTAAAGTATCTAAATAAATCACAAATCAAAAGTGATTTAAATCAACTAAATTGGTCAGTTACATGATTTCTGCCGAAAAGCAATTATTAAAAGTTTACAGAATTTATTCCTTTCATCGTGAAGGTATACTTCTTTGTAAACACAAACTACACAATAGAGAATTAGAAGTATCTAGTCTTTTAGAAGCAGTATATAGTCCTATCATATGGAAATAAACTTAGAACAGCATCTATAAAAAGTAGCCTTCTATAAACAGTATGTAGTCTTGTCAGATATATATAGACTTCTTAGAGTAGTTTCTGGTCTTCTAAATCTGTATCTAGACTAGGGATTACAATCCCGAAGCAAATACACAATCCCGAGAATTTTTGATCACATTATATAAATTGGGATTAATTTCGAAGTTGTTTTATGCGTTTTCAAGGGTTTCTTTAAAATACGGTTTCTCCTCGTCAACTTTCTTCTACAAGTTAACAAAAGAAATATTGCATTATTATTCTCATTACTGGAAATCTAGCTTAGCTAGCTAAAATAACGACGAAGGCTGAACAATACAGTTTTACGTATTGTTTTACGTAGCATTAATTTTTTCAATTTCTTGCAGTATGCATTCTAAAGCAATATCGGCTTTATTGAGATTCATGTCTCAACAACAAATACTTTCAACAGTCAGTTTGACTGGATCTAAAAGGCAAACCCTCATAGTTTGAAACTCATTGTCACAAATAATGGGACTTTGCAAATCAATCATTGCTTTTATAATGCAGTTTTTCATACTGTTATATCGCTTTAACATGATTGAAACTCCATCTTATTTTGCAGTCACGTTGAGGTTTCAGTTCTATTCCGTTATTCCGTGTTCTTCTTTTACATATTTTTGAAGAACATGTAGTTTCTTTAGATGTATCTAGACATAGCCTTCTGTCAGCCGTATTTAATATTCTTAGAGCAGTATTTAGGCCCATTTTTACCACCTCTTAATAAATTTATCCAACAGTTTAAAACTGACTCATAGCCAATGGGATCGCTTAATGTAACCATTGTAACTATCCAATAGATGGTTTAAATGAAGGTTGGTAAAAGTGGGACTTAGTCTTCTTAGAACGGTTTCTAAACTTTTAGAGATGTATCCAGACGTCTTAGAAGATCTTGCCTTCTGTTATGTAGCAATGAAAATGTCTATTAACGGAATATTGTCGTTTGTTAACAGCATCTACTCCTTTATAAATACTATCGTCTCTTCATCAGAAGTATATGATCTTTTATAAACAGTCTTGCCATATATTGACAAGACATATTGACTTCTTAAAACACCATGCGAGCTGTATCTAGTCTTCTTTGAGTAAAATCTAGTCTTCTATAAATAGTATGTAGTCCTGTCAGATGTATGTAGATATCTTGAAGCAACATGGCTATACTCTGTTCACCGAACAGAGTCAGTAGCCGTGAGCGAAGCAACGCCCATAACCCCCACTATTACACAATAGCCAGTTTCACAAACAAAAAAAAATAAAGAAAGAAAATTGGATATATAAACATGCAGTGTCATTTCAGTGACACATGGCGACACAGGTTATGTGTCATTTCAAAATTTGGTTTATGTAGATATTTTTACAAAAACAATGGTGACAACCATACGACTGCCATTATTTGAAAATTTAGTGTAAATCATGTGCGGTCAAAGTAATTTGTGAATTTAATATACAAAATGATTTTTAACCTGTTATATAAAAAAATAAATATAATGCAAACAAAATTTTATTTATGTATACAATTTTAACAATAAATGTTTCAATAATACGTGTAATATTATTCGGCACCATCTTATACGTATAATATTTAAAATTAATATCCATTTTAACAAGTAATGATAGGCATTAAAATAATAATAGAAATGGTCTTCTTTTGTACGTTGACTGGTTTAAAATAATTTTTAAAAATGATTGTTTCATGAATCTGTAACGAATGTGAAGTACTTATCATATAAAAAAGATAGACTGTATGAAAATTTTGAAAATATATGTAGGTTAAGTACCACTTCCGGTTGTTCGATTACACAAAAATTGCACACTTCGTTCTTTCTCATTGTTTCTGTAGCGAATGTTAAGGTCTTGTCTTATATAAAAAATATATCATGTTATGAAAAAAATTGAAAAAATGACTAGGTCAAGTTTCAATTCCGGTTATTCCATCGTGTTGAAATTACATATCTGCTGCTTTTTCATCGTTTCATAGCGAATATGAAATACTTATCATATATAAAAAATCAACTTCAACACTTTGTATGGAAATTTTTAAAATGTGTTTAGGTTAACTAGCACTTCCAGTTGACGAAATCGTCCATAAAGTGATACCGATCTACGATTTTGTTATAATTAATGTACGTAAAATTTGGTAATTCATCATACGCTTCATTTTCGCGTGATCGCGTTCACTTTTTTTATACTTACGTATACGAGAAAGTTAATAATATTTTACACTATTTTATGCATCATCACTTCGCTGTAAAATTGGGGTAATCTAACTTAGTTCGAATCAGTTTCGGAGGGAGTTTTCTCTTCGGAGGAAGAATCATCACCCACATTAATTTGTAGTTGCTCGATTCTAACCTCCATTAAATTGTCGACTTGCCATAATTTTTCTTCCTCGCCTTTGGCATGACGAATAGCATTTCTCCAATTTTCTGCGGTAACATTGTTTAAAGCTTGTTGAAATAACGTGTGTAGGTCTTTCATTTTAAATGTTTTGTTATTTCTTGCAACTTCTCCTTTTATTTGCGCCCATATTAACTCAATAGGATTTAATTCGCAGTGATATGGGGGCAATCGTAGTATCGTACGATTCTGTTGTTCTGCCATTTCATCGACCACATACTTTGGTGTAATAGCCGCCCGTTTTACAAGGTCCAGCAGTTCACATTTTAGCATGTCAGCTTCGTAAGTAATTAAATTATTCGTTAACCAGACTTGAATATCAACTTTTTTAGTGGCATTATTGGGTATTTTCTCTGTTTTTCGACTATGGTAAGAAGCATTGTCCATTACAACCACGGCATGTTCGTCTAAATGTGGTAGAATTTTGGCAAACCATTTTTCGAAGACTTCAGCATTCATCTCTTCATGATAATTTCCAGTCTTCTTTGACTCAAAACACAGTAATCCATTTTCTAAAAAACCGTCTTCTGATCCTATGTGGAGAATTATCAACCGCCCACCTTTTCCTGAAGGATCTTTTAATCCTGTCGTCAAGCCTTCAATAAAAGCCTGCCTTGGCGTTATTACTGACATGTCCTTCCATACCTTGTTGACAGTATGTCCAGCGTTCACCCAAGTTTCATCTAAAAAGTATAATTTTCTACCCTCTTCTCGGTGTTTTCGCACTTCTCGTATGAAACGTCTACGCCAGATAATGATTTCGTGCTTTTCCTTAAGTACACTATTGCGTGACCTTTTTGAGAATCTATTACCAAACATAACTATATTAGAACATGTGATAATAAAAAAAAAGGATGATCACCGAAAACCAATTTCTTTCATCAATTTCCATAAACAAGTTCGCTTAAAATCAGGTATAGCATCATTTTCTTGTATCAGTGCTAAAATTTTATTCAGCGTAGGTGGTTCGTTTTCTTCAAAAAAAGAATGAATCAATCGTCTGAGAGCGCTTTTGGTGTCATCGTCAACATTATCTAAAACTATTCTTTGACGCTGGTATCTTTTCGGTGGTTGAAATTCATTCATTCTTGTGTGTTCATTAAGTATTCTAAATACACTACGCTCGGACACACCTGTAGAGGACTTTTTTTTAAATTTATTTTTCCAAAATAAAGATGTACCTGCAAATTACCTGCTGCCGTTGCTGTAAATTGGACCTTTTGCATCTTTGTTTTATGTGGGTTTTCACTATCATAAGTATTAAAGATGTTTAATACACGCTGTTTATCGTCAACTGAGAAATGTTTAGCCGGACGCTTTTTTACTAAAGGAAGAGCAGCGGCTTCATCCATAGTAGCAACACGTTATATAAATACTACAAAACGTGTACTGTACGTACTGAAAAGTACGGAGATTAAGAGATAATAACAATAAATCGAAGAAGAATTAAAAGCAAATTAGCGCGAAATCACTTGAAATTCAAATGACAGACGTCAGAAACATACGTAATGACAAGGAAAGTAATAAAAAAGATAGCCGGTCTTGGTTGATCTATGTAAACCGGGCTTACCAATAAAAAAAATCTATTCAAAGTTCGCGCGTGTTTGTGGGAGGAGTTATAATGTCAAATCGCTGACTCTGTTCGGTGAACAGAGTATAGTAAAATAGTATCTAGACTTCCACCAGCTGTGTCTAGTCTTAAAGCAGTAGCTGGTCTAAAAACTTAACGCAACGACACATGACCCTCCAATGATCATATTGACTGCTTTGGAACTGTATGTTGTCTTTTCAGATGTATATAGACTTCTTAGAGTAATCTAATCTTCTTCGAGCAATTTCCAGTCTCCTAGAGGTGTATCTAAACGTCTTAGAACAGCATTTATAGCCTTCTGTCAACTGTATCTAGCCTTCTTGAAGCAGTATCTAGTCTTCTTATATGATTTCATTGATGATGATTCATATGTGGTAATTTCATTAATACTTTTGCTAAGTTTAACACTACCACTTCTTTTGTACTAATAGCTTTGTTTAGTTTATTTGTGTCCCATCAAAAGATATCATCATTTCCAGAGATGATTCATAGATCAATTTTGTTTGAATACAAATCATAAAATAAAAAATTAAATGTTTCATCTCAACTTAATATAAAATCATTTCTTTATTTTTATAACAAAAAAAAATTGAATTAAAAGTGTTCCATCATCGTTGAATATGAAAATTGAATCGACAAATCAGGCTCGAAAAAATATATAGAGAACCATAATTCATGTGGACTTTTTCTTTGCTGGTTTCTTCTCCCAGCAGAGTATAACACCCACATTACCTCGAAAATAATAAATGGAGTCGAAACCGGGGCGGAATAATAAAAAAAAAATCGGATTAATCAACCGAAAACAATTAAATTTCCCTTCTTCTTCTACTCGTCTTCTCGTCTCTGCCTTGTACCCTTTTAGCTGAAGAAGAATCCTTTTGGGATCATCGATCACCGCCGGGTCGTGATGTGTTTTAAATTGAAACCGCCAAAAACGTCTTTATATTCATCCAAACTATCGAGAGGAAGAAGAACGTGAGTCAAAATCAAAACTTTGGGATTATGAGGTTATGGTGGGTTTTTAAGAGATTAACCCTGAATTTTTTTCTGAAATGCGTTAACAGGGGGAAACATATTTTTTAAAGGTTTAATCCGTGCTTAACAGTTTCTAAAAATGGGTTATTATTATTATTTTTTGTTATATCATTTTGTCCTATAGAATATAATAATACATGGATAGATAGTTAGCATAGAGTGTGCGCGTTGTTGCGTAGATAATACCACCTAATTATGTTGCCGGTAGCGCGGCTTTTTCCGTATGCTATTGTGGCGTTTTGAAAGAGCGTTAAAGCGTGTAAACATCGCCCATTGTAGACACAATGGGCACAAACGGGCCCGCGAGGGGCCTGTCTCTCTACCGAACACAATAATATAACAATAAAAGAAGAAGAAGGGGTCGAGCCCTCTTCTCTCGTCCGGGGCCACCGGGGGCTTCCTCTTCTTCTCATCCGATCGCGCGCGCGTCACTCGCTCTGTTATCTCGCGATGTCATCGGGGATCAATGAAAAATTAATATTAAAGGCGAAACTGGTCGCCGTCGTCGTCATCGACGCCGCGTCTTCTTCTTTTTCTTCTTCAGTTCGGTTGGTCGCTATTTATAACAAAACCGGATGAATTATTTATGAAGGAGCAGCCGTGCCACGATGGTTGTGCTCCCTCTCTTTCTTTCACCGTGTTAAATATCTGTTGTAGTAAGTACACGAAGTGTTGGGGGGTGTTGTTGGGATAAATTAAAAACGGAACCGATTCTCAACTCGACAACTTGGTGTCCGGACAGCGTTAAGTGTTAATTGACGAGAATCAATTATGAGAGAAGTATCTTTTTTAAAGAACAAAAAGAGCTGGGGAATCATTATCTTATTTATTCATCAGCGTACTAAGTAGGGTTGAGTTGATGATGTTATTTATGTGTTATTCCCTGCTAATCATAAAGTAATTTGCATTTACAGTTAATCAATTAACTTTAAAAACTTTTTAGCAATTCAGTATGAACTTTATAGCCAATTGATAGAATAACTTGAATCTGTCAAAGTTAAGCTGAAACGTTCGAAAGAAGTAAATTTTGATAACAACGCTAATTTCACAAATACTGAAAATTGACAGAATAAGTTTATATCTTGTGGCAAATAAAGGATGTTAAGGCTTTATCTGAACATAAGTCTCAAATTTTATCAAAAATATCGATGAGAATGTCAATATTACAGGTACGTCAATTAATAGAATAACCTTAATCATTCAACACGTTCTGGAAGCATTTTAAGTCTTCCAAAGGCAATATCCAGTCTACTGGAAGTATTTCAAGTTTTCTAGATGTAGCACCTTCTCGAGTATTGCAAGCATTCTGGAAACATTTTAAGTCTTCTTCAAGCAATGTCAAGTTTTCTAGAAGCATTATGAAGTCTTCCAGAAACAATATCGAGTTTTTTTAAAGTTTTCTAAATCTTCTAGAAACAGTATCAAGTCTTCTGGAAGCATTTCAAGTTTGCTGAAAGTAATATCAAGTCTCTAGAAGCATTTTACGTCTTCAAATGGCAATATTTAGCTTTCTGGAAGCATTTCAAGTCATCTGAAAGCATTTCAAGTCTTCCAAATGCAGTATTAAGTCTTTTGGAAGCATTTCAAGTCGTCTCCAAGTAATATCAAGTTTTCTAGAAGCAGATCAAATTTTGCAGGGGCAGTATCCAGGCTTTTGGAAGCATTTCAAATGTTCTAAAAACAGTATCAAGTCTTCTGGAAGCATTTCCAGGATTTTCAGTGGTAATAAGTAATTAATTTTTATTAAAAGTTGAAAGCATTTCAACTCTTCCATAGGCAATATCCAGTCTAGTGTAAGAATTCCAAAACTTCTAGATGTAGTATCCGGCCTTCTGAAACCATTGCAAGTATTTTGGAAGCAGTATTAAGTCTTCTAGAGGCAATATCGAGTCTTTTAGAAGCATTCTAAATCTTCCAGAAGTAGTATCAAGTCTTCTAGAAAGTTTTCCAGAGGCAATATCTAGCCTTCTGGAAGCATTTCAAGCTTTTCAAAGGCAATATCTAGTCTTCTGAAAGCATTTCAAGCCTTTTAGTTGCAGTATTAAGTCTTCTGAAAGCATGTGACGTCTTGTAGATGTAGTATCAAACCTTTTAGCAGTTAAAAAGTTAGACTCATTAAAAAATTTATATGGGTACTTGCGCTGGCAGGTTTTTAAATATTTTTTTGCAATAGTATTTCGTATATGATTTTACGTAATACTATTTCGGGATTATTTTAGCCAGGAATTACGGGAATTATGGGATCTTTAGCCCAAGGTCTGGGATTTAGAACTTAGTCCTATATCCCGAAAACGTTTTTGGTACCGGGAATTGGGCACCCTATTAACAATGCCAACTTCACAGATATTCTAAATTGAAACTAAATATTTTTTTTATTTTTGATAACGTCAATTTCACAGATATCGATAATTCACAGAATAATCCTTCTACACTTTTTGTAAAATACGAATATACCAGCTTTGTTTTAAAACTAATTCTTCAATTCAACAAAGGATTCCGAAAAAAAAGTTTTGATAACACCAACTTCACAAATATCGCCAAAATACGAATGTACTAAAATTAAAACTAACACTATCATGCGTCTTAAAGAAAAGTTTAACGTTTCGGTCCTTCTTCAGAAACTGGTTCGAAGTGGCAGATAATGACAGAATAACGTCAATACTAATACTAAAGCCAACTTCATACATATTACAAATTGACTGAAAAAGCTTAATCCTTCAAAGTTTTAAAAAAGAACAGTTATTACAGACTTCTTTTAAGACTAATCCTGAAGATTATTAAAAAACATAAAAAAAGAAATAATTGTTGATAATAACTCTAACTTCATAGATATCGCCAAATAACAAAATAACCTTAATATTTCAACATGTTTGTGCTGCAGATAATTCCTAAATGCAAATCATGCCCAATTGAAGTGGAGACCCTAAAACGCTGCTTTCCATTGCAAAACCTATTTGACAGTCTGTCAATATCACGTTAATCCTATAACAATTTTTGTTAAAATGAAGGTTCTCAAAAAAAAATATTTTTGATAATATTTCTAACTAATTAGAAGCGGAACATGAATCTGTTAAAATTAAGCTGAAACCGATGAAAGAAGTTAATTGTTAACAATGCCAACTCCACAGATAATGCCAAATGACAGAATAACTTTATTATTTCAATGCTTTTTAAAAAGAACACATATTACAGACTTACATTTAAAGTCTAATTCTTAAATGTTGCAAGAAATTTTACCGAAAACAATTAATTTTTAATAACAACACCAACTTCACAGATATCGCTAAATAACAAAATAACCTTAATATTTCAAGGTTTTAAAAAAATCAAATATTACATATTTGCGCTACAGATAATTCCTGATTGAAGTTGAGAACCTGCATTTAATTTTAGATACTGTCACTTAAAGCGCTGCTTTCCGTTACAAAAGCTATTTTGACAGTTCTGATACAGGAACATGTAACAACTAATTTTGAAGTCAGAATTGTCAGTTTGACCAATTTGACCAGATTTAACCATGTCTAAAGACATTTTTTTAATGAAAGGCCCTTACATTCTAGTAGTTCTAGGTCTAGTGTTAGTTCTAGTTTTTCTTTAATTCAAATATAAGGGGTTGGGATGGGTTGGGTTGAGTTTAGTCTTGTATCTGAAGAAATTTTTTTAATGAAGACCTTGTTTCTGAAATAGAGTACTTTAGAAATTAACTTAGCAACCCTGTATATTTAAATTGAGGTAAAATTAGAACTAACTCTAGACCTAGAAGTGGATAGATTCGGGTTTAGTCTTTCCATTTCTATTAAATGAATCAAATAACCAAAAGTCGTACGATGAAAAAAAGTTTTATTAAAAAACTGGCGAACCAAGAGGAGGCCTTCTGAACGTTTTCGGTGTATGAAAAATGTGTAACTTTTTGCAAATTTTCAAATTTTGACTATAATTTTAGTTTTCTTTAATATAGCTAACCCCCTAACAATGTTATTAATTTTCAGTCGTGCCTTAAAGGAAGGTGCATTAAATGTACCGAAACAGCTGTAGCACTGATTCGCCAGTTTTTTAATAAAACTTTTTTTCATCGTACGTCTTTTGGTTATTTGATTCTTTTAATAAATTTTAATGATGAAGTTGGAATCACAATTACCTAAATTTCCATTTCTAGCTCTAGTGTAGGCTCCAGTTTTACTACAACTCAAATATACAGTTTTGGGTTGAGTTGGGTTTAAGTGCGCATCTGAAGACAATTTTTTAGCAAAGGCATCTACAATGAATAGTTTCTGAAATAAAGTATTTTATAAACTTATTTGGCAACCCTGTATATTTGAATTGAAGCAAAACAATTTCTAGGTCTAGTGTTAGTTCTAGTTTTATATCATAAGATCTAACTCTAGATCTAGAACTAGCAACATTCAGGTTTAGTCGTACATCTCTCAAGACGACTAAACCCGAATTATTCTAGTTGTAGGTCTTGTGTTAGCTCCAGTTTTACCTTAATTCAAATATACAGGGTTTGGTATGGTTGGGTTTACTTTGCAATCTTTCTGCCACTGATTTCATCGATGTAGACGACAGCATTCAAAACTAATTACTCATTCTAATTAAACGTTTAGATTTGCCTATCTATACAACAATATATTATATCTTATTTATGATATAAATACAAGTTGCCCGAATGAAGTAATTTTTGATACCAAAGCCAACTTCACACATATTGCCAATTGAGAGAATAACGTTCTTCCTTAAGAAAAAAATTAAATGAAAAGAATTTAGCTAGAGATAACCAAAAGAAATAATTTTTGGTCACACTTGACAAAATAATTATGAAATAGAATCAACATGTTGCAATAAATTTATAATTCAATTTTTTCATAGTTTGTCAACGGAAAAACGTGTCTAAAGAATGGAGAAGACCATTTCAGCGCTTGTGTTAACAACCACTTAACACCTCGGTATGGGAACGCATCGTGTTGTAAAAACGGGGGGGCAAAAATAAAAACCTTAAGCCTTAACACGATTTTGTTAAGTGATATCGTACACTTTGTATTGCTACTAGGTTCTTCTTATTGTGTCTCCTTCTATGTGTGTGTCTGTGTTATGAAAAGGAGCAAAAAGTGCACTTCTTAGTAGTTATGAGTTTGTCTTTCTTTTAATATCACACCATTTACACCCACCTAAAACCTATTTAAAAGGCAAAAAAGGATGTCAAATATGATTCATATAAAATTTATGTGTGATATGGAGGGTGGATGAGAAGTGTAAAGAAAAGTTGGAAGGATGAGAGGAAAAGTGGAGGAAGGTGGTAATCGGTTGTAATACGGTGTTAAAACACTGGCCATTGTTGGACGGTCTGGGGTTGTGCGAGGTTAAACACGGTCATTAATAACGCTGCTTAACTAATCTGTCCGACGAGGCCATCTATCTTTACAAGTTACTCCGGTTTGGACCCGGAGGCGGCCAGAAAACGCTCTCTGTCCAGTCGGGTTTGGACTCCGCGTGCCCCATTCGATTACTACAATAACAAATTTATGAATTAACGTTTTTTCTCTTTAACCCAACGACGCTACTCTTTCCCTTTCCATCTCATTTTCTTACTCCATCTCTTTCTCTGTTTCTTCCGAAACGTCTTCGCGGTCGTTAACAACCATCCACTTACGATCGAAATAAAGAATTTTTTCATCCTTCTTATTTCCCTGGCCAAATCTTCGCTTTATTTTTTTTAATTTATCGTAAATTTGTAATGAAGATGAACAAAAAGATGTGTTTGGAAAGGTAAATAAATAATCGTGTTGTTAGAGAAGAACGAGGCAGGACCGCAAAGGTTATTTCCGTCGAAACAATCGACTACGACGCCGCCGCCGCCGACTACGACGACGAGAGGGCTATAAAATCGTAGTGAGCTCGGTATTCGTTCGTGCAAATAAATATAGAAAGCCGCGCTCGGCCACAAATCACCGTCTCGTCAAAAAGAGGAGGCGAACCCCTCCGCAATTTCGAAATAATAATCATAATACAACAATGGCCGACAACTTACAACTTTTAACTAAATTAAAATATGATTAGTTTTATGATTAAGCAAAAACATTTAAATTGGAAATCATATTTTTTTTGTGATATAAAATCTTAAGCAGAACCGAAATGACTATTGTATGGCAAAGTAAATGTAAAAATTTTTCTATGTTCAAAATTTTCCAAGTTTAATTTATGGTATTTGATCCATAAATCCGACCCAACCCAACCCAACCCGATTCGAAGTAAAATATTCTTATTAGCATATTTTTCTTGAAATTTTTCTCTAACTATACGAAAACATGATCCCCTAGTATACTAGTACTAAAAATAGAACCAACACTATCCAGAAGTAACACTAGACCTGGAACTAGACACATTAGTTTAACCATACGTCTCTTAAGACGGAGCCGAACCCAATCCAACCCAACCTAGTTTCAGAACTAATGCTGGACCTAGAACTAGAAACAATAGGGTTTAGCCGTCTTAAGAGACGTACAGCTAAGTCCTAATGTTTCTAGTTGTAGGTCTAGTGTCAGTTCTGAAGCTCAGTTGTAGGCCTAGTATTAGTTATACTTTTAGTTCCAGAAGAACTGAAAACTATATAGAGTTAAATAAGAACTAAAACTAGAACTAACACTAGAGCACACCAGAGCTAGATCTAGAAAAATTCAGGTTTAGCCGTGCATCTTCAGACGCTAAACTTAAGTCTCTCTAGCTCTAGGTCTATTATTAGTTTTAGTTCGATACAAGTATACAATAATCTAAACCCGCTAACAGCTAATAGTAAAGCTAATACCAACATTAAAGTAAACACTAGATCTGCAACCAAAAATATGTGAGTTTATTCTCTTAGGATTAAGGGTGCCAGGTCTCACGATTATCGTGAGATCTCAGGATATTACTTGATACGATATTATAAGTACGAAGGCTTTCACGACCGGTGTTAATTGAACTAAAATTAGAACTAACACTAGCACTAACACTAGAACTATCATTAGAACTATCACTAGGACTAACACTAGATCTAAAACTAGAAACTTTCGGGTTTCGCCGTGCGTTTTTTGAAAAAATGTTTGACGTTTCGGATGCCATGTTGCAACCTTCTTCAGAAACTGGTTCTAACTCTGGATACGATATTATTTTTCTCTCTTGCAGCAATTTTAAGACAGATGTAGAAAAATTTTGGTTACAAGTTTCCAACAGTAAATTAGGTAACGTTCGTAAATCATTCATCATCAAATATATGTATATAAAGGTGTTTAGGATGTACGGGCGAATATTATAGTGCTACAGAACTAACAAAGCTTATTGATAATATAAAATTTTTTGCAAACATATTTTGTAACATCTCCCATTTATAAATGAAAAATTATATCCTCCATATGACCACCTCTGACCGCCCAGCAATGAGCAATGGGTTTATTGAAGTGTTCACAAACATCTGGTGGGATGCTGCTAATAACCCTTTAAATTTCTTTCTTCCCTCCAAAAAGAAATATTTTTTGAGCAAACTTTATCAAGCACCATCTTCATCAAGCACCATCTTCATCAACCAACAGTCGTTATTTCCATTCACAACTGGTCAAAAAACCAGATCAAAAATCATGGTTCTGTATAGGTCACCGTTCATAGTGATGGCAGCTTCTTCATCAGTTTTAAAAAGTACGGACCGATCACTTTTCTTGCCCAGAACCCACAGCACACAGTCGTGCGTGTTGTGAATGCATTTCATTTTCCACAGTGACTCACAGATTGTAGCTACCCCAAATTCTGCAGTTCTGCTTATTGACGAATTCACTGAGATGGAAATGTGCTTCATTTGAGAAAATTGTTCTTTTCGTGAAGTTATTGTTCTTTGCTTGTTAACCCAAGACACACTGAGCAACGCGATATCTCTTTCCATGATCTGTAAGCTCAACCCTTGTGTAAGTTGAATCTTGTATGCGTACATTTTCAGATCTTTTGAAAGGATTACATGCAGTGAGTTTGGTGATAACTTCAGTTGTTGGGCTTTCGGTTACATTATCATGTACGACAGCTATGTTGGCTTGTGTTGAAATAGAACGCGGTCGTCCTGTTTTTTAACATTTTACCACTTTCGGATTAGTATATGAACTGTGGATTTCGATGAACCAACATTGCGTCCGAGTATTACATGCAATTCACGAACTGTTACCGTGGAATTTTCACTGTTTTTATAATAACTTTTTATCACTTGGATGCGTTGCTGATCAAGAACTGATCAAACAACAACGCTCAGCAAACAAAAGTGATCAGGCTGCCAATGGGAAGGTTATATGATAATAAAAATGAAAAACCCACGGCTGTCAACAGTCACAGAATCAAACAGCTCCTATTTCAAATACGTCCCTAATTATTGTACACTCTATATAATCAAAGATGTTGCTGTAGAAAGGATTTTTTACAACGCTAACTTGTATGTGCAACACTTGTATGTGTGTGAATCCTATGCCTATATGTAACACATATACAGTGCGATCACAATGAAATTAATCAACATATTAACTCTATTAATCTATAAATTATTAACAATTGGTCGTTAACAAAAATGTTAGAACTAGTCAATATAGATCTTTGATTTGTATTTACGTCAATATAGATCTTTGATTTTGCTTTTACGTATTTTACGGTATCACTAGATATTAGTTGAAGATCTTAACCCAACCTAACCAAAGCCTATTAGGCCCGTTACTACCATCTTTTAGTTAAAGTTATCTTATAGATAAACTCATCTACTAGCCAATCAGAGCGCGTAAAATAGCCGTAACCATGGTAATAATCCCTTAGATAGCTTAACCAGAAGATGGTAGTAACGAGCCTAAGGCTCGTTACTACCATCTGTGATGGGTTTATCTATAAGATAACTTTAACTAAAAGATGGTAGTAACGGGGCTAAGTCAAGTAGCACTATATACTAGTTAGGTTGGGTTACACCTGTAACTTTAACCCAACCCAACGTAACTACCTATGTAACATTAAATATTAGTTGTGTTTGTCAAAAAAAAAATCAGGTAGGTGTGTTAAGGTTAATGAATCAACCCAACCCAACCCAACTGATATCTGTTATTAATGCTATTAACCAATCTAACAATCTGGTTGGGTTAGATATCAGTTGAGTTGGGTTGATCCATTAATCTTAACCCAACCGAACTCCCTAATTAGCATCAGATATTAATTGGGTAAGGTTCATCCATTAACTTTAACCCAACCCAATCCAACTAGATAGTTAGTACTAAATGTTAGTTGGATTAAATTGGGCCATCAACTTCATCTCAACCCAAATAGTTAGCACTAGATATTAGTTGGGTTGGGTTGAGCATTAAAATTTAAAATTGATCAGTTTGACGAGACATTTTTCAATTTATTGAAATTGGGTGGTCTGAATCTGGCAACCCTGCTTAGGATGGTTAAACCCAATTATTTCTACTTCCAAGTTTAATGTTAATTCCAGTTTTAGTATTAATAAATACTCTCTTTCACGGTCATTCATGATCCATATCGTATGGAAAAACTGAATTTTATAGTAATATAATAATATGTGTGGTTACATATCATAAATTGAACTTGAACTGGGAATGATTAGTTAACTTCTATAGTTACAGTATAAAATTCGTGTGATTTTGTGAATTTGAAAAATCAATAATAATTTTTTTTCCCTCTTTGTAACTCGATCCGGGGACATTCTGTATAAATAATAAATTAAAATTCTTACTTTTATTGTATTTTGAGGAATGTTAACAATAATAATAATCATTGACGATTTATTATTATAATGAAGTTTTTAATAAGAGCTCATAAATAAATAATGATGGTTATTAAAAAAAAGTATGACAAATTGCGATTTTAACCTTAACTGTTTAGAAATTTTTATTGATTTTTTAGAGCTTAACCAACATTAACCTAAATGATATACTATTTCATGGCCAAATTAAACATTAATATATTCATTATAAGTTTTTAAATAATATTTTCATTCTTACTCCTACTAAAAACGTTTGGGAATACCCTAAATGAAAATTTACTAAACAAGCTTTAAACTAAACACGGAATATAATATAATAAATAAAATAATAGAATAAAATCTTTGAATTTATAGGCTACGTTCGAGGTGTTACATATGATGGTTCAAGGTGAAATTTGCGTTATTAGCAATGAACGTATTAAAAAGATTTTCCGACTTATTAACACTCATTCTCTATTCGTGTATTTTCTTCCATAATAAAATATAAAACAATTAATTTCATTATGTAAAATATAAATAACATTGTCTATTTCGAGGAAGTGCACAAATATTGTATTGCAGTGTCAACCGATGAATCAACTCAACCCAACTTACCGCATTACAAATTCAAAAATATCTATAAAAACATTAGTTTTTGAAATATGATGAACTTTGTGTTAAAAAGTGTGCAAAATTTTAATTTTAATTTTAAGTATGAAAGTTAGACGTTGTAATGTATCACCCGTTACACACTGAATAACATCTTCATAACAGCAAAAATATTTGAGATACAAGAGATATTCTATGTTAAAATGTTACAGTTTAACTTACTTGGCCTACAAAACTATTAAAGAAAACTCGATAGTTTTGTCAATTATCCAAATTTTATAACGATTTAAAATAACCAGCTATTATCCATCATAAATCCCACCTAAACGAGAGTGTTAAGCTAACTTGAGAATCTCTTTCATTATTTTGAAGTATTTTTTTTAACAAAAATAAGTGGAGCTATTTAAAAATCTATTTGTTGTAACCAATCATCAAGTCGTTCTTTTAAGCTTGCTTAAGCTGACAGTAAGCTCTCAAAATCGTCGTAGTATCTAAAAGTTTTATTTACAATTTATCAAACAAGAAAATATAAAAACCATAAAATTAATAAATCTATTAGCACTTGCAAATAAATTTATTGTTTTTATGGTATTACATAATAAATTAAGCGTTGTGTATACTTTCAACGCGATTTATCTTGAGTCTATTTTCAACGAGGATCTACGTAATAATAATATCTTTGTTTAATTTAAAGGTGGTACAATACATCTTTGTCTATTTATTTAATTTTCATTTCAAGAATTTTGAAAATGTTTCTATAATTAATTTTGTTTTATACGTGTCTTTGTTATGACAATCACAAATGTTTTTCTATAATTTATCTGATTTGTGTACGATAATTACATTCATTTTGCTACTGTTCTTTCGCTTTCATGTTTGCGGCTGTTATTGATGCAATAAACGCTCACGCAATAAAGCTGCGACGGTATAAAATAAATATGTGCTGGTGCAATAAAATTTAATGTTTTTCTAAATATTCTCAAGAGTTTATAAGTTTTGCAATATTAATGCCAATTGTAGGAGTTTCACTCTCCAATTATTGATGATAAATTTTAAATATCACTTTCTTTTAGTCTTTCCCACAATTTTCTTCTCTTTACCTTATTTAAACTTTTTTAATGTCGTGTTATCGGTTCATTTTTTAACTTACACCCTTCATCGCTATGGCACATTAATCATAAAACTGTAAGCTATTTGCATTTCTTCTAGTTAATCCTGGTTGCATTCGTCTTTAAGGGGGTCATAACACGGTGATGTAAAACTGAAACATGTTTGCGTGCGAGCAAATGTGAAACGAAAATTCAAATTTACTTTTTAGATTTAGTCTCATTTAACATGATTTATATTGGTACTGCTACCGTAATAGTTGTGAAGAAGATGAAAGAGAAAATAATAATAATAAATAAAAAAATAAGTCTACAATGATTTGTAGAATAGTATCACTGTCCAATTTTGGTAATAGCGATATAATAGAGGTAGCTGATGAAACTGTTTTTGGCATATCTGACGTTGAAAGATATGGAGTATGTGTTTCAATATCATCGCATCATCATTTTCATCAATGAACGAGTATATATGACCTCACAACCTACACCATATTTTTGGAGTCTATGACCTTTTTACATTCATTCCAACTTAACCCTCATCCTCCTTATCATCCACCTCTATCCATATATTCACAACTTTATTATATACTTATAAATTTACACATAACGTCTTCTTGCTTTAAAAAAAAGCCATTTTTCAACCACACGTACAAGGTTACATGATGGGTCATGCAAAATCAAGCTCAGCTAGATCTTATTGTGTCAAATAACTAACAGAGCATCCAATTTTGGGCATAGACAATCAAATTTCTTTAGCTCTACATACATGTGAGAGTTTTGCATCACAGTATACGGGTCGGTTAAGAAAATGAGGCCTTTTGCCACATCCTCTATAATCGCTTTATTCTCAGATCCTAGAATGAATAAATAAGAGAAGAATGAAAATAGCGGGATAGACACTGAACAAATTTAATGTATGTTAAAATATTTCTATTATTGTACTATTTATCAACGTGACAACATTATTCAACTACTTCTCTTTTTTGATCTATAGTCGAATCATTGAATTTGTGCAGTGACAAATTACCGTGACAAGTACTAAAAAAAAAAAAAAAAGGGGCTAGTCGGTTTCTTCCTTATGTAACTGTCTATTCCCATCAGGGTCTATAGGGTGCAGTTACATTATACGAGAACAAACCTTCCATTATAATTTCTTATCTGAATATAGTTAGATAAGAATTTAAAAAAATGTGTTATTTGCGAAAGAAATATAGTTAAAAGCGTATTTATTAATTTTATTAATAATTTTAATTAGGTTAAACTCAGTTTTTAGTCGTTTTAATACAGACAAATATTCAATAGGCACAAAATCTAACTAAAAGAATTTATGAATACCGTTCACAGTGCGTCAGCGGCTTTTATTATTTTTTGACGAATCCGGATAAGGAGACCGACGATACAAGAAACGGTGCTTTATTACTGCACAAATTCAACGGTTCGACTATAGTTATAATCTAGCAGAATCTCTTAGCTCCATCAACCTCTACTTGAGCTTTACCGAATCTTTTACGGTAATCAGAAAATCGTTTTTTAAAATCATTATTAAACAAATGTTTTTCAAATTATCAATATTTAAAATTAAATAATTTATTATTTTGTGTTATGCTAAAAAGTATCGGTTTCTATGCATTTTAGATAATCTCTGCCAATCACTAAGTGAAAAAAGCTTGTGCTAGCACCGATTAAAACAAATAAAACACATCGTTAAAGCCAAACATAAGCTTTTATTTTACTTATTGATATACGATGAAATTGGAAGAAACTTTGCCGATCATGTCCCATTTTTTTTATTAATCGTTTGTGTTTCAAGCAGAGATCATGCTTCTTAGATTGTGATTTGAAAAATCTTAATGTATTTTGGGCCTTATGCATAACTCACAATTGAATTGCATTATTTCGTATAATATAAGAATTTTTAATATAAGAATTATGTGTAGTGTGCGGTTTAGTACACAACTATTATCTCTATACTAAAAGTTGATCATTTATGTTATGCTTATACAAGTCACATCATTACTTTTCTATTTAAAGTTTTCAATAGTTTCTAATGAAGCTACCGCATCATAGCAGTCGTATTTTTTTAGGTAGTGTGTTTTACGAAGTGTCGTTTCGGTCGGCATTTTGCACATGTGCGATCTATCGATATATTTTCTTGAATCATAAACATCATTTGAAAGTCATTTGATCATGTTTCCGTTTTTTTTTTGAGCTTTTGAAATGATTTCTGCGATTAATAATCCCGCCAACTGTAAAATATGCGTTTTCTTACTGCTAATTGCGTAAAAGCGGCTAAAATTCATCGTTAGATCATGATCTGACGATGAAGATGATGAAACTCAAGACTGATATGGTAGTCACTCAAAGTCAGTGACTACCATGTCTTCAAACATTTGTAGAGACATTTGAATGGCAAACAAAAGCTGATTGTACGATATGATAAGTGCCTTAATAATGATGGGAATCATGTAGAAATGTAGATGAAAGTACAAACATTCATGTGAAAAAATTGTTGCTAAGAAAAATCTACTGGTTTCATTTTTATTTCAAAACGGCCCACACTTAAAAACATGCCTCGTACATTGAGATATTAAGCATAAGTGAAATTTCTTAAGCATTATTTTGACATGTTTTCTATTAAATCACTTAAATATTGGGATATTAGATGACATAATCGGCCAAGTCCGTCTCTTTTCGGTGTGATAATTTTGGGTAGACAAGGTAAGATAAAATATTAGATAAAATACAATCTCAGCTACTTGGACTGGGTTCATGGAAGACCGGTCATACACATAGAGATATATTGCAGTGGTTTGCCTGTACTGTTCACCTCAAGAAGTGAACTTCGGCATTCGTGTTAGTCCAGAGGTGAAGAGATAATCAATCATATTTTCTACAGATGTATTTAGAGATATTATTTAGGTCAGCCCTACACGTATAGGTATCACAGAAGCGTACTTCAGAAGCAAATAGAAAATATTTACATCAAGAAGCAAGGGGCTCTTGAAGTAGAAAATATGATATGTCAAATCCGCCCTTGACTCCAGCATTCTGTTGGTCTCTAGAGTTAAATTGCATGTACAGACATAGTAGTGGTTTACTTCTTGAGGTTCTACATGTATGAAGCGAGCAGACCTCAGAAACAGATAATTGCGGGTGTGGACTCCTCTCATCTTGATGTAAACCTCTGCTGTTTGAGTCTAGGGTATTTTGGAGGATTTTGCTAACGTTTTAACGATCACCTTCCTTACAAGGATTATTGTTTCCACTTTTTCTCGCGCACCTTAATTTCAATATTGTGCAAATGCCTTGTAATCACAAGCATGGGGTGCCTTAACCTCAATTGCAGTTTAGATTTTTTCGTTTAAAATCAAGGGAAGATTAACTCCAGTTCTATATGTATCCTCAAAATGCTATCACTGAAAATATTCCACAGCATTAACCCAACAAGAGTAATTGGAAAAATAAAGTTCTATAATTTATGTTCGAATGTCGATATTTTCACGAATGGTACCTACTAATAATGAAGCAAGTAAAATTGATGTACTAATTTTTTATTTATTTATGTTGATGATATTCATCAATTAAAACAGTTACTTTTTTACAAGCAGTAGGCTTGTAAAATGCTTTTGAAGCTTATTAAAGTTTTGGTAAATACTGTCAATGAAAATAATATATTTTGTTGAATACCTACCATAGTAGATACGTTACATTTTCTTAGAAAAATAAAACACAACTTTCAACAAACCAGGCACCCAAACATATACAACCACACAGCAATACTCCTCGCAAAACTGATGATATTCTATTATGGCAAGTAGACATTAGTGATCGCAACTTTCAAGAAAGCAGACACTCAAACATATACAATCACACAGCAATAATCCTTGCAAAAATGATTATATCTGATCTATATCTAATACAATAAATTAATATTTCTAGAAGCTGTATTAAAACTTCTAGAAACATGTCAAATTTTGCAGAAGCAATAGCAACTCTTCTGGAATTGTTTCAACTCTTCTGGAAGCATTTCAAGTCTGCAAGAAGCAGTGTTAAGTCTTCTAGAAGCTGTATCAATTCTTAGAAGCAGCATCAAGACTGAAAAAAGACTGGTCTTCTGAAATCATTTCAGGTCTTTCGAGTTCTTTTAGAGGTAGTACCAAGTCTTCTTGAATTACTTCTAATAGGCAATATCAAGCTTATTAAAGTTTTGGTAAATACTGTCAATGAAAATAATATATTTTGTTGAATACCTACCATAGTAGATACATTACATTTTCTTAGAAAAATAAAACACAACTCTTCTGGAATTGTTTCAACTCTTCTGGAAGCATTTCAAGTCTGCAAGAAGCAGTGTTAAGTCTTCTAGAAGCTGTATCAATTCTTAGAAGCAGCATCAAGACTGAAAAAAGACTGGTCTTCTGAAATCATTTCAGGTCTTTCGAGTTCTTTTAGAAGTAGTACCAAGTCTTCTTGAATTACTTCTAATAGGCAATATCAAGTCTTCAGGAAGCATTTTAAGCCTGCTAGAAGCAGTATTCAGCCTTCTACAAGCAGCATTAAGTCTTATGGAAGCATATTAAATCATCCAGAGACAATACCAACCCTTCTGGATGCATTTCAAGTTTTCCAGAGGTAATATCAAATCTTTTGGAAGCATTTCAAGTCTTCCAGCGGCAATATCAAGATTTCTGAAAGTATTTTAAGTCTTCTAAAAGCAGTATCAAGTCTTCTGGTAGCATTGCAAGTTTAATAGAAGCAGTATCAAGTTCTCTAGAAACATTTCAAGTCTTCCAGAGGCAATATCAAGTCTTCTGGAAACATTTCATGACTTCTACAAGCAATATCAAGTCTTCTAGAGAAGCATTTCAAATTTTCCCGAAACAATATCAACTCGTTTGGAAGCATTTCGGTCTTCCAATGGTAATATCAAGTTTTATGGAAGCATTTCAAGTCTTCCAGAGGTCATAACCTCAATTGCAGTTAGTTATTAATAGTTAAGGAATTAAAATTGATGTACTTTTTTGTATTTGCGCTGATGATATTCATCAATTAAAAATGATATTTTTTTACAAGTTTATTCAATTTTTTAAATATTGTTAATGAAAATAAAACACCTTCTTGAATGCCTGCCATAAAGATGCATAACATAAACATTTTAAATCGATTATACATGATGAATTGTTCTCATTTCCTCGGAAAAATAAATTGCAACTTTCAACAAACTTGACATCTAAACATATACCACAACACAGCAATAATCCTGTTTATGTCGAGTATGATGTAGAATTTAGTTAATTTTTGTGTATGTATAATAAGTGTGAAAGAGATTGTCTGAAACGCTTCTAAAACCGTCCTCTCAACACACTAAAGATAAATTTCCCCAAACTTTATAAATAATAAAATGTGTTGTTATGTTTAAACGTAAACATTATGATGTAACACAAACAATATAATCACTGTTAATTGATTATTTCACCCTAAATTGTCTTTTATTTTTTATTTTAAAGCTGAACAAAAAAAAAGATACTTATTTAAAAACAACTTTATCTATTCATAGCTTCCAAGAAGTAGTTAAAACGAATTTTATTATAATCACCCATACAGGAAACGAACTCATTAACCGTATTTTTCGCATTAGTAGATCGAAAAATGGAGGAACAAAAGGTACCTAGTAATAATAGTAACGCGTAATAAAAACGTATGTTCCTTATCGGATCACACGAACCGTAGAGAACAATACGGGTGGAAATAAAACGTTTTCATTGCCGCCCGCCGGGGAAAATAAGAAAATAAAAACGTGCACGCGCTCGCGGTTTTAAATTGTATTTTTATAATCAACCGGGTGGCTCGAAAACAGAAAAATTAGTATGGATGTACGATAAAAAGTTCGTTTTACCTTTGCGATATAAAAGGTAACGACTCCCGTTGATAACAACATTAAAATTATACAACTATAGTAGACTGTTTCCGCCCGCATAAGCGATATTTTTTTTTATTCTTATCGTTTGTTCGTCAAAGCGAGACGTTTAAATGAAAATGAATTATATCGGAAAATATAAATTTACAACACAAACATAAATACATCTTGTATACCCTTGAACGCGTGGTGGTTACAACATGTGTAATTATGTTAATAAAAAAATTATCGAAAAAATTTATGCATTATTCAGAAAGTTGGCGATCACGCGAAAATTCGTGTTTTGAGATGTTTTTAAGGGCTTATAAAATTAAGCGGAGTCATAAATGTGTGTTGGGTTATATTACGCGGTTACATACATACATGTATTATAATGTAGTTATAATGATGATATAATTTTCTTATCAACTTTACCTTTTATCTTTGACGCGCTGTCACGATTACGTTTGTGGGTTGGGTGCAAAACTTTCTTTTTTCCTTTTTTTATGCTTTTTCTTTCTTTCTTCACAGAACGCCATTTTTATGTTTTAAATATTCCCAACCGATAAAACATTATTTATTTTATTTCTTGATTTTCATTTTAAATTCATAAAGTATTGCAATAACATAACCGAACTTATATGTAATTAGATTACCTTGCCAATAATTTTTGTTTTTGTAATTAGTTTTAAATGTTCTTTAATGAGGAATTGAGTTTGTAATTTTTGATTTTTCGATAATATTTTATGCAATCCTTAATCTATTATTAATATTGATTACCTTAGCTTAGTAACCATCGAAAACAGCTATCCTTTGTGGCAAATAATACAATCTTATCATAGATAAAAACTAGAAATCATAATTTTAATATTTTGAAAATTTTGCCGATGAAAATACAAGAAAAAACCTTGTAGGTTCAAAACAATACAAAATTTCATAAATAAGCAACTTGGAATCATTGAAAAATTTTAAAAACAAATTTCTCATCAATTAATTTAATTTAACCAATTAGAAAACGCTATTTTTAAATTCAAGGTTAAAGACGAAAGAAAATTAGAAATTTAACGAAGTTTAGTATAATTTAGTGTGGTACAAAAATTGAAAGAGTACATATTATAAGTATTTTTGTCTGGACGAATTATAAAAATGAATTCTGACATAAAATATCCCAAATTTTGCTTGAAACAGTTTTTCGATTCAACGAATTAAAAGTAAAAAAAAAAATAAATCTACGTTATATAAGAAGAAATAAATATATTTATTAAAAAGAAACACTAAAACGACGAATTGGGACTGAAAAACTTCAAAATACTTGTTTTCAAAAAAAGTTTGTGAAGTTACTTTGGAAAAAAGGCTCACTAGTACATTCAAATTCTAAAAAATATTTTAAAGCGCGTTGTTGGAAGCAGTTCAAGTTTTCTGGAAGTATTTCAAATCTTCCAGAAGCAATATTAACTCTTCTGGTATCATTTTAAATCTTCTAGAAGGATTTTAAATTTTATAGAAGGAATTTAAGTCTCTAGAAGTCTTCTAGAAGCTGCTGAAGTCTTCTAAAATCATTTCAAGTCTCCCAAACGCAATATTAAGTCTTCTGGAAACAATATCAAGTCTTTCAAAGGCCGTATCGTGTCTTCTGGAAGCTGCTCAAGTCTTCTAGAAACATTTCAAGTCTTCCAGAAGCTACTCCTGGAAGCATTTCAATTCTTCTAATGTTATCGAGTCTTCTAGTAGTATTTCAATTCTTCCAGAGGTAATATCAAGTATTCAGGAAGCATTTCAAATCTTCCAGAGGTAATACCAAGTCTTCTAGGAGCAGTATCAAGTATTTTTGGAAACGTAGTAAGTCTTCTGATCTTTAAGCCTTCTAGATGCATTATCAAGCCTTTTAGAAGCATTTTAAGTCCTCCAGTTGCAATATCAAGTTTTCTAGAAGCCTTCTGGAAGTGTTGCAAGTATTCCAGTGGTAATATCAAGTTTGTTGGAAGCATTGGAAGTGTTTTGGAATCATTTCAGTATTCTGAAATTATTTCAAGTCTTCCAAAAGCAATATCAACTACCGGAAGCATTTCAAGTCTTCCAGAGGTAACAACAAGTCTTCTAGAAGCAGTATCAAGTCTTCTGGAAACACGTACAATATCGTGGCAATTACCAAGCAACATTTTCAATTTCCAATAATTTTTGAATTCATTCTTTCTTCATTACTTTATCATTCCTGTGTCATTTTAAGTCGATTTGATCCATTGTTGCAATCACCAATCAACATTTTTAATTTCCGAAAATCTTTGAATCCATTTCAAAGTTTGTCTAAATGATTTTAATTAATTCTTCATTAATAAATATTTCTGAGTCATTTTAAGTCGATTAGAACCATCTTGGCAATCTCCAATCAATATTTTCAATTTCAAAAAAATCTTTGAATCATTTTCAAAAAATGTCAAAATGATTGCAACTAATTCTTTCTTCATTAATAATCATTGCAGCAACTTTTTTAACCAATTAGAGCCATTTCGACCAACACCAACACACTCTTTTATTTTTCTCCTCTTTCTCTCCTTTAAATCACTCCAAAAAGACATTAATATCATTTTTTGAAATCTTATCATTCCCATTGAGTATAGATTGAGATTTTCAATTCGTGTTTAACTCCTAAACCGTAAGTATTAGCAAAGTTATCTCTGCAGTTATCCCGTATGAAAACGGAAACTCGCAACTCCGTCGGTTTCCCTTAAACTCAGAGAACGTACACTGTAGGAAACTCACGAGTATGTATCCTTTTAATCATTTCAAGCCTTCTGGAGGCATTTCAAGTCTTCCACAGGTAATATTAAGTCTCCTAAGAGCACTATCATGCCTTCTGCAAGTATTACAAGTCTTCCAGTGGTAATATCAATTTTTCTGGAAGCATTTCAAGTCTTCCACAGGTAATATTAAGTTTTCTAGGAGCAGTATCACGTATTCTGGAAACATAGCAAGTTTTCTGAAAACATTTCAAGTCTTCTGGATGCAGTATCAAGCCTTCTGAAAGCATTTCAAGTCTTCCAGTTGTAATGTTAAGTCTTTTGAAGATACTACAGGTCTTCTGGAATTGTTTCAAGTCTTTTGGACGCGTTTCAAATCTTCTAAAAGTAATAATCAGTCTTCTAGATGCACTATCAAGCCTCCTGGAAGTATTTCAAGTATTCTAGTGGTAATATAAAGCCTTTTGGAAGCATTTCAAGTATTCTGGATGCATTTCGAATCTTGTGGATGCATTTCAAGTCTTGTAATCATTTCAAGTCTTCTAAGAGCAGTGTCAAGTATTCTGCAAGTATTGAAAGCCAGTATAAGTATCGAGATTCACTCAACCCAAACCAATCCATTAAATATTTTGAATGGATACTTGCGCAACCAAATTATTCACGTATCTGGCGCCGATGATTACACAACCATTGGATCATCCTCCTCAATTTGACTAATTTAAAGAATGAATTATCAAGTTTGCTTCATATTTGCTAATATTAGGAAAATTGTTAATTTTAATCACTTATTTTGTTGATATTGAATAACAGTAATACAAAATTCACTCAAATGCACTTTTAACCTATTTATTTCTTGCTTTAATAAATTTGACAACAACTCTTGACACGTAATCAAAATTATAATTTGAAACAAAATGTAAATTAAAGCTGCAATTATTTCTAGACATTCTCTTTCAATATTGCAAAAAATGGATGCAATAAAAATTAAAATTTTAACACTTGAATGAAAATAACATTACAGTACTTTCTATTTCTTATTAAATAGATCTAATTTCTTAAAGATGTTGTAATAGTCGTTTAATGATTGTTGTAACTTTGATTTATAGTCATTAATTGCAACAATGTTCGTTTTCTCTTATTCTTCTTTTCTCTTTGTCTTTGTCTCTCTTTATGTACGAGTTTCTCGCATGATTTACACGCATCTAGATACGCGTTTGCGATGCATAAGAAATTTATAGACGGGTCGAGGTTTTATGACCCCTTCGTATTGTGCAACTTTGACGAATCGACCGCTAAATTGTCGCTTTAATAACGACCCGTTATATTACATACTATGTCTCTCTTTCTTTCAAATGATCTTTTCTATTTCTGGTAACAATCTGTTCAAAAATCATTTGTTTGTAACGTATTTTTATTTTTCTGTTTCAGTTGTACGAGTTAAGCGATGATCCGAAAAGGAAAGAATTTTTGGACGAATTATTCGCGTTTATGCACAAACGAGGTAAGTTTTTTTACGAAAATTTATTTAATTTATTAATGATATATCAATTTTTGTTTGTGTTTCTAAGAAAAGCGATCATCTTAATTTGACGAATTTTTTTGCTGTGACGAAAGTCACGAAAGATGGAAATGAAAAGCTCGCCGCTTTTGGCATCTCCCTCGCAATAATTTTTCGTTTTTGCTGAGACCACCTCGGGTCTATCATTAGTATTATTACTATTATCATGAGGTTTGTGTTGTTGGTTGGTTGGCGGTGTTGGGTTCGTTTTATGCCTTAGGAACACTGTTTTAGAACGATTTTATAATCTTTCTAAACGGTTTGAGAATTTTACCTTGAAATTGTTTAAAAAAATCTTTGTTTCTGTAGCAAACCAAATTTTGGGTCATACAATATGATTGATTTTAACGCATGATTTTGTACTCAAGACTCTCTAAGTTTGAAGCAAGCACATTACTGTACAATGATCAAATTTATGATAAAATTTGTTTAATTATGAATTCATAAAAACCTTAAGAGACAGTTATTTAGAATACGAGCTTTGCTGGAAAATCCACACCAACTCAACAAAACAATGTAGATGTTGTTCAACCACATCAATTTTATAAATAATTGTTAAATATGAAAAATGTTGCCCGATTTATTGTTTCTTATAGACAGTTAGTCAATTGGGATTTTAAATGCAAAAATGCCATAGAAATGTAGCCTTGATAGATTTTACAAAAACAATTTTATGTGTTGGTGTTCTGTTACATCGTGTTAATGCTCGGTCTTGTTGGCAAAAAGTTTCATACTTACGATATTTATCAGTATCACGAACGCTTGAGATACGAAACTTGTGAAAAAAGAATGTTCTCATAAAGACTTTATTATGAATTGAATCCTCTCAAATCCCGACAGCTTCCAATAAATCTTACTAATTAATTAACTAGAAACAACTATAATACTAATTCACCCTCAGGAACCAACAAATGCTCCCGAACTAAGAACCAAAGATTTTGGACAAATCAAAATTCAGCAAATTATGTGGGAAATAATGCCTTATTGGCTTTTAACCTAACGCAGTGATGTCGCAGTGTTATGTCTTATCAACAATTATCTACATATAAACACCGTCCTACTTTAGAGTTAAGTTAATTTCAAGTTGAACCGCTTTTAATTTGGAATTGGTTTCATTGTGATTAATTTGTAAATTAATGAACTTCTCCATTGTCTTCAGGTGATGTAGTAATTGATGAAAATAATACAAATTGTTTTTCCAAAGATGAAAATTTTATTGAAAGATTATGTTACAACGACAAGTTTCGATCTATTAAGTCGTCATCAGGTTGTTCGCGTCAAAAAATGGTTTCTATATTGAGGAAAAACGGATGCATGTTGGTTAATTTATTATTTAATTAATTTAGTAACCAACATGCATCCATTTTTCCTCAATATTGAAAAACTGTTTTGATTCGAACAACCTGATGACAATTTAAAATCGAAGCCGGTCGTTGAGAACATAAATTTCAATAAAATTTTCATCTTCAGAAATACAATTTGTATTATTTTCAGTGATTAATTTGTGTTTGACTTCTTCTTTAAGTTGTTGAGCTTTTTTAGGTTCGATCATCTTGCTATGGAGTTGAATCAAAGAAATTGTATGTATAGAAGCAGTTGTAAACACTAAAACTTACTAATGCAAGATGCGCTTACTAAAATTCTTTGCGAAACGAAGAATGTGTACAGATCGGCCGATTATCGCCGAGCATTCCGATAATCGGCTGAATCAATAATCTGATCTGCGCACAATTTCTTTGATTCAACTCCAGAACAAGATGATCGAACTTTGAAATCTCATCAAATGGGTAGATTCTATATAATCGATAATTAAGTTGATGTTATTTACGACATTGTCACTACGTTTTTGTGCAAGTTAATCAAATCTTAGAAGAACTTAATCCCAACCTAACTTGAGAAAGAATATGCACAGATCAGACTATCGATTCAGCCGATTATCACCGAGCATTTCGATAATCGGCCGAATCAATGATCCGAACTGTGCACAATTTCTTTTATTCAACTCTAGAGCAAGATGATCGAACCTTAAAATCTCATCGAAAGGGTAGATTCTATCTAATCGATGATTAAGTCGACGGCGGACTATCGATGCAGCCAATTATCGACGACCTTCCGATAATTGGCTGAATCAATAATTCGATCTGTACACAATTTCTTTTGTTTAACTCCAGAGCAAGATGATCGAACCTTGAAGTCTCATCGAAAGAGTAGATACAATCTAATCGATTATTAAGTTGATGTTATTTACAACATTGTCACTTTTTTGTGAAAATATTGTGCAAATCACAAAAATCAAATCCTCGAATAACTTAATCCCAACCTAAGGCAAGGGAGAATATGTAGATACAGAGCGGACTATCGATTCAGCCGATTATCGTCGAGCATTCCGATAATCGGCTGAATCAAAAGTCCGATCTGCGCACAATTTCCTTGATTCAACTCTAGAGCAAGATGATCGAATCTAGAAATTTTATCAAAAGGGTAGATTTTATCTAATCTAAGATTAAGTCTTTGTAATTCGATCCGGAATCATGTTGTATATAGAGCTGTTAATGGCAACTGTGTCTAGCGTTATAATTTCGAATTTTATCTTTAAATTGTGAAGTAGAGACAGTTAAATTTATCAAAGTACATTGAGATAGATTATCCATGTAGTCAAAATGGACATAAAATGTTCCATTAGAATTTTCATTACTCGTCCCAGATCTCTATGGGTAGATGATTGTTTTGGTGGTCAAGAAGACGATGTGCGGATAATATTGATGTATGCATAAGTTTAGAAGGAATTGTTAAGACATACCAAGGTTCACAACGAGTTATGCAAGATAAGTCTTGTGTTGGTTGATTTAATATATAATATTCTCAGAAGAAGTCTTCGTAAGAAAGTGCTCAAACAGTTCTGTAAGAACTTGCCTATCTTCAGCGATTTTTCTTACTGTAATTAAATTAATAGCTGAAATTTCCACACTTGTTAATAAACAAGAAAAAAATAATATTATATATAAATAATTAATAATTTAATAATTTATATAAATAATATATAAAGTAATAATTATTACACGTTTTGGCTTAGTATTTCTGCATGCAGTGTTATCTTCAATCATTTTCTACTTTATTATCTTTGTCATTTCTAAAGATGCCCTGTTTTCTTAATCCTTTCTGATTTCTGAAACTACTTCTGTTAGCAAATGTACAGCCAAACATAGGTAATTTTCCATGACTTATACAGGTGCTTTATTAGCTCTCCATCAATCTTTGACATATGTCAGTAACATCAAACATTCACCAATAACAAAGTTGTCGTTGTAATATGTCAGTTTGCATTGCGTGTCATTATTATATACAATATAGCACTGATGAGTATTCTGATATAATTTTCGCATATAGTTTTTGGGATGGAAATGGTCAACAAACAGTACGAGAATATTAAGAATGTTTCCACAATCTAATTTTCAGCGATTCTTTCGGAAGATTTCGAGATTCAGGTAATCCTGCTCCAGCAAAAACTATTCCATCGCATGTCGTTAATGTAATGGACGAAGAAGTAATTAATGCTTTCATTAACAATAGTACACAGCATACAGTTAAGTCAAAATTTTGCATGGCGCGTATTGACCACGAAGTCTTTCATCCGTATCGTAAACGGGATATTTAAGCTCTACAGCCAGAAGATAATCAGCAACGGCTTTTGTGAATGGTTATTACAGCAACATGCCCAAAATAATGACTTCATTTCAAATATTTTCTGGATAAGTGAATCATATTTTATACGAGATAATTTAAATGATTACCATAATGAACATATCTGGGCATTACAACATCCGCATGCATTGAGATCACGGAAATTTCAACATTTCAGCATCAACGTTTTGGGTGGAATGTTTAAAAAGACACTTTAAAGATCGATATCATGGAAATTGCTCGATGAAAAACATTACGGTAAAGTTTATTGTAATCAGTGAACATTTCTGTGTATCATATGTTATTAATTTGGAAATTTTCGGATCTGTGGATTTTCTTTTATCGCGAGTTAAGTGGTGCAGGCAATATTGTCTACATTAAGATTTTTTTCTCAAAAACTATAAAAAAATTTCAAATTTGAACTGGTGGTAACCCGAAGTGTTCTTAATATGGGGTACATTTTATTTTATCGATATTCCACATTTATCAATTTCCAAATTAACATATGATACGCAGAATATATGATTACAATATATTTTACCATATTTTTTTTGTGGAGGGGTTCCGATGATATCGATCTCTAAAGTGAGGGGCCCTGACTTTTGGCACAGACTTTAGGTCTGTATGTACTTGATGGACGTTTGAACGGTATAAATTACACATTTTTTTAACAGTACACTTTTTTTTTAACAGTACGATTTATTTGAAGATATACCTCTTAATGTAATTCAAAATATGTGGTACAAGCAAATATGTGAGTATTTGTCGTAAACCAATATTTTCTAAACAAAAGAATTGGTAATAATGGTCCATTTGCTAGATCCCTTGACCTTAATCCATTGTATGTCTATTTATGGGATCATATGAAACAAATTGTGTATCAAGTGGAAATTAACACGCGAAAACAATTATTAAATATAATACAAATGGCTGCTACTCAAATAAGAAATCAACCAGACATTTTAATTCGGTTGAAGAACTCTATGATATATGCGATATATGTAATATATCGCACGTAAATAATTAAAATAGGATATTAGGTGCATTAACGTTATTTGGCAATTGAATTAGCTAATATACGTCAAAGTTTGAAGGTGAGCTAATAAATCACCCTGTTTGTTATATTAATCAAAACATATCAACAATTATCATATAAGGGTTATATCTTTGTGTTTTTTTCTTCTTAACTCAGGTTTTTATTTCATAAACGCTATTTGAGAAATATTCTTTCTAATTTTATTAATACAATAATAGGTTCAACCTAACCCGACTCAACTTAACTCAATGTACCACTTCCTGATGTAAAGTTGAAGGGAGTTTTTATTAAAATATATCAATCATTAAGCTATACAATTGTCCTTATTACCTATTTAGGTTAAAGATAATAACAGTTAACAAAATTTAATTCTTGAAGTACAAATTGTTATTTTAGTAGTAAATTTGAATGTTATTATTTTATGTATGAAGTGTTATTAACAAATTTCTACAAAACATTTTTAGTATTTTTGAAAAATTTTTAAATAGACATATTTTAGCGGTTATCAGGAATTGCTCATCAGTTTTAATGGTTTTCTTCTAATGCATGCATACATTTACATTACCATTATGACTAAACAACTAAGTAATCTAAATAACCTTGAAGTGTTAACTTATAAATATCAACTTCATTTTGAGTAATCGTGTAAGTTAAAAAAAATAATTACAATCGCGATATGAATTTTTGATGATGATGAATTAAACGGTAGCCGGGGAGTATCGTGAAAAGAAAAAACGAAACTTGACGGGTTTTTATAATACTTTAATAGCTTAATAGCGGTTCGTATTTGATACCGTTCATTATTATATCGAAATTGGAGCAATTTTCATTTTAAACTTCTCTACCTGCTTAGGGATACAAACCTCGGCTACCGTTTTATTTTTTATTAAATACTAAGATTTATGTATTTTGGTGAATTTATTCATAAATTTAAAATAATTTTAAAATTGAAATTAAAACGTACCTACATATTTATGAAAATTAATTTTAATGATTAAACGATAATTTTAATTCGTCCAGGTCCCCAGACGTTATATTTATAGCAATCTCCAACCCATTCTAATTATATTAGAGAAGCATAATGCGACCCACTATATTTCTCTCAACTCTCATACAAAACCTAAACGTATAAATACGGAGACTGAGAGAGTTTAAATTTATTTTAAAAACTCCTAATGATCCTCTTCATAACTTGGCAACACAATTCATTATTTTAAATCGCAACTTTCTCTCATCCCGATGTTGATTAAAATTAATTGTATTAAAAAGATTAATTAAATTGTTTTTCAATTTTTTTTGTCGCTCAATAATAATAATAGATAATAGAGGCGTTGATGAGTGACGGGAGCGTCGCGACGCCTCTCTTCTTCACGTGGACGACATCGCCGTCGTCCTTTTAATGTTGCCAACACAAATACACAGGAAGTGTCGTCCGCTAATTATAAATGTGGCGTCATCAATCATTTTACATTTGTGCGTATACAAGTTTCGACATAATGGATTTTTTTCGTCAAAAAAGTATAAATTACTTGTTGTAAATTCATAAAAAATTTAAATTAAACAACGTTATAAGGAAGCCTTTTAAGGAACTCTTTAAGAAGTCGAATTCTTTTTAATTTTTTCAACTACGTGTTAATCAAAAACGTTTCTAATTTGCTTTTATGAGTCGACGGAAAGTGGCGCGATTTGATCACATTCCGAGATCGGTGAATTAAAAATTTGATGGGGACGAAATTTGTTCGGAAAGAAAGAGTTTTTGTTTTTTAATGACCCAATCGTAAAACGGATTTTTAAACTCCCGAAATATCGCGAAATAATAAAACACCGAACACTACAAATCGTTAAAAATAGTCGTATAAATCGGGATATTTCTTTAGCAAAAGCGGTTGCCAGAACGATTACTCGGTCTACATCGAATTCGATGTCGCGATATTAATTTTGAATGTCTCCAAAATATAAGAATTTCATTTTTATCTCTGTTTTTAAACTCGAAAAGAAAATCTATTTAAGAAATGAAATATGAATTCGGTTTTTAGCTTTTTTTATTGAAGCAATTAAAAGTTTATATTTGAAAGACAAAGTCTTCACCACATCAATCGGTCGGGTTACATTAACTCGCTCGCTTTGATTATATGAAAAGGTTTGCGTCGCGACGCCGCTGCCTGAAAAGACCGGGGAACGCTCCCTGAAACGAAAAGAGAGAGGGGGAGGGAACCGAACGAGCCGTATAAACAAATTTAACTTTATATTGCCCATTAAGACTTCGTGATTTACGACGGAGTAAGTGTGAAATTTTCAGACTTGTGTAATTATATCACAATTAGGACGAGAAGTCTTTAAAACCCAGAAGAAATATGAAAAAAAATTAATTGATTCACAAAATTGACCTATTATTGAAAATAATAAAAGAGAAATTTTAAATTTTCTTTTAGTTCGATTAGCCGGAACTGGCGAGACTCACGTAGCGGAAAATATAAATTCGTAATTACCCAGACTGTAAAAGACACCTTTTTATTTTCTTTCAGTTTAAACGCGTTTCCGTTCCCTTAAAATTCTTAGAATTCAAATATAGATTCATTAAAAGAAAGAGAAAAAGAAATTCCCTGTGTATAATCGCGTACTAATGAAACGTATCCGTATTTATTTAAGAATGTAGCCTTAAAATAATAAATTAACAGTACAGCTTCACTAATTCGGACAGAAAAAATTGTCAAATCGTACGGACTTGCGAATTTTACAAACTATAGAAATATTTGAAAGATATAGAAAGATTTATCCATTTAATGTTTTTGAAAAAAAATCATTAATTATTTGCAGTTCTGTATTTTGAATATAATATTTGCTGACTTTTCCTTTTAGCCGTCTTAATAATAGAATATCTTGTCTTGAGATATTATTCTCCTTAGCCCATTGAATGCATTGAGAGAACCACCGAATGACATGTTTGTGTAAGAGTTTATTAAAAGCTTCATTTTCGTAGTCATTCATGTTCGTTGCGGTGTCGTTGTCTTTTCAAACCTCTTCACTTAAGTCTTGATGAAAATTGACTACTCCCTCAGTTTGCCTAGTATTCCAGTTAATCACTTGGTCCGAACTAAGTTGTGGATCAAGAAAATGTTACATTTCTTTAATGTCATTTAAATTGGTTTGTATCGATTTAGAATTCCATTGTTCCTTTCTCTCATTAAGAGGAATCTCGATACTCTTGATCCCAATCACTTGTTGGGCACAGTTGTCTTCAACTTTTATTTAATTTTTTTTCACTTAGGTTTCCAAGATTCAACCAAGTATATAACAAATTCTTTTAAATTATAAGTAAGGTCTGAATGTATATGCGATAAAAATAAGTAGTATAACTTTTTATATGTTGTTAAAATTGGTCAACGATATTATGGGGAAAAACAAAAAATGTGTACTTGCATCGGCAAGAATTACAAACACTATTTTCAATAGTGTTTCAAGTTTTTCTAGTAAAACTTGAACAGGTTCGAATATGCTTGAACAGGTTAGGTTTAGCCATGCATCTGAAGATATTTTTTGAACAAAGGTTTCCATAATAAATATGTTAGTTGCTGAAATAGAGTACTTTACAAGCAGATTTGGCAACCCTGTCATGCATTAAGTGACTCAAAAGCTTTTTTCCGTACGGTATTTTTATATTTTTAATTTTCATTGCTGTACAGTTTGGAGGTGATAACATAGCTCTAAAGTTTTCATCAAAATTTAAAACCTCTTTTGATGTATGTGATGTAACATTGTCTATTAAAAAAGCACCTTTTGTGACAAGTCTTTGCTCCACAAAAACTTTTTAAATCCTTCCTGAAACATTTTTTGAAACACTCCATGAATATTGTTTGTGTCATCCATGCTTTCTTACTGGCTTGATATTCTAGTTCAATTTTTTTAAAACATCTAGGATGCAGGGATTTTCCGAAAACAAGCAGTTATAAGCTAGGACTTTTCTGCGGCATTAAAACAAAGTATGAATGTAAACCTTTTTCATTTTCATGAACCTAGATGTTTCGTAAAGTTTTTCAAAAGGCAGCACTTTCATCAGCATTGTATACTTGGTGCTCTAATAAATTCATTTCGTTGACTATTTTTAGGAACTTCTCTTGAAAATTGTGTTACTGCACTTATATCAGTAGACAATTTTTAAATTGCGAAACCCTGCTTCTTTTTAAATTTATCTAATCAACCAGAGTTGGCCAAGCAATCTTCCGTTCCTGTAATTTTTGTATAAAAATATCTGGCTTCTCACTTAAAATTCCTGAAGAAATTGGTACATGAAGATTTCTCCGTTGTAAGAAGCATGTATATAAAGCTTTGTCTACCCTAGGATGTTGTCCTTGATGCATAACTTTTCTGGAGCCTAATAAAAGACATATTCTGTTATTTTAAACCTAAAAGTTATAATTGTATATGTATAAACAATTAATACCTGGGCCATGGTAAGTAGTTGAACCAAACTATCTAATTGTTGTTTTCTTTTATTTAGTATCATATACCGTTGATTTTGGTAGCCTAAAATTTTCCGTCACAACGCGAATACTTTGATCACACTGAGCAGATAAACAATTTTACATTTTTCTATTAATGATAAAATTTTATGACTTCGTTTCATTTTTACTGCATATATGGTCGTTCTAGCAGTGCCCAACCGACTGTGAGTGTGTCCAAATTACTGGAGTGTTTTATATTCCAAAAAAAATAAATGGAAAGAGCATAAATGTTTTCTGGGAAGGGTGTTGAATAATTTGCTTCAATTTGTCAAAATCACTTGCGCATAAGAGGTTTTGTATCTTTTCCAACATATATGAGGCGCTAGGTTTAATATATCAACATAAAATCATTACTTTTTAAAGATTTCATTTTTTTTTCGCCTCACTAAAGAGAGGATAAATTTTTTTTTGCAAGAAAGTAAATAATTTGTTCTAAATTGCCAAGATCGCTTGTGTGTGAAGTGCTGGATTAGATATATCTCTACGAAATCGTCAACTTTGAGAGATTCTATCGTCGCAAATGCTAGTAACCTCTCGATTAAAGGGTAATTGTCTTCTCGATAAAAAGGTAATTGTTTTCTTATAAGAGACTTTGCATCTTTTCTAAGTTATATGAGGAACAATTTTACTTTGAATTACCGAGGTCACTGATAACCTCGGCAAAGTGAAAATAAATGACTTTTTATAAGAGTGCAAAATATCTTAGTTCTTTACCGTCATATATAATTTAGTCCAAAATCGTTGAAATTGCGGACGAGGCGCTAAATTTCATATCAACACAAACATTTGTCTTCTTATAGTAATGTTGAATACCTTATATTTACCAAGATATATGATTTTGTCTGAAATCATCGAGGTCGTTTGCAGGCGATGTGGTAGATTTGATATATTAAGACAAAACACTCAGTTTTACAGATTTTAGCAATCGACCTCAGCAGAGTGAGTACATATGTCTTTCTATAGCAATGTTGAATACTTTGCGTTTACCAATCGCAAAGTAGATCGTTTGCAGAGCTCACGTGGAGTCTTACTAGACGTAATATATCAATACAAAATTATCAGATTTGAAGGTTCTAGTCTTTTCATAGGAATGTGCAAAATCGTCGAGGTTACTTGCGGATGAGACGCTAAATTTCATATATCAACAGGAAATCATTAGTTTTTGAAAGTTTTGGCGTCTCGCCCGTAAGTGACCTCGACTGAGTGAGTACATACAGGGTGTCTCACGACGTGACTACCATAGCATAAATGTCTCATGAACATACATCCAAAACGTACGAAAATAAATACACAAAATTAACTTAATTTACGTTTATTGTCAAATGCATAACAAATTATTATTGATAGCCACCTCGACTTTATAATAATAAGAAAATCAACAGCTAGCTAGGTTACGATAGCGTTTTAGGTCTAGCAATATGTGATTCAATCTTCATCATCTTTAGCAATTCAAATAAAACCAACACATGAGTGTTTAATGATGAAAGATTTTATTCTTTAATTTCGGTGATACATGTTTCGTACACAAAAGTAAAGGTTATGACTATATTAAATTAACTAAATAACAATGTTTTGTTAATATTGTGTGTTAATAATGTTTTGTTAAAGTTATGTCTTTTTTTAGTTAATTTAATATATTCATAAGCGTTACTTTTTTCTACCAGTCATGCCTGAAGACGGAACTCTGTTCCGAAGCTGTTGTAGTACCGAAATTAAAGAATAAGCTCTGTCATCATTAAAATAATAAATTGTTGGTTTTATTTGAAGCGTTTTGGGTGTTCATTAGACATGCTAGACTTAAAATCACCCTAGCAACTATGGCAATTACATCGTGGGACAACGTGTGTATCCTATAGCAATATTAAACAGTTTGCATTTACTAATATACAGGGTGTTAAAAAGGGAATGTAAAATATTTAAAGAGATAATAATACAAATCAAAATAAACAAAGAAATCTTAATAAACATGGTCTCCAAATGAAAGGTGTTCCTTAGACTTCATTTTAAATCTTAGACAACATATGTGGATCCAGCATAAGATTTTTGGTCCTTATCCACTTGGATGGACAGGAAGAGGCAGACCTGTACTATGGCCTGTAAAACCGCCTGACTTAAACCTTATAGATTTTTTTTTGTGATATTGTTCCTTCTTCTCATTTTCTACCCAAAAAAAACTGCAAAACCGTTTAAATGAACGTCAATGAACGGTTTCAGAGATATTTTAACAATAAAGTCTTAATAAACATAAGCCCGCAAATGCTTATGTTTATTAAGACTTTATTGTTTACTTTGGTTCATTCTATTTAACACCCTGGATGTCATTTTAAATAAAACTGTCAATATCGCTTGCGGACATCTCGCAGAATCATACTAAACGTAATATGACAATAAGAAATCATAAGTTTTTGGCGAAATGAGGATAAATGTCTTTTTACAAGAGTGTGAGTTATATGATTTTGTCCGGAATCGTCGAAGTTGATGGACGAGGAAGATTTATTCATGTTAACGAAGGTGATATCTTGTTTTACATAACTGCTTCTTCTCTTTGCTTTTTTATAACTATAAGGTCAGTATAGTCAACATCACCATCTTTTTTGATGGCCTTATACCACGGTATTCTTCAATATCATCATCTTCAAAGTCGTTTGAATAAACATTAATAAATTAGGACAAATGTATATGTATATAGTTGACAGAAAGAACTCCCTTTGGGTACCAATGTTCGCAAGTATTCAAGCGATTTGGACTCTGGATTCTCATTAACCCACTAGCGGTGTAGAATGACGAGTGGCACATTTTCGTCATCATCCAAATTTGAAACAATCCCATCTAAAATATTCCTCCAACATTTTGTTACAGTTTCAAGATTAAGTTGGTTCCAAGCTATTATTAAGTTGATTACTACGTCTTTGATAATCAACTTTTTCAAAGCGTCGGAAACATTTGTAGTAAAATAATACACTTTGGTTTCTTAAATGACACTTTATTGATATCTATGTACTGAAATCATTTAGGGCGCATACGAACATAACATCGAACTGCCCATATAACCTCTGTGAATTCATTGTGAATGTAACGGCTTGACCGGGGAAGTATTAAATTTATCAGATATTTACACTCAAAGCAATGGCTCGCTATCGACTTTACAAATTACTAAAATCCGTTTCATAAATGGAGGTACAATTTACAGTTTGTTCACGGTATACGGTGGCCTTGCATAAATATTTTGTTATTCACATTATGCGAGGTTTCTGTTTTGCATTGTTCACACCATCATGTATTTGGATTAGTACTGTATTTAGATTTAACCATCCCAAGAGTCTTGCGGCTAAATCCAAATGTTTTTTAGTATTAAGGTCTAGTGTTAGTTTTGGTGCTGATATTAGCTCTACTTGTAGCTGTTATTCGGTTTTACGTTATTGTATACTTACATCGAACTAAAACTAGAACTAACATTAGACCTACAAAGATTCAGGTTTACCCGAAGAACTAAAAGTATAACCAATAAACTAAAAAGTATAACTGATAAAAATAAATAATGTTTATAGTTCCAGTGTTAGCTCTAGTGTTAGTGTTGGTCTAGTTTTCGTTGTACAGTGCTATGATAATGGTGGGTCATATTTTCGTGTAGTTAGACAGTAATCATAGAAGAAAAATACATGAGAATTGAATACAACATAGAAAAACTTCCAAGGTTACAAGAATATGTCACGTTGGAGCACGTAAACTTAAAAACAATTTTTGGAAATGGTTTTAAATAGTAATTGTTCTATATGTTTGCCATGCAGATTACATATCTGATCCATAAATTTGGCCTGCTTCACTGTATAACTGTTCACTAGGAATACTGGTAAACGGCAAAAAGACATAGTTTAATGCAATTTTCTGCAAAACAGGGTACTGTCTGGAATTCCATATGAGTATATATCGGCATACTGCTGAAGTTTTGGTTCAAATAGATCGCAATAAAGTTTTAATGTCTTTTTGTAAGTGTTGAATACCTTGCAACTTTGACAAGATACACGATTTTATCTATATACGAAATCGTTAGTTTTGGAGAATTCTAGCTTGTGATGTCATATCATATCTCAAAATATCTTATATTTAATATGCAAGTTATTACATATCATTTCAAAAGATAGTTTCATCAAAATTTCAAGAACGCATTCAAAGTATTTTTTTTAAGAATTCGCATTATTGTGTACATTTAACATGCAAAAATTATGTATCATTTGAAAATGCGTAACATTAGGATTAATTTGATACAAAAATCATTGCTTAATCATTACTTTGTTTAATTAATTCATTAAATCTTAGAATTATAAAAACGTATTCAAAATATTTTTTCAAAAATTCATTTTAAAACGTAGCCATAACAAATATCGATTATGTTTCAATAATATAATATACAGGTTTGATCAAAATATATAAAAAAAGTTTTAAATATTAAAAAAATTTTTGAAGGTCGTAAAAGTTATTTCGAAGAACGGAACAACACGACATCACAAAGCCGAAAGGAAATCGTGTCGAAAAAAGACGCGAAACATTTTTTTTGTGGAATGGAAGGGGAGAAACGAAAAAGGCTCTCTCCTCGGTTTAATAAACCGAAATAAAGCCCCGGTTTAATAACGCCCTATAAATATTTTTTTGAGAGCACGTTTTCGATCGGGACGACAAAAAAACTCTTTAATTTTTTTTGTTGTTTTTATTCCTTTTATTTATTTCCCGAAGTTTTATTTTTGTACCCAGGGGAGGCGTGCCGTTTCATAGGACACGGTCGTTCTTTTAAAAATCTTTTGTAACAGAGAACGTAATAAACGTACATAAATAATATCAACACATACGTACACGTAAATAATATCTTTTCAAACATTTTGTTTTTTATTTTTTCAATTAGATTAGTCATTTTTGAAATATTTATTTAAATTTAGTTCTGAAATTTCAATCTTAATCTCGACCATTTTAATTAAAATTTGTCCTACGCTCTCGCCAATCTGCACGCCCCAATAAATCTACGCCAGCTCGTTGATAGTGATTTATAGCGTTTGTAATCACACCGTGCCTCAGAAATAATGATGGTGTAGCAATTTAATGAGTTAATCGATTGAAAATCTTAAGGAAATCTTGAGATCAAAAATAAATTAAGAACAAATAATTTTTTTTTGATGCATTTTTAAATACCCAAAGAATATTTGGGTGTTAAAAATTAAGGCGTGCCGACCGACTTGGTAGTCTCTTTCTCGTTCTCTCTTTCTATACGCTAACGAGAATCAACTCTCGGGGTTCCGATCCAATTCAGAGACAATTACGTGGACCGCGGGGATCCTTTAATGGTTAAATTGCCTTCTCGCACCTTACTCTTGATTTTTATTAAGTATCCAGATAGAAAAAGAAGAAAAAATCGTAAAGAGAATTAATCAGTTATTATGTTTATTAAGTACTTTGGCTTAATAGACGTATCGGGAATTGCTTAATCAACATTTCAGGATGTTAATTACAGCCATTATGCTTAGAAGGCAGAATAAAAAAGATAGGTTAGGGTTAAATTGGATTTGCCTCTATAAATGTTCGTCGCAAACAAAAAGTGTTTCAAATTAAAGACTAATATTTTTTATTTTTCAAACTAGGTTTTAGTTTTTCTAAAAAAAACTACAAATCGATAAATAATGCATGAGAAGCACTAGATCCAAATATTACACATTTGTTACATGTTTGTTACATGTTTTTGTGTCTTCTCGATCTTACGCGAAACCTTTATAAACAACACCAAAGTTTTTATGGAGAGTTTTTCAAATTTAATATTAATTATTATAAAAAATTTAAGACAATTTTAAGATCTGAAAATGTTACCAATCCTTTTAGTTTTGCATAGTTCATCGATTTTTTGAAACAGGGTTTTTCTATTCGATTGGGAGTAATTACCCCATTATGTTATTCAGGTTAGGGAGGTTTTAGACAAGAATCCTAATTTTGCAATAATCATATATTTTTCTCCAATTATTGTATTCGAAAGGTTTTGTTATCTTCACTAATTTGTCAGAAGGATACATTGTTGTAAATTGGGTGTCAAGCCATATACTTATTGCCATTCACTTCTGATCATTCACCCTCGAAGGTTTTTAAATTCTGAAGTCTTCCCACAGAGTTTCGGCAGGAATGCCGAACTTTAACTTTTATATCACTCTTATATCCGCTCTGGTAATTTGTGAAAATCTGTGATTTGACATGATCGCTCCATTATCTTCGTCTATCGGATGCTCATCTGATTATGTTATGCATATTTTTGTTTGCTATTCAAAGCACTAACATAATATTGAAAGCAAGACGATTCTCCAAATGTTGTAACATTGAAAGGTTCTTCATTAATTTGTCAAAATAAATAAATAAATAAATAAATAATCATCTTTAACAATTTAGCAACAATACATAAACTAAATACAAGTTATTAAACAAAAATAAAGAAAACTATTACTTATACGCCTCGCACAATCACCGGGCAACAATTCAGGAACAAAGACCTGATCTTCCATTGTCACCCTGACACAAATGAAAGAGAAAAAAAAGTATACAAACAAAAAGATTTAATAATACTAAATATTAAAACTAATTCTAATTCACATTAATTCACAATCAAATAATATTAATATTTATAATATTAATCGACTATCAAATACAAATTTAAAAAAAAAAATGAAAAATGCGCATATCTAATTTATAAAAACTTAATAATATAATGATATAAGAACTAAATGAAGCCAAAAATAAAAAGAAATGTAAAACCAAAAATCAAAAATGAAAAATGCCAGACCGCCAAATAACCAACGAGTGCTACCACCTAAGAGCATCGCCCAACACATTCAAATATCGCCCCTGAATAATAATCAAACTTTGACTCTCGAGCAACCCTGTATAAAGTCTCCTTCGAAACCGTGCCGCATCCGCGATCCTAAGGTCAACAGGCAACTCATTGTATGATTTGTATATATGGTAGGAGAATGAACGTTTAAACATTGAAGTTCTGTGATACGGGGGGTAAATATCGTATCTTCCTCTGGTATCACGACTCCTTACCAAAGAATTGAAACGAATTTTATTAAATAAATACTCAGGAATTTCAGAGTTAATTAATTTTTTATAAAATAACAGAGTGTGAAGCTGTCTTCTATTACCCATTGACAACCACCCCGCCTTAGTTAGTTTATAAGTTATGGAATCGTATTTACGAATATTATAAATAAATCTTAAACAGTTATTTTGAACCATTTGAATGCGTTTAGCGTCGAGAGCACTAATCGCAAGATGATAGACTGGAACTAAGTAATTAAAATGTGATAACACAAGTGCTTCACAAAGTCTCGTCCTCAAGCGAGTAGGAAGACACGATCGGTGAGGATATATCATCCGCAAGCCCATGTATGCATTTTTTATATACCGGCTAATTTGAGTGACATATCTAAAGTCATTTGACAAAGAAAGACCCAAACTCTTAGCCTCGTCGACAAAGGGGAGGGTACATCCATCTATGTTAATATTTATTAGATTTTTCAACTCCGCACAGACACGCCGATTACCGAACAGCACAACCGCAGATTTGGCTGGATTTAACTTCAACTGATGCATATTTGATGTTGCCCACAGGGTGTGAAGGTCAAGATTGATTCTCTCTTGAGCAGCAATATATTCCTCAGGTTTAAAAGAATAAAATAGCTGGGTATCATCGGCATACATATGAAACTTATTGAACTTAATGCCTTTAAAAATAAGTGAAGTGTATAAGGTATACAAGAGTGGCGCGACCATTGAACCCTGTGGGACACCATGCTCTACCGGCCTAGGAGCAGACAACATATTATCAATTTGAACAGCTTGGCAACGACCAGATAGGTAACTACCAAGGAGTTGTCGTCCAGACTCACTCAGACCAAAGTATTTTAAAATTCAAAAGGATACATCGTTCTAAACTAGGCGACAAGCCGTATTCTTATTGCTATTAACTTCTGTCATTCACCTTGAAAAGTTTTCTTCTGACGTCTGAAGTCTTCCTTCAGACTTTAGACCTCATATTTTACCTTTTATATCACATTTTCAGAGGCGTCTAGGAAGCCTGATTTCATGCGGTTTTACCTCTCTGATAATTTGCGAAAATTTGTGATCTGACATTTTTCCGATATGATTTCTCCATTATCTTCCTCTGTTGGACGTTCATCTGATTATGTAAGCACATTTTTGTGCTGAACATTCAAAGAACTAACATAATATTGAGGGGAAAATTCTCCATATCTTCCAATATTGAGATGAGGATTCTCCATATATTACAATGTTGTCTCTTCTTTAATTCATTTATCAGAAGAGTGCATTGTCATAAACTGTGAGTCAGGCAGTATCCTTATTGCCATTCACTTCTGATCATTCATCACGGAAGGTTCTCTTTCATTCTGTCTTCCTTCACACTATACTGTTCACGTCTGTAGTGCTAAATTTTAGCAAGCATTTCTCATCTTCATATGTGTTTAGGAACCCTGACATCATACGGTTTTCATGATTTGCGAAAATCTGTAATCTGGAATCATCCCGATATGATCTCTTTATTATTTTCGACTGACATAAATCTGATTATGATACACATCCTACGTTTTTCCGTAATATCTTCGCGTCATGTGGTGTAGGAAAGAATAGACAATTATTGCATAACAGATATTCGTCTTTCTCGGAGGAGCCTTATGACTATGATGATCCTGACCTTCCCTTTTCTTTCTACTTGCCAAAACTTCTTTTTTTACATAACTTATCGTTTTTTTTTTTGAAATACGGTCATTATATTCGACTAAGTCTGACGGTCCATTATCTTATTCAACTTACGGAGCTTTCAGACCTAAAAACTAGAATCCTAATCTGATCATAATTACATATTATCCATTAGATTGAATTTTGAACTTTGTGCTGGACATTTCAAAGCACTAACATAATATTAAGAGGAAGATGATTCTCCAAATATTGTAATGTTGAAAGATTTTATCTTCTTTAAGTAAATTATATTTCTGGTAATCTAATTTCTATTCATCTTATTTATTAGAAGGTTCGTATTGAAGGCTTGCTTCGGACTTTCAGCTGATAGTTCGAACTTTAATTTTCAGATCAAGGGTATCCAGGAAGTCTGACCTTATACGGTAATCCCTTTCTGATGATTTGCGAAAATCTGTGATCTGGTATTTTCCCGACATGATCTGATGAAAGAATAGACAGTCGTCGAAAGACAAATTTTCTTCACGCTCTGAACAGTCTTATGATAATGAATAGTCTAAGAATCATTAGAGCCTAAGATTTCCATGCGACATCGCTCAAGCACACCATACCACTTATTTCCTGATTTCTATGACTTTTGCTATTAGACCTCTATTACTAGTGATGTGTGCTTCAAAATATGATTCATCGCATAAAAGTGTACCAAATAGACGTACTCACTAAAAACCATTTCACTCCAACACACGACAACTTACGGTACTTACACGATATTACTATATCTGTAATATAACGAAAATAGTAAATACTAATAATAAAATAATAATAATAAATACTATAATGAAAATAATAACGGAAATCGATTCACTTACACTTCACGTGGTACATACTATAATCCCATGATGCTCTGTAATCATATCAAACCGCATGTTTACATCTTCCTGGCTAACAGCTTCCTCGGCTGTTGTTACGAACTGCGTCTGCAAAAGATGTGATTGATGATGAATGCCGAAATGAACTCCAAGTTTCATATAACATTTTCAAAGATATTAAGGAAGTCGGACCTCTTACGGTAAATCCATTTCTGATGCGAAAATCTATGATCTGGTATTTTCCTGGTATGATCTCTCCATTATCTTCGTCTACCGGATGTCTGCCTGATTATGTTAAGCATAGAACATTTTTTTCTTAATATCATCACTTCTTATATTTACTTCTCGCTCAAAACAGCTTTATGATAATAATTAGCGCTCTAAGAATCGCCTTATAGATACCTACATTTCTTTCTGTTTCTTATATTTCCATACTACATCGCTCCAACCAAGTCCTTTCGTGATTTTTGTGCTGACTTTTTCTATTAGATCTCTATTGCTTGTGATGTGTACTCCATGATGTATTTAACAGCATTATGATTTATGATGTAAACTGTAAGTTTACACTTTCATGGCTAACTGCTATTTTGGCTGTTGTTACGAACCATGTCTGCGCAGGATATAATGGATGATGAATCTTCAATTATTTTATCCATCATCATCCTCGGTCTTAACACAAGTCTTACTCACTGCATATTCCTGTTGGTATTCACTTCTGGTCATTCATTTTCAAAGATTTTCTTTCATTCTGAAGTCTTGTTTCAGATTTTCTGCTGGACTGCCAAAGTCCAACTTTCATAACACATCTTCAGGTTATCAGGTTATGATTGATGATGGATCTTCAGTTATTTTATCCATCATCTTCCTCAAAACTTACAAAAGTCTTACTCACTGCTCACTACTCACTCTTGATTGAAGTGGGGAACCTGCGTTTAATTCTGTATACTGCCACTAATAGCGTTCGTTTTCATTACAAAACGTATTTCGACAGTTCTGATACAAGAACCTGTAACAGAACTGTTGTTGAAGTAGTAATTTTCTTGATTGTGTTGTGTTGTACAGTTGTGTGCGGAGAAAGAGCCAGCCTAAACTCAGTGTCCCCTCATCTCGTTCGACCAACCTAACCCTAGGGCGTTCAATATCTTACGAACGTATCGTACAGTTCTGGTTCAAATATACAGGGTTGGGTTGGGTTTAGCCATGCTTATTTAAACATTTTTTTTAATGCTGGCCTCTATCATGAAAGTTTCTGAAATAGAATACTTTACAAACTGATTTGGCAACCCTGTATATGTGAATTGAAGTAAAACTAACACTAGATCTAGAAGTGAAAACTTTTGGTTTAGACGTGCGTCTTTCAATTCTGTTAAACCCGGTTGATTCCAGTTCAGGTCTAGTGTCAATTCTAGTTTTACTTAAGTTTGAATACAGAGGGTTGGATTGGATTGGATTTATCCGTGCATATGAAGAAATTTTTTTAATGGAGGCCTCTACTACAATGAATATTTTTTGAAATAGAGTACTTTACAAACTGATTTGGCAACCCTGTATATGTGAATTGAAGTAAAACTAGCACTAGATCTAGAAGTGAAAAGCTTTTGGTTTAGACGTGCGTTTTTCAATTCTGTTAAACCCGGTTGATTCCAGTTCAGGTCTAGTGTCAATTCTAGTTTTACTTAAGTTTGAATACACAGGGTTGGATTGGAATGGATTTATCCGTGCATCTGAAGAAATTTTTTTAATGGAGGCCTCTACTACAATGAATAGTTTTTGAAATAGAGTACTTTACAAACTGATTTGGCAATCTTGTATATTTCAATTGAAGTAAAACTTCAGACGCACGGCTAAAGCCGAATCTTTCCACTTCTAGGTCTAGTTTTATATCATAAGATCTAACTCTAGAACTAGAAACATTCGGGTTTAGCCGTACATCTCTCAAGACGGCTAAACCAGAATGATTCTGATTCTATGTCTAGTGTTAATTTTATTTTTACTTCAATTCAAATATACAGGGTTGGGCAGGGTTTAGTCATGTATCTGAAGACATTTTTTTAAATAAAGGCCTAGTTTTTGTAATAAGGTACTTTATAAACTAATTTAAAACCCTGTATATGTGAATTGAAGTAAAACTAGTACTAGACGCATGCATTTAAAGACTTTTTAGTAAATCCTTTACCAAAAGATAATTTACTACCTTGTTATGTTTTTCGAAGTTTTTTCTTTGTAAAACATTGTAAACGACAAAATTGGATGTGTTGAAAGTTTTGAATTTGTAAAGTTTTCGTCAAACACTGTTTACAAGAAACAACGTCGATAAAACTTTTAAATAACAAATTTAACTTTCATTTCCTGCTGCTGTAGACAGTACTCAAAACTAGTTGCGCATCCAAACGTTGCCTATGTATGGTAACCATGTATTATATCAAGCGATCAAATAAGTCGATACATAAAAAAATACTTTATCAAGCGCTTTAAGCTTGCTTTAAAATAAGAATAAAACGCATGGGAAAGTAGTATTTTTTGATCGCAGTGTATCTTCTCTAGACTCACTGTAAGTTACAAATCTGAAAGATGACCTCCACAATTTGGAGTCCTCCCAGACTTCGTACATCGTTCTTCAAATTATTTATTGTTGATTACTTTAGCGTTTAAGTTGCACAATTTCAAAAAAAAACATAATATACTTTTAGATTCGATTCGTTCATATTGATTTCAAATTTATTCAAAATTTCTTGTATAATAATTTTTTGCATTTCCAAATATATAAATCAACCAAAAATATGTTTTCAGAAAAAAAATCCCGACGTGCGAGATCTAAAATTAAATAAATCATTAGAGTCCGTCTCTCCAGATAGATATTCATTAACGATCTCGCGTATCAATCACCTTTAGGACGACGACTGCGATGAGGACGTCGTGGTTGTGCGGTTGGTTTCGTTCTGGCACACGGTCGACTTCCTCCAAAATAAACAGATGACCCGTATCACGTCGCTGTCACGTCTATAAACAATGTTATGATATTTCTGTTCGCGCCGGCGTTCGCTTCTTTCGATTTGACATAAACGTTATATCATTAAGACGTCTTTTTCTCTTTCTGCCCCGCGGTCCCCAAGTAGTACGTCGCCGTGGGGCATTTTTATTTTCTTCTTTTTAATTTTTATCGTCGTCGTCGTCATTTCTGACCTTCTTCTTCACGTCATCATCATCCTTCATCATCGAATCAGTTTCCTTTCACCTTTCTCGATCTTCGTCATTTTACTTTTTTTTACTTCTCGATGTCTCTCGTCCGTGATTTGAATTAATCACGACTTTAACTTCAGATCTCGTTCCTCTTAAAAAGAACGATGATGTATAGCTAGAGATTTTAGATGAGATTGGAAGCTTTGTTTCTGGTCCATTTTTTTTGTTTTTCAAATCTGTCACGATCGTTATTAATTTTGATATTATTGATTTTCTTTTTGTTTCGTGCGAAGGAGGAGAAATGTTTTATTGTTTTATTGGTGGCGTGGGTGTTAAAGGTTTTTGGTTTGCAAAGTTGGTACAACAAACACCACTCCACAACATATGGCCGGTGGTGCTGCTGCCCGCTTAAAGTTCTTATTCTTAGCCGTGCCGATAACGTCTCGTTCCCTTTTGAATTCCACCGGTGTATTTCTAGTAAAATAACCCATAATTTGCGCCATAAAATTGCCGGTGCACGTTCGGCCAATGCCGTGACGCCGTTCAAATTGTTCGCGAATGGATCTATCATTATACATATATGAGAGGGAGTCGTGACCGATCGCGCAATTTTATAAAACTATAAATGGAGGACTATTTTCTACAACCAACTACCTTTATGTAAAAAATTTTTGTCCAAATCCTTTTTGACACGCCCTATATACAATGACGTCAATTAAAGAATTTGTTCAATGTAGTCATGCATTTATTTAAAGAATGTATCCAAATTTTAAGAACGTGGTTTAGCTATTATAACAATTTATGAATGTAGTCGTAACAAAATGACTTTGTCAATGAGTAAAAAGACCGAAGATTATGTATTCATTAAACCGCAAAAATTTAAATGACGTCAATAAAAGAAATTTTAAAAGAATCCCGATCAATGGGGTTTTTTTAATTTGAAATTTCAAAGTCATAAAGTCCGCCCATTAATAAATCGAACCAAAGGTGACAATTCAATTTTTGCGATAACATTAATTTGAATTTTCGCGCCTCTCTCCATTATTCACATCTTTTTCTTTCTCTCTTTCTCATTTGGCGTTGGTCACATTCGATTAGCATAAACGAAAGAAACAACTGACAACAACCGTCGCGCAATTCTTTTTTTTTGTTTTCTCTTCTGTTCTTTTTTGTATTCAGTGTTTTTTCGATTCGAAAAGTTGTGTGGCCCGAAGGGTACCCCGGCTGATTGGGAAAAGGAAATAAAAAAAGAACCGGAAAAGGGAGGGAGAGGCGAAAGGGAGAACTCGGTCCGAAATTCGAAATGCAATTATGAAAATTTGACTTAATGTCCGCGAGATTTACGAGCCGGGTTAAGTGTATTAATTTACGAGCGGGTGCCCCCTCTAGCGGTACGAGATACGAACGACAACCACAACGACTGTTGTTATTCTTCGACAATAAGAACCAACCCCAATTGTTTCTGGCACATTGAATTATTTGGCTTTTAAATTTTAATTTAAAATAGGTGAAAATGCTGATGGTTTGTGGTTATTTTTGTTGAAAGATGTAGCCACGTGACCGTAATCAGTCATTAGCTGTCACTCACACACACAACATAGAAAAGGAAAGATGGATTTTCTATTTATAATTTTATAATGAAACCAAAAAGAAGTTGCCGGGTTTGAGACGAAAACGTGGTTTTATTATTACGTTTCGGGATCGCGGATTTAGGAAACTTAACACTTTCCTTTCGGGAGAATGATTTATTTATGGCCTGCGTCGTCCGTCGTGACGTCTCAAGCTCGATTTGACTCTTCTCTTCCAACTTATTCCACAACTCGCGCACGAAAGGAAAGATTGACGGAAGGATTCTAGTCGGTTTTGTTGTTGTCCCCGAGGTGGGCCAACAACGTGATGGAAGCACCTAAATTTGAAACATCAAAACCCACTGTAAATGTCAACATGACAACTCAGAAATTTCATTGAGTTTCGTAATTTGTTTTTTTTTGCATAGTCGCTTCAATATTCAGTTTCAAAATGTCCATCAAAAAACATTTTTGCTACACTTCGTATATACATATACAGTGTGTACTGGAATATTGTACGTAGACTTAAACAGTTATATTGTTAATACGAAAAAATCTGGATGTATCTTATTTTGTTAAAACGATGTTCGAAGAGAATAGTTAAAAAATGTAAAACTTATAGACGCTTATACCGTGAATTTTACTCACATAACTCGCAATGTAAGAATAAATTAAGATAGTGCATTTGCACAATCCCATATAAAATACAACATAGCTTACAGTATAAGCATTGATATCCCTTAGTATTCGGACTGAAGAGATGAAGAGATTCAACACTTTCGTGGACACTATCTAAACATGAGTTAAGAGAATTAAAGATATTTTGATTCATTTTTGATCGAATTAACCGTTATTATATCATTAAGATTACTAAATTTCTACTAAGTATCCTTTCTGCAATTAACTTTTAAACAGGCTCCAGTGTACTGGTAGTAATTGTTCAAGAACCTTCGATAAATCTGCTCTTCAACTAATTTAAGTTGTCAATTTCGTTATCGTAAACTTGCGTCTTTAAACAATCCCAACAAAAAAGTCGTTTGTTTCTAAATCAGGTGATTTCAAACAACCCTTTACAGAAAGTATTATTGTTGTTTTCACCGACTCTATTGTTAAAGCTTTCCATGACGATGTAGGTGGTTAATGTTGTAATATTACTTATACGGGATAAATTGTGATGATTTTCAAATCTAAGCAGTGATACTTTTCACTTTTCAAGAGTCTAAAAATACATTTACTCATCCCTTAAAGTCTTGCCAGTTGCCTGGTAGAAGTCGATTGGTAATTTCAATATTTTCGATAAAATGCTTTTACGTGCATCATTTCTTGAGGAATTCTCTTCTGGAGTTGAATTCATTGAGATGATTCTACAAATCCTTCACTTATAAATTTTGAAGCAGCGATACTTCCCACTTTTCAAGAGTCTAAAAATACACTGAATTTACTCATCCCTTAAGGTCTTGCCAATTCCCTGATAGGAGTGTATTGGTAATTTCAATATTTTCGATAAAATGCTTTCTACGTGCACCATTTCTTCAGGAATTCTCTTTTGGGATTGAATCTATTGAAATGATTCTACGAACCCTTCACTTTTAAATTTTGAAGCTATCTTTAGTTAATATGATCGATCACTTAATCCCGAAAAATACCATATCACTAACTGAATTTTTTTGTCTTGCTTGGTGTATATTCTTTAATGCTAATTCTAAACTTATGTACATATTGGTGCATATGGCATATCAAAATATTACTAATGTGAAATTATATTAACGTCAGAGACTACGAAGGATAGAGATGACCAAATCTACCTTATTAAATTATACCTTGCGTACAGAGCTAAAAGATGTCACTGCAAAGTACTCACCATAGATTAAAACCAACTTCGACTATCACAATGGTGTAAAACTAGGCTAATTTTAACAGCGAAATTTTAAAGTAACACAATATTGCTTTGAAAAATGGAAATAAACATATTTGAAATGCAACCCAATAATTTATAATAATAAATAAATAATACTGACTGTGTTTTGATATATTGTATAACTGTATGTATATAACATATCAGGACACAATGCTTTAATTGGGGATGATCACCATAAAAAATACTTTATTGATACATATATAGAAGCATTACTATCAACTATTTTGACGATCAAATTGAATGCACGGCCGCTAAGTGGATTGTTTTAAAAGTAATTTCAATAAACCGTGAAATTTGAATGCCATTGCTATACATATCTAAGGTTTCTTCTTAGTTCAATTGATAAACAAAACACAATGGTTTATTTTATTTTCTTAAAAGAAATAATTACCAACGATTACTGGAAGGAAAAAAGGTTTAAAGTTTAGTTACGTTCATAACAAGGTTTAACTATGATTACAACATGGCACAAAAAACGCTCTCTGGTTAAGATCTAAAGTTCTTTATTGCACACCATTATGTTTATCTCTCATGTTTGAATTGTTATCATATCCCTGGTCTCGTAAATTAGCGATATCTAGACCATATTACTTCAAAGTGTTTAGCAAACTTGTAAGTATTTCATCTCTTCGCGAATACTCGTCGATCATCGGCCGGACTGTACGATCTCAACTCGTTCCTTTCTAGACTGATTGTGAGTGAAAATGTTAATGAAAAATATTGAGAGGTAGATTCAACTTTTGGTGGTTATATGTCCTCCCTGTTATACAATTTCTTTGATATTACCTTTCCGTACTACTACTCCATATTATTTAGTCGAGACTAAAGTAGAAATTATAAAAATAACATAAAAGTAGTTAAATTCAATTAATTGTTAACAATTGGTAACATAGATTACAAATCATTTCAAATTGCTGGCAAAATTGTGTATGCAGGATCATCAAATGCATTTTATTTACCATTAAATAAAATTCTGTCGTCATTTTATGCTTATCAAAATATCATATCTTGATGATCACTATGTTATGTGAAAAGACATAACAGAAACAGTTAATCATTAAATCTTCTATAATTTATATTTTATTGTCTTTATCATCCCAAGATGGCAGACAGCAAGATCTAATAGCTGAAATTATTATTATTTAAATAATTTAGAACGTTCTGTTTACACTTAATAGTAAAATAATACTTATTATTGGACTTTTTAAACTTTGTCAGAACTGGATTATTGATGATTATTAAAATTTGTTCCTATCATTGGAATTATTTTAAAAGATTGGCATTGGTATTAGCTATCGACGGTGACATCGGATGTCGCGAAGTATTTCCATGATTGATATGTTGCATTTTATGCAGGACAAAGTAAGAACGCCTTAGTTTCAGCGAAAATTAATTTTTTTGTCTATTGCATCTTAAAGCGGCACATACAGGGTGATATAAAATTGAAGCATTTGCATGCGAACAAATTGTGAAATGACCTTATCATGCCAAGTCTAAACCTAACAACACCTTCCGTTTTGGGGCATAGACGATCACATTTACTCGTGTGCATTCATAGGCGCCGAATACGTGGGTGCACTGAGTGCGCAACACTCATAAAAATTTTTAATTGGTATGGAGCCCCCATACATACAAATACTTCGAGAACTTGATGAGAGGACTTGATACTCCATCTAGATAATTGATACTACTTCCAACAGACCTGAAGTGCTTCCAGAAGGCTCGAAATCCTTTTACAAGACTTGAAATGTTTCTACAACAATTCATCCAGAAGATTCCATACTGCCTCTTGAAGGTTTGATACAGCTTTTAAAAGACTTTAGATGCTTTCAAAAGACTTAATACTACTTCCAAAATAGCTAAAATGCTTCCAAAACACTTGAAATACTTCCAGAAGATTTACGATACTTTCACAAAACTGAAAATGCTTTTAGAAGACTTGATACTGTTTTTAAGACTTGAAATGGTTGCAGAAAACTTGATATGCTTTGAGAAAACTTGATATGCTTCGAGAAAACTTGATATGCTTCGAGAAGACTTGAACTACTTCAAAAAGATATATAGTATTTGATACTGCTTTTAGAAGCCTTGATATTGCTTCCAAAAGACCTAAAATATTTCCAGAAAACTTGATATTGCTTCCTGAAGACTCGATACTGCTTCTGAAAGACTTGATATTGTTTCCAAAAGACTTGAAATGCTTCCAAAAAACTAAATAGTGCTTCTAGAAGACTTGAAATGGTTACAACAGACTTGATACTACTTGTAAAACTACCAACATAAAATATTGTTTAATAGACAAAATGCACAATCTTAACAAAAGTAGTCCACAAACTGTTAATCAAAGACTAAATACAGCTGACAGAAGACATTTTTGTTGCAAAAGGCAATAAATAAGATCTTTTTTACTAAACTAAATAAGATGTTGCTTCCATAATATCAACAATGTTTCTTTCAAAATGTTCATGTTGCTACCAAAAGGCTTGAAGTGGTTTTTGAAGATCCGTTACTGCCTCTGAAAGACTTGATGCTGCTTCTGAAAGATTGGAAATTGTTTCCAGAAGAATTGAAATGCTTCCAAGAAACTTAATACCGCTTCTAAGAGATTTGAAATGATTCCAAAAGACTTGAATCTGCTGGCAAAAAATGTTGTTTATTGGACAAAATGCACAATCTTAACGAAGCTGTCCACTAACTGTTAATCAAAGACTAAATATTGCTGATAGAAGACAACTTATTGCAAAATGCAACAATCTGTTAATAAGATTTTGCTTCCAAAATACCAACACTGTTGCATACAAAATGTTCATGTCGGAGGTTTAACAATGATAATTAAATACTTGATACTACTTGTAAAACTGTAAATATTGCACGAACAGTTATTTGTCGTTTAATCTTTTCCCAATTCAGTTTTTTCAGCACCCATACTTTTCTTTTCAAAATCCGGCGCCTATGTCTACATTAGCTCTACGTACAAATGTGACAGTTTTGCATCAGTGTGTGGGCTGGTTAAATATAATTCACCGTAAATAGAACTAATATTAGCATTCAAACTAGGAAGAACTAGAACTAGACTAAACTCGAATAATTCTAGTTGTAGGTCTAGTATTAGTTTCAATGCTAGTGTCTAATTCTTGTTTCAGCTATTGTTCAATGTTAGATTGTTAGATTTATTTCATCAAACTAAAGCCAGAACTAACACCAGACCTGGAACTAGAATCATTTTGGATTAGCCATACGTCTCTTAAGATGGATAATCCCGAATGATTCTAATTCTAAGTCTAGTGTTAGTTCTAATTCTAGTGTTAGTTCTTATTTTAATTGTTATTAAGTATTGGATTTTGGATTGCGGCATATTTTTCATTGAAATAAGACTAGAACTAACACTAGCTTTATTTAGGAAGCTAGTGTTAACGGAGCTAAGAACTAGGAAGAGTGTTTAGCTGTGCGTCTTCACATGAATTCAGAATGTTTGTAATCCTAGGTCTAGTATTAGTTGTAGTGTTACCCGTTATTTAGGGCTAGATTATTGCATATTTTCATCGATCTAAACTGGAACTAAGACTATATCTAGAACTACAATTATTCAGATATAGCGTAGCCGTAAAAGTGAAAAGTTAAGGTATTGTGTTATGATAGTACTAGTCGTAACTATTCATACAAGATGTTACGACTAAAATGGTTTTTGTCCTAGTTGCAAAAGTTACTCAACTTTTAAGTACTTAAAGCTAAAACAATCGGTCGCAACTTGACCCAAGAACACTATTCTCTTTCGTGTAATTGTAATTCGTTGTAATGGTTAAGTCGATTAGGTTTTATATATTATTACGTTACAATTATTGCAATGGACCAAATTGATTCAAAATTAATAGTTGGTGCAAGAATACCAACTCTATTACAGTAGTCCACATTACAGTAGCAGCGATAATGACTTTCTTTTTATTTATGATTTCTTTTCTTTTTAATTTGGCACGACTGTCAAAATCTTCCTTTAATGTACTATGCTTTAGTATTGTGTTGTTGAATACTTTTCCTTATAACTACAGATAAATAGATCGTCTGATGACTAAGACAAAACACATTGCACGAACCCAACATTAAGAAGCTTACTACTAAACCAAATGATCATAGTTTTTGGTCTATTGGTAGTCCTAGTGCTAGTGTTATTTCTGTTGCAGTAGATATGCAGCTTTAGACTGATATTTTATGGACGGTTTAGTGGCACGTCTATTAAAATGACTAAATCCAAATAATTCCAATTCAATGTCTAGTGTTAGTTTTAGTAACTGAGTTTTATTAATAATATACATTTCCATTGCTCTATAAATTCGTTCTTTAAATTTTTGTTATTCCATGATGATTTTATTCATCATCAAAAATAAATTTTGGACCATAAACGGCCTTAAAACCGTACGCGCCGCCCCTCCTTATTAGATTCCGGGAATATGGCGCGGCTCTTTTGATCGCCCCAAGCTCGTAAAACGAAATAAATCGCTCCAGCTGTGATTTAATTACGTACTTTCGTCCCGAACGCGTTCCTTCCTCTTCACACCCCCCTCACGCATCTTCTCCTCACCTCGTTTCCCTTCTTCCTTTCCCTTTACATCAAAAACCCGACTCCCCTTTCCCCCTCCTTCCGATTTCCAACTACCACTCATATATCCCACCACCCTTCAACGAACCCAGAAATAGAAATTCATTAGTTCTACTTTGTCTTCTGAATAAATTTTATATTTAGATTTTAGTCTAGATGTGTTATGTTTCAATGTCTCTCTGTCCATCTGCTGTCTGCAAACACACGTACACATACACCGACGCGCATATTCACAACCACATCCACCGGTTTATATCCACAACCGACCGACATCTGTTTGTGTTCATCAAAACTTCCCAAAATTAAGACATCAAAAACGATTTATACAATTCACAAATTTATACGAGCTTTTTTGTTTTTTTTATATTTTTATTTGGTGGTTTTCGAGTTGCGCCATCTTTAAAAAAATAACTTGTATGTGTATACTATACACAAAATAAAATGTGTACATGTTAAAGGTTTCTACTACTACAAAGAGAAATAGAGACTTTTCTGAGAACGAAAGACAGTAATTTTTAATGGGTCCAGATCAAAGTCGAGTGCAACAAAATGGGCACAGTGTCCGTTTGTCGGTTCTTTGATCGAACCGAGAGCGTGCGCTCCTCGCGAACGCCCCCTATACACGACGAAATCATCGTCATCGTAAAAGCCGCGGCGAGAGCGATAGAGAAAGCACGAGGGGATGGACTCCAAGATGAACGCGCCGCACCTCGGACGCCGTTGAAACCATAAGTTACCGGCTTGCGTTGACATTTACGCCGCCATATTCAGTCTTCGTCCAGTCTCAACGACGACTTCTTACGACCTCTAACCGCAACACATTAACGACTTTAATGTTGCAACTTGGAAAATAGTCTTGAACGATTACTATTATTTATTTAATATTCTAATTTTAATCTGATATTCTTTTTGTAACCATTTCGTGATCTACTTCTTTTTTAAGGTTAATTTTTGTAAAAGTACTAAAAGTTGTTTCGATAAGGATGCAATAAGCGTAACATGACGATGTATTTAAAGTATATTTTTTTAGCATTTTTTCGCGTGCACAGTTTTCTTTTGGCGTTAGAGCGCGCGCGCGCGGGGGGCATAAACATGCAAACACCGGTCGTAAAGTAACTGCACGGAACCTGCCGATTGATTAGATGGAAACTCGTAAAGATGTATAGTGTTATTTATGCCTTCGGTAAGCCGCAAAGGGTGTTGACGACTTATCATTCCGCCATTACAACGTTTTATTAGCCTTTGTATGAAACTCTCCGCAACCAACGACCAGCAAACTCATCTCGCATCAAAATCAATAGGAATACTAAAAAGTATTAAACATTTTTTTGTTATAGGCTCTCCAATCAATAGACTTCCCATTATGGCCAAACAAGTACTCGACTTATACGAACTTTACAACTTGGTGATAGCAAGAGGTGGACTCGTGGATGTCATCAACAAAAAGTTATGGCAAGAAATCATTAAAGGTCTTCATCTACCATCATCAATCACATCGGCTGCATTTACATTAAGAACACAGTAAGTTTACTTAATACTTAAAAAAATGTCTTTGTTTCGATTTGCCCTATTCCCATTGGTTGTTACCTTAGCAACGTCACAATAATAGGCGTGGCTTTCAAAAAATTTAATTCCCATTGGTTCATAACCAACCTTATTAATTATTTAAATGAAGAAGCTATTAAAGCACATAATAGCAGGGTTTTGTATTGAAACTATTGACGGGGTGTGTAATTGTATAATAAAGAAAAGAGTGTTTTTATAATAGGCAGAATAATTATAAAACGGGAGGTGAGCTATTATTAAATGGGGGAACAATATCCAGTCACGTTTTAACGATCTAATCTCTTCATTTGCACGTCGGCTAATGAACGTAAAGGATGAAAAAGCAAAAAGAGGGGAAAATGAAAGAGTGAGTGAGGAATGATGGAGGAATGGTGATATGAAAAGAGAAGGGAAAAAGTTGGTTTGGTCGTCTCGGTGCGTTTCGTTCAGTTGCTAAGGTTGGTAAACGGGGTCTCTCTCTTAACCAAATAGACCGGCCAATAATAACGCAACGAAATGAAATATCATTTTATCGTCGGTTTTAACGACCGGACCCGACGGCCGAGGGTCTGTTATTATAATTATTAATCTGTTTTTCTCCTTTTCCAATTTCCCGGTGATGGTAATTAAATCCGAACGTGCGCACACACACACAAAAATATTATATTCGAACAAGAACTGAAAGAAAAAAAGTTAACTCGAACAAAAAAAGAAATAAAACGAAATTAACTCTCAAAAATCTAATAAATTTTTTTCTGAAGCCACCCCATAATGTGTGTAAATAAAAATTTTTAATTTACAGAACAACGAATTTCGCAAATTTACTAAATTCGTCTTATTTCAAACAAAAATTTAACTTTCAAGGTCGCTGGCGTCCGAGGCGATAGCTATAAATATAGGAAAATAAAAAAGCTGCAAAATTGGCTAAAAAGTTTCAATTTACACCACTTGGCTATAATTATTCTCTTATTGATAAAGAACTAAGTGATCTTGATACCAAGATCTATACAGATCTTAATCTCTCAGTATCGAGATAAGTAGTGCCAAAGTCATTTACGACCAAGTGGCTAAAGTTTACACAATGCATTGATTATAACACTGATACGGTAAAGAAAATAAGACCTGTACAGTCAAGTAGACATTTTAGTTGAAAATGACATAATCCTCATGTATATGCGTCCGTACTTATATGGTTCTGCTCGAGGTAATAGAGGTGCTCATCTGAAACCTCAAAAACTTTTTCAAAAACGCACGGCTAAACCCAAAAGTTTCTGGTTTTACATCTAATATTAGTCCTAGTGACAGTTCTAATGATAGTTCTAGTAGTGTTAGGTGCAAGTGTTAGTTCTAATTTTTGCTCAATATTCACAACTATTCCCAACAATTACGCAACGGCTACTTGAAAGGGATAGATTCTTCAACCTGTAGTAACAATTAAAATGCCACAAGAAGACATCACACTTCCGAAGTGGAAGATGTCTAACAGCATCATGTTGAAATTAACCTGTTAATATAACATGAGCATTTGCGAGTGCAATGGATGTTGATGTCAATAATACCTTAAATGTTGTGGATGAATAACAACTATATCTATACTCATCTCGAAAGAATACAGTCACTGCTGTCAATCAAATTTGCACTACAGTTTAAGTAGTTTTTCTACTTGACGTCAATGTCCGCCGATGTCTAGGCAGACATAAACAGTCATGCAACCCATTACAAGACAATGGTGATATGATTGAACCATACATGTATCCATTTATCCACTTGATCGTCCTATAATAAGTATTAGGCGTGTTATTGGATGCTACATCATCAAGAAATATTGTTTCAGTATAACACCCTCTCACTTTTCATTGCAACATGTGGACCGCAGAACTTCCACCTGTTCTTTGAGATGGATCATATAAGGAGTTGGATAAGTTGGATTGGGTTAGGATGGATTTGATTGGACTGAATTGAGTTGGGTTGCGTTGAACAGTTTATCTGTAATCAAGGTTTTTTTCAAAATAATTAAATTTCTTTATAAGAAAACGTTCCACATTGTTCAGTAATATCTAGACAGCAGAGCCTCCACCCATATCACCCATATGAAGAGTGATGAAGATTGAGTTATTCTGTTGGATTGAATTAGGTTCGGTCGGATTGAAAAGTTTAACTGCAATTATAGGCTGTACCACGAGAAGTGAATGTGACTCATCGAGTTCCGCAAGAATTTTGCGCATACGTTACAAATATTATGCTCGCGCGTTGGCGTGTGTTAGCGTGAAATGATATCTAGCGCGTGCGTCTGTTCCATACACGTTTAGGCAATGAGTCACATTCACTTCTCGTGGTACAGACTATAAAAGTATTGTTTTCAAAATGATTTACTTCCTTTTTTATAGGAGAACATTCCATGTCAAAATATTATCTACTCAGTCCTCTCTATAAACCCTAAAAATTCGTAAGAAGTATTTTAGACCATCCTTTATTTATCACTTAACATTTTACAGCAGCAAAAATTGACCAAACAAAGCTCAAATATAGCACCTTTATGTCCTTAAAAACAAAATTTCATAAAAACCGATAATGTATTCATGAATTCCATACTGGATGTCACGCTTTTATTTATCTTCACAAAGAAATAAGGGCATAACCTCAATCCAGACATTGAAATTTGCTATTCGAGAAGCAATTTATTATTACATTTCTTATTTTTCAAGTGAAATAACAGACAATTATTAATTACAACCACACATTAAGTTTTGTACGTGGTTTTTACTGCTACATCAACTAGTCAATGTCTAGACAAAAACAAAGCCCACGAAACTCATTCGAACACATTCTAAATGGTCATTGACCGGATCATACATGTTTCCATCCAAATCAGTGAACCTTGTCTACTTCATTTTCCTACAACAAGTATTGTACGTGTTGTTGGATACTATACCATTAAGAAATGTAGATTTAGTAGCGTACCCCTTCCCTTTTCGTTTCATGTTCAGTAACATCTGAACCACAAGGCGTCAACAATCACCGAATTTGGTTCCATTTTACTTTGATCTCTGAGGTCATAAGAGTTTGAATGCAATTGAACCCAATTGGGTTGGGTTGATTTGAATTGAATTAGGTTAGGTTGGGTTGAACTGTTTAACTAAGTCAAAAGTGGTTTTTTCATAATGAGTTGCTTTTGTTTATAGGATGACATTCCATATTCTCAGTCCGCTTATAAACCCTAAAATGTCAAGACAAAACCATAAGTAACAAAATTTAACAAACCGAAACTTCAGAAAAGTAGCACCTGTGACTCGTTGAAAATAAAGTTGCATAAGATCGATAAATGTATGTATTATGGGTATTAGTGTATTATGCCTTTACTATTAAGGTTACCACTGGTTATAAGGATAACTTAAATATGATGATATCGACACACAAAAATGTGGAGTCAACTAAACTAGACAGTTTGTCATTAAAGCAAAAACTCTTCCATACACCCAAAGCCGCAGAAACAAGACTTTTCAGTCTAAAACTTTACAAATATTAATTGGAATTTTTACGTATAACACATATAAATGAAAACAGAAAGAAAGAAATTTTACCTAACACATGTAGAGACATGAATAGCACTACGTGCTGTACCAGTGCTGCTATCATTTCTTTTCATATTTATTCCTGTCTCTTCTTGTGTTAGGTAAAATTTCTTTCCTTTTGTTTTCATTTAAAACTTTACAGGCTGAATGTTTTAGTCATGTTTTTCGTCGGATAGTCACCGACTCATCAAAACCAATAAGTTGAGTTTGCTGACGAAAGCTTTTGCAGTCTGCGTTTAAACAAGATGGTGTCTAAATAAAACCCACAAAGAATTGTGATCTATGTCAGTTTGCCATTAAAACAAAATTTTCTGGATATTCAAGGCCGCAGAAGTAAGACTTTTCAGTTTGAATGCTTCGTTCTAGCCACTAAGGTTAGTATTAGCTATAGTCTTACTTGCCTTCCCAAGCACGTGTGTTTCGCCGCTTGGTCATCAAGGCCAACATATTAAGCTGGAGTTTGTTTACAAAAGACCATTTGCGTCTGAACAAGACAGGGTTTTAATAAGATACACAAAGTCTTTTGAGTTTATAAGGGCCCCCATACACGGTGATGCAAAAACTGATGTTTGCATGCAAGTAAATATGATACAATCGTATAGTGCTATGTCTATAATAACAGCGCCTTCAGTTTTGTGGAGTAGACGACCACATCTGCTCGTGCGCATTAGCTCTGTGTGAAAATGTGATAATTTAGCATTACTGTGTGTGTCTGAACAATGCTGTCTGTCATCAACACCTTGGCTGCCACCATGCAACCAATTAAATAATTTCCTAGGGGCTACTGTAAATAAATGGTACACTAAAGTGTCTTTTTTGGAAAACAACATTTTTTTATATGTAAATAACGGTAGAAAACAACAAAAACGTGAGTTCACCAATTGAGTTATAAGATTCAAGTTCTCATTACCATGAGAATCACCAGGATCATTCAAGTGCATCTCATTGCACCTTGCTCCTGACTTATAAAAATTATTATAAAACTAAGATGACACCTTGTGGAAACTAATTTTCCTTGTCTTTGTGCATTGAACATCCATTTTTTGCAGCTTCTGCGTAACAATTTGTACATATTCTTTTCGGTCGATTGTTGTTATTCTTTTCTTGGCTTTGCACTAATTGTAAGCTGTGCTTCAGGGAAGCTAAATGTTTTGGTGTAACATCATTCTTTTCAATACCTAGCATCTTAAGCACAAGCATATCCCTGAATGTCAGTACAAATGTTCCTTTTGTGAAAATGATTGTAAATGAAAAGCGCATTGACTACAACAGTATTCTTACAGTATATCTTACAGTATACTTTATGATACTATCAGACTACATTTGGTCTGATTTGGTCCTTGTGGAAACTAATTTTCCTTGTCTTTGTGCATTGAACATCCATTTTTTGCAGCTTCTGCGTAACAATTTGTACATCTTCTTTTCGGTCGATTGTTGTTATTCTTTTCTTGGCTTTGCACTAATTGTAAGCTGTGCTTCAGGGAAGCTAAATGTTTTGGTGTAACATCATTCTTTTCAATACCTAGCATCTTAAGCACAAGCATATCCCTGAATGTCACAATACAAATGTTCCTTTTGTGAAAATGATTGTAAATGAAAAGCGCATTGACTACAACAGTATTCTTACAGTATATCTTACAGTATACTTTATGATACTATCAGACTACATTTGGTCTGATAGTATCACTTGCCTATTCTTGTTGTGTTCTAAAACAACAAAGTTTCTCTCTAACATTCGTCCAGTTGTCACCTTTTTCAAAGTATGTTTTGTGTTTAGAAAGTAAACTTCGCGTTTGCCCTTCCACTTTTCAACAATAATTCCTCTCGAATTATGCTTACCATTTGTTTTAATTTTATTGATAAGTACTCTCTATAATAGTGAAATTGCCAATGGTACTGATTTATAAAAGTTATCCTCTACTATAAGCCTTCCTTCAGATAAATATGACTCTGCAAGTTCCATAACTATTCTTTCAGCAAGTCCAACAGATTACAGTGCAACAACTGTTCACTGAGCATATCACAGTAACTGTTCACGGAGCATGTCAGTGCAATTGTCCCGAATACAGTGATATGCTCAATATATAACCAATTGGATTATACAACTTGAACGTTTTCACTCCATACTTGCGGTTTTTGTTGGGAATATACTGTCTGAATTCCTCTTCTAGGTACTTCCTGTTTTTCCTTAGAGTACCTAATAAATGGATATGTCTCTATAATATTGAAATTGCCAATGATACTGATTTATAAGAGTTATCCACTACTATAAGCCATCCTTCAGATAAATATGGCTTTGCAAGTTCCATAACTGTTCCTTCAGCAAGCCCAGCAGACTACAGTCCAACAACTGCTCACTGAGCATATCACAGTAACTGTTGACTGAGGAGTTACTGTGACCAGAATACAGTGAAATGCTCAATGTATAACTAATTAGATTGCACAGCTTGAAAGTTTTCACTCCATACTTGCAGCTTTTGTTGAGAATATACTGTCTGATTTCCTCTTGCACAGCTTAAAAAGCTAAAATTCCAAGCAGAAAAATTTCCTTCAAAAATCATCATCACTCTCAAGGGCGACTGCAAGTTATGTCTAGTTACATCATTGGGCCTAAGGTTAGAATCCTTGATAAAATCTGTAATTTTATAAATAAATTGTAATTATCACAGCAGCACTTGCGTCAGGAACAAACCTCGAAATTGGTTTTGACTTTGATTGAAGATGCTCTGTGATCCTCGCAGCATATTAGTGACATTTTTCTGAAGAGTACGGTGATGACGTTGGCTGTCATGACGACAGCCAACGTGGTGGAAGCAATAACTTCCATACACTCAAGGCTGTAGAAGCAACACTTTTCAGTTTAAAACTTTTCAGTCTGAATACTTCGTTCTAATCATTAAGATTAGATAACTTGATTTTTCAATCATGTGTGTTCGTCGGTTGGTTATCCGCTCATCAAGACCAACACATTAAGTTTTAGTATGCTGACAAGACTGCAGACTATGTCTGAAAGAGAATGTTTACCGTTAAACAAAAACTTCTTAAAATGTAGCTGATTCTTGTATTCTATAACAGGTCCTTTACAAAAGCAAACCGTTTTAATTTAAAATTAACCATCCCTAAGTTATCATTTGTATCCAGATTTTTGCCGAAATCATTTTTGAAGCAGTTTTAAAAAAATTATTTTATTCATTGTAGATTGAATACAATTCCTTCTTTTATTGTTATTTTTTTAGTAATCTTTTTCGAAAACCATATCACTTTATAGCACACGATTTAAATTTTTATTGACGTCCACATCGTAAATCACTCCGTTGTCCCTCTTCTTCTCGTCTATCTCGTCTTAGTTTCTTCGCGTTCTTCTTTGAAGAGATTTTTACGTCCTCAACTCCTTGACCATCAACGTGAGATGGTCCTTTTTCAATCCTTTCAAGACGGATTACCTTTTTTTCCAAGGAGGGCGCGTTTCCTTTTCGGTCCAAACGAATCGATCTCGTGGTTGAAAATAAAAGAAACGAAGTAGCTTTTTTTTTGACCAGGTGTTAGTTACGATTTCCTAAAAAAACTATTAAATATTTTTATTTTTCTTGAATTTATTTTGATTTATTCTTTTTTTTAGATACATGAAATATTTATACGCGTTCGAGTGTGAAAAACGACAGTTTAGTACGGCGGATGAACTTCAAACGGCTATTGATGGAAATAGGCGTGAAGGAAGACGCGGAAGTTATGTAAATTACAATCGTCCGAGTAATCGTTCACCAAATCATCAACAACAAATGAGTCCGATCTCGATGAATATCCATCAACAGCAACAATTAGCGGCAGCCAGAATGAGTTTAGGTTTGCATAATGGTCCGCATCATATCGCGCATCAATCGCCACCGTTGGTGCCTCAATTAAACGGAAATCCTTTACATCCCATGAACAATTCCGTTACAATGGAATTTCAACATCGCATGTTAGAATATATTCGAAATGTTGCCGCGGCATCATCGACCACCAACACTCCAAATACACACGGAAATAACGTTGTTGTTCCGACTACCACGGCTTTAACGAATGGGGCGCCCTTAAATCCCATTGCTGGACCATCAGGAATTGATTTATCAAAATGGTGGAGTTATTACAATAACAACAATAATAATCAAAGTGCCGGGAATAATAATCAACAGCAAGCTCAGCCGCAACCACCATCTCAAGGAGTTGTTCCTGGTGTTTTAGCTGAACCGCAAAGGGAGGCTTTAAATTTATCAGCAACACCTGAACCTGACGAAAATAATCATCAAAGTTCTGGCGGTAATGGTAATACTGGTAGTGGACCAAGTATTGTCGAACCGATTCCGGGGACTAGTGGAGGTGGTAAAGAGGAAGATGGTGATGATGGTCATGACCCGGACGAAGATTTTCAACCTAGGAAATTTATTAAAATGGAAAATGGAGCTCCCGTACCTGTTTTACCTATTAGCACGAGTATTTCAATTCAAAGTCGAGGTAAGTAATTACACCAAACTAACTTAAAATCAATTTGGCACCGAATTATAATTTCGAACATTACGTGACAACTAAAAATCACTTGAGCACTTTAAAATTGTAACAAATAATAGTTATTTCGCATTATTTGTGCGTTGGGTCATTTGGAACCGTAAACCAAAAATTTTTATACACGTCAATCCGAGTTTCTAGTCGAACGGTTTCAAGTGATAAATGATGGACGCTTTCAAACCGGTGCCAAAATGCACTGTGTGACTAGAAGGCTAAGAAGAAGGAGAAGTCTCGCTGCCGCCCGTTTATTTTTGGGGTGTCAGGTGCCATCTCCGTGTGTGCATCTAATTACCGAAAAATATGCAAATTATTTCAAAATTTGCAAAACAACAAAATATACACTACAAACAAAATTTCAACAGTTTCAGACATTTATCTTAAATAATCTTCAAACAACCTTCAAATTAAGTTGTTTAATTATTTTAATTATATAATTCAAAGTTTTTTTTGAAAATGTTTTGAAGTACTTTGAAGTATTACGATCTAATTACTGCTACGTTGATGTTTTTATAGCTTTTTTGAAAGTTTGGCATTGAGGTATAACTTTCATGGTTACTTATTATAGTTTGTAGCAGTTTAAATAAGGTATATTTGCTTATAGACAAAGCTTAAATCAAAGATAAGCTTAATCGCTAAAAATGATTTTTGATGAAGTTCAAAGTTTTCTTCAAATTTTAATTGAACTTATATGAAAAGATTTGACGTTTCAAATAAGAAAGGTGATTTACATCTTTTTGAATTAATTTGATCTTGCTATCTAACATTTTTGCGCAAAACTCGCCTTACAATTTCTTACGAATCTTACCATGTTGATCATGGCTTGAACCATGGCACCAACCCATCCCAACCACACTAATGGAATAGGGTGCTTAAAAAGAATCAACAAGATTGAATGGCAAATCGTTTATCAAAAGAGAAATGGTTGAGTTCATTCTTAACTTTTTACCTACATGGCTGGGTTGGATTGAGATTATGTTTGGCGTTGAAATATAAATTTCTTGATTACTTTTTGTGGTTGTAATGCAGCTTTTTGCAGTTCATATGGATTTGTTGCAGTCTTTATGAAATATATTTGCTTGTCACGGAGGTTAAATAAGCTTCATCACTAAAGATGATTTTTGATGAAATTCAAGGTTCTCTTAAAATTTTAGCAGAATCCAACCTCGAAATTTTTAGCGCTTTAAATAAGGAGAACATCATTTAACATTTTAAGACAATCTTAAGCTAATTCGATCTTGCCATCCGATTTTAGCGCAAAACTCGCTATAATTTATCAACTTCACCATAATCAAAAGTCAATGGAGTAGGTAGCTTAAAAAGAAGCAGAGAGACTGTATTTAGCAATAAGTAGAGAAGAAATGCTTATCTTTTTGCCTAGGTGGGTTAGGTTAGGTAGAGATTGGGTTTTGCATTGAGATATAACTTTCATGGACACTCTTTGTGGTTATAATGGATAGAGCTTTCAATACCGATATTACCGGTTTCGAAATACCGGGATCCCGGACGAATTATGAGCGGTATTGAAAACTGGCATTGTCTTAAAAATACCGGTATTTTTATATTAGTATTATTTCTAGACTGGTTAAAAAGGAAATAATGTAAAGTACCAAATCATCAGCAGCCTTGAATCATACAGTCACTTTAGCTTAGAAGTACGTTCAATTTTGCTCATTTAGCTGTCAGGAAAATAATTCCCAAAGATCCGACCTTGAATTGCCAACCCAACCCAGCACTTATTGGCCATAATAGAGTTGGGCCCTCAGCTTCTTTCTTTCTCACTCTTCCTTCACAAGGTATTTTGGAAGCCGCTCCATAATTATGTCCCCACATCTTTCATTGTATCTTTCTTCTCTTATCGGCGTCCTTCTCTTCTACCCCTGAACGTCCCTAACTCTGTTGCCTACCTTCCCCCAATAATTAACAATGCAACCGAACCCAAAGAATCATAACCCTTTTTTACGATGTCTGGGAAAATCTGCTATATAGAGACATCCGACTTTCGATTTTAACCAACCGGACAGTATGTTGTTTCGTTTCAATCTTTTTTTTAAGGCGTCTTTACAATGGCATACTTAACTGAAGGAGAGCGTAGGAATCTCTCTTTCCCGTCATCCAGTTCTCCTATATCTACCGACTCATCATACTAGGGCAGTTCTTCTTGCCTTCCTTAATCTGACAACTAAGCCTCTCATCCAGCATCACCCAGGCCTGCCAAGAAGAGCTACCATAGCCTCTTTTCTCATCGGTTTTATCTTCCCCGTTGCTTCAATCTCCAGCCATCATCTCTTTTCTGCCATCGGTCCGTGTATTGAACCCGTGATTCTATTTAAGGCATTAATAGTTTTATGAGTTTTATTTCTAGATATTCTATCTAAGTCCTCCATTTTAAGTTTTTTCAATCGTCACACCTAAATATTTTGGCGAGTTTTGTTTAATTCAACTATCTTTGACTCTAACCTGTCCCTGTTTTTTCAAGCGCGACTTCTACATCCAATTCCTTCATCTTACCCATTACATTAACCAACGCAAGCTGTGCAGTTTTGTTCAATATCTTCAATTTCCTAGCCATTAATTATGATTACAATGTTCTCAGCTAAATCGATCAATTTTACATCTTTGTTATCTCGCTCTTGTTCCAGTATTTGATCGAAAAAGACATTTCACAATATGGGCCTGAAGATAGAACCATTTTAAATTTTTGCCTTTATCGCATGTTAAATACAACACCACCCAACTCAGCCCAAACCAGACAAATAGAACTAATCTGTGAGATCATTAGACACAGTAAACAACATGGATAAGAAAATCTTTATTGAACAAAGAAAGAGGCACACTTGCTGCAAACTATTAAGACTTATTTAAGAAGACGCTTCACATCTTGAATTAATTTGATCTTGCCATCCAAGGTTTTTATGTTAAATTGGCCGCAATTTATGAACTTCATCATCATCAACACCACAGTAATGGAGTAGGCAGCTTAAGAATAAGCAGAACGACTATATTTGGCAATAAGTAGAGATATGCATGAGGTCATTCTTAACTTTTTACCTATTCAACTAGGTGATATCTTTTAAAAACTATTTGTCCATGTTTATAAAAAGCATAATTTCCAACATTCTCAAATGGTTTATGGTTTTGTCTAGACTGAAGTTGTCATTGAGCTCTTTCTTCTCAGTTCTGCATACATACTGCTTCTAGGAGATGATATTACTTCCATAAGACTTGATATTGCTGTCAGAAGACTTAAAATGCTTCCGGAGGACTTGACATTGCTTCCAGAAGACTTGAAATGCTTCCAGAAGACCTACAATGCTTCCAGAAGAATTGACACTGCTTTTATAAGACTTAAAATGCTTCCAGAGGACTTGATATTGCTTCTAGAAGACTTGATATTCTTCCAGAAGACTTGCTACTGTCCCTAGAAAACTTAATATTACTTGTAGAAGGCTTGATATTGCCTCTGGAAGACTTGATATTGCTTTTAGAAGACGTGATACCGCCTCTGGAGGGCTTGATATTGCCTCTAAAAGACTTGCAATGCTTCCAGAAGAATTGATTCTGCTTCTAGAAGACTCGAGTCTTCTAAATGTCTTGATACTATTTCCAAAAGACTTAAGTATTTAAGACTTGACTTAAACTGCTTGATACTGCTTATTGAAGACTTGAATTGTTTCTAGCAGACTTGTTACAACCCCTGGAAGACTTGATACTGCTTCTAAAAAACTTGAAATTGCTTCCGGAAAACTTGAAATACTGCGAGAAGAATTGATACTGCTTCTAGAAGGCTTGCAATACTTCCAGAAGAAATCACACTGCTTCTAAAAGACTTAAAATGCTTCCAATGATCTATTGCTTACAGAAGACTTAATATTGCCTCTGGTAAACTTAAAATTCCTCCACAAAACATGCAATACTTCCAGAAGAATTGATACTATTTCTAGAGGACTCAAGTCTTCTAAATTTCTTGATACTACTTCCAAAAGACTTGAAATGCTTCCGGAAGGCTTAAACTGCCTAATACTGCTTCTTGAAGACTTGAATTGTTTCCGGCAGACTTGTTACATCCCCTGGAAGACTTGATACTGCTTCTAAAAAACTTGAAATTACTTCCGGAAAACTTGAAATACTGCGAGAAGAATTGATACTGCTTCTAGAAGGCTTGCAATACTTCCAGAAGAAATCACACTGCTTCTAAAAGACTTAAAATGCTTCCAATGATCTATTGCTTACAGAAGACTTAATATTGCCTTTGGTAAACTTAAAATTCCTCCACAAAACATGCAATACTTCCAGAAGAATTGATACTGTTTCTAGAGGACTCAAGTCTTCTAAATTTCTTGATACTACTTCCAAAAGACTTGAAATGCTTCCGGAAGGCTTAAACTGCCTAATACTGCTTCTTGAAGACTTGAATTGTTTCCGGCAGACTTGTTACATCCCCTGGAAGACTTGATACTGCTTCTAAAAAACTTGAAATTACTTCCGGAAAACTTGAAATGCTGCGAGAAGAATTGATACTGCTTCTAGAAGGCTTGCAATACTTCCAGAAGAAATCACACTGCTTCTAAAAGACTTAAAATGCTTCCAATGATCTATTGCTTACAGAAGACTTAATATTGCCTTTGGTAAACTTAAAATTCCTCCACAAAACATGCAATACTTCCAGAAGAATTGATACTGTTTCTAGAGGACTCAAGTCTTCTAAATTTCTTGATACTACTTCCAAAAGACTTGAAATGCTTCCGGAAGGCTTAAACTGCCTAATACTGCTTCTTGAAGACTTGAATTGTTTCCGGCAGACTTGTTACATCCCCTGGAAGACTTGATACTGCTTCTAAAATACTTGAAATTACTTCCGGAAAACTTGAAATGCTGCGGGAAGAATTGATACTGCTTCTAGAAGGCTTGAAATACTTCCAGAAGAAATCACACTGCTTGTACAAAACTTAAAATGCTTCCAAAGATCTATTGCTTATAGAAGACTTAATATTGCCTCTAGAAAACTTGAAATTCCTCCAGAAAACTTACAATACTTCCAGAAGAATTGATATTGCTTCTAGAAGACTTGAGATTATTTCCAGAATTATAGAAATGCTTTCAGAAGACTGGAAATGCTTCCAAAAGACTTGATATTGCTTCTAGTAGACTTGAAATTCTTCGAAGAAACTTGATATTGATTCTGGTAGACTTGAAATCCAGAAGACTTGATATTGCCCTTACATTCATTCAAAATTGTTAATGGTGTTATCTGAATTCAATTAATTTTTTAAATTTTAATATACTATTGAATTTATTATTACCTTTTTTGGAGAGCACGTTTCAAACCCAATTCAAAACATTTGTTTTTAAAGGGCCATCATTCATGGTTCGAGTCTTTACCCAATTCCGTATTTTCAGCACCCAACATCCTTACGTATTTTCAAAAACCGACGGCTATGCCAACTTTTCCTCAGAAATTGTTACAGATAACATTCTTTTGTTGTCCTATAAAATAAAAACATTTGATGAAAAAATATCTTAAAAAATATTTTTTTAATGCACGATAATTTATTAATTTCGATTAATTTCTTTAATAATTATTATTATTAATAATATTTCTTCAAAACTCATATTTAAAATATTTCAAATTAAGATGTAAAATTTATTTAACATTTGAAGTTATTTTTGGTTGTCCCGACTGATGACACTGCCAATGTCGATGATTGATATCTTTAAGTTAATTTCCTTCAAATATCTAGTTCTAGCGCTCGCACGTGTTCATTTTAAAAATATATTTTGTTTGTTATTGCAGGAGATGGTCGTAATGGTGATAATTCCTTAGTGGTAACAATGCAAATAGCCGGAGTCGCTTACGAGGGCGTTTTATTCGCACAGAGGCCTTCGGGCGAGAACTCATCGACGGTCTCGTAAATTAAAACTAGAAGAAAATATAACATTATTAATTTATATTTTCGATTAATAAGATATCGACATGTAACATAAATACTTAATAATTAAGCAAAAGTAATTAATTAAGCAATAATGTTATTTTATATTTAAAAAAAATTGTACTTTGTAAGTCTTTATACAATGTTTTTTAGTGGATAATAATTACATAAGACGTTTTTATGTATGTGAGTGTAAATGAAAGAAGAGATTGTAACGTGAAGAGGAAAATTTGTGTATATTTTTTTTGCTGTAGATATTTTTATCATGTTAAAATAGCAATTTGGAAATGAGAAGAAAAAAGTGTTTAGGTATTGTTTGGAAAATGAGGATGCAATATCAGAAATTTAATTAAATAAAAATACGCCAATACCAAACTTGAATTAGTCATAAATTTTTTTAATTTATATCAAAAAATATAAAAGAAAAATGTCTTTTTAAAAAAATTATGAATTAAAAGTAAATCATGTGTATTGTATATTATTGTATAGATGAAGTTAAAAGTAACTCTAGAAATCAGTATTTGACATTAGAAATTATTATTAAGCTAACTTTACTACATAACTAAATACATATTAGGATTAAAGTGACGAAAAGAAAATTAATAAACTGTAATTAGCCTCTCTTAATGTTTAAAAAAATAAGAAAAAACACATCGAAGACTGTTTAATGTTTAGATTTTCATTACTTTAAAGATTTTTTTGTAATAATAATTTAATCATTTTTTTAAGTAATCATTTAAGTTAAATTAAAATTAAAAACGATCATCTTTGTTTATATATAACGCATATTGTAATTTGTATTATTTTATTTATATACTGAGATAAAAAAAAAGTTTGTTCTTGCTGATGTATATTCGCCTGGTAATCTTTAATATGTGTCTTAGATTAGAATTTATTTCAAATTTCACTGATCATCGCGACAATTTAACTTTTTAACTGAACATGTAATTTTTTCTTTCAAATTTTGGACCAAATCATTTTATTCTTCGAATTTAGTCTCTCAGGGATTTAAATCGCCAATTCCTGATTTCTTTGTGTTCCCTCCACTTTTGTTTATCATGTATCTTCTCTTTTTATTGTTTTAAGTAATTGGTCTTAAAACTTTATTTAATTAAGTAAAAAAAATTTGTACGAAATACTTTAAATTTGTATGTATGTGTTTTATAATCATTCGCATCATCTCATCTTATATGTTAATAGAGAAAAATTAAAGAAATCGATATAGAAAAATAAATAAAAAGTGTTTTTTTTAAATTTATTTATTAACCCGAACCGAATTCTTGTTGTCCAGGCTTATAAGATTTAAATTGCAAAAATCGCCCATAACTCAAAAATCCCAAAAGTTGGAGAAAAACCTATTAAGCGAATATTCTTTGTATTGAACCAAAAAAGCATAACTAGTGCCGCCACATGATTTATTTATTTACTTTATTTATTTATATTCGGGACACATACAGGAGAAATCCCAAAAAAGTATCCACTACAATATTACAAAAGAAACAGCAAACTTAATAAGAAAACAAAAAAGTATTGAAAGCATGAAACAATAACAAAAACAAAAATAAGATATCAAATCAACAAGCACGAAGAAGAAGAGAAAAAAAATATAGACATTAGTTCATATAATCCTGATGTTAAGCGAACTAGAAAAACAGTTTAAGGTCTATAAAACGGACTTTCCCTTCTGCCACACCAGCTGCAAAAAAATCAAATAAATATGCTAAACGAATGTCAAACGAATGTGCATCAGAAAAATATGTAATGCAACTCGATTGAGTAAATTAAATTTACAAAACAAAAAAAAAGTAATGACAAATACTTAATGTAAAAACAGATTTTTTAAACGATATCATAGAATCACAAAAAAAATTAACATTGGAACAATAAACATTGTAAGTGTGCATTAGTCTCAACAGAGGCGAACCGGCATGCGCATTGGATCCAGAAGCAGGTAGTCTGAACATAAATGGGGAACGAGTAACATAACAAGGAACATTAAAGTGAATCTCGTTTAAGAGAGTCGGAGCGTCGAGAATTCCATTTACCAATTTGTACAGAAATAACAGGTCAGTACTGTGTCGACGGCCACAAAGAGATCTTAAACCAAACACTTGGCATCTTTAGGAATAAAAGCAGTACGGAATATAAAATTTGTGAGCCAAATAACGAACAAATCTTTTCTGTACGCCTTCAATAAGGTCAATGTGAACATTATAGGCAGGACTCCACACAACTGAAGCGAAATTTAAACCGGTAACAACGTATGCCATATATAAGGAAGTAATGCACCGCACGTTTGAAAATGGACGAGAAATCCTAATAATAAATCCGAGGCGCTTTGTAGCTTCAGAAACGATATAAGTAATATGATCGTGAAAGAGTAATCTAGAATCCAATATAACACCAAGATCCTTAATTGTAGAGAATTGAGTAAGATAATGGGGACCTAACTTATATCTTAAGTTTACATTATATCTCTTTCTGCTGAACGTGATCTGACAACACTTATCAGAATTTAGAAATAAGTAATTTTGGGAGCAATAAGAATCGAATCTGCCAATGTCTTCTATGTTCTTCTTACAGTCAGAAGCAGACTTAATACTAGCATCAATTTTACAATCACCAGCAAAAAGAGAAAAATAAGAATAATGAAAGCAATTAGAAACATCGTTTATATAAGCTAGAAATAGAATAGGTCCTAGGTGGTTACCTTGAGGTACACCGGATGTAACAGGAGTAAAACTAGATATATAATTATTTACTTTCACTGCTTGAAGCCTCCCAGATATATAGGACGAAATCCAAAGAAACAATCCGTTAGATAAGTTGAATTTGTTTAGTTTTGCCATAAGAACGTTGTGGTGAAGTTTGTCAAAAGCTTTCGTCAGGTCAGTGTAGATAGCATCCACCTGAGAGTTATTATTCATAGAATTTTGAATATACTGCACATGTTCAACCAGATTTGTCTCCACTGAGCGCCCACGTAAAAAACCGTGTTGTTGAGGACTTTTCAAAGACCTTCGAAACAATAGATAACAGGGAAATTGGACCTTAGTTGGACACAAAATGTCTGTTACCCGATTTAAAGATTGGAATTATGAAGGCTTTTTTCCATTCTGAAGGAAAGACTGAATTTTCAATTGAGCGGCTGAATATAATGAATAAAGGAGCTGCCAACTCTTTCGCACATTTAGCAACAAAACATCCCGACAAGCCATCAGGACCAGGGCTCAATTTATGGTCAACTAGTGTGAGAAGATGAGAAACATCATGTTCAGAGAACCGTGGTTGCGATTGATAAATATCATTTCATTTCTGAGAGGTATTCAGGCAACCGTCGATATAAGCCGAACTAAAATACTGAGAAGAAAGTTTCGCAATCTGCTCTTCGTCGTCTGCTATCTCTCCGTTCAGCTCCATTTGTGACGGAATACTGCCGCCGCTGTATCTCTTATTTTTAACAAAAGACCACAAACTGGATGGGTTATCAATTAGGTTACTCTGAACACGATTCAGATAAGTGCGATAATCAGCAGCAATTAAAGCTTTGGTACGTTTGCGCTGAACGCTAAAGCTAAGATAGTCGTTTCTGTTACCCCATCTCTTCTATTTTTTATGATATTTCAACCTTTCTTTCACAGATTTAATAGTGGAAGGTGTATACCAATGAGGATAATGATTATTACGAGAGAAGCTCTGGGGAACGAATTCGGTCATATACCTATATAAAACAGAGTAAAATGTGTCAACGCAGTGGTCTACATCCAACCTCTCAAACAAACTGCGCCAATCAACACTTGCCAGCCCACCTCTAAGACCGTCAAAATCAGCTCGATCAAACCTCCAGGTGACCGACAGGCTCTCACGCAAGATATGAGTTTTATCAAACTTAAACAAAAATTCTAAAGCCGGGTGATGCCCATCCAAGTCAACTAGTGGATCGTTACAGGAGCGTATCGCATCGACTCCCCCCGAATTACACAAAATTAAATCTAGGTATCAAGAGTTGTTGTTAGTAATGTTATTAAATTGAGATAAGTTCCAATAAGAAATAGTAAGAAGTAACTCAGTCGCTCGAGGGCTAGCGACGACAACAGGCACTAGGTTCCCCGCAACTGATGCGGACCAAGAAATATTAGGAACATTCAAATCGCCCACCAATAATATAGGAGTGTCTGAACACCGATCGCGGACGCACTGGAGTTGATAGAGGAAGAGGCTGAATGATACAGAATCACCCGGAGGCAAATATACGCAGCATAATAACACTCGCGAACCACAATAGCACACACTCAACCAAAGGTCCTCGGCATCCGAATGAAAAGTAGGCATCGAAACAGCGACAATCCCCGCGCGAACCGCAACAAGAACACCACTGCCCTCAGAACCAGCAGAAGGAGTCGAATTTCTGCCACGACGATTAATGACATAGTTACTGCAAAGGATCTCGCCGCTGTAGATGGAATCGTTTAGGTTAGACTCTGTTAAACACACGAAATCGTGAGTCAGGTTCAGCGAGTTCGCATATGATGTGGCAGTCTTCGTGCGCAAACCGCGCACATTCTGGTAGTAAATAGACAGAGTCATATTCCAAATAAAAGGTTAATAATAAATTTATTTGTGGTTAAGTTAAAGCTTTGACAAGTCATCGGCTGATTTAATAATAGCAACCCTCGATCTATCGTTGCGACGAACATGTACCACACAATTCTTCAACCAGCAAAACTTGTACTCCTTTAAGCGGCATGCCTCTTTGCTTTTTTTAAATAATTCAGCATTAGCAGGGATCAAATGTTCGTTAATAATGAGCTTGTCGCTAACATTGTGAATATAGAGGCCAGGAGAAGCAGCATTGTTATTTTTTCGAAACATCTTAGAGGCTGCGAGAAATTGATTGCGTACATTCCTAGACCTAAACCTGACAACGATATTTCTCTTTCCACCTCCAACACCATGTGCACCGTTCTCTCCAGAGGTTGAATGAGAGGGAAGCCGATGAACTGCGTCAATATCAGATCCACCAACCAGGCAACCAATGATAGCTCCAATATCAACCAAATCACCGCACTCAAATTTTCATTTCTTTTCTCTGGAACACCGGAGAAGATAAGATTGCTTAACCTGGAGTGCTGTATCAAATGCTGAACACGTGAAGACAAATCGGTAACAGTACCTCTTAATTGGACGTTCTCCGCGGCGACATCTTCCATTCGCTTTACTCTATCATTTAAACCTTCAAGGGTTATCTCGAAGTCACTTATTTTATCCCCATAAAAGGAAATTGACTTCAACATATCATCGTGTTTGGAGTTCATGATCTTAATATTTGCCTGGATTGATTGTAGAATGCGATGTAAATCAATTACAGAAGGAGTTGAAGAAGAGGTCGCAGAGTCATCATCGATAATCACAGCTGGTACACCTCCAAAATACTCCCTCGGTTTTATATTGAGATAAGTTAGATTTAGAAATTTTGACGCAAGCCGCATGATAAGAACCACCGCACTCTCCGGAGCATTCCAAACCGGGTTGTTTCATAGTAATACGGGCGGTACAAGAGCGGCACTCACGAGACATTACGCTGTGAATTAAGCCTGAGAGCAAGTTCAATGAGGTACAAAAACCGGACACGAAGAAAACTCGGGTCGGGACAGAAAAGATAAAACTCTTAAAATTAAAGTAGCTTAATACTGATGAACAACGAGTTTATCTTGTTAATTAGCACACTGACACAAACACCATCCAAGTCAAAAAACAATAATTAAAAGTACCAAAAAGCACCGAAAACCACCCGTTCGAGATTGGACAGAGAAAGCACGTGTAGTCAGCACTGACTCAGACCGTACTTTTTTGTGATCATATGCCACCTGCGTACAATCTTAAAAATGCCGCCCCCACATAAAAGTAATTGTCAGGTTGTTTTTCCTTAGTTTTTGTTTTATGCCCTTAATCAATTTATCTGTGTTCTTCCCATTTCTTTGTTCCCATTTTTTGTTATGTTGGTTTTTAGTTTTTCCTCTTTTATTAGTATTTGTTGAAGGTCTTTTTTCAGATTTTCCTCTTCTTTGATTTCCTTTATGCTTTACGCCCTTTATGCCCTTTACGCTTGCAATTCTATTGCTAATAAAGGTAAATTGTTGGTGCAAATTTCATGCCTTTATTTAATATCTCTTGTTCTTGTTGGTTAAATGTAATCTTTGTTAAATTTGTAACTTTTGGATAGAATGTGTGAATGTTTGTTTCTTTCTCTTAGGCTATGATATTTGATGATGATATAGAAAATATGATAATAGAGGCTAAGATACATGATGAAGATATTTTGAAAAAAATAGAAAGAAAGAAAACCAAAAAATTAGAAAAACTAAGAAAAGAAAAACAAACCATAGCCAAAGAGAAAGAAACAAATATTCACACATTCTATCCAAAAGTTACAAATTTAACAAAGATTACATTTAACCAACAAGAACAAGAAATATTATATAAAAATTAATTCATAATTCATTTATGCCCGGTTTTATGCCCCCGAAAATATTTAAGTCCTGATTTAGATATTCGTAAAATGAATAGCCTGTATGTAGAGAAATGTGAGGAAAATAATTGATTATTTGTTAAGGAATGGATTCACAGGAAAATGTTTAATACTGAATTTAACTTAAATTTCCATGGTCCACGAAAAGACACATGTCAAAAATGCGATTTACTGAAGGGAAAAATCGGAGCATGCAATAATAAGGAAGAGAAATTACATCTTAGAGAAACTCACGATGTACGTTTACAAAATGCCAAAAGAGCTAGGAACTGCCTTGCAGAGGACCAGAAAAATGCAAAAGAAAATTTCAGGGAATATTATGGATTCTCATTTGATTTACAAAAAGTACTTCCTTATCTCAAATTATCTGATTCCTTTGCCTATTTTAAGTGAAATATGTACGTCTACAACTTAGATTTTCATAATTTCCATGATGACAATGTCAAGATGTTCGTATGGGATGAAACTATAACTTCAAGAGGTGCACAGGAAGTATATACGGGATGTTTCGGTGACTCATGGCACAAATTAAACCACGTATACTAGAGTGAAAATGATGATGATTCGAGTAACAATTGTTGGTCTAAACCAATATATGCCGGAGTTATAGGTCAGCAAAGTCAAGAAATTTTAACTGATTTTTCAAAATATTTTCAATACTGTTAAAGGTAGAACGCTGAAATTTGGTACAGTGTAAACCAATATCAAGTAGAATCATTAGATAGTTTGTGAGTTAAATCGATCCACAGGAACAATGTTATACAGGCTGTTCCTAAAATTTATATACTCAGATATTTTTTATTTGCTCGTAAATCTACACTTATTTTTGCACCTTCCAATAGAAAATTTATTTCAGAAACTTTTATTGCTATTACAAAATTTAGATAAAATTTACCGTTTTTGAGTTAAATCCAAAATTGTTGGACCCCGGCAATTGTACGACAAATTAAAAAATAAGCCATTAACCGGGGCAATAACTACAGTAAAAAGAGCTTCTAAAAGCCGATGATACATTGAATTCTTTAAGTTTTAATGCAAAGGATTAATTGTTAAATGATTGTTAGCGAGTTGGTTACTCAATTCGTCGGTCAATTGACATGGCTGGCTTAGATTTTTTTACTGTTGTTATTGTCGGGGTTCAACATTTTTGGATTTAACTTAACAATGCTGTATTTTACCTAAATATCGTAAAAGTCATAAGAGTTTCTAAAATAAATTTTCTATTGGAAAGTGCAAAAATATATGTAGGTTTATGAGCGAATAAAAAAGTTGAGCATATCAATTTTGGGAACCTGTATAGTATGGTTCCCGTCGATTGATTTAAGTCACACTCTTACTAATGTTTCTACTTGCTACTGGTTTACACTGTACCAAAGTTCAGTGCTCTACCTTTAACAGTATTGAAAATATTTAGAAAAATCTCTTAGAAAAACCAAAAATTTTTACACGAATCATCATAATTTTTACTCCAGTATATGTGGTTTAATTTGTGCCCCGAGTCACCTAAACACCCTGCTATGTGCAGGGTATGGAGGAAGCGCATATGGATGATATAAGTACTCAAAAACACGTTATAGCTTACAGTGATGCTTGTTCAGGCCAAAATCGTAATATTAAAGTAGCTTTAACATGGATGAAAATTGCTCATTGATCTGGTCATTCCTTTCTACCGAATGACCGTGATTTTGGGTTGATAGAAATGAAAATAAAAAAAACCAACTACTTGTACAACTCTGAACATTATTATGAATTGATAGAAAAATGTAGAGAAAGGAATACATTTTCGATAAAGCGAATGTTGATTTTATTTCAACGAAATCTTTAGAAGAATCAATAACAAGGAGAGTAAAAAATACCGCATTCGAATCTGTCTCTTGGCTACAAATTCAGTGGATGAGATTCTTAAAAAACGAACCTTATAAAATGTTTTATAAAACATCTTTAGTTGGTTCTCAATTCCACGTTTTGGATCTTGCACCTAAAAGAGGCAGACCAAAAATATACAGAAATATTAAATTACTTCCGTTATACACCACCATTAGACTAGTAACGGATGAAAAACATAAAGATATTATGTCTTTACTACCATACATCCCTTCACTTTTTCAGGAACATTTTAAAAATCTTAGAATGTCGAAATAATAAAATGGATTGCTTTTTAAAAATAATAAATGTTGATCAATTAATTTACTTTATAAGTTGTCGTTTCAAATAAAATTCATAGTTCTTTATTTCTTGAAATCATTTATAGGAACTTCAGTTAATTTTGAAAATGGTCTAAGTCAATTCAAACTTTAAAAACATTTTCGTATGAAATTCACACAAAATTTCATATTCACAATAAATTTCCATTAATTAAGACTAATAAAACTATAAATTAAAATGTCGCATAATGTGAAAATATTTTTTTAATCTCTGCAAACGCACGTCTCACGTAACTGGTTCATTAGAACTTTTTTAGGTTCCACTATTCGTAGAGGTTTGAAATTTTGAAACCATGAATTGTTTATTCCGATCTATTAATCTAAAATATTTTCAAGATGGCCACCACTTCAGGTCTACTGGAAGTAGACCTCAACTTCGTTATTTTAAATGGAATACTACAGTTTTTATTAAAAATTAATTTTTTATTCAATTATACATAAGAAAATATATTGACTTTGATAACAGTTGTTGGTGCCTACCGTTTTTTGTTTTCGAGTTATTTTGATTTTAAGTGTTTTTTGTCAAATATCACCAAGCTCTTTGCAAGCCCATATCTCAGCCAACGTTAACTCATAAACGTTTTGCGTTGGTACGATAACTCTTCATATGCTGCTAAAGAGATTGTTGTTTGTTGTATTAGTATATCTTATACAGGCTAGTCAAAAATTGAGTTACCGTTTCTCTGTATTCAATTGCGTGAAAGTCGAAAATTTTAAATGGAACGCCCCATATTTTCATACCCTATCAGAAAGGGAATTTAATTCTCTGCAAATTATCTATAAGTATTCCTATACCTATTTGTTATAGTTTTCTTGCTATTGAGGAATTTATCAAAATCATAGGTAAAATGCTAGAAACCGTTTGTGTTTTTGTTAGAAGGCCATGACATTTTGACAATTTTTTGTTTAATTTATTTAAATTATTATTAGTATTATTTTTACAATGAACTGTGATTGAATAAACTTTAGATTGCTAGCTGTTATTTACCAAAAATAACCAAAAGAAAACCGAATAAATGAAACAATGAAAAAACAACAATTTCATGACAAAAATTAAAATTAATAACATAAAAGAATGAAAAACTTAAAATTATAAAAATAAATTATGGGAATTTAATTCTCTACAAACTATTTAGATACTTTCCTGTGCCTATTTGTTGTAGTTGCCTTCATATTTGGAATTTAATGGACGCATGCAATGCTGGAAAGCTTCTTGTTTTTATGCCATGGAGTTTTGATAGCATTTCAACCATATTTATGTTATTGTTGTCATTACTTAGTTATGTCATTACTGCTGTTAATGTCTTTGAATATCATGGCGAATTATTCCCACGCCAACATTTTAAATTCGTCTTATATTCATAGCGGATGTAATAAAGTTTTGGAAAGATCAAAATAACAAGAAACCATAAATTTCTATCACCAGCAGCTTAAGATAATAGAATAAATGTTTTGTTATATTTTATTGCTTTACCAAATTCTTCGGTAAGAGGTGCTTCGGTCGTTAGATGAATAATATTTCACAAGAAAGCACCGTAAATAAATAAACTGAACTCTCTAGGGACATCTCGCCCATCATTACGTCGAATATTACGCCATATTATTGTTTTTCATTGTTTCATTTATGCGTTCTTCAGATGGTTATTTTTGGCAAATAAAAGCTAACAAATTAAAGTTTATTCAATCGCAGATCATTCTAGAAATAATACCAATGATAATTTAAATAAATTAAACGATAAACTGTCAAAATGTCATAGCCTTCTAATAAAAACACGAACGGCTTCCAGCACTTTGTGTAGGATTTTGATAAAATACTCAATATGAAGAAAACTATAATTAATAGGTATAGCAATGTTTATAGATAATTTGTAGAGAATTAAATTCCCGTTTAGATAGGCTAAAAAGATATGGGATGTTCCATTTAAAATTTTCGACTTTCTAGCAATTGAATACAGCGAAACGGTAATTCAATTTTTGACCAAGCTGTATAAGATACACTGATATAACAAGTGACAGTGTATTTAACAGCATATGACGAGTTATTGCATCAATGCAAAACGTTTTTGAATTAATGTTGGCTGAGATATGGGCTTGTAAAGACCATGGTGATATATGCCAAAAAACATTTTAAATCAAAATAACTCGATAACAAAAAACTCTAGGTACCAACAACTGTTATCAATGTCAACATATTTTCTTACGTATAATTGAATGGTGTAATAAAAACTATAGCATTCTATTTAAAATAATGAAGTTGGGGTCTACTTCCGGTAGACCAGAAGTGGTGGCCATCTTGAAAATATTTTAGATTAATAGATCGGAATGAACAACCCATGTTGCCAAAATTTAAAGCCTCTACGAATAGTGTAACCAAAAAAAGTTCTAATGAACCAGTTACGTGAGACACCCTGTATAATTATGGGCCATTATGGGCACAAATAATAATTACATATTAGTTTTAATCTATCGGCCAGATGGCGCTGGCTATTAAAAAAAAACTTCTTTAAAGTAGTCATATCTTAATAGTAATAAGAGTAAGAACAATATTCAATACAGGAAGAAGTTTGAGACCAATTCCATCAGCTCCCACACTAGTAGACTTAAAATAATTCAAGACATCGCGAACTTCTGATGCATTGACCAGAACAAAGGAGAAAGAGGAGGACTTGGTGAGGCAAACATTTTAGTAATAGTATTCGTCTTAGTTTCACCATCAATGATCAGAGGAAGGTCAGCAAAATACCTTGCCAACGAGTCGCACTCTCTTATCAGTGATCTTATTTCATCACTCAAACAGGGTGCGGGTGGATGTCTCACTCTGCGTCGTCTGAGTGGGGCATGCCCATCAAAGAGATTGACAACATTAGAATTGAGGTAGTTCATCAATTTTCCATCAATATCAGCCATTCGATAAAGCGGGATCCAATCAACTCATTATTAATGCGACTCAGGTCACGAACAGAAATAGTGTGTTGCAAGGAAATATGATATCGCACATGGAGGTACTGTTAAACCTGCCACCTCTATATCTCTACATACAAGAGGTGGCACTGGTAACCATGAAAAGACTACAATCAGTAGCTACCAAAAAGGTGGAGGTCACTGGTGGTCGAACGTCTCTCTGGAGGGAAGCAGTCGAGGACTCACCCCTACTGGAGTGTAAAGCGGATAATATACCGGCCAAATTCATCTTCTCTAGAAAGTACCTCACCAAAATCAATTCCACAGTAGCAGATATACACAACAACTTGAAAATCTACACTGATGGTTTAAAAAGGCGGTATGGGTCTGTCGCGGGGGTCTTTTCCCACAATCCTAGGATTCGCCTCTCAAAACCCTTAGGTAATTTCACCACCGTCATTCAAGCAGAACTGACTGCTATTAAACCGCTGACTACATTGTTAACATTAATAGTCGGGGTAAGTGCTTTACTGTATTTGCAGACAGTAAAAAATCTATTTCAGCCCTAAGCAACGTCTGCCCTAGTAATTGATTGCTACTTAGCACTGGAAGAGGCCTCAATCCACAATCGAGTCTCCATTCAATGGATTAAGGGACACAATGGCTCTGCGGGCAACAAGAATGCAGACAGGTTAGCCAAAAGGGCAGCTAGAAAATGTTTTTGGGGCCCCGAACCGATTGTCATCCCTGCCTTAACTACTCATATTGATATGATTAAGTACATTACCCACAAGAAATTTTTAAATACGTGGGACAATAATCCGGGCTGTTATCAAGCCAAGGAATTGTTAGAATATTCTTCTAAGAAAACAGCTCAGTATTTCATTGGGTTGGGTAAAACCACCCTCACATTAGCTACAGGTCTTCTCACGGGACACTGTAAGGTAAACAAGCATCTTCATAACTTGAGGATTGCTAATTCTCCTCTCTGTCGGGCCTGTGACCAGGACGACGAGACTGTAATTCACATCTTGTGTGACTGCCCCTCCTTAACCGACCTCAGAAAGAGGTTACTCGGGGAGAAGTGGCCGTCCACAAATGATATCAGGAACCTCCCTATAAGCGATGTCCTGGCCTTCGGTAAAACCTTAGGCTGGTTGACCTAAACGGAGGTAGAGTGGGGAGCTGCACAAGGGGCAAAATGGGGCCTAAGTGTGCATCCGTAAGGATGCTCCCGCATCCTTACATACATATGATGTCGCAGCCGTACCGCACAATAGATTGATTGGAAAATTGAGGGGCAGAGAGCTGACCATGCGTAAGTATGCTGCACGGACAAGTCGCAATAATAAGATCCAGACGAGAATGCGATATAGGAAGATAAAGAGTTGGTTGCGAAGGCAGGATGGACAAATTTAATAACGAGGTAATAAAGCGAGGTTTTTCACAGCGTAAGTTATTTTTTAGCATTTTCAGACCTGACTTTAAATGACCTTAAATTTAATCCTCACTAAAACTAAAAATATAATTAAAGAACTTAGAGATACCCTAGTCAAACTTGGAATAAGCACTTATAATTAGTTCCTATGAATCCATTTATTCCACAAACATACTCCACGATAAAGCTTCATAAGTCCGACTTACCTATAAGACCCATCACAGCTTTTTACGAATCACCCACATCAAAAATTACTAATATTATATATGATATTTTTAAGAAATTAAATTTTAATCTTCAATTTACAGTAAAAAACTCAGTTGACTTTATCAATAAAATAAAACACATAAACCCAAACAACAATATTATGATCTCATTTACGTAACTAATCTTTACACAAATGTTGACACTGATTTTACTATTGATATTATTTATAAATTACTTGAAGACCATTATCAATATAGCTATACATCAATATAGCTTCTGATATCACATCAGGTATCAAATTTATTATTCAACAAAATTATTGCAAATTTAACGACAAACTTTATAAACTTGAAAATGGTTTACCTATGGGGCTATCTATATCTGGATTTATCGCAGATCTATATCTAGATTATATGGAAAGAAATTATATTTTAAATAAACTTAATCCTTATTGTAGCAACATTAAAAAATGGGTTAGATATGTAGATGATATATTTTGTTTATAGGAAGGTACCAAACAAGATCTAATAGCAATGTTTAATTATATAAACAATATACATAAGAGTAATTCGTAGTGTTTCACGGATGGAGAAGTATGTTCTGGTTGATCCGAGGTATCATCCGTTCATCTTCTTGGTTGTCCCCTGTAGTTGCCCCTGTCCACAGGGAAATATTAATATTGTATTACAACTATCCTGCAAATACTATTAACAAAATACTCTATAATATTATAATAAAAGTAGACCCTTTGTTCACTAAGGATACTAATGAACACACTACATTTCGTTCTTTACCATACAACGACATAAATTATAAAATTAAACATATTTTAAAACAAAATAACATCAATATTGGATTCAAAACTAACTACAAACTTATAGATCTATTATCAAACTACAAAAGCAAAGAACGTAATTTAAATAAAAATGGTGTGTATTCTATTAAATGTGAAGATTGTGATGCTCTGTATATTGGTCAAATAGGTAGAAAACTTTCAAAAAGTATTAATGAACATAAAAATACATCCTTATCAAATGTTTACCAACATAAAGTGGAATACAATCATAAATTTAAATATTTATTTTTAATAAATATTTTAATTCAAGACGAAAAACATTCCTATAAAATAAAAGAATATAAACATAAAAAACAAAAATTAATGAACGATCAACTATGCTCCATATATAAACCTTTATATTCTTATTTAAAATTGTAGTTTTTGTTTTAATTTTTAATTCAGAGATACTGTAAAATTTGTTTTGTAATCTTGTGTACTTGTTCCGTTTTAACCTGTAATGTCGTTTCATGTCGTCCACTTTACAATTTTATTTTTATTGTTTTGGGTTTTAAAATCATTTTATATATTGTGACATCTTTTATTTGACTGTAAGTTTAAAATTTATTTAATTATTGTTTTTAATTATATTTTCGCTTGTAGATTTAGCTGATGATGATATATTAATATCGAAACCGGTACTAAGTATATATAATTAAAACTGAGGAAGAGTTCTTTTAATTTTTACCTTATCTTAATTAATACACCTCAGTAATTAAGGATTAATTAAAAAATGATTGCTATTGGTCTGAAATTGTTCATATTTGTAGGATTGCCAATTTTGAAAACTGGAATGACCCTGGAAGTTTTCATCGCCTTGGGAAACACTCCAGAACGCACAGAAAAATCAAACACATGCTTAAGGGGTTCGACCAGACAAGACGCCACACACCTAACCACACTTACATAGATGTCATGCTTTAAGCGCTTGATGGTCGCTAGAATTTCTTTGGAAGATATGGTATACAAAAATATGCTGCTGCGGACAGAGCTACCAACCGTGCAAGATACATCTCTCGTCGGGCCTCAACTCAACTTTCTCCTCAACGCCGTATATTATTTATATCATTTTCAATGGATATTATTGATAAATCTGTTAAATGCTCTTGAGTTATGGATGACTATAAATAGATTTTAATAATTTTTGTTTTTGATAAACTTCTCTCTCCTGAAAGCAACTAACACTGACAATGTTAAATAGATTCGTAATGTTATCGTAAAATATTAGAGAACACATCACCTATATTATTTTTATACATATACTTTAATAAGTTATGAGATTTGTAATTCTCCGGAAAGAACATTACCGTCAATACCGCGATTCTCTTGATTATTGGTATCTGTCAATTATATCTGTAAATTTTTGCACTCGTTCAAAATATCTTCTTTTGGATAATGTCTGATTTCGTTAATCCTAATAATAATTCTGAAAATGTCATTATTTTCTTTTAAAATCGTTCAGTGATAGACGAGACTAGGTGGTATCTAACATGGCAAAAAGGAAGTGAATGTAAGGAATGAAATTGTCTTTGTTAGTAAGGATCGGCTCTTCATCTGACTTATATCCAAATTGTTTCTATCTACTTTCTTATCCGATTATCGGGGCCGTATACGTGGATGCTCTGGGTACTGCAGTATCCATACAAAAGTGTTATTAGCTGCAGAGAACCCTTACGTATATATACACCGAATATGTAGCCGATTTGAGTAGAAATATTACGAAAGATTTGGTATCTCAATTAAAAATGTACGCCTGAGTGACATTTTATGCGTGCTCACTATTTTTGAACGGAACACCCTATATGTTTTCAATGCCGCAAAACGCTTTATTAATTACCTTTCATCCATAAATCAAGAGCATTTAATAGATTTATCAATAATATCCTTTGGAAATGATATAGATATGCAGTGTTGAGGAGAAGGTTGAGTTGATTTATGGCCCGACGAGAGATGTATCTTGCACGGTTGGTAGCTCTGTCCACAGCACCATATCTTCCAAAGAAACTTCGAACTAGTTTCTGAAGAAGGTTGCAACATGGCATCCGAAACGTCAAACATTTTTTCCAAAAGCGCACGGCAAAATCCGAAAGTTTCTAGTTTTAGATCTAGTGTTAGTCCTAGTGATAGTTCTAGTGTTAGTTATAATTTTAGTTCAATTAACACCGGTCGTAAAAGCCTTTGTACTTACATGTGTTAAAGATACATTATCATCGTCGATGTTATGCTTGTATTCATTTTTATGTTGGTATACGTTTCATAAAGTTGTATTTTTTGTGTTCATTAATCCTTTTTGCTAACTTTCTTCCTGTTTGACCGATATATTGAGCATCACAATCTTTTCAATTAATGAAATAAACGCCGTTTTTATTCAAGATAGGTTCTTTACTTTTATAATTAGACAATAAATCTATAATCTTATAGTTACTTTTATATCCGATAATGATATTTTGTTTTAGAATATATTTTATTTTGTAATTAGTTTTGGTATAAGGTAAAGAACGATATGTGATGAGTTCATTAATGTCTGTGATATATAAGGGGTCATGTTTTATTATATTATATATTATTTTACAATTTCTATTTAAATATGTTGCAAACATCTTATCATGTGAGGAGGTGTACCATCGTGCTGAGATCATATTCTTTTTCAAACATCTAGTAAAACATCTTCTAAACGGGTTGATAATTGATTTTTTAAGAAATTCAAAAAGAATGTCCGTTGACGATCGCCTCGAAGAAATACAATCTAATCAAATAAGATCCCACAATATCTGCCCACATATTTTAGGGCCATCGATGTTAGTGGACTACTTCTCATATAAAATTTGTATTGACAATATCATAGTAATGAAGAATAAGGCAGTTAACATCATTATTTTTACGAAACATCACTCATTCACTGTATAAAAGATAATCAAAAAAGTTATATTCTTGTTGCACTTTTTCTAATATCCATTTCGAAAATTATACTCTTTTTTGAACTCAATATGCACAGTATACGTTTTCATCTTTTACGAAATATTAATATTATAATCCTTTATTAAATCCATTTTCTTTTTAATCGTTGAAGGTTCGGTAGGTTAATTAAATAAACGAAAGATCCTCTTTCTTTAAATAACTGAAATCGATGATGTTTTTATTAAGGTTGGACTGACTATGATTTAGGCTGACTAACGAATATCCGACTATTCGGCCCATTAATCGCCCATTGCCGATTATTCCGACCAAAGTTTGGACACTTTCTTTCGGTTATTTTTGGAAGCCCTTATCAGCCCTTATATGGTACATAATCTTGTTGTAACAAGTTCACCCGACATTCTTATCATTCCACGCTGAGACATATTGGAGTGTCACATACTTCAAAATCAATAAATATTCATTAGACATTGCTGTGTCTTATTCTGGCTTTAAAAATTCCCTTTGAATGAATAAATCCATCCGTTGTTGTACTTTTTCCCACTCAGGTACTTTTTGTAAATTCAATTACTACAATCTTGACCTTATTTTGATCAGAGCTGGCCAGTAGTTAAGTACAAAATTAGTTAAAAAATATTACTTTGCGATGATCGCGCGTGATCCTGAGAATGAACCTAACAACATATTGAAAGAAGTCAATTAGCGAGTCAATTTATTTCCTGCGAGACTATAGACTTGTTACTGTTAGAAGTCTTGATATTGCTTTCAGAAGACTTGAACTGCTTCTAAAAGACTTGAAATGCTCACAGAAGACTTGATATGCTTTTAAAAGGCCTAATATGCTTTTGGAAGATTTGAAATGCTTCTAGAAAACTTGATACTACATCCAGAAGACTTAATATTGCTTTCAGAAGACTTAATAATACTTCAAGAAGACTTGAAAAGCTTCCAGAAGACTTGAAATGCTTTTAGAAAACTTGACACTGGTGTCATAGGACTTGAAATGTTTCTAAAAGACTTGAAATGTTTCTAGAAAACTTGATATTGCTTTCAAAATATTTTAGCTGCTTCTAGATGGCTTGTTATTGCTCCCAAAAACTTGGAATGCTCCCAGAAGACTTGAAATGCTTACACAAGAATTGAAATGCCTATAGAAGACTTGAAATACTTTTAGAAGACATGAAATGTTTCTAGAAAACTTGATTCTACTTTCGAAGACTTGATATTGCTTTTATCCCATTCAGGTACTTTTTGTAGATTTAATTACTACAATCTTGACTTCTAGAATACTTGATACTACTTCCAGAAGACTTGATATTGCTTCTAGAAGACTTGATATTGCTTCTAGAAGACTTGATACCGCTTCTAGAAGACTTGATACCACTTCTACAAAATTTGATATTGTTTCCTAAAAACTTGAAATGCTTCCCGAAAATTTATTATTACTGCTAGAAGTCTTGATATCATTAGACACTGCTGTATCTTGTTCCGGCTTTAAAAATTTCCTTCGAATTAATAAATTCGCCACTTGTACTTTATCAGACTCAGGTACTTTTTGTAGATTCAATTACTACAATCTTGACCTTATTTTGATCAGAGCTGGGTAGTAGTTAATGAGTATTCTTTAAAAATATTAAATAATATTCAACAAATTGCACAAACTTTATGTAAGTTATCCATAACACTGTTAATTAAACGCTAAATACTGCAGGCAGAAGACATTTTTATTGTAGAAGGCGAGGGACTGTTAATAAATTTTATTTGCAAAAATAATTTTGTCTCCAAAAATACCAAACACTGTTGGCAAAATACGATGTTCATAATAATAGAAGTTTGAAACTGGCAATTAAAGACTAGATACTGCTTGTAAAACACTTTCTTCCCAACTTACTTCCAGCATATGCTGCAAACGTTTTATCAGACTTGTTTTGGGGAGTCCAGGGCAACCCAACTCATCCCATACGTATTTTCAAAAATCCACTTCTATGTCATCAGACGAATCTGACTTAATTTAAATTAGATCAAGTTATTGCGATCAAAACATTAAATATTATTTGGAATTTATTCTCTTATTTTTATAGGTTTTTGCATTTTTAAATTAAACTTGGTACCCTTCCTAATGGTCTTTGCCTTTATACAGATTTTAAATTTTATAAATTCCTCGAAATATTCATCTTGGGTTGGGTTGGGTACATACCCTGGGAATTTTCAGTTGAAAATAAATATCCAGTTATTTAACAACACTGATTACGGTACATGGAAGATATAAGAACTAATAATGAGATGTGCCATGATTATATATTAATTAAGCAAATGTTTATAAAATACAACATCAACATACCATCAGGATACCAGCAGTTGAACGGATGTTCATCTTTGCATCCTTGATTAATTCATCAAGAAGATGTAGCATGTCTTCTCTCACAATCCTTTTGAGCAGTTCGGCCAAAATTACAAGATTCTACATTCATTTGATTATTATATATTTTATTTTTTACTGTTAACAACTTTAAGTTTTTAAATAATTTTAAATTAGTGCCTACGTCATAAATTTCAGTTTTGTGTCTATATCAAAACAATCTGACTTTTAAACATAATTTATGTATAACAGTTCAAAAATTCTTAACTACTAACTAGAAACTACTTGCCTTTAAAGAATAATTTATTTGCTATTCTTGACCCTTCTATGCATTTTGCAGTTGTAAGTACGTTGGGTTTTTAGACTTAATACTAAACAATATACTATATAATACTAAATTCATTTTATTATGGAGTCAATGATGTAGCCAGATATTTAACTACTAATTACTTGTTAGTTAATAATCAAACTACTATAATCTAAAAGTAGTTGGTAGTTACACTCGACTACGTTTTTCAAGTAATTAGCCCAGCTCTGATTTTAATTAATAGCAGCAGACTCATAAAGCTTTGCTAATAAATTTCGTGTAACGTGTAGGGCAAAATCTGAATTTTTCTAAGGACATGTTATTTTTTAAACGGTTTGTTCATGTCCATTGCTAATATATTTTGTCCTTCGGTATTTAACACGGCTTGGTGGAAACCACCTTCAGTGTATTCCGGCATTTTTCAATACTAATTGTAAGAAAATAATTTTCTAATGACACAAATATTTTAAATAATCTTCCAACTCAGGTCATCATCATGAATGCAAGCCATCTAATTTTACTGTAGCCCAAAATTTTTTTATATCTGGTAATTTGGCAGCACTTTTCTATAACGGTAGTAAAAGTGACATTGGAAATAGGAAGTTGTAATAATAATATTGTAATAATCATTATTCTTTTTAGTTTTTATGTGATTATTAAAACGGGACGTTTTAGAGTTTGTTCAGAAAAACGGGACAATCCCGTTCAAAACATTCAAAAATTAGTAATTGTTCACTTTGTAATAAATAAATACTTAAATTATTTTTATATTATTTTTCATTAGTATGTTATTTGCAGCATTATAAATGCCGACTAATCGATAATTTTATTGTTTAATCGCCGATTAATCGCCGACTAATCGTTGACTAAAAAGTGACCGAATAATCGGCTTTTCCGATTAGTCACCGATTAATCGGTACAACCCTAGTTTTTATTTATTTATCTTTCCTTACATGTTTCGGCTGTATCCAGCCATCATCAGAGGGTTTATCGCCAAAATTTGGAGATATTTAAAATTCAATTTAAAGTTCATTATCATCACAGAAATTCTGTAGTTTAATTTGTCGAGTTGCAATGTGAAAATTGAAAAATTATTTAAAAACAATTCTACGTTAAAAAACTTTTTATATTCAAGAAACCCCCGATAGATCAACCATGTTCTTAACAGGAAGAACGTTTTTCCATCAATTTAAGTTATTTAAAGAAAGAAGATTTTTCGTTTATTTAATTAACCTACTTTTATTTCGTAAAAGACGCACTTGCAATTGTTAAAAACTGTCTTTTTTATACCTTATATATCGTGAAAAATCAGGTTTATATCAATATTTTTGAATCAGTCTAATTATCTCAAAAAGTACATGTGTTAGACATACCATATGCTTAACAAAAATGACCGATAATTACTAAAGCCTTTTGAGCCATAGACAAAATAGAGGGTGTTCCATTTAAAATAACAGGGTTATGGTCCTCTAAACATTCCATAAATTAACTGGTCCTGGTAACCATCACTGTATATTATTATCCAATTAGTGGCATTCGAAAGACCCAAGATTTGTTTATCGATATGCCAAATTACAATCTTCTATATTTAATAATAATGCTGATATCAAATTTTAAGTGACCATATGTTTCTTCAAAATATTTCACAAAATGATTAATACTTGGTAACCTTGCATTTAAAATTTCAAAACAAGATATGCACTTATAGCATTTAATCAGCATATGTGAAAAGATACATAGGGTTCCATTTAAAAAAATGAAGTTGAATACGGGCATGGAATAGTGAAACATCCTGTATAGCTGAAAATAATTTTAATTGATGCAACTTTGACAGTAATGTATAATCAAAGTACGTAAAGCGTATTGTACCAGGTTGGCCAGACGGAGGGTTTCAACGTATGAAAAGTAAAGCCCCCCGACATGCCCTAGTCGTGACGTTACACGTTACAGACGCTGAGGAGTAACCTGAGTAACCTTTTCAAAAAACAAAAATGGCATGATAAAATAAATGCTAGTATAATTTCTATTAAAAGGAAGAACTACTGTTATAAAAAGTCAAAACCCGAATCGTGTTTCTATTTGCTTAAAGAATCCTCTTCCTCGTCTTTATTTTGGCTTTTTGGATTTTTCTTTTAACCCTTTGGTGAAGAATTTGGTTTGAATGGACAAGAATTTAGAAGATTTTTAATTTTGGTTTTATTATTTCGAAAATTATTTGATATTTTGTCAGTTTTGAAGATTTTCACTCTTTTCATTCTTCATTTTCCAAAAATCGACCATATCGCAAAAATTAGAATTTGGTTATTACAGTTTAACATCAAAATCTCTAAAACATCATAAATTGATGATTTTTATTGCAAAACTTTTCATAATTCAAAAATCAAAATGGGTGATCAAAGACCTCATTCGTGAAAATTGTTCGTAATGGCGTGGAAAAACAAAATTCATAAGTAGTTACAACCTGAATATAAAAAATTTGCAAGAATACAGCAAATATCTTCAGAATATCATAATTTCAGATTTTCAGTACAAAAATTAATCACAATTCAAAACTTAAAATAGATAGAAAGATACTTTTTGCATAAATATTGTTGATAATGAACTATAAACCTCTAACGGAAACGAGAGAAATTTTATTTATGAATGAACTTGTAGTATAAGCTACATACTCAAATTACAAAATTAATATGATTTCATATTGAATTTTCTTACCCAAAAAGACTTTTCATAAATAATATGGAATTGTTTTAGAAGGAGCAATTACAAATATATACATATTTTTAAAGTAATATTGTAATTAGACAATATTCATCTTATTGCCGCCTTATTGTAGACGTGATAGGCGCCGACGGTTCCTTTGAGTAATCAGTCGACACACGAATCGAAAAAGTAGGTAATGTTTTTTGCAACTATTTGAGTTGAGATAAACGACTTTACGTCTACAAATTCGTTTGTTATTATTTCATCGTTGAAAATTCTTTAAATGAAATAGTAATAAAATAGTCTTTATACTCAGAAAAACATTGAGGTAATTAAAACCTTATTTCAAGACATCAACAAATATGTTATTAAATGCTGTCCAAATGCGTTCCCCGGGAAGAATGTTAAAAAATCTGCGAGAGGTACAAATCTAATATGGAAAGCCTTTAGCTTTCTATATAAATCTAAAACGGAAAACTAAAAACAGAATAATTAAAAAATAAATTAGACGTCTTGCACATAGTAATTGAAGTTACGAGAGATAGTCGTTTAAAACAAATATGCAAAATATAGAAAACAGAATGCATCAAAAGTAAATTAAACAAAAATGAATTTTCAGAACTATATGAATCATTCTGATAACAAAATTTTGTCGGCCTGGAAACTTGTCTGAACAAGAAACTGGAAAATCCAGGAAACACCAGCAGAAGATCCAGCATTAAATGTCGAAAACTTATCCTTTTTTCACTCAAACCGGGGCTACATCGAAAAACTCTTCGTATTGATGAAAGCAGTTTGATAAATTCGGCAAGTTCGACGATAAAGTCCAGGTGAAAATAGAAGCAAAAACCAAAAAATACGACAGATTTATACGAACAATTTTTAGCAATCATCTCTATTTTGTCATAAAAAGTTATCTAGCGGAAAGAGTCTTTCCGAAAGAGCTCAAGCTGACGAAGATAACACTTACATACAAAAAACGTGACAAAGGTATACACAATAATTATAGACGAATATCTACTTTATCAACCTTATCAAAACCACCATTGTCAATAAATGCATAGGCATAGCCTACGTTTTCATCAGCAAAGGTTCACTTAAACTGCATTCTGCGACCTAATCATGCTGGGTGATGGAAGAGAGTGGATTTAAAAAAAGCTTCGAACCTCAGACCCAAGTACAATGAACAGTACATTGATATTTCTTCCTCAAACAATTACTAGTGTTAACCCAACCCAACTAGTTAACAATATATCAACAATATTTTATGCCAAATATGGGATTACATCTTCAATTATAAACAATTTTAAGGAAAAAACAGTCTCGATCGACTTCGAAAACGTCGGCCGCCCCAAGTAAATTAAACAATACTTTGATACTTCTTCCTTAAACAATAAATAACCTCAATCTCATCTCTCCCCTTCCTCGTCTTGTTATACAGACTTCCTTTCACGAATATAGATCATCCTGATAATTCTCCTGTTTCGAATAGTTTCCACACGCAGGCGAATTTATAAAACAAAAAACACATTATGTTTCTTTTCAATAATATTTGTCCCTCTATCATACATGGATCGGGGGAGACAAAACTGCCTCACTCGCTCCTCTTCTGAATTCTTTTTCTTTTCCTCTCTCCTTTTCTCTTCCATCTCGCTCGTCGGCTATATTTTCTTCTATAACAGATTGTCCCACTTCCGTGTTCGCTTTTATCCTCTGTTTTTGGAAGCAACAAAATTCAAAAATTGTGTGTCGAAGTGTAGCCGTCTCTTGACATCCATACTAACAGCTGTCCGACTCACTCTTATTTATCTTCGCGAAGTATGCTGTGTATTTGCCATGTCCTTTAATTGCCTGGGTGGTATAAAGGTCTACGCGAGGTCCTTTGCTATGCTGTTCTCTTACATATTTTATACACGGTTTTGTCCATCCCTCATAGTGGTTCCATCCCTCTTACCTGTTCTGCTTTCTCTCCCTTTGTCTCCAAATTTCTACTTCTTTCTCTTGCCAACAATTCCGTAGACTCGTGTCAAGCTGGGGCTCCATATAAAGTGTCCGATGTTATTACTGTCGCCAATGGACCTCCTTTTCCAGGCATCAATCGCGTTAAATTATTATACATTTTTCCAACTTTCTCCGAGCCTTTTTTAATAAGCGCCGTCATACGTAGATCTTTGTCTAAATGGATTCCTAAGTACTTTATCGATTCTCAGCTTATAATGATTTGTTAGCCTCCTCTAAACTGTATTCTTGTTGTCTTCTTCTTCATCTCTTATTGTCTGCAGCTTTCTTCTTCTTTCTAAAATCTTTATCTCAGTTTTCCCTTCCACTAGTTGTAGGCCCAGCTCTCCCATATTCACTACCACTTCTCCTATACAATATTCAGCTCTATCATCGTCTCTTTCATACTTATTCCATCTTCCCTTCATTAGTTATGCTATCCTCTACTGCTGCTTTTTTTCTCTTAAGCTGACTCAAACTGTTATTAAGTTCGTGAATGGTAAACATTTCTGGTTGTTAACTTCTCTCTCGCTCTCATTCGCATTCGTTTCGTTACAATCTGATACGCCATTTTCCATATGTTGTTTTCTAATCATCACACAAACTTTTCCACTTGCTTTCCTTATTATTCTTTATCACTTTTGTCAATTCCTTTCTTGAGAGTCTATACTCCTCCCTTGCTTTCACTTCTTCCTCCACACTGATATGTTTTCATCTAATCCTTTGCATCTTTCTTCTTTTGGCTATGCAGTTCGCTCTTGCTTGGGGTATTATTATTATTATTTTATTTTTGAAATTAATAAAATTGTCTATATTTGTGAATTAATCTTGATTTTCTCTAATTCCAAGTCTCTCAGTAAAGGCCACTTTTACCACCTCTTGATAAATTTATCTAACAGTTAAAAACCAGCTCATAGCCTATAGGAGTGCTTAAAATCAATATAACCACCACTAGTTAGTTTAACTGGAGGTTGGTAAAAGTGGGCCTAAGGCTTGCAATAACTCGACAAAGACAACAAAGAGAGTTTATTTTTCGACGGACAAACTTTTACACAAAACGACAAAACGGGTTTTACATGAAAATATACATACAAGAAAAGACATGAAATACACATTTAACAACAATTACTTACAATATATACAATAGAAGAAAAAATTAGCGGTATGTGACCTTAACAATTATATTGAAATTTAGTAATAATAATTTCGAGCACGTTAAAAAAAATGAATAAAAATTCAATTTAAATTTGAATGATGCGCACGTGTGAGCGCGTTCTAAACAGATTTATTATTAATTAACAGCCCTTTCTCTAAAAATTTAACATTTAATAAAATACGTCTCCACTTGAATGCCTTGCCCAATATTTTTAATGTACTCTTTGAAATAAATTCCCTAAAAGATTTAATGCAGTTTTATTTCTTATAAAATCTGGTCATGCACCTACGTAAAAAAATTGCCGTCTACAAATGGATATTTTACCGACGAAAAGTATCCAACAATTCGGTAGAATTCTTGAAGGACACATTATTGATTTTTTGTGTATAAGAGATATTGAAATATATGCAACTTATTTTACAATTTCGTAGTAACGCGTACAGGCGCGAATAGTAAAATTTAAATTTTTATGAATGGCGACACATAATGTCCTTGATGTCTAAAGTACCACGGTTTTTTTTTTTAATTTATAAATTTTAAAATTTTTATTTTTAATTTAAAATTTCAACAAAGGTTGTTTAGAAAATCATAATAAAAGATCAATCAAGCAAATTCCCTAGATTCCTCAAATTTCAATTACAAGTCAAAGTAGACTTCAAAGACTTGATTTGCTACCAGAAGACAGGATACAGCCTCTAGATGATTTGATACAGTTTCCAGAAAAATTTATATTGTTTTCAGAAGACTTGAAATGTTTCCAGAAGACTGATACTGCTTCTAGAAGATTTAAATTGTTACCAGACGACTTACAATGCTTCCCGATAACTTAACATTGCATTTAGAAAAAGAAAAAGCTTTGGTATGGCTTAAAACGATGTATTTAAATTATTCAATCAAATCTTCAGTGCGACACGTGTTTCGCCAGTAACGGCATCGACAGGCACGACTACGTTTATAAAAGAGAGAAGAATTATGTTAAAATATAAAATTGTTAAATGATTGATAAATATTACCGTCAATGGACACGTTGTTGTGTTGAGTACATGAACAGCGAAAAGGACATTTTAGAAAAATACATTGGAAAAGCTTGATCTTATAAATTTGAGCCTGAAAACTATATTTAAATAGGTCAAGTGTAATAGTAATGAAAAAGAAAATTGAAATTACTAATATAATAAGGGTAACTTGAGTGACCCTTATTCAATGACATGTTTAAGCGGACTGAGTGTGCGTTAACGATTTATATTAGGTTATGTTAAATTTATAAGAAGGCGGGAGATTCGAATTTGAAATTTAAATTATTAAAATTATTATAACATCTTTAAGAAGAATAAAAATATTTATTTAATAATTTTTGCACTTTATTAAGACGATAGTATTTCATACAATGTTTCTACCGGTTTCGGTCACGTTTAGACCATCTTCAGGATACACATTTTTAAAAAATTGTTGATCGTATTGACGTTTTATTTTATTTATGTTGTGATTTATGACATGTGTCAAAGTGAAATATTAAAATAGGATTAAAATAAAATAAAATAAAATTAAAATTGAATATTTCCCAAAACAAAAGTTCAAATATCTATTATAAATTTGGGAAAAATGGGAAAATGTTATTGCGTATGTTAGGGTTTTTTAATTTTATTTTTATTTTTAGGTGGAGTAAAAGGATTTTTCAAATACATATATAAAGGTTTTTCTGTGTAATTAATTTGGTCATTCAAACATAAAATTTGTGGATGATTATGTTTAAATTTTCTAATTTCATAAAGTTCAAGTATTTCCAAAAGGTTACTTTTATTTTTCTTATGAAGTAATGTTGTGTTTTTTGTTTCATTAAATTGGTGTTCTTTGTTAAATATTATATGTCTTCCAAAGTTAGATCTCTGTTGTGTTCTATGTTCTTTTATACGAGTTTTTAAGCATCTCCCTGTTTCACCAATGTAAATGGCTTTACACGTATCACATTCTAATTTGTAAACTCCATTATCGTTCATTTTATTGATTTTATCTTTGTTGTTAATTAAAATTTTATCTAGTGTGTTGTTGCTTTTGGATGTTATAATTATATTGTTTCTTAAAAATTTTTTTGATTTTATTATGTATGTTACCTTGATATTCTATTGTTCTATAAATATTGTTTTTGTTATTTGTTATATTTGTAAGAGTGGTAAGTTTTATGTGATTCTGTTTGTTTCTGTATTTGTCAATCATTTTGTTGATGATTTGTGGTTTATATCCGTTATTTTGGCCAATTTGTTTGATAATGGATATTTCTGTTCTAAGTTCTTTTTCACTAAGTTTTGTGTTGAAGGCACGGTGTATATATGCGTTGAAAGTTGCCATTTTATGAGTATAATCATGAAAAGAATCATTTGGGATGATAGTATCTGTTTGCGTTGGTTTTCCAATGATACTGTATTGAAGTCCGTTGTCTGTTTTTAAAATTGTTAAGTCTAAAAAATTTATGCGGTTGTTATGTTCTATTTCGATTGTAAATTTGATGTCTTTATGTAAATTATTAATGTAGTTGTGTAAGTTGGTTATTGTTTCTTGTCTGTCATTGTCGATAAAAACGATGATATCATCTACATATCTTAATATGATATCATCGTTTTTATCGACAATGACAGACAAGAAACAATAACCAACTTACACAACTACATTAATAATTTACATAAAGACATCAAATTTACAATCGAAATAGAACATAACAACCGCATAAATTTTTTAGACTTAACAATTTTAAAAACAGACAACGGACTTCAATACAGTATCTATAGAAAACCAACGCAAACAGATACTATCATCCCAAATGATTCTTTTCATGATTATACTCATAAAATGGCAACTTTCAACGCATTTATACACCGTGCCTTCAACACAAAACTTAGTGAAAAAGAACTTAGAACAGAAATATCCATTATCAAACAAATTGGCCAAAATAACGGATATAAACCACAAATCATCAACAAAATGATTGACAAATACAGAAACAAACAGAATCACATAAAACTTACCACTCTTACAAATATAACAAATAACAAAAACAATATTTATAGAACAATAGAATATCAAGGTAACATACATAATAAAATCAAAAAAATTTTTAAGAAACACAATATAATTATAACATCCAAAAGCAACAACACACTAGATAAAATTTTAATTAACAACAAAGATAAAATCAATAAAATGAACGATAATGGAGTTTACAAATTAGAATGTGATACGTGTAAAGCCATTTACATTGGTGAAACAGGGAGATGCTTAAAAACTCGTATAAAAGAACATAGAACACAACAGAGATCTAACTTTGGAAGACATATAATATTTAACAAAGAACACCAATTTAATGAAACAAAAAACACAACATTACTTCATAAGAAAAATAAAAGTAACCTTTTGGAAATACTTGAACTTTATGAAATTAGAAAATTTAAACATAATCATCCACAAATTTTATGTTTGAATGACCAAATTAATTACACAGAAAAACCTTTATATATGTATTTGAAAAATCCTTTTACTCCACCTAAAAATAAAAATAAAAATAAAATTAAAAAACCCTAACATACGCAATAACATTTTCCCATTTTTCCCAAATTTATAATAGATATTTGAACTTTTGTTTTGGGAAATATTCAATTTTAATTTTATTTTATTTTATTTTAATCCTATTTTAATATTTCACTTTGACACATGTCATAAATCACAACATAAATAAAATAAAACGTCAATACGATCAACAATTTTTTAAAAATGTGTATCCTGAAGATGGTCTAAACGTGACCGAAACCGGTAGAAACATTGTATGAAATACTATCGTCTTAATAAAGTGCAAAAATTATTAAATAAATATTTTAATTCAAGACGAAAAACAATCCTATAAAATAAAAGAATATCTTTAAGAAGAACCTGTGTTCGTTAATATCTGAAAGATCATTTAGTAGGTGTTCTTCACTTTCGTTTTTATATTTAATAATGAAAAATTCCTCATACAGATCCAGTTTTTTAGATTTATTAATGTTTTTTAGTAGTGATATGTTGTTAGTTCCGATGTTATGTTTGTGAAGTTGTAAGTGTTTAAAAACATTAGAAAGTTGTTTATTTTTGTGTTCTTTAAATCTGGATAAGAGGCATCTTCCCGTCTGCCCCACGTATCTACAATCACAATCTCCACACTTAATCAGGTATACACCACTTTTTTGTAAATCATTAAATTTATGTTTATTATTGATAATCAATTGGCTGGTCTTAACACCAGACAAGAAGGCCGGAGTGATGTTGTACTTTGTGATATTATTTGTAAATTTGTTAAGGTTATGATTATAAGTAAGTGTTAAAAAATGTTTTTTAAATTGAAAGTTAGGATAGACTAATTTTTTAATGTTATTTTTATGAATATTATTAATAATATTTTGAAGAAATTTGATATTATAACCGTTATTAATGCCTATTTTTATGATGTTGTTAACTTCAATACTGAAACAGGCTTTACTGAGAGGTACATTATAAAGTCTATTAAATAAAAAATTGAAAGCAGCTTTTTTGTGAGCTGTACAATTGTAGGAGTTAAAAGGGATGACACAATCAGTAGTAGTAGACTTCCTGTAGATGTCGAAGTTGATAGAACCCCCCTGTATATTTTTGATTATAGTAAGATCCAAAAAATTGATGCGGTTATTCTCTTCTTTTTCTAAGGTGAATTCAAGATTGCTGATGGTGTTGAGAATATTAAACAAGGCTCTAAGTTTGGCTCGATTACCCGAGTATATAATGAAAATATCATGGACATATCTGCCATAAAATTTAATGTCCTTAGTGATGTGAAAGTATTTATTAGAAAAAAGTTTATTTTCAAGGTTGTTGACGAAAATGTCGGCGATTATACCCGAAATTGGGGATCCCATGGGTTTTGTTTAAACAAAACAACATAAACGAAGTAAAAAAGGACCCCACGCCTAATTTTAATACTCAATTTAAAAAACTTTTAAAAGAGTGTAAGAAAAGCCTTGAACTATTTAATATAGACACATTTAACAAAACAGTAATGAATCCTTTACCTCCAACACTCAAATGTTTAATTAAACTTCATAAAAAAGATCACTCAATACGGCCTATTATAAGTAACGTCAATACTACAACAGAAAGAATCGCTAAAGTAATTCAGAAGTTCTTACAAAACCGTTTTCAACCCTACTTGAAATATAGACTGAGAAACTCAACTGAACTCATTAACAGGATTAAGGATGTCGAGGTTGATAGAAACACCACCCTTGTTTTTTTCGATATAAAAAACTTATATACTAATATTCCTATAGAGAAATCCTTAAAGATTATTAAAAAACATATAATGAATCATTTGGATGAGTTTGAGGGTGTTGAGAATGAAAACATAGAAGAACTTTGCTCAATCATTAGATTTATCTGTAAACAAAACTATTTTATTTTTAATAACAAATTTTTCTCTATGTCAGACGGGCTTCCCATGGGATCCCCAATTTCGGGTATAATCGCCGACATTTTCGTCAACAACCTTGAAAATAAACTTTTTTCTAATAAATACTTTCACATCACTAAGGACATTAAATTTTATGGCAGATATGTCCATGATATTTTCATTATATACTCGGGTAATCGAGCCAAACTTAGAGCCTTGTTTAATATTCTCAACACCATCAGCAATCTTGAATTCACCTTAGAAAAAGAAGAGAATAACCGCATCAATTTTTTGGATCTTACTATAATCAAAAATATACAGGGGGGTTCTATCAACTTCGACATCTACAGGAAGTCTACTACTACTGATTGTGTCATCCCTTTTAACTCCTACAATTGTACAGCTCACAAAAAAGCTGCTTTCAATTTTTTATTTAATAGACTTTATAATGTACCTCTCAGTAAAGCCTGTTTCAGTATTGAAGTTAACAACATCATAAAAATAGGCATTAATAACGGTTATAATATCAAATTTCTTCAAAATATTATTAATAATATTCATAAAAATAACATTAAAAAATTAGTCTATCCTAACTTTCAATTTAAAAAACATTTTTTAACACTTACTTATAATCATAACCTTAACAAATTTACAAATAATATCACAAAGTACAACATCACTCCGGCCTTCTTGTCTGGTGTTAAGACCAGCCAATTGATTATCAATAATAAACATAAATTTAATGATTTACAAAAAAGTGGTGTATACCTGATTAAGTGTGGAGATTGTGATTGCAGATACGTGGGGCAGACGGGAAGATGCCTCTTATCCAGATTTAAAGAACACAAAAATAAACAACTTTCTAATGTTTTTAAACACTTACAACTTCACAAACATAACATCGGAACTAACAACATATCACTACTAAAAAACATTAATAAATCTAAAAAACTGGATCTGTATGAGGAATTTTTCATTATTAAATATAAAAACGAAAGTGAAGAACACCTACTAAATGATCTTTCAGATATTAACGAACACAGGTTCTTCTTAAAGATGTTATAATAATTTTAATAATTTAAATTTCAAATTCGAATCTCCCGCCTTCTTATAAATTTAACATAACCTAATATAAATCGTTAACGCACACTCAGTCCGCTTAAACATGTCATTGAATAAGGGTGACTCAAGTTTAGTTTAATTTTTATTATCTTCAAACATCAGTTTTTTAAAATTCAAAATTATAACAAATATTGTTTTGGCGTAACTTTTGACTCAAATTCATTTACTTTTTGATTTAATTTTTTAAATTTTCAAATATTTCATAAAAATTAGCGTGGGTGGTTTTTTAAAAATAAGGTAATTTCAATTTTCTTTTTCATTACTATTACACTTGACCTATTTAAATATAGTTTTCAGGCTCAAATTTATAAGATCAAGCTTTTCCAATGTATTTTTCTAAAATGTCCTTTTCGCTGTTCATGTACTCAACACAACAACGTGTCCATTGACGGTAATATTTATCAATCATTTAACAATTTTATATTTTAACATAATTCTTCTCTCTTTTATAAACGTAGTCGTGCCTGTCGATGCCGTTACTGGCGAAACACGTGTCGCACTGAAGATTTGATTGAATAATTTAAATACATCGTTTTAAGCCATACCAAAGCTTTTTCTTTTTATATATTTCCTACGATGTTGTTGGAAGAAACTTTATCAATTGCATTTAGAAGACTTGAAATGTTTCCAGACGACTTATAACGCTTCCAGAAGAATTGATGTTGCTATTAGAAGACTTGAGGTGTTTCCAGAAGATATGATATTGCATCTAAAAGACACGATTTGCTGCCAGAAGACTGGGTACTGGCTCTAGATGATTTGATACTGTCTCTAGAAAACTTGATATTGCTTTCAGAAGACTTGAAATGTCTCTAGAAGACTGATACTGCTTCTAGAAGACTTAAAATGTTTCCAAACTAACTACAATGCTTCGAGAAGACTTGCAATGTTTCCAGATGACTTGAAATGTTATCTAGAAGACTTGAAATGCTTCCAGAAGACTCTAGATGATTTGATGCTGTTTCTAAAAAACTTGATAATGCTTTCAGAAGTCTTGAAATACTTCCAGAAAGCTGATACTCCTTCTAGAAGACTAAAACTGTTTCCAGATGATTTACAATGCTTTCAAACGACTTACAATGCTTTCAGAAGATTTGTAATGCTTCCAGATGACTTAACATTGCATATAGAAGACTTGAAATGCTTCCAGACGATTTGCAATGCTTCCAGAAGGCTTGAAATATGTCTAGAAGATTTTATTCTATTTTTAGAGGATTAAAGACAAGATATTGCATCAAAAAATTTCATTTGCTACCAGGAGAGGCCTCTAGATGGTTTGGTACTATTTCTAAAAAATTTGATATTACTTCCAGAAGACTTAAAATATTTCCAGAAAACTGATACCGCTTCTAGAAGAGTAAAAATGTTTTCGGGTGATTTACAATGCTTCCAGACAACTTACAATGCTTCTAGAAACCTGGCAATACTTCCAGATACACTTGATATTGCATCTAGAGAACTTGAAATGCTCCCAGACTGTGGCGATTAAAAACAAAGAACACATCTTAACAACATAGTTGTTTATTTTCTAAAATATGATTACTTCATTACCATTTCTCATACAAACAACATCATTTAACTTCATCTTTTGTAAGTACTCCTTTTATTTGTAGATCAATAAACACTTTGAACATTATTGATCTAATAGCAAAAAGCGTTTTAAAAATATTTTATCGAAAACTGGGTTGATTTTAGAGTCTCAGTGGTTCAATAAACTTTTTTCAAAATAACGAAACTTCGCAAACCAGTATGTCTATAAGAACCACGACATGATATATATGCAAAGTTATAGCTTAAGAGCTCTATTACAGTTTATAATAGGTTGTAAAAATCTATTAGGTGATATAATAGAAATTTCCATTTTTAACATAATTGATACAGTTTCTAAAAAAGTTGATATTGCTTCCAGAAGACTTGAAACATTTCCAGAAAGCTGATACTGCTTGTAGAAGAGTAAAAATGTTTCCAGACGATTTGCAGTGTTTATAGATGACTTGCAATGCTTCCAGATAAATTTGACATTGCATCTAGAAAACTTGAAATACTACCAGACGATTTACAATGCTTCCAGAAGGCTTAAAATGTTTCTACATGACTTCATACTATTTTTAGAGGACTTGAGGAGCATCCAGAAGACTCGATAGTGAACCTAGAAGATTTAATTTGTTACCAAAAGACTTGACACTGCCTTTAGATGATTTGATACTGTTTCTAAAAAACTTGATATTGCATCCAAAAGACTTGACATATTTCCAAAAACTTGATACTACTTCTAGAAGAGTAAAAATGTGTCCAGACGATTTACAATGCTTTCAGAAGACTTGAAATGTTTTTAGAAGACCTGATACTACTTTTATAAAACTTGAACTACTTCGAAATTATTTGAAATGCTGGATACGGTTTCCAGAAAATTTGATACTGCTTCTAGATGCTTTAAAATGCCCCCAAAAGGTTCGATACTGCCCCTGTAAAACTTAATAGTGCTTCTAGAAGATTTGAAATGCTTCCAGAAGACTTGATACTGCTTCTAGAAGATTTAAAATGGTTACAAAAGTCTCGACACTGCCTCTGGTAAGCTTAATATTGTTTCCAGAAGATTTGAAATGTGTTCAAAAGATTTGATACTGCCTCAAGAAGACTTGATATTGCTTCTAGAAGACTTGACATTGCCTCTGCTTCCAGAAATCTAATTTATTTGATATCGAGCGTATTTTCATTGCAAATCAACTAAATTTTTCTTAATTTCGAGATGTCTTAATAACTTATTATTCCTTTCATGAAATCCCAAGATGAAACCGGGACTAAATACCGGGACTGGACACACATAAAACTGAAATGAACAAGTATCTCAAAATTGAGATACCATTCCTAAGGTGACATTCTTAAATAGGAACATTTTATGAGAAATGTCGATGGTTTACGATTTTTTTTTACCATTTTTCTCAAAACTTTTAGATAACATATTTTCTTCGATTGATATGAATTGAAAAATTCATAAGATTTCAAGACATTCAAGATGATATTTGCGCCTTATAGCGGTCATCTTAGAAACCTAAAGATAACTTCCATTATTTTTCTCTTAGCTACTATAGTCATAAATACTTTTCCTGCAAGTTTTTACAATGAGTAGTTTCTGAGAAACAGCACGTTGCGCGCTTATTTGGTCATCCTGTCCATATTTTTATTAATGTTTTTAAAGATTATTTTAGGTATTTCAATTATTATTAGATATGTAAAACCATTTCATAACAGTTATCACTATTAAAGAAAGTTTAGAAACCCTACTTTAGAATTTACTCTAACAAGTAAGAAGTATCAGATTTTCCAATCGAGTTTAACCATACATTATGTGACCATACGTCCCGTTTTGAACGGGATTGTGCTGTTCTTCTATTAGTAGTCCCATCGTCCCGAATAAACTCTAAAACGTCCCGTTTTCATAATCACATAAGTGCATAAATCTCATTAAGTATCTAGCTGTATTCACACAGCTTTTTTTATTAGTAATATTTCGTTTCTTTGTTTGCGAGACTTATATCAAGCATGCCTAAATGTAAGTGTACATTTTTTTGAAACTTGAAGGGGGGTAAATAGAAAAAGTATAAACAATATTTATACAAAACCGAGCACATTGTTGGAACAAAAACTAATAGGGATTGGCTGTGAAGCTCATAATGTCCACAATGCAATTAAAACTGCCGATTGCTTACCAATTGATTTAGAATACATTATTGTCAAAATTTACTTTTTTAATATTTATAGTGTACACATTGAAACTGTAAAAAAATTCTATAACTTGATAGGTACAGAGTATAAAAGAATGTTGGGTTACAGTAAATCTAAATGGCCTGTACTTGAAGAGTGCTTAAAATGTTTGTGAGATTAGAAAACTATTTTAGATTGCTAATCTAAGAAAATAGTCTTCTAATAGGCATTCATTCTAATAGTTACTCTTCTAATAATTAGTCATCTAATGCTCGAATATATTGAAGTTGTTTTTTGGCAATCTCAGCTCCGAATACTGGTTATATTTTGTGCACGCCCAAGAAGTTGGTTTTCACCAAGCCACTTTAAATACTGAAATACAAAATATATCAGCAATGGATGTGAATGTAACAAACCGTTTAAAAGATAACTTGTCTTTTGAAAAAATTCAGTTTTTATCCCACACGTTGCACGAAATTTATTAGCAAAGTTGATCAACATCAGAGCTTAGATAACTGCTTGAAAAAAGTAGTCGAGTATAATTACTATTTCCACGAAAATAGAAGCATAGAATAATTACAGCTACTACAATTAGAAGCATGCGGATTATAGAGTCAAATTGTATTATAATCTTGCAATACATGATACACTAACACTTTTACTAACTTCCTCACTTTTAATTCGGCTATCCCAACATCTTCATGCCTTATTTGCTGCAGCATGATACATAAATTATTGAATGGACAGTGGAATGCCGCCATCAGGTTGTTCTTCCTCAGCTGATTTTTGAAATACACATCTCTACCATTTTGCTAATAAATTACAAGAATTTGCAATCCTTAGAAAGTATAGACTCAGCATTTTTCATAGAAATGCTCTTCAGTGTTTTGGAATTAATCTTCTTTCTCTGCAGATAGAACGAATAGTCTTTTCCGATTAGCGAATATCTTACAAAATTTTTAATTTATAATTTTTAAAATTTTTATTTTTAATTTAAAATTTCAACAAAGGTTGTTTAGAAAATCATCATAAAAAATCAATCAAGCTAATTCCCTAGATTCCTCAAATTTCAATTACAAGTCAAAGTAGACTTCGACTTACGACGTCTCGGTTTAGGATGACTCGTACTTACGACAATCAACAAAATCCTGTTGTATACATATGTACAGATGGTTCAAATTCGATATCCGAATTTCGAAAATCTTTTACACTACAAAAAGATTTGATTTGCTACCAGAAGACAGGATACAGCGTCTAGATGATTTGATACAGTTTCCAGAAAAATTTATATTGCTTTCAGAAGACTTGAAATGTTTCCAGAAGACTGATACTGCTTCTAGAAGATTTAAATTGTTTCCAGACGACTTACAACGCTTCCAGAAGACTTGATATTGCTATTAGAAAACTTGAGATGTTTCCAGAAGACATGATATTGCATCTAAAAGACATGATTTGCTGCCAGAAGACTGGGTACTGGTTCTAGATGATTTGATACTGTCTCTAGAAAACTTGATATTGCTTCCAGAAGACTTGAAATGTCTCCAGAAGACTGATACTGCTTCTAGAAGACTTAAAATGTATCTAGATGACTTACAATGATTCCAAACTAACTACAATGCTTCGAGAAGACTTGCAATGTTTCCAGATGACTTGAAATTTTATCTAGAAGACTTGAAATGCTTCCAGAAGACTTGACCAGAAGACTCTAGATGATTTGATGCTGTTTCTAAAAAACTTGCTATTGCTTTCAGAAGTCTTGAAATATTTCCAGAAACCTGATACTCCTTCTCGAAGACTAAAACTGTTTCCAGATAATTTACAATGCTTCCAAACGACTTACAATGCTTTCAGAAGATTTGCAATGCTTTCAGAAGATTTGCAATGCTTTCAGAAGATTTGCAATGCTTTCAGAAGATTTGCAATGCTTCCAGATGACTTAACATTGCATCTAGAAGACTTGAAATGTTTCCAGACGATTTACAATGCTTCCAGAAGACTTGAAATACTTCTAGAAGATTTTATTCTATTTTTAGAGGATTGAAGACAAGATATTGCATCAAAAGATATGATTTGCTACCAGGAGATGCCTGTAGATGGTTTGGTACTATTTCTAAAAAACTTAATATTACTTTCAGAAGACTTGAAATATTTCCAGAAAACTGATACCGCTTCTAGAAGAGTAAAAATGTTTTCGGGTGATTTACAATGCTTCCAGATAACTTACAATGCTTCTAGAAACCTGGCAATACTTCCAGATGACTTGATATTGCATCTAGAGAACTTGAAATGCTCCCAGACTGTGGCGATTATATCACCACACAGCTTTCTTCCCATTGCATTATTTAAAAAAACAAAGAACACATCTTAACAACATAGTTGTTTATTTTCTAAAATATGATTACTTCATTACCATTTCTCATACAAACAACATCATTTAACTTCATCTTTTGTAAGTACTCCTTTTATTTGTAGATCAATAAACACTTTGAACATTATTGATATAACAGCAAAAAGCATTTTAAAAATATTTTATCGAAAGCTGGGTTGATTTTAGAGTCTCAGTGGTTCAATAAACTTTTTTCAAAATAACGAAACGTCGCAAACCAGTATGTCTATAAGAACTACGACATGATATGTATGCAAAATTATAGCTTAAGAGCTCTATTACAGTTTATAATAGGTTGTAAAAATCTATTAGGTGATATAATAGAAATTTCCATTTTTAACATAATTGATACGGTTTCTAAAAAAGTTGATATTGCTTCCAGAAGACTTGAAACATTTCCAGAAAGCTGATACTGCTTGTAGAAGAGTAAAAATGTTTCCAGACGATTTGCAGTGCTTATAGATGACTTGCAATGCTTCCAGATAAATTTAACATTGCATCTAGAAAACTTGAAATACTACCAGACGATTTACAATGCTTCCAGAAGGCTTAAAATGTTTCTACATGACTTGATACTATTTTTAGAGGACTTGAGGAGCATCCAGAAGACTCGATAGTGCACCTAGAAAATTTAATTTGTTACCAAAAGACTTAACACTGCCTTTAGATGATTTGATACTGTTTCTAAAAAACTTGATATTGCATCCAAAAGACTTGACATATTTCCAAAAACTTGATACAACTTCTAGAAGAGTAAAAATATGTCCAGACGATTTACAATGCTTTCAGAAGACTTGAAATATTTTTAGAAGACCTGATACTACTTTTAGAAAACTTGAACTACTTCGAAATTATTTGAAATGCTGGATACGGTTTCCAGAAAATTTGTTACTGCTTCTAGCTGCTTTAAAATGCTCCCAAAAGGTTCGATACTGTTCCTGTAAAACTTAATAGTACTTCTAGAAGATTTGAAATACTTCCAGAAGACTTGATACTGCTTCTAAAATGGTTAAAAAAGTCTGGACACTGCTTCTGGTAAGCTTAATATTGTTTCCAGAAGATTTGAAATGTGTTCAAAAGATTTGATACTGCCTCAAGAAGACTTGATATTGCTTCTAGAAGACTTGACATTGCCTCTGCTTCCAGAAATCTAATTTATTTGATATCGAGCGTATTTTTATTGCAAACCAACTAAATTTTTCTTAATTTCGAGATGTCTTAATAACTTATTATTCCTTTCATGAAATCCCAGGATGAACCCGGGACTAAATACCGGGACTGGACACACATAAAACTGAAATGAACAAGTATCTCAAAATTGAGATACCATTCCTAAGGTGACATTCTTAAATAGGAACATTTTATGAGAAATTTCGATGGTTTACGATTTTTTTTACAATTTTTCTCAAAACTTTTAGATAACATATTTTCTTCGATTGATATGAATTGAAAAATTCATAAGATTTCAAGACATTCAAGATGATATTTGCGCCTCATAGCGGTCATCTTAGAAACCTAAAGATAATTTCCATTATTTTTCTCTTAGCCACTTTAGTCATAAATGTTTTTCCTGCAAGTTTTTACAATGAGTAGTTTCTGAGAAACAGCACGTTGCGCGCTTATTTGCTCATCCTGTACATATTTTTATTAATGTTTTTAAAGATTATTTTAGGTATTTCAATTATTATTAGATATGTAAAACCATTTCATAACAGTTATCACTATTAAAGAAAGTTTAGAAACCCTACTTTAGAATTTACTCTAATAAGTAAGAAGTATCAGATTTTCCAATCGAGTTTAACCATACATTATGTGACCATACGTCCCGTTTTGAACAGGATTGTCCTGTTCTTCTGTTAGTAGTCCCATCGTCCCGAATAAACTCTAAAACGTCCCGTTTTCATAATCACATAAGTGCATAAATCTCATTAAGTATCTAGCTGTATTTACACAGCTTTTTTTATTAGTAATATTTCGTTTCTTTGTTTGCGAGACTTATAGCAAGCATTCCTAAATGTAAGTGTACATTTTTTTGAAACTTGAAGGGGGGTAAATAGAAAAAGTATAAACAATATTTATACAAAACCGAGCACATTGTTGGAACAAAAACTAATAGGGATTGGCTGTGAAGCTCATAATGTCCACAATGCAATTAAAACTGCCGATTGCTTACCAATTGATTTAGAATACATTATTGTCAAAATTTACTTTTTTAATATTTATAGTGTACACATTGAAACTGTAAAACAATTCTATGACTTGATAGGTACAGAGGTACTCTTCTAATAATTACTCATCTAATGCTCGAATACATTGAAGTTGTTTTTTGGCAATCTCAGCTCCGAATGCTGGTGTAATGGAAAGCGTAATTGCAATTGGCGAATATTGCACAATACTTAAACAAGTCAAGAAACTTAAAAAATGCACTAGTAGGCATACTTGTGCGAGCAGTGCGATATTCGCCAATTCAACAATTAATAGGTGTTTGATTTAATATAATTATTAGAAGTAAGTTAAACGTAGAATTGAAATGTAGTCAGCGTAAGATTAAATAAAGGAAGTAAAAGAAGATAAATTATTTTAATAAAGTACACTCCAAACCCCGTAAATCAATAAGAGTGCTAAACATTACATGGCGATCCTGCCAGTGCAATTCGAGGAAAAAACAGATTAAACATATTAAGATAAAAAGTCAACGAAAAAGTGTAAAGTGTAAAAATAAATTATCAACATACATTCAAATGACTCAGGTCAGTTTCAAATGACTAGGCTTCCTATGGGTTTAAAAACCAGCCTGAGTTCATTTTCAAGGGCAATAACAATAGCCACGTCCGGGTTAAATTTTCAAACTTGCTTTGTATACTTAGATGACCTAATTGTGTTCGGAAATGGATTACAAAACCATAACCAAAATTTAGGTTTATTAGGTTTATTACAAGTTTTGTATTTAGGACATTATATTTCTGCGGAAGGTATTCAACCAGATCCGAATAAAATTAGTGTTATAAGAAATTATCCGATTTCAAGGTCAGCAGACAAAACAAAACGATTTGTGGCGTTTGTTAACTATTACAGGAAATTTATTGAAAATTTTGCGGAGATCGCTACACCTTTAAACAGATTAGCTCGGAAGGCAGTCAAATTTGTTTGGGATAAAGATTGTCAAACGTCATTTGAAACACTTAAACAATATCTAATAAATCCTTTATTATATTTTATATTTTGTTTACGCTTATACTTATATATATATATACTTATATATATATACATACTTATATATTGTTACGGTTATATTTTGTGCACGCCCAAGAAGTTGGTTTTCACCAAGCCACTTTAAATACTGAAAGACATAATACATCAGCAATGGATGTAAATGTAACAAACCGTTTAAAAGATAACTTGTCTTTTGAAAAAATTCAGTTTTTATCCCACACATTGCACGAAATTTATTAGCAAAGTTGATCAACATCAGAGCTTGGCTAACTGCTTGAAAAAAGTAGTCGAGTATAATTACTATTTCCACGAAAATAGAAGCATAGAATAATTACAGCTACTACAATTAGAAGCATGCGGATTATAGAGTCAAATTGTATTATAATCTTGCAATACATGACTAACACTATTACTAACTTCCTCACTTTTAATTCGGTTATCCCAACATCTTCATGCAGAAATTGCCTTATTTGCTGCAACATGATACATAAATTATTGAATGGACAGTGGAATGCCGCCATCAGGTTCTTCTTCCTCAGCTGATTTTTGAAATACACATCCCTACCATTTTGCTAATAAATTACAAGGATTTGCAATCCTTAGAAAGTATGGACTCAGCATTTTTGATAGAAATGCTCTTCGGTGTTTTGGAATTAATCGTCTGTCTCTACAGATAGAACGAATAGTCTTTTCCGATTAGCGAATCTCTTACCAATTCGGATTACAAGGGACATAATGTAAATTTTACGTTTTTCAATTTTGTTCAGATTATCAGGGAATTCCAAATCCGAATTTGGGTTGTACGAATTACAACGCTTTACTGTACTTCTTTAACTACATAATAAGATGCAGTTGTAATGCCTACTTTTAGGCATTACAAGTGCAAGCCAATCTTTTTTGGAGAGTACAAGCCAATCCCTTTGGATTGTGTGCAAGCACTCTCCAAAAAAAGTCTGATAAAACAAGCAAAGTTTTACAAGCAGTATCAAGTCTTTAATTGACAGTACTTAAATTTTTTTCAGTTTTTTTGTCAGTTTTTAGCTTTTAGTAGATATGATGATGTTGTATTTTGCCAACAGTATTTGATATTTTGGAAGGAAAATCAAATTTTATTAACAGTCCTTCGCTTATTACCATAAAAATGTCTTCTGCCAGCAGTATTTAACCTTTAATTAACAGTTTATGGACTTCTTACATAAAGATTGTGCATTTTGTTCAATAGTATTTAATATTTTCAAAGCATAGTCAATTGATTTATCAACAGTAGCCAGTTTTTACAAACAGTATTACAAGTAGTATCAAGTCCTTTATCAAGTCTTCGAGAAGCAATATCCAAACTTGTGGAAGTAGTATCAGACTTTCTAGAAGCATTCCAAGTCTTCTGGGAGCATTTCAAGTCTTTTGAAAGTAATAACAAGCCATCTAGTAGTTCAAATCTTCTGAAAGCAATATCAAGTTTTCTAGAAGCATTTCAAGTCCTATGATTGCAGTATCAAGTTTTCTAAAAGTATCTCAAGTCTTCTGGAAACTTTTCAAGTCTCCTTGAAGCAGTATTAAGTTTTCTGTAAGCAATATTAAGTTCTCTGGAAGTAGTATCAAGCTTTCTAGAAACATTCTAAGTATTCTAAAAGTATTTCAAGTCGTCTGAGATCACTTCAAGTCTTCTGAAAGCAATATCAAGACTTCTAGCAGCAATAACAAGTCTTCTGGAAGCATTGCAAGTCTTTAAGAAACTGTATCAAATTTTGTAGAAGCTGTATCAAGTCTAACTTAAAACCAAATTTTAATAATTTTAGACTGCACCTGATTATCGACAAAAGTACCTAGATTTGTCCCGTTTTCAGTCGAAATAAAAACGGTCACGTTAGCCATACATCTCTTAACAATTATAAAAATTTAATGAACTCACTTTTACCCTTGTTTACAAGATATTATATAATATTATATATAATATTGTTATATACGAGATATGTATGTTTATCTATAAACAAGGCTTTTACATTTTACTTTTAATTTTTACATCCATCTTTTTTCAACAAACAATAACGCCGATAACTTCATCTCACTTCACATGTTGGGATCATACTTTCAACTCTAAATCGAATAGACGTTAAAGCAAGTCCTTGTTGACATAACAACTGTCACTGTCAAAAATGTATTAAAATGTCAACCAAACATTGAAGAACTGTTATTTTAAAAAAAAAGTTAGTCAATAAACCCCCAAGTGGGTAGTTTTTAATTTAAGCGTGTTCGCGTGTGTTAATGAGCCTTGAACACGACGTTTTTCGCGTCGTTTAAAAAGGCCATGGCCGGCGAGGGTTCCTGCGGTAGCGCAAACAAGCGTAAATACAAAATCTCCAGGCAGGAATCTTCGAGAGCTGGTAAAGATTCAGATCATATCGAAGCTGATCGAATTTATGGCAGCAATACTCATCAAAGGGGAGGTATTAGGGTATATAAAATAGTCGTTTTAGGTGATGGGGGAGTTGGTAAATCAGGTAAAAAACAAAATATTACTACATAAGTCACGATTTTAATCCATTTTTTTTAGCTGTTACTCTCCAATTTGTTAGTCATAGCTTTTTAGACTATCATGATCCTACAATCGAGGATTCTTATCAGCAACAAGCTGTAATTGATGGAGAACCAGCTTTATTAGACATTTTAGACACAGCTGGACAAGTAATTCATCAACCTAACCTCAAAATTATATCATTAAAATGAATTTATTTAATTTAGGTGGAATTTACAGCAATGAGAGACCAATACATGCGTTGTGGGGAAGGTTTCTTAATTTGTTATAGTGTAACAGATCGACACAGCTTTCAAGAAGCCCTTGAATACAAAAAATTGATTCAAAAAGTTCGGGCGAGTGAAGACACCCCCTTGGTGCTAGTTGGAAACAAATTTGATCTTCAAATGCAAAGGAAAGTAACCACAGAAGAAGGTAAATCATTGGCGAGACAATTTGGGTGTCCATTTTATGAAACATCGGCAGCTTTAAGAACATATGTTGATGATGCGTTCCATACATTAGTGAGAGAGATACGAGTGAGAGAACGCCAAAAAGGTGGGATTAATGGTAATGAAAGAAAACCACATAAACATAGTAAGTGGTGGAGATTAAGAAGTATTTTTGCCTTGGTTTTTAAAAGAAAAAGACAACAAGCTAATTATGGCAACTAAAAGCATTATTTATTTTGAGTATTAACCATTGGGAATTTATTTCAAGTGTTTAAAATATCTGTAATAAAACAAAAAAATAACTGCCCTTTTAGGATGATATTAGAAGTCATCTATTTGTGCCAAAAACTTCATTTTTAACATTAATTTTGTTTAGTTAAAAAAATTATTAAGGTACTAGTCATTATTTTTGTCTTAAATTCGACGCTTTAAGTAATAACTTATTTATTAATAATTAATCTAGTCATTTCATCAATAAATTAATTTTATAAAGAGAATTATTTCTGAGGTTAAAAATTATTGCAAATATTTTAAGCACTAAAAAAATTAAAAACATCACTGAACCAAGAAATACAAACAAACAACCTATTACAAACACAATCCTTAACGCACACATGCAATAAAACTCATAAAAATATAAAACTTAGGCAACTTGAAAAGTCCTTTTAGAGATTAAATATTGATTTTAAGACATTTATGTCCGGTTTCATAATCAACCATACATAAAGGAGAAAACAAATTTTCTTTAATGGGAGAGTATCAGATTTAAGCAGCAAATAGATTCTAAATTATCATGAAATTATATCAAACGCTTTCTTTGGTAATTATTTAATAAACTTAATAATAATTCTCTTTGTTAAAATGTAGGTATCTCATAGCAGGGTATTTCTGTTGATAAAAAGGGAAAAATTAGGTATTATAAAACTTCAAATACTTTTCAAAATTTTAATTCATACAGGCTCATGTATACATTCATACATTGTGAACATATCCACAATAGCGGAGAGGTATTTATCATCCAGATCGTCTAATGCATTCTGAAAGGTGCGCTACAATCTGTAGAGATTCTCATAAGGAGCGAAGACATGCAGCGAACGGCTTAGATAGTGAATAATATTCGCTGATCCCTTGGTTGTGTGTTGCCTTCATTCGTCATTTGCTATTACTGACGATAACTTATGAATGAAAGCAATCGAATTTCATAAAACTTTTAATTCAAGCATAATGTTTCAAGATTAGGTACAGTAGTCTAGGTGACATACCACAATCAGTTAGTAAATTGCTTCTTTGTTGAAATATAGGGTATCATATAAAAGTTTGTATGTTAGCAAATTCTAAATTTTTTATTAATTTGAGATTATGCAAGCTCACACACACATAGGAAACAGAGGCAGAGAGAGTCATGCTTAGACAAGTTTAAGGGACGACCACATTTTAAGTGATTAGAACTCTCATTTTTACTTTATACAGTGTCTCTGAAATGCGTACACAACGGAATACCACAGATCCCTTGACTCAAAATAGGCCGATTTAAGTTAACTTATCTATATCCAAAGTTGCTTCGTTTCGCCCCTAAAGGACTTCAAAGTTAGCGAAAAAAATTTGTTTATTCATTATAACTCGAGAACACGTTAATGAATCTAAACCATTTTTGAGAAATGAGTTTTTAGGGTCAATCAACGTGTTTTTATGGTTTTGGGTAAAATTTTAAAGATATGGAAATGAGGGAATAGCCATGTGTTCGCCGAATATTAGTCCATATTTTTTCCTGAATAGGCGGCGTTTACATAATTATAATTTCTGAATTGCCCATTTAGTTCTGAAACTTTTTTGTCTCTTCTAAGATTTTGATTACGTACGTAGTTAAGCCAGAAAAAAGGAAGTTTTTAAGTATCTGCAACCCTTATTTGCGTCATTTCGACTACAAAATCATTATGTGTTTGGCACTTAAATAAGGAATTGAATACTAGGGAATTATTTCCTCATAATTAAAAAATTGTTTATAATCAACTAGAGGCAAGGACTATTGATTTCAATGCCCCCCAGAGAAATCAGTACCAATTACGATAAGATTTTGTAATTGCAATGACGTAAAAAAGGCTTGCAGATGTTCAAAAAATCCAATTTTCTGGCTTAACCACCAATATAATCAAAATCTTATAAGGGGCAAAAATGTTGCAGAACTGAATGGGCAATTCAGAAATTTTAATTGTATAGTCATCGCCTACTCAGAAAAAAAAAATGGAGTAAAAACTGCTGAAGACATGGCTTTTCGATCATTTCTGTGTTTTTAAAACTTCACCTAAAACCAAAAAAGACGTTAAGTGAACCTAGGAACTTACATCTCAAAAATGATTTTGATTGATTTTCGCGTTTTCGAGTTATGAGGAATAAACGATTTTTTTTTGCTATCCTTGAGGTCCTCTAGCAGCGAAACGAAGCAACTTTAGATATAGATAAGTTAACTTAAATCAGCCTATTTTTAGCTAAGGAATCTGTGGTATTCCGTTGTACACGCATTTCAGAGACAATATGTGTATGACATATTGATGACAATCTGTATAATAATAAAATTTGGACAGTTTATTTATATTTCGAACAACTTTTCTGAATTTTTTTGAATAATTTTATCCAAAAATGTAAGGCGAAGATGTAAAACATCATTTTGAGTTAGGTTTCATGCTCATTACATCTAAACAAATACGCATTTCAGCTTGTAATTTTGGCAGCGTATGAATAAAAGCAAAATTTGACAAAATTTGAATTTGATAAAAGAATAAAGAAAGTATCGAAACTTTTTGGTTCAAGGTTTTGAAAAAAGTAAAGCAGTGAAACGAATAAAAAATGTACATTTATATACGAAGCATATAAATGCAAAACCAGACAGTTGACATTCGAATAGTTTTGAGTAAAGCGAGAAATACCTCTCATCGCCGTTTAAGTCGCTAAAACTAAACAATACTGTTGTTGCAAATATTGATTTTTGACTGTATAAATAAATTTTATGGTTATAAACAATTTTGGGATAGTTTAGATAATTTTAGATTTTTCAATCTTTCCGAATTTAGATAATAGAATAATTTGAAATTGTCAAAATGTTTCAGCTCGTTCTGAAAGTTTAAAATATTAACAGCTCAAATTATGAATCATATTCGCTGATTCAATGCTATATTGATAATTTTAAAAACAATTTGATAATTTTAGATCAATTTTACACTTATAATAATTTTGGAGTATAAATTTTGATCTATTTTGTAAAATTTTTGTAAATTTAGATAACAAGTTTGGTCAAGGTTTGATAACATAGGTCACATTTTGATCACCTTAGACAATTTTGAACAACTTTGGACAATTTTCTAAAAACTTGTCCGAATTTGTATAACATAACATGCTGATATTGTCAAAGTTTATCTTTTTTAAATTCAATTACATTATTTTACACAGTTTTATAACAGTTTTAGTTTATATAATTAACAATTATACAATTTTAGAGAATTTTACGCTTTCGATCAATTTTGAATAAATATACATAATTTCAGTAATTTAACATTATAATCATTTTGAACTATTTTGTTAAATTTAATTTTATCAATCATTTTATCTACGACTGCTTGGATAAGTCATCATTACCACACTCATCCGAAATTATTTGAATTACGTAATGAAATTCATTAACGTACATGTTTCATTACATAACGTATTTTTAGCCCAATTACAACAGAGTTAATTTATTGAAACTAGCAACAATACGAAAGAAAAGATATATTGAAAAAGAAACAATACTATTTATTATAATGTTAATTGCTATGTTTTTACATTGCGAAACACAGGAGAGCACTGAATTTTTAGTTGTTATTTCTACAGAGAATGTTATTGAAACTGACATAAACTCAAAATTGTCAACAATCATTTCAATAGTAATTTACGTAACCAGTTATAAAAAGACTAATTTTTCAGAAAGTACAGTAGTTATAAAAAGACAAACAAGCAAAGCGAACGAGTTTTGTAAATTGCGTAAGTTAAACAAAATTTATAGTTTCATGACGTGTTAAGTACAAAATTTTATCTAACCCCGATTGAAAATTTAACAGAACCATACGAATTCAAATCTAACAACGCTTATGTGTCACATGGTGTCAAATCAATTTACTTGAATTCAGTTAATATTGCATTACACAACTAGTGGTGTAATGAAAGTACAGTTGTATAAAATGTGACGTTAAACTGCATGTCTCAAGTGGCGTGTCAGGTAGTTATTTATGTACCAAGTCAGAAATAGTATATTACAGTACAAGTGAGGAAACTAAGTTTTTTTACTCACGCGCATGTGAGGTTACAAGAAGACATACAAGTTAGTGGAAAATATTGGTTTCCCACGTGTGTTGTATAGCGTTTTGTTCAATCCTACTATTTAGAGAAAATTCAGTCTTAAAACTCGTTAATTCCTGGCTAATGTCATGTCGATATGTCGGAGACGACACTTTACGACATTGTCATGCTCTTAATTGATTGATAAACAACCGATTGTGTCAAATTGTTAATTGTCATCATTATTTATACAATTAATTTATACAAGTGAAATACTTCATTTAATTTTCCTTGTGTACTTTCTACCGTTTTTTAGTTCACATCCGTTACGTTTAAACAAAGGGTTGTACCTTTTAAGGTTTAAATTTCGCTAATAGTGGGTGAAGAAAATTAGAGTGAGTGAAAAATATTTTCACTCACCCGTTGCTATGAATGCTATCAGAGTGAGGGAAAATAACAACTTTCAACACTCGTATCTACGCTAGAAACTGGCAATTTCAAAGGTAGGATTGAACAAAGTAAATTTTTATCGAAGTGAGTAAAAGGCGAGTTTGATAAAATCACTTTGCTAGTGTAGGGCATACAACATTTTATCACCAACCGCAAAATTTAAAGATATGAAGAGTTTGCACTAATTTACCAGCTGTTATATGAAAAATGAGTGGCGAAGTCACGAGTTTTTTAATAAATGAGTGCTTTAAGTCTTATAAAACGAATTTTTTATGTTATTTTTTGTAATTCGCGTATTTATCCTATTTTTTTAAACGAAAATAAAATAAATTTTGACAGTATAGGTGTTACAACTTACCAACTGCTACGTACCAAATTTCCCAAAAATTGTAAAAGTTTACTTTATTTTTGTTTAAAAAAAGAATAAAAACGCGAATTACAAATAAAAAAAATAATAAGAAACACGTTTCAAAAGACTTATTATTATAATTTTAAGTATAAGTTTAAGTATAAATTTCAATAGAAATTGACAAGTAGAAAAATTACTGACTCTTTATCACCAATTTAAACTGATTGCATAAAATGTTACTAAAATTTTCATTACAGTATCGGATGCTGTAAGAACACTCATTACAGCACCCGTTTGAGTACTGTTATAGCTTACGTTAGCGTATCGAATTAGACAAAAATATAATATATTATAATAATAATAAAATATTATAACAAAAATGTTATCTGTTCTCGTTTGTAAAATCGCAATTTTGAAGACATTTTCAACTCGTAAAGTACGTCAAGTAAAGCAATGCGTGAAGTAACAATGTATTTTTAATTAACTTTACTTTAACGCACGGTTTGGCACGCTTTTACAGCACTGTTTAGTGCGATTCCATATTAATAAAACACAAATAATTTCTTGACAGTATCAAAAATTGTGAATAATTACTAATAATAATACGTACTTATGTACTCGTTTCGCTCATGCTCTAAATATCGCGTTCTTGCGGAAAAAGTTAACTTCACACACTGTTTCATAAATGATTATTATCTACTCTCGTTTGGAAAATCGTTTCTTGAAGACATTTTCAGTTCATAAATTACGTCATTACGGACAGCAGTGCGCAAAGTAACAAAAGAGTGCGTGAAGTAACAATGTATTTCAAATGGGATTTATTCTAACGTACACTTTTACAACACCGTTTAGATCGTTTCCATAGTAACAAAACGTAAACAATAGTCAAATAATTTATTGAGTTTTAATTATGAATAATTATTAAGGCGATATACAGAGTGATTTACATAAAAACCGATACAGAGGAGGGGCATACAGAGGTCGAAACATTAAGATGATTTGGATACCCTTGATAAACTCGTAACGTATACCAAATTTGTTTTTTTAACTTAATGTATGACCGATATTCAATGTTTTAAAAAAAATAAGATTCAGCTTTGAAGGGCTATAACTAGACTTGCCATATTTTTGAACCGACTAACCGGGACACCCACAAAAAAAGTTTCTAAAGTTGTTTGTATTTATTTTTATATTATTGTTATTATATACATATTATTAGCCTAATAGGTATATGTATCTAATATTATTAGGTATTATTAATCATCATCCTGATCCTTTGCTGTTGCTGTGGATACTTTTCCTTGGAATGGACTTTTTCAAGGGGTTTCTTGTTATTTTTAATTCTCTCATGAATATCGCTGCAACTAACCCAATGTTCATTTTGCAAACAATGAGACTTCTCACAGTTGTTTCATGCATTTGACCTCTGTCATCTCTCCAAGTGTTGTTCATGGGAGAGAAAACTCTCTCAACTGGAGCTGAAGTTCCTGGCAGACAGAATATATACTCCAGAATGAGTTTTATATTAGGAACGGGAATGTCATTTTCCTTGCAGTTTTCCACCTTTGACCACATCTCTTCGTTTGTAAGCTTTAGCTCCGTATTATTTTGTTCAGTCAGAGTTCTCAAAATCAGAATTCTTTGCAACGACAAACTTATCAAATAGCTCATCTGTGTTCACAGCTTCTTTTCCCAGGCTATCGTTTATTTTCTCAGCTGTCTTCTCTACATCTTTCCATTCAATAGACGTACGGTTTATTTATTGAAAGTCATATGTACCTCTGAAACTGTTTTCCAAAAGGTCAATGTATGACACGCACCTGTAAAAAAGGAGACAATTATTTTAAAAAAAAGTAGTTATTGCAGCAGTAGTTGGTCACCTTAGTCTAGCGCTATGTACTAAAAAACTATGTCTTACCTGTCGTAAAATTTTCTAAAATCTTCATTTATTTTGGACAAACTGTCTTCACTTTCACCTTTTTCGGCAAGAGTTCTCAATAGTTTTTTTTGCACCATTGGGGATGAACTTATTATCCCTCCTCTCTTCAAGGATTGTTTTTAAATGTTGAAGGGCACTCGCAATATCAGTTGCACTAGATTTGTCCTTCTCCATTGAAAGCACAGCTTTGTTGAACAGTGAAAGCTGGCCATGCACAAACCACATGTACATTTCGCCACGCTCATAATGAAAAAAGTTTTTGATGAAGACAGGACACAGTTCCAGGGAAGAAAAGCACTCTTTCAATCCTTCGTACATTTGCAATATTCTTTCAATCGCTGGAAGTAAGGAAAGGAACCGTGTGTTTCCACGTTGCAACAGTTTTCTGTATTCTATTCCTGCAAAATCACAAAACTCTTTGAGCTGTCTTACACGCACAGTGTATATATGAAAATATTTGTAAATTTTAACTACCAACGCTTCAATCTCAATTGGGAAAACATCCACAGAATTTTGAATAGTATTGTGAACAATGTGAGCACCACAGCCAATACCAATAATATTTCTTCCCAATTCTTTTTGAAGCAATGCATGAACGTTATTTTGTCCTCTTCTAAGAACGCCACCAAAGTTCGTATTGTAATTATCTCCACAAAAAGCTACAACTTTACTCTCTAAATTGTTTTTCTTTAGAATTGATAGGAGATGCTCTGTCAAGATAGCTGCTGTCTCCCCAGGAACTGATTTAAAGTCTAAGAGTTTGATTTGCACTCCGGATTCCGGTTAAAAATACCGAATTATTACAGGAACTAATTTCACTTCCTTTTTATTAGAAGCATCCATACTGACGCTTACAAAGTTTGTTTTTTCAAGATCTTATGTACTTCGTCTTCAGCAAACGGGGCAATGACACTAACAAGAATGGCTTCACTCTTAGTTTTTCCAAGACCAAATTTAGGTTCGAAGAACTTTGATATCAATTTGGAACAACACGCATTTGAATTAAAACTAATGTTATGATTTGCTGTATGATACGCAAAAGTTGCCTCCTTGGCTGCTAGCGCTAAATTCATGTCATCCGGATAGGTAGACTTAAAATAAGATGAAATCTTGGAAGAGGTGGCAGCTGCTGAAAGACTATTTTTATGTCTGTTCGACTTTAAGTGGTCTTTAATGTCGGACCGACCACCATGTTCAACAGAAAACTCGGCACTACAATGTCCACATCTAACCCTTTCACCTTGGACAAAGCTAGAACAAAGTTTCTTTAAGAAAGGATATTCCTTTTCGAGATCACTATTAAATTTGCATGTTCGTTTAGGCATGTTGAATGTTGATAATTATCGAATCCAATCACTAAGAAAAGAGTAAAGCGTTCTAAAAACTAAATGAAAAACTTTAGTAGGTCACCACAATAGCAATACAGTATTGGTACCACTGTATGCACAAAAGCAAGCGTTAGCGAGTACTGCGAAAATCGAGGAACGCCGATAGAGTTCGGAACAATTTGGACTTGAAATTTTCATCAATTCGTACCCGTTCAAAACCAAAACCAGGACCAAATGCTAAATCGGCCGGGGCAGCATTCTCAAACCGGGACTATCCCGGTCAAACCGGGACGTATGGCAAATCTAGCTATAACTCCTCAGAAGTACAACTTAGTATAGAGATAAATTGCGTTAAATCATCTTTATTTTCCATTACTCTGCTCTGTGTCGGTTCTTATGTGAATCACTCTGTATAGCACTCGCTTCGCTCGTGCTCTTCTAAACATCGCATTCATGCAGAAAAAACTTCACGCACTATATGTATTTCACACTCGTTCAGTAATTATGTTTCTATCGCACTTGTAATTTAAGCAACTATTTATTATATATGTCCAACCTTAAATAGGAGCATTTTAAATAGCTAACATGAAGTGGCGTACCTAGAATCTTTGCCGCTCTGGTACTGTTTTAAATTTGTTGCCCTTTCTAATTAATCAAATGGTAGTTTTAAATTTATAAACATAAACCAACACAATATTGGATGCCATATTTAGAGTAGGCAATAATAATCATTTCAGTTTATTTCAGTCTTCTTCAGAGTACAAAAGTTGTGTTTCTTATTTAACAATATCATTAAAATTATTGAAAAAACGCTACCAAAGATCACTTTTTTAGATGAGAATAAATGACTTATTAAATTATAAAATTTTATAAAAAAAATTAAATAAATTTAAATTAAATTTTATAATTTAATATGTCATTTATTCTCTTCTAAAAAAGTGATCTGTGGTAGCGTTTTTTCAATAATTTTAATGATATTGTTAAATAAGAAACACAACTTTTGTACTCTGAAGAAGACTGAAATAAACAGTCGAAATATCAGTATAAAATAAAGTAGTTCATTTTATAATAGATCGTTTCCTGAATAATTATTTATTTAAATCAAATTACTTACGATAGATAAATTTTTTTATGTTCTTATTATTGAAATGGGATTTTTTGAAGAAAACAATTAAATTGTACATATACAGGGTATCTCTGAAATGCGTGTATAACGGAAGGCGACAAATTCCTTGGCTCAAAATAGGTCGATTTAAGTTAACTTATCTATATCCAAAAAAATTGGTTTATTCTTTATAACTCAAAAACGCGATAATCAATCTAAACCATTTTTGAGATGAGTTCCTATGCTCAGTTGACGTCTTTTTATGGTTTTATGTAAAATTTTAAAAACACAGAAATAATGGAAAAGCCACGTTTTCAGCAACTTTTTTGTCCTTTATGAGATTTTGATTACATTAGTAGTTAAGCCAGAAAATTGGAATTTTTGGCTATTGGCAAACCTTACTTAAGTACCAAATACATTAAGGTTTTGTAATCAAAATGACGTAAATAAGGGTTGCAGATACCGGCGTAAACCGATTGCTACCTGTAGATTTGAGACAGAAAAGACACCTATATATCGTTGGCGAAATAAGAATTCTCTATAATTCAATTTCACGAAAGTTTTTTTTTTCTAACTGGTGTTGAAACCGATGATTTAAATTTGCTTCGACTAGGATAGTCGCCAAAAATAGCTTGTTGAATATTACTCATACATTTAATCTAAACCAATAGCGCCTACAAAAGTGAGCTAACTTAGTTATTCACAAAGCAAATTGTGGCTAACAGTGGGTGGCGTATGCTATTACAGTTTTCAACATTGAGGCCTTGCAGAGATAACCATAATCTGCTATACCCATTGTATAGTTCTGATCTAATAACTGAAGTAAGTAAACTTCCTTTATTTGCAATAAAATTGCTGATATTATAATGTTTAGCACAAATCTGCATACATTTTTCCATTAGAACCATTTCAGTCAGTTATATTTCCATTAGGAGACTTTTACGTTTTAGTCTTAATGCACAAGCTAGTGTATTGTATAAATGCAATAGTGTGATTGAACTTTATTTAGGTTGGTTATGAAACCGGTCGTTAGACAAATTTAAGCATTTAATATATTTTTTTAATTTATTGATAAATTATATACAAGTGTACCTAAAAGATATGGTCCCAAGCATAATTAAAATATATTTTATTGCCACTCCATGTTTAAAGTTGATAGGTATAGGCTTCACGTGTAAAAAAAATTATGATTTGTTTTTAGTATTTATTAATTTCGAGTTATTTTTTCTATGATATCGAAAAATAACTAGGTTTTAAGTACAATTCCTTTTTACGACTGTTATTTAACTTAATTATTTTGATAAAATTGTTATGAGTTGACTAGCCATTTATAATTAGAAAAAAATATTTAAACTGTAAAATTAGATGAGGATTAAAATGTATATTATTATTATTAATAAATAATGTTGTTAATTTGTGTAGCTACAAAAAAAACGAAAAGAAAATCATAAAAATTTCTAGTCTATTACGATTTTTTTTCGAGAAAATATCACATTTTATTTAATAATTTTATTACAATAAATAACTCTGTGGCTTGGTACAAAAACGGGCAATGTCTTGCAAAAATAAATATCCTAATAACAAAACTGTAATCCATGTAACTATCAAACGTTGTATTCAATAAAGTAAACTTAACAATAAAGCACGACTTACATTGAGTTAAAAAAAAAGGCAAAACTATTTTCTTAATACTAATTTACAAATTCACAATTTTGATGTTGACCTTTTTTGCGCTAAAACACAGAAGTGTGTGTTCAATAAAAAAATATTGTTGAAAAATGTAAACTCAAATTTGACATAAATTATAACATATAAAACTATAATAGACAGTTTTTTTATTGAGCACACTTTAAAAAGTGTACTGTATAAGTAATATTAAAAATACTAGTTAAAAAGCTACTACCAATCATAACAAATAACGGGTATAGATTGTAATTATTAAATTTAACGCAAATAAAAATATGTGGAAAAAATTAATCGTACTTGAGGGGTATTATAATAATTATTATAAAATATAAATGTTGAGCTGCTGCTTTGTTATGTAATATAATTGTTAGAATTATAAAAAAGATAATAGAAAACGTATAAAGCTTACGAAAAAACTTCAAACTAACTGCAAAAAGATCATTTACAATATAAATAAATATCAAAATTGAAAAAATTAGAAAAAGCTGTCAGAATTTGTTTTTGTTGTAAAACAATCTATAAAACAGGGTTTACATTACATTTAAATAAAATTATTAAATATATTAATTAGAATCTCAACACCAATTAAAAAAATATATATTATTAAAATCGTTAATTTCTCTTTTTTGTTACCAAATTGTTGCAAATGTATTAAAAAAGTAATATATAGAAAAAAAAAGTATTAATTTTATGTATTCTTCTTTGTAATAATTATTTTAATAAAAAATCATTTTTTATTATTATTCTTTCTTTTATTGACAAAAAATAACATTATTATAAAATCAAAATCCTAAAATTTTCCGTTCAAAACATCTGTCTGTTCGAACTTAACATCTCAATCAAGAGACATATTAAACTTTTCCTAATCATATCTATAGGCGCAGGATACTTGACCGCTCAGAGTATACAAGCACCCATACAGAATCTTTAATTTTTAGAGCACTTGTTGTTTTATTATAATGATTTTTAAAGTTAAGGTTGTGAATGATATGTACAACTCGGCTGCTGGTTAAACACTGCTTTTTTAATGTTGGTTCGACAACTCGTAACATCTAGTTAGGCAACTCCTACTACATTATATTAACTTATAATACAACACCTTCCCTCTTAACTTAATATACAATATTGTTAGATAAAGGGAAAAATATAACGCCAAAAGCTCAATAATACGAAATAAATATTATTTCGAACTAATTTATAACAACCGATAATACAAAATAAGTTTAATAACGAAGTGTACCATGCAGTACTCCAACGGCAACTGCCGGTCGGTGCACAGCCAGGTAACCAGGGCCTTCTTAAATAAGCATTAGTCATTTCTTCTACTTCCTTTGATCGTTCTCTAACAATATACATTAGTCATCTCTTCCACTTCTTTCGATCGTTCTCTAACAATACATTAGTCATCTCTTCGGCCAGGCGCGCACATGCGATTTTCATGCGATTATTTGGCAGCGACATAAAAGTAGTAGTCGCAAAAAATTTGTATGGTCGCGCATTTGCGATTGATTAATCGTGACTAGAGCCTAGTATCAACATGGACTTCATAGAAACCGCTTGTATAGTGGCTCTGTTATTACGAAAGAAATTAAGAAAGCAACGGAAAAGAAAATTTTGGGTGCATCCAATTTTATCTGACAGAGAACATCGGGGTCAATTTTACATTCTTCATGAAGATTTAAGAAAGCATCCTCGTAAATTCTTTAACTATTACAGAATGAGTGAAAAATCTTTTCTTGAATTATTAAAAATAATAGGACCGAAAATATCGTACCAAAATAGTAAATGGAGAAAATGTATACCACCTGAGGAATGTCTTGCAGTAACAATAAGGTAAGAAGGTACTTACCAGTTTTTGTTTTGTGTCGTCGTTCTGCCAAATTAACTAGATATTTTCTGCAAACTACTATTAGACTAGATATATAGAAGTAGATATTAAAAATAAGGTTAAATAATAAATATATGTTCTATTTGTTTAATTTAATTAATTTATTGATTTGACAAGTCAAAATATGCATTGTCACCATCAGAAAAAATGGTTGCTGATGGTGTGGACTGTGCAGAGTTGACCGTTGATGTCGATGGCGCGGAGTAAATACTTTCATTGCCTCCTTGTTGCTGTTGTTGAAAATTTGATCTTGGAAATTGCACTTGGTCTACCGGACGGTTAGGATAAAGATGAGAATAAGATTGTTGCATTGAACTGTAAAAAACTGGAGGATTTCCGACGTTTTTTGCATTTTTCATGATATTTAAGATTTCAATTTTAGCATAATATTTTTGGTCATCAGTTAATTTTTTGAACATTGGAACAAGCATAAGTGAAAAATTTTTATCTTCGTCGATTGTTTCACATTGCTTATCCTCCAATATTTTCAGTAACTTTTCTTCATATGGAATTGTTTTAAGCACAGTTTTTCTTGCAGCCCTACTTTTAGATATGGATGTACTTTCCGAATTTTCTGTATTGGTTGCTAAAGAAGGAATTGATTGAGAAGGTCCGGTGTTGCTGGTAGTTGGTCTATCTTTCATTATTGGGAAAAGGAATTGCAATTGGTCGAAATAAATATATCTTCTTTTTTTTGCTGCTTGCCCAGACACTGCTTTACGCTGGGCTGCTAATTCCCTAGCGAAACAATCTTTTAAATTTTTCCATTTTTTTTGAATAACTTTTCCTGCAATAAAAAACAGTTATTATTTATTTTTCAGATACCTTGCTACCGGCAATAGTTGCAATTCTTTACACTTTGAATTTTTACTTGGGGCTACCACGATAAGGGAAATTGTTGAAGACACGTGTAACCAATTATGGAACTATTTACAGCCTTTATACATGCCAGAAAAGTCTGAAGAAGATTGGATAAATATTGCCAAAGAGTTTTACGATAGGACAAATTTTCCGAACTGTATCGGTGCAGTCGACGGCAAGCACATTAGATTACAGAAACCAAATAATACTGGTTCCGAATTTTATAATTATAAAAACTTTTATTCGACTATTCTTTTGGGTATAGTAGACGCCGACTACTGTTTTACAGCAATAGATGTAGGAGCATATGGTGCTGGAAGCGATTCCAGCGTTTTTAAGAATTCGAATTTTGGTCAAAGATTACATAATAACCAATTAAATGTTCCTACTCCACAAAAATTACCAAACAACGAGATGGGAGAACCCATATCTTTCATGATAGTAGGAGACGAAGCATTCGCGTTATCACAAAATGTTTTACGGCCTTATCCTCGAAGAAACTTAACAATGAAACAAAGAGTCTTTAATTATAGACTGACTCGTGCACGGCGTATGGTAGAGTGTACCTTTGGTATTTTAGCGAACAAATGGCGTATTTTGCATCGATCATTAGACGTGCGAGTCGAATTTGCCGACCTTATCATTAAAACATGTTGCATTCTACATAACTTCGTGCGAAAGAAAGACGGTGTGCAAATGGAGTACGAATTTTATGAGTGTTTATTACAGAGCTGTCCTCCAGCTGGAATAAGACCTAACAGAGTTGGTCTTAATAAAAGAGACTATATGGCAAATTACTTTACATCCCCCGAAGGTTCAGTTCCGTGGCAATATGATAAAATTTAAATACTTATCTGCACAACATTTATTACATAAGATGTGGATATAACTTTGCTATACACTTCTCCCCACAATTTTTCCTTTAAATTTTGGTCACTATACTCTTTCAAATGTTTGTTGTAAAGAGCTGGTCTTTTTTCTACCTCGATAATAATAGTTTCTGTGTCTAAGACACTAGATGTCAAGTCATTGTCACTATTATCAGACACTTCTGAAGATTCAGTCATTTTTAATAAATTTGTTGTAATAATTATCCTATACACCAACTTCGACCTGTGCTGCGACTACGACTGAACAGTCGCATGTGCGTGCATGTTCATTCTTGTTCATGTGATACATTTAAAGACGCGACAATCGCGTCGTTACAAAAATTGAGCAGGTTACATCTTTTTAATCGCTGCTATTATTTAGTCGCATATGCGCGCATTTGTATTTAATGCTATGTGTGTAATTTTTGCGACCAAATAGTCGCGCGACAGAAAATCGCATGTGCGCGCCTGGCCTTCCACTTCTTTCGATCGTTCTCTAACACGGCCATTCCTGACAGCCACTTCGCTCTCGAAGGGGTACGTTCTCCATTAGCACTGAAGGACAATCTGTAACGTAATTTTTTTTACAGCGGTAACAACGCAGTTTTACTGCATCGCTCTTACACAATGCATATTAGCCACAATAACACAATTCTTTCAAACTTAGCATAAAACATGGTGAGACCACAGCCGGCACCTTGACTCTATCTCTAACGGGACAGAGACGCAACACAATTTGTTTATTAATTTTTTTTTTAACTACGGATTGAAACCTCAGCAACCATCGGGCTCTACCTCTGACGGGACAGAGACCCAACGCAATTATACTTAATTTTTCAACCCTAGTAACTACTGCTTCAATTAGCAGATTAATTAACTCACCTTCTTCATTATCAGTTTCAAAGAACTCCAATATTTCGTTCATGTCACACGCCAAAGACCATTGAGAAAGCCAGAATCGTAGCTGTTCTTTTGCTGCTTTAGTTCAAATATTGGTACCAACTTTTTGAAGTTCAAAACGACCATTGTCCAAACAACCTACTATTTCATAAGGGCCCAAAAATTTATAATCTGACTTGCTTTTGTGCATCTCAGAGTCACGGTGTAATAACACAAAATCTCCCGTAGAGTATTTCATCGTAGTATATTTCGTATCTCTTCCGCGTTGATTAGATTTATCGTCAATAGAAGATGTACGTAACGATTAGATTTTCCACAAGCTCTCACTCCACTCGGCCGTTGTGTTTCTACTCTAACCATATTTCTGATTGTCCTCATATATCTCTCCACCTGACCGTATCCCCTATGGACATCAGGAGTAACGAAATGATAATCGATATGCCAGGTGTCCAAATATTTCAAAATGTGTTCTTGAACGAAGTTGCTAGGTCCATGATTATTCATTTTGACGTGCCAAAAAGTGCTAGCACCGATTCTAAATTTTTACGACACTCTGCAGTTGTAGCAGATTTCATTGGCTTTAAAATGCAATATTTAGTAAAGGCATCGATTATTACAAGTACATGTTTATAACCATCTTTTGAAATTGGCAAAGGACCAAAACAATCCATATGAAGAGTATGAAATGGTTCAGTTGTTTTTTCGATTGGAACTATAAGACCTTGTAACGGACCAGCTCTTGTTTTCTTCCCGGCACAGATAACACAATGCTTAACATAATTCTTAACATATCGTCTCGTTGGGGGAAACCAAAAATGAACCGATATAGATTCATGTTTTATCCGAACCAACATGGCATTGTTCATCATGAAATAAGCGAAGTAACCCTAGACGGCTCGCATCGGTGTGAAGTTCGGAATGAATTTTCGGAAATATCCTGCAAACCCCATAAATTGTCGGACTTCTCTCATGTTTGTAGGAATAGGAGAACTTATTATCGCTTATATTTTCCGTGTTCCTGGTCTAATACCAGCAACTGATATTTCTCTTCCGAGATACTCAATAGAAGATTGCAAAAAACGACACTTGGAAATGTTTAAAGAAAGTCCTGCAGATCTTAATGCATCTAATACTTGAGATAAATACTGTAATCCTTCATCATAACTTTAACTGGGTATTAAAACATCATCCTAAGGCGATAGTATCCTTTAGAGTACCCAACGCTAAATTAATTGCTCTTTGAAAAACTGCTGGAGCATTAGCCAATCTAAATAGCATTCTCAAATACTCAAAATGGCCATCAGGCGTAACAAAAGCAGTCGTATGAATCGAATCTTGATCAATTTTAATTTGGTGAAAACCTGAAGCCATGCCTAACGCTGTAAAATAATGTCCTTTTCCCAATCGGTCCAACTGATCTTCGATTAAAGGAAGCGGATATCGATCTTTTATGATGTACTCGTAAGAAAAACAAGTAATTCGGATATTGAAATTCCATATACGATTAATTCTACTAAATCAACTTCGGATCAACTCGCATGTAATTTATTTAATTTTGCGGCCCTCTCATGAACATATATTTCGTAAGTATTCGTACTCTTATATGAAGAAGCCTCTTCGAGTAAACGGCCTATATTTCGTGTAGGGGAAATGCTTCGACAAATTCTTTAGAAAAAGTTTTCCAGCCGCGAATCTCTGGCGACCAACATTCGAACCATAATTTTGCACTATGTAATAAATAACAACCGATCCTAGCGAATGTTTGAATATCGGTCCACGCAAAATCATTTCGAATCAGTTCTACTTGACTCACCCACTTACTGGCGTCATCTATTTCTGGTCGAAAAAAGGGTAAGTCCACCTGCTCAGTGCCCGATCTTTGTGTGAGGTGTAGTAGATTCTGTCCCACTTCTGATGTTAGATAAAGGGAAAAGTATAACGCCAAAAGCTCAATAATACGAAATAAATATTAAATATTATTTCGAACTAATTTATAACAACCGATAATACAAAATAAGTTTAATAACGAAGTGTACCATGCAGTACTCCAACGGCAACTGCCGGTCGGTGCACAGCCAGGTAACCAGGGTCTTCTTAAATAAGCATTAGTCATTTCTTCTACTTCCTTCGATCGGTCTCTAACAATATACGTTAGTCATCTCTTCCACTTCTTTCGATCGTTCTCTAACAATATAATCCTTAAACCTAACAGGATTTTTAATTATTCTCTTACTACGGGTTAGTTACATTTGTAGCATTATACTATTATTTGTAGGATACATTTGTGTGATTCTTCTGTAGCTCGTTCAGTTATTATAGTTTTATCAGTCTCAGATTCAGTAGGAGTTTCATCATATTCAGGTTGTGTTACTATTTGAGGTTCATTTAACGATTTTCTTAAGTGAAAACTATTTCGTCTAATAGTCGAGCCATTTTTAGTTATTAATTTATATGATCGAGGTGTCTTCTCTTCCTCAATCACTTTAGCTGGTTTCCATTCTTTGTCCATTTGTATAGTTACATCTTAGTCGTTTTTTATCATGTACTTCTTTGTATTTATTTTGATTATTTTTTAATCTATTTTGTATATTATTTACCTTTGGTTGTAATTTTAATGGATGGATAGGTAGTTTTGTTCTTAAAACTCTTGACATAAGCATTTCAGCTGGACTGTAGTCTGTTGCTGTACAAGGAGTAGTTCTGTATTCAAGTAATGATACTCTCCAATTCTCTCCTAAGCTAATACTTTTCTTTAATATCAGTTTAGCAATGTGTACTCCTTTTTCTGCCATACCATTACTTCTTGGATATTTAGGACTTGAATTGATTATTTTGAAATTATCGGCTATTATTATTTCTGGAATTCCATGATTTGAGAACACATTTAATAATTTATTACATATCTCTGTAGATGTTTTTGATTTTAGTCTAAAAATTTCTAACCATCTCGAAAAATAGTCTATTATAACAAGATAATCTTTATTATTATATGTCATAATATCCATTCCCAATTTTTGGAACGGTCTTTCAGGAATCTCATGAGGAATTAGTGGTTGTTTCTTATTTGTACTAGCGTATCTTTCACAAATCGAACATTTGCTAATAAATTCTATTATTTCATGCGTTATACCAGGCCAGAACACAGCTTGTTTGGCTCTTAATAATGTTTTGGTTATCCCCATGTGACCTTCATGTAATATTCCCAATATTTTAGGTCTTAACTCACGTGGAATTACTATTCTACCATCAAAATATAGTATATCATTTTCAGCAATAAGATCATGTCTTAATTTGTAATAGTGTCTATATTCATTATCGACTTTTTTAGGCCATTCATGCTTACAAAAATCTAAAATTTTTTATTGTATTGGGTCATTTTTTGTATGACTATTAAATTCCGTAATTGATTTGTTAGTTTTTAATCTATTAATGCAGTGAACCATACCTTCAATATCAATTTCATTAGGGTACGTATCTTTAGAAAAATTTCTACTAAGCAAATCGGCTATGTACATATTTTTTCCAGGTAAGTAAGAAAGATCTATATTATATTCTAATAATTTTAATCTCATTTTTTTGTAGCCTAGACGATGGAATTTTCGTTACATCTTTCCTCATTAAACTAACTAGGGGTTGATGATCACTCTGAATGTGAATCTTAGTTCCCCAAATATTATTTTTAAATTTTCGACAAGCGAATACCACACTGAGTAATTCTTTCTCTATCTGTGAATATTGAATTTCTGTTTCAGTAAGACTACGCGAAGCAAAAGCAACCGGCTTACTTTTCTGTAATAGGCAACATCTTAATCCCTTTTTAGATGCATCGCATTGTATCACTACAGGTAAGTTTGGATTAAACTGACTTAAAACAGTTCCTTCTGATAAAATTTATTTAGGATTTCAAGTGATTTGTTATGAATTTCATTCCAATGCCAAAGTACATCTTTTTTAAGTAGTTCTCTAAGTGGAGCAATTATTTCTGCCATATTCGGTATGTACTGTCTTAAATAATTAAATAACCCTAAAAGTCTTTGAAGTTCTTTCTTTGTTTCAGGAATTTCCAATTTTAATATTGCTTCAATATTTTCTTTGTCGGCTTAACACCATCTTTATTGAAAACGTGACATAAATACTTTATTTCATTTTGCTTATACACAAATTTATCCTGATTAAACCTGACATTAAATTTTTCAGCATTTTCTATTATTTGTTTTAACAATTTATCATGTTTTTCCTCAGTATCAGTGACTATTAGTATATCATCAAAATATATTATAATATCATAGTTTTGATTGAACTTTCTTGTCAACTAGTTTTTTTGACGATTAGTAGTAATCTAAGTGATACCTATTTTTAAAGTTATTCATCCTTGGGTGAATGTGTTAAGATTTCCGTACGAAACGAGTTTTTTTTGTCAGTGTTTTATTCTGTGACCTGATTTATTGTACAAGAAGACAACAAAATAAGGAAAGAAATGGATATCGATGTTTCCAAAATTGATTCTTTCTAATTATTTGAACTTAAAAGCATTCTTCGCAACTTCGGATTAGATGATGCGGGAAATAAACTTGAATTAAAGGATAGACTGTCTAATTTTCTGAATGAACTCTCAGTAAACCGCGGGTCTCCAGAAGAAGATGATTTTAATAGCTCTGAAAACAGTGACGCTACGGTCATTAATTATAAAACCTCTGTTATTAGAAAAAGGGCAACCCATTCTAAATTAATATTTAAACTCTTAAACCATATTAAAATTTTAGAATCGAAAATATCACGTCTATCGGTTCAATTAACTAAATCATCGAAGCGGTTCAATTTTAAGCTCAATGAATTAAACAATTCAAAACTAGTGTGCACCGATACACATAAAGTGGGAGAAGTAGTCAATAGTGATATTGTTGAAGCCGCTAGATTTATCCCATTTTGGTGAAAAAACAAGTAATCTCAACAAGGCTGCTGTACTTCATATTGTCGAACGGGATATGGTTGTTGAAGATGATAAACAAGTGGATCTTACTTCTTCCTCACTTTCACCTTTAAGAAAAGCATTGCCCATCAAACTCAAGAAACATCAGCCGAAATCTAAGATTCTGGTGCTTGGGGATAGCCATGGGCGCGGTGCGGGTCAAATTCTTTCTTCCAAGCTAAATAACAAATTTGATATTTTATCGTTTGTCAAACCAAATACGTTCTTAGACAATGTTGTGGAAAATATGTTAGCTCTATCTTCTGATTTTACTAAAGAAGATTTTGTTGTGTTAATTGCAGGTACCAACAATGTTTTAAATGGAAAAAGTACCGTGTCTACTAGTGCCACGAGTAGAATTAAGTCGATTGCTAAACATACGAACCTTATTTATTTGTCAGTACCGTATTGGTATCAGAGGTGTGAATTAAACGATGCATTTTTTAGCTTTAATAAGAAAATGTACTCCTTGTTAAATCGGGCGGGTAAATAGGCATCTTATGTTGAAGTAAACCATATCATTGATGAGGGCTGTAAGACGAGTCATAGCCTTCATTGTAACCATGCGGGGAAACGTAGACTATTTTCTTATGTAAGCACCATGATCTCTGCTCTTACATATTTTACTGCTAGAACTAACTTAGTAACGGTTGATTTGACTTGTGAAAATTTTTGTGCACCTTAAATTATACCAAATCAAATATAAGCGGCTATAACCATTGTTCGGTAGAGAATGACGCGGTCGAGGGTGGCAACCCTGAGGAGTTTTTGTTAAGAGTCTTACACTATAATATTCAGGGTCTAAATACAAAAAATCTGTTTGAAATTTTTCTCAAAGATAATTCTTATACTGTTGCTTGTATAAATGAACATTGGTTATACGATCACGAAATCGATACAACACTAATTAATGTGTTTCTAGGTTTTGTAGAAAAAATAAAATACGTGGCGGCGTCGCTGTCTTTGTTGATGTAACGGCCCGATGTGCTGCTTTGCTCCCTTTTGATATTGCTAGCTTATCCAAAGAAGTCGATTGTGAACTGGCTGGCATACTTTATAACAATATTCAAATCATAACAACATATCGCTCGCCAGCTGGTGATTTCGATTCATTTTTAATTGTATTCGAAACACTTCTAAATAATCTCAAGCACGATAAGGGTATTGTAATCACAGGTGATTTTAATGTTAATTTTGAAGCGTTTACTAAGCAAGCTCTTTTAATTTCGAATCTATGCAAATCTTTTGGTCTACAACAGTGTACAAATGAGAATAATTTCGGTGTTTGTATTGTCGATCCGCTACTTTCTGACCATATGGCAATCTCCCTTGAGTACCGTACCACAGTACCTAAAGAAGCCAACATAAAAATAGTTTCCAGACCTATTACTGAACAGGGTCTTAATTTATTCTATAAATCCGTTGAGGAGTTAAATTTTTCGTTTATTGACAACCATTATACAACCACAAGTTCTAAATTCTCGGAACTTATTGGATTAATAATGAATTCATTCAACCTTAGCTTCAAAGAGACAACCTAATTAATAAATCCAAATAGGCGGTGTGTTACCCCAGGTTGGTTTAATGATGAGGTGAGAGCTGATATCCGTAAAAAAATTCCTCATTTGATCTCATATAATTGTGTTAAATATTTCAGGGATCTTTACCGGAACGCCATTGACAAAAACAAGAAATTGGCTAATAGTCGTTATATACAAACCTCTAACAACTCACAAAAAGCTGCATGGAATGTAATAAAAAACAATCTTCCCCAGTCATGTGCTCTTAAATCTGGCAGCTTGACAGCTAATGATTTTAATATTTATTTTAGCAGCATAGCTGATAGGATTAGTACAATGTTACCTCCTTGTTCACCATCTAAAGCAAAGTTGGATTCGCATTCAACTGTCCCTTTTGTTGCTTTTCCCAACATGCTCACTTTTAAAGAAATCACTCTTAATCAGTTGCGCGACACTATTAATGACTTAAAAAATAGTACCAGTTGTGATATTTATAATCTTAATGTTAGAGTAATTAAATCTATAAAAAATCTCATTATTTCCCCTCTGTGTAAACTAATAAATCTCTGTATTAGATCAAATGCATTTCCTGACAGCTTAAAAATCAGCAGGGTTGTCCCTGTTCATAAAAAAGGTGACATTAATGATTTGTCAAATTATAGACCTATATCTATAATTCCATTGTTTGGAAAAATTTTTGAAATTGTTTTGAAACAACAGATTGTGAAACATTTGGAAGAGCACAATCTATTAAATAATCAACAATACGGCTTTAGATATGGTAAATCGACAACTTTAGCGGTGGAAAGATTGGTCTCTTATGTTCAGACTTGTTTTGAGAATAAATCCTTCGCTCAAGCCTCCTTTTTTGGTCTGACTAAAGCCTTCGATTGTGTATCTCATGATTTGCTTATTGATAAACTTTCTGCTTTGCATTTTAGTAGCAATTCAAGTATCTTAATTAAATCCTATCTAAATAATAGATCACAGATTGTGTCTTATGACAGGCTTTTGTCGGATGAATCAACACGGGGTACTTCAGGGATCGGTACTGGGGCCGGTGTTGTTCTTGATGTTTATTAACGATATAAATGTAGCACTGCCTCATTATTCTGACGTGATTCTTTTTGCAGATGATGCAGTTACAATCAATAGTGCTGACACCTTGCATAGTTTGAAACAACGTTCTGAGTTATCGCAGGAAAGTATAGTTGCATGGTTCACTAAGAATAAACTCTGCGTTAACGAAACTAAAACGCAAAAACTTAATTTCTCTCTTAGGTATCTTGATACAGTTGACGATCCAATTAAATATTTGGGATTTTATATCGACTCCAAGTTAACGTGGGAGGAGCATACTGTTAACATTACCAAGAAATTGAACTCCTCTATATTTGTCATTAGAAACTTACGTCATATTGTCTCCTTGGATACGTTATTGAAAGTTTATTATGGATATTTTCATTCCCGCTTATCTTATGGTATAGTGTGTTGGGGTCATTCTTCACATGCCGGTACAGTTTTTGCTGCTTAGAGGAGATGCTTGAGGTTAATTGCGAACCTGAATTATGGAGACTGTTGTAGAGGCGAGTTTGTTAAACTAAAAATTCTTACTCTTCCCTGTGTTTACATCCTGCAATGTTTGACGAATGTCAAGGGTAATCTTAATGACTACAATAAAAATAGTGATACGCACACGTATAACACACGCCTTAGGGATGACCTAGCTTTGAGATATAAGAGAACAGCTAGGGCAAGGGATGGGGTAAATCACTTTGATATAATTTTTTTTAATGTATTGCCTGATTGTGTAAGGGTCCTTGAAGATAAATTGTTTAAGTGTAGAGTGAGGTGTTTTTTATTGAGTGGCGCTTTTTACAATTTTGACGAATTTATTGATGCTGTTCAAACTGAAGATTTTTAGCTGGCTGGGTTGCTGCCCTCTTAGACTGCGGTTTTCGTTAGGGTCCTTTGTTGCGATGTATTTATAATGTGTAAATTTATTTATATTTCTTTTTATTTTTTGTTTATTTTTATGTTGTTTGACAAATGCCTATGGTATTATGTATTATGCTTGTTGTATATAAATTCATATTCTGTGTACATCGACTGACTTACGAAAGCTGTTACTGCATTATCGTCAATAAAGTTTATTATTATTATTATCATTATCAATGTTACCGAAATATTTATTATTAAGTCTTATGAATGCTTCTGGAGCACAATTCAACCTAAAAGGCAATCTCAAAAACTTATAATACCCATATGGTGTACTAAAAGTGCAAAGATTTGTTGATTCTGGTTTAAGCTTAACATGCCAAAATCCTTTTTTAATATCTAATACACTAAAAATTCTTTTATTATAAAGTTTTGTACGTATTTCTTCAAATGTAGGCATTAATTCATAATCTCTTTGAATTTCCTTATTTAGCTCATTGGGATCTAAACATATCCTAAGATTGTCACCCTTTTCTATGATTACTAAATTACTACACCATTTTTCTGGATACTCAACTTTCTGTATGATACCCGTTTTTATTAATTTGTCTATTTCAATTATTAATTTATTACCAATATTATTTGGTAACCTGCGTGACGGTTTTATTATTCCTTCTACGTTTTTATCATATTTTACTTCATATTCGTCAGGAAACACTCCCATACCCGTAAAAACATGATTATTAATCTTTTCAAAATTTTCTTTTGTCTGACTCTCTACTGAATCAATTAACTTAGGTTTTTGTATTAATTTAAGAGCTTGCGGATTTTCACGTACAATAACGAAATCCAACAAATAACTTTTTTTACTGCATTTTACATTTAAAGTAACTCTAAATAATGATTCCATTACATGACCTCCATAGGCTTTTAAAACTGTTTTACAATCATATTTTTTAATATTAAGTTTCATTTTATTAAACAAACATAATGGAATTACATTGACCTGAGATCCAGTATCAATCTTGAAATTAATTCTGTACCCATTTTCTATTAAAAGTTGTTCCTCCCAACACTGGATTGCATTGACATCGTGGATCGTGTTGTAATAATTGGAAAATTATTTAATGGTTTTAAGAAATAACCATTCGAATTAGAAATTCCTAGAGTGCAGCCTTTCGTTATTTTAGAAACTAAAAATCACGTCTCAAGTTAACGACGTCCGGTATAGAGACCAGACTTCGTGTTAAATTTTGTTAAAAATTATGTACCCGCAGTCTGATGGGGGAGATGCGAATCGACACGAAGAAGTTGTTAAAAAAACTTAGACGTTAGATCACGTAAAAATTTGATGGTTTCCACTGTTTGGATATTACGTGACGATTTTTGGGATTAGTTAGTGGCGGATGTTATCTTCTGGTCTTGTGGGCGAGGAATTCTTCCCTTCCACAAATTCCCTCATTGGCTCAGAAAATTATTGTAAAATATCCGCCCGTATTTTGGATTGGCCCCAGGTGTCGGGGATGTCCAGACGTTAGGGAACGCCTAATGAAGGTTTTGCACCCCTCCAAAACCCGAGGTTACTTAAGGCCTTACACACGTCATAATTAGGGAATTCTGAACTTAGTTTCAATTCAACTTCGAAAGATATCTTCTTAGAAAGATTTCGAACCAATACTCAACCAGCGCTCTGTTAGACCGAAACTTAGATTCGCTTTAACGCCAATTCTAAGTCCCGTCAAAATCGAGAACTTTGACTCAGCTTCAAGGGCAACTTTCTTCTGATTCGGGCGTCCGCGTCGTGTCGGAAACCGTGTTCACTTGAGGATTTGGTGTTTTTGTGTCGAAGAAGTCTTCCCGGATTATCCCGAGAAGATTCCAACAGGATCCAGGTTGCGACCCATCACCGAGACCACCAGATCGGAATACACGTCCGGGGTAAGTCTGTTTGCCAGTTCTCCCTATCATTTATCGGTCAACGAGAGTTCGCTGTAGGGTTAGGTTCAGATAGGTTATTTTCATTTTTAATTTTGTTTTGCCTCCTTAAGTAACGTCGGGTATTCACGTAGGTAGTTTTTAAGATTAACTTTGTATCTTACGTTTTTTTTTCGTTATTTTTGTAAATATAGATTAAGTGTGGTTAGAACACTTGTCGTTTTATTTCACATTTCCTGAGAGCCTTAGTGCAAGAACTCACGGTTCTGAAATGACCGCGCGCTTGCCATTTAATCTTGTTTGAATAGATAGGATCAGGTAGGAGTCCTTCAGACTAAGAATTAGGTAGCGCGAAATACTGTTTCTGGTGGCAGCGGTAATTACCAGAGGTTGAAGTCGTTCAGTGACGGCCTCACCACAGTGTTCATAAGTAGTCCAACAACCTCATCATTGTTACTTTGTTACTCATTGTTACTCCATTACTTTTCCATGTTTATTTTTAAAATTTTTAAAACATCCCAATGAGAAGTGGTTTGGTTTCTTACAAAAGTTGCACACCTTCCCATATGCCGGATATTGATGTGACGTGGTAGATGACTTCTTCCACACTTCTTACAATCATATTTTCTTTCTTGAAATCCTTCTCTTGTTGTTCTTTTCTCATGTTTCACCACTTTCTTAATTTCATCCATTTGTGCGATATTGTGGAGTACTCTTACTTGATTTTTGCTTATCTCGCTAGTTCGGCAAATATCAATTGCTTTATCGAGACTTAAATCTGATATTCTCAATAATCTCTCTTGTGTTTCTCTACTATTAATACCTAGGACGATTCTATTCCTTGCCATCATCTTTTTCAAACTCACAACTTTTAACCAATTTTTTCAAATCCGTTACAAAACTATCAAACGCTTCGGTTTGACCTTGAGAACGATTATAAAAAACGTACCTTTCGTATATTACATTTCTTTTCGGTTTTACAAAGCTATCCAAAGCTTTTATTATTTTCTTAGGATTCTTCTTATCGATTTTTAAAGTATTTATTAGTTCAATAGCATCTTCACCCATTAAATTCAGCAAAATCGCGGCCTTGATCTCGTCTGTTTCTTCTGATCTCTTCGAAGCGATTATAAAGATTTCATAAGCTTCTTTAAATTTAGCCCAATTACTCGGTAATTGTTCATTTATTAACAATGGTTTTGGCAGTCTGAAGAGCTCCATTTGTTATTAATACTGTTCGTTATATTCTTGACTACGTTTTGATATGCACAACTCAGCTGCTAGTTAAACACTGCTTTTTTAATGTTGGATCTACAACTCGTAACATCTAGTTAGGCAACTCCATATAGTATATATTAACTTATAATACAACACTTGTTAATGGTTTTATCTGGATTGAAGTTGCCATTTTCAATTGTTTTTTTAGTTTTAATCTACTATTGATTTCTTAATCTTCTGCGAACGCTTTTCTGAAAAGCACGGATTTTGAATTGAGACTTGATACTACTTCTAGAAGACGTTATACTGCTCCCAAAAGATTTGATACTGCTCCCATAAGATTTGATAGTGCGCCCAGAAATATTTATATTGTTCCCAGAAGACCTGATATGCTTCCAGAAGACTTGATACTGCTTCTAAACGACTTAACACTACTTCTAGAAGACTTGAGATGTTTCCATTCTATTTGACACTGTTTCTAGAAGTCTTCATATTGCTTCTACAAGACTTCAAGTGCTTCCATTTGACTTGACTTGCTTCCGAGAACTTGAACTGCTTCTAAAAAACTTGATATTATTTCTGGAACAAATGCTTATAAGAGTTGAAACTGCCTCCATGAGACTAAATACTGCTTCCAAAAGATTTGCTACTGTCACTGTAATGCTTGATATTGCTTCTAAAAAACTTGATATTGCTTGCAGAAGATTTGATATTCTTTGAAGACTTGATAGTCTTTCCAGAAAACATTATACTGTTTCGAGAAGACTTAATACTATAAGTACGAAGGCTTTCACGACCGGTGTTAATTGAACTAAAATTAGAACTAACACTAGCACTAACACTAGAACTATCACTAGGACTAACACTAGATCCGTTAGAACTCAGAAACTCAGTTAGAACCAGTTTCTGAAGAAGGTTGCAACATGGCATCCGAAACGTCAAACATTTTTTCAAGAATCGCACGGCAAAACCCGAAGGTTTATAGTTTTAGATCTAGTGTTAGTCCTAGTGATAGTTCTAGTGATAGTTCTAGTGTTAGTGCTAGTGTTAGTTCTAATTTTAGTTCAAAAGACTTGATACTGTTTCTAGAAGACTTGAAATGCTTCCAGAAGGCTTAATACTGCTTCTACATGATTTAAGATACTTCTAGAAGACATGATTTTGTCTCTAGCAGACTTAAAATGCATCCAGAATACTTGATATTGCTTTTAGAAGACTTAAGCTGCTCTCTAGAGACTAGATACTGCTTCCAGAACATTTACTATTGTCGCTGGAAGGAGAGAGACACTGCTTCTAGAAAACTTGATATTGCTTGCGGAAAATTTAATATGCTACCAGAGCACTCGCAATGAAGACTTGATAATCTTTCCAACAGACTTGAAATGCTTAAAGAAGACTGAATACTGATGTCAAGTCTTCTAGATGATCTAGAAGATTAGATTTTGTCTCTGGTAGACTTGAAATGCTTCTAAAATACTTGATAAGCAATATCAAGTATTTAGAAGACTGTTTTCAGAAGATTTGCTACTGCCGCGCAGTAGTCAATTTCACGAATTTAGCAGGACAATATTCACATGTGGCTGTTAGTAACACAATCTGATTTTTATAGCAAGTTTGAGTCATTTTCATCTGGTAGTGGTACTTTATTTGACACCATATTAGACTTATTTTATATAAACTTGTTGTTTAAAGCGGGTTAAACAAATTAAATGCTGTATAAGTGATTAAAATTATAATAAATATTCATATCGTAAATTTTAATCGAACGGTGTAACCGGAAGTAGTCCTTTATATGAACACCATCAATAATTTTTTATATAAACTGGGATTATTAAGAAAAGTACATAAAAATGTGTCTAAGACTTTATGTAAACATGTAGATATTAATTATTAGTTGAATTTCGTAACCGGAAGTAATCAGGTTTATTCATTTAGTTCATAATCTGTTGTGTGATTGAATGTAATATAAGTATTCTAATGGATTTAGAGTAAATTGTAAATATTCATGGATTCATGTCTATTTAGGTTTTTGTTAGTATCGCTTTTCAACGGACTTGATCGACCGTTTATTACAACAAATTCTTCAAATATGAAAATTTTAAGAACTTTAATGAATGATAATATAAATAAAAAGAAAGAATATCAGAAGCTTCACAATTTCAAAATTCTAACGAGTTAATAAAATAGCTGAAAAAATAGTTTAATGGTTAACATCTTATATTAGATTTTACTGTGATCAACAATTTTATATGGAATAAAAATTGTAAGAACTATCAAAAGTATAATTTAAGCTTAAGTTAATCAGTTTCAAACGAGGTTTGATTTTAATACGAATTTTTTAATATAAAACAAATTGAATACAACATTAGCATTCGATTGATTTAAACTATTTCTATAGGTTATATAATAAATGTTTATGCGGTAAGATACCTTATTGATGAGATATACGAACAGAAATGTCGAATTAAAATATTCTACTTCCACTAAAAAATAATTAAGTAATTTAAAAGAAATAGCTATTATATTGAAATTTCAAATAAAATTTCATTATGTTGTGGTTTGAAAATTTGGTGGGTATCCACTCTAATTTAAAATGAAAATGCCACAGTTATATTACTTATACTTTATCTTTAAAATATCTAAATATAGAAAATTTTAATCTTGAACTATGCCACTGTTTTTATTTGACAGTCAATATTTCATAAAGTCAGTGGAAATAAGTGAAGTATTATATACCATCTTATAGGTAATACTTCAGCTTACAAAATTAAAAGAAAAATTGGAATGATTCATGATGAACCGTGCTAGATAAATTAAATAGAAGTAAAACTATGTGATGTTAATTTTTTAACATTAAGAACAAAAGCTAAATGCGTTATGCATATAGTTAAAGGTATCGACTATCATTATATAAAATCAGTACATGTATATTCAAAACACCTTAAATACTACAACACAATATAATTAACATTGCAACAATCTTAACAAAATCAAACTCCGAATAATTTCTTGATTAAACATCCGAATGATGGTAATTAAACCATTCCAATAGAAAAAAATATTTTTACACCATATGCCAATCATGCAGTAAGCCAGTTATCGCATTATTATACCATAAAGAAATCACTATTTTTTGTATTTTGTCCACCTAAATCTGAGAAATTGACCACTGTAGGTGGTCATGTCGCATGTACCCCAATGATGCTCTAGTATATTACAGCTTTAAACCTGATGAAGTAAATATCGCAGTAGATCGGATGAATAATGACTTGGATAATTTACCAGTCTATGCTTCTCGGCTTTGTCTGACGATTAACCCTTCTAAATCAACAGTTGTTATTTTTCAACTTTCATTTGGTTCTGCAAGGTGCCCGTTTAACAACTTCCTGTGATTCTGGCAATCCCGGTGTTATTATGCACTCTCGTTTAAGGTTCCAGAAACATGTTTATAAACTTGTTAACTCGGCACACTCCACCTTGCAGGTACTGTATAACAATCGACATATGCTACATCGCCGACTTAAAGCTCACCTATGTGAAGCATTTGTGCTTTCAGTCTTTAATTTTAGCAATGCTCTTTATAATTCATTCATTGATGCTGATGATACTCGTCGTATCCAACTGGTTCAAAAGGCGTGCCTTCATTACATATTTGGCATTAAAAAGTATGAAAGAATATCGCAAACTTTGGGTTGGGTTGGTTGGTTGAGTATGTCGCGACGAATAGAGTTACATTCTGCTTGTTTATTTCACAGAATAAAATTACGTTCAGGACTGATGTTCACAACCTAAATTAGACAGACATACCTTAACAACACATAAATATCGCCTTGAAATTTTTAAAAGATCTTTCTCTTACACTGTGTCTAAAATTTATAATTAAATTCCGCAAAATCTCCCCCCAAGCAAGGCCTTCCGCAAGGATCTCCCCTCGCTCCAACGCTTTATAATTTATTTTGTGGTGACATCTATATTCCCAACCCAGATATCTTTGATTTAGATTCTTACGCTCTGCTGTACGCTGACGACACAGCTTTTGTGGCACACGTCGCAAATATCACATCAGCAGTCCAAAAGCTACAGACGCAATCCAATCTAGGGAGAGTTGGCTGCGAAAATGGAGAATCCAACTCAATCCACACAAAACTCAATTTTTCATCCCATTTCTTTCCATGAACGCTCCTTCTCGCACCGTAACCATTCAATCCACGGTCCTATCTCCCTCTATAAACTAGAAATATCTGGGAATCTCGATGGATAGAAGATTAAAATTTTCCGAACATGCTATCAATGTTAAGATGAAAGCGACATTTCGCGCGAAGCACTTCAGATCGTTAACCTTCCAGGGATAACATGCGGAATCTCGCTCCGCACTTTCGTAATTTTTCCAATATTTAACGAACTCTTCCGACTTTAATGCTCGGCGGCTCAGTACCCGTTGCTTTTGGCGTCTTGAAATTAGTGTTAAATATTCTGTTCGGGGGTGCGCTTGGTTCTGGTATTTTAGCCGTTTGCGGAGTGATAATCCTCACGTTATCCTTTTTACAAAACATTAATGGCAAGTTATTGGTTTTTTATTATTTGTTTGCTTAATTATTATGGATAATTATGTAGTTCCAGAGTTAGCTATGGATTACGAAAAGGAACAGAAATATCTTCAAAGGCTCTATGAAGAGGTGGAAACCGATATTGATGATGATGATGCGAGTTTGACAAGCGACCACGAAGAAATCCAAGATAATAACACCGATGACGAACAAACAATTGAGCCCATCGATAATTTGGATGTTCCACTGTCAGGGAAGAACACGGGGCAACAGTCTGCTGCATTTTATATAGGAAAAGACGGAAAGACACACTGGCGTAAGCATCCTAGAAATAAACAAGTAAGAACTCGTGCAGACAACATAATCAAGGTTCATCCTGGTGTAAAAAAAAGCGCAAAAGGAATAAAAAGTCTGCTAGAGATCTGGAGCCTTTTCTTCCCTGACAATATTCTAAAGGTTATTGTGGAAAACACAAATACTTTTATTGGCATGGGGAATTATGATACATCTAATCGAACAGCAAGGCCAACCGACATTAATGAATTGAAGGCACTTTTTGGGTTGCTATATATTTCAGCAATTTCAAAGAATAATCATGTTAATGCGGCTGATTTGTTTAGAACGAATGGAACCTCTATGGAGATTTTCCGTCTCACTATGTCCCTTCAAAGGTTCAAATTTCTATTACGTCATATTCGATTTGACGATAAAACTACTCGTGAGGAACGTCAAAGCCATGATAAGTTAGCGCCAATTCGAGAAGTATTTGAATGCATTTAATTTCAACTTACCTAAATACTTTAGCTTGTCTGAATATACAACAGTGGACGAAATGTTAGCAGCGTTTCGTGGAAAATGTGGATTTCGTGTTTATATGCTCAATAAGCCAAATCGATATAGTATTAAAATATACTCTTTAGTAGACGCAAAAATGTATTATACAACGAAATTGGAAATTTATATTGGACAGCAATCCCCTGGACCCTTTAAAGTGCAAACAGATAATGTCTCCCTTTTATCACGTCTTTGTCAACCAATTTGCGGTAGTAGAAGAAACGTAACGATGGACAATTTCTTTACAAGTATGGCTGCGGCGAATACACTCTCTACCGATCATCAACTAACAATTCTTGGAGCCATAAGGAAAAACAGAAAGGAATTACCTTTGGAGTTCACTCAGCCTGTTCCTCGGCCGGATAAAACAAGCATGTTTGGATTCCAAGAAGAAGCTACGATTTGGTCTTATATTCCCAAAAAAAAATAAGGTTGTTCTTTTGTTATCTACAATGCTCTTCGAAGACGATTCTATTAACGAGGAAACTGGAAAACCTGAACTCATTTTAGATTATAATAGAACAAAAGGAGGTGTTGACACAGTCGATAAAATGTGTGAGGCTTATAATTGTGCCAGAGCTACCCGGCGATGGCCCATGATCATATTCTATACCACTTTGAATATAGCTGGCATCAACTCATTTATTATATTCAAATGTAATGCAAGGTATCAAGATAAGACACCTTGTAGAATATTTTTAGAGTCACTTGGCATGGGACTTCTAAATGAATACGTACTACGACGAGCGTTAAATGAACGGATCCCACGAAATATTAGAATTCGTCTCAAGGAAATATTAGGTATCAATGATCAGCAGGATTTAAAACCAATTAACCCTGAGGCTCAGAAGGCCAGATGCTTTCAGTGCGACAGAAAAAAAATAGGCCCCCAAATTCATTTGTTTAGAACATTCCGAAAATATTTGTCATGGCTGCGCAACTGAAGATCAACAATTTGAAGACTAATGTTTTTTTGAAAATTTAATTTCTACTTAGGTTATGTTATAACTAGTTATAAGTTTTTGTTAAACAATTTGTTTTTTGTGAATATGAATTGTAAACTTGAGTTTTGTATGTAATACAATAAAATAATACAAAAAAATTGCATTAATTATACTAATCTCCTTTTTTTCTTATTAACTTAGGAGAAAACAGGCGTGGAGTATTGCTCCGCACGTTATACTTTATGTCTGATTTCTGCACGTTATCTCTGAAAGGTTAACATACCAGGGACGCGGCATATCAATCAAATGCGCCGCTCACTTATATAAAACCATCTGCAGACCGATAGTGGAGTATGCACCGCTAATTCTGGCCGACGCACCTAGAGGAGCCCTATACCATCTGGAAGTAGCCGAAAGATCTGCCCTTAGATACATTACCCGAATCTGACACCCCCAAAACCCACTCTTCAACCCTAGCAACGTGCTGGTATACCATCTTACCGACATCCCACCAATTAAGTTCCGCCTTAAATCTATATTAAAAAATACTAATGGTTTTTGCACTAAATGGATTTTATTTTATTTTTCTCTACCGGTTTCGCCTTCTACACGGCATCATCAGAAGAATACTTCAAAAATCACAACAAAGATGTAACATAAACGTTTTATCAGGTATAATTATATATTCCACTCGAAAAGTTAACAAAAATTAAAATAACTGGAGAAGAAAACAACCGAACGAAGATAGTAAAATGTCTGTGTGTTCATCTTCTTGGTTGTTCCCTGAGGGATGATGCCCTACACTTGTCAGCAGCGTGGAGAACGGTCCTAGAGCACTCCAGGCCCAGGGCTGCTTTCCTGAGGCAAGGGCCATCCAATTCGGAACGGCAGGATGCCGAGCTGCCTATCATTCTTGAAGCGTCCAGTGGGAGCAGCCCAGGTCCAGCAATCACCGGATAGCGGGTCAGTGGCCTCTTCTCGCTCATGGATGACGTCATCAAAGCCATATCCGGTGGAAAATCCCCAGGACCGTTAATCGCCGTACGACAGGTCAATGACCTCCCCCCACCACCCACGACTCACGTCACGTCGGATATAAACACCCCCACCACCTCACCCCCGACCAATCGTTATCACCTACGACCAAGACGACCTACTATAAAAAGGAGCCAGAGCACCGCAGTACCTCAGTCTGTCAACAGGAGACTACGGCAAAGCACTGAAGATGCCAAGTGAGATCTTGGCGAAACGTCTGCCCCTGTCCACAGGGAACAACCAAGAAGATGAACGGATGATACCTCGGATCAACCAAAACACATACTTTTCCATCCTCGAAGCATTACGAATTACCATTACAAACCTCTACGGGGAGGAAACCTACAGGAAAACCAAGCTCTTTGAAAAACTGAGGGAAAAGAAAACCAACTTACTCTGCGATTTGACATTTCTAAAACGATGTCGTGACAATGACTTACAGCCTACTTTCACCAGACTTACTCACCACACCAGATCCCGACAAACTGAAGCGATCCTCAGGCGAGCCAGCAATTCGCTCCTTAAAGAAGAAATCCGAAGAACGAGGAAGAATCTCAGCAGCACCGAACTCGAATTATACCAGCTTCATCTGTTATTGAGCCAACAGCTACACATCATCATTTGGACCCAGTCTGAAATTTTAACATTCTGGCGTTGCGAAACGAACAGAGCCCAGAAAACCAAGAAACTCCAAAAGAAGTTCGAAGATTTAAAAGCAAGGTCCGCAAAAACATCTAAGCGGCCACACCTCCAAAACCAAAAGATCGTCCATAACCTTTCAGGATACAACCTTTCAGATGCAGAACGAGCAGTTTTAAGTAAAGGATTCAACTACGCCTTAACCCCAAAGACCATTCCGGATGAAGAAATCATTGCTAACGTGGAATCCAGCTTAACATCAATGGAGAAACAAAAAGCCGAAATTTTAAGAATGGACATCTCCAGGATTTTACGTTTAGCTAAACCACCGAAGTCGTATTTAGATCCAAGTGAAATCCAGGCCCTGAAGCAACTTAAAAACAACCACAATATCATCATACTTCCGGCGAACAAAGGTAAAGCCACAGTGGTTATGGACTCGGTGGATTACAAGCAGAAGATCATGGACTTACTCAAAGATACGGCCTACAAACCAGCAGCAAGAGACCCTACAACTTACCTAGAAAAGACAACCAAGTCGAAAATAGAGGTATCTCCAATAGATCCGGAGATAAAGAAAACTCTAATCCCTCGAGAGAAATCAAGCAGGTGCCCTAAACTTTATGGTCTTCCCAAGATACACAAGCCGGACGTTCCACTTAGACCCATTGTGAGTGCCTTCAACTCACCGGTACAAAAACTTGAAAAGTACCTGGCGAAGATCATGCAGCCTATTACACAACAAGCCGACTCCTACGTGCGAAATTCTGAACATTTCGTTCAAATTCTGGACAACGTCCAAATTGAAAACAGTGACATCTTGGCGAGTTTCGATGTCAAGTCTCTCTATCCTAGTATCCCGATCGAAGAGGCCCTCAAACAGATCAGAGAAAACGAAGACTTGCCCAGCCACATCGTAGACCTCGCCAAACACTGTCTCAATAATGCTTATTTTCTGTTTGACGGTCAGATTTACAAGCAGGTAGAAGGAGCAGCTATGGGTTCTTCACTGTCCCCGGTCATCGCCAACCTGTTCATGATTTACCTCGAGAAGAAAGCGTTAAGGGAGGCCAAATACAAACCGAAGTTATGGATCCGGTACGTTGATGACATCTTCGTCATTTGGTCCTTTGGAAAAGAAAAGCTCCAGGAATTTCAAGAATATTTGAATACCATTCATCCAAAGATCCAGTTCACTACGGAAATAGAAGAAAACGGACAGCTACCTTTTCTCGACGTATTAGTAAAGAAATCTCGCAACAGCCTGCAGCATACTGTATACAGAAAACCTACCCACACGAATCGATACTTAAATGCATCTTCTCATCATCATCCTTCACAGATCCAATCAGTCGCCAACTCACTAATCTCAAGATCCATTCGACTTACAGATAACGATAACAGATCAGAAGAAATGACGAAAGTCACCTTGGCTCTTGCTCAAAACGGCTACTCCAAATACATGGTGAAGAAAGCTATCGATCGACAATTCAAGCCGAAGGACCCACATCCACAAGAAGAGACCAGAAGACCCAACGTCGTACTACCCTACATCAAAGGAACAACGGATCGCATAGGAAGACTACTACGGAAACACGACATTAGTACCACCTACAGACCCGGCAAGACTATAGGAGCTTTTCTCAGGAATCCAAAAGACCAAATAAAATTGGAAAATCTAGGAGTTTATTCCATCCCCTGCGGCTCATGCGACAAGAACTACGTGGGACAGACCAACAGAAGAATAGCTGCCAGAGTAGAAGAACACAAGCTGAGCATCCGAAACAAACAGCTCACTTCTGCTCTCTTCCGCCACCATCTGGACACAGGCCATACCATCAATTTCGAGGGTTGCAAGCAGGTAGGCAACGTTCCGCATTGGAGAACCAGATTGATCCGGGAATCCATTGAAATAGCGAAGAACGGCACCCTCAACAAGAGGGATGATGCCCTACACTTGTCAGCAGCGTGGAGAACGGTCCTAAAGCACTCCAGGCCCAGGGCTGCTTTCCTGAGGCAAGGACCATCCAATTCGGAACGGCAGGACGCCGAGCTGCCTATCATTCTTGAAGCGTCCAGTGGGAGCAGCCCAGGTCCAGCAATCACCGGACAGCGGGTCAGTGGCCTCTTCTCGCCCATGGATGACGTCATCAAAGCCATATCCGGTGGAAAATCCCCAGGACCGTTAATCGCCGTACGACAGGTCAATGACCTCCCCCCACCACCCACGACTCACGTCACGTCGGACATAAACACCCCCACCACCTCACCCCCGACCAATCGTTATCACCTACGACCAAGACGACCTACTATAAAAAGGAGCCAGAGCACCGCAGTACCTCAGTCTGTCAACAGGAGACTACGACAAAGCACTGAAGATGCCAAGTGAGATCTTGGCGAAACGTCTGCCCCTGTCCACAGGGAACAACCAAGAAGATGAACGGATGATACCTCGGATCAACCAAAACACATAATTTTATATATATATATATATATTCATTTATTACATTTATATTTAGTTATATCATTTATTTATTATTATTTCTTGTACACTATTTATTATGTTTACTGTTGGCATAAATAAATTTTGTTTCTCTCTCTCTCTCGAATTCTTGAGATATTTTAATGAAACATCCAAAATTGTGTGTCTATTTTGTCATGGTGAGAACCAAATTACAAAATCTTTATTCAGTTTTGAGATAAAGATTATTTAAGTTAACCCATTTTTTGAAATTAAATATTATATTACATTATATAAATTTTATATTTTATTAAATTACGTTAATGAACTATTCATGATTTAGAGAGGGAAGTGTCTATTTTCTCGTGATGAAAGCGGAACTTGAAAATATTTATTCGTTTTTGAGATATAAATCATTAAATTCAACGTGAACATTAACGGCTATCTCAAAAATCGAACTCTTGAGTTATTTTAATGAAACCTCCAAAATATATGATTAGTATTGTTATATATGATTAGTACAATGTATCTATAAAATATGTTTTGTAATTAATTACCGGCAAATTACTAAAAGAACTACATATATCAAATATTATATATTGGGAATCTCGAGAAAATCAACCTTAAAAATTTATTAATGAAAGCCAAAAAATCAAACAACTAAAACGATCAAAAGGAACAAATTATAAATCTTTTAAAAAATCAAAACGTACTTACAAATTTGTTTATAAAAGGTGAAAACAATCAAAAACCAACAATTTAAATATTCTTTATCAACAGAAATACAAATCAAAGTTGTAAAATCCACGTAAGAAAGCGAAATGGCAATGGAACAGGTTATTTATGAAAAGTAAAAAGGAAATCAGAATTGTGTGCGCAGGTCTATTAATAAATATCAAACTTCAAAATTTAAATTATAAGTAAATGAGGGTTTTTTTTATTACTGTTCTGCCATGAATCTACTAAAAAATCTATTATTATAAATTCTGTGATCTCGTTGAGAATTAGGTTTTCTTCATGTTTCTTATGTAATAAAATCTGGAATTCTTCAATGAGATCCAATTCCCTAGATTTGTTGATTCTTCTTATCAAACAGATATTATCAATACTGGAACTGTGATTTTCTGATTTTAAGTGTCTATAGATAGAATGAGGAAGAGGCCCTTGCAAGATGTTCTTTTGCTCTAGTTTTTACATTACGTCCCGTTTGTCCTATATAGAACTAAGGCCTGTATTCAGAGACGAGGATACATCGTGTACCCGGATACAATTGTAACCTCCGATCGATATTATCTTAAAAATGCGTGTCAAAAAAAAGTGTTTTGCTTTTAAAACTATATTATATATTAATTATTATCAACGACAAAATATTTTAATTTTTATTATACTTTTTGTTTAAAATTTAACATTTCATTGTTATTAGAATAATTAATAAGAACATATAATTAATAAAACAGATAAGAAACCGAAGATTCCATTATTTGCAACTAATTTATTAATACATTTTGATTTAACTCTGTATAACGGATATCAATATTATTGATATAAAAATACTTCTCAAAATTGCAAATAAGTACTCAAAACATAAGACACCACAAGAATAATGTGAAACAATAGCTCTTGAAGCTCAAATCTATGGGACTGGCGTCCTATTTCTTAAGATTACTGCATTTAAGTATAAAGACACGTCTACCTAAGGGTAAAAAAAAGTTGCAAACAAATATATCAATGGCAAAAAAATAAACATTGATTTTCTTAAAATGAAGTCCAAATTACGTCATTTGTGTAAACATTGCGTTAGTTTGCTTTTTGGGTTCTTCATTCGACACTGAGCCGACGGTTTATAGCTTGTTTCTTGTAGATTTGCGATAGTTTGTGGTTTTATTGTAATAAGTGACAAGTTTTTACTTGGCTTTTTTTATATTTATAGAGTAGGTGGTTTGTTTTTAAATTTCGTATTAGCATTAACTTTAATTATTTTTTATCGTTTTGTAATACCCATGTCTTGTAGTGCCATTTTTATTAATTTTTACTATTTTGTAGTGTAAATACTTTTCATACTGGATTTATTTATTTATTTTTAGGTGTATTACTTTTAATATTTTTTGTTTTTGTGATGCAGGTGCTATTTGTTTTTTTTTTTTGAGTTTTACATTACTAGCGTTATTATTTAATTCTTAGTACAATGGACGTCGATTTTAACGAATTTATTGAACACATATATAAATGTCAGCATCAACGCAGATCAAGGTAAATAATTGTAATATCTATCAGTTTAATCACTTCAATGAGGAATTTAAATAAATACATATTCTTATCATGTTAGGATCATATTAAGAAACCATGAAAATCCCTTGGAAGATTTATTCGACGACCGATTATATCTTAGGTATAGGTTTTCAAGATACGAAATATAAACTTTAATTATGACGCTAATTTATGGACAAAATGAGGATCAATCAAGACAGGATTTACGTTTTAGGCTTGAGCTTTAAGAGTTATTTTTTCACATTATTTTGTAGTGTCTTATGTTTGAATACCTATTTGTAATTTTGAGAAGTATTTTTATAACAATAATTTTGATATCCGTTATACAGAATTAAATCAAATGTACAAATAAATTAGTTGTGAAGAATGGAATCTTCGGTTTCCTATGTTTTATTAATTATCTGCTTTTATAAATTATTACAATAACAATGAAATATTTAATTTTAAACAAAGAGTATAATAGAAATTAAAATATTTTGTCGTTGATAATAATTAATAAACAATAAAGTTTCAAAAGTAAAATAATTTTTTTGTTACACATTTTTAAGACAATATTTTTTTGTTATTACGAAGAATAACCCATTACGAATAACTTAAAGTGAGATAGATCAAAAGCTAGCCGCTTGACGAGAGTTGGGACGGTATCACCCGGGTACAATTGTAACCCGATCGAGAGGTTACAATTGTTCCCAGGTACATGATGTATCCTCGTCTCTGAATACGGGCCTTAGTCTCCACATGTGATTTTATAGACACCACTTAACTCAAGTTTATCAAATTTATGATAGGTGTTTACCAACATGTTAACTAATTTATTATTAGAAGAAATTTAAACGTAGAAATTAACGTTTCTATGTGCAACAAACACGTTTGAACCTGTTTTGTTGTGAGGAATCAAAATAAAGTCGCGTAACTCAATTAAAAAATGTATTAATTTTAAGTATTCTCTCTGCAATAATTATCTTAGTAAAAATCATTTTTTATTATTATTTTTCTTTTATTAACAAAAAATAACAACATTATTTTAAGGTTAAAATCCAGGATCCCAATCAGTTTGTTGCTTCTCCATTTTCTTTTCAAAACAAACCAAAACATCTCCCTGTTCGAACTTAACATCTCTATCAAGCAATTGTAATCCACATTCCAGTCCTTTCTTAATTGTGTCCACCTCATTCTTCAAATGTCTCATTGAAAATAATGACCCCTCATGAATAACACTTCCATCCCTAACCAACCTGTACAGCAAATTCTTTTTCAGCACTCCTTTCGTACATCGACTTCCTGCAACGGGAACTTTTTTTTTACCCTCGTTAATTTCGAATTGCTGCAAAACTTGAGCTTCTCCGACGATTTCTTCGACTTCTTTCATTGGTAGACGCGAATTGATTTGTTCTTTTACATCATCAATTAATTTATAGATTACGTTATGTTGTTGAATTGATAATTTTGAATTATTTTCGTCGTTGATGATGTTTTCAGGATTTGAAACGTTAAAAGTATAAATCACAGCATTAAAAGCTTTAGCTAATTCAACATCAGATTCAGTAATGGGACCAATAGCAAAATGAATTATATCTAGGGGGCATTCTTGCGATTCATAAGTTGATAAAACGTTTAAAATCGCCTCTAAAGTTCCATTAACATCACATTTTAAGATTATGTTTAAGTGAGGTGATGTATCGTTTTTTTCATATTCAGGTTTTCGAGGACCTTCAGGTCTCATTTTGAATCTGCCTAAACTCCGGCGAAGTTTTAGTTTTTCTTGGTAAATCTTTAAATGTTCTTGTTCTTTAGCTTCGATTATTGCTAAATCTTCTTCTTCTTTGGCTTTTAAATTTTTTTCTTCCCGGGTTTTTAGGACATTTCGAGCTTTTTTTTCTGATTCAACTTCCAATATGATATCGCCAGCTTGCGGGATATCTCTCCATCCTTCAATTTCAACCGGATATCCTGGTTTGACTTCATCTAAAACTTTTCCATCAGCATCGCGTAACACCCTAACCTTTCCCATTACATTTCCCGCGACTAAAACGGCCGATTTTTTTAATGTACCCCTTTGCACAATTGCTGTACATAATTTTCCACGATGGCGATCTAGTTTACTTTCAATAATAACCGCTTCAACGGGACCTGTTGGGTCTGCTTTGATTTGGAGGAAATCTGCTTGAAGTACTAAAGCCTCGGTGAGTTGATCCAAATTTTTCTTTTTTAAAGCGGAAATTGGGACGGATTGAACGTCTCCTCCTTGATTTTCTACTTGGATTCCAATCTGTAACAGCATTTGCTCTGTTCTTTGCACATTTGCTTTTGGGGCGTCTATTTTATTTATTGCTACAAGGATTGGGACTAAAAAGAAAGTTAATTAAACACATGTTTTATAAAAATTATCTTTTTCGAAAACTGCTATTAAAAATTCACTTTTTCGAAAACTACTATTAAAAATTGATTTTTGGGTAGTACTCAGCGACTTTCAAAACGACACTTTTTTGTTCACAGGACGTAATAGTTATTTAAGTCATAAGGAACGTAAGGACACTATAACGCTTGAGGAAGAATTGTACGGGCTGAGGGAACCGAGGCCCGTGTTTCTTCCGAGGAATGTTAGTTCTTACGTTCCGTGTGGCTTATTACGTTTTTCCCACAAGCAGAAGTCAATAATATCACGCAAAATAATCAAAATTGATTATTTCGTGAAAATTGATTTTGCGTGATTTCAGAAAATTAACAAATCGTAAGTGCTTGGTTGTCATGTATACAGTAACGTTTAATTTTCATAAACAAATAAAAATATAAAAAGTTCCATATGGATATTGAAGAAATTGCGAACGCTGCTGCTAAAAATTTATTGCCTTCCATATCACAAAAACGTTATGAAGGTATATATGTATACTGATTTCAAAGATTGGATGCGAAGAAAAAACGCGGCAGAGGTGATGGAAAATGTACCATGTTGGCGTACATGGTGGAACGCTCTGACAAACTGCAATCACCTGCTAGTTTATGGTGTGAATAATCAATGTTGAAAACCTGTTTGCGATTCAATGAAAATAAGGATATATTAAAATTCTACAAGGTAATAGGATATTTAAAAAAGAAAAATCATCGATATGTCGTAGGTAAAAGCCGTAATCCGTCACGAATTGTCGGCAAACGCTGTAATAAAATAATTATTCCCGTGTTTGACGGAAATTTTTCGTCATTCCGCGGAATGCCTTCATAAGATTAGTCAGACAGCGTAAACATACACACGATTCACCATTACAGCATCTGCTGATGTTTTGTTTAGTCACTTACTGTGATAGTCGAGTTTGGTGCGTATTCATAGGTTAATTTAGTTGTGTGCAATTTCATAAGAAATATGGATACTCATAAACGTTTATTTTAAAAAACTGGACCAATATTATATAGTGAACAAAAATGCGAAAAAGCCATGGAATTATGATGAAATAAAAGAGGTAAATATAGAGGTGCTTTTTAATGTTTTTTTATAGATCAGAATTACCAAACATGAAACACTGCTAATAAAAATAATGAAAACTATTAACTTATACAAATAATGATTTTTTTTAGGCCGCAAGCAACATTTTGCTTGCCAAGCAAAATAAAGGGGGAAAAACCCGTAGGCAGTACCACTTACTAACTCTCTATGATACAATACAGGTAGGACATAAACAGGTGATAATTAAGAAAAGATTAGAAGACAGTAACAACATTATCTATATCACGCCATACGAAGAGTTGTTTGATGTATTATACTCAACACACATTGCAGTTGGACATGGTTCCAGGGATAAAATGATATTTAGTTTGAAATCAAAATGTCATATTTCTCGCCCTGTAATTGAAATATTCTTAGAGGCTTGTGAAACATGTCACAAGAAAAAAAGCAATAAACATGCAAACTTGGTAAACAAGTCAATTGTTTCAAAAGAATTTTGTTCTCAGGCTCAAGTAGATTTAGTTGATTACCAATCATGTCAGGATGGAGAGTACAAATGATTATTAAATTACCAAGACCGTTTAACAAAATTCATCTGTCTCCGTCCGTTACGTTCAAAAAAATCCACTGAGGTGGCTGTAGAACTATTAAAAATTTTTCTTGAATTTGGAGCACCTGCGATACTGCAAAGCGATAATGGCCGCGAATTTGTGAACAGTGTAATTACCGAATTAGTAAGATTATGGCCTGATCTAAACATTCTTCATGGACGACCACGACATCCACAGTCGCAAGGCAGCATAGAACGATGTAACCAGGATGTGGAAAATATGTTGAGGGCCTGGATGTTAGATAACAATTCTACCAATTGGTCAATTGGCTGTTACTTCGTTCAATTTCAAAAAAACAGTTCCCATCACAAAATTATAGGTCGTAGTCCATACAATGCATTATTTGGAACAAACCCAAAAATTGGTTTATCTACAACAATTTTATCAAGCGACATCATTAAAAATTTACGTACAGAAGAGGATCTTAACGAAATACTGTCAAGAACGGAAGAAAGGGAACTTGAAGATACAAGTGAATTACCTGTTGCAATGTCCAATGTCAATGTAGCCGAAGAACAATCTGAACAGTTAAATGAACAAGTCAATACTGAAAATACTGTATCAGAATTAATGGAAACTACAAACGTTGAACTAATTCCGTTTTCTGATCTGCAAGATAACGTAACCGAGTCGCAAGAAGTAGTAATGTGCATTGATTGCACAAAAGAAAAGAATGCATTGTGTGTGTTGTGTTCTCTTCAAAAATCCATTCTCACCAATAGAAACGAATGTCATTCAGGTCAAAAAAGAGCAGCCGAAAAAATGTTAACAAACACCATTAAAAACTTACCGCCGTTAACAATTGGTAACTGCGTGCTATTGTCAGTTGAGAAAATTGATCGAGGCCCAAGCGATAAGCAGAATTTGATATGTGTAATCGTTCGGACCTTGTTGCAACAGATAGTCAGCTTTTAGAGATTAAAAATGTTCCTGATAAATTCGTTTCAGTCCGAGAAGCCGTCTCTCTAGTCTCATTGCGCCGTGGTCAAGGATATTTCAAATGTTCTTGCAAGCCTTCTAAAACGCAATGCCAAACAAATCGATGCGCGTGTTTCAAAAGCAAAATTCTGTGTAATTCTAGATGCCATAATAGTGCTACTTGCTTACATAAAAACTAGTAAAATATATGTTAAAGAAGATATTTATAATAAACACAGAAAGTTTTCTGGTGTATAAGTTTCCAATATTCTACAGGATGAACGTACTTCTCATGCAGTTTTAGTTTTTATTCTTAAGAATCAAAAATGTTAGTTCAAATTTTTACGTAAATAAAATATTTTGTTAAAACAAACATAACGTGTGTTATATACAAATATTTCTTTTGTGTAACTAAAAAATAGGGCTGTTAAGATCAAGCAAATATGGGCCTATATATTATAGTTGATTTTGTCATGTTATTTTCACAAACCATCAACAAACCATCGGCAGACGCTGTAATGCTCAATCGTGTGTGTGTTTACTCTATTTGCCTAATCTTATGAAGGCATTCCGCGGAATGACGGAAAATTTTCGTCAAACACGGGAATAATTATTTTATTACAGCGTTTGCCGGCAATACGTGTAATGACTAGACTTTTTGTGAAATGACGGATTACGGCTTTTACCTACGACAGATATACTCCGTAAAAGTCGAGAGTTCTTGATCATGAAGATATAGTTCAATTCTTCCAAGAGGCACCAGATGATGTATCATTAGCAAGAAGGTATTTTAATGAAGGTGCTTTGTAAATTTTATACTTACACCTTACTTGTTGGTTATCCAAAAAATTATTTTTGACAGTAATGATTGTGGGTATTGCTGGTGCTTGTCCCACCGGTGAATTGTGTATAATGAAGTTAGGAGACATTAATATTAGCGAAAAATTTGCTGTGATAAGAATTTCCGACTCCAAAAATGATATTCAACGTTCATTCACAATTGTAGACAAGGCAGGAGAATATATTAATTATATGGAGACGTTCCAAAAGTATTACAAAGTTAGACAGAAAATTTCTGACAATCCTCGTTTCTTTCTGCGATATCAAGCTGGAAAATGTGCCAACCACCCGTGGGAAAGCATACATAGGCAACAATTCCGTCAAAAATAGCCAGTTTTTTAAAGTTACCCAAAGCAAACCTTTTTACAGGGCATTGTTTTCGACGGAACGGGGCAACATTACTTGCAAACTCGCGATCTTAGGTTTAAAACGTTTTGGTGGCTGGAAAAGCTCCAGTGTTGCTGAAGGTTATGTGGCCGAATCATTGAATAACAAATTGGAGTTATCGGACCAAATTTTTTACAAAGGCAAAATTTTCGTCGAAGAAAATTCCAAAGAAATAAAAGAAAACTATATTTCAGAAGAGTTAGACAGTGGATTTAGTTTGCCAGTTCCAACTTCACCAACTATAGCTTCATTTAATGAAAATAAAATAGAAAAAGATGGTGTAAACGAGAATTTGGTTATATATACATCTTTTTCGCAATGCTCCATTGTGTTCAATATTTATAAAATTAATTAGAAATAAATAAAAAAACGGTTTCACTAATGGTGTTAATTTTCATTATTTTCCTAGGACATTAATAAATATTAAGTTCCGTCGTTAAGGGACGTTGTAGTAAACAAAGAATATGCCAAACTTAGGGTGCATGTAACTATGAATGCAATTGCAACCTTACGAGATTGCTAGTGGGAAAAAGTTTTTTACGTCCAGCTCAAAAATCAAAGAATTTGGTACTATTAATGGTTGGTTTATTGTTATAGGCAAATTGCAAACACACCATAACTAACAATTAATTGTATTATCATTTCATTTCCTGTTAAAATGCAAATTTATAACAGTAAATTATTGACATTTGTAGATATTAGGGTCTTTTTTAAAAAATTTACTTCTGGTGATAATTAAAATTTATTTTTCTAAACTAGTTTCGAGCCTTACCCTTCTTCAGTAAATACCTACAAGTTTACAATATACGAAAAATGAACATATTAATATAAAAATAAAATAGTAAAATCTTACGTAATTATTAACAAATTAGAAAAATTAATTAAAATTTTTCAAAATTTACGTCAAAAGTTATTGTGTGACGTTAGGTTTTTTTTTTGTTTTTGTTTTTTATTTTTGTGTTTTAGGTACGGATCTCGCAGGCAACTATAGATTGGTTTTTGGATCGGGATAATTTGTTCATTAAGGTTTATAATATTACTGTTAATTTCAATAAACTTGTTGATTTCGTACATTTCCATTATTTCCATAAGGTTGCTTTTATTAAGTTGGTGTAGTAATTTAATATTTTTATTTTCGTCAAAGTCGTGGTTGTTGAAAATTAGATGTTTTCCGAATGCCGATTTTGAACTGTTTTTATGTTCTTTAAGCCTTGTTTGGATACTTCTCCCCGTTTCACCTATGTACGTGGCTGAACAGGTCCCACATTGCAATTGGTATATGCCACTTTTAGCGAGAGTTGTAGTCTTGTTTTTGTTATTAACTAATAATGCCTTAAGATTGTTTTTGTTTTTAAATGTCATTGTTATGTTGAACTTATGAAACATTTTCTTGATTTTATGGGATATTTCTCCTGGGTAAGTTATGGATCTGTACGTTGTTGGTGTATCAGGTTTTCGGTCGGATAGGGAAGTTGTTTCTTAAAGATTATATTTGTTTTGTAATTTTCGAAAATATTCGTTGGATAAATGTCGGTGGGAAACTGTTTTCGTTTGCAAATCGAAAGCTGTGTATATAAACCCGGTATGCTGCCATTTTATGAGTTTCATCATGATGAGAATAGAATGGGATAGTGGTACTACTTTCTGTAGGTTTTCTGTAGATGTCATATTTAATTTTGTTGTTTGAATGTCGTAGTGTATAGTCTAAGAAATTTAATTTTTGATTGTTTTCAGTCTCGATAGTGAAGTTAATATTGGGGTGTAAACTGTTAATGTATTTATGAAGATTATCAATATCTTGGTCGTCTTTAATCAGTACTAAAATGTCGTCCACGTATCTTGTCCATAGGATAATATCGTCTCTATAAGGGTTTTTGTCACACATAATTTGATTTTTCTCTAGGTTGTCCATGAAAATATCTGCCATCTCACTACTCAATGGTGATCCCATTGGTAATCCATCTAGATATTGATAGTATTTATCGTTAAAGATACAAAAATTTTGTTCTAAGCATAGTTTTAATAGCGTTAAGATGGAGCGAGTTTTGTCTTTGTTTTTGAGGTCAATCTTTAATATTTCTTCTAATATCATTATGAGTATTGATATTATGATGTTATAATATCAAATGAGATCATTTTGAAACCTTCTGGTAACTGTATTTTGTCAATTAAATCAGGAACTTGGTAACGATTAATTATGGTATATTTTGGTTTAAAATTGATGTCATTTATTATAAATTTTTGTAAAAGTCTTATTGGTAATCCATTTTTGTGAACTTTAGGTAGTGCATACAATTTAGGGGTTTGCGGATTCATAGGTAACAGGCTGGTCAAGGTACCTCCAATTTCTGTTATTGTCGTTTTATTTTCTTTAATTATTGATTTTACTTTTTTTGTGAAAAAGACGTTTAAAAACAAAAACAATCTTAAGGCATTATTAGTTAATAACAAAAACAAGACTACAACTCTCGCTAAAAGTGGCATATACCAATTGCAATGTGGGACCTGTTCAGCCACGTACATAGGTGAAACGGGGAGAAGTATCCAAACAAGGCTTAAAGAACATAAAAACAATTCAAAATCGGCATTCGGAAAACATCTAATTTTCAACAACCACGACTTTGGCGAAAATAAAAATATTATATTACTACACCAACTTAATAAAAGCAACCTTATGGAAATAATGGAAATGTACGAAATCAACAAGTTTATTGAAATTAACAGTAATATTATAAGCCTTAATGAACAAATTATCCCGACCCAAAAACCAATCTATAGTTGCCTGCGAGATCCATACCTAAAACACAAAAATAAAAAACAAAAAAAAAACCTAACGTCACCAGGGTATGCTTTCTGGATAGTTATAAAGTAACGAAGGAATTTTTATTTAATATTACAATCCACTAGATGGTGCAGCCTATATATTTTGCCAGCAATTTGCAATTCACGTTAGCAACCGTTAATAATTAATTGTCATAATTTACTTTTATTTTATTTCGTTTATGTCTACAGTAATTGATAATAGTGTGGAAAGGTAATATCAAGGAAATTGTATAACTGGAGGTGAATATAAACATAAAAAAATAGAAGGTAACGGCCTATATTTATGAGTATTTACGTTTTCACTCAGTCCAGTACGGAACTTGCAGAGATCGGGCAGTCCGGCCGACGATCGACGAGTATTTGCGAAGAGGTGAATTGCTTGCAAAGATTTTGTTAAATACTAGGGAGGCATATGATAAAGACAGCCTACATGGCCAAGGATATGATAACGATTCTTCCAGTAATCGTTGGTAATCATTGTTCTTTAAAGAGAAAAAAATAAATTTATTTAATAAACCATTGTAGTTTTTATCAATTAAACTTAGAAGTAGAAATCTAAATATACATAAATATGTAAGCTATATAGCATTCATATTTTGCGGTTTATTTAAATTACTTTTATAACAATCCCCTTGGCGGCGCTGCTTTCGAATTGGTCGTTAAAATAGTGGGGGGAAATGCTTCTATATAAGTATTATATATATAAGTTATATATAAGTACATATATCAGTATTAATTAAATATTTTCTATGAACGTCACACAATAACTTTTGACGTAAATTTTGAAAAGTTTTAATTAATTTTTCTAATTTGTTAATAATTACGTAAGATTTTACTATTTTATTTTTATATTAATATGGTCATTTTTCGTATGCTGTAAACTTGTAGGCATCTACTGAAGAAGAGCAAGGCTCGAAACTAGTTTAGAAAAATAAATTTTAATTATCACCAGAAGTAAATTTTTAAAAAAGACCCTAATTTAATAATTAGTGAAAAAAGGATAAGAAAAATTATTTTTATATTTGTAGATATGTTGTGAATCCATGTTGCAAATTATGTAAATGTAAAAAAAATGTATATAGTACAACTTCTTACTTGCTTAAAAATTATATTTATTTGGAACTAGTTTCGGTGTATATACACCAACTTCAGCTGAGTCTACATTAAATATAACAGAAATAAAATAATAATTTATAATTACAAAAGATGATACAATCAAACGACTAAAAAACTCACCGTCAGTAACATTCAAATCTACATAATTTAAATAACTGCATCAATAGAATCAAGTATTATTAGATAAATAATCACAACAAAATAAAACCAAAACAGAGAAAATAGGTCGAAATGACAATAAAAACGACTATCAAACCGACGAGCACATGAACACAGACAAAACGTATGTACGGAAATATTTTGTAAGAGGTCCATAATACGAAAGGACCGGTGTTATACAAAAACAAGAAACGAACTGAAATATCTAAAATACATATTTATGTCTTAATAAAAGTAAACAAAGGTTTATAAACTGTATCCAATTGATCGTTTAACAAGTTAAGCCAACTCGTAGAAATTCATCAAAGAGACAGAAAATTTAAACCTTAAAAACAAAATTCTTACTTCATTTGATATAGTAAATCTATACCCTAATATCCCCATCAATCTCACATTAAAAGTATGCTCTGACATTTCTCATGACTTTTCTAAACAGCTTAATAACAGAACTACTGTTAAACACCTCAACAACATACTAGAACACATAGTAAAACAAAATTATTGTAATTTTAATAATGAATACTATAAAATCTCTGAAGGCCTACCGATGAGAATGCCCCTTTACAAGTATACTATCAGAAATATTTCTAAACCACATAGAGAATGAATTCATTTTTAATAATAAAAATCCATATAGAAAACATATCCATAAATGGCTAAGATATGTAGATGACGTATTCTGCTTATGGGAGGGAAAAGAGACTGATATTCAATTGTTTTTACAACTCCTAAACTTAATAAATAAAAAACTTCAATTTACTATTGAAATGGAAAAAGATAGAAAATTAAACTTTTTAGATCTATCCTTGGAAAACATAAATGATAGGATACTATATAATATATTCAGAAAAAATATAACTATAGCTTGCACCATACCTTTTGAATCTGCCCATCCAATAGCACACAAGTTAGCTAATTTTAGATTCTTATTGCATACAGCAATAGAATATCCTCTTACAAATAAAAACCGTTCTCCAGAATTTAACTATACAGGGTGTCTCACGTAACTGGTTCATTAGAACCTTTTTAGGTTCCACTATCCGTAGAGGCATGAAATTTTGGTTACATGGGTTGTTCATACCGATCTATTAATCTAAAATATTTTCAAGATGGCCACCACTTCCGGTCTACCGGAAGTAGACCTCAGCTTCGTTATTTTAAATGGAATGCTATAGTTTTTATTACACCATTTAATTGTACGTAAGAAAATATGTTGACTTTGATAATAGTTATTGGTACCTAGCATTTTTTGTTTTCGAGTTATTTTGATTTTAAGTATTTTTTGGCAAATATCACCATGCTCTTTAAAAGCACATATCTCAGCCAACGTTAATTCAAAAACGTTTTGCATTGGTGCGATAACTCTTCATATGCTGTCAAATACATTGCCACTTTTTATATCAGTGTACCTTATACAGCGTGGTCAAAAATGGAATTACCGTTTCGCTGTATTCAATTGCGAGAAAGTCGAAAATTTTAAATGGAACGCCCCATATCTTTTTAGCCTATCAAAACGGGAATTTAATTCTCTACAAATTATCTATAAACATTGCCATACCTATTTATTATAGCTTTCTTCATATTGAGCATTTTATCAAAATCCTACACAAAATGCTGGTAACCGTTCAGTTTTTATTAGAAGGCTATGACATTTTGACAGTTTATCGTTTAATTTATTTAAATTATCATTGGTATTATTTATAGAATGATCTACGATTAAATAAACTTTAGTTTGTTAGCTTTTATTTGCAAAAAATAACCAGCAGAAGAACGCATAAATTAAAAAATGAAAACAATAATATGGCGTAATATTCGACAAAATGATGGGCTAAATATTCCCAGAGAGCTCACTTTAATTATTAACGGTGTTTTCGTGGAAAATATTATTCATCTAAATCCATCGAAGCACCTCTTACCGAAGAATTTGGTAAAACAACAAAATATGACAAAACATTTATTCCATTATCTCAATCTGCTGGTGATAGAGATTAAGATTTCTTGTTATTTTGATCTTTCCAAAACTAAAAAACAGATCATATCCAAAATTTTATTACATCTGCTATGAATATAAAACGAATTTAAAATGATGGCGTTGGAATAATTCGCCATGATATTCAAAGGCATTAACAGAAGTAAGTGATGATGATACAATTAAGTAATGACAACAATAACATAAATATGGATGAAAAGCTGACAAAACTTCATGGCTTTCTAACAAAAACACAAACGGTTTCTAGCATTTTACGTACGATTTTGATAATTTCCTCAATAGCAAGAAAACTAAAACAAATAGGTATAGGAATGTTTATAGATGATTTGTAGAGAATTAAATTCCCTTTCAGATAGGGTATGAAAATATGGGGTGTTTCATTTAAAATTTTCGACTTTCATGCAATTGAATACAGAGAAACGGTAATTCAAATTTTGACCAGCCTGTATAAGATATACTGATACAGCAAGTGGCAATCTATTTAACAGCATATGAAGAGTTATCGTACCATTGCAAAACGTTTTTGAACTAACATTGGCTGAGATATGAGCTTGTAAAGAGCATGGTGATATTTGACAAAAAACACTTAAAATCAAAATAACTTGAAAACATAAAACGCTAGGTACCAACAAATGTTATCAAAGTCAACATATTTTCTTACGTATAATTGAATGGTGTAATAAAAACTATAGCATTTCATTTAAAATAACGAAGTTGAGGTCTACTTCCGGTAGACCGGAAATGGTGGTCATCTTGGAAATATTTTAGGTTAAAAGATCAGAATGAACAACCCATGATACCAAAATTTCAAGCGTCTACGAGTAGTGGAACCTAACAAAGTTCTAATGAACCAGTTACGTGAGACACCCTGTATATACGAATTAGCTCAACAAAATAACTTTCCTTTAAAACTTATAAATAAAAGTTTACAAAATATACAAATGAAAAAGGATCCCCTTTATACCAATAAACTCAATAATACCAACTTTAGATCAATACCTAACAATTACATGACACATAAGGCCAAATACATTTTTTCTAAATATAACACAACATTAGCATATTCCAATTCCAACACCATTCTGAAACTTCTTTCTAACCATGGTAAAAATAAAGATAATAATATTTATGATACGTCCTGAGTTTATTCTATAAAGTGTGGCAAATGTGATAGTATATACAGGTGTCTCACGTAACTGGTTCATTTGAACTTTTTTAGGTTACACAATTCGTAGAGGCTTGAAACTTTGGTAACGTGGGTTGTTCATTCCGATCTATTAATCTAAAATATTTTCAAGATGGTCACCACTTTCGGGCCACCAGAAGTAGACCTCAATAGACTTCGTTATTTTAAATGGAATGCTATAGTTTTTACTAAATCATCCAATTATACGTAAGAAAATATGTTGACTTTGATAACAGTTGTTGGTACCTAGCGTTTTTCGTTTTCAAGTTATTTTGATTTTAAGTGGTTTTTGACAAATATCACCATGCTATTTAATTGGTACAATAACTCATCATATGCTGTCAAAAAGAGTGTCACGTGTTATATCAGTGTACCTTATACAGCGTGGTCAAAAATTGAAATACCGTTTCGCAGTATTCAATTGAGAGAAAGTCGAAAATTTTAAATGGAACGCCCCATATCTTTTTAGCCTAATCGAAAGAGAATTTAATTCTCTACAAATTATCTATAAACATTCATATCCCTATTTATTATATTTTTCCTGCTATTGAGGAATTTATCAAAATTAAACGTAAAATGTTAGAAACCGTTTGTGTTTTTCTTAGAAGGCTATGACATTTTGACAGTTTATCGTTTAATTTATTTAAATTCTTATTGGTATTATTTCTACAATGATCTGCGATTGAATAAACTTTAGTTTGTTAGCTTTTAATTACCAAAAATTACCGGCAGAAGAACGTATAAATGAAACAATGAAAAACAATAATATGGCATAATAATCGACGTAATGATGGGCGAGATATTCCTAGAGCATTCACTTTAATTATTACCAGTGCTTTCTTGGAAAATATTATTCATCCAAATCGATCGAAGCACCTCTTAGGCCCCTCGCACACACAACGCTACGCGATCGCGATACGATGTCGAACTGCAGTCTCAGCACATTATTTTAAATAGAGATCTCTTCACCAACGCTACTGCAACGCGACGGCTACGCTTTCTAAAAGCGACTAGTCGCCAGCGACCCAGCATGTTGAGTCTCCTGACGACCAGTTGATAAAATGGTTGAAGAAGGTAACATTCCTTTTGTCCAAACTATCGAAAAATATCCCTGTTTATATAATCATAATCTAGGCGATTATTCCCGAAAATATATTACTGAAAAGGCATGGGATGAGATTTCTAAACAAATGAAGCATTCTATAGTTCAGATATTTTTTATTTAATTATAAAGTAAAAATAAGAATAAACGGTTTATTCAGATACACAGCATTGCCATTGCCAACTTAATGCAGCTATATCTGTAATAAAACAATCGGCCAAATAATTTCGAACAGATTGTGCAGTCTTCGTTGATAATGTTGATGTACAAGATTGTACTCGTACCAGTAATACTGGTTCGTTTTTCTGAATGAATACTATCGTAATTTCTAGTAAGCGTTTCGTACATTACATCATTTCCTTTACGAATAAAATTATGGAGTACGCACTAACGACACTGCTTCTTTTTCGGTAGTAGTTGTACGCTACAATAATATCGTCATCACTTGATGACATCTTTCTCAGAAATTGGAAATTTTAAAGGCACTGAACGCTATCCTCATAATCGCGTAGTGTTGGTGTAAGAGCTCCTAGTTCATCAGTCGCCGCGTGATCGCTTCTAATAAAATAACGTTGTGATATCGTCGCGATCGCGTAGCGTTGGTGTGCGAGCGGCCTTACCGAAAAATTTAGTAAAGCAATAAAATATGACAAAACATTTATACCATTATCTTAATCTGCTGGTGATAGAAACTATGGTTTCTTGTTGTTCTGATCTTTCCAAAACTAAGAAACAGGTCCTATCCAAAACTTTATTACATCCACCATGAATACAAAACGAATTTAAAATGTTGGCGTTGTAATAAGTCGCCATGATATTCAAGACATTAACAGCAGTAAGTGATGACATAACTAAGTAATGACAACAATAACATAAATATGGATGAAAACCTGTCAAAACTCCGTGGCTTTCTAACATAAAAACCAGAAACTTTCCAGCATTGCATGCGTCCATTAATTTCCAAATATGAGGGCAACTACAACAAATAAACACAGGAAAGTTTCTAGATGGTTTGTAGAGAATTAAATTCCCTTAATTTATTTTTATAATTTTAAGTTTTTGATTTTTTATGTTATTGATTATAATTTCTGCCATTAAATTGTTGTTTTTCATTGTTTCATTTATTCGATTTTCATTTGGTTATTTTTGGTAAATAACACTTAGCAATCTGAAGTTTATTCAATCGAAGTTCATTGTAGAAATAATGCTAATAATAATTTAAATAAATTAAACAAAAAACTGTCAAAATGTCATGGCCTTCTAACAAAAACACAAACGGTTTCTAGCATTTTACGTTTGATTTTGATAAATTCCTCAATAGCAGGAAAACTATAATAAATATGTATAGGAATGTATGTAGATAATTTGTAGAGAATTAAATTCCCTTTCTGATAGGGTATGAAAATATGGGGCGTTCCATTTAAAATTTTCGACTTTCACGCAATTGAATACAGAGAAACGGTAACTCAATTTTTGACCAGGCTGTATAAGATATTTCGAATGAACGTTTTCGAATGAATGTTGGCTGAGAGATGTGCTTTTAAAGAGCATGTTGATATTTGCCAAAAAACAATTAAAATCAAAATAACTCGAAAACAAAAAACGCTAGGTACCAACAACTGTTATCAAAATTAACATATTTTTTTACGCATAATTGAATGGTGTAATAAAAACTATAGCATTCCATTTAAAATAACGAAGTTGAAGTCTACTTCCAGTAGACCTCAACTTACTTTGACCGGAAGTGGTGGCCATCTCGAAAATATTTTAGATTAATAGATTGGAATGAACAACCCATGTTACCAAAATTTTCAGAAGCTTGAAATTTTGGTGACATGAGTTGTTCATTATGATGATCCATTAATCTAAAATATTTTCAAGATGGCCACCACTTCCGGGCTACCGGAAGTAGGCCTCAACTTCGTTATTTTAAACGGAATGCTATAGTTTTTATTACATCATTCTATCACACGTAAAGAAAATATATTGACTTTGATAACAGGTTTTGGTACCTAGCGTTCTTTGTTTTCGAGTTATGTATTTTAATTTTAAGTATTTTTTGGCAAATACGACCATGCTCTTTAAAAGCACATATCTCAGCCAACGTTAATTCAAAAACGTTTTGCATTGACTTGTTATATCAGTGTAGGTTATACAGCGTGGTCAAAAGTTGAATTACCGTTTCGCTGTATTCAATAGCGAGAAAGTCGAAAATTTTAAATGGAACGCCCCATATCTTATAGCCTATCAAAACGGGAATTTAGTTCTCTACAAATTATCTATAAGCATTCCTATAACTATTTATTATAGCTTTTTTGCTATATGGAATTTATCAAAATCATACATAAAATGCTAGGAAAACGTTTGTTTTCATTAAAAGGCCATGACATTTTAACAGTTTTTTGTTTAATTTATTTAAATTATTATTAGCATTATTATTACAATGAACTTTGAATTTTAGGTGAAAAGATCAGAATCAACAACCCATGATACCAAAATTTCAAGCCTCTATGAGTAGTGGAACCTAAAAAAGTTCTAATGAACCAGTTATGTGAGAAAAATTATTTTAATATTTGTAGACGACGGCATTACAACACAGATTGAAAATAGCAAACTTGAAATTGAGTGTGAAAACAGGAAAAGAGACACGGGTACGAGAACAAGTTAATACTTCTCACTTCTTTATATGTTTTTAGAACGTAAATATGTAAATAAAGGTTTGTAATAAACATCAATCTGATATTCAATATCTGAGTTCAAAAATAAATGGTGGATTAACTAAACATGAATTCAATTCCAAATGTCATTAATTAATTTGGTTATTTTATTAATTTTTAAAGTTTAAAACATGCAGTTTTCGAAAAAATCTTGTTTGATACATGATAGCAAAATTCTTTTGCATTCTCGAACGTGTCATCCTAGATAGTGTGTCATTTCACTATCTAGAATCAAAAATAACTATTTTAATTTACCTTTAGCTTGTTTAGCCATTCGAACTGATTCCACTGTTTGTTCCATTACCCCATCATCAGCAGCAACAACCAAAACGACAATATCCGTAATATTTGCCCCCCTTTCCCTCATTGAAGTGAAAGCGGCATGCCCTGGAGTATCTAAAAACGTAACTCTAGCCCCAGAATCTAAAGCAACGGAAAAAGCTCCTATATGTTGAGTAATTCCCCCAAACTCTCCATCAACAACATTGGAGTGTCTTAAACTGTCTAATAGGGTTGTTTTTCCATGATCAACATGCCCCATTACTGTAACAACGGGTGGGCGCCTCTTTAAAACGGATGGATCTGGTGGGGGTCTTGGATAAACATCTTCATCATGAAACTCCTCATCTTTATCCGAAGGCTTTGGAATGATTCTCATGCGTTTTCCACTTCGTCTTATGGCAAGTTGGAGTTCTTTGAGGTCGGATAAGACTGTGGAGGCGCCTTTTATGTTGTTTAAAAAGATGTCTTCAATGTATGATGTGTTTTTATTCATTATTTGTGCGAGTTCTTTCACAGTTATGTTTCTCCAAACATCAATTACCTCCAATTTCTGTTTTGGGGAGTATTCTCTTAAATTCGGCGTTTTCTAAATCAATACTCATTACTTTTTAAAATTAATTTTTAGGTTAACTTACTCTTTCTTCCGCATCTTTCCTGCGTTTTAATAAACTTGTACTATTATGGATATTTACACTTAAAATACTGTTAATAGTTAACATTTTCTCTCTTTTTAACGTTATTGTTCTGCAAATTAATGTTTATTTAGAGGTTAGGGGTAAAACATTAATGTTTGTTTACCTTTGTATTGAATTTAAACTTAAAAAGGACGATTTTTTTAAACCGGGAGAGTAAATTTTCGAAAATAATGCGCATCGCGAATAAATTCCCATTTTAATTTAAATTATTTTAAGGTAATATTAATAAATTCGCTTTTAAAAATTATAGGTTATGTTATGTCATGTCGGTAATATAATATACAGTGAATCCTAAAAGTGTCCCCCAACGATAACTGCATGATTTATACAATGGGGTTGTAACTAACAGTATTTTTCATTACAAAATATAATTTTTCTTTATTTTTAAAAAAATTATAACCAATACAACTTTAAATTTAACAAAACAACGTTTTTGCAAAATTGTTGTTCGATGACTTTTGAAACTGACTGTATACGAATGACAGGGATGATGCCCCCTTCCAAAAAATAAATCTTTTTCGGTCAAACAAAACTTAATTATTAGTTTAAAACTAGTTTTTAAATAAAAAATAATACAATTATTTTATACAAATTTGAATAATAAATATTTAAAAACAAATAATTTTTGTTATGATTTTTAAAATAACCTATCACACACACAGTATATACAAAAAATGACAGCTGTCATTACTTAGTCCGGTATTCGTAGTAATCAGTTTCAATTTGTGTTAATAATTAAACAGACCGAAAGAAAGTGATTAGATATGTCAGAAAATAACGATAAACTCCAACAGTTCCTAACGGTAACAGGAATCGATGAAGAACGTGCTCGATTTTATATGGAATCTTCCGCTTGGGATTTAGAGGTTAACTCAACCCCGCTTAGAAAAAAAACATGACATGACAAAACCGCAAATATTTTCTTAATCTTTTCTAGCTGGCTTTAACAAGTTTTTACGATGCAGACCCCGACCAAGAACCGGAAAGCGTCGAGAGCGTCCAATTTTCAAACCCTCCGGACGAAACCCCAACGGACACTCCGACGAAACCAAAAACCGAAAAACCAACTACGAGGAGCTCAAAGTTTGCGACATTAAACACATTGGAGTCATCAAGTGACGATGAGGAAGGTCAGGCTTATTACGCTGGAGGTTCAGAGAATAGTGGACAACAAGTTTTGGGGCCACCGAAAAAGAAAAAAGATATTGTAGCTGAAATGTTTAAATCAGTACAAGAACATGGAGTGGAAATCTTAGATTCAGCATCAACATCCCAACCTGGAGCTTTTAGAGGGACCGGTTATCGATTAGGACAAACAGGAAATGATTCAGTAACCGTTCCAGGTTTTGTTGAACCTTCCCCCCCAATTCAGGTTACAATGAAATTGTGGAGGGAGGGATTTAGTTTGGATAATGGCCCATTGAGAGCTTACGATGATCCATCAAATCGTAATTTTTTGGATAGTGTAAGAAGAGGGGAAATTCCAACAGAGTTAAGACAAGGAGCCAATGAGGTGCATTTAAGTATGGAGGATCACCGAATGGAGGGTTTTAAACAAGCCTCTCATGGAAAAATGACAAAACCGTTCTCAGGAACTGGGCATACTTTGGGAAGCCCAGCTCCCCCTACAATTGGTACTCCATTAAATGAAGATAAAAGTGTTAACGAAGCTCATGCTAAAAAGCAAATTAAATTGGATAATTCACAACCAATAACAAAGTAAATTCATTTTTAATTTAAAAAAAATTAAATTAATTATTTTTCTTTTTTAGTTTACAAATAAGATTAGCTGATGGATCGCGATTAATAGGTCAATTTAATAATTCTCATACAGTAGGTGAAGTTCGTTCTTTTATAATAGCTGCAAGACCTCAATATGAAACTCGAGCTTTTTCATTGTTATCGTCTTATCCAACAAAGGAATTGGATGACTCTCAATCTTTGGAAGCGGCTGGTATATTAAATTCCGCGATAATGCAGAAATTAAAATAAACGAAATAAACGGGTTTTTTAGCTGATAAAATGAGAAAGAAAAAAAAAACATGATAAAACGTGTTTGTATTTAATGTAAATCTAATATTAGTACATTTAAATATTAATATGAAGTAAATAAACGAATAAGCGTTCATTTTCATAACTGATTTTAGTAAATTTATTTTAGAATGAATACATGATTTGGTTTTTTATTTTTGGTTAAATTTTTTTGTTACCAAATTTTTATTATCTCATTGGAATAAATCAATGTTGCTTTAAGTTGTAATAAAAAAATAAGATTTATTTATTTAAGATATGCTTTAAATAAAGTGTACTTTTATATTATTGGGTTGCCATTAAAAAATTGTTTTACCTTAACTTAACCTTATGAACGTCCACTGCTTTATGACCCGTTACTACCATCTTTTAGTTAAAGTTATCTTATAGGTAAACCCATCAACCAGCCAATCAGAGCGCGTAAACTAGCCGTAACCATGGTAATAATCCCTTAGATAGCTTAACCAGAAGATGGTAGTAAGGAGCCTTAAATAAAATATTCATATTGGAAGAACACGCCTTAATGGGCGGTGTGAATAAAAACGAGTAGGACAAGTAAATACTTGAACATATTAAAATGACAAGTAAACGCCCAAAATTGAAGTGAATAAAACAAGTATTTACTCTTATTAGCTAGTAAATACTTGAGAGGCTAGTAAAACCCCAAAAAATGCCAATTTTGGTGTGAATAAACGCAAGTAAATACTTTTGTAGGAAGTAAATACTCGTCCATTCGCAAGTCAACCCGACCCCATTCTTGCAGTCGCACTTGTACACGAAAGATGGCTGCATTTATGAACCTGTGTGATGTGAAACGTTATAGAAACCGGCGTGATATAAGTCCCGATCCATCTAAGGGACTATTACGGTTCGAGAGCGAAAATGTAGATTTTCTCACTTCGCACTTTCTTGATGAAAACACAGATGCAAGGGGTGGAGGATTAACTGCACGGAAAAAGATGGAAATTTTTCTGAGATACGTTAGTGATCCAGGATTCCAAAGTGGTGTTGCCAACGACATGGGGGTTGAAAGTCACCCCCAGTCAGCAGAACATTTTCAAGTGTATTGGATAAAATAGTGTCGAAGTCTGAAGATTGGATTAAATTTCCACGCACTATTGAAGATATGGATCAGGCCAAGGCAGATTGGGCTTAAAAATTTCGCATTCCGGCTGTCATTGGTGCTATAGATTGCACTCACGTGCATATTATGAAACCTTCGGAATTCGGTGACGAGTATGTGAACAGAAAAGGAAAAACAACAATAAACATTCAGATGACTTGTGACGCTAATGAAAAAATTACAAGTGTGGACGCTCAATGGCCATGGAGTGTACATGATGGCAGGATTTGGCGAGTGAGTGGAATTCAGGACGTGGTGCGCCGATATGCTGGTGATGTTTGTCTCCTTGGTGATAGCGGATATGGAATTACTCCTTGGTTACCGACTCCTTTTGACGAACCAAGAAATGCTCGTGAGCGGAATTACAATTCGACCCATGCTCAGGAAAGAGTAATAATTGAACGAGTTTTTGGCCAGATGAGACGTCGTTTTCCCATACTCTCGAGCCAAGTTAGAATAGCAGTCAAAAATGTTCCCAATTTAGTAATAAGTTGTACAGTGCTACACAATGTAGCAAAACATTTGAATGATGCTTGGGAAGTGGAAGACGAAATCGAAAATGGTGTGGCTGAAGAAAACATACGTCTATATAATTTAGATCGGAATGAAGTTATAAATAGACGACGTGGTCAGCAAAAACGATTAGAAATTAGTAATTATCTGATGTTGTAAGTACACATTTTTGACATGGAAATAAATTTAATCCTACTTCCTTTACTCCAATTGCAATCGCACATGTGAAAAAATAAAATAAAAAAGTAATATAAAATATATAAAAAAACAAACGTATATTATATACTTTTTCATATAAATAATAGATACAATTTAAATTTAAATATTTTAATTAAATAATATAGATACAATTTATTTCAACACCAAAAATTCTTTTAAGACATCGTCTTCTTCAACTACAACGCGTTGTTCACCGGACTCCGTTCGCCTGTGTTGTGCAGCTCTTAGGTTCAACTCCGTTATCATCAGTTGTTCACGTTCAGCCTGAAGTCTTGTTAGCTTAATTTGTTCAAGTAATAATAAACGCTGCAGCTCACCAGTTGTCAACTTTGACGTCTCTTCAGTTTCAGCTGAGAGTTTCAATTTTTTATCTTTTTTCAACTTCGTCGCATCGCTCTTACGTATGCAAGTCACTGGTGTGATGGGCTGGTTTGATGCTAACATACCAACGGGGTCATCTTCGTCTTCCGTATTCTCATTCTCCTCATTGAGTTCAGGTAATGGCAACGTAGAACTTGCTCCCAATCCAACGCATGAAGCCCCAGGTATTTTGCAATAAACTGGGTTCTCGTTTGAATCGCAAATTTTTAGGAAATCTGCCTCCCATGACAACAATGTTATTGGTTTATTTCCAGTTGCGTTGACATCAGTTTTTTTCTTGACAACGCTTTTCATATTGTTCAATTGCTTTTTTAACTGTTTAACACTAGTTTGCTTCCCAACGTTTTCCGAAAACTGGTCGGCTAAACATCTCCATGCCTTCTCTTTAGCAGATGCAACTTTAGACAATATGGATTTATTTAGCACAACACTAAAGTCTTTCAATAACGCTACCAAAATAGCTCTATTGTCACAACCGGAAGTCACACTACTTTCATCCATAACTGCAAGAGGACAAAAACAAACGGGTACGACAACTAACTTATGAGTAATGACGGGGAGTCAAGGTTAGTTTAGCGGCGAAAACAGAACAAGTCACAACAGGAAATCATGCGTGGTCTGTGTGGCGCTACAAATATTTATTTACTTACCTTTCTTGTGAATTAAGTTCCCTCGTGTTGGCGAGTACACGGTCACAAGTAAACTCGACGCTTTATTCACATCGGTTACAAATACTCATTACACTTTACTTGTAAGTAAATACTCGTCGTACTCGTTTTTATTCACACCGCCCAATAAAATATTGCAAGGAATCTTTTAAGAGGCTACTTTACCGTGGAATTTGGCAAATTACAAAAACATACATTATTTATTAAAATAATTGACTGAAATTTTGTAAATAGCTTCTTCTAACAATTCTACAGAACGCATTGTGGAAAGTTTTTTAATTTTCCAAAGAAAAGCATTTTTTCTTCTATATTACACAATTTTGTCGCTTCTTTTTTTTAGCTTACGTTATTATGTTTAAATAATTTGAAGGAATTTGAAGAATAGATGTGCTGAAAAGTACCTGAAGATGGCCTAAACAGGGGCGAAACCGGTACAAATAATATAGTACCAAATAAAAATAATAAATAAAGTACCAAATAATAAAAGTACAATTATAAATAAAAAATATCTTTAATTTGTTCAAGACGAAAAAACATTCCTTTAACAATATTTTGGACGTTGGTTAACTTTAGTACATTTTTGAATTTATAGATTACCATTTATAGTTTATTGCTTCTGTATCGTTTAATTTAGGCCAGGCGCGCACATGCGATTTTCATGCGATTATTTGTCGCAGCGACATAAAAGTAGTAGTCGCAAAAAATTTGTATGGTCGCGCATTTGCGACTGATTAATCGTGACTAGAGCCTAGTATCAACATGGACTTCATAGAAACCGCTTGTATAGTGGCTCTGTTATTACGAAAGAAATTAAGAAAGCAACGGAAAAGAAAATTTTGGGTGCATCCAATTTTATCTGACAGAGAACATCGGGGTCAATTTTACATTCTTCATGAAGATTTAAGAAAGCATCCTCGTAAATTCTTTAACTATTACAGAATGAGTGAAAAATCTTTTCTCGAATTATTAAAAATAATAGGACCAAAAATATCGTACCAAAATAGTAAATGGAGAAAATGTATACCACCTGAGGAATGTCTTGCAGTAACAATAAGGTAAGAAGGTACTTACCAGCTTTTGTTTTGTGTCGTCGTTCTGCCAAATTAACTAGATATTTTCTGCAAACTACTATTAGACTAGATATATAGAAGTAGATATTAAAAATAAGGTTAAATAATAAATATATGTTCTATTTGTTTAATTTAATTAATTTATTGATTTGACAAGTCAAAATATGCATTGTCACCATCAGAAAAAATGGTTGCTGATGGTGTGGACTGTGCAGAGTTGACCGTTGATGTCGATGGCGCGGAGTAAATACTTTCATTGCCTCCTTGTTGCTGTTGTTGAAAATTTGATCTTGGAAATTGCACTTGGTCTACCGGACGGTTAGGATAAAGATGAGAATAAGATTGTTGCATTGAACTGTAAAAAACTGGAGGATTTCCGACGTTTTTTGCATTTTTCATGATATTTAAGATTTCAATTTTCGCATAATGTTTTTGGTCATCAGTTAATTTTTTGAACATTGGAACAAGCATAAGTGAAAAATTTTTATCTTCGTCGATTGTTTCACATTGCTTATCCTCCAATATTTTCAGTAACTTTTCTTCATATGGAATTGTTTTAAGCACAGTTTTTCTTGCAGCCCTTCTTCTAGATATGGATGTACTTTCCGAATTTTCTGTATTGGTTGCTAAAGAAGGAGAAGATATCATTTCTTGATTTTCTTGATCAATCTCAATTGATTGAGAAGGTCCGGTGTTGCTATTAGTTGGTCTATCTTTCATTATTGGGAAAAGGAATTGCAATTGGTCGAAATAAATATATCTTCTTTTTTTTTGCTGCTTGCCCAGACACTGCTTTACGCTGGGCTGCTAATTCCCTAGCTAAACAATCTTTTAAATTTTTCCATTTTTTTTTGAATAATTTTTCCTGCAATAAAAAACAGTTATTATTTATTTTTCAGATACCTTGCTACCGGCAATAGTTTCAATTCTTTACACTTTGAATTTTTACTTGGGGCTACCACGATAAGGGAAATTGTTGAAGACACGTGTAACCAATTATGGAACTATTTACAGCCTTTATACATGCCAGAAAAGTCTGAAGAAGATTGGATAAATATTGCCAAAGAGTTTTACGATAGGACAAATTTTCCGAACTGTATCGGTGCAGTCGACGGCAAGCACATTAGATTACAGAAACCAAATAATACTGGTTCCGAATTTTATAATTATAAAAACTTTTATTCGACTATTCTTTTGGGTATAGTAGACGCCGACTACTGTTTTACAGCAATAGATGTAGGAGCAAATGGTGCTGGAAGCGATTCCAGTGTTTTTAAGAATTCGAATTTTGGTCAAAGATTACATAATAACCAAAATGTTCCTACTCCACAAAATTACCAAACAACGAGATGGGAGAACCCATACCTTTCATGATAGTAGGCATTCGCGTTATCACAAAATGTTTTATGGCCTTATCCTCGAAGAAACTTAACAATGAAACAAAGAGTCTTTAATTATAGACTGACTCGTGCACGGCGTATGGTAGAGTGTACCTTTGGTATTTTAGCGAACAAATGGCGTATTTTGCATCGATCATTAGACGTGCGAGTCGAATTTGCCGACCTTATCATTAAAACATGTTGCATTCTACATAACTTCGTGCGAAAGAAAGACGGTGTGCAAATGGAGGACGAATTTTATGAGTGTTTATTACAGAGCTGTCCTCCAGCTGGAATAAGACCTAACAGAGTTGGTCTTAATATAAGAGACTATATGGCAAATTACTTTACATCCCCCGAAGGTTCAGTTCCGTGGCAATATGATAAAATTTAAATACTTATCTGCACAACATTTATTACATAAGATTATTAAAAACTATTAAATAAAAACAATATCACGTACCTCTCTTGTGTTTTTCTTCGGCCGATAACTTGTTCCAAGTGGATATAACTTTGCTATACACTTCTCCCCACAATTTTTCCTTTAAATTTCGGTCACTATACTCTTTCAAATGTTTGTTGTAAAGAGCTGGTCTTTTTTTTACCTCGATAATAATAGTTTCTGTGTCTAAGACACTAGATGTCAAGTCATTGTCACTATTATCAGACACTTCTGAAGATTCAGCCATTTTTAATAAATTTGTTGTAATAATTATCCTATACACCAACTTCGACCTGTGCTGCGACTACGACTGAACAGTCGCATGTGCGTGCATGTTCATTCTTGTTCATGTGATACATTTAAAGACGCGACAATCGCGTCGTTACAAAAATGGAGCAGGTTACATCTTTTTAATCGCTGCTATTATTTAGTCGCATATGCGCGCATTTGTATTTAATGCTATGTGTGTTATTTTTGCGACCAAACAGTCGCGCGACAGAAAATCGCATGTGCGCGCCTGGCCTTAATGTTAGTATAGTTTGTGTAAAGTTTACAAACTTATACAGGATGTCTCACGTAACTGGTTTATTAGAACTTTTTTAGGTTCCACTATTCATAGAGGCTTGATTTTGGTAACATGGCTTGTTCATGGTTTCCGATCTACCGGAAGTAGATCTCAACTTCGTTATTTTAAATGGAATGCTATAGTTTTTATTACACCATTCAATTATACGTAAGAAAATATGTTGACATTGATAACAGTTATTGGAACCTACCGTGTTTTGTTTTCGAGTTATTTGATTTGAAGTTTTTTTTGTCAAATATCACCATGCTCTTTACAAGCCCATATCTCAGCCAACGTTAATTCAAAAACGTTTTACATTGGTACGATAACTCTGCATATGTTAAATTCCTATAGCTATTTATTATAGTTTTCTTGCTATTGAGGAATTTATCAAAATCATATGTAAAATGCTAAAACCGAATAAATGAAACAATGAAAAACAATAATTTAATGACAAAAATTAAAATCAATAACATAAAAGAATGAAAAACTTAAAATTTTAAAATTACATTATACTCATTTAATTCTCTACAAACTATTCAGATACTTTCCTGTGCCTATGTATTGTAGTTGCCCTCATATTTGGAAATTAATGGACGCATGCAATGCTGGAAAGCTTCTGGTTTTATATTAGAAAGCTATGGGGTTTTGACAACTTTTCATCCATATTTATGTTATTGTTGTCATTACTTAGTTGTGCCATCACTTACTTCTGTTTATGTCTTTGAATATCATGGGGAATTATTCCTACGCCAACATTTTAAATTCATCTTATATTCATTTCGAATGTAATAAAGTTTTGGATAGGATCTGCTTCTTACTTTTGGAAAGATCAAAATAATAAGAAACGATAAATTTCTATCACCAGCAGCTTAAGATAATAGAATAAATGTTTTGTCATATTTTATTGTTTTACCAAATTCTTCGGTAAGAGGTACTGCGGTCGATTTAGATGAATAATATTTTCCAAGCAAGCACCGTAAATAAATAAACTGAACTCTCTAGGAATATCTCGCCCATCATTACGTCGAATATTACGCCATATTATTGTTTTTCATTGTTTCATTTATGCGTTCTTCTGCTCGTTGTTTTTGGCAAATAAAAGCTAACAAACTAAAGTTTATTCAATCGCAGATCATTCTAGAAATAATACCAATGATAATTTAAATAAATTAAACGATAAACTGTCAAAATGTCATAGCCTTCTAATAAAAACACGAATGGCTTCTAGCATTTTGTGTAGGATATTGATAAAATACTCAATATGAAGAAAACTATAATAAATAGGTATAGCAATGTTTATAGATAATTTGTAGAGAATTAAATTCCCGTTTTGAGAGGCTAAAAAGATATGGGGCATTTCATTTAAAATTTTCAATTTTCTTACAATTGAATACAGCGAAACGGTAATTCAATTTTTGACCAGTCTGTATAAGGTACACTGAAATAACAAGTGACAATCTATTTGACAGCATATGACGAGTTATTGCACCAATGCAAAACGTTTTTGAATTAACGTTGGCTGAGATATGTGCTTTTAAATAGCTTGGTGATATTTACCAAAAAGCAGTTAAAATCAAAATAACTCGTAAACAAAGAACGCTAAGTACCAACAACTGTTATCAAAGTCAACATATTTTTTTACGTACCATCCAATTAGGATGGTTTAATAAAAACTATAACATTCTATTTAAAATAACGAGGTTAAAGTCTACTTCCGGTAGACCGGAAGTGGTGACCATCTTGAAAATATTTTAGATTAATAAATCGGAATGAACAACTGAGGAGCTCGCGTACAAAACCGGTTATATCCACATTTTGACGAAATTTACTTGGCATATGAATTCGCAAGCGACATATGGCGTCTACCGTTTGGTAAATTCAATTACAGGAAGAAACGGATATATCACACTCTAATAACTAGTTAAAAATATGCATTGCTTATCTTTAAAGGCAAGCTGTCAAAAGTTTTTCGCGTTTTCTGACACTTTTTTAAAAATGGATATATCAGGTTTTGCACGCGAGCTCCTCAACTTATGTTACCAAAATTTCAAGCCTCTACGAATAGTGTAACCTAAAAAAGTTCTAATGAACCAGTTACGTGAGACATCTGTATATTATTATTATCTGGCTAAAAGAAGCGGCTACTCTCGTCAATGCGAGCCGTAAGGTCTATCGTAACTTTAGCCTTTTTTGCTACTTTTGAAGTCTCCCCACTGTTTTTACCTGTTTAATGGGATATACAGAGGGGACCAAAAAACTTTTGGCGCTTCGTCAACATGACCAGAAACAATAAAACATCTCCAAGCTCCCTTAGGTTGGCAGGTGAAATTGTGTCTGACTTGCCGGCAGTAGTTAACTCGTTTGCCGATCACTTTGAAGCCATATATTGTCCTGCATCTGCTATACCTACCTGTTTCACTCGCGTAATGCACGACACTAATTCTGTCACTTTTGGCATCTCCGAAGTTAGCTATGACGAAATTATTGAATCTTTCAGAAAATTTAAGGCAAAGGTTACGACGGGCCCAGATGGGTTTCCTGCATTTTTGGTTAAGGACTGCGCCCCTGCACTCCTCCATCCACTTCTGCAGATCTTCAATAGAATTATCAATAGCTCTGAATTTCCCAAAATGTGGAAATTAAGTAGAATTTGCCCGGATTACAAAAAGAGAGATAGGTGTTGCGTAGCGAACTATCGGCCGATAGCCATCATTAATAACTTTGCAAAGCTTTTTGAACAGATTGTAGCATCTAAAATCGAATTCTATACTAAGGCACGAATATCGAAATATCAGCATGGTTTCCACAGAGGAAAATCTATCGCCACAAACTTACTAAGTTTCGCTCAATATGTTTCTACCGCACTTGACTGTCGTAGACAAGTTGACAGTGTAGACCACACACTGATTTCTCGAGGGCTTTTGACTGATTGGATCTTTCGTTGTTGACAATGAAGCTGGGAAATTTTGCTCTCTTACCCAACTTCTTACGTCTTATGTATCTGATCGTAGGTAGTACGTTGAACTGGATGGTGTGAAATCTAGATATATAAACATCACTACCCATCTAGTGACTCAGAGTTCCATTCTGGGTCCTCTACTCTTTAATATTTTTGTTAACGATTTACCTGCTTGTTTCACTACACAGGCACTTCTTTACGCAGACGATCTTAAGTTGTTAACCATAGTATCTAGTAAATGAGACTGTTTATCGCTTCAGTTGGATTTGGATAGGCTATCTTTATGGTGTACTGATAATAGAATGATCCTAAATACATCCAAATGTCAGGTGATGACATATAGCCAGAAGAGGAACCTTGTGAATTTTGAATATACAATTGGAACGGATCATCTATCGCGCATCTCTACTGTGAAGTAGCTTGGGATATGGTTTGATGCAACTTTGACGTATATATATAGGATATTGATATTGACGTATAGGATAGTCTATGCTGGTGCTCTTAAAACATTGGGCTTTATTACTAGAAATAGCTTAGAGTTTGCAGATATCAAAACCATACTTATTCTTTATTTTACACTTGTACGAAGCAACTCGAATACTGTAACAACGTTTGGTCTCCGACTCTTTTGTCACAAATCGCCTCTTTAGAACAAGTACAACGTAAGTTCATCAAATTCTTACATTTTCTGGAGTTTTGTTTCTATATGCCCCGCGGTGAATTGAACTACCCGGCTCTTTTACATCGTTACAATCTTCTTAGTCTGGAAGCTAGAAGAAAGAGTATGTCTGTGAAGTTTGTGTGCGATGTGATGTCGGGTGTGGTTAGTGCGTCAAATATTCTGTCCCAGTTCAATATAAGAGTGCCGCGATTAAGTGCGCGCGTTTCTGATGTGTTTTCGCCAAATTATGCTAACACCAACATAGGTTTTAATTCCGCCGTTAATAAATTGATGCGAGCGGCTAATATGAGCGAGCTTGTATTGTTCTTTTGATATGTTCTCTCTATTCAATCTCCGAGTCATACTTCATTGGTATAATGTTTCTGTTTTTTGTAATAGTATTTTTGATGTCTTGTGCGTGTTGCTTTAATTGTTTCAATATTACTTTAGTTTTGTTTTTTCTCCGTGCTTTCTCATTTTCAAAATTTAATTCATTGTAACTTTATATTATCTCCTTTTTTGGAACATTATATTTCCGTTGGGATAATAAAATTATTATTATTATTATAATGTGACTGTTTTGTAGCTCAGACCGCACAGTGGTCATTTTCTAATAATTTAGGTGGACAAAATACAAAGATAGGTGATTTCTTTGTGGTACAATAATGCGTTAACTGGCTTACTGCAAGACTGACATATGTTTGTTATATTTGTTTTTCTATTGGAAAGGTTTAATTACCACTACCCGGATGCTTAATCAAGGATTCATTGGATGTTCAATTTTGTTAAGATTGTAGCAATGCTAATTATATCGGGATTATCATTACATATATAATGCATTTCGCATGTATAAGTAACTCCTTTACTTCATTAAGTTCTTGCTTTTAAAATTAAAAGATTAACATCACATAATTTCACTTCTATTTGATTTATCTAGCAGGGTTCATCATGAATCATTCCAATTCTTTTTTAATTTTGTAATCTGAAATATTACCTTTTAGATAGACCTAGCTTCCACTGACTTTAGATAATATTGACTGTGAAATAAAAACAGTGGCATAAGTTCAAGATTAAAATTTTCTATATTTAGATGTTAATGAAAGTATCAGTAATATGACTATGGCATCTTCATATCTCATGTAGAGTGGATTCACACTCTATTTTCAAGCCCCAATGAAATGAAATGAAATTTAAAATTTCAATGTAATAGCTATCTTTTAAAATTATTACTTAATAGGTTACTTATAACTTAAAGTTGACGAAAAGGACTCAATTTTGGTATAAATCTTAGATTTTGTTACTAACAGCAAATTGCAAAATTTCATTGCTATAGGTTGCTGGCTTTTCGAGTTGTGAATAGTGTCCTACTAAATTTGTGAAATTGGCCACTGTTTACCAGGTTTAAGATTTTTGCATTTTCGCTGCCTCATTGGTCAGCGTTTGTTTGGTCCACCTTTTCATTGCCCTGAATGTCATTGTGAGCTGAAACGACAGTACAGAGTAACAGTATCACCTCTCAGGTTGCTGGTACCATAGGCATCGGATATGTAGGTGCTCTGGGTAAACATTTTTAATGAGTGCGTAGCACCTATAGCGGATAGTTGGGCTCTCTGGGTGTATAGGCACTCATACAATATTATTGAAGTTTTTATCTAGATTACAGTTAGTATCTTCAATTAATTGTTTAATTTTGATGAACTATTCAGCTTATTGTTCAAAATTTGATCCCAGCATCTGCTGCAAATGTTTTTTTAGAGAGCACGCATTTTGAATTGAGAGTTGATACTGTCTCTAGACATGAAATTTCTCGAAAAATTGAATACTGCTTGTAAAACTGCTGACGTTTAACATTTTTATCCCAAAATACAAGATACTATTGATAAACCCCTTGAGTTTTCTTCGAAAATATTGAATACTATTGGACAAAATACAAAATTTTGACATAAGTAGCCCAAATCTGTTAATTTAAGGGCTTTTTGCCGTCGGACCGACCACAGAATTGCCGTCGCGTTCCAGCGAACTGAAGCCCACCATAAGAAATACTGTATCATCCGTACACGGGCGTTTACAAAAGTCGAAACGGGCATCTGCAGTCAACTTGCGGCCGATCTCCGCCGGGTGGTTCACAATCGCGCGCGCTTCTCCTGCCGTATACGAACCATAAACTTGCAGTCGTACTCAACCGCAACGCGACCGATTCAACGTGTTGAAAAAATTTAAGGCAAGGGCAGCAACAATTTCTACCGAGGAAAACATAAGAAACAACCTGCTTCGAAACCCTTACAACCAGCACACGAGTTAGCCGTTCTGTTACAACACCAGTGCATTACAAATTCACCCAATAAGCCATGACATTAATTTATCCATACCTACCACACCCGGACAATTTCAGCGCTGTAGTCATAATCAAACAATTCCCTCTACCAATATTGCTACTCCGTTAATATCTCCGCAGGGTTCAACATTGTCTATAGACTCTGCTCATACAAACTCATCTTTTGAAGATGTCTTTCAATTATAGATACATAGTCGAAACAGAAAATAAACAAAATCTGTACCTACCTACTTTGTTTGATTATATCTGTAAAATAATGAATTCCAGGCATACTTACCTATTGATCACATAATTTAATTTATCTATTTACTAACCTCAAAGTTATAGCAAGCCTTTCTTCAGCTGAAATACTGTTCCTCATATTGGTGTCAGACCGTTTAATTTTAGGTTTTAAAATTCTGACTAATTCATCAAATGATCTAATAGACATTCTAAAGTAATTAGAACATTTTTTTCGTCTTGCTGGAGTTTATCAAATAAATTATAAAAACTTCCTTCCTGTCATCGTGAAAGTAGAAGTGGATGGATCCAAAGCGATCGTACCTTCCTACGTCTTCTTCTTCTTCTCCTCAAAATAAGAAGTAACAGTGCTGCTTCTTCAAAATCCATAATATCGAGACTGGCGACCACAATCTTAAGAAACCATAAATAAAATAATGGACAAAACAACGTTTTTGTTTTGTTTCTGATGTGGTTAGGTTGTAGTCGTCTCGACTGCAAGTGTGGTTCATATAACTGCGAATCAACCACAAAAATGCAGTTGTGTCAGCCGCGAGTTGCAGTCGACGTGACCACAATTTTGTGGTTAACTCAGCTGCAAAATTGTGGCTCGTGTACGGGCACCCTAAGGCTTAATACACTACGCAGAAGACGTTTTTAATTATTCGTAATTATTTTTTCTTAAATTTAATTATATCTTCTTTTATAGATTAATTATTTCTTCCCAATTGAGTCTCAACATATGTTGCAACTAATTTTTTCAGGCAACGATTTTGTGAAGAGCCGACTTTCGTTGTTTTGAGTCTTTTCCCAATTCAGTTTCTGTTTCAGCACCCAGAACCCATACGTATATTCAAAATCCGGCGCCTATTTCTGATACGTTCTCTGATTAGTGCTGAATCATACATAAAGAACTGGAATGCCTTCAGGGCAGCAAGAATATCTGTGAAAATGTTTATGGATGCATCTTTCTGTCATTTTTGTAGGTTCAAAGGAGTGCAGAAATTTATAGCAAGAGCTCCCACCTGGAAAATGGTTGTGTCCGAGCTAAGTGATAACTACACTAATCAAGATGTGAAATCTGGTTGTCACAAAAACCTTCCATTTAGTACTGGAAGACACTTTTCGAAAATCAGTAATAGACTAGGTAATTTATGATACATATTCCTATAAAATCTAAAATCCACCACGAAAGATTTGTGAAAAATTAAACTTGCGAAAATGTTTTCTTGAAGTATTGCTTTCAATTAAGAAAATAAATTCGAAAATATTTGTGCTAATAAAAAATAAAATTGAATTGTTTGGACTCATGACGATATCTGCGATATCACACCGTTTTCAATTTGTATAAAGTCTGGGGTTTCTGATGTAGGGAATTGTATATTATCCAATTGAAAACAAATTAAAATTTTCTTATGATTTCAGAGCTATTTTATATATTATTAATCAAGTGTTATATAAATCCAACATATCTAATTTAGTATTTCTTAATATAAAGAGTGCAATGAGATCTGTCTGATTTTGGGGTCTTAGTCGACCATAAATCACACCATCTCTATACTATGCAAAAGGAGGGTAGCTTTATGTGCCTTATCTCAGTACACCATGAAGTTACTCTATAGTGGGTTTCAGGTCACAAAGACCTTAAAATGAACTACGAAAAAGCCTTAAAGATAGTCTTGTACTGGCAAGAACTTCCAGACATTGACAGACGAAAATTAACTCTATCCCAGAAGAAACTAAAGAGGTTTCGTGTCTCAGCAAAGGTGACCTTAAAATATATACCCTTCATACTATCTCTTCCACATTTGGTAAACTTGGGATCAAACTGATCGACTTTGCAACGACGGATCAGAGCTCACAGAACATACTTTGTGGGAATGCGACCAGAAATTGTCTAAAATACGAAATTTTCGAAAAGGGTTTTCTGACACTTTCTGGTATAAAGAAACAAGACTTTGAAGTAATACTAAGCGTTCATTGAGAACCTTAACTTGACATAACCCTTTGAAGAATCGAAATTATCATAGATCTTATAGGTAGTGATTGATGGGGGTCTATTTTTTAAGTTTAAGTTATTACATGTTTTATCTCAAGCTTGTAGAAACTTTTGGTTTCAAATAAAATTACGACGAAAAAGCCTTAAAGATAGTCTTGTGCTGGCAAGAACTTCCAGACATTGACAGACGAAAATTAACTCTATCCCAGAAGAAACTAAAGAGGTTTCGTGTCTCAGCAAAGGTGACCTTAAAATATATACCCTTCATACTATCTCTTCCACATTTGGTAAACTTTGGATCAAACTGATCGTCTTTGCAACGACGGATCAGAGCTCACAGAACATACTTTGTGGGAATGCGACCAGAAATTGTCTAAAATACGAAATTTTCGAAAAGGGTTTTCTGACACTTTCTGGTATAAAGAAACAAGACTTTGAAGTAATACTAAGCGTTCATTGAGAACCTTAACTTGACATAAACCTTTGAAGAATCGAAATTATCATAGATCTTATAGGTAGTGATTGATGGCGGTCTATTTTTTAAGTTTAAGTTATTACATGTTTTATCTCAAGCTTGTAGAAACTTTTGGTTTCAAATAAAATTGCTTGCATAGTTACTCTGAATCACCTAAATATTATGAGATCGTGGTACTATAAAGATATAATTTATTTATTGCGTTTGCAATTGATTTTTGCCTTATACTAAACTTATAAAACCTCAATATCCAAAATCTTAAACCTCTCCGTCTGTATCTAATTTCTTTGTTACAAAAAATTAATATTCAATCTTTTTCCGATTTATGCCGTCAATATCTTAAAATGTTCGTTTGGATGTCCACTTTCATGTCCATATGGTTACAGAAGTAAACTATCGCGAAAACTAGACGTGATGGCGAAAAACTGAAGATTGATTCAAAATCAGCACAACATTCTACATTGTAAAAAAATATTACAGTCTTTGAGATTTTTCTTGTAAACTAGTGTAATTTTTGTGCAACAACCATCGCAAAGGTTTTACAATGTGGAAAACAACTCATAAATAATTAAGATACTTGTAAAACCTAATAAGTGTCAATTATGAAAATTACTTTGACCCTATCAAATAAATTGAATAGCACAAAATTTTTAATGCATTCTTTCGCGACGTTGTTACTAGTCAAATCGTCATTCACACTTTTATTAAATATCATACAAATGTGTAATTATATAATTATCATTTATTGCTAATATTATAAATTACATATTAAAATAAATTAATTAAGTCTTTTTATCAGCCATTTCTTGTATTAACCTCATCAACAATTGAAATCGTTCCTTAATCTGATCTACAGGCCTACTTTTTAACAATTCCGCGATTTTTACGAAAGTTTCCTCTTTATGTCCTTCTTTTTGTAGCGTTTCCAATATCGTTTTATCTTCATCTTTGGTCCAACTCTCATTTACATTTACGTTTTCTTGACTATCAATTGAAGTATCGCTATCGGTATTTACATTATCTTGAGATGTTTCACCTTAAAAATCATTAAATAATAATAATAATAAAAATTCAAGCTATTTATTTACCGCTTTCAGATTCTGCACTTTGCTCAGGACTAAATCTCAGCTCAAGCGACTCGATCGAAGTATTTAAATCACACTCCATTAATGTAGGATCATTTTCATTCCCACATTTTACATCAAGCTTAAATTCATCTTCATTTTTCGAATTCATTTGAATCTCATTATTTTCTATGTTGATTTTTTCTATTTTCGCGCTCACTTTGGTTTCTTTTGACGACGATTTTTTTTCTTTTAGTTTTTTCTTTTCTTTTTTAGGTCTTTCGATTTTCGGTTTTTGTTTTCGCTTTCTGGGCGAACGATTCTTATTCGAACCCGATTTCTTATTCTTTGTATTTTCGTTATCTTCATCGCTTTCGTTGCTTAATAATCGAAGATCATCTTGAGTTTCTTTATTAACTTGAGCGGTTGTTGAATTATTCGGTTTCGATTGTATTAAATCGGATTTCTTTTTAGCAGTTTGAGGTGGGCACCCTAATCTTGTAAAGGGATCTAAACCGGATGATTTTTTTGAAAATGATACTTTTACTTGTCTTAAACCTTTTCCGGTGTGAATGTACACTTTACCTTGAAGAAACTGAAAAAAATTGATTCATTTTTCAATCTTTTATACGTAACGCAAAAAAGGATGGGGGAGATGAAGAATATGATTTCGAAAACAGGATTAATGATTTGGATATTGAAGAAGATACATGACGAAGGGTTAAATATTGTTAATATTGTGTATTCATATTGAGAGGAATTTTATTAAACAAACAAATGAAGGTTATGGAAAACTTCTTTCACGCTAATTAATAAATTTTATTTACTCAAAGAACCGGTTTTCGGCCATAATCAGACCATCATCAGTTTGCATCTACAAAAAAAAAACAGCAAAATTCCAAGTAAACGAATTAATTTACAATTTAAAGTGATCTTTATAAATAGAATAAAATAATAAAGAACTTACAGTCAAATATTAAAAGAACGACGAACCATGACAAACATATCTTGCAAAGATCATTGAATAACTAACAGTATGCTAAAACAACTGATAAAAAAACTTATCAATACGTTTTACAGATATAAAAGAACGAAAACTTACATATCTTATATACTTAAAAACAATCAAACACAAAAAATAACAGTTAGGTAAAAATATTATAAGGCAACATGTGTCGAAGACAACATAAAGAACCAAAAAGAAATAATAAAAACACGAACAAGGATGGGACGAGGAAGTTAAAGAACGGATCAAGTTCTCAAGGCGGATCCTTTAAATTTTCAGGTTTGTATAAGTGAATAATGGTATGTAAAATAATTGAACTTGTTCATTAATTAAAGTGAAAGAATGGTTTTTCTTATAGGAAGATATTTCTAGATATTGGAGCAAATCAAATTTCATACCTTTACCACAGGAATAAATAAGCTTAACATTGTCATTAGACTAATTTACATTAGAATTAGGTTTTTGTTTATGTTCCTTTATTCTACAAGCGAGCTTCCTTCCCGTTTGACTGATATACACTCAGCAGCAGAAGTCTGCGTACAAAAAACTTGTAATACTTTAATTGAAAAAATAAGAGTCATAATCTAATGTGATAAACTTGATTTTTTTTTATTTTGTATATTAACTACATATAATTCTATTAACAAAATATGCTTCAACAAAACAGAAACAGTAGTTACAGAAAAAAATCAAAACTAAAAATTCTACAAATAACGGGTATGCAAAAATCTGCGTACAAGTCAGGACAGTATTTATAAAAAATTCATAAATGAGATCATTGTTTCTATATTAATATAAAGTCGGATAACCTTTACGTTTAATGACCTCCCTTAAACGTTTAGGCATGGAGTGCACTAATTTCTTCGTTTCGTCCGAACTGATTGTGGCCCATTCCTCAATCATAACATTTTTTAACGTTTCCTTCGACGTTATGTTGTGTTGCCGAATCCTGCGTTCCAGTAAATCCCAGAGGTGTTCGATGGGATTCAAGTCCGGCGATTGTGGAGGTGTTTTATGTTGCTTTGGAGTATTGTATAGTAGCCAAAGCTTAGTGTTGTGGGCGCAATGTTTGGGGTCATTATCTTGTTGAAAAAAGTATTCGGGCCCCAAGCCCAAGTTTTCGATGCTAGACTTCAAATTTTCTTTTAAAATGTCTATATACATTTTATGGTCCATTGTCGATGTTATGAAAACCAACCTTCCCACCCCTTTGGTGCACATACACCCCCAAACCATAACTCCACAACCTCCGTGTTTTACAGTCGCTTTCAAATTTTCGGGATTAAGGGCAGTATTAGGTTTTCTCCATAAAGTTGTTTACCCTTAATGCCGAAAATGCAAAATTTGCTCTCATTTGTAAAGAGAACTTTCTCCCAGAATTCAATGGGCTTGTCTAAGAGTTTTTTTGCAAAGGCGATCCGCTTCTGACGATTGACCTCTGACACAAATGGCTTTCTTCGTGCAACGCGACTGTGATAGTTAGCATTTTTAATGTCCTTCTCACCGTATCTTTGCTGATAGTTTTATGAAATTCTTCTTGTACATTTTCTACTATTTCTTTTGCCGTCAGCCTAGGTTCTTTTCTAACCTGCTTCAATTTTTTGGTCTACCAGATCGCGGACGTGAGAGGTAATCTTCAGTGTCTTTATAATTATTAATTACTCTTTGAATGGAAGAGTGTGACCTGCCGACAGTTTCTCCTATTTTTCGAAAAGATTTTCCCTCTTTCCATAACTTTACAATAATTTTTCTCTCTCCCAATTCAATTTCCTTTCCTTTCGTGTCCATTCTAACTTTTAGCTTCTAAGCCTCTGCTAATATAATTGACACCGATTATCTTTTATTTAAATCGGAAAGCGTACTTCGCCAACTACGCAGATTTTTGCATACGCATTATTTGGAGAATTTTTAATTTTAATTCTTTTTGTAACTAATATTTCTGTTTTATTGATGCATATTTTGTTAATAGAATTATATGTAGTTAATACACAAAATAAAAAAAAATTGAAGTTTATCATATTAGATCATGTCCCTTATTTTTTCAGTTAAAGTGTTAGAAGTTTTTTGTACGCAGACTTCTGCTGCTAAGTGTATATGGAGTCACAATTATGACTTTTAATCAAATAGACGTCACTTTTGTCTAGTTTTTCAAATTTGCGATTGTGGTTAGATAAGAGATTAAGTATTGTGTTCTTATTTGAAAAAGTCAGACATATATCATACTTCAAGAATATAATAAAAATGAATAAAATTTGTATTCATTAAGTGGATATTTATAGATCCTATTTATAAGAAAACGAAAATTGGCCAATTTTTGGTTCATTGGATGGGAGGAGTCATATGGGATGGTTGTAGAAATTGAGGTAGGTTTTCGATAAATATTAAAATTTGGAATGCCATCGTTATTAGTGATGGTGAGATCAAGAAAATTAAGGCTATTTTCTTTTTCAACTTCAATAGTAAATTTTACATACCGTATCTATTTGGTGATGTTTTTGGCAAAAGGATTATTGATATTGTTAATGAAGTTCTCTTCAACATAATTTACATATACAAGGTAAATGAGACCACACGTATCAGTATTTCTTTTAAAGAAGGGTGAGTCGTAGAGAGTAGGGATAAAAATTTTTATTATAAAAGTCATACTAAAGAATCGAATGGTGATATTATTTCTCGAAAAAGTCAACATCACGAGTAGTTTTGTCAACAATGTCCAGAACTCCAAAATTTTAAATGACACCATAAGTCGAAAAATGTACTGTTGAAAAGATCGTTAGAAAAGTATAAAGTTTTATAAGAAAAATTATTTTACTACTACGACCCCTTTTAAGTAATATTCGATTAAAGTTATTACATTTGAAATACGTTGTTAACAAATAAAATTGAAAAGTTGGCTTTTAAAATCTAGTTACCGAATTAAATAATGTTACACAAGCATCATAATGTCACTACTTTCATTTGTTGCATTAATCTATCATCAAATCATCCATTTAAATTGATAATTTGTTGCCGGTTGTGGTATCTGTTTGTGGACCGTAGTTAAAAGTGAATTTTGGTAGAAAGTGAATTAACATAAATTAGTGAAATTATGACTTTTTCAAATTTAGAAGCTTTCGGTATGTTAATGGTTTTGGGAGAATGCAGACAAAATTACAGAGCAGCTGAAAGGATGTATGCTGAAAGATATCCTCAGCGTGCTCATCAATCCTTCAATGTTTTTCGGAGATTGGTACCATAAGGCAGGTACAACCAACGTACAATCTTAGAAATAGAATTACATGAATTCTATTGAATTACATGAGATGTACGTAATAACAAGGAACCTGATATTCTTGCTGCAGTAATTGTTGATTTACATATTTCAACGAGAGAACTTGCAAGAGATTCTGGAATTATCCAATACTCCGTATGCAGAATTTTGAAAGATCACAAATTCCATCAATACCACATGCATATGCAGCAAGAATTAAATGAAAATGATTTTCAAGGTCGAGTCATTTTTTGTAATTGGTTACTAAATAAAGATCCATATTTCGCTAGGAAAGTTTTATGGACTGACGAAGCTAGTTTTAAAAGCACTAGAGAAGTCAATATTCACCATGCGCCTTACTGATCACAAACAAATCCTCACTGGCTACAAACTATTGACAATCAACACTTTTAGAGTGTTAATACGTGGTGTAGTATCCTTGGTGGATCTTTCATAGGCCCTTATTTTTTCGAAGGAACTTGAATGGAATGCGATGTCAGAGGAAGTACAATGGTGTGGCCGTCAACGAGAGATGATATGAAGCTAAGAATTCGGAATGTTTGCCTATCATTAAGTAATGAAGAAATACTTAGAGCCACTGATAGTGTAACTGGAAGAGCTCAACTGTGATTATACATAAGTAAACGGAAGACATTTTGAACACTTGTAACATTCTTTAATTCGGTAACTGGATTTTAAAAGTACACTTTTCAATTTTGTTTGTCAACAATGAATTTCAAATATAATAACTTTAATCGAATATTACTTAAAAGGAGTGGTAGTAGTGAAATAATTTTTCCTATAAAACTTTCTTCTTTTTTAACAATCTTTTCAACAATACGTTTTTTGACTTATGGTACCATTTTAAATTTTGGAGTTCTGGGCATTGTTGACGAAACTACTCGTGATATTGAATTTATCGAGAAATAATAATATCACCATTCGATGCTTTAGTATGACTTTTATAATAAATATTTTTATGCCAACTCCCTACAACTCACAGTTCTTAAAAAAAAACAAGTGATATGGGTAGTCTTATTCACCCTGTATATCAGCCAATATACCAGAAAGCGGCATACCCATAGGTAAAGCCTCCCTTATCCTAAAAAATTCATTATCAAACGTGCAGTAATTCAGAGTGATGATATGTTTAAGTATCAAATTAATATGTTCTGAAATTTTTTGATCTTTAAAATATTCACTGAATATATCAAATACTAATTTTAGGGTTAAGTCAGTGGGTACATTAGAATATAAATTGGTGATATCGAAAGATATCATGATTTTATCTTTAAGATTAACATCCTTTATTCCATTTATGAAGTTCAATGCATTGGTCACGGTAAATTTTGGAGTAAAATCAATTTCTTTCAAAATATTGAGCATAAGTTTTGACAATTTTATAGTAGTTTTTTTTTACATCAAATTCTCAGAGATACATATCACTACATAGAACTAGAAGAAATCATCTCACAACCAAAATAAGCGTAAGAAATTAAACAAAATCACTAATGAAAATTTATTAAACAAATTTCTTTTTGCACTTTTACTGGTTATATTTGAGTCGTATTTCACAAGCTTTTACATGTTTCGCCCAAACTTTGTGGGCATCTTCAGAAATAAAGAAATAATAACATCTATGGAGAAAATCCAATTATTGTTAGTATAATAGAATAAAAAAGTGGAAAAACAAATATAATCCTGATATGATCACTGAAAATAATATGAACATGCTGTGATATGAAGTGAACTGTAGAAATTGAATTCAATTTTCATTCTACATTCACTATATTTGTTTTTTCACTTTCTTTATTCTATTGTTGTGCTAACAATAACTGGATTTTCTCCATAGAGGTTACTTCTTTATTTCTGAAGATGCCCACAAAGTTTGGGCGAAACATGTAAAAGCTTGTGAAATACGACTCAAATATAACCAGTAAAAGTGCAAAAAGAAATTTGTTTAATATATTTTCATTTATAAAGTGGTTAAAATGGATTACCTCTTCGATTTTAAATTTTTTAAAAATCATTAATATTCGTGCTAATGCTGCATGTAACAGGAGGAATAAGAACATGAATACAGTAAGTCATAAAAACGTAACCATAGAAATGGAGATCAATCATAACTACCCCGTTCATTCCACAAAACTCAAATTTGTGACTAACCTAACCGATATTCCTTTTACGGAAAATGAAATAAGTTTTTTAAATAAAGGTCATAAATATGCTTTGTCTCCTAGATTTGATCTGTATGATCTGACCATTAATTTAGATCTCTTCTCACCCTCAAAATAACGAAATCAAAAATGATTTATTACCTTTTATTAAAAAGTTGGAGAAACGTAATATTAATTGCCATTCAAAAGATCTTTGGAAGATCGTTAAATCTATTAAAACTAAAATTAATGACAACAATGCTGTTTGTCAAAGCGGACTAAAATGCTGGTCTTGTTATCATTGATAAATGTTCATATATTTCAAAGACACATGATTTCATGAATGGAAATAATTATATAAAATGAAATAAGAATATTAAAAGTTTATTAACTTAAGTTTATTAAAATAATTAAAGTTTGCAGAGTTACTTTGGTCAAATTTGTTCCTAAATGTTCCAATGCCATCTATTTGTCTAGTTTTCTTGTTCCTGCGAGGGTTTACCTATGGGCATGTCACTCTCTGGTTTATTGGCTGGTATATATCTAAATTATGTTGAAGAGAACTTCATTAATAATATCAACAATCCTTTTTCCAAAATATCACCAAATGGATACGGTATGTAGACGATATATTTTGTGTTTAGAACGGTGACCATAATTCCCTAAGGCCCAGTTTATTCACCATTAGTTAAATTTAGCCGCTAGATATTTTCTATGGTTACTGTACTTTAACTTGCCATGATTGGTTATTTGGCCAGTAACTATGGTAAATATTCGATAGTCAAATTTAACCAAAGGTGAATAAACTGGGCCTAAGCCTTTTTTATGATTACACAAACAATATCCACAGTCTACTAAAATTTGCTATTGAAGTTGAAAAAGAAAATAGCTTTAATTTTCTTGATCTCACTATCGCTAATAACAATGACATTCCAAATTTTAATGTTTATCGAAAACCTACCTCCATTTCTACAACCATCCCATATGACTCCTCCCATCCAATGAACCTAAAATTGGCAAATTTTCGTTTTCTTATAAATAGCATCTATAAATATCCACTTAATGAATACAAATTCAACAGCGAACTTGAATTCATTTTAAAACTGGCTCCTGATTATGGTTTTTCAGATCACTTGATATTTCGAATCATCCGCCAACAAAAGTGTCAACTTGATCCTCTATATAAGAAAGATCCTACCACAAATACCTATAAATCCATACCATTCAACCATTGCCTTAACCAAATAAAACCTATATTTTCCCAGTATGATATATGTCTGACTGTTTCAAATAGGAACATAATACTTAACTAGACAAAAGTGGCGTCTATTCGATTAAATGTCAAACAATGTAATTGTGACTCCGTATATATCGGTCAAACGAGAAGAAAGCTCGCTTGCAGAATAAAGGAACATAAAGAAAAACCTAATTCTAAAATATATACCAACATCACATAGCGACAGGTCACAAAATAGATTATGACAATGTTAAACTTATTCATTCCTGTGGTAAAGGTATGAATTTTGCTTTGCTTGAATATCTAGAAATATGTTGCTATAAGCAAAACCCTTGTTTCACTTTAATTAATGAACAAGATCAATTATTTTACAGACCATTGTTCACTTATATAAACCTGAAAATTTAAAGGATCCGCCTTGAGAACTTGATCCGTTCTTTAACTTCCTCGTCCCATCCTTATTCATGTTTTTATTGTTTCTTTTTGGTTCTTTATTTTGTCCTCGACACATGTTGCCTTATAATATTTTTACCTAATTATTATTTTTTGTGTTTGATTATTTTTAAATATATAAGATATGTAAGTTTTTGCTCTTTTATATCTGTAAAACGTATTTATAAGTTATCTTATCAGTTGTTTTAGCATACTGTTAGTTATTCAATGATCTTTGCAAGATATGTTTGCCATGGTTCGTCGTTCTTTTAATATATGACTGTAAATTTGTTATTATTTTATTCTATTTATAAGGAACATTTTAAATTGTAAATTAATTCGATTACTTGGTATTTTGCTGTTTTTTTGTAGATTCAAACTGATGATGGCCTGATTATGGCCAAAAACCGGTTCTTTGAGTAAATAAAATTTATTAATTAGCGAGGAAGAAGTTTTCCATAAACTAATAAACAAATGAAGTTGTTTATTTAATTAAATTCCTCGAAATATAGATACACAATATTAACAATATTTAACCCTTCGTTATGTATCAGGATTATATTTGTTTTTTTCACTCTTTTATTCTATTGTTGTGCTAAATTATGCCTTATATAAACTATAACTCAAGTGAGATAAAGTATAAACTCTTGTTATTGAGGTTAAATTGTTGTTTACATCATCATATCTCAAAAACGAATTGAGATATTATTATGAAATAAAAATCATTTTGAAGCAAATTTAATCTAGTTTTAACACACCAATTATAATTATTTCGAATCCATAAATTAAAAAGACAAAATTTTTTTAAATCACCTCTCTTGTTATTGAGGTTAAATTGAATAATCTAATTTACATCATCATATTTCAAAGACGAATTGAGATATTATTATGTAATAAAAATCATTTTAAAGCAAATTTAATCTAGTTTTAACACATCAATTATAGTTATTTCGGCTCCATAAATTAAAAAGATACAATTCTTTTAAATCGCATCTCTTGTTTTTGAGGTTAAATTGAATAATCTAATTTACATCATCATATCTCAAAGACGAATTGAGATATTATTTTGAAATAAAAATCATTTTAAAGCAAATTTAATCTAGTTTTAACACACCAATTATGATTATTTCGAATCCATAAATTAAAAAGATAATTTTTTTTTTAAATCACCTCTCTTGTTATTGAGGTTAAATTGAATAATCTAATTTACATCATCATATCTCAAAGACGAATTGAGATATTATTATGTAATAAAAATCATTTTAAAGCAAATTTAATCTAGTTTTAACACACCAATTATAGTTATTTCGGCTCCATAAATTAAAAAGATACAATTCTTTTAAATCGCATCTCTTGTTTTTGAGGTTAAATTGAATAATCTAATTTACATTATCATATCTCCAAGACGAATTGAGATATTATTATGAAATAAAAATCATTTTAAAGCAAATTTAATCTAGTTTTAACACACCAATTATAGTTATTTCGGTTCCATAAATTAAAAAGATACAATTCTTCTAAATCGCATCTCTTGTTTTTGAGGTTAAATTGAATAATCTAATTTACATCATCATATCTCAAAAACGAATTGAGATATTATTATGAAATAAAAATCATTTTAAAGCAAATTTAATCTAGTTTTAACACACCAATTATAGTTATTTCGGTTCCATAAATTAAAAAGATACAATTCTTTTAAATCGCATCTCTTGTTTTTGAGGTTAAATTGAATAATCTAATTTACATTATCATATCTCCAAGACGAATTGAGATATTATTATGAAATAAAAATCATTTTAAAGCAAATTTAATCTAGTTTTAACACACCAATTATAGTTATTTCGGTTCCATAAATTAAAAAGATACAATTCTTTTAAATCGCATCTCTTGTTTTTGAGGTTAAATTGAATAATCTAATTTACATTATCATATCTCCAAGACGAATTGAGATATTATTATGAAATAAAAATCATTTTAAAGCAAATTTAATCTAGTTTTAACACACCAATTATAGTTATTTCGGTTCCATAAATTAAAAAGATAAATTTTTTTTAAATCACCTCTCTTGTTATTGAGGTTAAATTGAACAATCTAATTTACATCATCATATCTCAAAGACGAATTGAGATATCATTATGAAATAAAAATCATTTTAAAGCAAATTTAATCTAGTTTTAACACACCAATTATAGTTATTTCGGCTCCATAAATTAAAAAGATACAATTCTTTTAAATCGCATCTCTTGTTTTTGAGGTTAAATTGAATAATCTAATTTACATCATCATATCTCCAAGACGAATTGAGATATTATTATGAAATAAAAATCATTTTAAAGCAAATTTAATCTAGTTTTAACACACCAATTATAGTTATTTCGGCTCCATAAATTAAAAAGATACAATTCTTTTAAATCGCATCTCTTGTTTTTGAGGTTAAATTGAATAATCTAATTTACATCATCATATCTCCAAGACGAATTGAGATATTATTATGAAATAAAAATCATTTTAAAGCAAATTTAATCTAGTTTTAACACACCAATTATAGTTATTTCGGCTCCATAAATTAAAAAGATACAATTCTTTTAAATCGCATCTCTTGTTTTTGAGGTTAAATTGAATAATCTAATTTACATTATCATATCTCCAAGACGAATTGAGATATTATTATGAAATAAAAATCATTTTAAAGCAAATTTAATCTAGTTTTAACACACCAATTATAGTTATTTCGGTTCCATAAATTAAAAAGATACAATTCTTCTAAATCGCATCTCTTGTTTTTGAGGTTAAATTGAATAATCTAATTTACATCATCATATCTCAAAAACGAATTGAGATATTATTATGAAATAAAAATCATTTTAAAGCAAATTTAATCTAGTTTTAACACACCAATTATAGTTACTTCGGTTCCATAAATTAAAAAGATACAATTCTTTTAAATCGCATCTCTTGTTTTTGAGGTTAAATTGAATAATCTAATTTACATCATCATATCTCAAAGACGAATTGAGATATTATTATGAAATAAAAATCATTTTAAAGCAAATTTAATCTAGTTTTAACACACCAATTATAGTTATTTCGGTTCCATAAATTAAAAAGATACAATTCTTTTAAATCGCATCTCTTGTTTTTGAGGTTAAATTGAATAATCTAATTTACATCATCATATCTCAAAGACGAATTGAGATATTATTATGAAATAAAAATCATTTTGAAGCAAATTTAATCTAGTTTTAACACACCAATTATAATTATTTCGATTCCATAAATTAAAAAGATAAAATTTTTTTAAATCACCTCTCTTGTTATTGAGGTTAAATTGAATAATCTAATTTACATCATCATATCTCAAAGACGAATTGAGATATTATTATGAAATAAAAATCATTTTAAAACAAATTTAATCTAGTTTTAACACACCAATTATAGTTACTTCGGTTCCATAAATTAAAAAGATACAATTCTTTTAAATCGTAGCTCTTGTTTTTGAGGTTAAATTGAATAATCTAATTTACATCATCATATTTCAAAGACGAATTGAGATATTATTGTGAAATAAAAATCATTTTAAAGCAAATTTATTCTAGTTTTAACACACCAATTATAATTATTTCGAATCCATAAATTAAAAAGATAAAATTTTTTTAAATCACCTCCCTTGTTATTGAGGTTAAATTGAATAATCTAATTTACATAATCATATCTCAAAAACGAATTGAGATATTATTATGAAATAAAAATCATTTTGAAGCAAATTTAATCTAGTTTTAACATACCAATTATAATTATTTCGATTCCATAAATTAAAAAGATAAAATTTTTTTAAATCACCTCTCTTGTTATTGAGGTTAAATTGAATAATCTAATTTACATCATCATATTTCAAAGACGAATTGAGATGTTATTATGAAATATAAATAATTTTAAAGCAAATTTAATCTAGCTTTAACACACCAATTATAGTTATTTCGGTTCCATAAATTAAAAAGATACAATTCTTTTAAATCGCATCTCTTGTTTTTGGGGTTAAATTGAATAATCTAATTTACATCATCATATCTCAAAGACGAATTGAGATATTATTGTGAAATAAAAATCATTTTAAAGCAAATTTAATCTAGTTTTAACACACCAATTATAATTATTTCGAATCCATAAATTAAAAAGATAATTTTTTTTTAAATCACCTCTCTTGTTATTGAGGTTAAATTGAATAATCTAATTTACATAATCATATCTCAAAAACGAATTGACATATTATTATGAAATAAAAATCATTTTGAAGCAAATTTAATCTAGTTTTAACATACCAATTATAATTATTTCGATTCCATAAATTAAAAAGATAAAATTTTTTTAGATCACCTCTCTTGTTATTGAGGTTAAATTGAATAATCTAATTTACATCATCATATCTCAAAGACGAATTGAGATATTATTGTGAAATAAAAATCATTTTGAAGCAAATTTAATCTAGTTTTAACACACCAATTATAATTATTGCGGTTCCATAAATTAAAAAATACAATTTTTTTAAATCGCCTCTCTTGTTATTGAGGTTAAATTGAATAATCTATTTTACATCATCTTATCTCAAAGTAAATTATTTGTTAGCGCTGGGATTCCACCGCTGCTATCGTTTCTTTTCATATATATTCCTGTCTCTACGTGTGTTAGGTAAAAAATTTCTTTCCTTCTGTTTTCATTTATATGTTAGTGTTTTAAACTTATTTAAAACAAATAGTCTTTAACAAATCATTTAAAACTAACAACCCTGCATCCAAAGAACCAAAAATTGGCTAATTTTCATTTTCTTATAAATAGGATCTATAAATATCCACGTAATGAATACAATTTCAACAGCGAACTTAAATTCATTTTAAAACTGGCTTCTGATAATGGCTTTCCAGATCATTTGATATTTCGAATCATCCGCCAACAAAAGCGTCAACTTGCTCCTCTATATAAGAAAGTTCCTACCACAAATACCTATATATCCATACAATTCAACCATTGCCTTAACCAAATAAAATCTATATTCTCCAAATATGATATATGTCTGACTTTTTCAAATAGGAACACAACACTTAACTAGATAAAAGTGGTGTCTATTCCATTAAATGCCATAATTGTGACTCCATATATATCAGTCAAACGGAAACAAAGCTCGCTTGTAGAATAAAGGAACATAAACAAAAACCTAATTCTTATGTATACCAACATCACAGAGACAGGACACAAAATAGCCATATAGCAAAATAAATGTTAAGCTTATTCATTCCTGTGGTAAAGGTATGAAACTTGATTTGCTTGAATATCTAGAAATATGTTCCTATATAAGAAAAACCCTTCTTTCACTTTAATTAATAATCAAGTTCAATTATTTTACAGACCATTGTAAAATTTATATAAAACCTGAAAATTTAAAGGATCCGCCTTGAGAACTTGATCCGTTCTTTAACTTCCTCGTCCCATCCTTGTTCATGTTTTTATTGTTTCTTTTTGGTTCTTTATTTTGTCTTTGACACATGTTGCCTTATAATATTTTTACCTAATTGTTATTTTTTGTATATGATTGTTTTTAAGTATATAAAATATGTAAATTTTCACTCTATTATATCTGTAAAACGTATTGATAAGTTTTTTTTATCAGTTGTTTTAGTATACTGTTAGTTATTCAATGATCTTTGCAAGATATGTTTGCCATGGTTCGTCGTTCTTTTAATATATGACTGTAAATTTGTTATTATTTTATTCTATTTATAAGGAACATTTTAAATTGTAAATTAATTCGATTACTTGGTATTTTGCTGTTTTTTTGTAGATGCAAACTGATGATGGCCTGATTATGACCGAAAACCGGTTCTTTGAGTAAATAAAATTTATTAATTAGCGGGAAAGAAATTCTCCATAACCTTCATTTATTTATTTAACTAAATATTGTTATTTGAAAGAGTTATGTAAAAAAATGGTGCTAGTACCAAATTAGAAAAAAAAATCTATACTGATAATATTTAGATTACCATGGTAACGAAACAAATAAAACTGACAGTTGAAACTTATCACTTTAGAAGTTTTTATATACAAGATTATTTTTGTGAAATTATTTTTAACAATAAAATGGACAAAGCAAAAGAGAAAAAAGCGATAATAAAAAAAGATCAAAAAAGTAGAAAAGCAAAAGAAGAAAAACCCCAAAAAGATAAAATAGAAGTGTTTTTAAAAGTGACTCACCTTTACTGGCAAGACAAATGTTTAAAATCAATCAAAAACTTAAACAGTTTCATAAATTTAAGTGTTTTGTACCTCCACAACAACAACATCGAAAAAATTGAGAATTTAAGCGGATTAAGATACTTAGTCGCCCTATATCTCCAAAAAAATAAGATAAAAAAATTGGAGAATCTCCACAATTTAACTCGCTTAGAGCGATTGTATCTCGGCCACAACGAAATAAGTGTAATTGAAAATTTAGAAAATTTAATTTCGCTTACCGAACTACATATTGAGAAACAAAATTTGCCCAAAGGTACTTGTTTATGTTTAGATCCCAGATCAAGAGTTTCTTTGAGCAACACCCTCGAAATGTTGAACATTTCCGGCAACAACATACAATCGATCGAAAATTTAGCATCCCTATATTATTTAAAGAACCTAATCGCATCAAACAACAACATAACCGATATTACAAAAATTACAAATTCTTTAAAACACATGGTGAATTTACGTGAAGCTGATTTTCTTGGTAATCCAGTTACGAAGGAACGAAAATATCGTGATAAAATAATTTCGTGTACATATTTGAAATGTTTAGATGGAAAAGATGTTACGAATATCACGAGATGTTTTATTAAGCGGTTGGAAGAGGAGAGAAATTATGCGAGTAAATCGAAACCACGGTTAATTGACGATGGTTTTGAGGATAACGGGAAAAGATACCCGTTGGGATTGAAAAAATCGGTGTGTAATTTAATGTTGAAACCTGTTAAAAGCAGCATTCGTGCTACTTGTGAAGATGACGGGGAGTATTTGGGATGGAAATCTTTGCCAAATAGTTTTAAATTGAAAAAACCATCGAAAAATTGTTTAAAGAAATAAATTTTTAGTCGGTTATTAATAAATATTAATTTTGAATTGATTTTGATGTTTTAAATTCAAATTACAAGCACTTTCTGGCATATCCATGAAAGGAAGAATTTTCCCATCTTTAGAATATAAACTAAAAAGGAATTTCGGAACACAATCTTCATGATAAAATGACTTAAATCTAACAATTAAAATATAAAGACAATTATAACAATGACAAAAACTAAAATGTGTGAAATGTGATTCATACCTTATTATTTTCTACACCAACCATCAACAACTCAAAACGTAAAAATTTTTATGTTGCCATTTTTAATCTGAATGTGAAAAGCTTACTTGTCCATTATCGAAATATTTTTGTCCAAACAAGTTTTATTTAAGGAATGTTTTGATATTATTACAACTATTTAAAAAATATTATACATTATCCACTATGAATTTACAACTTTATAATCAACTATTTTTGGTTAATTATTCCTAAATATTTTATATTTTTAATTAGGTGTTTGAGATAGTTGTGATGTCAAAAAAAAAATAGGTGCCATGTCCCAATCTCTTCTTTCGACACAAATCTATACCTGCAAAGACCAAATCTCTATCTTTGTTTGTTTTTAAGATAGAGCAAAAGAGTTAAATTAAAGCAAGGTGTTAGTTTATGAGTAGAAAAAAATTGAGGGGTTATAGATCTTCTTCTGAATAGAAAATTCTTATAGTACAATGTTCCTTTGTTTGCCCTTCTTAACGTACGATACAATAGCAGTTAGCCGCAATAATGACCAAACTGAATGGAAATTATTCATGTTTTGCTTTTCAATTCGTAAACGCAAATTTGGGAGATCTTCAACTTCTTTCCTATCCTCTGATCTTCACGCGAAGTAATTTATACGATCTTATATTAAATGTTCATAAATCTTTCTACATTTGGCGACTGGCAATTACAAAATTGCGGAGAATATCGTAGTTCTTCACTGTTATATCAGTGGTTTGGTGATGAAGATGCCGTTCTTGAAGATTAAGGGATCTTTGCAGATCTCTTAATTAACTCCACCGCAGAAGAAATTTTTGAAAAATTAAATACGTTTTTCAATGAAAGTTAAATAGCCTGTAAAAAAACCAAACCAAACTTATCTGATATTTCTACTCATCTCAATGATTTGAATCTCAATTTATATGGTGCAAATGTAAATTGTTTCCAGATAGAAGACAAGATTGAAGCAACTGTTTTCAAACTGAAATTGGAGTCAATGTTTTAACAAAAATGACAGTCTTCTGTTATAATTATTATAAAACAAAAGCATAAAGAATCAATTAACTTCTCAGTTAACCAGAAAATGTGGAATCATTTCCAAACTTGTCGTTTTTCAAAATCTCTGAAACACACTTCCGAAAAAAGAAGCACGACTAATCGTATGTGATTTGGCAAAAGAAGCACCTTCAAAGAACATTTTCAACCTCCTGACAGAAGAAAGGTATGAATTCATTTATTATCAAAGATTAAGTCAAAGAAAAAATGTATTGACTCAGTTACCAATAGGGCATTCAGTCGCGATTCCGTTCCGAGATTTCATGAAAGAAATATAGTTCCGCGACCACTAAGATGTTCCGGGACTTTAAATGTCTCGGTTTGTTATCTTTCTTTCCATAGTATACAGTATGTCCACAAAGTAGTTGATGTAGGCGATAAAATCATTATTTATTTATTTATTTATACATATTCGGGATGCAAACAGGGAGCATATCCCCAACAAAGCATCCTCATAAGAATGAAAATTAATATAAAAATTCTAGAATAAACTAAAGTAAACAAAACAATAACTCAACCAGCAAACATCCCCTAAACGTTAGATATTACATATTTTCTAAAAGAACGTAAAGAAATGTCGAAGAGAGGTACATGGTTGAAGTTTTGGTTGTAGGAATTAAGAATTCGAACTAATGGCGAGTTTTGGTACATGTTCGTGTTAGGTACGTTAACACGAAAAGTGGCGTTGTTTCGTGTAAGCCGCTGCGGGACATTGAAGCTCAGTTCAGGCAGAAGATCGGGGGTATCCAGCATGCCATTAACAAGCTTGAAAAGGAAGATCAGATCAGAGACAAGTTGACATTGCTGCTGAGACAATAAGTTGAAGACTACGCAACGCCTATCGTAATCGCAGTAAGGAAGATGAAATTTGTGTGCTAAATAACGTACAAAGCGTCGTTGAATGGCTTCAATACGATCACGATACACCGCATACAAAGGGTTCCATATTACTGAGCCGTAACATAGCACGCTGTTAACAAATGCCAAATAGAGGGTTCTTATACACAAAAAATTTGTGAAATTTTTACAGATTCTGATAATAAACCCCAAATTACGTAGAGACTTCTTCACCATAAATTCAATATGATGATGAAATCGCAATCTGGAATCTAATATAATGCCGAGATCCTTTATGTTATCAGTAGACCGGATAGCGGTACCATTAAAGTTGTACGGAAAGTTGAAGGGATAACGTTTCCGAGTAAATGTAATTTTTTGGCATTTGTCATAATTTAAGTAAAGTTTGTTGACATGGCAGTAGTCATGCAGGCGGTCAAGATCCTCCTGTAGTCTTAGACAGTCCAGGTTAGACCCAATTCTTGCGAAATTTTTATTATAATCGGCATAGAGTAAAAACTTAGAAAATTTAAAACAAGAAGAAATATCGTTTATGTACGTTACGAATAGTAAGGGTCCAAGATGACTACCCTGAGGCACACCGGATGTGACAGGTTTGTAACCGGATACAAAGCTACCAATCCTAATCGCCTGACTTCTGTTAGATAAATACGACATAATCCAGTGAACAAGACCATCAGGAATATCAAAAGTGAAAAGTTTTTGTACGAGAATTGTATGATCGATTTTGTCAAAGGCCTTAGAATAGTCCGTATATATTGCGTCAATCTGAGTATCCTCGTGTAAACCAGAATAAATAAAGTTTACATAGGACACAAGATTAGACTCCACCGATCGCCCGGACAAGAAACCGTGTTGTTCATTAATTATAGATTGCGTAACAGAGCGACTAAGATACTCGTGGACAATTTTTTCAAACACCTTAGGGGTAGCTGAAAGGACAGAAATAAGACGATAATTAGAAACCAATTGTTTATCACCGGATTTAAATATTGGAATAACGAAGGCCTTTTTCCACATACTAGGGAAAACACCTTCAAGTAAGGACTTCGAAAATATATGAAACAGAGGCGTAGACAGCTCAGTTGCAAACTCTTTTAGAAACAACGAAGGAATACCATCCGGACCAGGGCTAGAGGATCGGTCGAGATTCAACAGAACATTATGAATTACATTAGCGGAGAACCACGGTAAAATTCCAGAGCCGTGAGCAACCACTGAGCTGTTGATTGCTCCATTTACAAAAACAGACGAGAAGTAATCTGAGAAAGCACTGGAGATTGCAGGACACGAGTCAACAATAGTGCCATCAATTGAAGTCATTGAGGCTGGCATGCCGGATGGGGAACTCTTTTTGTTATTAACAAACGACCATATCCTCTCTGGTTTCCCTACCACATCTGCCTGAATAGAGCTCAGATAAGCTTTGTAATTAGCAGCGATCAATTTCTTAGCTCTGCGACGCAAAATTGAAAAAGATAGATAATCACAGTTACGTTTACTGGACTTCCACTTTTTGTGAAATTTTAACTTTTCCTTAATGATGCGAATGGTAGAACGGGTATACCAACGAGGGAAGCGTTGCTTAGGTAAGATACGTTTCGGAACATATCTATTAACAGTAAAGTTAATATGCGCGTAAAAAACCTCAACCATGCCCTCCACGTCCATCCCGGCAAAGATCAATACTATTTAAATACTGCTTTATGCCTAAGGAATTTGCTTTCTTGTAAAGAAAACAAGTTTTCGGGCCATCAGTCAAATAAGATGACGTGACGGATATAACGAATACAAAAGGCGGGTGGTGTCTGTCAGGGTCCACTAGTGGATCATTGCAGGGATCATTGGATCATTATAAACGGTTTATGGAAAAATCTCTGAAAAGGATCTAAAGATTTAAATTTGTTGCAACTTTTTGGAGTAGTTTCAAATCTTTGTCGCCATTTTTAACCGAGTAATGACGCCATTGATATTTTTTTTCAAATAGCAATCTCCACCTAATTTTTATTACGAAATATAATACAGCATCTTTTTTGTAAATCTAGTACAGTTAATATTAATATTGGTTACATAATAAAATTTTTGCATACAACTATCTTAAAGTTTCATAATCTTACAATGGCACCCAACTGTTTTAGATGTCAAAAATAAATCGTTCTTTTAATAAAATACCTAAATCAGTTGGTTGACATGAGCACAGCTGCTACCACTTTTCTATCTCAAATGAATCGAAAATTTAGAAACTTTAACGTGATTTTTCCCGAAAATTTTCCAATACAACTAATATTAATATTGACTAGGGGTGCAATGGCTCGGCGGTCAGGGCGGCGGTAACTCGTCATAGGCACGAGTAGCGATATCGTCACCTGATCAGAGATCTTTCTCAGAACACCTCGAGTCTCCTAGGGAGGTTGTACAAAGGGTCCGTTGAGATGCCTAAGTGCTGCATGCCTTGCATGCCCTCCACGTCGCATACATACATACATTAATATTGACTGTCATCATAATCCATAATAAAAATGAGGGATTGCCATTTGACAAAAATATCAATGACGTCATAATTAGGTTAAGAATGACGAAAAGAATTTTAAACCTATGCCAAACAGTTGCAAAAAATTTAAATCCTTAGACCTCAGTTCAAGTCTTTTGGAAGCATTTCAAATCTTCCAGAAGCAATATCAAGTCTTTTGGAAGCATTTCAAATCTTCCAGAAGCAATATCAAGTCTTTTGGAAGCATTTCAAATCTTCCAAAAGTAGTATCAAATCTTTTGGAAGCATTTCAAATCTTTCAGGGGTAATATTAAGTCTTCTAGTTGTAGTATTAAGTCTTTTGGAAGCGTTTCAAGTCTATATAAGAAATAATAAATATCAAGTTTTCTGGAAGCAGCCTTCTTTGCAACCGTACTTTGGCTTCGAGACTATTCTCGGGAATTTCGGGAACTTAACTCCAAGTATGTACCGGGATTTAATAGTTAGTCCCGAATCCCGAAAACATTTTTGGTTCCGGGAATTGGACACCCTAGTTAGCAATAGAGAACTTCAAATTGCTTTCAAAGAAAAAAAGCCTGTCTGATTTCAAATAATTCGCCAAATTTAGTACACAAAGAAAAAATGTAACACCTTTTTCAACCTCATCCAACCATAGGCACCGGATTCGTGAGTGCTCTGATATACATATTTTTTGCATAAGGGTGCAGAGCACCGATAAGCACAAATGCCAAATATGTGGGTGTTGCAATACCCACACAAAAGTTTTTATGGTTTTTGAACCTCCGCGAGTTGCAATCTTGAAATGCAAACTTATGAAAAAAAATTGGTATCTTAACCAAGACATGTGATGAATGAAATCACATCAAATCGCCAAGAACACTTGGGAGAGAGGACAAAAAATGACATTTACACTCAAATAGCTGATCTAGTTTGCGGTTTAGATGAGGTGCCACAACATTTAAATATTCATTTAAAACATTTAATATTTACGATTTCGTCAATTTTAATTTTTCAAATTAATTTTTGAAGTAACTAGAAAATTAAAAGAACCCGCACAACCTAGCCGAAGGTAGTGAGATGAAACGGATGAAACCAAGGGTTATATATTTATATATAAACCAAGGTCTGCAAAGTGGTTGAGTGACCAGGTTGGCCAGAGACAGAAGAACGCATTTTGAAGGGTAAGGAGGGGCAGAAGCAGCGAGTCTTTACTTCCGCGATCTTGTTGAATCTAGGTTGTAACTGGTTATGGATTATGCTTTTCTGGTTTATTAACTATTAAAGAAAAAAGAGAAAACTTATTAAACAATATTCGTTTAATAGTTTTCTGCAACGCTCCAGAAACCATCAGATCTAGCTCTTTTTTTAATGTTAACCTAATTTTTTTCCATCTTTAAGTTGGAGGAACATTACAAGGAGAGAATGGAGAAGACTTTATTACTCAAATAATTAATTTAACCCATTATGTATATAGTGTTCCTAAAAAGGAAAGTCGAAGTTAATGTTAATTCAGACATACATGTTTTATCTTTTCAAGAGACCAAATAAAGTTAATTATAGGTATAATTGTGTGAAGAGTACTGTTTCCCCAAACATCTAACCATCATCTTTGCGAACAATATTTTTTGTCGTTACTTCAAGTAAAAAGTAAGTCAAGAACCAGATTAATTGATTTGAATGCCGAATTACGCGTTTAAATTGTTAAAAAAATATACAACCAAACTTTGAAAAGCTGTAAAAGAAGTGCAAGTTCACTTCAATGAATTTATTTTTGTACCTTGCAATAGTTAAAATATAAAACAAACTGTATTGTTTATTAATAAAAGGAACCATATTAATTTGTTCAAGGATGGGGGGTCAATAATTAATCAATTATTTAAAACTAATATCAATTAAAACAACTTCTTTATGAGTTTATAAAGTACTTACTTTGGATCCACATGGAATACAATGTTTCGACCTCATTTTATACAAATTATCTTCACTTTCATGACAAGAACAAATACAATTAGGGCCTCCATAAGGATCATCATATTCTGGAAGAGTTACAACTTCATAAGGCTCCTCATTTGCAGGTAAAGGATCTTTGGGAATTTCAACAACTTCCCATGAACCACTCAACATGCTAAAAAAAAATTATTTTCCCCAAGCTACACATTATTTTAATAAAATTACCTTTCTGTAGGCTTTTCATTAGGAAAAATACTTAAAAACCAATCAATTAACATCTTATTTCCTTTTAAAAGGGGCATAATAACACTTATCACTTTTTCCATGTTTACATCAATACATTCGTTAAGTTCTGTAAGTGCTCGATAAATTTTTCTAACCTGTACGGGTTGATCTTTAAAATACATTTCTAATTTCATAAGAAACAAAGACATGTTGCTTAAAAGTAAGTAAGGAACAAGTTTTCCAATAGATTTTGCTTGTGATGCTGTTAAAAATATTAAAAATTCTTCAGCTAAATCTGGGTGCTTTGGGTTTAAAATGTTTGTTACATTATGATACAAATTAATAACAGAGTCTTTTGCAGGTTCAAAATTGTGTAAGATTTCAATTAATTGATGATAATCATGAATATCAAGTTGTTCTTTTAATTTTTCGTAATATGATTGCACAAATCTTTCAGATTTTTCTTCTTGATCCTTTTCGTTTGGTGATAACATAGTAAGATTTGTTGTTAATTCTTTTAATTGTTTTGCTTTTTTCTTTTCACCTGTGTATACAACTTTTTTTCTTGGTGGTTTTATCGTTGATGAGGCTACCATTAACGCATTAATATCCTCTTGGTTATCTTTCCCTAAAATTTCATCAAACTTTACTGAATCAAGTTTTTCTATATTTTCTGGAATTTCTTCTTTTTTTTCTTCTTCATCATTCTGAGACACACTTTGCGATTGTTCGGTTTCCTCCACAATACATGAATTTTTTTCATTTTGCTCATTTAATTCGGGACTCTCTCTTCGAGGGGTACATAAACTTGGCATGCTAGGTAACATTTTTTTCATAAAATTATCCGAATTTTTTAATGTTGAGGAATTGAACTTAAACTTTTTTAATCGTTCTTCTAATGTAAAACACTTTTTAGGCTTATGTTTAAAATATTGCTCTAATTTTGTTGGAGAACTTTGAGAACAAAACTCGCTGAAATATTTTCCAGTTTCGCCTTGATTAAATAAAATTCTTTTCCTTGCTTTAGGAAGTAGTGAAGTTGCGCATTTTTTAATGGGTTTTGGTAGAAATCTTTTTTTTTTATTCGTGTAATCCTTTGATGTTTGCGGTTTAATGTTGTTGTTGTTATAAATCGGTTGAGGGGTTATCGGGCAGATTAAAATTGGTACATTTTGAAACGGCTAAAAAATATTAAAAATAATTGTACTGACAGATATAAACATTGTTTTGACATGAAGTTATTTAAGGTTAGAGTTTTAGTGACAAATATTTGCGTTGGCAATAAATGTAATTAATATGTGATATATTAATATTAATACGTGATATACAACGCGTATAAATGTATTTCCACCGCATTTTTAATAAACAGAATTTTTAATTCTGAAACAACAAACAAAAATTAACGTGCTTCCTTTAATCATTTCAACTAAAACTCAATTTTTAGGGTCATTATTTTTTTAAGGTTGGTAGTATTACCCACAAAACGTCAATATTCAAACTTATTTTTTACCTGTGGTATTTGAAAAATCGGAAGAAATTGTTGGCTTGGAGCTGGAGATATCGGCACATTTCCATTAGTTTGATTGAAGCGGCTATTATAAGGAGCTTTCTCAATAGCAGGGTTCAAAAAAACTTGCCACTGAAATGGTAATTCATTAATATTCCTTTCAATAGGAGCTATGATACCCAATTTTTCCAATTCAATAATATAATGAGTTGTTTTAGGGGCTGTTCCGTTTGTATAATAATACTTAATTGGGTTCATTTCCGCCCCTGCACGTTTTTTATGACATATATACTTGTAGAGGCGATTTGCATCCCTTAATGGTAACATGTAACGTTGAATATAACTACAAACATCTTTCAACTTGACTTCGCCCTTTGAATTAACGTGGTGAGGATCAGACTTTGCGAATGAAATAAATTGTTCTAAGCCCAACGCGATCAATCTAACAATAAAACAAAATTAATCATTATAACTAAAAAGGTTTTGAAACTTACTCGAGTTCCGATTTTAAAAATTCAACATATTTCAACGTTTTGTTTGGTTTAAAAGGAATTTTTGGCATTAAATGTGTATATAGAAATGTGTTGCTTTTCAACACTACGTTCATTAATAGTGGTGGAAACTTTGGAATGTAAGGTGAATTAATGGCATAATATTTATTGCTAAAAATAAATAATTATTTTTTTTCGTAAATTTGTTATGGTTAATAAATACCATTCATATAACGTTTTTTCAACGTGTGTTTTGGTTTCTTGGACTTCCGTTTTGTTTTCAGAAAATAATTTCTGCCAATCCTCGATGATTTTTAAAGCTGGACTGAGATTAATTGGATTAAAATAAGATTTTTTACCATTTAATGGTAAATTTTTTAAGTTTAACTAAATAAATATAAAAAGTTATAAACGTTAAATACTTGTTAAATAAAAAAATACAGGATGATCCACATATCAACCGACACAAAGTGATGATCTTAAATTTTTAAAACATTTCATATCTCTTGTTATTCATTAATCTAGAGTAACCACAATAATTGGAAACAAGTTGGGATCAATTTGGGCATTTCAAAGGAATGAATGAGGATGATGGTACCCTAAATTTCGATTGATTTTTTGCCTATTGACGGATTTCATACATTATTATTCCATTTCATATGAAATTTGATTTTTTGAAAATTTCTTTCGCTCTTATTTTTTAATTTATTTAAAAAAGCGAATAAAGCGGCTTTCATAGTACCAATATCCTGTATATTGACAAAAAAGTGTGGAATATAGTAAATAACTTTGCTATTTTTACTTTGAATAAAAAATCTTTCTTATAAAAGTTCTTTTGTTTATTATAACGTATATTTACTATAACTTTGTTTGTATTGTTTATAGTTTTGTTACCATGGTAACATTTTTTTTTGTTTGAAGTGGGACGAAATTTTGTTCCGTATCTTTTTGATAGAACATATTTTTCTCTGTGTTGTGCATATTATATCGTAAGGTTACATAATGAAAAAATCAGGTAAATACACTTAGCAGCAGAAGTCTGCGTACAAAAAACTTCTAACACTTTAACTGAAAAAATAAGGGTCATGATCTAATGTGATAAACTTCATTTTTTTTTTATTTTGTGTATTAACTACATATAATTCTATTAACAAAATATGCATCAATAAAACAGAAATATTAATTACAAAAAAAATTAAAATTAAAAATTCTCCAAATAATCCGTATGCAAAAATCTGCGTACAAATAAAGACGCCTTCTCCAAAATATACTTATTTACTTAAATACGTAGTTGGCGATGTACGCTTTTCGATTTAAATAAAAGATAATCGGTGTCAATTATATTAGCAGAGGCACGAAAGGAAAGGAAATTGAATTGGGAGAGAGAAAAATTATTGTAAAGTTATGGAAAGAGGGAAAATCTTTTCGAAAAATAGGAGAAACTGTCGGCAGGTCACACTCTTCCATTCAAAGAGTAATTAATAATTATAAAGACACTGAAGATTACCTCTCACGTCCGCGATCTGGTACACCACCCCTTTTAACAAACCGAGAGAAGCGAAAAATTGTACAGCAGGTTAGAAAAGAACCTAGGCTGACGGCAAAAAAATAGTAGAAAATGTACAAGAAGAATTTCATAAAACTATCAGCAAAGATACGGTGAGAAGGACGTTAAAAAAGCTAACTATCACAGTCGCGTTGCACGAAAAAAGCCATTTGTGTCAGAGGTCAATCGTCAGAAGCGGATCGCCTTTGCAAAAAAACTCTTAGACCAGCCCATTGAATTCTGGGAGAAAGTTCTCTTTACAGATGAGACCAAATTTTGCATTTTCGGCATTAAGGGTAAACAACTTGTATGGAGAAAACCTAATACTGCCCTTAATCCCGAAAATTTGAAAGCGACTGTAAAACACGGAGGTGGTAGAGTTATGGTTTGGGGGTGTATGTGCACCAAAGGGGTGGGAAGGTTGGTTTTCATAACATCGACAATGGACCATAAAATGTATATAGACATTTTAAAAGCAAATTTGAAGCCTAGCATCGAAAACTTGGGCTTGGGGCCCGAATACTTTTTTCAACAAGATAATGACCCCAAACATTGTGCCCACAACACTAAGCTTTGGCTACTATATAATACCGCAAGCAACTTAAAACACCTCCACAATCGCCGGACTTGAATCCCATCGAACACCTCTGGGATTTACTGGAACGCAGGATTCGGCAACACAACATAACGTCGAAGGAAACCTTAAAAAATGTTATGATTGAGGAATGAGCCAAAATCAGTTCGGACGAAACGAAGAAATTAGTGCACTCCATGCCTAAACGTTTAAGGGAGGTCATTAAACGTAAAGGTTATCCGACCTCATATTAATATAGAAACAATGATCTCATTTATGAATTTTTTATAAATACTATCCTGACTTATACGCAGATTTTTGCATACCCGTTATTTGTAGAATTTTTTTGTGTTTTGATTTTTTTCTGTAACTACTGTTTCTGTTTTGTTGAAGCATATTTTGTTAATAGAATTATATGTAGTTAATATACAAAATAAAAAAGAATCAAGTTTATCACATTAGAGTATGACTCTTATTTTTTCAATTAAAGTATTACAAGTTTTTTGTACGCAGACTTCTGCTGCTGAGTGTAGATTTTTTTAAATCATTAAGTCATACATTTTAATCAAAGTAGGCGCTGAAACAGCGTTAATTTAGCCAAATTAATCCACTGGAAGGATCGAAGTAGGCAGTAAAATGGTATTAATTACTGAATTATGGATAATTGATGGATCAACACGCTGTTTCTGTTCCAATAATCATGGCGGATTACTTATAAAAAAATATTAACTAGAAAATATTAACTAATGTGTTAACAAAAAATAAAAAAAGACTTAAATAAAAATATAACAAACAAAACTAAAACTACAGCAAATGTTCAAATTAGCCACCATTTGCTCTTAAACAAACGTCAAGACGTTTTCTAAAATTATGTATGCAGTTTGAAAGCGTATCAACTGAAATTTCGCAGATTTCTTTTAGATTGTGAGGTCTATTCTTATTAACCTTGTCCTTTAACAAAACCCATAAGAAATCCAAAGCTGTCAAATCGGGAGACCTTGATGGCAACTCAATAGGTTCCCCAATAATTCCTAGAAAAATGTATGTGCAAATACTCCCGCACATTCAATGGACCCTTTTTTTGAACACCACTTTGAATGCAGATAGATATTTAGATCTCCCTTAGAATCAAATTCTGCCTGCTCTTGAAGCATTATTTCCAGAACAGAACGGAAGAATACATGAAAATTTATTTTTTCAACAAGATGGAGCACCTAGAATCCATAATGAGGAGGTAATCCATCGTGTTTCGTTGTTTTTGACGTTTAATTCAATTGTTAACCCCCATGTTAACGTTTACTTCGATCCTTTTTCAATTTAGGTATCAACGCTGTTTCAGCGTCTACTTTGATTAAAATGTCTGACTTTATAATTTAACAAAAAAATCAATTTTCTGTTTTTTCATTATGTAACCTTATCATATAATATGCTCAACACATAGAGGAAAATATGCTCTTTCAAAAAATAAGAAAAAAATTACTCTTAATTGGTCTCACTTGAAATAAAAAAAAAAATTGTTTAATTACCATGGTAACCAAATAATAAGCAATACAAACAATCAAACTTATACGAAATATGCGTTATAATAAACCTAAAAACATTTATAAGAAAGATTTATTGTTAAAAGTAAAAATAGCGAAGTTATTTGCTATATTCTAGACTTTTGTGTCACCCTGTATATTGCCTATATCTGAGTATTTACAATATTATTAAATGGATGGTTAGAAAGATTGACAGATTGACTAATATTGGAGTGATGGTGTAACGAAAACGAAAATATTTGATATATCGACAATAGTCTGAGGAGAGATTGACATCCTACTATAATATTTAGTTAATGACAATTTCTCTTCAACTAAAATAACTTTTCTCGTCGTTATGTTTTTTTAAATAATAATTGGTCTCGCTAGATTCAACAACTCTTCGTAAAGCGGCCGTTACATTATCAATAGTACTGACAACATAACCATCAAACCTCGTCTCAATATTTCACTACCTTACACGATCAATATTATTGTCAATAAGTTTGCCCTATAAATTGCCTCTTTACCATGAACAGATTAATCAACTATGTAGTTTTAGACGGTAATTGGCCAGTTTTTCCTTTCCAAATATGGATAATCATACAAAAGCTTCTGTGGCTATTATTTTGGCATTTGAAACCACACGTCGAGTGACTTGGAAACACTCGATGAAAGAATGGTTAAAGAAGAGAGATAAATCATTTAGTACTGTTGAAAAAAATCGGCCTGCGTGAAGTTGATCTTTTTAAGAACTGTTTTGGGATGAATTAAAGCATCTTTAATAAACTGTTACAGATGGTTAGTACACAACACATACTTATCTATCCGCGAAACTCTACGCATTACCACATGATATGTTGTTGTTACAATTAAGTAAAGTATATTTTTAATTAAGTATACAATTAAGTAAAGTTTGTATTTAATTTTGATTGTTAACTTTCTTACACTGATTATTAATGGAAATATTGACGGCAACCCTACACGGCCAATAACATTATCGATATCATTTCCAATTATCAGTATTGATGGCCGAAAATCAGAAAAACCGGATTTTTATTTTATTTATATAATTATATTTTATTGATGTTATTTGAAATCATCGGAAATTCAGTAGTTGGCTATCTAGATTAGCGGTTTCAATCTAGATGTCAAACTTGATAAAGATGTTATAAAGTTATTTGAGTTTTGTATAACGAAATTATTCGATTTTTTAATAGAGTCAAGGTGGGAGATATGGTGAATTCGGACCACCAACCGTTCAAGGTGCAGTTGAGGGATAGGAGGGAAAAGTCGAAAGGAAAAGGTAGTAAAATATGTTGGGACAGATTTGTCAGAAGAGGGGATAGAACGCTACAGAGAAAAGTTGACGAGTTGGCGACAAAGAGTGAAAGGAATCACGAGATTTGAAGATTTCATGAAGGTAGTGAGTCTAGGTTGACTCTAGGTTGCAACGAATGGGGGATGGAGAACGCAGGGAGACGAAATCCCTTTTCGTCGGCAAGGAAAAACTTGTGGTAGCGGAGGGGAAACGTTCTGATGGACAGGTGTAAGGAGGCAAGAAGTACCTTCTTCTCAAAGAAGTATGTGGGACAAAGAAGAGGGAGCTAAGGTTGAGGGAGGCGGAAAAAATTAAGGTGATAAGATGGGAAGGAGATGTGTGGAGCTATTTGAAGAAGTTGAGGAAGGGAAAGGAGGAGGTCACTAGCGATATCCAGATGGCGGAATAGCGGTGGAGGAGGAGGCGACGACCGAAGGGGTTGAAGAAATAGCTAAAAAGGAATTGGCAATAATTGGGGTTGAAGAGAGGAAAGGCTCCGGGGGAAGATGAGGTGTAGAACGAGGCGAGGTTGGAAGTGACCAAAGAGGTGAAAGAGAAATTGTTAGACATGTTGAACAATGTATGGAGGGGGAAGGATTCCTGAACGGTTGGAGAATGGATATAATATGCCCAGTGCTTCCAGCCTTCTGGTGAAAGGAACTAAGAAAGCAGTAGAGAGTTATAGGGGAATCGGTCTACTCAACTCCTCATATCAGATTTATGTTAAGATAGTGTTCGGAAGATTGAGTAAGGCAAGGCTGGCTTTAGAAAAGGCAGAGAGGCTATCGATAACGTCTATATATTGAAACATCTGGTGGATAGAGAATTGGATAAGAAGGGAGGCAAGTTTTATGCCGTATGCACATATTTGAAGGCGCCATTCGATAGGGTAGATAGGGAGAAATTGTGGGAGGAGATGAAGAGAAAGGTTGTCACGGAGTTACTGAAGGGGAGGGCGAAGAGATATACAGGGAAACGATGGACGGAGTTAGAGTAGGAAGCGCGATAAGTCCAGTATTTTGAATAAAGAGGGGGGTTGACTCAACCCTATTCGTGTTGAGAGAGAGGTACTCACAAAGCCCCAGCCGTTTTTGCCCTGTTTACGGCGGATTTAGAATACAGGCTGGAGAAGGGACAGATGAGAGAAGTGGTTGTAGGAGAGAGAAAGGTTCACATGCTGGTATACGCAGCTAACATGGTGGTTGTGGCGAAAATGAGAGAGATGGTGAGAGCTTTGGAGAGATACTTTAAGGCGAAAAGTTTAGAGGTGAATATATCAAAGTATCAATGTACCAAAGACGTAGATAATGAAGTTCTGCAGAGGGGGAGAAGAAGGACGGAGGAAGGCACGTGCGAAGGGGAGAGGTTGAGGAGGTGTAGAATATAATATAGTGTAGTAATATAATAGAATTCACATATCTGGCATACAGGTTCGAAGGGGACGGCAAGGACGCAGCGCATGTGAGGGATATGGCTAAAAGGGAGAACAGAGTGAGGGGATGGGGTGAGAGTGTTTGAAAGAGACGGTATAGAAGTTTAGGGGTGAAATAGGCAGGATATTCTGGAGGATGTACAGAATCGGTACTGGGGGTGGTTTCTGAGACTGGGGAGTATTGGAAGGAAATTAGGAAGCGGAGGATTGGGTATGGTAAGGAGGAGGGAATGTTACAAAAGAATGGGTTATTCGGAAGTAGAGATAAACAACAGAAGAAGAGAGAGAATGTGGATGTGGGGCATGTAACCACCAGGAATAGGGACATACAGAGTCAAGAGAGAAGGAGAGCGATAGCGGAAAGCAGGTACAACCCAAAATATAAGGAAATTTTGACATTGGAAACTAGGTGCGGTATTTAAAGAATACTCAAAGAAGTAGTACATAATTTAAAAATATCAACTTTTGATAACAATTATGTTCAATACTTTGAAAATTTGTAAATACCAATGGTAGGCAAAAGGTTAAGTAACAGTAATAAAATACTTGTTCGCTTTTTTAAAGTAAACGACAAAGTTTACTATGTACTATGTAAGCCCTCTTTTCATAGATCAGATATGAAAACTCGGCTTACGTTCGAAAAAGTTTCGAGAAAACAATTCGAAAAAGATAAACAACTCGTTTCGTCGATTTCTAGTGGGATATTCTCTTTTCTCTGTATTGGTCCGTGTTGGAAGACAGCAAAGTATTGTATCAGATCAGAATGTTACCGAAGTTAATCGCTACGTTAAGTGAATATTATCACGTAGGCCGCTCATGCCACTTGAGATTGAACGAGAACTGCTGAATAAAGTATTTCCTCAAATCTCGAATTCATACAACGGATTATCAAAATTTGTGTGGAAATACTGATGATAAGGCAAAGGTTTAAGGCAGCTTTAACAACACTGAGTAATGATAACAGAATTTCTCTGATCTGGGTTCAAAATCATTTTGGAGTTGAAAAATGAGCTAGTATGAGAGGGCAGCTCTAATGCGGTGGTGGGGCCAGTTGATGTAACGTTTCTGATAGCCATATAGAGAATAGGACTGTTGGCTGAGGAAAACCTTTATTTAAAGACCAGTTCTCCTGAAATAATACATGCAAAGTTAAATATTGACATTGCCATAGTCAAACATATTGATTTCCGCCTATGTGTAGAGTAGTTAATTGTATTAGATTCTCGATTTTTATGTCGTTTATTTTCCCTAAGGATCTGAACAAATTTTCTGAGTAAGTAACCTAGGAAACCTTCAAGAGTAAGTAACCTTCACACTTTTAAGTAATCTGCAAAAATGGTTTAGATTTATGTCTCGGTCTCTTTTTCCGAGACAAATTGAACCCCAAAAAGACAAAACCTCTATCTTCTTTTGTTTTTAAGTTATAGCCAAACAGTCACTTTTACGCTATTTCAAGAAATGCTCGTATTTCGTTTATTTTTGAAATTAAAGAAAAGCGGTTAATACATTCTTAAGACACCTTTTTGAGTAGAATATAATGCTGTTGCAAAATTTTAAATAAAGTTGATAATTTTTGAGATATAACACAAAGTTGTAGTTTTTTGAATACAACCAATAGTTGATTATGATGTTACTAAAAAGAGTACATTTTTAGCTTTCCAATGGTATAGCACAAAGTTGAATTTTTTTGATTTTTTTTTTAATACAACCAATAGTTGATTAGGATCAACATAACATCATAATCAACTATTGGTTGTATTCAAAAAACTACAACTATGTGCTATATCTCAAAAGTTATCAACTTTATTTAAAATTTTTCAATGGCATTACATTCTACTCAACAAAGTGTCTTAAGAATGTATTAACCGCTTTTCTTCAATTTCAAAAATAAACGAAATAGGAACATTTCTTGAAATAGCGAAAATGTGACTTTTTGGCTATAACTTAAAAACAAAAGAAGATAGAGGTTTTGTCTTTGTGGGACTGAATTTGTCGAGGAAAAAGAGACCGAGATATGGCACCTATTTTTTTCGTATCCGTTACAGTTTCTCAGATAGCCTATAATAACATCAAAATTTTGCCCACCCTGTGCATGTACAAAGTAAGTAGTTACTTATAGTTTTTACCTGTAAGTAGTTACATAGCATATATGTAAAAAGGTTTCTTTTCATGTTTTTATGTACTCTTTTTCTCTTAATTTTTCAGGGTACTTTTAAATAAGCTATTAGTTTTTGGTTTACATCATGTGAAAGAGCGTTTCAAAGTCACACTGAATCAGTAAAAAAGTGGTAACTTTTTTTTCACACATAAACTCCTTATTCGTGGACAAGAGTAACAAACATTTTAGAATTAAATTTTACATGAAATAAATTAATAATGTATGTAATCAACTCTTTGAAATACTTCAATTCATCTTAATTTCTATCAATTAATTCCCATGATACATTCATAATGTATACCAAGTCTGATTATTCTAGCATAATGCATTGCTGATATATCGAATGTTTCAAACATTTAGAATTCAACTTTGAAGGGCTATAACTTCTCAACAATACAATTTATTATAGAGATAAGCTTAAATCATCTTACGTCATTATCCTTCACATGTTCTTGGTATGTGTTGATTCTTATGTAAATCACCCTGTACACAACTTACAAGATACTCTTTACATTTCAGTCCAAGATCTGCATTTTCTGGGTGCTCATATAGTAATAAAAAATTTTGAGTCAACATTTGAACATGTTGCCTCATTTGCTGCTCTAAAAGTAATTTTTGTTCTTCTGATATCATATCAGGAGGGGTTTCTTCCACAATTTCAGTTTCTTCATTCTCTGGATGTAAACCAGTAATATTTACATCCTAAAAAATAATCGTTTTAAATGATTCTACCAATATTAAAGTTTCTTTTACATCATTTTCATCAATATAAACAATGGGAGGATTTAAATTTTGACCCTCCAAAGTCTCCTTTTCTTTCTCTTCAATTTCATTTCCATTTAAATTCAATGTTTCGGTATAAAACGTTTCACACTCAAAAATTTCTGAAATTAATTGATTTAATTCTTTTTTTGAAACTTTCACACCTCTATCGGCTCTTAATTCTTCTTTATCAACTTGTTCTTTTTCAGCTAAAATATTGTACTCGGGATCTTGATCCTCATCTTCTTTTATAGCTTCATCTAGAGGTTGCATAAATTTCACTAAAAAGTCTTTCCAGTCTTCATCGAGGTCCATATCACAGAGATCATCGTTTGATGCTGTTTCTAATTCAATATCAGGGTCTGGAGGAAGAACTTCGGTTATTTTTTCAAGAGATGTTGAGCTCAAACAAAGTTTCGAACGAGTTCGTTTAGCAATGTTAGCTTCATCTTCCTCCGATTTATTTACACTTGCTGGAATTTTGAAAATCCCATCTTCAGTCCAAAGAGTTTGTGTGCTTGAATCAGCACTTTTTGGAGTGGGGGGTTCTGATTCGCTACAAACTGAACTGTCTTCTTCTTTATCTTCTTCCTCCTCTTCTTCTTCAACTTCTTTTTCATCTTCGGGGACATACTCGTCTCCAGAAGAATCTTCTTGAAATTCTTCTACTATTAATGATTCAACATGGGAAGGTGTTGATTTTCTTTTCCAATGCACTGCAGGTATTTGGGGTCCATCCATACACAATTCCCTTTAAAAAATAGAAATATATTAAAAATACAAGTAATGATTATATTTTTTTTTGTATTACTTTAACTTAGCTCTTGTCAATTTTGGCTCAAACGGTATCAAATTATTCTCCGAATCCGGATTTTCAGCTTGTCGAACCAAAGCGAGTACATGCTCGTTTGTGACAACATGTTTTAATATAGTTTTGACTTTTGATTCACTTAAATTTGCTCTTTCTGCCTTCTCATCAAGCCCTTTATCTAATTCGCTCGCAATTGTATTAATTATTTCTTCATCTTTTGGCGATATAACGGGACTCGATGGTTTCGATCGTTGCTTTCGCTGTTTTGGACTATCTAGCACTATTTTTAAACCATCATCGGAGTCTTCTGTATCATTTTTACATTTTTCTGGTGTAATATCCATCGTAAATACAAAATTTTCTGCTTTTTAGGTTATGTTTAGGCGGCTTGATTCAGTGTCAAAACATTAAATAACACCAACTTAAAAAAAAATATTTTTATTAAAAATAAATTATAAAAGCAATTTTTGCTTTGTAAAACTCGGTTTTTTGTTAATTTTTCATTATCAAGATTAATTTTTTATGAAAAATAATATATCAATTATAAATAGGGTCATTTTGATAACAATAAACATAACCTAACATAACCTCAATTGAATAAAGATGAGTGAAACTGTAAGTATTCTTGTTAATGCAATAGAACCCATAATAATTTGTTTATATAATTAGAATTCTAGCAACAAAAGCGAGACATGGTCCCAATACGCGAAACATTACAATCCATTAAAGATAGGTTCAATAGATGGTACAGACACCGAGCCCCACGACAAAGCAATCGTTCGTGCAATCGAATCTGATTATATCCCCAACAAATTCGTTAAAGGTCGACCAGAATGTACGATTTTCGTGAGTCGTTTGAACCCAAAAACTACCAAGGATACAATCAAAGAAATCTTTTCAAAGTTTGGCCAATTAAAACGGTTTCGTTTAGTACGAGATATAGTAACAGGTTTTCCAAAAGGTTATGCTTTCATTGAATACGAATCTGAATCCTCAGCTGAAGAAGCTTATCGTAGTGCTTATAGGATGAACATAGATGGAAATGTGATTTTTGTTGATTTTGAGTGCGAGAGATTATTGAAAGGTTGGAAGCCAAGAAGGTTAGGGGGCGGATTTGGAGGGAAAAAAGAGTCGGGGCAGTTAAGATTTGGTGGGAGAGATAGACCATTTAGAAAACCAATTCATTTAGAGATAAGAGAAAGGGAGGAAAAGAGTCGAATTGGACGATATAGACAGAGAAGTTATGATTCAGATGAAGAAAGGAGGAAACGAAGAAGAAGTCGAAGTGGAGAAAGAAGGAGAGATAGGGAGAGGAGTTATAGATAAAAAAATATTATTATTGTAAGTTATATTATGCTGCTTATAAAAACAATTTTTTTAGAAAATAGATTTAATTAATAAGCATTTAAATGTTGTTTTACAAATTGTCTTTTCCACAACAGCTTACGATTACATCTTTTTTTTCAATAATAATTATACAATGTAATTCATAGGAAAATTTCTTAATTATAAAAACTTTATATGTAAATAACATTTTGTTTTCCAAGGATACGCTTTGCAATACAAATCACTATGTACAAAGGACGATTTTTAACCCTTTATCATATCTTTTTGTGGCAAATGTAAAAAATGATAGGTTCAAACAACTTTAACCTAAGGTTAAAAATTGTAATCATTAAAAATAAACACCATTGAGAAATATAAATCTTTTTATGATAAAGAGTTAACACACTCACACACTCTTATTCAACGTCGTTTTTCTCTTCCTCTTTATCAGTACTTGGCTTATTTGAGCAATTATCTTTTTCGGGAACGGGTTCTTCTTTTTGAGGGGAATCTATATCTAATTTCAGTGTGTGGTTGTCAAAGAATGTTTGTCGAGAATCTAAAAAAAAAAAATGATTAAAATAAAATTAATAATTAATTAGTAATCATGTTACATGGCTCGGCGCAAAGCGCGAAAACTTCGTTTTCTTTTAAATCTTTAGTTTCTTCTTTAAAAACTTCGAGAGATCGATTGAACACAGTCAAAAACGAACTTTTCTCCGGCACGGAAAATAGAACCTTAAATTTCAAAATGATTTCTTTAGCTTTATTTCTGATTTTTTCGGCGTCTTTTTGGAAATTTTCCAAATCCTCTCCCGTTAATTTCCATTCTTTAGCATTTCCAACGTATCTATAAATAATAAAAATTTTATCAAAACATAGTTGATAAAAATTTAATAAAATAAATTCTTACTTTGTTAATAAGGTCATCATATTAACAACAGCTGGGTATTTTTTCAACATAACCGGAGTAATATTCAATTCACTCATTAAATCCAAATATTCCAACGCGATTTTCGGCTCAGCTTTCTCTAAATCCAAAGAAGTTTTAATTTTTCCATCGTAATCGACTAAAGAAGCTTCCGTTTTTAATAATCTTATTTTATTGTTGGTCATTTCCATTGCTTTGCTGTCTTGTTCGTCATCGGGAGGTTCTACGTTTAAAATGAACATATTTGGGTCGTCTTCCGGTTTGCAATTACCGTTTTCAACTAAGTCTTTTAATGAGAGTAATGTTTTCGCTTCTTCTTCATCTGAAAGAGCCCGATCGTATTCGGATGAATGTTTCGACGTGTTTGTTCCGTATTTTATACCCACTAAATTACCAGATGGTAAAGTGGCCAAAACAACTTCATTTTCAAAGCATTCTCTTGGTTCTTCTTTTAGACCTTTGTATCTTTTTTCGTTTGCTTTTACATGTTCTGCATAAGAAATAATTGTTTGTAAATATTGTGGCGTTATTATTCTTACTTCAACTGGGTCTGATTTTGATGTTTTTTCTTCTTTCTCTTCATTGCCCTCCTTTACATCTTTATCTTTATCTTCATCGATTTTTGTTTTATTTTCTTCCATTTCTTCATCGTCATTTACTTTATCTTCTATTTCCGTTTCAGTTTTAGTTTTCTTTTCTTCGTCGCTTTTCTCTTCATTAATAGATTCCAATTTCGGGGATTTTCCACCTTCGTTACTGATTTGATTACTTTCTGGCATTGATCTCCTCCGTTTTGTGCCCCGTTTCTCTTCTTCTTCACTTTGTAGGGAATATCTTTTCGTTTTTATTACTCTCCCACTTCTACTAACGGCTGGCAGTGATATTTTCGAATCGTTTTCGTTTGTTGAATCATCAAGAAGTGAATTTTCAGACTCTAAAACATTTAAATTATAATAATTTGACTACATATACAGTAAAATCTCGATATAACAGACAAAAATTCAATTAATTTTCAAACCTTCTATTGCTAAACTATCATTAGAAGATTGAGACATTTTTTTCCCTTCATTATTGGAATTTGATCGCTTCCTTTTTCGTCCTTTTGGCTTTTCAGGCTTCTCTTGATTCTCCTCTACGGGATCTTCCTCGTTTCCTTTTGAATTTCCGTCTGTTCCAGATTCTTTAATTTCGGCCTCAATTTGTTCCACAGCTTCGATGTAATCTTTACGTTTTAAATTCTTGCAGAATTGCTCTTTGTGCTTTAGATAATAAAAAAGATCTTCTACCTTAATCATACCCCTTAAAAAATAAATTGATAATTATTAACTAACAATAAGTGACATCAAAATTTAAAAAAATATGTAGGGTTAATATCGCACAAATTTATTACAACTTCATATAAATTTGTCGGCTATTACCCTTAAAGAATCAATTTAGGGTGCTAATTAGCTCACGAATCAGTTGTAACGAGTAAAATCGAGTTAAACCAATGTATGAAACACCCAAAATAAAGAATAGATTTGCTTTCAGTAACGATAAAGTTGTGAATGATATTAATATTACTACAAAAAATATTTGTAATTAGAGATAAAAGCATTAAGAACCACAACCTAACTCGCTGTTTCATGGGGAACATCTACTACGTAAAAATATTGTAAGATATTTACTGATGAAAATCCACAGCATAACAAGTGACCATTTAGTGAAGATACCTAGTATTTAGCGAACGCTTCTGGAACTATGGAATGTTATAAAAAAAGTATTCAATGTCTGTAGATGTTTAAGAAGTAATTAAACAGGTATACAATAAATTAACAGATTTAATAGAAAGTTAAATAAAAGGATATACTTAAAACAACAACTCCAAATCCAGTACAATACAGCGGCTAAAAAATAGTTAAGACTGCATTTTAGAGATCTTCAATTCAATATTTATTTAACGTTTAGCACTGCTGTCAACTTGTTAAGTGTTAATGACGCTATTGGAGTGGTCATTGCACTAGCTGTTTCTGTAAAAAAGAAGAAAAACGAAGATGGACAAAAAATTGGCTTAAAACCAGAACATTATTGAATGATCTGTTACTAATGAATTATTTGTTCGTTGTGAATTTATCTTTTTTATTAAATTCGCTTTGTGGTCATTCGGATATTAAATTTCTCCTTATATTTGTAAAAATTTTTTTGTAATATTCATTTTTTCGATCTGTTAAGATATTTTTTGCTCTTTATCTTTATCCACAAAAGAGTTGAGCAAAGAGTGGTAAACAGTCATATTGTTCTACAATAAAATACATTTTTGTTCAAATTTAGAATGTTTAGTAAAAGTTATTTCAACGTTTTCTAATTTTTTAAGGAGATTTGTTACGATACCTTGGTGTAGGGTGGCACGGCGTCGCGACAAAAGTCGCGACCACCACTGTGGAGACAAAGTCGTTAATATTGGCATTAGACGACTTGTTCTTTTACTCTAAAAAAACAGATATCTTATTCTCTGTTGGGTTCTTGTATCGTAAAGTTACATATTGTGCATATTAGTAAAACCTAAGCAGTTAGTGAAGTAAATAAAATAAAAATGAGTGGAAGAAAAAAAGATAAAATTTAGGATTATAATAATCCTAAATTTTATGTTTTCTTAATCTTTGAACTAATCCTTGCATTTCTTTTCGACAATTTTTGCAAATTACTCTGCTACCAGTTTTTCCTTTTTCTATACAGAGTGCCTCACGTAACTGGTTCATTAGAACTTTTTTAGGTTCAACTATTCGTAGAGGCTTGAAATTTTGGTAACATGCGTTGTCCATTCCGATCTATTAATCTAAAATACTTTCAAGATGGCCACCACTTCCGGTCTACCGGAAGTAGACTTTAACTTCGTTATTTTAAATGGAATGCTATAGTTTTTATTACACCATTCAATTATACGTAAGAAAATATGTTGACTTTGATCATAGTTATTGGTACCCAGCGTTTGTTGTTTTCGAGTTATTTTGATTTGAAGTGTTTTTTGGCAAATATTACCATGCATCATGCATATTATAGTTTTCTTCATATTGAGCATTTTATCAAAATCCTACACAAAATGTTGACAGTTTATCGTTTAATTTATTTAAATTATCATTGGTATTATTTCTAGAATGATCTGCGTTTGAATAAACTTTAGTTTATTAGCTTTTATTTACCAAAAATAACTAGCAGACGAACGCATAAATGAAACAATGAAAAGCAATAATATGGCGTAATATTCGACAAAATGAAGGACGAAATATTTCCAGAGAGTTCACTTTATCTATTAATGATACTTTCTTGGAAAATATTATTCATCTAAATCGATTAAAGCACCTCTTACCGAAGAATTTGGTAAAGCAACAAAATATGACAAAACATTTATTCCATTATCTTAATCTGCTGGTGATAGAGATTTATGGTTTCTTGTTATTTTGATCTTTCCAAAACTAAGAAACAGATCCTATCCAAAACTTTATTACATCCGCCATGAATATAAGACGAATTCAAAATGTTGGCGTTGGAATAATTCGCCTTATATTCAAAGGCATTAACAGAAGTGCCTTTCATCACCGATTTTTATGCAATTTGGTATAGTGGTAAAATGGACCAAAATAAGGTTTCCTTAATTTTTTATGCGTGCAGTAAAAGCCCCTGGGGTGAGTTTTAGGGGTTGACAGTTTGGGGAAAATGAGCATTTTTCAAAATTTGGGGTGATCAAACTGATATTCTTTTTTAGAGAGCTTTCTTTTGATGCATCATACATACACAAGAGGGTGAAAAGGGGTGAACTACCCCTACTTTTTTGGTATAATTTAAAAACTACCGTATCGATTTTTTTGGCTTTAAGTATGCTCATAGTACGTTTAAAAATATTAGTTATGTGTTTTTTCCCATTCGCCCTAGACCAACCCCGACGAAGTTACGGGAGTTAAAACATAATCACTTTTCATAATAATAACGCGGTAAAACAAGTTTGGAATGAGGAAAAGAATTTAAACAAAACCGTGAATGCGAAACCGTTAAATGTTATTGCAACGCATTAAAATGTTTATTACTATACTCTGTTCACCGAACAGAGTCAGTAGCCGTGAGCGAAGCAACGCCAATAACCCCCACTATTACACAATAGCCAGTTTCACAAACAAAAAAAAAATAAAGAAAGAAAATTGGATATATAAACATGCAGTGTCATTTCAGTGACACATGGCGACACAGGTTTGGTTTATGTAGATATTTTTACAAAAACAATGGTGACAACCATACGACTGCCATTATTTGAAAATTTAGGGTAAATCATGTGCGGTCAAAGTAATTTGTGAATTTAATATACAAAATGATTTTTAACCTGTTATATAAAAAAATAAATATAATGCAAACAAAATTTTATTTATGTATACAATTTTAACAATAAATGTTTCAAAATGCCCATATTAACTCAATAGGATTTAATTCGCAGTGATATGGGGGCAATCGTAGTATCGTACGATTCTGTTGTTCTGCCATTTCATCGACCACAACTTTGGTGTAATAGCCGCCCGTTCTACAAGGTCCAGCAGTTCACATTTTAGCATGTCAGCTTCGTAAGTAATTAAATTATTCGTTAACCAGACTTGAATATCAGCTTTTTTAGTGGCATTATTGGGTATTTTCTCTGTTTTTCGACTATGGTAAGAAGCATTGTCCATTACAACCACGGCATGTTCGTCTAAATGTGGTAGACTTTTGGCAAACCATTTTTCGAAGACTTCAGCATTCATCTCTTCATGATAATTTCCAGTCTTCTTTGACTCAAAACACAGTAATCCATTTTCTAAAAAACCGTCTTCTGATCCTATGTGGAGAATTATCAACCGCCCACCTTTTCCTGAAGGATCTTTTAATCCTGTCGTCAAGCCTTCAATAAAAGCCTGCCTTGGCGTTATTACTGACATGTCCTTCCATACCTTGTTGACAGTATGTCCAGCGTTCACCCAAGTTTCATCTAAAAAGTATAATTTTCTACCCTCTTCTCGGTGTTTTCGCACTTCTCGTATGAAACGTCTACGCCAGATAATGATTTCGTGCTTTTCCTTAAGTACATTATTGCGTGACCTTTTTGAGAACCTATTACCAAACATAACTATATTAGAACATGTGATAATAAAAAAAAGGATGATCACCGAAAACCAATTTCTTTCATCAATTTCCATAAACAAGTTCGCTTAAAATCAGGTATAGCATCATTTTCTTGTATCAGTGCTAAAATTTTATTCAGCGTAGGTGGTTCGTTTTCTTCAAAAAAAGAATGAATCAATCGTCTGAGAGCGCTTTTGGTATCTTTTCGGTGGTTGAAATTCATTCATTCTTGTGTGTTCATTAAGTATTCTAAATACACTACGCTCGGACACACCTGTAGAGGACTTTTTTTAAATTTATTTTTCCAAAATAAAGATGTACCTGCAAATTACCTGCTGCCGTTGCTGTAAATTGGACCTTTTGCATCTTTGTTTTATGTGGGTTTTCACTATCATAAGTATTAAAGATGTTTAATACACGCTGTTTATCGTCAACTGAGAAATGTTTAGCCGGACGCTTTTTTACTAAAGGAAGAGCAGCGGCTTCATCCATAGTAGCAACACGTTATATAAATACTACAAAACATGTACTGTACGTACTGAAAAGTACGGAGATTAAGAGATAATAACAATAAATCGAAGAAGAATTAAAAGCAAATTAGCGCGAAATCACTTGAAATTCAAATGACAGACGTCAGAAACATACGTAATGACAAGGAAAGTAATAAAAAAGATAGCCGGTCTTGGTTGATCTATGTAAACCGGGCTTACCAATAAAAAAAATCTATTCAAAGTTCGCGCGTGTTTGTGGGAGGAGTTATAATGTCAAATCGCTGACTGTTCGGTGAACAGAGTATAGAAAATACCCTATTCGACAATTTGGGATGGGTGGGGGTTAACTACCCCATTGATAATTTAATGCGGTATTTTCTTTATAAATAAAACAAAATTTTTAGGATTATTTTGTAAGGATTAGAAGTTAGGGGAGGAAACTGTATTTTCGGTTTAAAACCAGAAACTTTCGAATGAAAACAGAAGGATAGAAATTTTACCTAACGCATGTATAGACAGGATTAAATATGAAAAGAAATGATAGCAGCGCTGGGATTCGAACCCAGGTCTCCAGTTTGCCGGACTGTTGCACTAACCTCCATGCTACGCTACAAGGTGTTGGAGGGTTCTTAAACAAGTAATCCTTTCAAACCTGTACATTTCTGGACCGATTTAATGTCATTTACATGCACAATTAAAGGGCCAACGTCACAAAGTTTTAAGGTTGCTACAGTCTTCAGAAACTGGTTCGAAGTTCAGTTCGGCAAAACCCGAAGGTTTCTAGTTTTAGATCTAGTATTAGTCCTAGTGATAGTTCTAGTGACGGTTTTGAAGTTAGTCATAGATTCCATCCATACATTTTTAAATTGAAAAATGATCAATTTCTGCAACTCGAAACTAAAATTAAAATTCATATTTGAGTTTAGCACTCTAAAAAGAACCCCTATACAAAAAGTTGCGGGGGGTGTTTTCATTTAAGTGAGAAAAAAAATTTCAAAACTTATGAATATCACGTGCGCTGTATACCGCTCGCCTAAAATCGAAAAATGACCAATTTCCGCAACTAGAAACTAAAATTAAAATTCATATTTGAGTTTAGCACTCTTAGAAGAACCCGTACACAAAAATTTGCGGAGGGGGTTTTTCATTTAGGGGAGAAAAAATTCCCATACCTATTTAGAAAACTTTATTGTTAGAACAAATGGAAATAAGAAACAAGAAATTGACAAGCAAATTGCAGGAGCCGTATTTGCAACAAATAGCAGTTTTAGATGTATGGACAATCCTAATGTAAAGAAGGCGATTGAATTGTTAAGACCTGGTTACAATCCTCCTTCAGGAAAAACAATTTCCACAACACTTTTGGAAGGCTTTCCGGATGTTGTGCAAACGTATCCATTGACGGATGGTCTAATGTGCATAACGAACCCATAGTGTGCGAAATTATAACCACTGAAAGCGGACAGTATGACACGTACAGCTGAATACTTAACTGATATTGTCAGCAGTATAATTTCATCTTACAAATCAAAATATAGTTGTAATGTGACGTGATTTGTAACCGATAATACTGCAAACATGGCTCTTATGGAGAAAGACCATATAGGAGAAAATGAATTCCAGTACATTGTATTATTCTGTAATAACATATGGCTGTTCAGTACACTATCTGAACCTACTCTACAAAGATTTAGTTATTAATGTTAAAGTTATTAGAGTTATTAATGTTAAAGAACACGTCACACAAGTAGTGAAATATTTAAAAAAATATATAAATCGAAAATCATTAGTGCTGCCAAGTGATGTGCGATGGAACACTATGGCAGATTGTTTGGAAGTGTACATAACAAAATGGGAGAAACTGTTAAAAGTGTGCAATGAAAATAAAAAAAAAAAATAGACAACATAATTTACCAGAAAGTTTCAAATATTGCAGTTAAACGATCAACAGAAGATTACTTAAATATCTTAAAACCAATGTCCAGTGTTATAGCTAACACTGGACAAATTGCAAAAAAAAATGCTTTTCTCTCCGATGTGGTGGAGCCTGGAAAGAACTAGGCACATTATTAGTAGAGCATTTATCACTACCCCAATTAAAATTTTTCGAGAATCGATATAAGCAGGCCCTTACATCAAATCACTACATGGCGTACCTTTTATATGTTTAAGAAGCTTTAAATACAATGAAGGAAATGTATGACAATACGAGTTGACTTCCATTTATTGTAAAACTAGAAGCGAAAATTGAACCATTTTCAGCGATAATGTTTTCAGAAGAAATTCTAAATAATGTCAGTGGGTTACAATGGTGGATGATACAAAAAAATATTCCTGAAGTTCAGAAGCTTCTACCGATTTTAACACTCCGTCTGTCGAGTGCGGTCTACGAGTCCACGACAAAATGATTATGCGAAATATTTTTTAAATTATTTTGCTCAAAACTTCTACGGTCACAGTACCTTTCAAGTATGTGAATATCAACTGTTTTCGCTATAAAAAACTGTTTTTCAAAATTCCAAATAGTCGCTACATAATATTTTGTCCTGACAGACCCTTCCCGATCAAATGTGTAACAATATTCGCAGATGTAATCTGTAAGAATCGTATTCCAGTTGGAACTCTATGTGTTCTTCTTGTGTTTGTAGGGGTATTACCGAGTTATAAAACTATACCTCGGAGGGATCGCAATATATCGCAATATATGGTTACCATATCGTTGACACGCCAGTTTACTATTGAACCCCATTTTGAGGCGTTGTGTTATGTGTTATTTATTTTACAAATATAGAGAATAGAAAAGTGCATAAAAATTATTTATAACTAATATCAAATATCTAGTTAGTAATCTACAAATAGCATACTTACAAATAGGTAAGTAGTATCACACAATTTTCTGATACGATTTGATAAAATAATAAATGATTTATTATTTGATAGCATTGTGATATGGATCCTTATGAAAAGGAGATAGAAAGATTACAGAAACTGTATGAAGAAGTTAGCACGGGCAGTGAAATAGAAGAGTCTGACGATAGTTCGATATCAGATCCAGATTTTGTAAGTATCAGTGATCATGATACAGAAACCGAGCAGGAAAACGTAAATGAAGATGCAGATATTATGCATCAGGATGACGGCGAGGGTGATGAAGATGAACAACCCGTGATTCGTGGTAGATGCTCGTATTTTTTTGGTAAAGATGGAACTATATGGAAAAAGGCTGTCCCACCTAGAAATATTAGAACTCGCAACGAAAACATAGTGTCTCACCTGTCGGGGGTCATCGGTGAAGCACGTGACGCATTATCTCCCATTCAATGCTGGATGTACATGTTTGGAAACTGCATTGATATTGTAGTTGAAAACACTAATTTATTTATTGATAAAATTTCTATTAAATACCAAGATAAGACTGCTTTATTTAGATGGGCTCCATCATGGATCAAGGACACATTTAGCAGAGTATTGGTCATCAGACGGTATGGGATATGAGATATTTCCTGCTACAATGGCAAAACGGAGTTTCGTCCTCTTATTGAAATGCATTCGCTTAGACGATACCACAACTAGAGGTCAAAGAAAAGAAATGGACAAACTAGCAGCAGTTCGTACTATTGTTGACAAGTTCGACGACAATTGTAACAAAACTTATTTTGTGGGCGAGTATGTAACATTAGATGAAATGCTGTTTGCCTTTAGGGGTAGGTGCAATTTCCGAATGTACATTCCAAGTAAACCAAACAAACACGGATTGAAAGTCTTCGCCGTTGTTGATGCCAAAATATTTTTCACTTAACACATAGAAATTTACGCTGGTGTTCAACCCAATGGTCTATACAAAACTGACAACTCTAGCGCTGCAGTAGCCGAAAGAATGTGTTCACAGTTATTAGGATCAGGAAGAAATGCTACAATAAATCGTTGGTTCACAGGATATTCAATTGTAAAGAAACTACTAAGAGAGTACCGCCTTACTGTGGTTGGTACAATTAGAGCCAATAGAAGAGAACTACCTCTTGAAATAACACAAGTTAAAAACAGGAAATTATATTCTTCGTTATTCGCATTTAGTAATGATATGACTGCAGTTTCATATATACCCAAAAAAGGAAAGAATGTGCTTGTAGTTTCAACAATGCACCGAGACGATCATATCGATGAAGCTATCGGTGATCGGAAAAAGCCCGAAATAATTACTTTCTATAATAGCACAAAAAGTGGAGTAGATGTTGTTGATCGAATGATCACATCATACAACGTTGCAAGAAACACAAAGCGTTGGCCAATGGTAATTTTCTATAACCTCCTCAATATAGCAGCAATTAACGCTTTTGTTATCTTCAAAAGCAACATACCAGATGGTGAATTTGCTAAAATTCGCAGACTGTTTCAAAAAAATCTTGGTATGGAGTTAGTAAAAAATAACATGCAAAGAAGAGCCGTTGATCAGCACTTGACCAAAAGTGTGCGTACTTCTGCCTTGAGCTCTCAGGTATTGAAGAGGAGATCATTCCAGAGCCACAACCAGGGAAAAGAGGAAACTGTAAATATTGCAAAAGACGATAAACTCGTTATTTTTGCAAAATGTTGGTTGTGCATGGAGCACATAACAGCGTGCTGCAACGATTGTTTGGGAAATATGGAGACCACAGTTTGAAGCCCTCCAGTTTGTGCATAGAATATTATTCTTTAGTTAAGACATTTTTTTATAACACTTTATATATTTTTAAATAAATATTATTATATAATATTATTAAATATTATTATTATTATATTATTATATTCTTTTCCTTTATTTAGGCGTTGTTTCCAAATTTTGAAAAATATGTTATTAAATTGTAAGCATTTTCTTTAAATCAAATTAACATAAAATGTGAGTTTGGAATTGGCCCTGTATTAGGCTATTATATAGTACAAGCATCATATAAAACATATTTATGAGAAATTAGCACTCGTTCGCACACGTTGGCGTCCTTTAGAGTTTTTTCTATTTTGGACTCCACAGACCACACCCGATCGAAAGTGTTAAGAAAGCGCGCCCGACAGATGGAGGGTTAAAACAATTTCTGTGTGCAGTGTGTTCATCAGCTTCTGTGGAGAGAATTTTCTCTACATTTGGACTTATGCACCTATTTATAAGAAATAAATTAGATGTTGAAAAAGCAGGGAAAGTGTTTTTGTAGAAATATTACAATGATTTTTAATTTTTGTTTAACTGTTTCTGTAAAAAAGACTCACACTTTGTTAATAAAGGTTTTATTATTTTTAATTCTGTTTTGATTTAAACCATTGATTAAAATTAAAAAATCATTTGATTTAAATCAGTCGAACCCTGATAAACGGTAGTTGACGCCAGCTTCAAGTGCAAACAAGCTCAAACACGCTTCTTGTTCGCGTACATTTGAAAACATGGTATATAATATAAGTACGAAGGCTTTCACGACCGGTGTTAATTGAACTAAAATTAGAAGTAACACTAGCACTAACACTAGAACTATCACTAGGACTAACACTAGATCTAAAACTAGAAACTTTCGGGTTTCGCCGTGCGTTTTTTGAAAAAATGTTTGACGTTTCGGATGCCATGTTGCAACCTTCTTCAGAAACTGGTTCTAGCTTCAGTTTCTAACTTCAGTTAGAAACTGAAAGAAAAAGTTAGTTTAGTTCTAACTGAAGTTAGAAACTGAAGTTAGAACCAGTTTCTGAAGAAGGTTGCAACATGGCATCCGAAACGTCAAACATTTTTTCAAAAAACGCACAGCGAAACCAGAAAGTTTCTAGTTTTAGATCTAGTGTTAGTCCTAGTGATAGTTCTAGTGTTAGTGCTAGTGTTAGTTCTAATTTTAGTTCAATGGTATATAATATTTTTCTCGCTTGTTGACGCATATTGGCTCAACATGCGCTGGTAACCAACGCTCTATGTGTTCGTACCCTACGTGCAGAAATCAAGCGTTAACCAGTGTAAGCAACAAGCCCGCTAAGAACAATCTAAAGTTGCCTATTGTGCGAGAGATTTGGGTATTTGGAGATTCGTTCAGATTCACAAAAGGCTGCTTTACAGATGATGCAGTTATTAAACCTGGTAATAGGTGTAAGCATACTGCAATTGTCTGACAGCTTGGATTTTCGACGAATATCCACAACAAACATTACAGCTCAGAGAAGCCGAAAGAGGCTAGGAAATTGATCTAAGACACAAAAGTGATAAAGTTATAACCTTTTTAACCCGGGATTAGTCGCTATATGAGATTTTCTCTCACAGTTTTAATTCAATTATTACAAATTATTTTCAACGCAAAACTGACTCGTGTCGTTCTAGGTACTTTTCTGAATACTCCCACCCCCTTTATTGGCATAACCAGTTTTAACAAATCGCGTCGCATTAGTATTGTACAGAGCTTAATAGAGCAGGTTGCACTTTGTGTGAGATTTTCTCTCATTACGCGACAAAGCACGTAATATTTTTGGAACTGTTTTTAGATTCTCGGTTAATGTTTTTGATTAGTGTAGTGCAATGAATCGAGGAAAAAAACGTGTCGAATTTGCACTTCTAAAATGTGAACAGGAAAACAACAAAGGTAAGCATAGATTTTTCTGCTTTCTCTATCAAAATTAGTAAAATTGATACTGTCTGAATGACTTTCGTGGTTATCTCCCTATGTTTCTTTAGACTAGAAAATGACAAAAACATGCCATGGAACAATTTCACTTCCATTTCGTGCTTGACCTTTTATTATATTTATTTTTGAACTGAAAACTAAAAAATAAACTCGTTTTAGATCAAAATGAAGATATTCAACCTCTTCAAGATTATATTGAAAGATGTGACGAACCAGAAAGCGAAAGGAGCATACACAACACAGATACAGACCAAAGCGATTGTGAAGAAAATGAAGGCCTTGAAGGAAAAGAAAGTTTTGATGAATGTGGTGAAAACACTCCTGATACCTTTTTCCAAAATGCTCCAATTTTCAATGGTAAAGATAAAGTGACAAAATGGTTGAAGCACGCCCCCACTATTAGAGGTCGTACACGAAAACATAATTTGGTAATATTATCAATGTGATGATTTCTTTCCATTTTTTGTAATTAATAAAAATAAAGATTGTTCTTTCGTACTTTATTTAAATGGATATTTTAAAATTTTATCGTTCTACCGGTTTCGGTTCTCTATAGGAACCATCCTCAGGACTCCTCGAACACCTATGTAATATAGAAAAGCAACCATTTAATTCTAAATCATACAAAAACTAAAAACATATTATCGGACATAATCAAAAACACGTTGTGAAACAAAAAATTATAGGTTATGTTACAAAACTTACGTCAATAAATAAACTTTACAAAACCCATGGGTAAAAAACGAATTACAAAAACATTAAATCTGTTCACTAGTTAAAACCGAAATATGAATTATTAAAAAAAATATAAAAGTATTCAAGCTGAAAAACGTGCGCATGGCTTCACAACAGAAAAATAGGTTAGGTTGTTTCCTCTGAAGTTGGCATTGAACCATCGAAAGACCCGAAAATTCAAATTAAAAAATTAAAAAAATTAAAAAATTAAAAAATTTATAAACAAATCTTCCTATTTTAAAAAATCCAATTATAAATCTCGAAAATGCAATTTTAGGGAATTTAAGTATGAAAATAAGGATAAAAAAGGAAAGGAAAAAAAGGAAGGAAGGAAGGAAGGAAGGAAAGGCAGCCAAGGGACCCAATATGGTGCGACATTCAAGTTGCCACCGTGACTTGAACATCCTCGTCCATTTGGGGTTTTAAATAGTGTTAATTAAGGTGGTGTATAAGGCGTTTTCAGGAAGGTATAGAGAGGTCGGTCATTGGTCGCAATTTGGTCATTAAGACATGTCATGTTAGGGTAATTATGTTTGAATTTGTTGATCTCATAGTTTTCTAATGTTTCCATAAGAATACTCTTGTTTTTGCAATGTAATATGGATGAATTTTCCTTTTCGTTGAATTGGTGGTTCTTGTTGAATATAAGATGTCTGCCGAAGTTGGATTTAGGTTGTGTTTTGTGTTCCTTTATTCGCGTTTTCAAAGGTCTTCCTGTCTCTCCAATGTAAGTTGCTTTGCAAGTCCCACACTCGAGTTTATAGACACCGTTATTTTCCATTTTGTCGATTTTATCTTTATTATTAATCAAAACTTGTCCTAATGTGTTATTGCTTTTCGATGTCAAAGTAATGTTGTGTTTCTTAAAAATCTTCTTTACTTTGTTATTGATGTTCCCTTGGTATTCTATGGTTCTGTAGGTTTTGTTGTTATTTTCTGGTGGTGTGTAAAGTGTTGTTTGACTATGAAGAAGTTTTTTGTTCAGCTGTTTTTTAACCATATTATCTATTATCTCTGTTCTATATCCATTGTTTAGTCCAATCTGCTTAATGATATTTATTTCTTTTTTGAAGACGTCTGGTTCTAAGTTAGAGTTAATGGCTCTAAATATATACGTTCTAAATGCAGCCATTTTATGGTTATAGCTATGGTGAGAGTCGCTAGGAATGACGATATCAGTTTGAGTTTTCTTTCTATAAACCTCATAGTGAAAAACGTTGTTCGTTTCATTCTTTTTTATCGTTATGTCCAAAAAATTAATTTTGTTGTCTTGTTCTGTTTCTATAGTGAACTTTATGTTTTTATGTAGAGTGTTTATGTAATTGTGCAAACCATTACTTTACACACAACATTACTTTGACATCGAAAAGCAATAACACATTAGGACAAGTTTTGATTAATAATAAAGATAAAATCGACAAAATGGAAAATAACGGTGTCTATAAACTCGAGTGTGGGACTTGCAAAGCAACTTACATTGGAGAGACAGGAAGACCTTTGAAAACGCGAATAAAGGAACACAAAACACAATCTAAATCCAACTTCGGCAGACATCTTATATTCAACAAGAACCACCAATTCAACGAAAAGGAAAATTCATCCATATTACATTGCAAAAACAAGAGTATTCTTATGGAAACATTAGAAAACTATGAGATCAACAAATTCAAACATAATTACCCTAACATGACATGTCTTAATGACCAAATTGCGACCAATGACCGACCTCTCTATACCTTCCTGAAAACGCCTTATACACCACCTTAATTAACACTATTTAAAACCCCAAATGGACGAGGATGTTCAAGTCACGGTGGCAACTTGAATGTCGCACCATATTGGGTCCCTTGGCTGCCTTTCCTTCCTTCCTTCCTTCCTTCCTTTTTTTCCTTTCCTTTTTTATCCTTATTTTCATACTTAAATTCCCTAAAATTGCATTTTCGAGATTTATAATTGGATTTTTTAAAATAGGAAGATTTGTTTATAAATTTTTTAATTTTTTTAATTTTTTAATTTGAATTTTCGGGTCTTTCGATGGTTCAATGCCAACTTCAGAGGAAACAACCTAACCTATTTTTCTGTTGTGAAGCCATGCGCACGTTTTTCAGCTTGAATACTTTTATATTTTTTTAATAATTCATATTTCGGTTTTAACTAGTGAACAGATTTAATGTTTTTGTAATTCGTTTTTTACCCATGGGTTTTGTAAAGTTTATTTATTGACGTAAGTTTTGTAACATAACCTATAATTTTTTGTTTCACAACGTGTTTTTGATTATGTCCGATAATATGTTTTTAGTTTTTGTATGATTTAGAATTAAATGGTTGCTTTTCTATATTACATAGGTGTTCGAGGAGTCCTGAGGATGGTTCCTATAGAGAACCGAAACCGGTAGAACGATAAAATTTTAAAATATCCATTTAAATAAAGTACGAAAGAACAATCTTTAGTTTTATTAATAATTTGGTAACACATACGCCTGGTGTAAAAGGCTTAGCTCGTAATGCAAAAACGCCGCTTGAATGTTGGAGACTTTTCATTCCTGTCGCATCGTTTCAACAAGTGGTTGATTGCACTAACGAATACCTTAAAATAAAACGCGAAAAGTATAGCCGTGAAAGAGATTGTCCTGACACATATTCTAACGAACTTAGTGCTCTTATTGGTCTTCTATACCTAGCTGGTATAAAAAAAGCTAACCATACCAATATTTCAGAACTTTGGCTAGATGACGGGACTTCTCCTGAATATTTTCGGGCAACAATGAGCGAGAGAAGATTTTATACTTTGCTAAGCGCTCTACGATTTGACAATATTGATGACAGAAATATTCGCAAAGCCACGGATAATGTAGCACCGATAAGAAAACAGTTTGATGATTTTGTTCAGTATTGTAAATTGCACTATACAATAGATGAATACGGAACTGTGGATGAGATGCTTGAAGCATTTAGAGGTCGCTGCAAATTTCGACAATATATTGCTAACAAGCCGGCCAAATACGGCATTAAAATATACGCTTTGGTCGACTCTAGATCATTTTATACTTCAAATTTAGAAATGTACGCAGGTAAACAGCCCGAAGGTCAATATAAACTGGAAAATACTGCTTTTAGTGTAGTCAAGAGAATTATAGAGCCAATTCTCAATACCGGTAGGAATGTCACAAAAACTTTTTTAAATCACTGTGACGCCTGAGCTATTAATATTTTAAATGAGGCAAAAAGTGTTTTTGTATTTAAGTAATGCCTAATAAACATATGATATACACCCATCATCTACAGTTTTTAAGATAATCTCCTACTTATTAAATCACAACTTCATCATTTTTTAATGTTATAATTGAAGACATAAGTGGATAAAGGTGTCATGTCTCATTTTTTCAAAAAATGACTTTATGCATTTGTGGGCACCCCCTGATATTGATCTAACCTTTAATAAACAGGGATTCCTTATTTCCGATATTTTCTGGTAGTTTTCGGATGATAAAGGTGTCATGTCGCACATGCTACATATATTATCTAGTGGAGAAAGGTGTTATGTTACGTTTTTGTTACATGACACCTTTATCAGCTCAAAATTTGAAGGGTTCAGGTTAGCTGTGAAGTATCATGTCATATTTTGAGGTTATGTTCCTCTTGCGTAACATTATTTTTAGACAGTGTTTATAGAGTGTTTCATTTAAAAAGCGATTTTTATTAGCAAATATAAGTAAACCATTATGGGATCTAGGGGTAAACGGATGCTGGAGTTAGTAGAAGCGATAAATAATCAAAACTCGGATGTCAACTTGCAGCAGAATATTAAGAAAAAATTATTAAATACAGAATTGAAACTAAAAGAAATCGAAGCAGAAAAGGAAGATATAGACTCTTCTAACAGACAAGAAACAAGTAATGCTATTCATGATATTGCTGAAGGGCCAGAAGTTAAAAAATTGAAGATATTTGAATTGCAGCCTAAGGTTTCCAAAAAAAGAACCCGTAATCCAGAAAAATGGAAACGGAAAAAAGCTGCTCTATTAAGGCAAAAGGGTCAAGAATATGTATCACAAACTGGAAGAGTTATGGAAAAAAAGACAATAAAGGAAGGAGTACTCTGCAAACAGAAATGTCGCATGAAATGTTCTGATAAATTCAACATTGAAGACAGAAAAGCAATTTTGAAGAAATTTTACAGCTTAGATGTAAATAGTAAGAGTATCCTGATTTTCAAGAGCGTCGAAATTAAGCCAGTTCTTCGTCACCGATTAGGCAGAAAGACATCAAAAAATTACTCATTTAAATATGCAATTACTTATGATAAGCAGCTGATACCAGTGTGTAAAGATGCTTTATGCTCTCTATATAAAATAGGAAGAAAAAAAATTGAAATAACACAAAAACAGTTAAAACTTGGCCAGTCTGCTCCTTCTCCAGATAAGCGAGGGCATCATATAAATCGCCCTCATAAGATAGGTGAGGATGTTATCAACTACATCATTAATCATGTTAATATGTTTCCTGCTGAACAATCACATTACTCCCATAACAAAAATCATAACAAAAAATATCTGTCCTCTTTACTTAATGTGAATCACCTTTACCAGCTTTATATACAGCATTGCAAGGAGAACAAACTGGATGATAAATACATGGTCAAAATTTCATTCTATAGACATATTTTTGAAACAAAGTTTAATTTGTCTTTTGGTCACCCAAAAAGTGACACTTGCAGCATATGTGATGCTGGAGAAAATTCAGTTGAACACAAAAACAACTGGGAATATGCCTTTTATTCCCAAAAAGTAGACAGGCAAATACCAACAAGTGATAGAACAAAATGTTACATAACCATGGATTTACAACAAACTATGCCATTACCCAAATTATCAACATCAAAGGCTTTCTACTTGAGACAAATGTGGCTTTACAACTTTGGTATTCACTGCATCACTCATTCAGACCACAAGTCATATTTTTTTAATTGGACAGAAGACATTGCCAATAGAGGCAGTAACGAAATTGGAAGTTGTTTATTAAGGTTCTGCAAATTACTCAAAAAAGAACACCCTGATGTCGATCACTTGATAATTTGGTCTGATTCATGTGCAGGGCAAAATAAGAATTTCTCCATCCTTTGTCTTTACCAGTATTTTATTCTAAACAAGATTTTCAGAGTCATAGATCATAAATTTCCTGAGGTTGGCCACAGCTACCTTGACTCAGATCGAGATTTTGGTCGTATTGAGAAAGAACTCAGAAAGCATCAAAATATTTTTATTCCGGACCAATATCGGGAGATTATCAGATCTGCAAGTACTAGACATAGTTTATGTTTAACCCTCGTATTCCGGTGCCTGGGTCTATTTGGACCCAAATAAATTTTTGCGAGAAATTGTAATAAATAGATTTGTCGTTACTCAAGGAGTGCGTTAAGTTAGATCGGCGTCAAACGGACGTCCCGACGAAAAAATATGTCTCGACCGTTTCTTTACAGCGCCAGGCGTCTGTCTGTGTAAGAGGCTATAGCGACAATACAATTGCCATTAAATTCTTGATTTAGTTCACAGAAGGTGTATTTTAGAGCAACGATCTACATCGAAAAATAAAATGTTTGCTAATTTTGTAAATAATAATGATGATTATAACAATGAAGTGTCTTCTGATGATGAATGTGCGTCATTGACTTTTAGTGATGCAGTACCAGAAGAAGAGGATTATGAAAGTGATGAGTTTAGTGGTGAAAATAGTAATAATATGTCACACTGTAAAGACCAAAATGTTTGTGGACGAACATGGAGATATATTTCCCCCACAAACAGAGATGCAGAATTTGGTAAATATGATGCTACACTCACAGCAAATTCTGAGGGTGTAGAAACCATGGAACAATGTTTTGATTTATTTATAAATGATGAAATCATGGACATTATAATTACTTATACAAATGAAAAAGCGGTTAAATATTATGAAATGTTTTCAAATAATATATGGAAGCCGGTAGACCGTGTTGAATTGAAGGCATTTTTTGGGATTTTACTAATTACTGGCCGTTTTCGGGAATCACGTGAAAGTAAAAAAGATCTATGGAAGAAAAAGATTGCTTATAGTCGACAAATTTATCTATGTCTCGTGATAGATTTACAAACATTTTACGATTTTTGCGTTTTGACGACTTTCAGACACGAGAAGAAAGAAAAATGACCGATAAGTTGGCAGCTTTGAGAACCATTACAAATATTTTAACAAGAAATTGCAGATAATTACCGAGCGTCTAATGTAGGCACTATTGATGAACAATTAGTAACATTTCGAGGAAGATGTCCATTCAAGGTGTATATGCCGAGCAAGCCGGGGAAATATGGGCTGAAATTATGGGCCCTATGTGACGCTACTACATATTATTGTTGTAATTTTGAAGTGTATTTAGGAAAATGCGGAAACACACCGGAGAAAGGACAAGGACAACGAGTAGTTAGAGTTCTTTCAGAGTTTTGGAAGGGATCTAATCGAACTATCACAACCGACAATTTTTTTACGGATATCTCACTTGCAGAGGATTTACTCAAAGATAACATATTTATAGTGGGAACAATGCGGGAAAATAGAAAGGATTTACCAAAATCTTTGATAACAATATCCGGAAAAGCTCAATTCTCTTCCGATTTTATATTTTCTGAAAATCTAACACTTGTGTCGTATATCCCAAAACCAAGAAAATGCGTAGTTTTACTTTCGAGCGTTCATCGAGAACATGCTATTTCTGACGAAAATAATAATTACAAACCTAATATTATCAATTATTACAATTCAACAAAAAGTGGAGTGGATGTTTTAGATAAAATTCTAAGAGAATACACTTGCCGGAGATGTACACGACGTTGGCCTCTGTCGCTGTTTTTACATTATATAGATATTGCAGCCTATAATGCATTTGTACTATGGCAACTCAAAAATCCGGATTGGGCAACTGGTAACATAAAATCAAGAAGAAAACAATTTATAGAAAATTTGTCTGAACAATTAGTTGCTGCAAACATAGATTCTAGAGCTAGAGCATTTGAAACCAATGCAGTAGTATTTTCGAGACACATTGTGGACGCCATCGAAAGTACAGGCCGAAAAATAAATAAACAAATGAGTACAACATTAGAAAAACGCTCAAGATGTAGCTTGTGTATTGGAAATGACAATAAATATAAACCAAAATGTGATGTTTGTCATAAATATGTATGTAATATACATTCAACATGTACAAAATATATTTTGTGTACAAATTGTAATGATTTAGAATAAATATTTTTTATGTAATTTTTTTAAAATTTTTTTTTTATGTATTATTTTATATCCCTAATAATAGTTCACCTTTAAAATAAAATAAGTCAAAATCATAATGGCAAAAGCTTCATTTTTTCTATTCTACGTAAACAAAAACTGTTCGGGTCTCGGTTGACCCAGGCACCGTCCGCAACGGTTGGCGAAACGTCAGTACTGCGAGGGTTAATAAGAAAGTACGTGATAGGAAATATTCTATTTATTACTATTTTTTGAGGTTACAATAAATTGAATCCAGAACTTCACAAGAAAGTTCCAGTTTAAGATGTGTTATGCTAGTTTACTCAAAAGTTTAAAAATGTGACATGACACCTTTATCCACTTAATGTCTTCAATTAATTAAATAAGAATATCATATTAATTAATATCTCAAATTGTTTACAAAACTACAGGGTATATATGGGAAATAAAATTTGTTGTAATTTTAGTGATTACGTCAGAAAGGAATGTTTATTTATATACCTATTTATAAGAGAAACAAAGTGGTGTAACCCCTTAAAAATAGTGTGCTAAATGGGTTGCCTATGCGTAAAGAAATTTCAAAACAACTTACTTTTCTCCTGTTCCATAAAAGTCAACCTCATATTTCTTGCCATTAACTGCAACAACCTTAAACAATAATACAGATAATATTTCGCTTCTTAAAAATTAATAAAACATTTTACCTTTGCAGGCCAAGCTGGGTATCCCTTAACTTTGGCGAAAACCATATCACCAACGTTGAACGCTTTTTTACTCATATTGACCCAAAAAACCACACAAGTACACCGATTAATAACTAAACTTAAGTATGAACGAACTTATTTTCGCTGCCTCTTATTTATTAAGCGCGCATTATACTCACAGAACTCTCTTTTCGGTATTTTTGTGTTAATTTGTTAACTCTAAATCTAGAGGAATTATCTGTTAAAATGGCGGTTGTTTTGACAGGACGCATATACTCATCAGGTTGGGCAACCTAAATTTATGCGTGTACATTTCATTTTAAATCCATTTATAATCGTTATTAAATTAAAATATAATTTTAATTGTGTTTTAATGCTTTTAAAACGTATTCTTATTAAATTAAAGTTAATAACAAAATGCGTAATTAATTAAAATTTATTGGAATGATTTTGACATAACCTCAAAAATAACAATAAAATTAACTTAAAAGGATAACAATTAAAATAAACATGAATCCCTTAACGTAAGTATTATTAAATTATTACCATAAATCATATATTTGATTCATTTTCCATAGGAATATGAAAAATGTTAAAAAATTAAGCGAACAAGAGCTTAATTTTAAAAATAAAACATCCTGGCATGATCAATACCGATCAAGTGCTTGGGTTTTCGTCGGGGGTCTCCCTTACGAGTTAACAGAAGGCGATGTAATTTGCATTTTCTCCCAATATGGTGAAATCGTAAATATAAATTTAATTCGAGATAAAGACACGGGGAAATCGAAAGGTTTTGGATTTATATGTTATGAAGATCAACGTTCAACAGATTTAGCTGTTGATAACTTCAATGGAATCAAAATTTTAAATAAAACGATAAGAGTGGATCACGTTTCTGATTATAAAATGCCGAAAGATTCAAAGAAAATTGATAATGAAACCAGAAGATTACATGAAGAAGGTTGTGCTCCACGAGTAATGGATGTTAAACCGGTCATTAAAAGAGAAGATGAGTTCCGGGAGACTTTAGCTGATCAGATTGTTAATGATATTAAATTACCACCGCGTTTGCCAATTTATGTTACAACAGAAATTAAACAAGAAAAAGTTGATGAAGAAAAAAATGAAGGGGAGGAGAAGAAAGATAAAAAGAAAAAGAAGCATAAAAAGGAAAAAAAGAAGAAAAAGAGTAAAAAAAGGAGGAAATCAAGTGATTCCTCTAGTTCTGAAGATGATTTGGATGAACGAAAACATAAAAAAAGATAGATTAAGTTATAGGATAATTTTGTTTTATTGATACAATTAAAATTTATTAAAAAAGTATTTGTTTTATTTTTAAACATTTATTTTTCTTTGGTTTAAAGTATCATTTACTTTTTTAACAAATTCATCTTTACTATTACATTTTCTAAATAAATCATAAACTTTAATCGATTTATTATCCTCTAAATAAAATCTTAACGAATTTGGGACACCCCTAAAAATAATTTTTCCACTACCTAAACATTCATTATTCTTATAAAATACTGCATATTGTCCTTCAGTTATTGCTTTAACTGGTCTTGATAAACGTACAATGAGTCCATGATCAGTTTCAAATAAATCACAATTGGTAGTCTCATGAGTATGTTGAAATCGAAATTCACAATTAAAAACATTGGAGGTCTCTAAATGTTTTGGTTGTTCACATATCCAGTGTGGTTTTGAAGTACAAAAGGTTTGAGTGTATAATGAAGGGTGTTCTGGTCCTAAAGCAACGTAAATTGAATTGTTTTCAACGTTTTTTTGTGCGATAAAATATCCTTTTGATATTCCACCGATTCGGCTTCTTTGTCCTAATGTCCAATGATGAATTCCGTTGTGTTTTCCAACGATTTCACCTGTATCTACGTCGATAAAATTACCTTCTTTATTTTCAATGTACTAAAAAGAAAGACATTTTTTTTTGAGTTTGCTAGTGGAAAGAAATTGTATAATTTTAACCACATATAGACATTAAAATTTTATGCCAGCGTTCCATGTTTTTGTTTAGGTTTTGACTAAAGCTTGCAAGTTCCTAATCAAAGTTGAACTAACTGAACAGTACATTTTGTCATAAGTAGCAAAATGTATTGTTCAATAATCAGAATATACTTTTAAAGTTACCTACTTCCATTTTATTAAGTTCACTTCAAGATTTGTTATTCTTTTTGAGATTATGCATTTGATGATGTTGTACAAAATATAACTTCTTAAATTAATAGTAACAAAATATATTATCTTAAGGTTACTTCATGAAACCAAGACAATAAATCAATACGACAGGATTAGACATACTTTAAATAAATAAATAATACTTAGGGGAGATCGTGGATGGTTTGCGCGATCTCTTGTACGTATTGATAATGCGATCGTCCAGCTGAGACAAGTAAATAACCGCCCCTGGTTAGTTGTAACGTGACACAGTGGTTTCTTTATTTTTTAAGTCTTCCTTGAAATATTTAAAGGTGGGAACAGATGATATTTTTATAACATAGTTTAACTTTCAACAACGGAACATGCAGAAACTTGGCACTAATTAATACCCTGACGCCTGAAACACTAACTGAAATAACAACTACGACATGTAATAGGATCTATGGCGAGAAAAAGATTATAAACATTAGAAAGGGACAAATTTACTGGTGGAACGGTAGCGTGAAAGAGGCAAGAGAACTGGCAATAAGAAGTAGACGCAGACTCACAAGAATAAATGGGAAAAGTGGAAAGGAGGAAGAAAAAGAGCATGCTAAAACAGAATATAACACAGCCAGAAAACAACTCAGACAATAAATAAAGAAGGCGAAGAAAGACGCGTAGAAGAAATTGTGTAATGATCTCGAACAAGATGTATTGGGTGACGTATATAAAAGCGGGCTTAAGAAAACCAAAAATCATACTAATGTAATAATGAGCGAAAAGGAAGCCGCTGAACTAATTGGTAAATTATTCCCTCCCGAAAGTGGACAGAGATGGGAAAGAAAACCGACGAAAGTAGAAGAACTATGCAGAGAAGTCACAACAGAAGGACTAATAACGCATGCAAAAAAAAATTGTAAAACAAAAAAGCTCCATGTTTAGATAAGATAACGCCAGAAATCTTGAAAAATATGCTGCCTGTGGAAACCCAAAAACAAGTAGACATGTACAACAGACTGCTCAAAAATGGCAATCTTCCGAAAATATGGAAAAATGGGAAACTCGTTCTAATAGAAAAGCCAACAAAATCGACGGAAACATCATATAGGCCCATTTGTTTATTGAACTGCTTTGGTAAATTGTACGAAGCTATCATAAGAGAACGAATTTTAGAAGAGTTAGAGGCAAAAGGAAGCCTATCCAGAGACCAGTTCGGTTTCACGAGAGGTAAATCTACGGTGGATACAATAGAAGAGGTACTACATAAAACAAAATAAATTGATAAATTTAGAAGAGGGAAGAAGAAGAAGTGCACCGTGCGATCAAATCATTGATGGGATTATTGACAAGGGTACAGCACCACAATTGGTGAACTGTGTGAAGGATTACCTTAGTGACAGATATATCGAGTACAATAACGTTTACTATCAGATAACTAGAAGTGTTCCGCAGGGATCGGTCCTTGGTCCACTCCTGTAGAACATTTTCTTTGATAAGATTCTCCAGATAAATGAAAAACACGAGGACGTAAGCGTAGTAGCATATGCCGATGATCTGGCAATAATAATCTCCGGATGGCTGGTGGGATGGAAACAACGCAGATGGAAACCATGGGATTAGAACTTACCCCAGAGAAAACCAATATACACTAACTGAACAGTACATTTTGTCATAAATAACAAAATGTATTGTTCAATAATCAGAATATACTTTTAAAGTTACCTACTTCCATTTTATTAAGTTCACTTCAAGATTTTTGATTCTTTTTGAGATTATACATTTGATGATGTACAAAATACAACTTCTTAAATTAATAGTAACAAAATATATTATCTTAAGGTTACTTCATGAAACCAAGGCAATAAATCAATACGATAGGTTTAGACATACTTTAAATAAATAAATAATACTTAGGGGAGACCGTGGATGGTTTGAACACGAGGATACAGGCGCGATCTCTTGTACGTATTGATAATGCGACCATCCAGCTGAGACAAGTATGTAAATAACCGCCCCTGGTTAGTTGTAATGTGACACAGTGGTTTCTTTGTAATATCTTCCTTGTAATATTTAAAGATGGGAACAGATGATATTTTTATAACATACTTTAATATTTTATATTTTACATTTAATCTGCATGTAATGGTGTGATTGCATCAGGTATGAATACAATGGACAAGATTGTCCAATATATCCCCGTTTATCCCTATCATTTAATTTTAATACTTTTATTACATCTTCTTTAGATGCCGCGTAAATTTAAGAAGAAAACTGAGCGAATTTTTCCAGAAGGTGACCTACAGCAGACAGAGGAAGATGTTCTAATTAGTCATGGAAGTTTACGCCACGTAGCAGCTGTTCGAAACGTAACAATGCCCCGTCTAGCTCTTTATGTAAACAAGGCCAGAGAAGTGGGCATAGAAAATCAACCATTTAAATAAAATGTTCATAAAAAACAGGTTTTCTCAAATCAAATGGAAAAATCACTGACAACGTATTTATTCATTTAATAAATGCAGGCAAATCGCTTTACAGTATGCCGAAGTAAATAATATAAAATTTTTAGAATCTTGGAAACAAAATGGAAGTGACTGGTTTACTGAATTTATGAAAAGAAATCCTACATTATCAATTCAAAAACCTGAGGCTACGTCCCTTGCCAGAGTGATTGCCTTTAACAGAACTACTGTGAATGAATTCTTTGACAAATTTAATGCCGTTAAGGGAAGAATGAAATTTAAACAGTATTCAAGCAGATGTATTCAACCTAGATGAAACAGGTATTACTACAGTGCCTCCGGTAGTCGAAGTAATTGAACAGAAGGGTGGAAAGCAAGTTGATAAAGTAACTTCGAGAGAGCGATGAGAACTGATGACACAAGTTGATATAATTTGTGCAAATGACAACTCTTTACCTCCCGTGTTTGTGTTTCTTCGTATCCGTTTCATGGAAGATGGTGGTGAAGATGAATACGACTTCTAAACCGGACGCGGCGCAGTGATTAGTTAGTAATTGCTTGTAATTAATATAAATTTATTATTAATTAGTTTTTCATATTAATTAGATTTTGTCACTTCGAACCAGTTTCTGAAGAAGGTTGCAACATGCCATCCGAAACGTCAAAAATTTTTTCAAAAAACGTACGACAAAACCCGAAAATTTCTAGTTTTAGATCTAGTGTTAGTCCTAGTGATAGTTCTAGAGTTAGTTTCAATTTTAGTTCAATTAACATTGTTCGTGAAAGCCTTCATACTTATAGCTTCGGATTTATTACAAAATCGATTGGATAATTTACGTATAGCAGTCATAACGGATATACTAAGCAATCTTTGAAATTTCCAAGATCATAAATCTTACAGTTACTTTGATAAGAAACGTTGCTGTTTAGAAGCTAGAAGCTGATTCAGCAAATTTCTTGACAGAGCGAAGTGGCCGAAGTGATTGCAATTTTTGAATCAAAAGAAAAAACCGAAAAGTGGAAATGAAAATAAATTTCGTAGAGAAAAGGTTCAAGCATTTCCCACATCTAAAACTATACGCTACAAATGTTTCATTTGCGAAAAATCACAGCGTATTTCAGTGTGATGAATTTAAAAAATTATCGCACGATGAAAGATATAATTTAGTTAGGGAAAAAAATTATATTTCAATTTTCTGCGTTCAGGACATACCACTACTAACAACAAAAGAAATTTAATTATGAACCAAATTGTCCAAATTGTAATAAAACACACTTTTCATGAGAAGAGAGCAATATCAACAGGTTCCATCTCAAACAACTATACTTAAAAAGGAAGATAACACTAAGCTGATCACGAATATCTTATATTAGTCAAATTAAGTGCAAATCAGAACAATTACTACTATCCACTACGCGTGATGAAATGGCTTTAACACAGCGTTCATATTCGGAGATTTATTAGATAATGGATCTCAAAGCAATCTCATAACCAAAGAAGCATGCGACATTTTGAAATTAAAATGTGCAAAAAACGGATGGTTCATGATTTAGGAGCACAGGAATGCAACAATTATAAGAATTATTGATATTGAAATTAAATAACTAAATAACAAATATGCGACAACAATAAGTTGCTTGGTGATCGACAAAATATCGGATTGTGTACCAGCTACCAGTATCAACATAATCAATGTAAATATCAATACAGCTAGAAAACACAAACAGCTGCTAATAATATATCAATCTTTTTACTTTTATTGAATTCATTGTCTGCTAATTGAACGTCATAAGGAATATTTAAATTGCTTATGTTGATACAGGTAGCTGGTACACAACCCGATATTTTGTCGATCACCAAGCAACTTATTGTTGCTGCATATTTGTTAATTAATGATTTAATTTCAATGATTCCTATAATTGTTGCATTCCTGTGCTCCTAAATCATGAACCACAATATCCGTTTTTGCACAGTTTAATTTCAAAATGTCGCATGCTTCTTTGGTTATGAAATTGCTTTGAGATCCATTAGCCAATAAAGCTCTGAATCTGAACGCTGTGTTAAACCCATCTCGCACTTGAAAACAAGTGGTTGTAATTTAAATATGAATTCTCGAATAAATTCAAAACGTTAGTTGTTAGTAAAACGGAATCAAGTAAAAACTTGGAATTATTATGGAAGGCTAGAGAAGATTATTTACATTATTCTGTTCAGAAGAATCAAAAATTAACAAGAAACATTTCAAAACGTGAAGTTCTTTCAATAAGTAGTGTGAAGTTTGATCCATTAAACTTACTTGGTCCGTTTCATATAATGGCGACGCTTTTTATGCAAATGTTAAGGAAAGAAAATCTTGCTTGGGACGAGCCATTATCTGAAGATTTGTACAAAGTAAGAATGACATGTATTATAGATTATGTGACCATACGTTCCGTTTTGAACGGGATTGTCCCGTTTTTCTGTTAGTAGTCTCATCTTCCCGAATAAACTCTAAAACGTCCCGTTTTCATAATCAAATTAGTGCATAAATCTCATTAAGTATCTAGCTGTATTTACACAGCTTTTTTTATTAGTAATATTTCGTTTCTTTGTTTGCGAGACTTATACCAAACATGCCTAAATGTAAGTGTACATTTTTTTGAAACTTGAAGGGGGTAAATAGAAAAAGTGTAAACAATATTTATACAAAACCGAGCACATTGTTGGAACAAAAACTAATAGGTATTGGCTGTGAAGTTCATAATGTCCACAATGCAATTAAAACAGCCGATTGCTTACCAATTGATTTAGAATGCATTATTGTCAAAATGTACTTTTTTAGTATTTATAGTGTACGCATTGAAACTGTAAAAGAATTCTATGACTTGATAGGTACAGAGTATAAAAGAATGTTGGGTTACAATAAATCTAAATGGCCTGTACTTGAAGAGTGCTTAAAATGTTTGTGAGATTAGAAAACTATTTTAGATTGCTAATCTAAGAAAATAGTCTTCTAATAGGTATTCATTCTAATAGTTACTCTTTTAATAATTAGTCATCTAATGCCCGAATATATTGAAGTTGTTTTTTGGCAATCAAATATTTTGTGCACGGTTTTCACCAAGCCGCTTTAAATACCGAAGGACAAAATATATCAGCAATGGATGTGAATGTAACAAACCGTTTAAAAGATAAATTGTCTTTAGAAAAAATTCAGTTTTTATCTCACACGTTGCACGAAATTTATTAGTAAAGATGATCAAAATTGGAGCTTGGCTAACTGCTTGAAAAAAGTAGTTGAGTATAATTACTAACTATTTCCACGAAAATAGAAGCATAGAATAATTACAGCTACTACAATTAGTAGTTAAGTATCTAATTACAGTAAAGCTTCGCTAATCCAAATCAATGAAAATCAGTTGAATTTAAATGATGGAAGCATGCGGATTATAGTCAAATTGTATTAGATAATAACATTATCTGCTGTTTATCTTGCAATACATGATACACTAAAACTTTTACTAACTTCCCCACTTTTAATTCGGTTATCCCAACATCTTCATGGAGAAATTGCCTTATTTGCTACAGCATGATACATAAATTATTGAATGGACAGTGGAATGCTGCCATTAGGTTCTTCTTTCTCAGCTGATTTTTGAAATACACATCTCTATCATTTTGCTAATAAATTACAAGGATTTGCAATCCTTAGAAAGTATGGACCCAGCATTTTTGATAGAAATGCTCTTCAGTGTTTTGGAATTAATCGTCTTTCTCTGCAGATAGAACGAATAGTCTCTAATAGTTTTTCAACTACACAATAAGAAGCAGTTGTAATGCCTAAAAGGGATTGGCTTGCACTCTCCAAAAAAGTCTGATAAAATGAGCAAAGTTTTACAAGCAGTATCTAGTTTTTCATTGACAGTTTTAAAACTTTTTTTCAGTTTTTTGTCAGTTAAAGCTTTTAGTAGATATGATGACGTTGTATTTTGCAACAGTATTTGATACTTTGGAAGGAAAATTAAATTTTATTAACAGTCCTTCGCTTTTTACCATAAAACTGTCTTCTGCCAGCAGTATTTAACCTTTAATTAACAGTTTATGGACTTCTTACGTAAAGATTGTGCATTTTGTTCAATAATATTTAATATTTTCAAAGCATAGTCAATTGGTTTATCAACAGTATCTAGTTTTACAAATAGTATCAAGTCCTTTGGAAGTATTTTAAGTCTTCCAAGGGCAGTATCAAATTTTCTGGAAGTAGTATTAAGCCTTCTAAAAGCAATATCAAGACTTCCGGAAGTAGTATCAAGTTTTCTAAAAGCATTTCAAGTCTTTTGGAAGCAATAACAAGCCATTTAGAAGCAGTTCAAATCTTCTAGAAGTAATATCATGTCTTCTAGAAGCATTTTAAGTCTTCGAGAAGCAATATCAAAACTTTTGGAAGTAGTATTAGGTTTTCTAGAAGCATTCCAAGTCTTCTGGGAGCATTTCAAGTCTTTTGAAAGTAATAACAAGCCATCTAGTAGTTCAAATCTTCTGAAAGCAATATCAAGTTTCCTAGAAGTATTTCAAGTCTCCTTGAAGCAGTATTAAGTTTTCTATAAGCAATATTGAGTCCTCTGGAAGTAGTGTCAAGCTTTCTAGAAACATTCTAAGTCTTCTAAAAGTATTTCAAGTCGTCTGAGATCATTTCAAGTCTTCTGAAAGCAATATCAAGACTTCTAGCAACAATAACAAGGCTTCTGGAAGCATTGCAAGTCTTTAGGAAACTGTATCAAATTTTGTAGAAGCTGTATCAAGTCTAACTTAAAACCAAATTTTAATAATTTTAGACTGCACCTTATTATCGACAAAAGTACCTAGATTTGTCCCGTTTTCCGTCGCAATAAAAACGGTCACATTAATTATAGATGACCTGCCAACTACAATCGAATTACAAATTTTTTGTAATGCTTCTCTAAAATACGCTTTTAGAGAAGCATATGGCGCTTATGTATATGTAAAGTCTGAAAACGACAATGGAAATATTCAAATTGATAAAATGAAACAAATACAAAAGGAACTTACATTAAAAATTGAGTTGCTATATTATGAGTGTGATTCGACTATTGGACTAAGTTGGTTAAGAGGAGATTGTCGTAAATGAAAAACTTACGTATCAAATAGAATTACTGATATTCAACAATCAAACCGACGTGAATCATTGGAATCACAAAAGTACAAACGATAATGCTGCGAACATGTTAAAACGTGGCTGAAACGTGATTTCGAAATAAGTGTTGAAGATTCCTGTGATTAAAATGAAGATCTAAAAATGCCAAAGAGTGAAAAAATAAAAGTTTTGATTAACTTACAAGTCGATTAATTTGAAGTATTGAATTGATTTTGTTACTGTTTACATTTTGAGACTTGTGCATAATTGTAAATTTCCAAAAGAGAAACGTCTAGATCAGATAACAATAAATGAAATCAAAAACGCAAGAATTCTTGCGCAAGATCTCCGAATTCTTGCGGAGATCTTGTTGTGGTAAAAGAAAACTGATTTCCAAAATTTGTAATTCACTTGTAAAAAATCAACAGAAAAATCAAATTTTGAAAAACCTCCTCAATAAAAAAATAATATATACTTCTTGTAGGAAATTTTGATATTAGCTAAAACTATACACAGCACTGTCAGTGCGACTAACGACAAAACAAACACTACAATGTTGCATTCAACTAAGCTAATTATATAATTTCTTTGGGTGTAGATTTTAAAATACCTATTGATGTAATCTTTTTTTACCTCAGAAATAAAATCTTGAAAATTCCTGGACCCAATAAAACAAATTCCCATACTTTCCTTCTTCTTTGCTACAATTTCCAGCCCATTTTGTACAGCGAGAGATTTTACTTCTGGTTTTGTTAATTCACTCAGCGGAAACATGGTTTTCCTTAAAGCATTTTGATTGATTTGTGATAAAAAAAACGTTTGATCCTTTATTTTATCTCGAGGTAATAATAACTTTGCATCTAAAATTAATCAAAGCATAATCCTACTTCAATTTATGATTTTACTTTTAATACTCTGGTTAGGATCATATTTTTCCAAATAAGCTCCAAAACTATTAGCGGCATAATGTCCAGTAGCAATTGCATCTGCTTCTAAATTTTCAACGGCATGTTTATAAAAATAATTAAATTTTATGTTCTTGTTGCATAAAATATCCGGATTTGGTGTGTACCCAGTCTCATATTCTTTAATTAGATTTCTAAAATTAATTTAATTACTTAAATGTATGCATAATAATATAATTAAGATATTACAGAAATACTTCATTCCAATATTCTTTCACGAAATTAAGATGAATTAATGGTATATTTAATTTCTCACATACAATGGAAGCATCTTTGTAATCTTGATCAGCCGAACAAACTCCTTGTTCATCTGCAATGTCCCAATTTTGCATAAAAACACCTTTTACATTGAATCCTATAAAATGATTTAGTTTATGTTTGAGGTTATGACACGTTTTTTATATTATTCGTACAAATTCAAACCTTTCTTTTTTAATAATAAAGCTGTAACAGCACTATCAACACCTCCAGATATACCCACAACGATATTCTTTAATTTTAACATTATAAAGGAATTTATATCGTTAAAGTAAGTTTAAAATTATTTGAGGTTAGGTATTATCATAAGATTTTCTGAAACATAAATTAATTATGTAAATAAATAAAGGTATTTTGTTAGATAAAATATCTCGATTTGGTGTGTACCCAGTCTCACATTCTTTAATTACATGATTCAATTATCAAATTTAGGTGAAAAAAAGATAATTAAAAAATTACCTTATTCCAATATTCTCTCAAGAAATTAAAATCAATTAATGGTATATTTAATTTCTCCATTAAAATGGAAACATCTTTGTAATCCCAATCATCCAAATATACACCTTTTATATTGGATCCTATATAATGATTTAGTTTTAGGTTATTTCACGGTTTTCAGGGTTCATACAAATTCAAACCTTTCTTTTTTTAATAATAAAGCTATAACAGCACCATCAACACCTCCAGATACACCAACAATGATATTCTTCAATTTTAACTTTATAAAAGAATTTATATATCATTAAAGTAAATTTTAATTTATTTGAGGTTAGGTATCAGTACAAGATTTTAATTTTTTGTTTAGAAATTATTAAAGTCTCGAAAAACTTCACACGAACTAAAAGTTTTGGAATGTCTTCATCTATCCAAATGAATATTTTTTAAAGTATTTATCACCTTCCTACAAAAATTTAAGCAAAAATTGGCCGGTGGTAGAAAAGAGGTTGGTCCTGAGCACGCCCGAACCAATTGGAGGTTACAATTGTAGCCGGGCACAGGCCTTAAAGTTAATCTCATATTATCTTATTTACAATTATTTATATTTTTAAAATCACGGGCATATAACAAAGCATTTTTTTTTAATTTAATAAAAATAAAATTTAGAAATTTTAATAAACTGGTCCATCATCCAAATTATCATCTTCTTCATCAAAAGCTTCACCATTATCAAAATAATTATTAGCATAATCAGTCCCTTCATCCATTTCTTCATCGGCATCATCAAATGTTTCCTCATTTTCAACATCTTCATCCTCAACCTCCTCCTTTACAGCAACATCATCAGTATCATTCTCCAATTTTTCTAATCGATTCAACCTATCCTCAACATCAACTTCCTTTTTGACTTGTTTTTTAATTCGTTTAGCACTCATTTTGGGGCGCAATTCAGCAGGAAATAATTCCCAATCAAAATTATTGGTCGCTGAAGGCAATTGTGCTAATAATTTGTCTATTTCCTGATCGGATTTGGTTACTTTCGTTTTGGAAACTCTTAAAAAAGCTGTTGAAAGATACATGTGGTCTATGATGTCTTGTCTGAGAGTTAATAAATAATCTAAGTCTTCAGATGGTTGTACGGGAACGGGTTGTCTATTTAATGGTGGGTAAAGTGGTGGAGGTTGGGTTACTGGACCGGGGATTGAATCGTTTGTGCCTGCCCCAATACTTGCTAATTGATCTCGACTAAAAGATTTTGAGTTCCCACCTCGACCTCCTCTTCCTCTTCCACGACCAGCCATTTAAATGTTCTTAATGTTCAATTAAATTCCATAAATTAATTTGCAACCTGTAATTTTTTAATATCTTTGGTGATTTTGGTTACTTCCTCTTCTTTATCTTGGAAATCCTCCTTCAAAAAAGAATTTTTATTTTTTCTTTATTACAATCAATTTATGTAACTTACAATATCATAAATCACTTTTACTATAAGTGAACAACTCGGGCACGTTGCTATTTCTTCTCCAGCAATAAGATCGGCCTGAAAATACATAGTTTAAATTGCAAATCGATTATAACCTCACTTTTAGATTTCACGTTGACGTTTTACCTTTGAAATTTCAAATCTATCTCCACAAGGACAAGGGTAATGATAAATTTCTTCTTCTTCGTCGTATTCGAAATCTTCGATTTCTATTTCATCGTGAAATACAGACATTACTGACTAAATTAAAATAGATAATTTAATGCGTAAATTTTTTTTAGGTTAAGACATGAGTATGACAGATTTTGATTAAAACTTCACATTAATTTCAATAGATGTCATAACTAAAAATATATTAAAAAAATAATTTCAATAATTATTTAACTTAAAATAATTAGATTAAAAAAAATTTTTTTTGAATAAATTCAGATAAATGATTTATTTTAAAATTATTGAGATTTTTTTGATAAATTGTATCGGTTAAATTCTCTTCTTTACCGACGTTGATTCGGTTGACGGAATATAGTTCGGTTAGTATGGTGCGATGGAGCTGTCATCGACAAGCGGGTAGAGTGTTTTTGACATCGAAACGCAACGAAACGACCATTTATCAAAATTATAACGGTTGGAATGTTACCGGGAGGATTGCTGGCGAATTTCAACCTGCCCCGAAACGATTTTTCAATATTTTTACATCGAATCTGGGCCAAACTTTAATATGGTTATACAGCAGAAAAAAAAGTTTTATACTGTAACAAATCTACCGGTTTTGAACTGAAATTTAAATTTAATCCAAAAGCGAGTAAGATTAATTTGAATACAGTTTTTATTTGTTTGCATATACGAAAGATATAAAGAAGGATTTGTATGATTCGGGGGTTGAACCTATTTGAAAAAATTGTACTTACTAAATACAGTGAGTCACAAAAGTATACATACACCAAATAAATTCAGTGCCGATCATAAATACATAATTTATTTATCGTGATTGTATAAGGTATGTATTATTACTAAAGACCGGATTTATAGAAAATATGCTTATGCTCAAAATTAAAGGCATTACAAATATATTTAAATATCTTTATGAATCAGTTAAGAATAAGTGAAATAAGACCAGGTTAGTTACAGTATGTAAAAACCGTATTCGTACACCCACCAAAAAATTAGAAAATCACGAATTCCTCAAGAAAGATAGTACAAAGTTAAAATTTTTTTCATGATTTATTTTACTTAGGAAAATAAAAGCAGAATTAACATACATATCTTGGATATCAACTTCAAAAACTGAACATTAAAGGGCATAGTATTCATACATGAGCAACAAAAACCGTATTCGTACAGTAAGAGGTTAAATGAAACTAAGCAAATTATATGTTTGGAATAACATTAATATTTTGTTGGGTATCCTCTATGGTTGAGAACAGCATTTAAACGCCTTGGCATCGATTCTACCAATTTTGTTGTTAATTGAGGTGGTATTTTAGCCCATTCTGTCTTTAACGCCTTTTTAAGGTCGATTACGTTTCGAATATGGCAATATTTCAATTTCTTCTTAAATATTGACCATAAATTTTCGATAGGGTTTAGATCTGGGCTTTGTGGTGGTGTTTTCAGGTATTTTGGGCAATTGTACAAGATCCAAAGTCTACTATCTAGCGCGGTATGCTTCGGATCATTATCCTGTTGAAAGATAAAATCTCGCAAACATCCCATTTTTTCAGCACTTTGCTTCAATTTTTTTTTAAATGTTTATATACCCTTTCGCAGTCATTATTCCATCTATAAAATCTAAATTGCCAACTTCTGCTGCTGAAAAACACCCCCACACCATCACCGACCCTCCACCATGCTTGAATGTAGGTATCATGTTATGTGGATATAGGCCCGTGTTTTTCTCTCGCCAAATTCTTATTCGTCCATCTGATGTTTTAATGTTGAATTTGGACTCATCTGTAAAAATTACCCGTTTCCAGAAGTTAAAACCCTTATTTTGGATTTTTTTTGCAAATGCAATTCGTTTTTGTTTATTAATCCTACTTATGAATGGTTTTCTAACAGCATACCGACTTTTAAATCCAAATTTTTGTATGTAATTTCGCACCGTTTGAGGAGTAACGCGAATTCCAAAATCTTCTTCAAGACTAGCAGCTAGTGTTACACCACTTACGGAAGGATCCTTACGGATTTGATGACGTAAGAATGAACAATGTCTTCTCGTTAGCTTCGACCGATTTACGTTTCGTCGTGCTTTGTTAACTTGGCCTGTCTTTTTATAATTCGATACCACGTATTGCATAGTAGAAATAGCGTTTAAATATTTTTGCGATTTCACGCAAAGATTTTCCTTCTACACTTAGCAGCAGAAGTCTGCGTACAAAAAACTTCTAACACTTTAACTGAAAAAATAAGGGTCATGATCTAATGTGATAAACTTCATTTTTTTTTATTTTGTGTATTAACTACATATAATTCTATTAACAAAATATGCATCAATAAAACAAATATTAATTACAAAAAAAATTAAAATTAAAAATTCTCCAAATAATGCGTATGCAAAAATCTGCGTACAAATAAAGACGCCTTCTCCAAAATATACTTATTTACTTAAATACGTAGTTGGCGATGTACGCTTTCCGATTTAAATAAAAGATAATCGGTGTCAATTATATTAGCAGAGGCTTAGAAGCTAAAAGTTAGAATGGACACGAAAGGAAAGGAAATTGAATTGGGAGAGAGAAAAATTATTGTAAAGTTATGGAAAGAGGGAAAATCTTTTCGAAAAATAGGAGAAACTGTCGGCAGGTCACACTCTTCCATTCAAAGAGTAATTAATAATTATAAAGACACTGAAGATTACCTCTCACGTCCGCGATCTGGTATACCACCCCTTTTAACAAACCGAGAGAAGCGAAAAATTGTACAGCAGGTTAGAAAAGAACCTAGGCTGACGGCAAAAAAAATAGTAGAAAATGTACAAGAAGAATTTCATAAAACTATCAGCAAAGATACGGTGAGAAGGACGTTAAAAAAAGCTAACTATCACAGTCGCGTTGCACGAAAAAAGCCATTTGTGTCAGAGGTCAATCGTCAGAAGCGGATCGCCTTTGCAAAAAAACTCTTAGACAAGCCCATTGAATTCTGAGAGAAAGTTCTCTTTACAGATGAGAGCAAATTTTGCATTTTCGGCATTAAGGGTAAACAACTTGTATGGAGAAAACCTAATACTGCCCTTAATCCCGAAAATTTGAAAGCGACTGTAAAACACGGAGGTGGTGGAGTTATGGTTTGGGGGTGTATGTGCACCAAAGGGGTGGGAAGGTTGGTTTTCATAACATCGACAATGGACCATAAAATGTATATAGACATTTTAAAAGAAAACTTGAAGCCTAGCATCGAAAACTTGGGCTTGGGGCCCGAATACTTTTTTCAACAAGATAATGACCCCAAACATTGTGCCCACAACACTAAGCTTTGGCTACTATACAATACCCCAAAGCAACTTAAAACACCTCCACAATCGCCGGACTTGAATCCCATCGAACACCTCTGGGATTTACTGGAACGTAGGATTCAGCAACACAACATAACGTCGAAGGAAACGTTAAAAAATGTTATGGTTGAGGAATGGGCCAAAGTCAGTTCGGACGAAACGAAGAAATTAGTGCACTCCATGCCTAAACGTTTAAGGGAGGTCATTAAACGTAAAGATTATCCGACCTCATATTAATATAGAAACAATGATCTCATTTATGAATTTTTTATAAATACTGTCCTGACTTGTACGCAGATTTTTGCATACCCGTTATTTGTAGAATTCTTAGTTTTGATTTTTTTCTGTAACTACTCTTTCTGCTTTGTTGAAGCATATTTTGTTAATAGAATTATATGTAGTTAATATACAAAATAAAAAAAATCAAGTTTATCACATTAGATTATGACTCTTATTTTTTCAATTAAAGTATTTCAAGTTTTTTATACGCAGACTTCTGCTGCTGAGTGTATATGAAAATTTATTATTATTTTTCTTTGTTCATCTGCGTCGGCATCTGTTCAGCCGACTTTTTACCCATTTCGAATTTTCCGGAGATTATATAATAATTCAACTAACTTTGAAATCTTTTTAAAACACAATTCTTAACAAGCAAAAAATAAAGAAACACGAAGGGTACGCTTTCTTGATAGGTATAAAATAACGACGGAATTTTATTTATTATTACAATCCATTAGATGGTGCTGCCTACATAATTCGCTAACAATTTGCAATCTACGTTAGCAACCGTTAATATTTAATTGTCATAATTGACTTTTGTTTTATTTCATTTATGTCTACAGTAATTGATAGTAGTGTGGAAAGGTAATATCAAAGAAATTGTATAACTGGTGGTGCGTAAAAACATAAGAAATTGAAGGTAACGCCCGATATTTATGAGTATTCACGTTTTCACGGTTTTCACTCATTGTCAGTCCAGAAAGAAACTGGCAGAGATCAGGCAGTCCGGCCGACGATCAATGAGTATTTGCGAAGAGGTGAATTACTTGCAAAAATTTTGTTACGTACTATGGAGGCATATGATAAAGACAGCGTGTCCGAGAATATGACAATGTTCCTTCCAGTAATCGTTGGTAATCATTGTTTAAAGAGAAAAAAAAAAAAAACTTATTTAATAAACCATTGTGGTTTTTATCAATTAAAGTTAGAAGTAGAAATCTAAATATACATAAATATGTAAGCTATATAGTGTTCAAATTTCGGGGTTTATTGAAATTACTTTTATAACAATCCCCTGGGTGGCGCTATTTTCAACGTGGTCGTTAAAATAGAGGGGAGAAATGCTTCTATATAAGTATTAAATATTTTCTATGAAACACGATTAAAAATCTTTCATAATAGCCGTCATCTGAATCAAAAATGTAGGCTTGCCACCTGTACGAATACGGTTTTTGTTACCAACTGTATGAATAAAACGCCCTCTAGCGTTCAGTGGTTAAGCTAGGTAACCAAGATGTTTTAGTATTGTTTCCATTTTCCTAAGTGAAATAAATCAGCAACAATATTTGAAATTTGTACTCTGTTTCTTGAGTAGTTCGTGATTTTCTAATTTTTTGGTGGGTGTACGAATACGGTTTTTACATACTGTATGCCTTTTTTGCCTTTTTTGGATTTTCATGCCCATTATTTTTTTTATGCCTATTTAAAGCCTTTTTTCAACTTTTTGGCGTCTTTTGCTCAAAAATTGGTTGATTTATGAAAAAATATTTCGCTGTGCCTCTGTACAGGGTGGGCAAATTTTGGTGTTATTATAGGGTATCTCTAAAACTATAAGAGATACGAAAAAAATAGGTGCCATGTCCCGATCTCTTTTTTCGAGAAATATTCAATCCCGCAAAGACAAATACAACCAATAGTTGATTATGGTATTACTTAACAGACCACATTTTTAGCTTTCTAATGATGTATCGCATGCAGGGTGTTATTGCGGAAAATAAGCGTTATTTTTCAATTCAAAGATATTAAAGGAAAAAGCTGAAAATTTTTTTAAAATAGTAGGCGTGGAAAACGTTATATGCCACTTAGTTACTATAGTAACGAGAGATTACTTGTCATTTCGTTTGTTTTTTCTCAAAATGAGATTTCCGATTAATAAGTTCCATATTATCTCTAAATAAAACGATCAAATTAAATAAAGAATATATTAGAGTTTTTAAACTTTTAATGTCTTTTTATTAATTAAAATGGTTTAGTAAGACATAGGTGTTAAAAATATGGAAGATATTTCACCTTAGTTGTAAAAATTATTATTCAATTATTAAAAATTTATTATTTAATATTATTAAGCTCTTTTTAGTAATACCATAATCAACTATTGGCTGTATTTAAAAAAACACAACTTTGTGTTATATCTCAAAAATTATCAACTTTCTTTAAAATTTTTAAACGGCATTATATTCTACTCAAAAAAGCGTCTTAAGAATGTATTAACCGCGTTTCTTCAATTTCAAAAATAAACGAAATAGGAGCATTTTTTGAAATGGCGAAAATATGACTTTTTGGCTATAACGTAAAAACAAAAGAAGATAGAGATTTTGTCATTGCGGGATTGAATATTTCTCGAAAAAAGAGACCGGGACATGGCACCTACTTTTTTCGTATCTCTTATAGTTTCTGAGATAGCCTATAATAACACCAAAATTTGCCCACCCTGTACATTTCCTCGTTGTGCTGCCTGACGTAAGATCCGCGTTTTCCATCGATTCGAATTTAAGCTTTGGAATACCCCGTTGTGCCGTGTCGTCTTACACGGGATTCCCCGTATGTGGTTTAACTTGCGTCTAGTCTTCAATTCATTTAGTTGTATTAAAGTTACTCGAGTGACAGTGTGAAGTTCTTACGTAGTACAATGCCGAAACAAAAGCCAACCGTAGAAGAATGGATTAAAGATTACAAGGAATTGAAATATGAACGCAATCGTTTATTTTGCCAAGCCTGTTCAAAAATCGTAAGTATTGATGGAGTTAATCGAGTAAAAACAATTAATTATATTAATTATATTTTAAATAATGATTAAATTATGTATAATACCAAAGATTTTTAAATATTTAAAACCGAAATTTAAATCTTTTTACGGTAAAAATTGGAAATTATAAAGAATAGCATGTCCCAAAATTCACTAGAAATAAAATTCACTATTGATTCAATGTAGTACTTCGATTACTAAAATTAATAGAACAATATATTGATTGTTTAATAATTATGGAAGATATTATAAAATACTGACGTTATTAAATTACTGTTAACAGATTAATCGTGACAAGAAATACTACATAATTCAGCATGTCAAAACATCATTGCATCAGGAAAAATTAAAACTGGCTAAAAGTCAATCCAAAAAACAACATAGGTACAGCTATACAATCTGTGGTATCAACATCTGGCTACACAGCACAATCAAAATTCAATTTTGATCTTTGCAAAGCTTTGATAAAAGCAAACATACCAATCCATAAAGTGACAAATAAATATTTCAAAACTTTTTTACAAACATATTGTACAATGCATATTCCCGATGAAAGCCATCTCCGCAAAAATTATATTCAGTCTACAAAGAAGTTATTCAAGAAATAAAAAATATTATTGGAAATAATTATATTTGGATAAGTGTAGACGAAACAACTGATGTATATGGACGATACGTGGCAAATTTAATACTTGGAGTATTAAGTGATGAAAATTCGTCGAAAAGTTTTCTAATAAGTACTAAAGAATTAAGTAAAATAAATAATAATACCGTAACAAGATTTATTCACGACGAATTAACGCATTTTTTCTTACCGGAGCCGGTACCGAATGATAAAATTTTACTGATGGTGTCAGACGCAGCGGCATACATGATAAAAGCTGCGTCTAATATGAAGATTTTTTTCCCTAATTTAATTCATTGTACTTGCTTAGCACACGGGCTTAATCGAGTAGCAGAAACTGTAAGGCTACAGTTCCCATTAGTTAATAAATTAATAGAAAGCGGTAAACAAATATTTGTTAAAGCCCCTTTAAGGGTAGAATTGTTTAGAGAGAGGTTACCAAATACCCCATTACCACCACAACCAGTTCTAACAAGATGGGGAACATGGCTAGATGACGCTATATCATTTTAGATCATTTTAAACAATTAATAAATGAATTTCCGGCTACAAGTAGTAAAGCAATACAAGATTGCCAGGCCGTCCTAAAAGAAGTGGAGCTACAAAATAATTTGGCATTTATAAGAAGCAATTACAGTTATATAAGTGAATCTATAAAATCACTTGAAAAACAGGATTTACCTTTAGTGACTGCAGTAGAAATGATTAAGAAGTTTTAAGACAGTACGTATAGCGTTCCAGGACATATTGGTCAAATAATTACGAATAAATTTAATGACGTTCTGTGTAAAAATGAAGGATTTGCCACATTACAAAAAATTACATCAATTTTAAGTGGTGAAATTGTTACTGGATTTATTATGGATCCAGCATTAATTACAAAGTTCAAGTATGCACCAATTACAAGTGTGGACGTGGAGAGAAGTTTTTCGGCTTACAAGAATACGTTAAGTAAGAGAAGACACAACTTCACAGTGGAACATTTAGAACAGCATTTAATAATTAGTTGTTTTCGTGATTAGTGGTTTAATAACTATATATGAATAGTTAATTAATTAGTTTAACGATGTATTTTTTAATGAAAACGTTATTGAAATACATTATTAATTAGGTACAGCAATATTTTCGATTTCTAATTTTTATGCCTTTTTAATGCTTTTGTTGCCAAAATTTCATGCCTTTTTAAGTGGTTTTTTCCATCTTTTTTGTGCCTTTTAATTCGGTCTTTAATTATTACCATAATGTAGGTAATATTGAAACATTGAAACTGTGATATAATAACGTAAATATTAAGAAAAAAATAATTAACTGGAATTAATGGGTCGCAAAAGTCTACATACACTAGACATTACCGTATAAATTACGAAGTTAAATGTATTCTGAAAGAAAAATATTAATATTTTGTCCGTGCAAGTCAAGGACAGCGTGTAGCCTTCTTGACATTGAAAGCACAATATTTTCTGTAACACTGGCCGGTATTTCATTCCAAACTTTAATTAACGCATCTTTTAAAGATTCCTTGTTGGTTACCCTATATTTTTGTACCCTTCGTTCTATTTCGTCCCAAATGTGCTCAATACGGTTGAGATCGGGTGATTGGGGCGGCGAATGAAGTTGTTTCGGCACATTATAAAGTAACCATTCTCTCACAACACGCGCGGTATGCTTCGGATCGTTGTCTTGTTGGAACACCCAACGATTTCCAAGTCCTAAGCGCTCAGCCGACGCATTCAAATTATCTTATTGCCAGATATTGTCTGTTGTCCATAATGCCATCAATGAACACCAAATTTCCAACTCCGGATGCTGCCATTGACCCCCAAACCATCACCGACCCACCACCATGCTTAACAGTTGGGTGTAAATTCTCCGCTTTCATCTCTTCATTTACCTTACGCCATACTTTTCCTCTACCATCTGATCCGAAAATATTGAATTTACTTTCGTCAGTAAACATAACACATTTCCAAAATTCAAAATCTTTTTCAATATAATTTTTAGCGAACTCAACTCTTTTTTGTATATTTTGTTGGGAAATCAACGGTTTTCTTCGTGGTACTCGTCCGTTAAATCCACTAGATCGCAACACTCTACGCACTGTTTCTGGATGTACCGCTTTTTGAGTGGCTTGTTGAACATCTTCAGTAAGTTGAGGCGCACTAAGTCTAGGGTTTGCTTTAACTTTTTCAAAATTGTTCGAACATCACGCTGAGTCAAAACTCTAGACGACCAGAACGTGGTTGATTAGTTACACATCCATTCGAATTAAAATTTTTTATAATCGTTTGAATTGTTGCGCGACTTTTACCAACAATTTTTGCAATTTCTCCATATGTCTTCATACGACTGAGGAAACTCATTCCTTAGAGAACTTAAAGAACATTCCATTCCATTTACATTACGTTAGAATGGCAACCCTTCTCTTTCGTTCAAGAATCATCTCGATATCTCTTTTATCAAGGAAGATACATAAGTTTATATGTAACAAATTTTTATCAATATTTTAAACAAGTAGGTGAAAACTAAAAAACACTGCATAATCCTTAATCAGTTCTCTCAAAATCACCTAACAACGTGTATTTCCGCCTCTCTTACGAATCACTTCTTAACCTTCGTCAGGCGGACAAGGTACAACTGTAACTTTTACGATAGTAAGGGTTAATATTTATTTTTGTACAATACCTGTGATGTTGAGCTTTGGTGACATCCCTACTTGTTTGTAGTTAAGTACATAAAGATCTATAAAAATATTATCACTTATTTTCATATTATGTGATGAAATAGATTTTACATCCTCAATTGACGTAAAAGGTACAATTGTACCTTTAACGATATTGTATGAAAACAGTATAAAGAACAAAAGTTTATGGAAAGAATACTTATTTTATAACGTAAAAGAGTGGATACAAACAGAATATTACTACCATATTGATATAATACTTAAAATAAATAGTTACTTTTGATTAATTTCATTGCAATTTATGCATGTTGTCTTCGCTTTTGAATGCTCATCGCAAACCGGCTTCAAGCAAACTGTGCACGATTTTCTCGTTTTCCGTTGTTTTCGGTTCATCTCTCGACAGATTTAACAACTACCAACGATAGGGAAAGCTCCACGACTGCCATGAGGTACTTTAGGTTCTTCTGATGATGTTATTGAAATTCGTTTTCCAATTACCATTTCAATTGCACTTCGGAGAAAATGATTTCTCATCATAAGTGGATTGCTACTTCGAGCTTCAATTGCAGGCAAGCATAGCTGATAAGCAAGATCTTTTAAAAATTTTCTTCCTTGATCCTTTCTTCGTAAATGTGGGTTGTGTTCTCTATAAATGATATAGGACGCTAAACCACCGATATCAACCATATTATAAAAAAATGCAAGAGGCCAACGCGTCGTCCTTCTTTTCACGGTGTACTCTCCCAACATTTTGTCCATAAATTCAACTCCTCCTTTCGTTTTATTGTAATACTGGATTATTTCAGGCTTCTTTGTTTGCGTGTCTTCCACTTCTCCAGTCATGTGCATGGACGTAAAAGCACTACCGCTTTATTTTTTTTTGGTACATATGAACAGACTACAGCATTACGATTATACGCAAAATTCGTTGAGTACACAATTCATTCTTTACTGCTCTGCATATTGTTCGGTAGGAATGTTTTATTTTTTCTTACTGTACCAACTAGTGTCATGTTCCAGGAATTCAAAACCTTTGCCAATTCTAAAGTTGTAAAAAAATTGTCAGTAGTGACGTTTCTTCCAGATTTCTTGTACGGGCTAACTAAGTCTAATACTGTTTGTTCACCAACATTCACTTGTCGAGGACCATCTAGTGGTTTGCCAGTGTAAAGCTGACCTCGTAGCGGATAACTAGAAGATGCATCACAAGCCCAGAAAACATTTATCCCATATTTTGCTGGTTTGGATGGTATATACTGTGTAAATTTAGTACGACCTCTGTAGGGAAATAATTGTTCGTCGATAGTAATGCATTCATGCGGTTTATATTCTTTTTCTAAATTTTTGTTTAGTATTGATCAAATATCCCTAATCGGTGCTGCTTTATCAGTTTTAGCCCGTTCTTCACGAGTATTTGCATTGTCAAATCTGATAAATCGCAACATCATTTTGAATTGTTCACGAAACATTGCTGCACGGACTAGAGGCAGGGCATCAGTTTTCCACATGTTGTCCAAATTTTGCTTGTTATCTCTGTGGACACCACTAATAATCAATGCACCTAAAAATGCGTCAAATTCTATTTCAGTGAAGTTCTTGAATGTCTTTGGTAATGGCCGCTTCGAAATATTGGTAAATTTGTTTACCAACTCAGTGTTATAAGCTTCGCAACTTTTGTTAGCTTTTCTATTTGTTTCTTCTAATATAATGGTACAGATCTCTGGAGATATTATTGATTTGAAAATTTCTTTAGGTGTATACGTTTTACTCTTCGCCGAAGGTCCACCTTTTTGGCGTAAAATATTCCTCGACTTTGTTTGAGTTTTCTGATACGGTGTCGTAGTACGCCACTCTGTTCCATCTTTAGCAGTAACACTTTGGCATTTATATTCAATACTGTCGTCAGAATTGTATTCACTTTGTTCTTCTATAACTATTTGTTGTTCACTGTCTGATTCCTCAATTGTGGATACATCTAATGGCAAATAGTTTTCTTCATCAGATGCAACATATGCCTCCTCTTCTTCATACTCAGAGTCAGAATCTTCTTCAATGATTGGTCTGCACATGAAAATAAACAAATAAATAATGTAATAGATAATTATAAGAAACAATTTGAAATGTAACAGTAACCAAACAATACTAACCTGCAGTATCGTTTTCCAGCGTCCCGTTGAACGCTGGGCCCTGCTATACTGTCACTCATGATCACTGAGTATAATTTGATTTTTTTTAAACGTTACTTTAACTTCCTTAAATCAAGACTGAGTGTATTTTACTAAAACCCTCTTTTATAACGCTTAAAAGGATTAGTGGGGGTTAAGTTAAGAAAAAATCTAAATATATAAGTATTTATATTGTTATCTTATCTGCGCTGGAAATAAGAGGGTGATGTAAACTTTATGACTGGGTAATAAAAGGACAATAGGACTAAAATGAGTTAAAAATAACAACTTGGTACCTATTACTTCATAGGGTTGCTTTTGTAAGAAAACAAAACAAAAAGGTACAATTGTACCTGCTCCGCCTGTTAAGGTTTTAAACTTATGCAATCGGACAAGGGTTAATAGCGACGAGGCATACTTGAAATCAAGTGTCAAATTTGATCTTGATCAACTGCATCCTAAACCTCTCTTGCCATCCTCTCAACGTCGTCCAACACGATAGGAGGTGGATGTCGGCCCCTTAAGTGACATTAATATTATCCCATAAATTCTCTATTGGATTGAGATTAGGGCTACAGGGTGGCCGGTCCATGGTTTATATACCAACTTCATCCAAATAGTCACGGATCGTACGGCAACATGAGGTCTTACAAAGGGCAAAGGGTATCGCGTGTTCCGATAAAATGTCTGTAATATACCTTTTACCTGTTAATGAATCTCTCGCAAAGTAACAAGATCTGTTCGTGCTGTAAGCGAAATTTCACCCCAAACCATTGCAGATCCTCCATTAAATAAAGTTGTCGGTCGTATGTGGCACTGTGCATAGAGTTCATTGGGTCGTCGAATTATCCTTAAACGTCTATCTGAGCTGTATAAACAAAACCTTGATTCATCTGTGAACAGTACTTGTTCCTAGTCATCAGCATACCTGTCAAGATGTTCTCTAGCAATTACAATCTCCTTCTACGATGATTTGCGTTGCAATTTGGTGCTCTGGCAGGAATTTTTGCATGCAAATCACTTTCAACGAGACAACTTTGTACAGTGTTAGTACTATTTCGAATATTATGAACATCTGCTACTTGTATCTGTAAGTTTCTCATTGCAACAAAACGTCCCTGTAAAGCACGAAGCCTAACAAAACGATCTGTAGTATTGTGACTCTCCTTCTTCCTTGCTCAGGTTGTTTTTATAATCATTTGTTTTTTGAGATCGTTGAACGGCACGTGATATTGTTGTATGAGAAACTTCTAATCTCAAGCCTATTTCACGATAACTTATTCTTCATTGACTAAAGTAACTGCCTCAACACACTCAGCGCGGTTTAAACATCTTAAAATATGATCCATGTCAAATAAACACTTAATAACGCAAGGCAGCAACTTGCTAAATGCGTAAATAAAATTGATAAGTACTTCTGTGAAACTGTTTGATATTTCATACCCTGCTTGTTTCATTAGTAAGGACTACATTTCAACAAAATTAAGTCAAACTTAAAAAATGTGTATCTTCCTTGATAAAGGAGATATCGAGATGATTCTTGAACGAAAATGTAGAAAAGGGTTGCCATTCTAACGTAATGTAAATGGAATGAGCAGCTCTTTCTAATAAATTTCACAGGGTCTTGCAAAATTATAACAAAAAACAAATTTCTTTTTACACGACGTATGAAAAAAAAATACGTTGAAAATTGTCGGAAACCATCAACACATTTCGTCCTTAAAAATCAATCTCTAAAAAAAGTTATCATCTATCCAAAGTATTTATCACCTTCCTAACAAAATTTAAGCAATAATTGACTTGTGGTGGCTACTTTTGCTAACTGAGAAGAGTGTACGGAGTGTACTTATAAGTAATCGCTCATATCACGTAATTCTATGATATAGTCTGTATCATGAGAAGTGAACGTGACTCATCGATTTCCGTAAGAATTTTGCGCATACGCACAGAAGAGAATTAGTTAAAAATCATGGTCAAAAAGGTATTTTTATTTATTAGTTGTAAAAATTGGTGGAAATTAAAAAAAAACTACACAATTAACAAATATCAAGTACTTTAACCCTTCGTCTTGCGCATTATTAGTGCAAACAAATTCAGGCGCAATTGTAACAATCGTAACAATCGTAACACACATTCTTAATTAGCACTTTAAAAGCATCTATTGATGTTCAATGGTAGTTTTAACCAAGAAAAAAAAGTATATTGAGAAGATGCATCACAAGCCCAGAAAACATTTATCCCATATTTTGCTGGTTTGGATGGTATATACTGTGTAAATTTAGTACGACCTCTGTAGGGAAATAATTGTTCGTCGATAGTAATGCATTCATGCGGTTTATATTCTTTTTCTAAATTTTTGTTTAGTATTGATCAAATATCCCTAATCGGTGCTGCTTTATCAGTTTTAGCCCGTTCTTCACGAGTATTTGCATTGTCAAATCTGATAAATCGCAACATCATTTTGAATTGTTCACGAAACATTGCTGCACGGACTAGAGGCAGGGCATCAGTTTTCCACATGTTGTCCAAATTTTGCTTGTTATCTCTGTGGACACCACTAATAATCAATGCACCTAAAAATGCGTCAAATTCTATTTCAGTGAAGTTCTTGAATGTCTTTGGTAATGGCCGCTTCGAAATATTGGTAAATTTGTTTACCAACTCAGTGTTATAAGCTTCGCAACTTTTGTTAGCTTTTCTATTTGTTTCTTCTAATATAATGGTACAGATCTCTGGAGATATTATTGATTTGAAAATTTCTTTAGGTGTATACGTTTTACTCTTCGCCGAAGGTCCACCTTTTTGGCGTAAAATATTCCTCGACTTTGTTTGAGTTTTCTGATACGGTGTCGTAGTACGCCACTCTGTTCCATCTTTAGCAGTAACACTTTGGCATTTATATTCAATACTGTCGTCAGAATTGTATTCACTTTGTTCTTCTATAACTATTTGTTGTTCACTGTCTGATTCCTCAATTGTGGATACATCTAATGGCAAATAGTTTTCTTCATCAGATGCAACATATGCCTCCTCTTCTTCATACTCAGAGTCAGAATCTTCTTCAATGATTGGTCTGCACATGAAAATAAACAAATAAATAATGTAATAGATAATTATAAGAAACAATTTGAAATGTAACAGTAACCAAACAATACTAACCTGCAGTATCGTTTTCCAGCGTCCCGTTGAACGCTGGGCCCTGCTATACTGTCACTCATGATCACTGAGTATAATTTGATTTTTTTTAAACGTTACTTTAACTTCCTTAAATCAAGACTGAGTGTATTTTACTAAAACCCTCTTTTATAACGCTTAAAAGGATTAGTGGGGGTTAAGTTAAGAAAAAATCTAAATATATAAGTATTTATATTGTTATCTTATCTGCGCTGGAAATAAGAGGGTGATGTAAACTTTATGACTGGGTAATAAAAGGACAATAGGACTAAAATGAGTTAAAAATAACAACTTGGTACCTATTACTTCATAGGGTTGCTTTTGTAAGAAAACAAAACAAAAAGGTACAATTGTACCTGCTCCGCCTGTTAAGGTTTTAAACTTATGCAATCGGACAAGGGTTAATAGCGACGAGGCATACTTGAAATCAAGTGTCAAATTTGATCTTGATCAACTGCATCCTAAACCTCTCTTGCCATCCTCTCAACGTCGTCCAACACGATAGGAGGTGGATGTCGGCCCCTTAAGTGACATTAATATTATCCCATAAATTCTCTATTGGATTGAGATTAGGGCTACAGGGTGGCCGGTCCATGGTTTATATACCAACTTCATCCAAATAGTCACGGATCGTACGGCAACATGAGGTCTTACAAAGGGCAAAGGGTATCGCGTGTTCCGATAAAATGTCTGTAATATACCTTTTACCTGTTAATGAATCTCTCGCAAAGTAACAAGATCTGTTCGTGCTGTAAGCGAAATTTCACCCCAAACCATTGCAGATCCTCCATTAAATAAAGTTGTCGGTCGTATGTGGCACTGTGCATAGAGTTCATTGGGTCGTCGAATTATCCTTAAACGTCTATCTGAGCTGTATAAACAAAACCTTGATTCATCTGTGAACAGTACTTGTTCCTAGTCATCAGCATACCTGTCAAGATGTTCTCTAGCAATTACAATCTCCTTCTACGATGATTTGCGTTGCAATTTGGTGCTCTGGCAGGAATTTTTGCATGCAAATCACTTTCAACGAGACAACTTTGTACAGTGTTAGTACTATTTCGAATATTATGAACATCTGCTACTTGTATCTGTAAGTTTCTCATTGCAACAAAACGTCCCTGTAAAGCACGAAGCCTAACAAAACGATCTGTAGTATTGTGACTCTCCTTCTTCCTTGCTCAGGTTGTTTTTATAATCATTTGTTTTTTGAGATCGTTGAACGGCACGTGATATTGTTGTATGAGAAACTTCTAATCTCAAGCCTATTTCACGATAACTTATTCTTCATTGACTAAAGTAACTGCCTCAACACACTCAGCGCGGTTTAAACATCTTAAAATATGATCCATGTCAAATAAACACTTAATAACGCAAGGCAGCAACTTGCTAAATGCGTAAATAAAATTGATAAGTACTTCTGTGAAACTGTTTGATATTTCATACCCTGCTTGTTTCATTAGTAAGGACTACATTTCAACAAAATTAAGTCAAACTTAAAAAATGTGTATCTTCCTTGATAAAGGAGATATCGAGATGATTCTTGAACGAAAATGTAGAAAAGGGTTGCCATTCTAACGTAATGTAAATGGAATGAGCAGCTCTTTCTAATAAATTTCACAGGGTCTTGCAAAATTATAACAAAAAACAAATTTCTTTTTACACGACGTATGAAAAAAAAATACGTTGAAAATTGTCGGAAACCATCAACACATTTCGTCCTTAAAAATCAATCTCTAAAAAAAGTTATCATCTATCCAAAGTATTTATCACCTTCCTAACAAAATTTAAGCAATAATTGACTTGTGGTGGCTACTTTTGCTAACTGAGAAGAGTGTACGGAGTGTACTTATAAGTAATCGCTCATATCACGTAATTCTATGATATAGTCTGTATCATGAGAAGTGAACGTGACTCATCGATTTCCGTAAGAATTTTGCGCATACGCACAGAAGAGAATTAGTTAAAAATCATGGTCAAAAAGGTATTTTTATTTATTAGTTGTAAAAATTGGTGGAAATTAAAAAAAAACTACACAATTAACAAATATCAAGTACTTTAACCCTTCGTCTTGCGCATTATTAGTGCAAACAAATTCAGGCGCAATTGTAACAATCGTAACAATCGTAACACACATTCTTAATTAGCACTTTAAAAGCATCTATTGATGTTCAATGGTAGTTTTAACCAAGAAAAAAAAGTATATTGAGAAGAAAACGCATTTATTAAAGAAAATAATACATATATAAAAAATAAAAAATATATAAAAATAAAAAATATATAAAAATAAAAAATATATAAAAAATTATAAAAAAATTTTAACTAAGAAAAATTAAGAATATTAGAAAAAACTAATTTATTTTCAAAATAATATGTAACAAATATATTAAAACATTATTGTTGCCTTGTTTATTCAGAGTCAGTTTCTTCGGCAGAAGGTCGACATTGATATGCAGCATTTTTTACATTCATAATTTGTTATTCTTCTGAAATTCCTTTCATCTGTACAGGTTGAACACCTACGCCTTTTTAGAGGTGGAGAAGTTGAATTTTCAGCTCATTGATGGGTTGGAACCGTTTTAGTTGCATTTGGAGCTGGGTATTGATTCCAACAGTCTTCATACTTCTCCATGTGAGCTGTCCCATCACATTGTCCCATCAACATTGTCCCGTCAGCTGACGGGACAATGTTTTTAGAAAAACTCGTCTTTTTAATGGTTTCAGACGATTGCCGAGGTAAATTACTTGGGAGTTAATACCACTCACATTCAATATTGTGAAAAATATTACCATGGGCCACCTCTTCACATTTCGGTTCACGCTGCTTACATCTGATCTACAGTATCAACAGCGCCTACAAGATCGATGGTGTTGTCGTCATGTAGTGTAGATACGAGAATCACATTCTTCTTTACTCGTGGTATGTAAGATGCTAAGGTTTTTTCATTATTGAAACCAAACTTGCTGGTGTATTGTTTCCTTCCTTTGGCCAAGACAAATGGTGGGGACAACTGTCTTTTATTTTTTCTCACAGTTCCAACGTATGATAAGTTTTTCTTTTCCAAAAAATCGATGAGATCTGTATCCGCTTCTAAATATTGGTTTAGTCAGTCTTTTTACAACCTCACACGGCTTATTACTGACAGCGAACACACCTATATTCATTCATCCAAAATCTATATCCAAAATGTCTGAAATAAAGGACAGTCGGAACCACCAGCTATTTTAGAACTAATTTTACTTCAACATTATGTCCTTCTTTTACACCTTTTACTACTGGGAACAGCAACATTTGCAGTTGTGAGAATTCTTTATTTGGTTTGAAAAATATAAAACTTCTCGACGACTGTTTACTTTTAGTTTGTTTACTTCCGAAGACAAGATTTGTTCTCACGAACGGTGAGGACTCTCTCAAAACTCGTCAATTCTCTTAAACTCTCATAAAACTCGACAATCTCCCCTGTCAAGTAATATAGTTATGTTTCAACCAATTTAGTTGCATTATTTGACATCGGTGATTGAGGGATTACGGACAAGTCTTAGCGTTGAGTGGAAAAAATATTTATTTTATAACTTATTTTAGTTCAGTAAATGTCCTTACCTTATCCCTTTTTGACTGAGAACAACAACATTTGCAATTGTGGGAATTCGTTTTTATTTGGTTTGAGAAATATAAAACGTCGCCACAACTTTTTACTATAACCAGGTTTTGCAGATAAAATATTTGTTCTCACAAAATATATATCAATAGAAGAAAAAATAATAAATACACTGTGTTAAATAATTATCGTAACCTACGTCACATTGTAATGTTGGTTATCTATCTCATTGTGTAGTGGTAACGGCGATATTTTAAAATTAGTAACCAGATTTTAACCAGATGTTTACAGCAGATTGAACGTTATTAGGTTATTATTGTGGGGATTGTCGTATGCTTTGTTTGTTTCCGGATTTTCTTTATTCTTTAACCATTTTTTGCTGCTTTTATATGTCTCCAAACAGTTCTTCTTAGAGATAGCGTTGTTCCTAGCGATTGATTTAAGCGGTAAGTCAATAAACAAATTAAAATAACGAAAAGGTTCAATGAGAATTTCTTTCAGATTTTTATTTCTTTCGTTATGACGTTCACACCGGAACATGATGCCTTTATTTTAATGTCACAAATTAAAATTTAATTATTATAGTTAATTGCATTTAAACGTGAAATCAAATGACATACTATTAAAAGTGTTAATCATGTTGTGTTTACAATTTGTCCATGACAATAATACCAAGTTCTTTGATTGTCGTAGCCGGATACAAATTTTTTACGACATTTGAACAAAAGAAGATCATTTTTACAGTCGTTAATTGCTATACAAAAGTCAACTTTTTATAGCATTTTTCGAAAAAATTATTTCAAATAATAGGAATATTCGTCGCGTTGCACTACCAATACTGTGATATTGGTTGCCTAGATTTCGGGTACGATAATTAGTTAACACACTGTAGAAGTGTCATAGAATATTATGTGATACGTGAAGAAACAACTAAAACAATCACATGATGAAAGAGATAATGGATTTATTGGCAAAAATATTAATGACGCATCCGGACACAATGAGCTTATGAAATTAAGGTAATAATAAATCCATTCTAAAAAACGCGCGAGCTAACGGACTAGGTATAAACAACAACTGTATACTGTAATCAGCAGGTAAAGAAAGTAGACTATAAAGAAGTGCAGACTTCTATACCTTTTAAGACTCAAGAGAGGACAGACTCAAGAGAGCAACTGTCAGGCCAGTTGCGCCCGACGGGGAGTTAAGATATATTTAAAAGTTGTAATTCTTATGTAGTGAAACCTCTAGTACGCAGAATCCCGGACTTAACTTCCCTAACTCCCTTACACGTACATATACAGAAAATAGCCAGGATTATCATTTATAGATTTAAGTAATATGCTCTAAGCTGTTTCAAAATGTTTTACCCATGAGCTGCGGAAGATACTAGAGGTTTGTACATACTAACATTGCGCTTTTTGCGTTTGAAAGCTAAAATTGACTGGTTTAAGCAGATATTTGCATGTTCATAGATGAATTAAATACACCAGATGGAGTTATGTGATGGCTCTAGCTAATTACTGTAAGAATGATTACAGTCTTTTACTATTAGTCTCTCTGATCAGGGTTTCAGGTCACTGTAGGTAATCAAGCGGCAGATGAGCTAGCACGAAAAGGTAGCGTTAATGTTTTTGTCGGATCAGAGCCAGTTGTTATCATTTGTCACGGCCAAACACAAGATTGGACTATGGGCTAAAGACAGACTTCATCTATTGTAGACCAGTTCTCCTGGAATGAGATATGCGAAATTATTTAACATCGTTGCTGTCAAACTCGGGAACAGTTTAGAACTTGCGCGTGATGGTATTAGAGTTCAAATGGGTGCCTTTACTGGGCACTTTCGATTAAAGACACATCCGAACTTGATTAAATGATGGAGCGTGTCTTATGCCACTGCCCTGCTGTCAACAAGTTTTGGAGAGACACTTCCGTTTTGTCTAACAGATTGGTTGGATAGCAATTTTTTTTTGAAAAGTAACTCCATAATTGGAATAGCGACTTTTAGCAACACTTCTCATGACATTGTACTGAAATTTTCGTTAACTTAGTTTCTATAAAAAACGATACTTCTTCGGCTTTGGAAAGTGGACATGTTTTTGTGTTAATCAAAGATTTGTTTGAGTAATACAAATCCTAACCTTGAACCTTGATGCACGAGTGGGAGTAGAAAAAACTATTTCCTTTATTACTATTTATTATTATTTTACTGCATATAATTGTAAGGTACAACTTAAGTTCCATTTGTGCAGTATATGTAATTTGTTTAAGAGAAAAAATCAAAAATAAGCGCTTCTGTTTTCTTTTTTGGTTGGTTCGCTACAGCTTGGAAGGAAACTTCTGGTCTTCCGCCATCATTTTCTTCTTCTCTTGAAGCTAATTTTTGTATATTTAGTGTTCTATAAAAATTATTGTAATTTTGGTTAATAACTTTTTGTAGGCACTACTATCAATTTTTATGATGAAAAGGTTCCCGTGATATCTATTTTGTACCTGCAGATGTGCTTCAAAAAAAAACACATAGCAATCCTATACATTTTTTTCACATTTTGTGTACACAGTGTACAATAAAACCTTATTAAAGGAAAAATCGCAAAATTCCGCGAGAAATTTTAATAAAATCTACAATAGTACGCCTTAAACCACAAGATGTATACAATATTTCTGATGAACAATGTTAAACAAATTATGTTTTGTCTATCTAAAAATGGCAAAAATCAATATTTTCTCAATTTAACATATGATGTAGTCAAACAATATTACAAAAAAACTAATTATCGAGTTTTCGCATTGTATATATTATAAAATACTACATATCACCAGCAATAGTTTCTATGATAAATTTTGAAAATATATTGACATAAAGTAAAGCAAAAAATTAATCAAAAATTACAGTTTTTATCGACGTTTCATTTACGTAATAACTGTTTACTAAACAATCAATTAGCAACTAAAATATTTCAGCGGCAATTACTAGAATAATTATAAAGAAGGTGTTTCAAGACACCTTAATGTTTACTTAATCGAATAATAATAATTGCATTTCGAATCTAACTCCTTAGCTTTTTTCAATTTTGACCAAGATTTTTAAAAAATTCGCCAGTGTGATACGTTACAAATACTATGTCCGTGCGTTGACGTCTGTTGGAGTAAAATGATTTCCATCGTATACATCTGTTCCGTACAAGTTTAGGCGATGAGTCACATTTACTTCTCGTGGTACAGACTATATCTGATTAATTGTGACGATATTACTTCAGATGTTGTTGCATTTGACAAGTACAGGAAGAATCGGGCCGTTTGTTGGGCTATAATTGCTTGGATTAGTTCTGCTAGCACAAAAATATTGCTGTTCCAAAGATCGATTCAATTTTAAATGTAATCACTTGATGCTTGATGTTCGCTTGCTGTCGTGTATTGGATGAAGCTGTGTACTTTCTTGTAAGTTATTAATCGTCCATTTATCATAATGCATCTTTTTGGGTGCAGATCTATGTAAAAATCATGTAAAGTAGAGCTTCTTAAACGTTCTTTAACTAGTAATAGCCTGGAGACTCACAGACTCCGACCGTTCTATTTTCGGGAATTCCCGGTCCTGCAGTTCCTTTAATTACGTGTCCTACCTACCGTCGTAAATATACCTCTTTTTATTATTTATGAAAAACCCCTTATTATTACTTAAAAAGTCCAAACAGCGTTTGAATGTTCAAACAACAAGTTTGAAGAAACGGTTTTACGGTGATTTAATGAAATAAGTGATAGTGATGTATGTGATAGTAACGACGATATAATAAATAGCGACCACGATTCAGATTCGAATATTTCTATGTCTGAAGACGAAACAAACAGTCAAGAAGAGTCGGCGGAATGTTTTTACGGCCGAAATTGATTTGAATGGAAAATGGAACCTCAATTATCAAAAAACTTCAGGATCCTCAAACACAATATTGTCACCAATTGTGTTGTGACTTGTCAAAGGCTTTTGACTGTGTCCAGCATGAAATACTGTTAAATAAACTAGAACACTTTCAAATCACATAATTCGTAGCTATCTTAATAATAGAATGCAGTGTGTAGAGTGGAAAGGTAGAACTTCTAATGTTACTCATATTACAGCTGGTGTTCCGCAAGGTTCAATTTTAGGCCCATTGCTCTTTATTATTTACATAAACGATCTGCCTATTAACATCTCTGCTGATGGCATTTATATATATGCTGATGAACTTCTTTTCTGCTAACGTCGAAAGATAAAGTTGAACTTGAAAATAAGTCCGAAGTTGTTTTAGCTGATGCTGCAGAATGGTTTGGGGTCAACAGTTTGAAACTTAATATCGAAAAGACGCAGAAACTACTATTAATAACTAAAACGGGGTCGAGAGAGCAAGAACCAGTAAAATTCATGGGCATATATGTTATGTCAAATCTAAGGTGGAACTCTCACGTTGAATATCTTCGAAGATACCTAGCTGTAGCGATTTTTACGGTCAGGCGCATATGGGCTATTGCTGGTTATGAGGAGGCCAGGGCTACCTATTTTGCCAATTTTCATAGTAGAGCGTCATATGGTATACTAATCTGGGAGAATTATCCGCCGGCCAAGGATATTTTCCTGCAACAAAAGAAAGCATTACGGATTTAAGCAGGTGAAAATAGTACTGCAAGCTGTACACCGCTTTTTGAACAACATAAGATACTTACCTTATCCTCCATCTTTATTCTAAGGAGTCTTCTTTATGTGAGTCTTCCCAATCATTCTTTCAAAAAAGTGCTGATGTCCACATTTACGAAACCCGTTATAAATTACATTATCAGATTCCGTACCATCGTATAAATACCTCGCAAACTAGCACTAATTACTTAGCCGTGAAATTATACAATAAATGCCCACTGCGAATAAGAAATATGTCTGATTGCCGTTTCGAAGTAGTTGTACGACGTATTTTGATGGCTGGCGCATTCTATAATGTGGAGGAGTTTTTTGAACTGCCACCTTCGGAGATGGAAGCTTATGTTTAATTTGTAAATTATACATATATTTTTGATTTATTTTATTTACATTGTTATATTTTGTATATATATATATATATATATATATATATATATATATATATATATGTATATTCTTTTCTTTCTCTCGTGACGGTTCTTTATCTGTTTTATACTATACTTTTGTAAAACATTTGAAAGATCAATAAATATTATTATTATTAATTTTATTAATTTTTAAATAAAATTACATCTCCCACTCGTGAAAAAATGGGGAATATTATTGTAGCATGCTGTGTCCACGACATGTATGGTGCTTGTGTTGTTAACCATTTTGATATATCTATTATTATTCTGTCATTTATTCAATTTGAATTTGTGGTTTGTAACGTTCACAAAACTACAATATAATTATTAACCTAAAAACAAATTATATTTTATTGTGGACTAAACCTAAAACGGCTATCACTACACCGTTCGGTCGGTTCGAATTCATGAGAATGCCTTTCGGGTTACGTAATGCGGCACAAACCTTCAAAGATTTTTTAACGAAGTACTTTCTGGTTTATATTTCTCTTTCGTGTATCTAGATGATATTCTAGTAGCCAGTCGCAATGAACGAGAACATTATCTTCATATATAACAATTATTTGAGAGGTTGCGCTCTTGCAATATCAATATATAACCAACAATTTTAGGGTACTGTCGTCCTTAACCAACCCCTTAAAATGCTCTAAATGATCCCTACTTTCTACCGATTATTGCCCTTGCTACACTTATAACGTATACCAAATTTGGTTATTTTAACTTAATCCATTACTGAGATATTAATTTTTTTCGAAATTTAAGACTCAACTTTGACGGCCCGTAACTTCTCAGGGGTTCAACTTGCATTAAATCATCATATTTTAGGTTGGTCTACCTGGCTCCGCTCTGTGTCGGTTCTTATGCGGGACACCCTGTATAACTAACTACTGGTTTATTAGCATCTCTGCCATTATATAAATCTTTTAACATACTTAACGGAGATCTAATTTGCCTCCCATAACATAACTCCGCAAGACTGAAACCATGTACTACTGCATGTGACACACTTTTTATGGCACATATTGCTTGACCTATATACTCGTCCCACTCTTTTCTATGTTCGTAACTCAATGCTCTAAGTACTCTCCTAAACACTCCACGAAATCTTTTGCTTGCATTTGCCTCAACTGCATTTGACTCAGGATGGTATACTGATATGTGGATTATTTGCTACCACTTTGTTTAAAAAAAATCGTGTTTTTATCTCTAAAGGAAAAGCAAGCGAATATGTTTAACAATGATTTTACCACTTATTCTGAGTCAGGTATCCACTTCTAATGGCGTTTTGTGTCATCCGTCTGGGGAAATGTGGACACCCTCTGCATGTAGTGGGTAAACGATATTCACTATTGTGGTTTAAATTCACGGTGATTGAGAAAGTGCAGTCACCGTACACTATGTTCTACTTCAACAAGCAGAAACGATTCGTGGAATATCAAAGCATCATTCTCTTTTATATCAGGTGCTTTAATAAACGAGTATATTAAAGATGTTCTATAAGATCTATTTAATTCGCTGATTTATATTTCATTCATCCGTCAATTTAATTGAATTAACATCGCATGGGGTTTATGCGATGTTTGTCAATTCTGTGACAATTTCCTAAGATTTCTCTTAGAATTAACTGATCTTCTTCAGGACACACTTGACTGAAAGTTACAGTAATTTTTCGTTTTTCGCTTTTGGGAATATCCTCCTTGCTTCCGAATTTCTCATAACGACGGATTATACATTAAATGCTTATTAGACACTTCAGTGATTTCTCCAATCACCTTATTAGTCACTTCAACCTACCTCAACCTGAAAATTAAGGCACTTTCTACGACGGACTTGTTACCTGAAAATGCACAAAGGTTGTTTTGGGTTTTTGGAGACGACTTAAGTAACAAAAAGATAAAATATTGATTACGTGAGGATTTACTTAAATTATGGTTGGATATGGATTTGAATACGTATGTACAATATTAGGTACTTTGGTGAAGTTGCATTGAATTATTTGATTTCATTTCGTAATTTCAAGTTATCCTAAGTTCCAGCATCTCATTTCTAATGTAAGTACTAGATGTATTGGAAGTACTAGATGATGTATGTAGCTTCATGTGGGGGTGAATTTCTTCACAACACTTAGGCTCGGTTACCACCTATTGGAGAATACAAGTCGAACCGAGACTCGTCGAGAATCTCTCATGCAACTTGTAATCAAGCAATACTACAACCCCTCTTGTGCAAATTTCTTCTAATCTGTGCGTCAATCACTCACGTTCATCCTACGCACTTATTTCCGATGATTCCTTATCTCAATTGTTGTGGTATGTCGCTATTATCATGCGATTTTGTGGTGATGCGCTTTGATTCCTGAAATGTTTGAATGGCGTTAAGAACACGAGTAGCATAACGATTACTGCGTCCATCTTCCACCAAAACCACTGCCTGAATTCTTCTGCAGTACTTAAAGACATTTTTCTTTGCTAGCAACGGTCAACGACGTTTATCACACTAAACGTCGTTGAAATGTTTTCAATTTCAGTTAAAAAAGCACCATGAGCTTCGGAAGAATCTGCGTTTTGCCTTAAAGCTTGTACTTGGTGTTACTACAAGCTTTATATGTTTAAAATTAAAATCTTATGTTGGTGCATGTCGCAACACGCTTCAAAACATCTATTAGCATTATTCACAAACAAAAGGCTGATCTTTCAAATACAAAAACTTTATTAAAATCGAGCAATACGTTCAAATGTTTTGTACTGTGAAGCTGGTCATCATTTTAGAGGGTGCGTACTTTTTATGTCAAGTGTATATTGATTGGTCTTAACCATTCTAATATACTTCTGATATACTTAATCAAAGTTGAAAAACATAAAATAATTGGTTATGACATTTTTGGAAGAGCTTTTAAGATGTCAAAAGCTAGAAAAGGTTTCTCAGGGTGTGTCAAAATGACAGCAATTGGTTATATACATCTTTAGATTGTTTAATCAACGCAAACCAATAAAAAAACACTAAATGAGCTGTTATTCAGAAAATACAAAAACATTTCATTGTGAAATATGCTGATTGATGGTAATTAAACTGATTCAATTCCACTAAAAGTATCTGTGGGATACTTAATCAAAGTCGAAAAATGGAAAATAATAGATTTTGCAGTTTTTGACAGTGTCAAATATGTCAAAAGCTGGAAAAAATTGATTAGAAAATACAATACACAAAAAGTTTATTTATTTATGCCGAATGCTGACTTGACTGGAGCTCCGTTAAAATATATGCGGATGCGGATTCTCAAAACAATGCGGATTATCCGATGTTGCGGATGCGGATATTTGTGACATCACTAGAATGTGCATTGGATACCTTTATTGAAAATTGGGCACAAAGCAATCCTATCGATTTTTGAAGGAGTTGTTAGTAACACAAAGACAAAATAGTTGCACCATAAAGTTAAACTTTTGTGATACTTAGATATTGATTAGCATTAATTTAAATTTCTGTTGGATTTTGGTTTAGGTATGTATAATTAGGTAATTTGATAAAGATCAAGCATCTCTATCTGACTTAGTGCTGCATAAAGATGTGAAGAATTGAGTAAATTAATTATTTGAACATGTTTATTAAAAATCGTTTGATAAACATGTTGCTATACAATCTTCTTCTTTGAGAAATCTATTTTCGTTGCCACCACAACCGCCATAAATAAATTGTAGACATTTTCCTTGTGTATGATCGAAGTAAAAAGATTTCAAATACGCTGAGCATAATCCAGATTCCGGTTCAAGTTTACATAATTTTGGTTGTTCTAAAACGGTTCAATTATTATTTATTTAAATATTAACTAAAGCTTACCTGCATCCCCGATATAAACAAGCAAACTTAAAACAAAGCAAATTGAATAATACATTTTAAGAACAATTTCAAAACAGCAATAAAGAACAAAAGGTTTCGTTAATATTAATTGAATAAAAATGTAGGTGTTCTGAAATGGTATTCTTTATTGTTACAAAAACTTAATAGTCATATTCATCAATTTTTTTTATTTTCCGCTTTTTTCCTGCACAAGCGACCACGCAATCCTCATAACTTGTAAATTTGTTTTCATTTCCACCGCATCCTCTGTAATTAAATGAATAACAGTTTTTCATTTCTGTATCGTAGTAATAAAGTTTGATTGGCGTTTTACATCCTTTTATCCGACCATTAACGTCTTTTATAGAACCATCATCGAGTGGCAAAGAACAAAACGCTTTACTCATTGCTAAAAAATGTCGTTTAGAAAAATCGAAGTTTTTATTAATTAAAATTTACCAGAACTAAAAGTAATAAATGTAAAAACTAATATTAAAGTTAAAAGGTTCATCTTGAAACGATTATTTGTTTCTTGTAATTTATCAAATTCGAAACAATGTCCAATAATTTTAATACGTTTATACATTTTAAGAGCAACCCACGTTTTTATTAAGTCCGTATTTAATTGATGTAATTGTTATTTAACGTCGAAGATGAACGCGTATAAAAAGTTGTTCATCTTATTTGGTTTATTTTTGAATATAACGGAAATATTTTCCAATCGGATTGATAATTTCTTTAATATTTTAAACCCAATTTGTATTTTTCCGGTAGATTCCGGATTGTGCACAGAAACTTTTCTGAGATATTATTATAACCCCTATACGAATCAATGTGAAGAATTTATATACACAGGTTGTGGAGGAAATGAAAATCGATTTGTTACCAGAGGAGATTGTGATCGACTTTGTTCTTATAAATCTCATGGTGCGTTTAATACCAATTCCCAAATAAATCACTATTTTTTATCGTTTTTAGGAGCAATGAGTGATTTAGATTTATTACCACTATTGCCAGTTGATGATCAGCAAGCCAAATGCTTCCTTCCCGCGGATCCAGGGCCATGTAGAGCTATAAAACCACGTTTTTACTACGATACTAATTCACGCAGTTGCCAAAAATTCAATTATGGCGGTTGCTCCGGAAACGAAAACAATTTTGAAATGTTAGAAGACTGCATTAAAAGTTGTGTGTAAAATGTACTTATTCCTGTTTTAACTGTACTTTTCCTCAATGTAAAATGGTTTAAAATCAATACTACGAGTAAGATTAATTACACAACACGCTAGTTGCCGCCACCAGAGTGGCCACCCACCAACTGTCAATCAACAGAACTTCAGCGAATTTAATATGTTTCGACTCTGTCGGACTCCCGACAAATTCATCAGGACCGGGAGCTCTCTAACAACGGACAAAACGGTCTGACAGAGTACCATTTATCGTGTAACGTTTTGTGATCAATTATTTACAACTGTAACAATAACAATTTAACAATACCGCAACTATCATTATTCTAATTATTGATACATCTAGTTTTGTGCTTACTCATAATTTATTTTTTCCAATAATTACACAATCTGTCAATAACAAAATTCATAAATTGTACAGTCCCGTCCAAAATTTTTGATAAGTTGTTTGATTTTTGTTTGCAAAAATTTATTGTATGGTATTTAAATTAGAGGACTAGATTAATTACTAGATCCATCTTTGATAGCTTTTGATCCGTGCTTCACCTTAGTTGCAGCGCAAATTCTACTCTTTTGATTGAACACTCAAACCTTTATTTTCAGTCAAAATGATCTTTGAATTCTGCCGACTTTTTGAAATCGATGGTCATCACATTGGCTGCTGTGTGTATATCAATTATTTCAGATACAGGAAATCGTGGGAGAATCTTTAATTTATCGGTGTATGTGGTTATTATGTTGCCTGTGGTTCCACGAGACCTATGGGTTAGTATATTCTATAAATTCCAAACATTAGTTAAGGTAGAACGCTGTATCTCCGCTACATCTCAGAATACTCCTTTAGTTAACTTCACACAAATTCATACATCGAATTTTTCATTATAGTTTATCATGAATCGAGGGCTATATCGATTAGTTGCTATTTGAGAAATTTTATATTGTGTAATTTTCTTGCTCTTTTGCCATTTACAATTGCTGATATTATTTTTATAAAATAGTTTTGTAATTTCTTATATTACAAAACTATTATAAACTACTATGTTATTATTATACGATAATTGCGTAAATTTTCTTATTTCAAGATATAACTGAACGTAAAATGACAACTTGTTATAGTGATAAGTGGTACAAACTGAATTTCTTATTTTTTATTGATAACTGGTGTTCATATCTGCAATAGGAAGAGATGGTACTCAATAGAAGAATGTATCATGGACTGGAAGAATACCAGTCAATTTCAAAACCAGTCAGTATTGAAATTGAAGCTTGTTTAGGTCTTCTATGCTTGGCAGATGTATTTAAGGGCGGTCATCAATGCAAATATTTCGTATAGGGATGTCTAAAACAAGATTTAAATTCTCCTTAGATGTATTCATTTTGATGAAAAGGGAACTCGATGTCAAAGGTGTATTAAATTAGCTACACTAAGATAAATATTCACTTATTTTGTGGATAACTGTAAGTCTTGCTGTTACATTAATACATTTCTTCAAAACCAAGTAAATATGGAATAATAATCTTTTATCTAAACGTTCCTAAGGTATTTTATACATAAAACAAATGTATAACAATTGAAATGCCCTATAAACAGAACAGGTATAGCAAAAAAAGAGACATTAGCATCGTATTATCAGGAAAAGATACATACATATATTAAGTATTACAGTACGAAAGAAATCCAGATATAATGCATTGTTATAATAACACAATATTAGGAGTGGACTTTCTTGATAAATTGTGTGCTACCTAGAACATAGCACGATCTAGGGGAAGATGATCAATGGTTATATTTTGCCATTTATTAAATGTGGTTGGCATTGTTTTAAGATTAATTTTTATGGAGAACAAAAGAAATTATATACCGAGACGAGACTATTTGAAAAATCTTTAATTTTAATGTATTTTAATTTGAGTGAAAAAGCTCAATACTTCACCCCAACTCAGTTCCAAAATTAGTTGTAAGCGTTTTTAGTTGGAGAGCACGCATTTTGAATTCAAACCTTATTCTACTTCTAGAAGATCTGAAGTGCTCCCAGAAGATGATTTAATACTGTAGTATTTCAGAACCAGTTTCTGAAGAAGGTTGCAACATGGCATCCGAAACGTCAAACATTTTTTCAAAAAACGCATGGCAAAACCCGAAAGTTTCTAGTGTTAGTTCTAGTGATAGTTCTAGTGATAGTTTTAGTGATAGTTCTAGTGTTAGTGCTAGTGTTAGTTCTAATTTTAGTTCAGTTAACACCGGTCGTGAAAGCCTTCGTACTTAGATTCGAAGACTGCTTCCGGAAGACTCAACAAAAAAAAACTCTGGAAGGTTTGATACTGCTTCCAGAAGACTCGATACTGCTTCTGGGAGACTTGATACTGCTTCTAGATCAATGGTTGCACACAGGTTAAAGGCTTGAAAAGCTTCTAGAAGATTCGATACTGCTTCCAGAAGACTTGATACCCCTTCCAAAAGACTTGAAATGCTTCCAGAAGACTCAATACTGCCTCTGGAAGGCTTGTTACTGCTTCCAGAAGACTCGATACTGTTTCTGGGAGACTTGACACTGCTTTCAAAAGACTCGAAAATCTTTCAGAAGATTCGATACTGCTTCTTGAAGACTTGATATTGTTTCCAAAAAACTTGATATTGTTTCTAAAAGACTTGATATTATTTTCAAAAGACTTGAAATGCTCCCCAAAGATTTGAAATGCCTCCAATAGATTTAAAATGCTTCCAAAAGTCTCGATACTGCCTCTGGAAGACTTGATATTGTTTTTAAAGCACTTGAACTGCTTTTAGAAAATTCGATACTGCCTTTGGAAGTATTGATACTGCTTCCAAAAGATTTGAAATGCTTCCAGAAGACTTAATACTGCCTCTGGAAGGTTTGATACTTCTTTCAGAAGATTCGATACTACGTCTGGGAAACTTGATACTGTTTCTAAAAGACTTGAAACGCTTCCAGAAGATTCCATACTGTCTCTGGAGGACTTAATATTGTTTCCAGAAGACTTGAATTTCTTCCAGAAGAGTTGAACTGATTGCAGAAGACTTACTACTGCCTCTAAAAAACTTGATACTGCTTCTAGAAAACTTGATATTGGTTGCAAAAGACTTGATACTACTTTTAGAACAATTGCAATGCTTTCAGAAACTTGATATTGCCTCTAAAATACTTGATATGCTTCCAGAAGACGTGATACGTAAACGAAACATTTTATTTTATTTCATGATTTTTAATAAAAAATCATTCTGTAGGCGAACGATTTAATTACACGTTCATTAAAACGATGTACAATGGTCTAAAAAATTAAATAAAAAGATGATAAAAACGACGAATGACGATTCTTCTAAACAATAGTCTGAATTGGGTTCGAAAAAATTCTAAATATGTGTTTTCCAAAAAACGTTCGCAGCAGGAAGCATTTCAAATCTTCCAGAAGCAACATGAAGTGTTCTGAAAATATTTCTGAAATATTTTTCTCTTTTCAATTCCTGGTAGCTGCTTACAAGTGTGGTAATACCGAAATAATCGCGGTTTATTTGTGATTATTTTGAAGAAAAATGAATATTCCCTTTTTAAAATGCGTAAATTCATTGGATGACTTTTTTGAAATCAATTGTGGGATTGAGATGTCAACTATTTTATCTTCTGTCTGAAGATTCGTTCTTTGCAAGTTCAATAAACCCAGCGTGCGAAAGTCACTGGCGATTCATCAAATTCATAATATCATCTTCCTAGTCTTTAAAACCAACTTCTTTTGCTGCGTAATATGATTCAACTCAAATCGTTCTTTCGAAGATATTCTTTCGTTTCAAGGCAAAAGTGGTTAAAATTGTTTGAGTGTAGTATTAGTGAGGTTAGGCTGTAAACTGAAACATCGTAAATCATACAGCGAAATAGAGGTAAAGGTAGAGGCCTCTGGATGACATGAAAAGCGAACAGAATATTACATATTACAATGCTACCAAAAGAGTATTCATATAAAATTGTTAATGGTTTTATCTGTTGAATTTATTCTTCCCAGTTGAATATCAACAGTAGCAGATGCGAAGGTTTTTTGGGGAGCATATATGATATTTTACATTTTTCAGACCATTTCAGACCCAATTAAGGCTTTTTTAAGATATATAATTCGGCCTTTAAGTTTATTCCCAATTCCATTTTTTTAACACTCATCACCTATACCTATTTACAAAATCCGGCGCCTTTAGTAGATTGGATTTTATACAAAATACTTATAAAAACTGATATTATTGGTTATAAGTCGAGCAGAGTTAGTGTGACTAAAGACGTTGCAAAATTGTACGTGATTAACCGAGGGTTAAGGTAGGTATGAGAAGTAGATTGAAAAGATCCAAACCTGGATACATTTTAGCCTGTGCTCGAGCTTAGTTACAGCTTCAACTTTGCCCTTCTTGTTGGATGCTTCTTTCTACTGAAACAATTTCTGTGTTCTGCGAATCCTTTAATCAATAAAGTCTGCTTTCGTTGTGGTGTGGAACTAATTTCTAAAAATGAGATTAGACCATTTTATGATTTATCAAAGTTTAGCCCGTTATCATACTAGTTGAAAGTGCGAGAATTGTAAAATTGCAATGATTCTATTTCTACCAAAGGAAAACACTGACTGTTTCTAGATTTTCTGAAAACTGTTTTCTTCTCTTTTCCAGGTCATTTTAACCAGGTCTCACTTCTTAATTCATTTTACTTCTTTAAGCACAACCGGCGGGAAAGACTGAGATTAATTGTTTCCAAAGGCGTTACATTTAGTACCGGAACACTCAACTTCTGGATATTCGGAGTCGAAAAATTTTGAAGATATGATTGGTAAAACAGTTGATTAAAAAGTTGGCATATCATGAGGAATGAGTCGTATGGCTGACCAAATTTTATACAACAGATATTTAACAGATTAAGATGGATAATTATATAACTTCAAATAATAATAGGCTACAATTTCCAGAGTGTGTTATTAAAATCCCTATAACGTATTTATCGTAAAAGAACTTTTCTAAATGAAATGATTAATAAGGTAGATGATCAACATGGAAATTGTTAGTATTAAAACAGTTAATGTATCTGATGATGTACGATTGTTGGTCATTTGAGGTCACATGTATAGGTGTTAATTACCAAACTATTAGTTCTTAGTGATTAATCTAGCGTTATTAATATGTATTTACATGCGGCCAGTTGCGCGACCGTGCAGTTGGCAGCGCTGCTGACTGAAACACAACTGGTGGTATAACATGAGGAGGGATTGCGAGGAAAGGGGTGGTTCTCTACACAGAACAGTCGATGTACTTTAACGCCCACTCATGTCGATGATGAATTAGTTTTAATCATAATAATTTGATCAAAGAGAAGCAAATAATTGAGTTTAAAATAACTTTAGTGCTTTCGCCAAGAACAAAATATGGCTTAAACTGCGAACTTTGTTGACACTTAAATTTTAGGAATATGCCGGAGAAAAGTAAATATCATTTTCTACTTTGCGGCGAAACCGAATTTTTAAAGCGCCGCGATTAAGATTGTGAGATAGGCCGCTTTCAGGCAGTATTCGTAAAAATATTCTCTTTTCTTATAAAATTAACATTTCCCTTGGTGGTGTAAAACGTGGCAAAAGAAAATGAAAAAACTATAAAAATGGCGACGGAAAGATGGCGGTAATGAAGGAGACGTCGCATAATGGGTATAGGTGGTTCTGAATTCCGATAGATCACGGTCGCAGGTGGCCCTTTCCGGCATTTACATAATAATGGTGGTGCTCGGAAGCGACACGGTAGCACCCCCTACCCTTCGTGAACAACCCAATGTTAATTAGCGTCACTAGTAAAAATACCCATGTAGTAATTACTAATTTGATTTACAATGGTTTTATAGAGATTTGTAGAGGTACTTTGCAACAATATCCTTTATTTAGCATCTTGGTCATAAAGGTTCTAACCGCCATTACGATACTTTAAAAATTCACGAAGATCCGTATCGGTTTTGCAAATTTTAGAGTAAATTACGAACAATTTGGGATGATGCGACATATTTGCGACTGCTTTTAATACTAACCAAATGTTATGAGTGCTTTTAGCTTTTGGAAGAAGGTGGTAGACAAAGTTATGTTGAGATAGGATGGAATAAATTGTTAGGTTGGGTCAGGATAGCGTTGAATCTTTTAAGACTTTGCTATCTAAGATAATGTGTTTTTTTACTTTTTTATTAAGTGAAACATTTAAAAGACGACACCTAAAAACGAAATGTATTACTCATCATAGTACAATGTTAAAATAATAAACGTAAAGTTTGGAAAAATGTTAACTTCGAAAGTTAATTAATACCTGGTTCACTATCGATTTAGTGGGGCTCTCAATACCAGGGCAAATTTCAATACTGGTATTTCGAAATATTGCAAAACTATGCATATAAAGTGGTATAAAAATTTATTTTGTTTATAAAATTATGACTGAAATTTATGTTATTTTATTACAATATTTGCACGTTGTATTTGTATAATTTTCGCTAAGATATACTGATTTAAATTTCGACTATTCGTTTCTTACAAACGAATGGTCGGCGGATTCGAAGATGGAGAAAAATGAGATTATTGGGGGAAAGAAGTTGCAGTTGAAAACAGTTGGACTGGATATGGAGAAGAAATTTTAGGAAAGATATGTAGAAGACGAGTAACGAAGTTATTTATGCATAATATTCAAGAACAGTTCAATTCCAGACATAGCATGGACAAAGGATATTTATGAAGTCAAAGATGGAAACAGGGTTCAGAGAAATAATTAATTCTGTCTACATCATCGTTATCATTTACCTAGTCTCTAGAAATCTAGTTCGGTAAGTAAGGGTTTAAAATTCCACTACAGTGTCACTGCGCTTTCTGTACCTTCAGATGTTTACGTTTATTTTTGAGTATCGTCAGATCATGATTGAAGATCATGCTTCATGACAATGCCCGCTTACACACGGCTGAGAAGACCCAATCAGATCGTGCAAAACAGTTTTTATATGCGTTTGAAGAGGCATTTGGGTGGTCAGCGGTGCGGCAATGATGACTATATCAAAATGACCTTGATAAAGTCTGTTTAATCAGGCGGCAAATTTCTACGAGGATGACATACAAAAGCTGGTTGTACAATATGATAAGTGCCTCAATCTTGGTGGGAATCCTGTAGAAAAGTAGCTGAAAATGTAGACATTCGTGTAAAAAATTAAGAAAAGCGTAATAGTTTCATTTTTATTTCAAAACGGCCCTTAGTTAAAAAAACACGACTCGCACATTATATTATACATTACGGTTTTTAAGCAAATCTAATTTTCCTGCTTCAGTCTACACTGAATTAGGTATTATATTACATATGTCCTGTGAAATATATAGCTATGATCGACATTCTATACAGAGTCGATGTAAACTTAACATCAATTTTGAGTAGAAAATGTAAAGTTCAAAGTAGATTTGAAACTGTCTTAAAAGTGTATCTAAGAATCGGTTTTGATGTAGATCTGATAAAAATCTCTATTAAGATTACATCACAGTCTTAATAGAGATCAAATAGAGTCTTCTTTATGTATAGGCTTGATCTAATAAAATCTTATTTACCCAAATACGGCAATTCTGCTTGGTAACGAATGTCACGAAAGTCACCATCCACTTTTATCTGTTCGACCAACCATTCGGCATCTTGACAATGCTTGAAATGGTCAGTAGGCTTCAGCACTTGAGTCAATTGAACCTTGTAAGCGTATAAATTCAAATCTTTATTTAAAATTCGTATCAGCGATGTTCGTGAGATGTTCAGCTGCTGGGCATGACGACTCGTCTGCCACACTATTGAGAACAACAGCGATGTTTTCCGCATAACGAACTGGGTGAGCATACACAGGAATTTTCACATTTCTTATAGACGTGGTTTGCTGAAATTTGCGCACAGTTCTCCCGATTGTGGACACACGAAGTGCCCGAAATTCATTTTGATTTGAACGCCCGTTTTTATAAATGGTTTGAATAATATTAACATGCCAACCTTTATAATTCTGATACAGGTTCAATGCATATAGGATGTAGTATTCATGAAGACTTGATTTGATGTAGTATTCATGATGACTTTATGTCGAGTCATAGAATTATCATAGGATATTGTGCAGTTTTCGAAAGTGCATCTTAGAAATGGAAAGAAATCACTATAGGCAGAATATAGAATAGAATATAGAATATTGTGGACTACTAGATACCACTAGCAGACGGCCAAAATTGCAAAGAGAAGACTAGATACTACTGGCAGAAGACTAAAATTACAAAGAGGAGACTAGATGCTGACAGCAGACCACTAATGCTGTATATAGAAAACTAGATATTTCTGATAGAAGATCAAAACTGCACAGAGAAAGCAAAATACTGCTAGCAAACTACCATCTCTACGAACACAAAACTAGATATTAGTGGAAAAACATTATTACTTTATGTAAACACTAAATGTTTCTGCAAGTTATCAATATCGCAGATAAAGGATAAATATTGCCTCTAGAAAGTACTGGCAGAAGACCAAGAAGACTAAAACTATAAAGACTGCGTGTAGAACAACAGAGTAGTGGCTCCTTAGGATTTAACGTTCTTTGAACAGCATCTCCCTTAGCAATCTATTAAAATCAAACACAAATATTTGATTTTGAAATGAGCTCAGCTTGGCTAGTATCAAGTATTAATTCAAAAGGTTCGTAAGGGGAGGTGATCAAAGAATTTGTGTATAGTAAAATCGTAAGCAAAGCTGACCGGCAAAAAAACGGTCACTATAAATTAGCCACAACTTCTAAGCTAGTTTTCTTGCGAAACGCGCATGAGAATTTGATGATTCTTTTCTTAATCGACAGGTTGATTTTTTGGCATTAACCTTCCGTAGAATTGAATCAGAATTTTCTTTCAGATTTTAATTTAAGCATATACGGGGTGCAAGAATGAGAAAAACTTTTTTTTTCAAAGTTTGTAACACCTTGTGTGGTGCAGCTGCTACAGCGGAGGGTATTACCTGGAATCAGACGGTAGTCCAATCTTTTATGAGTATTTTGTTTTTTTTATTCACACTATTATCTCTGTCATTAACGAAGATGCAGTATTTTAAAGCGATCGCCTGTGAAAATAAGACGAGTGACAATATTAGCTGATGACCGGTTGTTCTAAGCAATCATAGAACGACACCTGTAGAAGCTTGGCGTCTTCTTCAAATGGTGTACGCTGCTGATGTCATTTAGTGAACCATTCGCTGAAAACTTTCTAGGAGTGGTTTGCCTGCAAGAAGACTGCCAAAGAAGAGCGGCTGCTTCTAAGATATCGACGAGCACGTCATCAATCTGCTCGCTTACATGTGAGTTGGAAGATCAAGTAATGGAGGAAAGTCAACGACGCCTCTGAAGTTGGTTCCCAAGATGTTTGAGAGGGTTAAGGTCCATGATGCAAGTTGGCTACTCCATCTGTTCAATACCCTTCTCATCAAGATATTCGTACCAAGATAGGACACGACAGTGTCTTGCAAAATATCTTGAATATAACTGCGCTTTTGTCGAAATACTCGTCCATACGTGGAAAAGTACTTTTTTCGAAATTGTGCAGGTTTTCACCTTTGTTTACTATGTCTCCATACTCGTTCTCCACTATCAGGTGATCGGACACAAAATCGAGACCCTTCATGCAGTCAGATCACTTTTAACAAGTCTTTGACAAATGGTTCTTTTACTTGCGTAAGACCATTTAAAAACCATGCCGAGTTTCTACAGCTGTCGTTCTTCGAATCTTCAGAGTGTTTAGTACAATAAATCCGTCATCACCTGCTGTTTTCACTTTTCTTCCACTAAAATCTTGCCGGCCAGTAAAATTTCCTGTTTTCATATAGCGGTTACAGGCATCTTGAACTATTCGTGGTATACCCAACGTACGGGTAATGTACCGCTGACTTTTGTCAGCGATACATTGCTCATACGCATACATTGCCCTTTGCTATAGCAGTTACAGCTCACAGAGTGTTACAAATTTCGAGAAAAAGCTTCTTTCGAAAAACTTTCGATCAAAGAAAGAATCATCAAAATCGAAATTGATCAAACTTTCACCTGTCACGTTTTCAAAGACTATCTAGATTTCATTCCAAGCTTAATCAAAAATGCGATTATCTTAAAGTAGCTACCTCCCACATCCTTTTTAGTTTTATGACTGTGTGATTACAACTATTAATAACAAAATTTTAAAACTTGAAATAACATTTAATATTCGGGAATCCTCGGCGATAATCCAAACAATAAACCAACCGGGCCTTGTGTTACATACATACACTTTCTTTGTATACGATAAAGATTGATTAACATTGAAACGTTGTAAATAAGGAAGGTGGTTGCAGAACTCTGCCGCACTTGCAAGATTCATCTTCAAGGCTTCTTCAAGATGCCTCATACATACCATACAACTTTCTCGACAGATACAGTTTTTCAGCATTAGTATAACCACCTGGTGATGATGGTTCCACATGAGTGTTAACGAAACTTTGTTCCATATTAATCGAATTATTATCTATTTGAAAGAAATGTAGTCCATCACCATCGCCGTCGGACATGTCATTGTGGTCGACTTTATCAAAATGTTATTTACACACGGCAGTAAATTCCTCATCAATACTCATATTTTATTATTTTTTGTGGTGACAAAAAACAGCAGAAACCATTACTTGTATGTACGTAAGGATACGGGCTTAAATAATAATGCTTAAGCTCCATTGTATCCTCTAGTCATATCAACCAGCAAAAGGATTTGCCAAAGGCCAGGACATCTGCCAGAAGTCTGTTCCTGATATCATCTGTGGTTGGCCATTTCTCAGAAGGTCCTCATTCTGAGGTCGGTTAAAGAAAGGCAATCACACAAGATGTGTTCGACAGCTTCATCTTGTTCGCAGGATCGGCAGAAAGACGAGTCAACGATCTGGAAATTATGACGATTGTTACTTATCTTACAGTGCTATATGAGCCAATAAGAAACCTTACTAAGAACTGAGTTGTAGTTGAAGGATATTTTAATAATTCCTTAGCAGGATGACAGCCTTGGGTTCTGTCCCACTTGTAGCCAGTCTTAGACTTAAGTAAGGGTGAGCGCTGCATCTTTCCAAAACGATTCCATGAATAGTCGTTACAAAAAACGGACAATGTGATCATATTCATAAGTTCACTTATTCAGTGTTTCTCGTTTAAAAATACGAATCTAGCAACTTACCTGATTAACAGCTATAATATTCTAAGCTCAAATAAGATTTTGACATCCTTTAACACTGCTAAAAGCAGAGAAAACAGAATAACAAATGTGAAACTGATAAAGCGAGTTGTTTATATTTAATAGATATTTTCTTGAAAAGTTATTACGGAAAGTAAGTCCCCTTTTCATAGACCAGGACACATATTGTCAATTTCTAATTCATCATCATCAAATACTGTCATGTTGACAATTTTTACCCTAATTTTAATTTAAATGTAAAATTTGTCTCATCGCACGCAATTTTGATTTGTATTTTTCTGTATAGTAAGCAAAGATGACAATGCACTTTCCATAGTTTTGATACTTAAAGTCATGAAAACATATATTTTTTTTATTTTGAAAGATCAGATTGTAGGGGAGGGTAACTTAAGTAGTTACAAACAAAGACGCAGGTGTTCGTAGGGTTTCTGTTATTCCACGGGGGTATTATTTTTCGAGAATGGACCGCCACAGACGGTTTTCTTACTCCTTCGGAAAGCTCGCTCGGGTGAAAAACAAGAATATTCCCGGCTGCTTATTACCGGGATTATAGAAATCCTAGCGGACTTTAATTTCGAGATCCCATTGTTTTAGGCTTGGATTTTATACGTTCAACGCAAAGCTTTTCTTCTTGTCCCTTTAACTATTTTCAAACATACTGTTTCGAGTGCGATTTTTAAATAACAACAAAAAAGCTTTTTTTGATTGATCATCATCGTAACTTATTCTTTATTTCCTATTCTACTCGCGTTCTTTATTAGAAACGATTTTTTTTTTCAAAACTGTTTTATCCCTTTTGGGATGCTCAAAGCAATTATAAAGGGTTTTACGTGACTAGTAAATCTATGAGAATTTATTGCATTGTATTTCACGAAACGATAACAAATCCGTTTTGTACTTATTTTCATGGTCAAAATACATTTGAAACAAAAGCTAAAGCGAAAAAGTTTCGTATCGATATGGCTTTTCAAAAAGCGCGCCTCAACTTTTCGGTTTTTCACCGTATAGATGGATAGAAGGTTTTGCGCGCACGCTCTTTTTGCGCGACCGAGAGGCGATACTAGCGCCACACTCCGGTCCCGCTTTGTTTGCGGTTTGACAATGCGTTTCCTGCCCAGATACGGCTCCGTTCATTTCCCTCCCTGCCATTGTCTTATTTACGTCTGCTAACCGGGGCTGATATGCGTGTGTTTGCCCGTAGAAAGTCATCATCAAAATGTGAGTTTTCGCAATTTGGGCCGCACGAATGAAAACAACGGCCGTTTCACTGAAGCTTAGTTTTCATAATGCGCGCTAAAATTATCAAATCGATCTGGTTTTAATGTATAAAAATAAGCGTATATAAAAAGATGTTGTATAATACATATTATAAAAATAAATTGATTCTATCAATCTAAACTATATACTAAAGGTTTTTCAAAATTTACTTTGGATATATCTTGTATTTGCTTGTTTGCGGCTTTTAATATTAATTTATCATCGTCTTTACTTGCAAATAACTTTGAAAAACGATCTTCGTTTTGTCTTTTTTCTCTCAAAGATTCATATGCTTCAATCAACTTTTTGTACTTATCCGTACCTGTCCAATTAGTACTTTTACGTGAAAGTCTATTTACATCATTTTCATTTCTTCTTTGTACTGAGCTTTCTTCACCAGGAAATTGCGTTGGTCGATTTAGATTTGATACAAAATAAGTTTCTTCATCATTAGCTAAATCAAGATCAATAGGGACGATTTTTTTCTCCGAATCATGCATCATATCACGTATTGCACTCTCTGTGTTATGCGATGACTCATCATCTTCTATGGTAGTTTTCCCAGATGACTCTATAACATTAGCTTCGTTAAACATATGGCTATGTATTGTTGAATGAATTGATTTTATATTTCGTTCTACGAGATCTTGTTGTGGATCTTGATACAAATTTAATGCTCTGGAAATAAAAAGAACATTGAGTCGTTATTAATGGAATAATATCGTTTTAAATATTAACAGGAACCTACAGATTTTTGTCTTATCAGAAATTGAAACATTTAAAATATTTGTGATGAAAGTCACGAAGGAATTTCGAAGACTGGTTTGCTAATAGAATTCGATAACATAATTTCCTGAAGGTCCCTGTTCTTAGACTTTAAATTACTCTGGTTAATAATGGATACATCATACAATTTTCGTATCTTTGAAGAAGCTTCCTCGTTGGTGTCTTCTTCGCTATCATCATTGATCACTCTTTTGTATCTTTGTTTCTGCTTCAATGGTGTCTCTTTATGTGGCGTTGAAGCTTCTCGAACTTCAATGGGAGATCGTGAAGACAGATTTAAAATATCATTAATGTCTTGAGCACCCGATCTTGGTTTTGGTTGATACTTTGAAGAAACCATCATGTTAATTGGTGTTGATAAACTTGATTGTATGATTCTTTGCAGACTTTGAGGTGATAATGGTTGTGGGCCTGTTGGATTAGGAAGTCCGTTGCCACCTCCCATTGGAGGTTGTGGCTGGTTTCCTATATTATTCATTTTCATCATGTTTTCTTTTACCATGCCGTCGACGCTAAATGGTGGTAAATATGTATTTGCTCCTCCTAATCCTAATTGCATTAAATCTTTTGTGACCAAATCTGGGTAAGAGTATTGTGTTGTATCTTCGGGGTTACCAGGATTATTTGTTGCTTCTGAAGGACCACCAGGTCCTTCAGGACCAACATTTTGAGGAGCTCCAGGATTTAATGAGCCCCCCATATTTCCAGGACCACCAGGATTTTCAGGACTTCCCATATTTCCAGGCCCTGCAGGATTACTAGGGCCAACAAGATTTCTAGGACCCTCCAAATTTCCAGGACCTACCAAATTCACAGGACTTCCTAAATTTCCAGGACCTGCAAGACTTTCAGATCCACCTGGACCTCCAGGCCCACCAGAACCTCTACATCTTTCGGAATCCCCACCTCCTCCAGCTGCAGTTACTTGTTGACCGTTTTGAGTTGCACATTGTTGTTCTTTGGAATGTTTTGTCTGCTCAGGTAGTGGTTGAGGTGGGGGAGCCGGTGGTGGTTGAGAACGTATTTGCAATTCTGTACCAGGTTCTAAAGATATTGATGGATTGGAATGAATAGATAGAGGAATCGCATTTTGGTTAAAAATCATATTTGCTGAATATGGTAGTTGAATATTATTGAAGTCATTTCTTCTATAATCTTTTAAATCGCTGAATGGTAAGTCTTTATCTGCACGTGGTATGGCATCGTGAATTTCCGTAGGAAGTTTTTGATGCTCTGAAATATATTGGTTTATATCTTGTTGGGTTTCTGTCAACATTTGTTGTCGATGTGCTAACTCATTGTGAGGAAGTTTATTCAATTGAACGGATCGTTGCAATATTGTAGTGAATTCAACTTGTTTATTTTCTGCTTGGAAATTCGCTATCATGTTTTGTTGATGGGGCGCTGTAAGCTCTTCTTCGGATATTGGAGGTTCTTTTGGTTCTTTAATGCCAGTTGCGCAAGTTGATGACGAGCCCTTCGATTGCTCAAGCAAATTGTTTAACATTTTGAGATGATCCAATAAATAATTTCTAACTGGTGTTACTTGAACTTGACACTTCATAGACATTCTTTCGTATTTCTCCAACAGTCTTTCGATCAATTTTATTCTTTTTCTAACATCATCTTTGTTTACATCAGTCACTTCTTTTTCATTTTCTTGCTCGCCGCTGGGTTCTTCGAAAAGCAAATGCCCTTGTTCTTCTTCTGGAGGAGCAGTTACTTCTTGACTCGATCTGTATTTTATTTTCGGCAAAGGATAACCCTCTGCTATTTGACTACTTTTTTTGAAATTCCTCATTCCTTTAGTTATTCGAATTATATACAATTTTAAATTCGGTGATAATTTTAAACAAGTTTTTCTGTGTACTTGGTCTGCTACTATTCGATTTAACATTACAATTACTTCATGTAACATTTCTTCAGCATGTTTAATATCAACCTTTGCTTGATCTTCTCTAAATGATTTTATATTCATCTAAACAAAAAATGTTAATCAAAAAATGTTTCTTGAAGAATAGAACATCGTTGAAGTTAATAGCATATCAGAAATGACTAAATCAAGATTACAAGCATACATGGTACAAAAAGTGTAATAACCTAAATACTGACTTAGGATTATCCTAAGCCTCTATGGTACTCAATGGGCTGAATGCTGATTTTAATTGGACAAAAATCAAAAAAAATAATGTCAAAACATACGGCTTGCAGATAGGAAGCCTTTACAAGGTTGACTTCAGTAAATCTAATTCCATAACATTTAGTACAAAAAGTTACTAAGCAGCTTTCAAAGGAGGCATAGCAGACAAGGAATAATAATACTGAAAGTCCTTGTCCTTGTATAAAAGATTTCAATTAATTTTTCTAATAAGACTAAAACTTAAATGATATTTTGGAGGTTTTTGACAATTATCTTTTAGCCCATAAAATAATTTTGTCCATCTACAATCGGAATTCAACCCAGTGTATGACATTGAGTCTGATGCAATTCTTAAACAACAACTATGAAAAACATCGGTGTGGAAAGAATAATTCAGAAAGGTTGTAACAAAACTAAGATCATACAATCAAAAGTAAGACATAGAATAGATAGATTCAGTAAAAATAAATGTACATTGAAAAAAAGGACAAGGAAACAAGTTATTAATACTTAAAACAACTAAAGACTACTTACCACATTTTCATAAGCACATTCTTTCGAATTTGACATACTACCACCAAATCTATTAAACAATCCACTATTATCTTTCAATTTCCCATAAAATATATTAATAAGATTCATTGGTAAATCACCGTTAAGCATATTTCTCATATCTTCCCGTTCCTTTTTCTTTTGATCTTCTTCGTCAGCCCCTTTTGATCGATTCGAAACTTCGTCGTACCCTTCAGATTGTTTTGTTACTGTAAAGTTATCCGCACACGTTGTTGAAATTAATGCTGAGTCAGTGGCAATTTCACTTTCTTGTGAAAAATCTTGGTTGGCACTTAAAGGAGTTTGTGAGTCACGGAAACTAGCGGCATCACCCGGATTGTTCGAGCGCTCCAAGTTTTGACCGAAACGATGATTTTGGATGTAGTCGTTATAATTGAATGGTATTATTCGATTGAGTGGAGGTTGGGATGCTTGCCTGGTAAATTGGCGAAGATTTCTTAATTTTCTTCGAAGGCGAATGTTTTCTTCGCCACCGTCATCTTCGAGGATTGGGGAAAGGTAAGACGAGTCAGATTCTAAATTTTTCAATTGTCTACCTAATGTGCTTCTTTTCGAGTTAAAACTTGTTGGTTGTTCGATGACGTCTTTAAAACTTTCAACATCATCTAATTTAATTTTTGAAGTTTCTGTAGATGTTCGTTCAATATCATCAATACTCTCATATGAACTCTTAGATATATCTATTAAATCGTCGAATAGTTTCTTTTTAATTTTCGTTTTTTTGTAATCGATTTTTTTTCGGGAGCGCGAAACTTCCACCAAACCTCCTCCTGTATCTGGTGTTGTATTTTCATCATCTTTTTGTTTTAACTCTTCGTATTCTTGTTTACGTTTCACAGGTATTTCTATATTCTCTAAGCTATCATCTGAAGGATTAATTGGTAAATCATCGTCATCTTGAACTGATGCGTTTTCAAAATATTCATCTAGCGATTTATAGATATCGGGATCGTGCGCTTTTTTTCTCGATCTCATCACGGAATCGTAAACTTTCTGGAATAAAAGCCTTTCTTTTAAGTCTTCGTCTACCGACTCTATGTCCATGTACGCTTCTTTAGCCGGCCGAATTACGGGAACTAAAGAATTTTTCATGATTCTCTTTTCGTGGTAATACTCTAAATCATCCGGCGAGCTATTCTGACTATTCCTTTGAACGGTTTCTTCTTGGGCTGCGTTTACGACTGGAATTATAACGTTTCTTTTCGGCGGATATCTTTCGTAGTAAAATTGGTCGTCATCTGAATGATCTGAACGTTTAGTTTGTTTTTTCCTTTGATCTAATTTCAAGATATCCTCAATTTCCCTCTTGAGCACATCACTTTCATAATAACCCCCCGGCCCCTTAATACATTGATCTTTCGGAATCGGTTTTTGGTGTTTCTTCTCAGAATGATGATGTACAACGGATGGGCGGATTTCCCTTCTCGATAAACTTGGTGTCAAACGATTTTTGTATCGACTTATTAATCCTTGAATATTCTGCGATAAAATTTGACTTCTCTCAGGATTCTTAATCATCATATTTCTTTGATCGTTTTCAAGGATTTCTTCTTCAGATAATTCCTCGAGTGATTGAGGTTTATGGAACAAAGATAAAGGATATTTATCGGATTCCCTGCTTGTTAGTATATCTTTAACATCGTCTTCTCCTATATTTGGTGGGAATACATCGTCGGAATCTTGAGTTGACGATTCGAATCCTGTTGTGGGCGCCGAAGTTTTACCTCCAATGTGTACGACAGTGCTACTTTTGATTAAAATTGGTTTTTTATCTGTTTTTGGCTCGGATATTAATAAATCGGAATCCTCAACTGGATCTTCTCTTAATGGTGCAGAATGTGCTTTTAACGGCTCTCTATGAGTACTTTCGAATGAACTTGTATTATTATTACATTGCACTGAAGCCGACGCATTTAAAGATAAGCTACCTGAGACTGCAGATGATTTCGAAGTGGAAGAAGATTCATTTTCTTGAGTTGTAGGTTGACTTGCTTTAAAAGCTGCTTGACTACCGGAAGTTTCGTCTTTAGATGATTCCCCAACAGACGCAGCTTGACCTTGTTTCGGCCTCTTATCTTTATCTTGCGCTTCTAATTCTTTATCTTCATCAGAGCCATCTTTTTTGTCTTCATTTTCCTTATTATCATCGTTTTCACGATTTTCCCCGCTTTCTTTATTTTCAGAGTCATTATCTTTACTTCCAGACTCTACATTTTCGGATTCATTACCTTTTTCATCACTTTTATTACTTTCGCTTTCTTTATTTTCGTAATTTTCTTTACTTTCAGTTTCACTTTTATCATCTTCACTTGATTTCGTGTTGTCTTCCTCATCTTTTGATTTGGCTTGATCGACTTTGCAATTTCCTTTATCATTATCGATCGAATTTGCGCTATCATCTTCCTGATGACCTTTCTTCCTCATTTGATCTACTTTACCTTTATAAGCTGCACCAGTTTCATCGCGCCCCCCTTTTAAAGCTGCTTGCCCCTTTTTAGGCCCTTCAATAATTGGTTTAGAAGTATCGGTATTATTGATATCTTGAGTTTTTGTTGTATCCGGTGAATCACCTGCGTCTGTATTAACTTCATCTGGTTGTTCAGAATCTTCGGTGCTCTCTGTTTTGTCGCCATTTTCTTGGGTATCTTCGGATTCTCTTCCTCCTTCGGTTATATCTTCAACTTTTTCTATCGTTTTTGATTCCCCAACGGGTTTGGTTTCTTCAGTGTCGGGTCTACTTTCGTTTTCTTCATGTCCTCCGGCCGGTTCGGCTTTATTCTCAATTTGATGGATTTCTTCTCCTGCACTTCCAACGTTCCCTCCTTGACCGTATGTTTCATTTTTGTGGCTACTTTTAAGAGAATGGCCATTGGGAGAATTACAATATTTTCCTTTTTTAATTAACTCAATAATATTTTTGGTTAACTGTTGCAATTCTTCGTCATTGTTCACATCAACTTTAGGCGATTTAGTTCCCATGTCCATGTCGGAACCTTCTTCTCCTGGATTTTCAGAACTCGCCCCATTTGAAATCATATTAATCGTTACATTAAAGTAATTATAATTTATTGGATTATCGCCACGATTACCAGGCGTTGTTGATCCTTTGTCTTCCTCATCTACTAGAATTCCACCAGTTTCACTTTCCTCCTCATCTTTTGATTCTGTATTAGTATCACCTTTAGGCAATTGATAAACTTTGCCTTCACCTCTCATAGCAGCTAATGGCTCAGAACTTTTCCCTTCTCCAGCACTAACTTTTTCTCCTGCCGGTCGAGGTTTAGAAACTTCAGCAGTATTATCTTGATCAGAATTATCTTTTTGTTCAGCATCATTTTGTCCCTCATCTTTTTGCTCCACATCATTTTGTTCATCATCTTTCTGACCACCATCATTTTGTTCACCGCCTTTCTCCTCACCATCTTTTTCTCCACCACCACTTTGTGCATCATCTTTTTGCCCACCATCTTTCTCCTCAGCATCATTTTTCCCACCACCTTTATCCTCAATATCATTTTGTTCGGCACCATCTTTCTCTTCGGCTTCATTTCGTCCCCCCTCTTTTTCACTATTACCTTCTGCCTCGTCACCATTTTCCGAAGTTTCTTGATTCTCTCCATTCGGCGGTGTTTCATCCGTTACATCGGAGCTAGATCCAGAGTTACATTCGGAAGAGTGTTCAGCTTGTTCCTGCAGACATTCGATCAATCCCATTGACCCCGTTACCACATTTTCCAAATGACAAGTCGTAGAAATTACCTTTGTGCCGTTACGTTCTTGTACGGTCATCGTTGGACTGCGCTGCCTCGGTTTCGATCGATAAACTGTGACAGCTGATTCGCCATCTGTTAATATTAATGCTCTTTTTTCGGTTACTGCTATAATGAGAAGTTAACACAACTTAAAGTTGTTTAAATATAAAATTATGATTACCTTTTTCAAAATCTTCATCCTTTTTAAATCCCGATCTTGATGGTTTTATATCCACGTCGTCATCGTCGTCTTTAAACGATATAACGTCATTTTCTTCCTTGTTTTTATAATTATTATACTTCGCTTTGTTATTTTTGTTAGTTTTTTTTTGATGTTTGTACATTACTTTTGGTTCAAATTCTTCTAGTTGCGCGTCTTCTTTATTCGGTCTTCTATGTTTTGTTATTTTTTTTCCATGTTTATGAAGGCTGACTTTTTTTGGTTTGCTGCGATATTCTTTTTCATCATCTTCTTTTGTATTAAATTGTTCTTTGTCGTCTTTTTCGTCACCATCTTCTTTCATTCCTTTCTCATCTTCATCATCCTTATTATTTCTGCCATCGATTACTTCCTTATCATCGTCCTCTTCATCCATTCCTTGCCTTTCCTCCTCCTTGCCTCTTTCTTCTTGTCTATCGTCTTCCTTTTCCTCTTTTTCTTCATCATTCGCGCGATCATTATCTTTTCTATCATCATATTTATCGTATTTGTATTTTTCGAATTTATCACTATAATTATTTTTTTCTTCCAGCTCATCGGCGTCATCGTCATCATTATCATCTTTAGATTTGATTCTTCTTACCATTACTTTAGGCTTAACATAATCATACTCATCTGTCGTTGTGTGTTTATGATGGATTTTTTTATCTCGATTTTTATCCAAATAGCAATAAACGAGCTGACGCTCATCATCAGAAACTTCATCTCTTGCGTCATTCTTGCTATGCTTTATATGTTTTCTTTCTTCGATTAACTTATTATTCTTTTTCCTTTCCTTCATTTTTCTTCTTAAATATTCTTCATCTTCGCTTTCATTATCAGCTTCATTTCTATCTAACTTAACATCATCTCGATATTTCATTTTGGGCCGAATTTTCTTTTTAATTTTTTTTTGAACATGTTTAATATTTTCTTCCTCATCACCCCCTTCTTCCCCCTGATTCGTTTCGTGATTGCGCGCTTTTTCTCGAAATTTCTCCAATTTTTCAGAAGAAACGCTGATTGGTTTTGCTGAAATCAAAATACAAGTTGACTGATCATTCGATTTTGATTCCTCCGTCGTACTTCCAGCTTCATTCGATTCTCTCTCAGTTTCTTGAGTATCACAAGTCGTAGCTTTTGTCATCCTTGTACTCTTCTTTTTGCAGTTAGAACTACCTTCCGTATCTTCCTCTTGACTAATTTTTTTCATATGAAATTCAGGGCCGGTTTTTGTGCTTCTTTGTTCATTCTTTTCGTCAGAAACTTGAAAATCATCTATCGTTGTTATACTTATAGCAATTGCATCCGTAGCGTTTTTGTGATCATGCTTACGAAATGATTGTTCATTAGATCTTCGTTTATTGGATCCATCGAGATTATTGAATGAATCGGCGTAAGATCTCCGTTTCGGATCGATCACATCAATATGCAAAGTTTCGGTTTCTTCAATTTTTGGGCTTAAATCTAAAGGTTCATTTTCTTGGACTTTTTTTTGTTTGTAATGGGGTTCTTTTGCGTCGTTCCCCGGTTCTTCGTCCGGTTCGTCATCTTCAGACCGCTTTAAATTTAAATAAAAATCGTAAGGATCTCTTTTTTCCCTCATTTCCTCTTCATTATTATCGTAGTAATAATAACTATTTTCTTCGTTTTGCAGCTTCCTCCCTTTAAAATTCGGCATATTCTTCGATAATTGATTCGTTTGAATTTCTCGTTTTTGTTCGAAGTTATCATAGTAATTATAATCCATTTGCTTAATTGGGCTAAGTTTTCCTTGGTTGTTCTCGTAATAAAATTGGTCGCTCTCTAAATTTAAAATCGATGGGTTATCAAGAATTTCTTTCTTCTTTGCGACAATATTTCGCTTTTCGTCTTTATCGATAACTTTTTCGTCTAAATCGGATTTTTTCTTTATAGTTGATTTTTTCCCTAAATGAATAACATCTTCTGAATCTTTAACTCTAAAACTATCAAGAGAGTTCACTGTATCAAAATCAGCGCTACGATAACCCATAATATCAACAGGAACTTGTTTTTTTAACGGAATTACAATAAATTGATTATCATTATCATCGTTGCTCATACTTGGAGTGGCAGGTTCATCCTTTCTTCCCAATTCCCTTTGCTCAGCTGCCGATGTAGGCTCAGTTAAGTCTTCCAATTCAATTTTCTTTTCTTGCCCCACATTATAATCAAATGTGTTATCCTCATCTTCTTGTTCTTGCTGTTGTTTTTCTAAATTATGGGCATTTTCCCTATTCAAATATTCTCTTAGAGTCATTTTAAGATTCTTATTGTTATCATCATCAGCATTTTCAAGAAGCTTAATATTGGGATTATTGACCATCGAATTACTTGTGGAACTTATAGTAAACATTAACCCAGCGCTGGGTAAAATCATTGTTGTCGTTGAAGTTGTTGGATCCGATGTTAAAAAAGGGAAGTGATGATTACTTTTTTTCTTTTTCTTTTTATTCGGACTCGATCTTCGTTTACTTGTGGGAGCTTTCGGTTTAAATTTTTGTACAGGCCGTGAATTGAACTTTAACTCAACATTTGGAACATGTTCTTCATCGTCATCTTCAGCATCGCGTTTATTAACCGACCTTAATCTTTTATTGCTTCCAAAATTATAATTAATTTTTGATGGAAGAATCCGTTTTGATGCCATTATATTTTGTAATATTGCACGATTATAATTTCCAGCATCAAAGTTTTTGTACATTCCTAACGGAGCTGATTCCTTCTCCGTTGATGTCAAATCGTCCTCTTTTAATCTCGGAGCTTGAGTTACCACTTGAAACATATGAAGACCACTTCGGTCAGCTTTCAGAACATGGTCAATATTTTCTAAAAGGTTATCGCTCTCTTTTCGGAGAAGATCTTGTTTGGTGGGGATTTGATTGTCTCTACTTGGTGATTCAATGTAATTAACCAACTTCATAAAATCGTTATTTTTTATTTCTGGAATAAATTTTGTTGTTGATTTTAAAGATGGCAATGAGAATGTGTCAAATGAAGGAAAAGAATGTGGGGGTGGTGAATTTAAAGCTCCACTCTGTGATTGGGGCTGAAAGTAATGAGGTGGAGGCAACGTGAATTGAGAGGGTGATAATGTGGGGGGTTGTGTTAATTTGGCTGGATTTTGTTGAATTAATGGAATAATTGGTTTGATTTGTTGCGCAACTCCTGGATTTGTTATATTCCTACACGGCCTCCCAGAAACTTTAGCAGATTTTGCGAAGCTTTTGCAACTTTGATTTTTGTTTAAATCATTACTTCCTCCCGCCATATCTTGCGCTAACCCGAGAAGATCATGAGGCGAAGTGTAATAATATTCATTAGTGTCTCGACTGTCATTTGAAGATCTATTTCTCCACACTACACTATGTTCGTTGTGATCAGGATTAAGGCAAGTATCAGACGATTCAGACGATTTTCTATGCCTACCATAATATTTTTGCCCAGGGACGTTTTGAACGCCAGTTTCACTTCTTGGGACAACCTTCACCTCGCTGCCACTATCTTGCTCGTTATCTAAATCCAAGTTTACGCTTCCTTTAGATCTTCGACGTCTAACAAGACCTGATTTTCGACGTTTTCGCTTCCTTTTACGATCATTTCTTAACGGCCTTCTTATGGGTCTTCTTAAATTGTAAATGGGTCGTTGATTTTGTGGCCTGTTTCCACTGCTTAAATCGTAACTGACGTCGTTAGGTTGCAACAAAATGTTTTGTGGGATATCCTTTTTGTTGAGAAAATCTATCTGATTTGAGGGAGTGCTAACAATCTAAGAATAATTTAAATCGTTGTGTTGGATTGAGTGGATTAAATTACATAAGACTTACAGATTTTTTAAATTGATTATTATTAATATCCGATTCTTGCGATTGTCTTCGTATCCATCGAAAATCGTTTTGGTATTGTAAAACTTCGTGGAGAAAATCATTTACTTCCGGTGGATTGTTGGCATTCAGATGGATGGTCTGTAAGAGAAAAGAAACAATTTAACGCCCTTTCTCACCCTGAAATGTTTGGACCACCCCATTACTGGGTAGCTAAATTATTGTTTTACTTAAGGCCAAGGGCTGTTTAATAATTGATAAGATTACGTACGACCCCTTTGGGCTCGACGACTAAAGAGGAAGGCTAAGGGAGTGAAGCGGTTTTGTAACCGAAGGGGTTCTCATAGGGGAAAGGGGAAACGAACGAGAAAATAAACAGCATTCGTGTAAGTTACTCGGAGTGACGTAAGGTGGCGTTATTATGATAAATGTTTAGTGGTTTTTCCAATTACATTCGAGGAGGGAAGAAGTCGAGAACAATTTCGTTTTTAATTGAAGGAATGTCCTTCCTCGTTCGTCCTCCTTTATCCAGTCATTGTACTCGGCGTCAGTTTCAACTTCGTCTACTTCTTCACCGAAGCAAAGGCGAACCCTTCTTTCCCCATTTTTGTTTATTTTTTATTTCCTTTTCACCTGCGTCTCATTAATTGTAAAATAATGAGGACGACAAACGTTGAGGAAAAACTCAATTATGAACCGCGAATTAGCACGGTTTAACGGTCGGTTAGTTTTTTTCAGTTGGTGGGGTATAGATGGGGTTCTTCTTTCTGGGCGAGTCGGGGAGAGAAAAAATCTTGTTAATTACTGTGGTGTCAGTCTCGCATCGTGACCCACTCAAGAAATGCCCTGAATGCTTTCCACGAAGAAAACGTATTCACACCGCAATTTCGTGACGTCTCATTTATATTTATAATTGGAGGCGTATAGCGATGGAAAAGAAATAAAATGGTTGAAATAGTCAAGGGGGTGGGTCGAGCAATTAAGATAAAATGAGTCCATTTTATGATCTTTTGTTGAGAAGAAAAAAGTGGTTGAAAATAAAAATTATCATCCCCTCAATTTGTATGCGGGGTAATTCAATCAGGATTTTACTCGGTTCCATTCCGTTAAGAGCATAGAAGATTAGATCTACATTATTTTTTCATGTAGCGGCGCTATTATTTTAAATTCAAACGCCGTCGTTGTAAGAGAGAGAGGGTTCACCCCTAAACCCAATTCGGCGGGGAGAGAACTCGTCGGTAAATATCCAGAGAAGCATAGTCGTCGTCGCCGCGCAAACACGGGGGCGTCGCGATGTGATCCTATTAAGGGGCCGCCTCAGGAGGAGCGGGCCCGTCGTCACGTAGAGACGCCACTTCCGGTTTTAAAAGGTAAACCGAACCGACAGGAACAATGGCAGATAATGTGGCCGCGTTCGCCAACGAAACGGCTCCCGCCCGCCGTCAGGTGCTCCTTCTCCTCGTCGGAGACTTAGCGCGGATTTTACCCCGAACAAAGGGTACGTCGAAATTCGTTTACCAACTTTCCTAAATGGATAAGTTTCGCCCGCGAAGCGTCACTTTAGGTACCCAAGTAAGGGGGCCATAGGGACTACGTCCTAGTTATATTCCTTCTCGTCCTCATCATCTACCTCTTCCGCTGCGCCATCGTCTTCAACGGGTCTGTTAATTTTCACACTCGAGAAATCGAGCATGAAAATTTCTGTCTTTCGTGGGGTAACATTATATTTTGCTATTTGCCATTGATATCAACGCACGTAGCGTTTACGTTCTCCACCACCTCCCCCAGTTAGAATTTAGTGTCGTCGTTCGATATCGTCAGAGGGTTGTGGGGAAAAAGGATGTTTAACTCATCCCCTTACTTTTTCCTTTTTTCACTCTCGCGGTGGTCTCAGTTTTCCCAAGAGCTTTTCTTTTCCGTGTATTGAATTGATCAGAAAAACAAATAAACAACATTGATGTTATTGAGACATGGTGTATTTTCAAAACTTTTTCTATTTCACATTAATTGATGACATCAATATTTATGTATTAATATCATTTTCTGATTTCAAAATCCAACAATCTTAATCATTACTCGCTGATTAGTGTCGAGTACCTCAGATGTTCTATACTTATCGTTGATAATGATCCCCAAATACTTCCCTTTCCTCTTATAAGCCAACGAAGTCGTACCGTATTTCACTACCGGATTCCTCAACAGCTTCCCTTTTGTCATAATTACATACGTCTTCTTATCTGCTATCTTCTTATCTGTTTCGCCTACTCATTCCTTTATTCGTATTTCTTTCCTCTATCTGATTACCTTCTAGCAAAACCACCAGATCATCCGCATAACTACCAGCTCAATATTTACACCTTCAACTCCGGAAACCCCATTTAAAACAAGATTGCAGAGTCGCTGGCTCAGAATAGAAGCTAAGTCATACTCCTCTCAATCCTTCCCATACTAATCTTCATCACCATTTTCCTACTACTCAGATAACTCTTCTTCAAGCCGTATATTCTACATTCAACTCTCGTAATCTTCTCAAAATGATTCTTCAGCTTAAGTTGTTAAAAGCGATGTCAATAAAATTTGTCATTTCGTATTTATCTTTAAAACCGTTTAGCCTATCTTTGGCCCATCCACTGGCTTAGTAGTTTTGCTACTCCAATGCTACCCCACATCAATTTTCATCAAGGGAATAGAGCGAATAGCGCAGAGAAAATTAACTATTCATCAGGATTCAACAGTCGTTGAAGCATCGCTATACCAACCAAAGGCTCTTCTTTTCAATTGAGGCTCATCCTTCATTCAGTCATTCCTGTTTCTAATATGGCCTTATATGCCCGGTCGAAGTTGTATTCTATTCGAATAAGATCCGTCTAAATTTCGATTAAGTGATTTAGACTTGAGACCTGCATCAACTTGAGTGAAGAGCACGTTTTCACTGATAAGACACTCAAGGTTACCTCCTTTTGTATATGTAAATGCAGTCGTGTGAGAGCGAATAGGGTTACGAGATCAGTCATCGGACAAGATTGCATCTGTTATGTTAAGACATGCGAGTTTGTTGTGTTGTTGTGCTATCTTATAATTCGGTGTTAGCCACCAAATCAGTGAGGTTACCATAAGTCTGATTATTCCTACGTAGGTCAAATGCACCATTCATGGCTTTAGATCCCAGTTCCATCCAAAGAACCTACGGCAGATCTGGTTGACCATGATGGTCTTTTTTGTGAAAAGGACTATTTCAATTTAGATGCAATTGATGACTATTACTCCTTTATCAAGTCGGAATGTGATTGTGAATCATGAGTCCATTTTTTCTTAATCTATTCATTAAGTCCATCCACTACCAGGCACCACAGGAGAGGTGAAAGTACTCCCCCTTGGGGACGTACTCTTAGTGCCTTTATAATCAAAGATCCACAAAATGTAATTTAGTGGAACAACTTTTTAAAAATTGCTAATATTTCGATTGTGTTTAATTTCAATCTTCTTCAGAGCATTTTAGTCCTAAAATAGCAAACTTGGCAACTAATTGGAAGTTTAAAAAGCAACACCAGGTGTTGATTACGCCAAAATTACGAAATTATGAAATCTCGTTTGTTCTATGAAGGTTGAAAAGGAATAATGTGTCTTATCCATATTAAAACACAAGATAAAACTTCAAGAACGTTAAATAAGATTAAAACAGTAAAAATTACAAAACGCGAAAATTGGGCAAAATAAGATGAATAATGCAAAAATTACTACAAAAAAATATGTTGACGACCATAAACCATAAGTTTGAAAAACTTAACTCTGCGTAATCATAAGAATTATCAAAGAATGACAACCTGTTTTCAGTGAATAATACATAAAAAGGACGATTTAGAACTACTAAATAACAAAATTATGTCAGCATTATACAAGGTGTATCAAATATCTGGAATATAGCGAATAACTTCGCCATTTCTGGTTTCACACAATAATATTTCAAATAAAATTTAATGATATATAAAATTTCTTTATATATTTATATCGATATGTTAACTTCAACTGATCATAAGTGTATTTTTTATCGACTCAACAAAAAAACGATGTTACTGGTATAAGCACACAATGTCACCGATTTATTTACTGAAGTTATAAGTACTTTAACCTCGATTTGTTTGAGCAAGATGCATCCTATAAGAAAGATATTGATGTCAACATTGAAATTTTAAATAACTACATAATTAACGTGAATTAACAAACGATGTATACAAACCAAAATAACACTTCTTACATAATTTTTGTTACTGCGCATGCCCCATTGATGTCACTCATGTCACTATGGCAATACGTAACAGAAAAAAAGGTTTTTTTGAGGCAGAGATAACTAGTAATGTCAACAATCCTTCAAAGTTATGGTACTTACTATGTACCAATCAGGTGCACTCAAAGAGTACCAAGACAATCGATTAATCACTTAAAGACGCACAATTAATTAATGATAATTTTATTAATAACATTCAATTATATGGTAAACGACAGGGCTGTTAAAAATAAGCTAAGGCCAATAAAATCAAATGCTTGTGGTTTGGATGCAATCGATCTTAAGACAATAAAACTTGTTTTAGACTATTTTATACAAGAAATCACTCATATCATGAATTTCTCATTAATCTATGGAGTTTATCCGTCACAATGGAATATCACATTCGTAACACCTCTGCCTAAAGTGAGCTATGTTAAGTCACTGGGAGATGTATGACCAGTTAGTGTGTTCCCTATCTTATCTAAAATACTAGAGAAAATTGTTGCTTCACAGCCATTTCGCATTTGAATTATACTAATTTATGTCTAGTAATAAAGCCTAGTGTTTTAAGAGCACTAGCCGATACTATCCTAATATGTTCTCCAAACGTCAAAGATGCATCAAACCATATCCCAAGATCCTTCACAGTAGAGATGCGCAATAGATGATCCGTTCTAATCGTATAATCAAAATAGACAAGATTTCTCTTCTAGTTGTATGTAATCACGTGACACTTGGCTGTATTTAAGATCGTACTATTGTCAGTACAACACAAAGATAGCCTATCCAAAACCAACTGAAGCGATAAACAGTCTCGTCCATTAGATACTGTGGTAAATAACTTAAAACAATCTGCGTAAAGAAGTGAGTTGGTAGTGAAACACGCAGGAAAATCGTTAACAAAGACTTTAAATAGTAGGGCGCCCAGCATGAAACCCTGAGGTACACCACTAGTGACGTTTATATATCTAGATTTCACGCCACCCAGTTCAACCTACTGCCTAAGATCAGATACATAAGATGTAAGGAGATGTGTAAGAGAGCAACCGCAACCAAACCTCCCCAGCTTCATTATCAACAACGAAAGATCCAAACAATCAAAAGCCCTCGACAAATCGGTGTAGATCACGTCAACTTTTTTCACTGTAGAAACCATGCTGACATTCCGATATTCGTGCCTTAGTGTAGAATTCGAGGAACGTTGTATAATGCTTCATAAAAAACTGTACAAGATTGTTCAACCGATGACAACATAAATAAATGAGTCCAAGCAATGTTCAACAGTGCCTCGTACAATTCAGGCAAGCGAGCTCTCCTGAAGTAGTACTGGGTGTCACGGTATACATCTCTAACTATCAAACGAGTAGTCACTGTTACTAAAAAGCTCAGTAGTAACGCTGGATGATAATTAAAGTTGAATATAAAACATAAAGTTAAAATTGAAGAGGCAAGTACCAAATTAAGAGTTCTTTTTTTAAATTTAATTGCACAAAGTCATTGTCACTGAGCAAGTTGGAAAGAGTAGTGGCACGTTCATCATTTGCAGCGTCAAGTGACGGAATATTAAAGTCACCCATGATCAAAGTATCCAAAGACGTATAAGTACCAGATGTATCAGGTGGGAAATAGCAGACAACTGTGTAAATAACAGATTTTGTCTTCTTAAACTCAAGCCGAACAGCTACCAAATCAATTGATTCAACAGAACACGAGACAAATATGATATTCGAAGTAGCAACTCTGCAATTAACAGCCAATAATACCCCTCCCCCCTCCGGATAGGTCGATTACATCTAAAGGCATCATATTTGTCTGGAAAGATTTCGTAGACAGGGACATTATCTTTGAGCCAAGTTTTACTAAGAGCAACAACATCAAAATCCGCTGCAAAGACAGAAGTAACAAAATCATTTATTTTTGTATTCAATCCACGTGTATTTTGGTAGTATATGTTGTACTCTTTCCGTTGGGAAGTAACTAGTTTCTTTTAACGTTCTTAGACACCCATTAATAAACTGCACTCTCAGATCATTCTGACCGTTTTCAAAATGCTCATATTCTTGTTGTCTTGGTGTTCGATCACAATTGATGTAAACATTTTTAAAGTTGACAGAGTTGCTTAATTCTTTAGTTCGTTTCAGTACCATACTCGTATCAGATTTACTGTCGAATACAACTTTAATAAGTCTTGGACAAGTACTTGTTGTAGAGGATGATTTTTCTAGTCTAAAGACTTTAACTATAGTAGGAGGCTCTTCAATAAAATCTCTGAATACAGCCTTAACAGTGTCCTTAATAGAATTGTCGTCGGTTTTAGGCACATTTGAAATTATAACATTACACGCCTTTTATTTACGCTCATTAATTTCATTAATCACTTCATCAATGGTATTTTCTTGAGGTGATTCTTTAACATTTTCCGTTAACACGTTTTCAGAGGCGATAAAGAGGGTTTGATGTCTACTTAAAAGTGTTTGGAATTTTGAAAATAATAATGATTCGAATTTCCGTCCTTAATGGTGAGTGGTCGTGGTAGGAATACCAAAAGACCGAGTGGAGCACTCAATGAATGTGAGCAAATAAGTACATCCAAGAGATGGAGCTTGGGGGCAACTAAATCAATATGAATCGGTACAAAACGAACTTTTGGTACTTTAATTTTGAAAATTGGAGATTTGTAATTTGTATGTCTTTGTAGTTTTACCTTTTGTATTGTAAACATGATTTCGTCCAAATACGAATTTATGTTGACATATGAGGCCAAAAGAATTTTGTTTTTACTAAATGAATAGCTGTTTGTATACCAGGGTGGGATAAACCATGAAGTTTCTCTATAACTGTTTGTATATCTTACTTGGATATTTGGTAATGAAGTGGGTTGTAGCAATAATTGATAGGGAGTAGTGGGCAACTAAATCAATATGAATCGGTACAAAACGAACTTTTGGTACTTTAGTTTTGAAAATTGGAGATTTGTAATTTGTATGTCTTTGTAGTTTTACCTTTTGTATTGTAAACATGATTTCGTCCAAATACGAATTTATGTTTACATATGAGGCCAAAAGAATTTTGTTTTTACTAAATGAATAGCTGTTTGTATACCAGGGTGGGATAAACCATGAAGTTTCTCTATAACTGTTTCTATATCTTACTTGGATATCTGGTAATGAAGTTGGTTGTAGCAATAATTGATAGGGAGTAGTGTAACTATGAGAAAATTGTTTGTATAATAGACTCGATAATTCAATACTTTTGAGTATAAATGTGTCAGGATACTGAGAAATTAGAGATTCAATATTTTTTCTAAATAAAGTGTTACTAAAACCGAAATTGTAAATACAATCGAAATATTAGCAATTTTTATTGTCAACGACTTAATTTGGTTGTGGACGAACTATATTTTTTACATTTAAAACATTTTCTATGCATTCATCGGAGGTGTTCAAAAATGCACCCTCTACGTCTATGAAAGCACATAGAGCTATTTCTTTGGTTGCGATTGTCTCCTCTAATGTGCTTGTCAAAACAGGGAGGGTAGTAATTGTTGATTTTGCTTTCTGGTAAGCATGTTGACTTGGATGGAGTAGATAGGTGACAACCACTCCATTCCCAAGGTATTGATCAATTACTATTTCCATCCTTTTAAAGAGAAAGGAAGTTGGTCTAAGTCTAATTGGTCTGTATGCCTTGAGGTGGGCGTTAACTTATGTAAACCTGGCTGCTTCATTTAATTTTTTTTCGGGAGTGTTACGTTTTTTATTATTATTGTGAATAAAAATAGTTCACAATTAAATAGATTTATTTATACTTAAGGAACAAATTCGCTGGAATCTGTGAGAATAAAATCAAAGGAAATATATTTCTAGGATAGCAACCCAGGAACTTGTGATTTATATACTTGTGGTTTGAGAAGATTACAGTTGTAAACTTGTGTAAAAAATTTTACATCAATGACAGAGATTCATTTAGTCTTGCATAACTTTATCTACACTACAATTAAAATTGCTTGATAACATTAAAAAAATATAATAAGTGATTGAAATGACATAACTTGATTATATTGTCTAACTCCATTAATGCTACAACACCCAAAACGGTATTCAAAAAAGTCTCATTGATACAATGCTGAAGTTATCGTTATGCTGTCAATCACTTCAATATCATGCATCGAAACCGTTCAAGATAGTGTTACCAAAAAAATTCGTTTAAATCACTCACATCAAGTAGATCCCTCTCTGCCTGTGTTATCCCTATGATGTACAACAACAAAGCCACTTCCTTTATCAGGGAACGAATAGCCATAAACCTGAAAGTATAATAGAGTAAAAAAATGAGTAAAATTTTTTAAAACTGATGAACACGTGGAGGATAAAATGTTTTTGGGCGGACTATGGATGGGTAATCTAAGTGACAAGGGGAAGACGTATCAACTCCCTTTAAATCGTAATTACACCCGGAGGTCAGGAGCTCACGTTAAGGCCCTGTGATGAACTTTCGAGTCTTAACAACAAATCTTGGACAGATTACCGAGGACCGGACCTGGAATCCCTTTGGGATTCCCACCCGGTTCGAACTGACCTTAACTTAAATCGTCCTTTAAGGGCTCACATCTTTATTAATTATACCTTTCACGTGTACTACCCTTAACGCCTCTTACATTATTAATTAACAATTAAATAAAGAACCCAAAGAAAAAAAAGTTTCAAGTTGTTGAAGGGTTGTTCTTTTGCTTAAAAATATGCCGGTGTACGGGGAGTTTCCCCCCGTTTTTCACTCAAACCATTGTCATGCACATTGCCGCGCATTGTTCTTTGCTAATTGTTTTCTTTTTGCCTCGCGATCCTTCGTTTCAAGCAAGTCCTTAATTGCGGGGACTTAATTGGCGGTGAAGGCCTCTTTAATTTCAGAGCAGCTCGCGTAGTTTTGGGGAGAACGAACCGTTTCTCCCCCTTGTCGTAACCCACCCGCGTAAACAATGCACGTCAAAATATGCTTCATCTCCCCTTTGGGAGTAGTATGATTTTCTTTCTTTTTTTTATTTTGTTTTACACATCAGAGGGGTTGTTTTTATTCTAGTAGAAAAATAAGTATATCTAAAACGGTTACAATTTTATTATATTACAAATTGAAAGCTGAAAGTTTCAGTATTTTCCTTAAACGAGAATTTAAAGAGGCGATTCTCTGTGGTAAATTCACCATACGTTTTCCTATTCGATCCGGTAATCCCCAGAACATCTTAAGTAATCACCACTGCACCCTATAAAAGATACCCCTCACCCCCGTTTATCTAAAACTAAGGGATGGAATCTTTCGGGAGTTGAGGGGAAAAGAGAAAAACTGATGCAGTCGAAACCGGAAGGCCGAAGGAAAAATATTGAAAATGAAAATGTCTGAAAAGCACTAGGAGGACCGCGTAATCTGCGGAATTATTTTAGTCCTTTTGAGGCGGCATTGTGGTGGCGGTACGAAAGGGAGTCCTCTCGCCGTGCATTAGAGTGCACCACCAGGACGGAGATGGGGAGAGCTTCGGTTAGACAATAACTTGTCGCGACCACAAAAGAAGAGTTTATATTAATTCAGCCCGGGGACATCTACGCAAGATTAAAGGGACGAGAGGCTCGCGTCACCGTATCGCCCTAAGTACATCCGACGGGACGGAACAGGAGAAGGCATCCCCACTTCAGCCCGCGGGGGCCCCCGTTTCAAAGCCACCACGGACGCGCTACTTCCGCTTATCGGGAACGTGACGCTTTTTAATATTTTTCGCCAAATGGACCAGGCCTGAGGACGTCTCACTTGATGTGTGCTCGATCCTTAAAGATTAAAGGGTCCTTAAATAATATGCCTGAGACGAACGGGAAAATTTCCATTTTTCTTCTACCCTTTTAATTTTTTTTATAGAAAAATCATAACCATCGAAACAAATATCTAAAAAATAAATCAAATTATAAAGGAGATCTAAAATAAGTCTACTTACCTTTCTTTCAATAAACATTTATTCCACTTATCTTTATTTCTTCATTCTAACAATTAGAAGTAGTAAATGTCACAAACTTAAACAACCTTTATATCTAGGTTAACGATGTTTTATGTTAAATATTTTAATGAAGAAGTTATTTAGAATTAATTGATTGTTAAACTTACCAGTAGAAGAAATTAAGGAAACTCGTTTTGATTTTGATGGTATAAATTAATGTTCTTTTGACAGCACTTTTGACACATCATGGTCATAGACAATCATAACGAAATTTTTAATGTTACTAAGGCAACATTTACGTGTGATACTTTTTATTTACATGCATCATAACATATATTTACATGATTGTTTAATGGTAGACAATGTGCCAAATTCTTATATGGTATTTAAATAACATTCATATTCGGCTAAACAATTCAAACATTCCAGAATTTTAGCATAACTCTTTATATCCAGATGATTTTAATTACAGGTAGAATTATTCCAACAGTTTTGCTACATGGCGTGAAGTTAAATGATAATTTTAGACATTTTCTTGCAATAAATTTATATAATATATAAATTGGATAAAGTGGACACACTAACAATGGAAAAAAGCTCGTCGTGAATTTCAGAAGACCCGCGACACACATATCAAGAAATTTGAAACATTGGACCGCCGGGTATAGCAGAAAAGAAACAAGAACAGTCTACCAGTAGAAACAATCGTCATCAACAGATCGAGTATCCCACTAACGAAGGAAGAAACCATGTATTGGCCAAAGGACTAAATTACGCAATCGCCCCAAAGAAAGTCCCGAAGGAAGAAATTATCTGCGAAGTAGAAGCAGCAGTTCGAGGGATGCCCTCACTGAAAACCGAAGAGATCCGACAAGAAGTTGCCAGGGTATTGAAATCAGCAAAACCACCGAAATCCAACTTGACAGTTAGTGAGAAGAAGAATTGTGGTCGAATTCCCTAACGTACCTACTAGCCAAACATCTCGTGAAAATTCTCTCTCCCTTTATAGGCAACACAGAATCTTATGTTAGGGACTCGACACATTTCGTGGAATCGGAGAAAAATGTAAAGTTAGATGCTGAGGATATTTTGGTTAGTTTCGATGTAGAATCTCTTTTTAGTAAGGTACCAATTAAGGATGCGATAGAGGGTCTCCGCCAAAAACTCATTCCAGTGGGATTGTCAGAATATGTGCCAGATTTAGTGGAATATTGTTTATCATCGATGTATTTTAGTTGGAAAGGAGAGTTTTACGAACAGTTTGAGGGTGCAGGTTCTTTTACATGGAATTATTCGAAGGAAATTCTCTGAAGAAGAGCCAATGGAAACCGAAGTTATGGCTCCGATATGTGGACGACACGTTTGTTGTATGGCAACATGGTCGAGAACGCCTCTTTGAATTTCTAGGTCATCTAAATGCTCAACATCCCATGATCAAATTTACCATGGAAACGGAGTCCGCTAACCAGTTGCCTTTCTTAGATGTAGTGGTCACTAGAACAACAAATGGTGATATGGAACTGGGGGTGTAGCGAAAGGAAACCCACACTAATAGGTATTTAGAGGCAACATCACACCATCATCCCCTACAGAAGAGGTCCGTTATTCGCACTCTGTTCCAGAGAGCAACAAGAATATGTAGAGGAGACAACCTAAAGAAGGAGGAATGGTTTCTACGGAACGTACTACAGAAAAATGGATATAGTTTAAAGGACATCAACTGAGCCACCAAGCAGCGGAAGCAAGGAGAAGAAGCTCCAGCAACTACTGAACAAGCTGGATTCATCTGTCTTTCTTACGTTTCCGGTGTAACGGAACGAATTGCAAGACACCTAAAGAAAAACGACATCGTGGTGCGATACGGAACGGTCACCAAAATTCGGAATACACTCCCGATAGGTAGCCCGACAGTCTACCTCTTTTAAAAGGAGCGGGTGTCTATCGGCTATCATGCAGTTGTAGGAAGTTTTACGTTGGCCAAACCGGACGAAACATCGAATGCAGTATCAAGGAACACGAAAGGGATGTGAGACTGAGGAAGATTCAACAGTCGGCGATTGCGGAATATTGCCACTCAGAAGGTCACCGAATAAACTTCGACAAAACAAAGGTTCTGGCTAGGACTAATAAATATCATCAACGGCTGACAAGAGAAGCTATAGAAATCCACCGACATAAAAACAACGTTAACAGAGAAGATGGCTGGGAACTCAGAAGAACATGGAAGATGGTGGTGAAGACGAATACGACTCCCAAACCGGACGCGACGCAGTAATTAGTTAGTAATTAGCTTGTAATTAATATAAAATTAATTATTATAACCTATTATATAGAATAATTATTATAATTATTCTCGACCTATATATTGTTTTACAATTCCCGATTTTGTCACTTCGAAACAGTTTCTGAAGAAGGTTGCAACATGGCATCCGAAATGTCAAACATTTTTTCAAAAAACGCACGGCAAAACCCGAAAGTTTCTAGTATTAGTCCTAGTGATAGTTCTAGTGTTACTGCTGGTGTTAGTTGTAATTTTAGTTCATTTTCTTGCAATTTATGGTATTTATTTAAGCTGATCTTTCCATATATTTTCTTAGCCCATCTTTGTCCAAACGACGATTTTAAACACCAGCAACTTTTCTATTTTATTTTAAAACGAAAAATGTTATAGATAAATAATGATGATGGTGACTGGTAGATGTTAGATGGATATGTTTTATGCCACATATAATTTTTCATCTCTTCTGCCCCACATTTAACTACCTCTTTTTGGGTGCAAAATAGAGCTATTAAAATATGTCAATTTTTAAATATTTTTAATAATAATAAGAAAATGTATTACCGAAAAAAAAACAGGAAATACGAAGTTGCAATCCAATTACAAATGAAAAACAAGAGGAAAAAAACCAAACGCAAACTCGATAGTGACCACAACTCCCCTCTCCTGCTTAAACCGTCAATATCTCCTGAGATATCGCCTGAGGCGATATCTTCCAAAAGAACCTAGAAGGTGAGCATTTATATATTGAAATAAAAGGTAGGCAATAGGTAGAGTATTAGGGATAGTATTAAACACTATAAAAATAAAAATATAAAGACAAAAAGAAAGGGAAATATAGCTAAATAAGAAAGAGATAGATATAGAAGGAAAAAGGAAATGAAAAAGGTGTAGAAGAGAGAAAAAAAGAATAGTTAAAGTTGTTTAGAGAAATGATAGTTACGCAGGCGAACCCTGAATATGGCTCTAGTGGGAGCCTTCCTGATCTCAAGAGGAAGTCCATTCTAAAGAGATATTGCACGTTTATTGAATGAATTATGGAATAAATTAGTATGGTGGATTGGACCCATAAGGAGTGAGTTGGATTGGGAACAAGTGGGCAAGTTATGCGAAAATATAGTCTGAAATTTATTGAATAGATATGATGGAGTCTGATTGCACAAAATTTTATGTAATGTAGTTAAAACATGAAGGGAGCGTCGGTTTTCAACAGTGAGTAATCCCAAGGGGTTATGATGGGGAGAAATATGATCATACCTACCTAGATCAAAAATGAATCCTATACAATTGTTTTGTGCATTTTCAAGCCTATTCCATAGTGTTGCGGAAAGATCAGTACACACCTCATCGGCATAATCTAATTGAGGAAGAATCAGTGAATAACAGAGGTTGCGTCTTACATACGTTATAAGAAAATAACCCAGTCTACAAATTAACTGGAAGCAGTAGTAGACTTTTCTACTTGTAGCTTGAACTTGCAAACGTCAAGGCAGTGTAGAATCCATCAAAACACCGAGATTTTTAACAACTTCTGAAAACTCCATACTGTTGTCATCAAGTACCAATTTACAATTAGTAAAATTATTTAGCAGTGGACGAGAACCAAACCGAGATACAATGGCGGAGTTTTATAGGCATTCAGTATTAATCCATACTGCTGCGACCATACAAGTACTGCAATCATACACATGCCCTGGAAGTGGTCGAGTTAGCACAGAAATAAGACTGCAACCAACATAAACTACCGGACGAAATACCCATGGAAGCAAGAATTGAGGCTAGGATGTCGTGATCAACGGAATCGAACGCCTTACTGAAGTGAAGCAAAACCAGCGGGGTCAGTTGGTGGTTGTCTTGAGCATACATGATACCATCAGTGATTTTAATTAGAGCAGTAATTAGAGTTGTATGCCTCTGCCGGAAACTAGACTGCAGATGATACTGATGAATGAGGTCATGTTCAGTAAGATATTGAGATAATTGTAAGTACCTTTGATATTATAGAAAGAATAGATATCGTGCGGTAATCACAAGAAGAAGTAGGATTCTTCACCTTAGGAATCAGCACACTTCGATAGAATAGTAAAAGATGTGAGTTATGGGAGGCGAGACAATGTCCAATACTAGTAGGAGTAAGTCCAACCCAATGCCGTCCGCCGCCACATAGGAAGAACACGAATATGTTAAAAATCCCCGCACCTCATCCATATCAACCTGGGACAACGAATAGTTAGAGTCTGTAGCAGTCGCAGCAACAATATGCCGAATCAGAAGTGATGAGATTGAGCAAAATAGGACGCTACGCCAAGGATTTACAGTCATGAGAAAGACATTTAGAACTAGAATCAACAATGCCAAGAGATCTTGTCATTACCAAGAATGTTCCGAGCGTAGAGCCCGATAACCTGTGCAAAACGTGAACCCTTTCGGCATTCTTACACTTGTGATTGCAGCGTCAGAAGGCTATGCCTATATAAAATTTTAGCCCTATTTCGCTCACGCATAAGTGCAGGAAAATGTCTGATATTCTTTCGTCTAAACTGTACATGCTTATCATATAAGCCAATGACCTTGCGACTGAGATAATCGACTCTGGAAGCGACATCCGCCATATGATACAATGGTTGCTAGTCAATCAATCCTGCATCAGACAGAAGAGTATCCTGATCACAATGCCTGCGGTCCAGATATGTAAGATTACGTCCAGAAGCAATTAGACGACGAACCAGAATTGTACAGTAGATAAGGTCATGATTTGAAAATTGAATCGCTTGCAACTAGCCACGGACAGGTACTCTATCTGAGCAAGATGTAACAATAAGGTCAAGAAGAGATTGGGAGGAAGGTAAAAATAAGTAGGTTGAAAGATGGTCAAATTTGAAGAAGAAACAATAAATTTAAGCCTTTCAAATCGGATGCCATCCCTAAGCACACACATGTTAAAATCCCTTAGCAGCACGACACTATCATAGTTGATAACATACCCTTCAAGCATCAAAGTACTTCTGAGGGGGCAGTATCATGCACCAACAAGTAATTTTGTACGATAACATGCAACCTCGACCAACAGGTATTCCATTTCGCGTTGGGAGCCACCCGATACCTGGAGAACTGTAATTTGTAAATGATTTTTGAAATATAGAACCACGCCCCTACCTCGAGAATATTCACGATCATATCTTAATAGTTGATAACCAGGGAGCATAAACAAAGAAGAATTCAAAGAAAACTAAAGTCAGGTCTTATTTATCAACATCAGATCGAAGACATTGGATTGGAACGTATAAAGAAAATCGTCAAAGTGCCACAAACAAGCCATCAGAAGGCATATCCGTGCTAGGAGAGGCATCAAGAGGCTCATATTTATGAACAGTAGAGACCAGCAGAGACTCGGAAGTCAGGGTCGACATAGAGGGAGGAGAAGAAGTTGAAGAGGAAGGAGGTGAAGAAGAAGTAGTTGATAAAGATGAAGTTGAGGGGTCCATGATGGACTTAAAAGGAGAGTGAAAGTAAGAGAGAGTGAAAGTAAGTGTCCTAAGTGGTAATAATAATAATAGAACAATAAACTTTTTTATAAAATCGTAATAATGTTTTAACCATAATATCAACATATAGGTACTATCATATTTTAGCTCACTTGCGATGTGTATATTTTACTTCAAATTAAAAATTATTGGTGATTCTAGTTACCAGCGGGCCGATGCATTCATTCTTTTTAACACTTTATTTATTGTAACTAAACATACGTGTTTCGATATGCCATGGTATTATTTCGTCATTATTGCTTTCAGTGTTGCTTAGTAAAGATTCATCCCTTTAAACTATTTCATGTGAAGTGGGTGATGTGGTTACATTTTTATAATAAAACGGAAAGTCAAAGGGTTTTGAAAATAGATGAAATTCAAATTCATTTGTTGCATGAATTACTCTCTTCTGAAGATAGCGACAGGGATGATAATACTGATATTAATAAATGATATTAAAAACGGTAAAAATATATGCAAATGTCATTTATAAACCACGATGTCTAAATATCTATATAATGAATTTGGACCATCGATATGAAGAAAAATAAATCGCCAATAGATACAGAACCAATGTCTAGATAACGAACATCGATATGATTGGCAGATTTATCAATGAGTACATTTTCAACATAATACTAATCTTGGACTGATGCCATATGATTTGAAAACGTTTTTTGGTATTCTTTTATTAAGTGGTTATCATTAAATTCCCCGATGAAACCTGTACTGGTCAAGTCAATCAGACCTAGGGATTTCAATTGTAAAACAATTTCGATCTAAACTTGAGTCAATTAAAAGATACATTCATTTTTCCAAAAATAATGAGTTAGTTTCAAATGATAAATTTGCAAAACCACATCTACTTCTAAATGAAGCTAATAGAAGATTAGATACAGTCGGAGTCTACGATATTACAGGCCGTACTGTGATGGTGGGGGTTCGGGGTACCGACTACGATGACAAAAACAGACTAAAGCAGTCTATCCGTTTTAAGAGGACGTTCAATGTTATGCATACGTCTGGATAAGAAAAAAAGAATTATGAGGAAATATTAACCAAAAATTCAATTTTCTTTAAAAAAAGAGGAATATCTGAAGGAATCCGATATTACATATGACGCAGAAAATCTACAGAGAAAACCTCTGAGGACAACTAACGTTTAGAATTGTGTGGATGCTCCGACTATATCACAGCTTAACAGTTAAAAATCGGCTAACCGGTACCCTCAGTTTCAGAATCGTACCCCGAGATTCAAGTCTCCCCACCATTACAGTATGGCCTGTAATATCGTAGGCTCCGATACAGTGCGATATTTTTTCACACACTCTTTCTATTAATATGACACCGTACTGGTGGTAAGCGAATTCATTTTGGTTTCAAAATGTGTTGCTTTACACCAAATATACACCGTATCTCCTTCGATAATTTCTATACGTCGTATTATTTGTGTTTATTATTCAAGTTTGGATACTTTGTAACTAAAACTATTCGTTCAAATATATTCGGCAAATCAGTATTACCTGAGAAGATCAAGAAAGTAGAATATGTTGTTATGTATATAAACCTAATAATTATCATAATTCCTTGGAAAGATAATGCCATTGTTACTCTATTATCTTATTTTTTTACCACATGGAACTGCCAAAAGATATGATAGAAAAAATGAAAAACAAAAAAATTTACTAACGTGAGTATTCCGAACATGATCAAACAATATACCACGTATATAGGTGGTGAAGATCTTCAGACAATGCACTATCAGATTAGCGTTTGTGGTAAGAAGTGGTGATGACCACTTTTCACAAATATATTTTTAAATATGCTAGTAAATGTATGGAAATTATATGGACCAATTGCAAATTATGAAGACTCCAGTGGATCAGCTGACATTTAGAAGTGGTACTGTAACAGATCTTCTGTTGGTTGAATAGTTATGCATTTTGCATATAAAAGTTAAGTCTTTGATGCAAGCATATGTATGTATGTATCGACGCATTGGTGACTAGATTCATCATCCCATAACAGGACAGAAATAAAAATTAAAATTTATCTATTTTCAGAGCTGGGCAGTAGTTAAAAACAAAAGTAATTAAGAACATAATCAACTACCTTTTGTGTTAGAGAAGTATTCTAACTACTTTTGTTTCTATTAGTAGTCATACTCGATTATTTTATGCTGGCATAAAATATTACTACAATTAGAGAGTACTTAACTCCTCATTATTAATTTTTTAGGTATTTTAACTATTATGGGTTATTTTAAGGAATTAATAAAAGCAATCATCGCTTAAGTAATTTAACTATTTTTAAGACAGTTTAAGTACATCTAAATCACAGCCGTTTAAAACCTAAGGGCTGATATGGCTACAAACCTGGGGCGCCAACTCCAGTTGAATGTTTTAGATTTAACTAAAACCTGAGTCTTTGCACTTCTAGGCTTAGTGTTAGTTCTAGTTTCATATCATTAGATCTAATTCTTGATCCAGAACTAGAAACATTCGGGTTTAGCCGTACATCTCTTAAGACGGCTAAAACCTGGTCGATTCTAGTTCTAGGTATAGTGTTACTTCTAGTTTTACTTCAGTTCCAATATTCAAAGTTGGGTTGGGTTGGGTTTAGCTGTGCATCTGAAGACTACTGTATTAAAGTTATTACAGCATTTGGAAGATAGAAAAACTAAAAAAGAAATATGCTATGATTATAAGTTAATTAAACAAATATCTGTAAATACATATCATCAAGAATAACTGCTATCTCTGACAATCTTTTTGAGTAGTTAGTTTTTTTAAAGCAAACCTAAATTAAATCAAAAGTCGCATTCAAAGTTTCTTGTAACTTTGAAAGTGATTACGGTTTATTGTGTATTGTTCTAGAAGAACTATCTATTGTTTTATATATGTTTTATTTTATTTCCCATTTATTTCTTTGATATTCTATACCAGCGTTTTTTAACCTTTACCATCGCGCGAAACCCTTTTTTGAAATCATTTTTTTATGGAACACACCCAGATTTGTGCTTGTTAATTACTACACAATTTATCAATATATAGATGTTGCGACCGTAGTTGAAGACGAATATCATTTTTAACGTCAAACCGATTTCTGTACTTCGTTGTTGGAGTGATATATGTGGAAAAGGATTGCTCAGAGAGATAGGTTGTTGCGAATGGTATCAATTCTTTTGCAGCCCGTTTAAAAATGTCACGATATTCATCTATTAATTTTTTTATTTTAATTGATTCTGTACGTTTTCAGATTGCTTAATCAATGTAAATCAATTTAAAAATACTAAACGGATGTTTTCCAAAAAATACAAAAAAAAATAATTCTGAGGTATAATATTTGTGTGATATTTCATCAACGCCGGGTCACATGACCCATTGTGACCCGGCGGCACTCACGTAATTTGCACATTTCTACTTAGAAGTAACTAAGTGTTGTAACATTGTTTTTTAAAATTCCTTTAGTTAAATATATGCCTTTTAATTTGGTTTACTTAAAAATTTGATTTGCCTAAAGCTAACATTTAAAACGTTACATATTTCGAAAAAGCATACCCCTAATTTTTTTGAGCAATGTATAAGTACTCCGGAATATACTGAAAGTAAACAAAACTTACCATTTATATGAAATTGACTTCATGTAAAGGATACATAATGGATGTTACAAGTAAGATTGTTACATTTTTGGCGGGATGCATAAAAATGTTTAAAAAGATAGTTTTTCTTTTCTTGTATAAATATATATCTCATTCTACAGTAACATATTCGTTTTATTTGCACCGCCAAAGTAAAGATATCCCTGTGGCAATGTTGAAATTTCGACACCGGGTTAACAAACAATTCTCGAGGTCCGTTCGATCGAGGATGTGAATTCCCAACGCCACGGACGTATTGTAGGCGTTTTCCAGTAGGAATTCTGTAGGACCACGGGGCACCATAACCCGACGCCGGTCGCTGGACATCAAATATTTAAACAGATCGTTGAGCGTGCAGATGCCCTGGACCAAGAGAACGACCAGGGGTTGGGATACATCCCTCCGAAGGATCCCGCTGTACGTGACCCCGAAAACGTACTCTCTTCTCTACTACTTCTCGAAAACCGGCCACAATGCATTATGCACGAAAAAAAGATGTAAAGTACGCCGACAATTGCATTATAGGAGTGTGCATTATTCAGTTTGTGGTGGACCCAGCGATTTTCCACCCTCTCGAAAATTCCTGCATAATTGATTATCCTCCTTTATATCGAAAATGTCAAAAAAAGAGGCAAATTTAAAGATAGAAAAGATTTTGAACTTTGTAGATGATAACTTGTGACGTTCAGTTGTAATCGTTGGTTACTGCAAACTAACCAACGACTTCGTTTATAGTTTGAAAACTGTTGATGTTGAAGGGTGGCACATTATCTGAATCGGATTGGTAACACAATAAACACGTCAGTACACCTCGCAGTTCCGTTTCCGGACCCAGAGCCGCTATCGACGTCGATGTCCTTCCGTTTTCGACAGTGTGGTAGTGTCGATTCGCAACCTCTCTCTCCATAATACACACTACCCTACATACGAAATAAACGATAACGGGCAACTTTAATTATTATCATCACCGCCAATGTCATTCAAAACCTCCTAATTCCACGTATTAGACATTAGACAATTAAAAGTTAGGAATGTTGTTATCTCTTTTTGTAGGGGTTGAAACGTTTCCGTTTGCTTCAGGTCGATCCAACACAACAATAAATCCGAGATCGGGAGCGAGCGATAGCGGTTAATAAACCGACATTGAGATGTCAAAAAGGGACGTGAACCATTTTTGGACCATGCTACCACCCAACTCGATGCCGAAACCGGATCGTATCGCACCGTTTCCTGCACTTGACTAGTAGATAACCGCTGCGGAATTGCAATCTGTTACCCCAGCTCCGGTCCCATATTAAAAGCCATCGTACCGTGCTCGAGATAAAATATTGAAAAATTCTGGAGTAATGACGCGAGAGACTAACCACCACTATACCCAAGAGAGAGGGTAAAGGGATCAATAAGAGAACACAAAAAAATATAGGGAGAGTAGATAATGTGGAAAATATCCTTAGATATAAAAAAATTTTATTGAGAACAACAATTTTATTTTAATAGTTATGAAAGCATGAATTGATTCGTTAATTTCCAAAATAGAATTTCACCAAACTGTTCACACTAGTTTTGAAGGAAGTATTTAAGAGATTGGAACGGAACACTAAAAGCGCTAACGTAAATGGTGTCAGATTGGCAGATAATATATTTCACACTCCAATTAACATATTCCTCCACTGAGCATGGCGAATAATCCGACTTGATGTAGGACGTCGAGAATTAGTGTATCTAAATATACCCAACTCATTCCAAATGAATCCAATGCGCATACTAATGACGTGGATAGTAAACTAAAATACATTCTAAGTGAGACGATTTCTATAAATTTAAAGCTAAAGGTTTATCATGTGTATCTTGTCTGCACAAACATACGTGCCACTAATAAATTCAAAGAGGTATGAGACGATGTATACTATTCGTCTCATTTCGGGATAAAGTAAGAAACGAAGACAGGTGAAAAAATTGTAGATATAACTCAAGAAGTAGCGAAGATGAAGTGGCAATATGTGATACACTTTGATCTACTATTTTAGTGATACACGTCAATAAGAATATTTTGGTGACCGCCAAAGAACTGGCAGAATATGGTTGATAAATATAATATGTCTCTAATATTGATAAATATTGAACAAAAATAAGAACAGTCGCTTACGTGTCAGAACACGTTCATACCTTTCTGTTGCCACAGTATACAGGAGGGGACATTACGACAGCCAGAGTTCGTTGTACCAGCAATCGTAGACATCGCGTTGACTTCAGTTTACCTTCTCTTCGAGTGCCAGGCACCTACCAAGGAATTGGCGTGCCTTGCAGACGAAGCGAGATCAGTTAACTAGAACCTCGTCATAACTTGTGCTTCTAATGCGCACTCAGTATTTCGGAGCTGTACTGAGGACCACTGCAGGGGTAAGTCATTTTTAGACTTTGTTTCCAGTAGCAATCTTGATTTACTTAATTGAGACTCAGAGTTCACCTTTAATACTGCCAGATGTCAAGTTCAAATTAGTGCTGTCTAAGGGTTTAGGAGAGGTAAGGTTAATTAGACTAGAGCTGTAATGTTCAGGAACTATCTATTATTTTGAAGGACTCCTTGACAACCGCAAATAAAAAAGCATGTTCCCTTTATCTGGTGGCTGACTCAGGACGTGCCACTCTTTGGTGGTGCACTGAGCTCAGCAACCTCAAGAGGGTAATCAAATCAGCCTTTAGCAGAGCCAAAAACTCAAGATTGAGTTCCGAATGGATTTGCTACAAAAGCAGACTTTCGGTCTTTAAGAAAACTGTACGTCGGAAGAAGAGTGAGGCTTGGAGAAGGTACTGCGAAGAAGTCATCTTTGGCAACGAACCCACTCGTTTGAAAGAGTATTGACTTCAGACCCAGACCGATGTATAAGTTTGAAAAGAAGGATGATGATCTTTACGCCGACAACCTGCTATGGGGACACCAACTAGACACCGACTGCAGAAGACAGACTGTTTGCCGAAACGAACTGCACGCAGAAGAAAATGAGGTAGGTAATAAATTGCTTCTCACCTTTTAAAGCTCCTGGACTTGATAGTATCGCCCCAGTCCTACTGTAGTGGTTTGATATTAGCGAAGCTGTAGTTGGATAAAGAGTTGCCTCAGTCATAAAATCGTTAAACTAAGGGGTGGTAATGTCACCCTTAAAAAGGCTGTCAGGAGAGGATGTCCTTAAAGACGTATTCTTTCTCCACTTCTATGGAACGTCATGTTAGACAGCCTTATTAAACGCCTGAAAGAGGCAAAATTTGTCACCAACGGCTACGCTGATGATCTTTCTCTCTTTATCAGGTGCCAACATGTGGGGGTGTTATGTGACTCGATACAAGAAGCTGTGAATATAGTAGAGTATTGAAGACAGAAATTTTCGGTCAACGGCAAAAAACTGACTTAATTCTTTTTACAAGATTGCGAAAGATTGGCAATTTTCCATTATCCTTGTTTGCTAAATGCCCACTGAGTTTGTCTAAAGAAGTTAATAATCTGGGTATTACTCTGGATATCACACTGTTTAAACCATACCGTGAAAGTAGTTATGAAGGCTAGTGTCACGGTTGGTCAGTACAGCAGGGTGGTTGGGAAAACATGGGTTTGTCACCCAAATCTGCCCTCTGGATTTGCACGGCCGTAATAAGACCTACACTCACTTATGCTCACACTTGTACAGTAGTTTGGTGGTCTAAAGTTGTACAGGTAACTGCCCAAACTGCAGTTAACAAAATACAGAGACTTGCGTGTATGTATCTTACAGGTGCCATGCGGACGATCCCCCACTGCGGCCATGGAAAACATGCTAAATTTACAACCGCTACACTTATTATAGGAAGTAAGACTTTTTAAGGGAGAGCAGCGCTCTGGAGGGAGGCGGTGTCGAACAAACCTCTACTGGAATGCAGCACGGATTCCTACTATTTCGACGAAATTCCCTAAACAAACAACATTATACTGAGACTTTAACAGGTTATTATACAAGGTCCCGCGAACATTCTGATAATAATAAGCAATAGGAGACAATTTAATTCTCAACGACTTCAAGAACCTAACTTGAAGACTGATACATTCTGTGCACATCAGCTTCAGTTTTACTATAAATATGGACAATTCCTTGTCCACATATATTTATAGTTTTTTTTTATGGCGCTCCTTGCTTTCTCTAAAAGAATCTTATTGGAACACCTCCAACGGTCATATTAGGAACAGAGCCAACCAGTGCAGATTTTTATGTTTAGTTTGAAAGAAGCGAGAAACCCATCCACCTCTTAATCCGGCGGCAAAAATGAACTATTATCGCTTTCGAAGTCAAAGCACGACCCTTGCACTTTGGTTGCAAGAGCGCGTAGGACCCGGTGAACTTCATCAATATCATTGGAAGCAACAGTAACATCAAAATAGTCACCCATAGTATTGTTGATTTCCAGCAGATTTTTACTATACCTCTCCGAAACTACATGGATCCCGATTTTAGTTTTCTTACTTTTGAGATTTAAAAAAAGGAAATCTGAAACAATCCTCAGTGTGATATTTGTTGAAAATGGTAAAACGAAACCGCTTGTTACTTTCGTCAACTTTAGAACAATTTGACAGAGATTATACAAAAAAACGAACTGTAAATAAAGCAGTAAAATAATAGAAACTATTAAATTTAATACAGTAATTTAATAAATTAAAATATTACAATTTCAACCTTCAGGATGTTCAGCATTGCCACCCTCTTTATTCTCAGCACCATCCCCTATTTGAGCAATAACATCCGTAACACTTTCACCATGAGCGACTTCAACGGGTTTTTTAGGAACATCGCCTTCCATTTCTTCTTCTTCATCTTCTTCTTCTTCTTCATCCTCACCTTCCTCCTCTTCTTCAATTTGTGTATGTTTAACTACTTCGTCTATAGCTTCGCTCCAAAGTTGACAAACGTCTCCGATCTCATCTTCCTCCCAACACCATTCTCCTTCCGTTTCACCTTCAGTTTCTGTTTCGCCTTTCTTCTTACCTTTCTTTCCTTTTTTCTTCTTTTTCTCTTTTTTCGGTGCCGGTTGGGCATCCGGGTAATATTCTATGTACGTTTTGCGTAAAGCCCCCGCATCGATGCCGCTTTTCTTATATTTGAAGCAATTCACAAAACCAGTCACGAGATCTTTATCGACTTTTTTCATTTTAAATTTTGTTACTGCATCTCTAAAATCGTTCTCTTGCATTGGAGTTTCTGGTAATGTAAAAATAAAATGACTGAAATCTTTTTGCATCTTTTTCTTTTTCGCCGCCATCGCCATCAAACGAGCACGTTCAAAAAGAAGTTTTGCAACATCCGGTCCTTTTATTACCCAGTTACCTAATACGCCACCGATGGTTACTGTTTTTCCCATATTTTTTGCGCGATTAAATGACTAGATGGTGAAAAATAAATGGATTAATTAAAAAAAATAAATTAGGGGTGATTTTTATTTACACCAAGCGCATTCTTCTTTATGTAAACATTATCCATGTATAGTTCCTCCAATTTGGGTCTCTTACTTTCTGGCAATAATAGAAGTTCAATTAATGTTTGAGCCGTTTCTGGCAGGATCTTATTGAAACCGAGGTTTAGACTCAATAATGTTTCGTTTTTGACGATTAAAGTTTTAAACATCTTACAAATAGGTCCTGGTATCCTATAGCAAATTAAAAATTATTATTACATCAATTATTTTTTTTTACTTACATGTTACTACTTATATCCAACTTTTCCAAAGTCTCTGTTGCTTTCAAATATTTTATTAAAAATGTTATACACGGTTTTTCAGTTATACCATTCCAAGCCAAATTTAAAATACGTAAACTTTTATTTTTAAGCAAGCCGTCATTACTTAATTTCTTCCAACCTCGAGGTGCGTTGATTGTATTCCAAGATAAGTCTAAGTCTTCGATCACACTGTTTTCGCTTAAAATTTCTATCAAAGCAGGTATAGCAGCATCGGTTAATTCATTTTTGCTTAAGTTCAATTTTTTTATTGTCAAATGATTAGATATGGCATCTTTTATAAATTCTAATCCCTCGGGCCCCAAACTATTACAACTCAAATCCAATTCGGTTAATTTAAGCGAGTTAGCTATGCCATCGGCTAAAATCTCGGCTCCTTCGCTACCGATTCTACATTCTCTGAATTTTAAGACCTCTAACATCTCATTTTCTATCAACATATCGGTTACGTATTCTACCGATTTGGGTTCCATGAAATTTTCTTCCAAATTTAACTCTGTCACGCATGTATTCCCCCTTAACGCTGTTGTGATTGCTCGTATTTGTTTATGGCATAAGCTATAATACTGAATTAAATGAATTATTAACTTATTTTAATATTGTAGGAGAAGCTCAACTTTTAGATACAATGTGGAAGTTTCTAAAGAAGCTATAACTCTGCGCAACGGCATTATTTTCAATTCTTTACAATTCGATTTATAACATTCAACTCCAAACTCGTCGGGTTCGACTTCAATAACTAAAAGCGTAAATATACAATAAGAAAGTTTGAAATATTGTTTAATTATTTAACCGGGCGTATAAAAAGCTACATCTATCCCAGGATCTTCAAGAGGAGGAAAGTGGTACAAAGGATTTCGCAAAAGCGAGCTTCTGGACATGATATATTGGCCGAGACATTGAAATGATTCTGTATTTTTTTCCAAAAGTGTCTCAACGGGCTCCGCACAAATTCCCCCAATATCCGAGTCATCTTCCTCTTCTTCTTCTTCTTCCTCCCAATCTTCCTCTTCAACAGCGGGGCTTGCTTGAGCCATAATGAAGAGGTGATTGATTAACGATTGGAAATTGAAAAATAAATTATTTTTTACGTGTTTACATCAAAATGACAATGCAGAATTTAAGGTGAGATTTGCCATTGGCATTGACAGCATGTTATAAGGAAATGGGAGATGATGTCAAAACTAAGAAGTAGGAATAAAGTTGGTGTTTTACAGAAATAATTAATTCAAATTGAAATTAAGTTTTAATTAATTTCGACCCCCGAAAACCCAAAAGGTACTAATTCATTCACCTGAGCTGTCAGGCAAACTAGGTATCTGCCACAGTATTTCAACTGGGTATACTAATACCGCTTAATAACCACGTCAAAATCGTAACGGCAATTTGTTAAGAGTTCCGGAACGGCAGTAAGTCCTTCGGAAAGGAAAACAAACAGCCGCCGCCGACGCTGTGCCGCCTTCGCCTTCGAATTAAAATGCGAACGCTTACAAGAAGGGGGCAGGTGCATAAAGATGTCGTGGTTCCCTGGAAGCGGAGGCGCGCTCGCCCCCTTCGGGGGGTACATAAATTGATCTAAATTAAGCGATATTTAATTACTGTAACGCCGGGCGTGCAAGTTGATGAGCGCCAACCCGGTCGGTAATAATAATACCGAACCCTATGTCACCCAGAGAGTTGCACGTGCCTCACTCTGCTCTTTCTCTTTCTCAAAAACTCTAATAATTAAAAGTACTTGAATAATACATTAGGGTGAATAAAAGGTTAAAAATATTTCATTTTATATTGGTCTAACATAAACTTATTATTCATAAAAAAATAGAGATGATGTGAATAGGTTATTAAAGCTATTTAGGTACTCAAATGGGTGCTGTAATGAGAATTCTTACAGGATGCGATGGTGTAATGAGATTTTAGTAACATTTTATGGAACCAATTCACGTTAGTGACTTTAGAAGAAGAAGTTAGTGAATTTTTTTTGGTTGTCAATATGACAAGTAGAATGGAATTTGTACCTATATGTAGTTTTTTTTCTATAATACTTGTGCAATGGTAGGTTTTTAGTAACTATTTAAGTAACTAAATAGTTGAAGATAAAATACTAATTGATAAATAACGAGTAAAGAAAGATTTTTAAAGCTTTAAAGGATGTATTACCTATACATACCAGCTTTTTATTATTTATTTTAATTTTATTACTTGTGACATTTTGAATAATGAAAACTGAAACAATCGTTAGTGTCATTTATTTCAAAACATAATAAAACAAAATTAGCTGTTAATTCTGCAAACTTTACAACAATTTGGTAGGCGTTATAGAATAAAAACACGAACTATGTTAAAATTTTACGTTATATGAAACGTTTTTGAAAGGTTTATTGGAAGTGCACTACTTGCACTTAGCAGTTTAGTACAGATGTTGTGTGGTCATTGGCGATAGTGTAGTTTAGTGAGTGCTTCACTCTGTGCTGCTGATGCAAGTTAGTGTAGATTTTGTTGAACCTGCTTTCGGTAAAGTTCAACAGGTGCAGTGTAATTTAGTGCGATGAAAGTGGCGGAATAAGAATAAAAAGCAATTTCCTTAAAAACATGTTTCTTTTAAAATAAAGAATAACGTCTTGAATAGTAATATGTATATATTTCTTTTATAATCAAGCTGACAAGAATTTTTTGAATTTAATTCTGACAACAGTGTTTCTTCATTCAAATGTGTAAATAGGCATAATAAATGCGGTGTCAGTTCCGTATTTTTTCAGTATCTGTGAAATCTATGAAAATAAAACTACGTCGGCAGCGATTATTTTAAATTTCAGTTTTGATTTGTAATGTAAGCGTAACTATTTAAGGTAATACAGAAATAATCAAACCATATAAATATAAGTAGACGTAAAGGAAATATTAAAATTCTATTAAAGACATTGGAGATGAAGAACATAAACAGGGTAGGCTAAATTAGATAAACTTAAAGAGAAAGCCTTGTTTCTATAAAAGATAGAGGAAAAATAATACCAGTATCTGAGGCTCGGTTTTTACAAGATATTTAATGCGTATGGACATTTCTTACGGTTTCACAGATAAAATATGTTTTTCAAAAAAATGCAATTTCAAAAAGCATCTCATGTTGTATTGCCGCTTTATTCACAAGACTTAATTACCTTATGCACTTATTCTTTTTACAAAGTTATAAATTCTCCTGCAGTACCTTTTTTCTTCCACGCTCCATGCATTCACTTTCGCTTCTTCCTCTGATGTAAATTTTACTCTTCCGCATCAAATTATAAAAAAACCTAAATCTAAATGCAGTTATTATAAATATCTCATGTTCCATGTCCAAATTATTTTATTTTCACGCAATAATTTCTTCCGATTGTCTTCACATGCTTGACAACGCTATAAGAACATTTATTAATTGAAGCAGCACTGTCTAGTGAATGGATACTAAAAAAACATTTTGCCATCATTTTATAAGTTTTCACAACTATTTCGCTGATAATCTCCTGATCGTCCATTTCAAATATTATAGACTTTTTTGATGAAACCCTGAACACACTTTTTAACTTGCCCTAAATTGACATAACCTTGCACTTACTTACACTTAATTGTACTATGACGTTATACTACTGCCATATCGACATTTAACTTATGATAAAATGAAACCATATGGTATATGGTTAAACATATAAAAACTTATGACGGTTAAACATATTCAGCTACCCAAGACCGATCAGTCTGTGTGGGACATGGTATCCTCGTCGAAGCCCGAAAATCATTCGGAGACATGAATTTTGAACACACTGAATCCTTTGTGATGTTTTAAGATTAGATAACTATGATATACCATATCACAACAGCTAAAACGGCTTAGTATTAAGGAATAGGAAAGCATAACCTACGTTCTGCTATTTAAAATATTCTTCATGCTGTGAACGAGCTCCAAAGAAGCAAATGAAATTTTTATTTTGTTCAAGTTTGAACCTAAGATTCGAGTCGAGCTGTAATCCCAAATTTCTAACACATTTCCTAACAGCAATACATTCACTAGCAATATTGATTTTAAAATTCTCTGCAAGAGTGTCTAGTGTACAAAGATCATAACCTCTGATTTATTTGAATTTATCGTAACGAGTGTTTAGTTGACATCTATGGGATCATTTATGTCCTCAATCAATTTAATTGAGTATATAATTAATTGTCCGCATAGAAATGTCACTGAATATTTCAAAACTGTCGAAAGATTACAAGAGTAGATGCCCCAAGGTAGAACTCTGTCACACTCCTGATTTCAAGCCTCGCTGTGCAGATTTTCCATCGCCCATTTTAACCGCCTGTTGTCTGCTTGACACATAACTATCAATCAATCTTATAACAGAATAATTGTACCCAATAAAGTATAAGATAGCTGATAACATCCTGTGATTGATAGTATCGGCCCTACTGTAGCCCAGCAGAACTATTCCAGTAAGTTTATTTTGATCCACCATAAAGAATACGTTATGAATTATACGCCTTAATGCTATTAGCACGAAATTCAGACTGTCTCCTAGGCAAAATATTAAGTTTATTGATAAATTCCCAAAGGTAAACAATTATTCAATGGTAGACTTTTTCGTAGTAGTATAAGGTTGAATTAAGTCTGAATCAGCGATTAATGAGTTTTCAGCAGCCTGTAAAAAATTATTAATGCTTTCAATGTCATTCAAATGTTGTGGAAATACCTGCTCTTTTGATTTGGTACATTCAGATGTCTTAGTGATTTCAAGAGATCTGCTTTTACTTCTATTTTTAAAAAATGATTCATAGTAGTGTATACTTTCTACTCGGTCTTTATTGCACGTGCAATATGTTTTTTAAAAGATTTACATTCATTAAGTGCGAGTTCAGTTTTAGACTTTTTGTATTTGATGCAAAGACCATCTCTAAGCGTAATCATGTCTATAAGCAGGGGAGTAATCCAAGGGGTAGGGGTAGGTCCGAGGGGCAGAATAATGCTAAAATTAAATGATTAAAGAATTGTAGTCTGATTTGACTTCAAGATCATCAATTCCATAAACCAGGTCAAATGGGTGAATTGAAGATCCAACCTGAAAAAAATCAAGTTAAATATAGCAAACTCTCTGTAGGTTTTGATTTCCCCCAAGGGGAAGGGGTAGGTGCAAGGGGCAGAATAATGCTAAAATTAAATGATTAAAGAATTGTAGTCTGATTTGACTTCAAGATCATCAATTCCATAAACCAGGTCAAATGGGTGAATTGAAGATCCAACCTGAAAAAAATCAAGTTAAATATAGCAAACTCTCTGTAGGTTTTGATCACTGGTCCTGTCTCTTCATCCGGAATACAAAGGTAAAAATATTTTAGATCATAATTACTAAGATCACGAAAAGAGAGATGATGTAACGTCAATGAGGCCCTCGTCTCAATAGCAGGTGTAATCGAGTTGATTCACTGTTGATTCAGTGAAGTTCAAGTTGATTCAGTCGGTGCAAACCATAATTTTAAGTATTTCTGAAATAGCAATGGCTTGATCATGATTCATCAAATCAATATTAATATCTCCAACACATATAAATTTATCATACCGCGGTATGAGCAAAGATAAAGCTCATACTGCTGCATCAAACGAATCAAAAAATTCACCACAAGTCGAACAAAGAGCACCAATACAATGCACCAATACAGTACCTGATGTTCTTAAAAGTGATTGAAATCCACAACTGTTTCAAATACTCAAAACTGAGAACACCAAGTCTATGAAACTAACAACCAGCTTTTATTTAAAAATACCACCAATAATTATCGGTATGAAAGAGGCGAGTCTCTTATTTCGAGAGATTGGAAGAAGGTTGAATCGAGACCACACTACAGTAGCTCGGATGTGATCTTTATAGACCGAAGAAGATACACAGAGGCATCATCCTGGAAGAGTTGGATCGTCCGGAGTTATTGGACTTGTCGCCGATTCAACATGTCTGGGATATGATGGAGTGGATACTAACAATAAGACAATTATCCTGACCTCCTGAAAATTTGAATGAACTTTGACACCATCTAGAGGTTGCATGAAACGAAATTCCCACGAGGACACAGACCAGATAACAGCAGCTACTAGAGCTTACTGGATATTTTTTGAAAAATAGAAGTTTTTGTTTTCTTTCTCAACTAAACTTTCATAATTTCTTAGTGAATTATAAAGCATTATTTTACCAAAGCTTCAAAAGCAGTTTAATTCTTAATAGGTTGTACATTTTATGTGAAAGTATCTCGGGTAATATCTCGTTTCGTATAACCCAGCTTGTAATATTATAGAGGAAAACATGCAAGCCATGTGTTTAACTCGCAGGATCTGTCTTTAACAAGATGTATTACTTGTCGACATTTTTAGCTCTGCTTTAAGAACTTTTTCATTGATGCCTCTGCTGAACGGGTTCGTATAGTTACAGAATATATTCACAAGATATCGTTTAGAGTCGAATTTTTAGAAAACAAATGTGGGCTAATCCATTCCAGGATTCCAAGCTTATGAATTATTTTGCGCATATTTAGAAGAATCTATGACAAAGCAGCCTTCTGAAGAACAACCCAGGAATGCCACTGCTGAAGAAATCGCCCACTACATCGTTTTAGCAAATGCTGACAGAAGTATAGTCAGAGTAAGAATAGATTCTCCATTTTAAGTAAGCTGTTAGGAGACAGGTTTGAGTTATGAAGAAAAGCACAACCGAGTGCTGTTTTTGTCTTATCTTGCTGTTTGTTTGCTTAGTTTTTCAGTTATAACGCAAGAACCATTGATAATTTCACTTTCCACTCTTCAGCAAAATTTTAGGTAAAGCTTAAATGTACAATTCATCAATATATCCATGTAAAAATTAACTTGGACAAATTTTCTACCGAATGAAAATTGTCAAACTATTTAGAAAAACTTATCTCTTTAAAAAATTACGAGTTCTAGAAATTGTAACTACAGGGTGGGGCAGATTGAATGGTTCTTTTTTGAATCGAGAGCAACTGAGTTTGTTTATGAAAATGACGTTCGTTGTTGTCAATGTCCCTCACTTGTGTTTTGATAGCTTCTATCAACTCTTGCTGATTTCTAAGTTTATCGACCTTCGCCTTTATTTGTCCCCGTAAAAAATAATCAGGTTTAGTTGCATACAGCTACATATGGTACTTGTCCAGGGAAAATAAGATGCACATCTTCCATCGAAACTCTGCTGTGTTACCACTTGTTGGAACCAAATATTTCTTGTATTAATTCTCCGTCGATGCAATTCTCAACTTTCAGAACTTATTTAAATAATTTTAGTTTTTCATTGTTAAAATCCAAATTTTACTTTTCTATAAACATTCCAGTGCGATTAAACAACCGCACTTTCATTCGGTTTTTTATGTTTATTTTTTATATTCAATTTTATGGAAGTTATTAACAAAAATTAAGAAAAAACAAAGTTCAGAGAAGAATAAAGTTTATATGTGCATGATAAATTGTTTTGGAGCTTTTTGATGATGAGTGTCAATGCTCGCACATAATGTGTATTTGGGACTCCATAGACCTAATTTTTTTGAAGATACGCTTGTTCAAATACAGTGTTTACTGTTTTTCAAGTAGTATCCAGTCTTTAATTGCCAGTGTTTGATGTTTTTTAAGCAAAATTAAATTTTATCAAGGTATCTTGTTTTTTGCGATGAAAACCTTTTTTGCCAGCAATTTTACACGGATATTTGGTCTTCTAGAAGCATGTCAAGTCCTTGGTAAGCAGTATCAAGTCATCTAGAAATAGTGTCAAGTCTTCTGGATGCATTTCAAGTATTTATAAGCAATGTCTTGTCTTAATTCAAAATTTATGCTCTTAGAAAAAAGGTGATCGCTTGTATACCGAGAGAACTTACGTATTTGGCGGTAATGATTTGCAAAATTCCAGTGCCTATGTGTAACTTCACTGCTGGCTACTACTGAAAATTGGTGGATATATCGAAAAAAAAATACTTATTTTAGCTTTAGTAAAAGGCTGAAAAGAAAAAGCATAGAATGAGAAATTATCAATGGTTCCTCAGTTATAACTGTAAAACTAAACAAACAAATATGAAATTATATGGAGTAATCCATGTTACAAGTTAAAATGGTACTAGCACTAACACTAGAACTATCACTAGGACTAACACTAGATCTAAAACTAGAAAGTTTCGGGTTTAGCCGTTTGTTTTTGAAAAAATGTTTGACTGGTTCGAAGTGACTTCGAAGAAGGTTCTTCTGAAGAAGGTTGCAACATGGCATCCGAAACGTCAAACATTTTTTCAAGAAACGCACCTATGATATTTAAATAATTTCCAGATATCCACGAAGTCTTGTTGTATAATATTTGATTATAAAGACATAAAATTGCTCCATAGACCTAAAAAAGGGTATGAAATGGATCTCCTAGAGATGTTTGAAATAGATAAACACAAACATAAAATTAAAAATACAATCTTTAATGAACAACTATAAATGTCAATAACAGTATTTGGTTTTCTTTTTCATTTTTCATATTATATATCCCACCAGCTCGGAAGAAGCTTTCGAAAATCACTTTAACCAGTGATTTTTGTGGCACACGATGTTTTCGTGGTATTTAAAGAAAGTGTGTTTTTCGTGAATTAATACTCATGTGTTGTTGTTTTTTTTAAAATTTAATGTTTTTAATGAAGAAAAAGTTTTTGATGTTTGTTAAAATTACTTGAAAAAAGCTTGGTTTTCAAGTTTTGCATTTTATAGCTTTCTTAACGTTTTGACGTAAGTTTTTTGATTTAAATTACAATAATTATTATTAATTATTATAGTTTCCTTGTTTGAATTTGTAATTTGAAGTATCTTATTTAGCTTCCGGCTGATGATGAGACGGTTGTTCTGAAACTACAACACAGAGTAAATAAAGTTATGCAAGTAAAAAGATTTTTTACTATTCTTATCAATCTAATAAATATCAAATTAAGGAAAAATTGTCATTAGTCATAAATAAAAATTTTGGCCTGAGAATGCTAAACTCTTTGGAGGTTTTTCTGTATTGGTTTTTCTGTACTTTCACCTTGATTTGGAATTGCTCACCCCCAGAATGGTTGTTGCGCTTTGTAATTAATATTAAGTGTATTTTGCTTTTCAAGAAAAATTAAACTTTGATTATTATTAGGTCTATAGATGTTTTTCTTTATTTATAGTTTTTTAAGTAATTAAATGTCGAATAATACCTGCTATTATTCCGCATTTGTAAAAAGAACTATATGCACATCTACCTATGAGCTTCTTAAGCTATATTGACAGCTCTAAATCAGCTATGCGTGAGCGCTATATATTTGATATATTCATTATTTAATTTAGTAAACTGAAAAATAAATTTGAAAAACCTAATATTCATGATCGTTTCATTATTCATCTGGGGTTTTCCATCGGAGAACGTCTTTTGGATAAGATACTAGCAAGACAGTCGAACGTGAACTTCCATCCTTCCATAACAAATGTATGTAAGATGTTAAGATGCAGACGGTGAACCATGCCACGAACGAAACGTTTCGAAATCCGACGCCCATCGCTACAGCGGCAGCGGGGGCGTCAATGTTGTCGTATGCCGTCCATATACCTATATACAACACGAACGAAAGGTTCGCGACAAAGGCCGAGTGTATTATTGATAAAAACGAGCGTCGCAAATTGTTTTATACGGCCGCGACGGCGTTCGTGGGCCCCCGTCTTATCATAAATAATGCACCGGCATCGGAGGGGCGGGCGGTGGCGCCGTCGTCGTCGTACCCGAACTTTAACTTGGGTACGTCGATCTCAAATTGATATACTCGGCGAGGGAAAATATGACCGCACTATTATAATTTAGGGGAGCCTTGGGACTTTTCGGATGGTCGGAGGAGGAGGTAAAATTGGTGCTAGCGGCTTCGGTGGTTGGCAGCAGCGGTGGTGGTGGTGGCGGGATGCAGCCGGGAACGATGGGTTATTTCGATTATCGTGGGGCTTATAAATCCCTATTACGTGTCGGAATTATTTTAAAAAAGAATTTCTCACTTGTTTTATTTCATAAAATAAATACCTATCAGATTTAATTTTATGTACGAGATAACATTAAGTATACAAAATATATGATACTAACTTACCTTATCTTTTAACCAATTCAAATTGAATACGACATTTAATTTATCATACCTTCTCATTCTTTTTTAGTACAAACCACCATATTTAGCACGAAATTATCGCGATTGCTTTAATGATTGCTATTATCTTTAATATTTGATACCATTTAATATATAATATAATATTTGACACCTCATCTCCCGTTTTCTGTAGCTCAGTTATTAATCAAGTTAGGCGTTTAATATTTTGCAGGCTTATATTGTATCTCAGATCGCATTTCAGGAAATTACTTTTTTGATTGTACAGACTGTTCCAAACATGCGTGACCTCATAATAACATATTTTTTTAAATTGTACGCTATACATTTTCTCACATTTTTGGGTGTCTTATCTGGATGCCTACTAGAGCCGTGCGCGTGAGTGATTTATTATGCCCTCTCACGATCTAGACCCGGGTCACGCACGCCACTCACGTGAATATCACACATGAATACACGTGACTCACGCGTGGGTCAAGTCAATTCACTTTGTTCATTTTTACCCGGTATCGGTACGGTTTACATTAATTACATGACTAGTACGGTGGGGTATAAAACAATATATCAAAGCATAATATGAGTTTGTATTATATTTATTATATTTTCACTGCCTAACTACTACTTACCCTACATACTGCCACTGTCGTCATCGTTACTGTCGACATTAAAATATTTGTTGCATGTATAACATATTGAAAACACACAAATTGCTTACACTTAGAACAGTTATAAAATGATTTTCTATCCTTATTGCGAATGCAATTGCAACACCTTCCAGATTAGTTCAGTTTCTAACCAGATGCTGCTTCAGTATCTGCGGCACTTGTTGATCTGGATGGTTCTTTCGTTATTTCGCCCATATTTAATTTTAAATGAATCGAAAGTCAGGGGTTAGTTTGTCTTGTTGTTAGGTGTGGTAATATTAGACCTAAAATCAAATCTTCTACGAAGTAGCGTCGTTTTACAGTTTTTTCCGCATTAGCACTGTATACAACAAAATAATTAATCGATGCTGTATTTAGGAGAGAAAAAAAATATAGTAAATGGCCACCATCGACTATTTCGTGACACATTGCAATTATTTGCTAATTCTTTTTGTACTTTTATTTAATCTTAAAACGAATTAAAACGAACTTCTGGTTTGTTGCTGACGTGAAATGGATCAGTGGGTTGTTTACCAGCACAAATTTCTTGATTGAGAATATAGAACGTGCATGCGTCCACAACAGCAAAAACTTTAATTTTTTGTCAATAGTTAAGTATTCGCTAGGAGTATAAATAACTAAACAGTTTTCAACAAACATATCAAATAGTGCTCTGATTGGTGCAAATTTATCTACTAAACATCTTTGAATTTAATAGTAATATAATTGTAATAGTATACTAAACCGGTTTTGACGCATTGTTGTTCTGAAAATGTCTATTCCAAATCCAACCGTGTCAGAACGATTCTAGTTGTGAATCTTTTCTTTTAGTTTACAATTAGTAAATTCAATAACATCAGAGAGCATTCCCTCAGTAAAGAAACACTTCCATATTTTCACGGGATTTTTTATGTTTGTAAAAGATTTTTTCACTTCAGATAAATGTGTCTTGGACCATTCTGTTATACCAACTTTTCCAATTTATTCACTACCTTCATCACTTAATTCAACGTCATTATTGATTACATCCTCATTGTTTAGTTCCTGCTCAATATCCGAATCGTGTGATCTTTCGCTAATAACTCATCTTCGGCTTCTGAAACAAATCTATCAACTTCCACAGTTAACACATCCTCTGATTCTTCCAACAACTTCAATAGTCTTGCTTGTTCTTTCTCGTAGTATGATATATCGTTTATACCTATCTATACATATACATAAAATATAAATTTAAAAGACTAAAACTTTAGACATTTGGAGTAATTTACTTCTTGTACAATAGCAATACTATAATACATTGTGTACCCAATATACCCAAGAGTACGGTGGGGTATGCTTGAAATTACGATAGTTGCAAATATAGTATGGTGCTGTTCATAATAGCACTACAATCTTTTCGCAAAGTGTTGTGGAGTATAATATACCCCACCATACCGTCGCCGGGTTAAATAACATTTTCTTTATTTATTACCAACAATTTTAGTTAATAATCTGTGTTGTCATTTTTTGAAAGATAAACCTCTATTATACTGCAACCACCAATTTTTAACAATATGCAAATTTTATTGTAAGTACACAGAACTTTTGTAGCAAGACGATACGATTTACCCTTCTACTTATTCTCCATGGTGTCTTAAAATTAGAAAACAAATTGAGTTCCTGTTAACTGATGAGCATGACATTGGAGACATAATAGCACATGCTGCCAACAAGTTCACAATCTGTATCATAATGTGTAGTGTTTGGAACAGTAATAGTTCATGCTGTTAACAAATCAACAACTTAGATTTCAAACTGATAAGCAGGACTGTAAAGAGATAATGTATATCGGATCATGGAACAGTCTATTATTCGAATATTGAGAGAGCACACTATAAATTTATTAAATATATTTTCTACAAACAACATAATAAATTTTATTGATTTTTAGTCTCATGAATTTACTCGGAGAGGTTTTGATATGATCGTATTGTCGGTCAGACGGGGTATGATAAGTCTTAGTTATCTGTATAAGATACTAAATAATAAAGTGGGTGCTCTATCAATTTTAAGAGATGTTGGTTTGTGTTCCTGTATATTCTGGTCGCCTTAGAGTTTTGTTTAATATAAAGCGTTTCTTTATGGAATTTAAAAGAACGATCATTAAATATAACGGTAACTTTATAGAAAAAATTATCAGCAGAAAACTCACTACCAATATTTTTTGTGTTATACAAGGTATTCAGAACTAAATATTTTATGGCGCTAAACTGATTAAGTGTTGGTTGTTAATTACTGTCTAATATTTCTGCCTGACTTTAGTAGATATTATTTTAAGAGATTTTAGATGTACGACTATAAATCTAGTTGAAACGTAATTAGGGTAACCAATTTGTTTCAATAAATAAATAATAACTCATGCTGCCAACAAGTTAGTAGGGTTTAAGATAATATACGATGTTTGAAGCTGTAATGGTTCATTCTGCCAACAAGTTGGCAGACTTCAAATTGATTGGCGACATATTAGCATATTAAATTTACTTTTTTATTATAATATTGCATGGTAGAGATTTTTTGGGCTTAGCCTATTTCTGTACCCACATAACTTGTAAATAACAAATATATGAAATGGTACTAAAACATATCGTGCACTGAGAGTGTTAACCTGCTAACTCCCTTTTTTGCTGTTTTTGAGTTTTTAATATCATCTACATGTAGATAGAGCTTATAATTGAGTCTTTGAATGTTTGGCTTTGTATAGTTAACACTATTAGCCGATGATAAGATAGCCAATTGAAAATAAATTGTGCTTAATCACCAAACTAATTTAACATTTTTGAAACTTATGTCTTTATTGTGGAATTTATCATGCTGGGTTGGTCTATAAATAATCTACATGGTAACAATGCGATTTCATAATAATAATTATTATTCATCTTGTACATCTTTCTTACTTCGTTTTAACATCTTGTTTTGTATGCTTATTCCTTGAACTAATGCCTTTTGGAACTCGTCCGCTCTAAGCATTATTGCTGTTCTTAAGGCAACCGCCATCATCGCAGTTGTCCGAGATTATTTCTTATATTATGTTCGCAAGGGTAAACTGCTTGGGTTATCGAAAAATTTGTAGAATTCTAATCAGCGCTCGAGACAGACATCTTCGATGACTGCAGAGTATATTTCTTATATCATGTTTTTTTGAGGTAAGCGAGTTAGGTTATCGATGATTTGCAGAATTCGGTATCAGCCCTTGGGAATTTGAGGGAGCACCCAACTTTACCCTACTTAGGAGTTATGGAAAAATATCTCGGCCGATTTTGATGACGTCGGCAGCCGCAAGTTATTTAGATGTAGAATTACTTCAAGTAAGCCTGCTGCAATGATGGAAAAGTATCTCGGCTTCAAAGAAGTCGGCCGCTGTAAGTATTGTTTATGCGATCGGAGTGGCAAACAACTTTGAGGTCGGCGGATTATTTCTTATATCATGTTCTCAAGGTTAGTGGCTTGGGCTGTCGAAAAATTTGTAGAATTCGTAATCAGCGCTCTTGATTATGAGGCTAAACCAAAGTTTACCCGGCTTAGGGTATACGGAAAAGTATCTAGTCCTAAGTTATGTTCGTTATATAAGAAGTAATTGTGCTTACTGACTGACAACCTCGATGTGGATCAACAGCAACACTTATATTTGCTGTCAGCATATTTTCTGTATTGTTAACGCAATTTGAAACTGAAGGGTCTTTATTAAAGTAATATACGGTGTATAAATATTTATAGAAATTATAAGAAATATGCCCTACCGTAATTTTGCAGTTCCTGGTAAGTGGTTAGTGTGTTTTTTTATTCCATCATTATCTTTATTTGTGTTTATGAGGAATCTATGGGAAAAGTATTTCGGGGAAAACTCTTAATAGAAATAACACCCCTTGTAAATAATGGTGAGAGATGATAGGAGGAGATGACATTATGTTGAGATTGAACATCAAGGAAATTAAATGATTTATTCATACATTCAGCAACCAGTCGTTTTGATCTTACTATACTGTTATTTTTCATTTAGTCTAGATATATATTCGTCTTGCATATCTCATGCAGTATGGCTAATTGCTACTGTCAATGCGTAATTGCAGCTAACGTCTAACGCAAATGACTTGAGTATGTTTAAAATGATACTAAAACATAACAATCTATAAGCATTAATTAAAAATACACATAGAGATGTCAGAATACAGTAAATGGCCACCACCGACTATTTCGTGAAACATTGCAATTATTTGCTAATTCTTTTTGTACTTTTATTTAATCTTAAAACGCATTAAAACGAACTTCTGGATTGTTGCTGACGTGAAATGAATCAGTTGGTTATTTACCAGCATAAATTTCTTGATTGAGAATATAGAACGTGCATGCGTCCACAACAGCAAAAACTTTAATTTTTTGTCAATAGTTAAGTATTCGCTAGGAGTATAAATAACTAAACAGTTTTCAACAAACATATCAAATAGTGCTCTGATTGGTGCAAATTTATCTACTAAACATCTTTGAATTTAATAGTAATATAGTTGTAATAGTATACTAAACCGGTTTTGACGCATTGTTGTTCTGAAAATGTCTATTCCAAATCCATCCGTGTCAGAACGATTGTAGTTGTGGATCTTTTCTATTAGTTTACAATTAGTAAATTCAATAACATCAGAGAGCATTCCCTCAGTAAAGAAACACTTCCATATTTTCACGTGATTTTTTATGTTTGTAAAAGATTTTTTCACTTCAGATAAATGTGTCTTGGATCATTCTGTTATACCAACTTTTCCAATTTATTCACTACCTTCATCACTTAATTCAACGTCATTATTGATTACATCCTCATTGTTTATTTCCTGCTCAATATCCGAATCGTGTGATCTTTCGCTAATAACTCATCTTCGGCTTCTGAAACAAATCTATCAACTTCCACAGTTAACACATCCTCTGATTCTTCCAACAACTTCAATAGTCTTGCTTGTTCTTTCTCGTAGTATGATATATCGTTTATACCTATCTATACATATACATAAAATATAAATTTAAAAGACTAAAACTTTAGACATTTGGAGTAATTTACTTCTTGTACAGTAGCAATACTATAATAAATTGTGTACCCAATATACCCAAGAGTACGGTGGGGTATGCTTGAAATTACGATAGTTGCAAATATAGTATGGTGCTGTTCATAATAGCTCTACAATCTTTTCGCAAAGTGTTATGGAGTATAATATACCCCACCATACCGTCGCCGGGTTAAATAACATTTTGTTTATTTATTACCAACAATTTTAGTTAATAATCTGTGTTGTCATTTTTTGAAAGATAATCCTCTATTATACTGCAACCACCAATTTTTAACAATATGCAAATTTTATTGTAAGTACACAGAACTTTTGTAGCAAGGCGATACGATTTACCCTTCTACTTATTCTCCATGGTGTCTTAAAATTAGAAAACAAATTGAGTTCCTGTTAACTGATGAGCATGACATTGGAGACATAATAGCACATGCTGCCAACAAGTTCACAATCTGTATCATAATGTAGTGTAGTATGATGTTTAGAACAGTAATAGTTCATGCTGTTAACAAGTCAACAAGTTAGATTTCAAACTGATAAGCAGAACTGTAAAGAGATAATGTATATGGGATCATGGAATAGTTTATTATTCGAATATTGAGAGAGCACACAATAAATTTATTAAATATATTTTCTACAAAACATAAAAATTTTATTGATTTTTAGTCTCATGAATTTACTCGGGGAGGTTTTGATATGATCGTATTGTCGGTCAGACTGGGTATGATAAGTCTTGGTTATATGTATAAGATACTAAATAATGCTCTATCAATTTTGTGAGATGTTGGTTTGTGTTACTGCATATTCTGGTCGCCTTAGAGTTTTGTTTAATGTAAAGCGTTTCTTTACGGATTTAAAAAGAACGACCACTAAATATAACGGTAATTTTATAGAAACAATTATCAGCGAGTTTTCTGCTGACCAATATTTTTTGTGTTATACAAGGTGTTCAGAACTAAATATTTTATGGCGCTACACTGATTAAGTGTTGGTTACGGTTCTATATTTCTGCCTGACTTTAGTAGATATAGTTTTAAGAGATTTTAGATGTTCGACTCTAAATCTAGTTGAAACGTAATTAGGATAACCAGTTTGTTTCAATAAATAAATAATAACTCACTCTGCCAACAAGTTGGCAGACTTCAAAGTGATGATAAGGACTTTGGAAATATAATAGACAGTGCTTGGAACAATAACAACTCATGCTGCCAACAAGTTAGTATGGTTTAAGATAATATACGATGTTTGAAGCTGTAATGGTTCATTCTGCCAACAAGTTGGCAGACTTCAAATTGATTGGCGACATATTAGCATATTAAATTTACTTTTTTATTGTAATATTGCATGGTAGAGATTTTTTGGGCTTAGCCTATTTCTGTACCCACATAACTTGTAAATAACAAATATATGAAATGGTACTAAAACATATCGTGCACTGAGAGTGTTAACCTGCTAACTCCCTTTTTTGCTGTTTTTGAGTTTTTAGTATCATCTACATGTAGATAGAGCTTATAATTGAGTCTTTGAATGTTTGGTTTTGTATAGTTAACACTATTAGCCGATGATAAGATAGCCAATTGAAAATAAATTGTGCTTAATCACCAAACTAATTTAACATTTTTGAAACTTATGTCTTTATTGTGGAATTTATCATGCTGGTTTGGTCTATAAATAATCTACATGGTAATAATGTGATTTCATAATAATCATGAGATGTATCTAATCAAAACTATTTTGACAGACAACAGCAATGTTTGTAATGCTTTCAAGCAATGTCAAAATCGTTTACTTCTTAATTCTTTCTTCTCGACTAAATAAGCTACTAATCACCACTTTTAATTTTATTTATCTTGGTTTTTAGCGTTCATAATTTTTGCACTGTAGTTTGGAATATACGTCTTATTTATATTGACAGAATTGAGACAATTCAATTTAGATTTCTGAAATATCTTTAAATGTTTCATAGCTTACACTAATTATTATTCATCTTGTACATCTTTCTTACTTCGTTTTAACATCTTGTTTTGTACGCTTATTCCTTGAACTAATGCCTTTTGGAACTCGCCCGCTCTAAGCATTATTGCTGTTCTTAAGGCAACCGCCGTCATCGCAGTCGTCCGAGATTATTTCTTATATCATGTTCGCAAGGGTAAACTGCTTGGGTTATCGAAAAATTTGTAGAATTCTAATCAGCGCTCGAGACAGACATCTTCGATGACTGCAGAGTATATTTCTTATATCATGTTTTTTTGAGGTAAGCGACTTAGGTTATCGAAGATTTGCAGAATTCGGTATCAGCCCTTGGGAATTTGAGGGAGCACCCAACTTTACCCTACTTAGGAGTTATGGAAAAATATCTCGGCCGATTTTGAAGATGTCGGCAGCCGCAAGTTATTTAGATGTAGGATTACTTCAAGTAAGCCTGCTGCAATGATGGAAAAGTATCTCGGATTCAAAGAAGTCGGCCGCTGTAAGTATTGTTCATGCGATCGGAGTGGCAAACATCTTCGAGGTCGGCGGATTATTTCTTATATCATGTTCTCAAGGTTAGTGGCTTGGGCTGTCGAAAAATTTGTAGAATTCGTAATCAGCGCTCGGGATTATGAGGCTAAACCAAAGTTTACCCGGCTTAGGGTTTACGGAAAAGTATCTAGTCCTAAGTTATGTTCGTTATATAAGAAGTAATTGTGCTTACTGACTGACAACCTCGATGTGGATCAACAGCAACACTTCTATTTGCTGTCAGCCTATTTTCTGTATTGTTGACGCAATTTGAAACTGAAGGGTCTTTATTAAAGTAATATACGGTGTATAAATATTTATAGAAATTATAAGAAATATACCCTACCGTAATTTTGCAGCTCCTGGTAAGTGGTTAGTGTGTTTTTTATTCCATCATTATCTTTATTTGTGTTTATGAGGAATCTATGGGAAAAGTATTTCGGGGAAAACTCTTAATAGAAATAACACCCCTTGAAAATAATGGTGAGAGATGATAGGAGGAGATGACATTATGTTGAGATTGAACATCAAGGAAATTAAATGATTTATTCATGCATTCAGCAACCAGTCGTTTTGATCTTACTATACTGTTATTTTTCATTTAGTCTAGATATATATTCGTCTTGCATATCTCATGCAGTATGGCTAATTGCTACTGTGAATGCGTAATTGCAGCTAACGTCTAACGCATATGACTTGAGTATGTTTAAAATGATACTAAAACATAACAATCTATAAGCATTAATTAAAAATACACATAGAGATGTCAAAATGTTTTTTCGGAACAATTTCTTCTTAGATTAGTATTTTAAAGATATTTTTAGTCGATACACTACTTTGATTTACATAAATCAATTTTTCTTTACTTCATTTATTTTGGATTTCCTTGAATTTAATTTTTAGTTTGACTTGGTCGATCTTTCTACGCAATAAGACGATGTTTCCTATCAAATTAATATATTTCGACATATACAATAAAATCAATTATTTGATACTTTCAAACAACGTCATAATCATTTTTTCAAAATTCTCTCTTCTTAGTTAAGTGGTTTACATTCATCATTGTTATTGAACAGAAAGCAGATTTTATTTTCTATTCGCTATTTTTATGGCAGAACGGAATAAATGTATGCATGCAAATGAAGTATTAAAACGTTATTTGATCAAACCGGAGCTGCTTATTTTGTCATAAGACCAATAATTTTATATCTTTTTTATCATTTTACTCATCGTCTAATCTTTTATATTAAGTAACCGTCACCTTCATCATAAAACCACTAATTTGGTTTCCTTTTTATCACTTTACTTTACTTAATCGTCCTTTTGCATTAAATAGCCGTCACCTTCACCGTCTGGTGCAGAATAAAAATTCTTTCATTTTGTAAACGATGTTCTTTCTCATAATAACCGCAACTCTCATACTTGCTATCAGTATTTTTGTGTCGTTAACGCAACGTGATGAAGAATTAGACAAAATTGAGGGATCTGGTATTACAGATGATGACGGATTTGCTTATATGGAGACAAGTTCTAAAAGAAGCAGTAAGAAATTGAGTAGTTTTAATAATTGAAGTAATATGGTGTATAAATATTTACAGAAGAAGTATGTATTACTCCAAGTTCACTATATTTGGCTGAGATAAAACCATGGACTAGTTTTGGAGTACGGAGTGAGTGATTTGTTTAACTTTTGTTCCATAATTATCATTACGTGTTTATTAGGAATTTACGGGCAGAGTATTTTGGGAAAACCTCTTAATAAAAGTAATACGTTTAATAAATAATGGTTCCACTTAGATGACTAAGCTTCATTACCCTCAATTTTTGGTTCTTGTGCAGTTGGCAAAAAATGTGGTTTACCTCAGTTGCCATGTGCTCAAGTGGTAATGTTCTTCTTATATAGTAATTTTTGTATAAAAATCCGGAGCTATTTGTTTTTTCGATTTTGAAAGTATTACTTGTAGTGTTTCGACCTTTACTTAATCGTTTTGCATTGATTAGTCGTCACTTTCAACGGCAAATAAAGAATCAGAACTTTCATTTAATAAACGATGTTTCCAATAACGTATTTACTTATATCATTATTTCTGCGACCTTAACCCAAATTGATTACGAATTAGATGAATTTTATGATAGAGAAAAAATTCGAATGAAAACGGTGGGAAATTAAATTATGTTTTAAATAAATAACAATAATTTATGAAGTATAAATTTGAATAATCTTGAATGATTTTTTTATTGAATATGCAGTAACTGTAAGAGATGTGGTAAATTTAACCGAGATATGGCATCGTAGGTGGATTAAAGAGTACTACGGATGTTACTACGAGGTTGCAATCTGAATGAAAACTGTATCATAACATTTATAGTTAACTCCGTATATTTTGGAGAATCCGCTTTTATCTTATTATGGTGGGTATGATTATGATTTTGTACATCTCACAAAAATTAATGAGTATCAAATCTGTATGCCTTTGCATGGATCTATCTTTGATAATTTGAGCATATTTTATCGTATATATTTAAATGTTTTAATCCGATCATTTTTAACTGATATAATGATAGATGTTAACAAGCCATATAATAAACAATTTGTCGCATGGTCTAGATATGTTGGTGATATTTTTTGTATGCTGGATACAAAGAATTCAATAATAATCAGTGAATTTTATCTTTACTTAAATTCAATATATGATTTAAGATTCACACTCAAAACGGAACAAAATAATAGCATTAAGCTCCTTGACCTTAAAACCTCTAAAAAATCTTAATAATGAAATATTTAAAGTGTGATTAGTACCATTAAGCAGATGAAATATTTAAAGTGTGATTAGTACCATTAAGCAGATTAACGATTTTCCTATAGACACAATAGGCAAGATTGATTGAATATTTCGTAAATTTAACATATATTTAACATTCAAATCTAATAACAATTTGGATAAAGTGGTAACCTTAACTAAAACTTAATAAAAGATAAAACTTCATAAAAGTTTATAAGTTGGACTATGCGATTTGTGGGATTGTTTATATGTATAATTTGTAGAACAGTAATAGCTTATGCTGCCAACAAGATGGCAGACTTCAAATTGATGAGCATGACATTGGGGGCATCATAGTTCATACAGCCAACAAGTTAGCAGGCTTTAAGATAATATACCATGTTTGGAACTGTAATTGCTCAAGCTCCCGACAAGTTGGCTGACTTCAAATTAAAGAGCAGGATATTGCAGAAAAAGCAACTCATGCTGCCAATAAGTGGCAGTCTTTAAGATAATGTACGGTGGTTTGGAACTGTGAATGCTCATGCTGTCAACAAGCTGGCAGACTTCAAACTGATGAAGACTATTTTGGAGACAATAGCTCATGCTGCCAACTAGTTGGCAAATATTTTTTGTTTATCTGATACTTTCAACTTTGAAATACGAAATTTCAATGCAAAAACGAAACTTTGAAAAATCATCTGAAACGTGAAATTTCTCAAAGCTTTCACCATTTCGCTAGATTACGAGAAAATCATCAAATATGGTGAAATTTCACCAAATCTAGCAACAATGTTAAGACTCATTGTAATATATGATTCACAATCGACATTTACAAGCTCTCTTTAACAAATTCCAAACTTCCAGCTAAATCGATGTTATTTGAAATTGCGTTATATATTGCTGATATTTCTGATGGTTTTTGTAGAGTGCGATATAGCACTAAGTAATAAATATCGCTGGAAAAAATCCCGTTAAGGTACATGTTTTATGATAGGCCCTTGTAACGAACTAACTCCAGCAGTTTCTACTTCTTTTTTATTTTATGCAGATACTTATTTTACGCAAAAAAACAAAAATAAAACACTTAAACAGTTATTCTACTAATTATTGTATACATTCGAGAAATAGAAATTTTAAATAAATTGTATTTTCACACATAATATTTACATTGTAAAATATTGCGTTTTTGTATTTTTCGTTAATGCGGTGCTGAACAAGTTTGATATACCGGTCTGATAGAATATGAACTCACAAGATTAAATGAACAAGAATTTAATGAATTATTTGATATTTTTACCCCGTGTTCGTATGTCGAGTTACATAACATATGTTGAGAGCCGTATCAGTCAAGGCTGGTAAAAAGTTTTCTGAACTTCGATCGTATTTTATTCCTAAGAGCCAGTAAATCTTCAGTTGTATTCATTCTATAAAGCTTCAAGACAAACTAAAATCCCAGTCTCAATTTTACTACAATTTTACAATCTTTAGCTCTTATTATACATTTACGTTCAGGATAGCTAGTAGTGAAGCACTTGAGAAAGAAGTCATGAAAAAACTCAGTTTTTATAACTTTCTAATGAGCTATCATTCAAAAACCTCCAGTTGCAATTCACAAAAGTGGTAAAGAAAATCACACCACCAATACTACTAATTGGTCTGATTACTTTAGATTATAGCTTACACGGTTTATATGACACATAGACATAATAACGCCCTGGCCATAATGATCGGATAACTAGGTGTCCGAGCAGTTGGCCAATGTGGTTACCTCGTTTATGGTTCTTATATAACCGTAGGAACTTAGGAGATCGCATAATCTCACTACAGCACGCTCACTACTCAGACCTGTCGTATCTGACATTGAAATCGCCGTAAATGATAACTTGTTTATAATTACTTAATCTATGCAAAGCCTTTGAAATTATAGTGCAAAATAATTCAAAGTCTCCTGATGGAGATCTGTATAAATAAATGGTCACAACATCATATGATTCACAACGCGATGCTGTTAATTCACACAGCAATTTTACAGATAGCAGTATCCGCGTAATTATCCGGGTATATAAAGTACCCGGTACTCGCGTAATCTCTTCTTAGAGTACTGGTTACCCGACTATATTTAAACGATGAAAAGTACCCGCACCCAGATATAATATTTAAGTACCAGGGCATTTTGCACGTACCCGGGTATTTCGAGAATACCGGAGTATTTGAATAGTTTTTGAGAAAAAAAATCGCAATCTAAACAAAGCTGTCGCCACTCTTAAAATTCGGATACGTTTTGTGTTCATTATCAATGTTCATTGTTTATAATAAACTTTACCGCAATATTTTTCATCGAGAGATTTCGAAGATATCGATCTCTAAACTGAGGGGCCTTGACTTCTGGTACGGATAATAGTAAATATATACTTTCTATGATCCCTATGATACTTCTACTAAAACGGTACGTTAATGTACCCGGTGACTTGCTAAAATGTACATTAAGTGAAATGCGCGCTTTACCTGTAACAAGTACAAAAATATGAAAGCGATGATGAGTTTAATAAAAAAGTACTTTGGACAGAAGAAACGCTGTTTACCAAGTGTGTAATGTTCAATAGGCATAATTACCAACAATTATCTATTGAAAATCCATATCAAAGCAGATTTCAAACTTGATTTGGCTTCAATGTTTTGTTTGATTTGCTTGGTACGTAGGTACCTATATGGATATCATTGTTTTGTTTATCTTAGGTTTAGCAGTGCGTTTTCAGATGAACTCAACCCAATCCAACTGTTTCTCATTCTAAGTTTAGTGTTAGGTCTCGTGTTAGTTTAATAAAAAATATGCCATAATCTAACGCTGAACTGATCCTAGATTCAGAACTAGAACCATTCAAGTTTAGCCGTCTTAAGAGAGTTGCAATTATTATGAAGTTATTTTAATGAGTTAATATCAATTTTTGAATTACCTAATTCTTTTTTAAAATCGAATGAAATTCAAACAAACCAATAAAAATGATTGAATTTTTTTTTTATTCGTACGATTGTAAATCTTCTGAATTGCTTTTGGGCCAATTATGAAAGAAATTTGCGAAACAATTTTACAGCTCCTAACGGGAGGAAAATCGCGTTTTCAATTAAGTAATAAACCCACTTTTATGGACTCCGTCTTGTGCCGCGCCGCTGGCGGCAATCGTAAAGATTTCTGCCACAGCCTCCGTCTGTAAAATAAGCAAAGTATGCAAAGTTACAATCCACCAAAAGATTTCTTTTCCGGAAATAAAATCTAACCCCGGATGTAAAAGCACAACATACAACATTGCTTTTAAATTGAAAACGTCACCTAATTTTTTACGTCTGTATTGTGATTTTAGAACAATAAGTAATAAAATCTTTATTGATAAATTTATCCTTTAAAATTGCATTATTATTTTCGAAAATGAGTTTTATTTTAGTGATTTTGTTCAGTTTAAACTTTTTTAAAGTCACTTTTAGTAATGATATTTGTTTTTTACCCCATTTAGATCAACAAGTAGGGGTTTGTCAGAGTCCCACACAAAGATTTTTCTTTAATACCGTAACGAAACGATGTGAAAGTTTTCTTTATAAAGGATGTGGACACAATGAAAACTTTTTTAACGATTTACGCATGTGCCGAGAGAAATGTAATTTTGTTTAAACCATTTCTTTTTTAACAATTGATTAAACTTAAAACATTTTAGGCGAAGATAAAAATTGTAAGCTTTCTTTGGACTTAGGAGGATATTGTTCTCCAACTCCGATGTACTATTATAATTTAGCAGAAAAAAGTTGCATGTTGTTCACTTACGGCGGATGCGGCGGCAACGAAAACAGATTTTCCACATACGAAAAATGTTTAAATTCTTGTGCACACGTAGGATTCTACTAAATCGTTTGGGATTGATAATAAAAAATTTAAAAAAAATTGTGTTTGAAAAAAGATTTTTGCAGAAGCAGCGTAATGATAAAAATAATTTTCTTGCGCCGTGGCAATTTTTCAACTTAATTTTTGGTCGGAAAAACAGCGCGTTATCTGTCAACGGTTGCGGTGTATTCAAACAACCGCGCAAACTGAAAATAATAGCCTTTCAAAATAACTAACAACGTGTTTCGGAGTTTATTTGCGACCGGCCCCGTCGTGGTGGTCCATGAGATAACGGGTTTTATTTCAAAATTTAAAAGCTACCATGTGAAACGACAGGATTTAAATAGATTTTTAACGCAGATATTAAACGCTCTGAATTTACATATCATTTTTGTAGTATTTAAATAAAATGATTCAATAAAAAATCGTTTTTCATTTGACTACTTAGATATTATGTTTATTGTATCGTATCAGTGTATGTATTTTTTTGGTCAACGAAAACGTATCTCTTAATTAAAAGGGAGAGATTACGTACCATGTACAATACACAATACATGTTTTGGATTCCGTGGTGGGCATATAGATAGGAATTGAAATTAACAATTTGGAAGAGTTGTATTTTGAGATTCTTAGACTCCTTTGATACAACGGTTTTTGCAATGACATGATAGAACTGATATCACATATGACGTGATATCACTCATGTTATATAATATAATCATAGATGAATAGATTTGCTTACATTATTTGATACATGCGCTTACAGTTTCTTGTTTAAAATCAGTCAGTTCTTCTATTGAAAGTTACATGATAACATCTTACCCACGAGGTCTATATAATCCTGCTATATATTAATGGCAATTTAGAGAAATGAAGAATTCGTTATAAAGTTTCCTACCAGCAAAGATATGTTTAGGACATGTTAAGGCTGTAAGCTTAACATATTTCTTCCAAAGAACTATATATAAAACGACACGAATGTCGCTGAAATGAAGCACATTAAGTTAAGTAGATAAATAAAACAGCAACGAGTAGCATTCTAGACATCTCACTAACGAGGTCTATATGGTTGTTAAATACCATTACCAAATTAGGAAAATAGAGAAGTTATAATGTTTCCTATCACACTGAGAGAAATATATTCTTTAACGACTGTTGTTTCAAGCTTATCACATTCTTATATACAATTCTATTATTGTTTTGCAATAAGTGTGTTAACAACCTTGACAGGAATCAACAAGAATCTGTAGAGCTGCAGTGGATTAGATATTTGGCACGTCGATAATAGGCCAAAGAAATTAAGTTTCCTTTTGAAGGGGTTCAGAGTGTTTTTTTTTCTTTTTGTCTTATGGAAGAGATTAGCGGATCTTAAGTCGGCAACAATCGGTTAATAACATCCTTACACTTTTCTCTTGAAAGTTTTCGCGCAAATTTCTGTCTATAATTACGAAAATGTTTATTTCTGCATTCTGCCACCTCTTCTGATAACACTAGTTTACAAAGAAAACTCAAAGGCTGTGATATTTTTTTTTATTTTTTTAGTAGAATAATATGTCGTCCAGTTTTCGAGTATGTGGAAAATCGTAAATTAAAAAACATCGTAACGGTTCGTGTTCAGTATATTTGTTATCTTGTAAAGTGTGCTTCTGAAGTTATATGGACATGAAAGTGGACATCCAGACGAATATTTTGAGGTATTGATGACATAAATTGGACCCACCGTTATTTTGCTACAGCGTAAAACAACTCAACAAAATCCAATTTTTTGGGATTTTTCACATTTTATGAAAATAACTTGTGAAAACTTAATCACACCGTAACAGAAAAAAAATTAAATATGAACAAAAAAGTTAGTTTTATTCTATCCTGCACAACATTTAATTCTTTAAATTTCGAAGTATTGGACATCATGGTCGGAAGTATCTTACCAGAAATATCGTTAATTTACGATATGCACGATTATCGTATATTTCATTTTTTGCCATTTTCACTGAATTGTTGAAACATTATTAGGAACAATTTTTTTAAAATACAGATGTAGTTTAACTGCTCCAGGCACTAAATATAAGCATTAAATTCACTAAAATCAATATTATTTTACCTGTTCTAAATGTTGAAAACGTTAAAAATTAATTTTGAACAGTTTTGACAGAGTTTCACTATGCGCACTAGGGTATTTGGCTGATCTTACTTTGTGGCTGACTTTTTATTTACATTGTCTAAGTTTATATTACAAATTATATCACAGAACGTTTATGGAATTAAATTTTATATTTAATGCATACTACTTTACTTATTGTTAGTACAGTGCAGGATATGATTAATGTTCGGCAATTTTTTGTATGTCTTTGGGTCGATTTCTCTAATAACACTCCAAAAACAATCTCCCATCATATGTCTTCACTCAGCTCTTTCCACAAACGTCGTACGCTAAACTAAAATAAGGCATAAGAATGAGAATTATCGCGATAACAATTTCCAACTTATTACACAATTACCATGCTATAAATGCTCACATGTCGCTCAAAATCCATTTTCTCCATTAGCACTTAGATTTCTTTCCAAGCAATCTTGGAGTGGAAAGTGACGAACAAGGCAAGTGGTTCCATCACGATTCAATGACGTTGGAAATATGTTATCAAGATTACCGGGACGGAGGGATCATGGAAGTTTATCTCTGGAGTGTTATTAGAGAAATCAACCCAAAGACATACAAAAAATTGTCGCAAAGTAATCATATCCCGCATTGTACTAACAATAAGTAAAGTAGTATACATTAAATATAAAATTTAATTCCATAAAAGTTATTCAATATAAACCTAGACAATATAAATAAAAGGACAAAGAAAAGTTTAGTATCGTTCGTAAGATCACCTAAATACCCTAGTGTGCATAGTGAAACCCTGCTAAAACCAAATCCTCCTGATCAATTATGCTTAATGTTCTACATTTAGAATAGGTAAAATAATATAGATTTCTCTAACTTTAATATTTATGCTTAGTGCCTGGAATGGTTAAAATACCTCTTCGCTAAAAAAAATTGTTCGTAATAATGTTTCAACAATACAGTGAATATGGCAAAAAATGAAATTTTGTTTGGATCTCCACTTTCATGTTCATATAACTTCAGAAGGAAACTTTAAAAGATAACAAATATACTGAACATGAACCGTTACTGCGTTTTTTAATTTACCATTTTCCACATTTTTGGGTATATCTCGAAAACTGGACGTAATGGAGGAAAACTGAAGACAGTTACATCAGCTACAAAAAAAAACACTTTTTATATCCTCTTTCGCAAAATTTTTATCATTAACTAAATAATTTTTCATAAAGTCCAATTTCTTGGAAAAAGTTTTTTCGGGGCATTGTCGCATTATCTCGTAAAGATGTTGGCGAGTAACTAACCATTTCATTCCAGAGTACGGCATTTGTACTATTTCTCTAACCCATTAGAATTCCTGCTGCACGCAGTTGAATCATGGCCACAAGTGTCAACTCTTGAATGAACAAATTAAGTGGCGTTGGATTCAACATATTTTCCATGGCTGGCGTGTCTTTGACCACCATAGTACTACTCTGTTGACTTACATCGCCAGTCGTAAGCTTAACCATCCTAGGTTTAAGAGCGTTCTCAATAAAACCACAAGGAGAATGTGGAACCTTGTGCTCTAGGAAGGTATCGTTAATACCAGAGAAAGTTGTTTTATCAAAATCTCTCTCTCAACTTGTATATTTTTTCAGATGTATAAATAAAAGTATATCTATATGAAAGTGTCGCACATATGGGATGCATTGATATATTTTTCACATTTTTTGAAAAAGTGTTGCAAAAAGCCGCACAAGTAAATTTACTCAAATACTATGTCTTTATTATAAAGAAAGATAATTAGACTATTCATATTTGATGAATCGAGGTAGATGTCAATACTCAAAGGACTTCGATAAGACAAAATATAAAAACTATATGAAGCTGCTCCATCTACCTCAATTCTCAAAGATTTCAGATAATGTTAACCATATTTAGGCTATTAGAAATATATTTTAGATACTTTTGATCATTTTAGACAATTATTATTAATTAACTATAAAAATATATTAGAGATCTATTTATTATTGATTAGAGATATTATATTAGAGATATATTTTAGAAACATTCTGGATGATTTTAAATAACTTGAGGATGATTTTATACAACTTTAGACAATTATAGGCCATTAGAGACCTATTTTAATCAGTTTCTGATGATTTTAGGTAGCTTTTGATAGTTTTGATAAACTTTAGATAAATTTAGGCTTGGATAATAAGTTTTTAGCTTTTTATGTACTAATTTTGACTATTGCGCATACGTCTGAATATAGAAGTTAAAAGTTATTTTTGTAACAATAATTTGTATAATTCTTTGAAGAATTCTTTCGTTGAAGAGTTATAAATTATTGACGCAAGAATGAAATTTCCGATACAAAAAATTCACATTCGTGTATATTGAGAATATGATAGACTTAATTCGATAATACTTCTATTGTTAAAAATTTTTTTTTGTCTAAATGTACCTTATACTGAACTCTAAAAAATACATTCAAGAACAAGTTTTTCTTGTAAGTTAAGAATAATTTCTTTTAGTGCAGCAGCAGTAGCAAGTTTAACATGTTTCATCCAAAGAAGTATATACAAAACAACAATTAGACCACATTATGATAAATAATACAGCAACGAGTAGCACCCTAGACGTCTTACCAAAACAATTGTTACATAATCTTGTTATATATCAATGCCAATCGAGAGAAATAAAAAACTCGTTATAAAATTTCCTGCCAATAACGACATGATAGCAACCTTAAGATCTATTTCGAACCAGTTTCTGAAGAAGGTTGCAACATGGCATCCGAAACGTTAAATAGTTTTTCAAAAAACGCACAGCAAAACCCAAAAGTTTCTAGTTTCAGATCTAGTAATAAGTTCTAATGATAACTTTAGTGATAGTTCTAGTGTTAGTGTTAGTGTTAGTTCTAATTTTAGTTCAATTAACACCGGTCGTGAAAGCCTTCGTACTTATAACCTTAAGATCTTTCATCCAAAAAAGAAAAGATGGGAAAGATGCACCTTAAATCAAATTATGTAAACATTATGATAAATAACACAGCGATGAGTAGCATCCTATAATGTAATCTAAACAGGACGAAAAACGTGCTGTGGCTTAAAATATTTTTTTACAATCAAAATTTAAAACATATCCAAGAATAATACCTATACAGAGAAAAATAAATATACAAGAAATTGATGTATATGTATACACAGTTATCAAAGATAAGGACATACTTAAAACTAAAAATAAGGTTAAAATCATTTTGGGAGCTAGAATTGTTACAGTAGATGTTATAAATGTGCGACTTCTGTAGTATGTCTCTACTGCAGACTAGGAGAAGAGTAGAGGGAAAGAAGAAAAGTATTGGTTCTGCGACGTAGGACTTGAGATCAAGATTTATTGAGCATGTTGGGTAGAATGGGAGGCTGAGAGAGTGGATGGCAAAAGTGATGAAGGAAAAGATGAGATGACATTAATTAAGAAGTTGAGGATACACACAGTAAAAGATTGCAATCAGTATCTTCATGATCTTACAATTAGGGTTGGGAATACCGAAATCTAGATAATACCAGGATTCCGACCGATTTTGGCCAAAATCTTAATACTGGTATTTTTTCACAATGTCGGTATTTAAATTTTATTTAAATGTGGAAGAAGCGACTACGAAAAAGTTATCAGATATTATGAACGACAAAATATATTGTTCAATGATAAGAACTTTAAAGGCTAACTGATACCATTTTATTAAGATTATTTTAAAAATTACAATATTTATATTCCATAAGAAACATTGCAATAACATTGATTAAATGAAATTTAGAAATATTACAGAAATATTAATTAGCGTAAACGCGCCAGTATTTGCCCTGTTAATATGTATATTATTTTTTTGTGGATCCCTGTTCCTTTAAATAAAATGATCAAAATATGATCAAATACATATCTGATTCATTTAAATTTACTTATTCTACACATAAAATATAACATCAGGATTTTTTTAATTAAAAATGAAAATAATAATTCGGATTTAGTGTGTGATAAGTTTGATTGCATTATTTGACTAATAATGGCTAGTCTTTGACCTTAAATCCGTCAATATGATATTTATAATGATATTTAATTACTTTTTCATATATTTTTTCTTGATATTCTTAACTTTTTTTCTCAAAAAGAATATTTATTTATCGCCAACCGGCAACAAAAGTATACTTTATTGTATCCATTTGCGGCAGTAAAGTGACGCTTTATGTTACAGGCAAATTGACAGCATTTAGCGGCAGACAAAGTACTTTACCTGCCGTAAATGAGTCAGACAAAGTATTTTATTTATTTATTTCTCTACTTTTAGCTTATACAGGTGTCCGAATATTGCCTCTATAAACTGAAAGGGGGATTCTACATCTAATGTCACGAAGAAAAGTTTATATGCTCGGTCAGAAATTGTTTCCTAAGGGCGCTAGAACCCTTTAAAGATGGCACTCAGAAAGTACTTTTCTAGCAATATTTTAAAAACGCGAACGCTTAGAATGCTGAAATTTGGTATGCAGGGATATCTTTACGTGAGAAATAAGATAATGAAAACAATAAATAAAGAATTCGTAGGTTCCAAGATAACAGGTAAGGGCAATTTAAAACACCATATTTTTTAAATGTTTGAGTTTTCTGCTATTTTAATTGCATCAATCATTTCTGTGGAAAAAATACATAAAAATGGTACTACTTAAAAAAATGCCTAAAACCAGTAGTTTATGCCTAAAACCATATTTGGGGCTGTTCTTAGCATTGTTCCTACTCATGGATGACCGAAAATATTTCTGATATCATGTTTTCAGGGTAAGCGACTTAGGTTGTCGAAGGTTTGCAGAATTTGTAATCAGCGCTCAGGATTTTGAGGAAGTTTACTCTGCTTAGGGTTTATGGAAAGAGTATCTCGGCCGATTTCGAGCCGCTCCAAGTTATGTTCGTAATATAAGGACAGTAAGGCCTCAACATTCGCGAGGGTTAGGTTCTGAAAATACGCCGCGAATGTTGAATCCACCAATATTGAAACATTAGATGTTGAGGGATAAACTACTTCTATGTTCTTTAACACGTTAACCGCCAAATAGTCGCCGGCGCCCATTTATATGCGACAATTTTTGCTTGGCAGTTAAAGTGTTAAAATTATGAATATAGCAATAACATTAAAAATTTCATTAGGTTTAATTTCGAAAATTAGTATAAATATACTTGCACTAAATAAACCCATCTTAAAATTGCAAAATAAAACGACTGAAGTTTCCGCGCTAACTTTAATAACTGAAACTAGTACGTATATTAAAATAATTACAATTGTTTAAAATATAAAAAACGTAAACTTGATAGCAATAACAAGGAATAAAATAAACTAAAAAAGAAGTAAAAATTAACATTTCTATTCATTAATAATAATTGCTGTAGAACACAATGGTTTAAAATATGAAAGGATAGTAGCTCGGAATGCTTTATGTTGCATAGCCTTTGGAAACTCTTTGTAAGGAGCAAGAAGAGAATTCAGACCATTTTTAAATTTTGTGCTTCGTTCCGTTAATCGATCATATTCTACTATTTTTTCAGCAAGATTATTTGCTTCTTGTATAAATAAATTAAGTTCCTTCAACGTTAATTTATTACATAGGCAGTTGCTGTTATTTTCTTCATCCGTTACTGAAACATTTTCTATTAGTAGCGCTTCTTTATTCAAAGATAAAGAGACTTCTCCATCTTTTCAATATTAACATCACGAACCTATGACGTTGCCTTTGATGATAATGGTATACCACTTTTTACGCTATTTCTGATTACCTGTTATAGTGTAAAAAATGGGCGAAATACTAACCTGAACAAAATACAGAACACAAAAATAAGCACTTAACCTAACACAAACATTAAAATCGATCATAAATAAGGGATTCTCAGAGAAACGCATATGTGAAGCTGGTTGCTTGTACAATAAACCTGCGGTAAACTTCGTTTTAAATTTAAAAAAATGACATACATACTTGCTATGTATTCGCGAATAATCGAGTCGTGAATGTTGAAAAAGGTAGCAAAATTTAAAACGCGAATATGCGAACTGTATCATGCATACTGACTGACAAACTTGAGGATCTATTTCAGCACTCAACACTCATTTTTTTCATTTAGAATTTAGACGCTTACCTTTTAAAGCTGTCGAATTGACTTTTATGTTTTGTTAGTTTAGATTTTTCGTTACCTCAGTTTCTAAAATGTTTAATTTCGCGGTATATTATTTTTAATGGGCATTGTTTACATTATATTAATGGGTATTATTTACTATTATTATTGCTCTTTTATGACTAATGATACTTGAATTTCACTGTATTTGTTTTCAGTTTAATTATAATTTTTAATTGTTTGCCTTTATACAAAGAATAAATTTTCCTTTTTTTATTTCTGTAATATTAAGTAATATTTCTGTACCCATAACACTAGTTTACAAATTTTAATCAAATTTCTCCTCAAAGTCTGCGATATTTTTCTATAACGTAGAATATTGTGCTGATTCTGAAACTGTCTTCAGTTCTTCTCCATCACGTCCAGTTTTCGAGATACACAGTAATTTTTATATAATTTGTTTTTTTTTTTATTTGGTGTAGTGTGCTTCTGTAGCTATATGGATATGAAAGTGGAGATGTAGACGAACAGTTTGAGGTATTGACGGCATAAATCGGACTCCTCGCTATTTTGCTACAACCTAAAACAACTCAACAAAATCAAATTTTTTGGCATTTTTCTCATTTTCTTTTCGTTTAATCGCACCGCAATAAAAAATAATTGTATATGAATAAAAAAGTTAGCTATTCTATCCTGTATGACATTTAATTCCCTAAATTTGAAGCATTGAACATCATGGTCGAATGTATATTACTAGAGATATCGCCATTTTTACTGTATTCTTGAAATATTACTACGAACAATATTTTTTAAATAAAGATGTATTTTAACTGTTCCAGGCACTAATTATAAACATTAAATTCACTAAAGTCAATATTATTTTACCTGTCGTAAAAGTTGAACATTAAGAATAATTGGATTTTGGCAAGTTCTACTATGTGCACTCTGGTGTTTGGTTGATATTACAAACGATACTTTTCTTTGTCATTTTATTTATATTGTCTAGGTTTATATAACAAATTATATTACATAACTTTTATGGAATTAAATTTTATATTTAATGTATACTATTTTACTTATTGTTAGTATAGTGCGGGATATGGCTACTTTTCGACAATTTCTTGTATGTCTTTGGGCCGAATTATCTAATAACATTCCAAAGATAATCTTCCATCATCCCTGCGTCCCAGTAACCTTGATAACATATTTCCAATGTCATTAAATCTTGATGGAACCGCTCGCCTTGTTCGTCATTTACCGCTCCAAGATTGCATGGAAGGAAATCTAACAATAAGTGCAAATGGAGAAAATGGATTTTGAGCAACATGTTTTCATTTATAGCATGGTAATTATGCAATAAGTTAGAAATTGCAGAAATTATTTCTCGAGATGTATTATTCTCATCCTTATGGTTTTCTAAAAATATAATCCACGATTCCTTTGTTGTCAATATTGGCATTAATTCGTTGTCATTTATTAATTTTCCTATTTTATGGTCAACAAATATGCCTTCTTTTAGTTTAGCGTACGATATTTGTGCAACGAGCTGGGCGATCTTTAAATACTAAGAATTCCAGATTCAATATTTTTGCAAAGTTTTTCATCAAATCCAGTTTGATGTGTAGTAGAGATAATATGACAGATGTTGGTCTCACCAGAGATTTATTTAAGACATTGAAAGCATCAGCATCGTAATGTTCTCTAGAAAGCCAGTCTTTGCCTATGATGCTCTCTCGCTCAGCTTCCCTCAAATAAAGAAAACAGCAATATTTTGTAAAATCGCCTTGCGGTGGTTACAAAACCACCGTAATTACTTAAAAGTCATAGAAATGTAAGTCGATACTTAAAAAGTAGAAGTGAGTAAATTTCTACTGCGGCAATTACTTTTTAATTTACAGAATCTTCCCATTCAAATACGTTATATGGAATTAGTGTTAAAATAATAATATTGATTTCAATGAATTTAATGTTTATATTTAGTGCTTAAAACAGTCAAAATACCTATTTATTAAAAAAATTGTTCGTAGTAATGTTTCAGCAATACAATGAAAATGGCAAAAAATGAAATTTTGCACGATTGTCGAAAATTGACGATATCTCTGGTAAAATACATTCGATCATGATGTCCTTGAAATTTCGAAGTGTTCGAAATTTAGAGAATTGAATGTTCCACAGGATAGAATAGCAAACTTTTTTGTTTATATATAATTCTTTTATGGTGCGATTAAGTGCAAAAAAAAAATGGGAAAAATGTCAAAAAATCTGATTTTGTTGAGTTGTTTTAGGCTGGAGCAAAATAACGAAGAGTCCGATTTATGCCATCAACACCTCAAAATGTTCGTCTGGATCTCCACTTTCATGTCCATATAGCTAAATATATATCAAAAGTACACAATGAAAAATAACGAATATACTGAACATGAACCGTTACTGTGTTTTTTAATTTATGATCTTCCACATTTTTGGGTATATCTTGAAAACTGGACGTGATGGCGAAAAACTGAACACAGTTTCAGAATCAGCACAATATTCTACGTTATAGAAAAATATCGCAGACTTTGAGGAGAAATTTGATTAAAATTTGTAAACTAGTGTTATGGGTACAGAAATATTACAAAAAGGTTAATATTACAGAAATAAAAAAAGGAAATTTATTCTTTGTGTAAAGGCAAACAATTAAAAATTATAATTAAACTGAAAACTTTTTACTTATACGTTACTGGGTTTTTTAATTTATGATCTTCCATATTTTTGGGTATATCTTGAAAACTGGACGTGATGGCGAAAAACTGAACACAGTTTCAGAAAAAGCACAACATTTTACGTAATAAAAAATATATCAGTCTTTGAGATTTTTCTTGTAAACTAGTGTAACTTATAAATAGGTAAATATATAAAATGGCACTAAAACATATCTACTAAGAGTGTTAACCTGCTAACTCAACTTATTGATGTTTTTGAGTTTTAGAAGACCTTTGGCACCAGCTATTTAGTGAGTCTTGTAAAGTTTGGCTTTGTCTAGTTAACACTCTTAGCCGATGATATGATAGTTAATTAAAAATAAATAAATTGTGCTTAATCTAATTATTATTTAACATTTTTGAAACTTTTGTCTTTATTTATTTATTTATTGCTGCCAGTGGACACAAAACGGGACAAACCCAAAAGATTGTGTCACTACATTGACAAAAACTACTATATTACAAATACATTGTGCGGTTAATTACGAATAAATTAACTAAAAGCAATAATTATTCTGTAAAACAGAAAATAAAATTAAGAAAATAAAGCATACATTAGTTTAAGCTACAGTAATGTTGATCAGTGCTTTCTGTAACTCAACAACAGTTATCAAGCTCTTAAATCTCCTATATGTATTACTAAACACATCTATACCGTTGCCAGTATTATGGAAGTGATCACAAGCAATCGCCATCCGAATCATAGGAGAATTTTGAAATAAATTTGTTCTCGGAATGGGAGTATAAAAAATTGACTCATGCCTTAAAAATCGAGAAGGTATATGTATATTCACACATCCCAATAACACCGAGGAGGCACATCTATTGTTAACAATCTTATGAAATGTAAGAGCATCGTTACAAAAGTGGCGCTGGTGAAGTGGAAGAAGTTGGAAAGAGCTGCACGTAGAATTATAATCTTTATAGCTTAAATTAAATTTATAGGTTAAGTGCTTTAGAAACTTCTTTTGAATTCTTTCAGTTCTATTTATATAAGTGTGATACTGTGGGTTCCAAATGGTAATGCAAAAACACACTAAATACGTAAGCAAAATATAAAACTTTTACTGCTTCTATGCTTTTGAAAGATTCTGTGGATCTTATCACAAAACCCAACATTCGCAGCGCCTTTCCAACCACTCCATCAACGTGACCAGAAAAAGTAAGCTTGTTGTCAAATGTAACACCAAGATCTTTAATTTGAGATGCTCTAGGAAGACATAGTTTTCCAATTTGTACTCATATCTGATGGCATTCAAACTTCTTGAAAAAGATGTAACAATACATTTAATAGGATTGAGTGTCATAAAATTGTCGTTGCAATAGACTTGCAGTGCATCAATGTCACGCTGCATCCTCGAGCAGTCGAGTGGAGAGGAAATACGTACAAACAATTTCAAATCATCAGCATACATTAAGCACTGGGAGTGTTTTATGACTGTGAAAATGTCATTGATGTAAATATTGAAAAGGAGAGGGCCAAGATGGCTACCCTGAGGTACACCTGAAGGGACAGACATTACATCAGAATAGTATCCGTTAATAGATACTACCTGAGTTCTTCCACGTATATAAGAAGCAATCAATCGCAACAAATAGTTATCAATTCCCATAATCCGAAGCTTTGACAACAGGAGATTGTGATCAACGCGATCGAAAGCCTTACTGAAATCAGCATATATGGCATCCACTTGAGTTACTTGATCAAGGGAAGTAAAAATATAATTACTGTACTCAAGGAAGTTACTCTCGACCGAGCGACCTGCAAAAAAGCCATGCTGTCTAGTATCAATTTTACTTTTAGTAAAAAAAATACCCATTTATAAATTAGCTTTTCAAAGTACTATATGTGCCTGTTTCCAAAGACGTGGAAAAACTCCAGATTCAATGGATTTGTTCAGTATAATGGTTACAGGTAGTGATAAAGACTCGTAACATTCCTTAATAAAAATTGCTGGTATACCATCCGGACCCGGGTCCTTTGAAGCATCAATTCCGTCCACTACCTCCTCAACCTCAACCTGACCGAAGCAAGTCGCAACTGTACCAATGATGTCGGACGTGACACTAGACACCACATCAGTCTGGTTGACTGAGTACACAAAATGAAAAAAATCTGCGAACAATGATGAGATAGATGAAGGATCGGAGGCCATGCAATTATCCAAATGTACCGCAGACGGTATATTATTACTGCCCTTTCTTCGTTTTAAGAATGACCAGAAATGTTTGGGATTGTGCGTTATATTTATTTCTGCTCGGTTAATATAATTTTTATAATCCCGATCAATTAGGAATTTTGCTCGCCCTCTTAACAGAGAAAAGGTCAGATAATCAACGTGATTTCCATAACGCTTCCATTTCCTATGCGCCTTCCTCTTTTCATTAATCGCCCGCACAGCACTGAACGAAAACCACACGGGAAAACCACTCACTCTCTCATGCATTTTGGGAACATCGCTCTCAATGCCGCAATGCAAGTGAGCATAAAATGCATCAATCATCAACATCATCGCTCTCCAACTCTCTTTCCCAGTTAACCCCATTAAAATGTGAATTAAATTTTGCTTTTCTGTAATTATAACAAGCGGGAGAGTTATATTTAAGATTTGGAGGTGCAATTACTTGACAGGAAAACTCTAGGGTAGTGTGAGATATGTCTTCACGAATTAAAGGGCTATCGCTGAGCGCTATGTCAGAGATTTGCAACAACAAAAATTTGCAATAATAAGATCCAAAGTATGGTTGTAGGAATTAAAATGGCGATTAAATTGATTAAGGCCGCAGAGGGACAGGGCATCCAGAAAATCACGAGATCGAGCACTGCTGCATGACGGTACACAATGACGAGAACAGAGATCAATCTCCCATTTAATTTCTGGCACGTTAAAATCGCCACGTATAAGAAATTTGTCGTGTTTATTGGGGAACTAATAACGTTGGGTTCGTTTATAAATAATCTACATGGTAATAACGTGATTTCATAGTAATTATGAAATGTTTTTAATCAAAAGTATTTTCTTACACAACAGTAATGTTTGTAATGCTTTCAAGCAAAGTCAAAATACATTTTTCTTATTCTTTCTTCTCAATTAAATAAGCCACCAATCAGCACTTTTAATTTTATTTATCTTGGTCGATGGATATTAGCTTCCAAGCAATAAAATATGTCCATTCAAATTAATCTATTTTTATCTATGTTAATATAAACCAACAAAAATTTTCAATTATTTGATGCTTGCAATAAAAGCTGTGACTGGGACTTAAAAGGACTAGCTTCCAGATCCCATTGCTCAACCTAGTACACACGAGATGAAGAAGATGTTTGCAAACCACGATAAAATCAATTTTTCAAGATCCTTTCTCCTTGATTAAGTATCTTAGACATTTTTAATCATCTGGTGCCGATCATCTTTACTTACATAGTTACTATTTTTTTTTGTTTATATATTATTTATATTATCATTTATTTATTGTTTATTTTATTATTTATTTTTTACTAATTTAGCACCTTTTTTATAATTAACAAAAAAGACAAAAACCGAATGACATTTTTTCCTATTCGCTATTTTTATGGCAGAAATATCATATGCAAATGAAGTTGTCCTTAAAAAAATATTTAATCAATGCGGAACTGTTGATTTTATTATAAACTCATTAATCCTGTTTCTTTTTTATCATTTTACTTTTCTTAATCGGTTTTTTATATTAACGAGTTGTCACCTTCAGCGTCTGGCGCAGAATAAAAATTCTTTCATTTCGTAAAAGATGTTTCTCATAACAACAGCAACTCTCATATTTGCTGTCAGCATATTTTCCGTATCGTTAATGCAATATGAAGATGATTTAGACGAAATTGAAGGATATAGTATTACAAATGATGACGACTTTATGAATCTATTCGACCGTAATTTAGTTACAGTTCCCAGTAAGTGGTTCGTGTGTTTTTTATTCCATAATTATCTTTATTCGTGTTTATTAGCAATCTATGGGAAAAGTATTTCGGGGAAAACTCTTGATGAAGATAAAACCTTTTGTGGTTAATGGTGAGAGATGACAGGAGGAGATGACATTATGTTGAGATTGAACATCAAGGAAAGTAAATGATTTGGTTTGGAAATGTTGTGACGGCATTCAGCAGCCAGCAACGTCCAACGCATATGACTTGAATACGTATAAAATGGTACTAAAATATAGAAATCCATAAACGTTAATTAAAAATACACATGGAGATGTCAAAATGTTTACAAATTTTTAGTCGATAAAAGCTAATTTGATTCACATAAATCAACTTTTTCCTTATTTCATTTATTTTGGATTTCCTTGAATTTAATGTTTAATTAACTTTGTCCATCTTACCAAGCAATAAGACGATATTTCCAATCATATTAATCCAGTAATAAATCCAGTAACAATTTCACCACTTAAAATTGATGCAATTTTTTGTAATGTGGCAAATCCTTCATTTTTACACAGAGCGTCATTAAATTTATTCGTAATTATTTGACCAATATCTCCTGGTACGCTATACGTGCTGTCTTGAAACTTTTTAATCATTTCTACTGCAGTCACTAAAGGTAAATCCTGTTTTTCAAGTGATTTTATAGATTCACTTATATAACAGTAATTGCTTTTTATAAATGCCAAATTATTTTGTAGCTCCACTTCTTTTAGGACGGCCTGGCAATCTTGTATTGTTTTACTACTTGTAGCCGGAAATTCATTTATTAGTTGTTTAAAATAATCTAAGGCGTTTGTGTAGTATATAGCGGCATCTAGCCATGTTCCCCATCTTGTTAGAACTGGTTGTGGTGGTAATGGGGTATTTGGTAACCTCTCTCTATACAATTCTACCCTTAAAGGGGCTTTAACAAATATTTGTTTACCGCTTTTTACTAATTTATTAACTAATGGGAACTGTAACCTTATAGTTTCTGCTACTCGATTAAGCCCGTGTGCTAAGCAAGTACAATGAATTAAATTAGGGTAAAGAATCTTCATATTAGACGCAGCTTTTACCATGTATGCCGCTGCGTCTTACACCATCAGTAAAATTTTATCATTCGGTACCGGTAAGAAAAAATGCATTAATTCGTTGTGAATAAATCTTGTTACCGTATTATTATTCGTTTTACTTAATTCTTTAGTACTTATTAGAAAACTTTTTGACGAATTTTCATCACTTAATATTCCAAGTATTAAATTTGCCACGTATCGTCCACATACATGGCTCAATGGTGAGGTTAAAGATCTTATGCTCAGACGCAATGCTGCAAAAACTCTTCTTCGAAGACATCCATCCAATGCTAACTGGGAAACCTACCGTACCTTGCGTAACCGCTGCAACCACCGTTGTAAGAACTTAAAAAAATTGTATATTTATCGGAAATTGTCTTATGCTACCCCTAACACTTTCTGGAAAACTATGCGTTCGCTTGGTGTGGTTGAATCACCTTCTTATCATGGTGGTTTTGATTGTGATTCTCTCGTCAATTATTTTGCCGAACCTCCCATTACTCTCGATGACTCAGTTAAGGCATCAACTATTACCGCTATTATTGCCTCTGCTAATGTCAATTCCAAATTTTCCTTGGAGCTGTTTGACGAGCTTCAAGTCCGCCAGGCTCTCAGTCATTCTAAGTCCACTAGTGTTGGTGCTGATGGTGTCAGCATTAAGCAGCTCCTTCCTATTTTGGATGTAATCATTCCTCCACTACTCCACATATTTAACTTCTCCATTGAGACATCGACCTTCCCCTCTATTTGGAAACTAGCTTACGTTGTACCCATACCTAAACTTAAATGTCCCACTTGTCTGAGTGATTTTCGTCCTATATCCATTATTTCTGTAATTTCTAAAGCACTAGAGCGCTTGGTATATATGCAGATGCAGCAGTATTTTGATGAGCATAAAATTATCACTGATTTTCAATCAGGTTTTCGACCAGGCCATAGCACGACATCGGCGCTCATCAAGATTACTGATGATATTAGACGTGGTTGTGATGATCGGCGTTTGACCTTATTGGTCTTGCTCGATTTCAGCAAGGCATTTGATTCTGTTGATCATGGTTTGTTGTTGGCAATTCTTTCTTCTGTGGGGTTTTCGTCGCGCTGTGTCGCGTGGTTTCAATCGTACCTTTCTAATCGTTCGTTGTGTGTACGTGACTCCTCATCATCTTCGTCTATAGTTGCAAGCCACTGTGGTGTGCCCCAGGGCAGTGTCTTGGGTCCACTCCTATTTTCAGTATTTATAAACTCCATTTCTAAAATAATTAAGTGCAACTTTCACCTATATGCAGATGACCTCCAAATTTATACAACTGCAGCTGTGGATGCACTTCCAGCAGCGGTGATGCGGCTTAATAGGGATCTTGCTAGCGTTCTGGACTGGTCTAGATGCCATGGCTTGGGTTTAAATGTGGCAAAGACTCAGGCTATTGCTTTTGGATCAAGGCCTCTGGTAACAAAATTTTACTCCCTTAACAATACCTATTTGTCACTTGACGGTAATATTATACAATTCTCTCGAACTGTTAAAAACTTGGGTGTGATGATGGATTCTGTATTGTCCTGGCAGCCCCAGATTCAGTCTATCTGTAGGAAGGTCTATTTCTGTTTCTACTCCCTACGCAAGCTTGGTTGTTTCCTTCCACCTACTATTCGTCGTAACCTTTGTTACTCTTTAATTCTTCCCCATTTGGACTATGCCGATACCGTATACCCGGACCTTTCGATTGGTCTTCGTAACAAATTAGAGAGGTTACAAAATAATTGTGTGCGCTTTATCTTCGATCTGAGAAAATGTGAGCATGTTACACCTTATCGTAATCACCTCGAAATGCTTACCGTTGAGAACCGTAGATCTTTCCGTATACTAACTACCTTATACAAGATTCTTTCCTCTCAGTCTCCAATCTATCTGTTCACTACATTTGAGTTCATGACCTCTCGCGGTCTTCCTACTAGAGCACAATCTGGTGTCTCACTCATGTTTCCGATTCATCGTACCGAAATATATCACGGGTCATACACAGTGCAAGCTATAACTCTCTGGAATAACTTACCCACTGAGTTGCGGGAAGCCCGTAGTTTTTCTGTATTCAGAGCATCGCTTAAAGATCGCTTGTTGTCACAACAGTTGTCTCAGACTGTTTCCTGATTTAATCTGCCTCTTCTCTTTCCGTTCTCAGCTGACAGCTTTATTTCTTCTTCTCCAATCATTTTTTTTTTGTTTAATTCGAGTCTCTTTCCTTCTTGTTCTTGCGTACTCTTTTTCTAATACTTTATACATAAATTTATTATTTTTTTTACTTATATTCGCCATATCAATTTATTTTTTTTAACATACATTGCTGATTGGGTCGTTTTGAAAACATCGCCTCTGGCGATAAATCGACCTTTTGTTAACCTTGTACCAATGTTAAGGAATGATGTGTACATTTTTTTTTCTTTTATTGTATATCTTGGTGGCAATAAATTGTGTTGTATTGTATACATCAGTTGTTTCGTCTACACTTATACAAATATAATTATTTCCAATAATATTTTTTATTTCTTGAATAACTTCTTTGTAGACTGAAGTAATATAATTTTTGCGGAGATGGCTTTCATCGGGAATATGCAATATGCATGTTTGCTTTTATCAAAGCTTTGCAAAGATCAACATTGAATTTTGATAATTCAGTGTAGGCGGATGTTGATGCCACAGATTGTATAGCTGTACCTATAGTTTGTTGTTTTTTGGATTGTTAACAGTAATTTAATAACGTCAGTATTTTATAATATCTTCCATAATTGACTAGTGAATTTTGGGACATGCTATTCTTTATAATTTCCAATTTTTACCGTAAAAAGATTTAAATTTCGGTTCTAAATATTTAAAAATCTTTGGTATTATACATAATTTAATCATTATATAAAAATATAATTAATTGTTTTTACTCGATTAACTCCATCAATACTTACGATTTTTTAACAGGCTTGGCAAAATAAACAATTGCGTTTGGGCATTGTACTACGCAAGAACTTCACACTGTCACTCGAGTAACTTTAATACAACTAAATGAATTGAAGACTCGACGCAAGTCAAACCACATACGGGGAATCCCGCGTAAGACGACACGGCGCAGCGGGAAATTTCAAAGCTTAAATTCGGATCGATGAAAAACGCGAATCTTACGTCAGACAGCACAACGAGGAAATGTACAGCGGCGAAATATTTTTCATAATTCAACCAATTTTTGGGGAAAAGACGCCAAAAAGTTGGAAAAAGGCTTTAAATAGGCATAAAAATGCATAGCTAACCTGGTCTTATTTCACTTATTTTTAACTGATTCGTAAAGATATTTAAATATATTTGTAATGCCTTTAATTTTGAGCATAAGCATATTTTCTATAAATCCGGTCTTTAGTCATAATCATTTTTTCAAAATTCTTTCTCTTTGGTTAAGTAGCTTAGAGATATTTTTAATCAACTAATGCTATTTTGTTTAACACCAATCAGACCTGGGCCAACTACTTAAAAATAATAGTTAAGTATAACTATTAACTACTTACACCAAACAGTAGTTTAACTACTTGGTAGTTAACCTACTTTAAGAATATGATACTTTTATTATTAACTACGCACTAGTTAGTAATCAAATATCTAACTACTTGTTTAACTACATAAAATACACTTTTAAGGTCTAAAACTCAACACCGTACCTGCAACTACAAGAATACATAGAATGGTCTAAAACAGAAATTCCTTTCTTGGTTTACGGCTCCCTAAAATAATCAAAATTCTTTCCGCGGCTATCTTCATACTGGAAAAATTGGAAAACTTTTTATTCTCTAAGTCTAGTATTAGTTCTGAAGCTAGGTTGGGTTGGATTGGATCTTCAAACGCACGGCTAAACCTGATTATTTCTAGTACTAGGTCTAGTGTTAGTTCAAGTTTTAATTTAAATGTTTCCGGAAGACTTACAATGCTTTGAGAAGACTTGATACTGCTTCTAGAATACTTGATTTGCCTCCAAAAGACTTGAAATATATCCAAAAGAAATTGATGGAGAGGAACTGAAATGCTTCTTGAAGACTTGATAATTCTTTACTAATCTGATAACTTGATATTGTTTCTGCAAGACTTGATACTGAATGAAATGCTTCCAGAAGGCTTGAACTACTTCCAAAAGATATGATATTGCCCTTAGAAGACTTGATACTGCTTCTGAGTTTCATATTTGGGTCTTTTTGATGGGATCAAGCAGTACCTGAATGATACATAGCGACGAAATAGAAGCGATTGGTCATCGACAGTTGTTCATCGACAGATTTTCTCTTTGGTCTTTATCGTCGAATGGTAGACAACGGTTGAGTTCTTTGAATCGAAGATTGGCCATAGATGCAGCGAAAATTAGATAATTGGAAAATCGTCTCACAAAATTCTTCAATGCATTCGCCTTCTGAACGATAAGCACCAGTTAATAAAATCGATTTGTAGTAAAGACGCATCCTATTTCTCTCTATAGCGGCTAATGCCATATGTATATCTACCTATCTGTCGACAATAACAATACATTTGAATCTAAATAGCCGCTTCTATTGTTTCTTGTTCAATAAAGTCAATATCAGAATCGTCGGTATCATATTCTTCTGTTGCTTCATCTTTGACTTCATTTTAAGGTGGAATGTAGTCATTATCATTATGGGTGTTAGTGTCATCACTACCAAACTGATCAAACCATGACTCATCCAGTTGGTAAATGTAGAATAATAAATTCAATAGTCTATCACTAAAGCACAAATATTACACGTATTGCTTTAAACGTTTCACTTAATGAATTGGTTAGAATAAAAATTTTATTGTAAATATATATTACAATAATATCAGCTTACAAGATGTTACAGAAACAAGGTTACGAGATCAAGATTAGGATGTACATATATGTTGTGTCAATCTAACAAATGAGGTACGGATTAATATTTTTGTTTTTTCAGCTTTTCGATGAATTACGGCAAAAAAAAGTAAAATAAAATTCATTCCCTGATCCAAAATGTCTAGTCGATTCGATAATTAATAACAAAAATATCATCAATTAATCCTGAAATTGTGTTAATTTGATACAAAGTCCAGATGAGAGTTGGTACAAAATATTTTTCGTGCCAGGTCTAGTATTAGCTTTAGTGTTAGTGTTGGTTCTATTTTTAGTTGTTATTCGGTCTTAAATTATTGTATACTTGTATTGAACTAAAACTAGAAAGATCCGTGAAGTTGGCGGGACACTAAAAGCACTAACGATGAAACATATCCCAATAGTTAGTGTCTCGTTAGTGCTCTTTAGTGCCTCCAAGAAAACTTCAGCGGGACATCCCATTCGGGAGACATTTTAAGTTTTCAGTGGCCTGCCAACTTCACACCTCATGAAAAGCACTAACGACGAGACCGGTGTCATTCGATAGACTTTCATAACACTATGTTATTGCCGTCAATAAAAATTTTGCAAAACACGCCATTTATGAAATCAATACTTTTTTCAGTTTTTTTTCACACTTGAAGCAGCAAGGTCGAAATTACAGTCAATCATTAGAGCTTTGCTAGTTACACCATTATCAACTGATGATGGTGTAACCGGAAACTAGCGGAACGCGTAGTCTCCGAGATATAAGTTAAAATGTAAAAAATATATTTTCTTAAACATCGATATAACTCCCAAACGGTTGATTTTAGCACAAAATCTTATTAGTAAAAAGTCGTTCACAACGTCGTAAGCAATAGAAATCGAAACTTCAAGAAATATAACGGTTAAGGTATTAGGGCGATTTTTCATATAACTGGAAGTCACCCCTAGATTCATAAAAACGGAAGCGCTAGTGACGCCATTCGAATGCAGTAGATATGCTCTAACAGATAGCGTATAGCAAATTTTAGCGGAACATATGATTTGATCAAATTGATGAAGAAAGCTTAAGAAAAGGTAGAGAAATTAGCATTTACTTAATGATTTATAATAATCGGTGATGTAAGGGTTGTTAAAATTGGCAAAGGAGGCAAAAAATCCAAACAGCCTTTTTTTTATGCCTAAACAATTAAAGTATAACATATTTCCCAGATGTTACTTAAGGGTTAGTGCGCCACGGTCAAAGTGTATCTATAGTCTTCCTGGGGGTATTTACCCAAGATGAGTATTTTGAGGTATATATAAGATTCAAAAAAAAGTACAACAAAGACCACTAAAAAAGTAATCATGTTTAATCCAAATAATACGAGCTTTTTTACAATAGAAAGCAATAATAATAGTTATTTATACATGAACTCAAAAATAATATAATAATCTCTAAATCAGAGGTTCCCAATCGACGAGGTTTCGTCTTAAGAGTGGAACGGCTCAACCTAAATCCATTTAGTTTTAGGTCTAGTATTAGCTCTAGTTAGTGTTGGTTCTATTTTTAGTTGTTATTCAGTATTAAATGGTTTTATACTTGCATCAAACTAAAACTCGAACTAACACTAAACCTAGCATTAGAAACGTCTTCAGACGCACAGCTAAATCTGAATCTTTGTTTTAAGTTTTTCTGGAATTAAAGTATCACTAATACTACACCTTTCTATACTACTAGATTTTTAGAATCTTTCTAGTACAAGGTCTGGTGTGAGTTTACATTAACTAATAATTTTATTTCTTTGAGAATAATTTAATACATTCGAATTAAAAAACATATTCATGTATTACTATAAATTCTATCCAAAAGTATAACTTGGCGTAATTAATAGCTGAAATGTTCCGCTAAAATTCGCCATTCCCTATCTATTAGAGTTTATCTAATGCTTCGATTGGTGATAGCGCCTTCATTAGTGCTTCCGTTTTTATGAATCTAGGGACAACTTCCGGTTATATGATTTTTTGAAGTTTCGACTATCGATTTCTATTGCTTATTGCATTGTGAACAACTTTTTAGTAATAAGATTATGTGCTAAAATTAACCGTTTGGGAGTTATATCGATTTTTCGAAAACTTTATCAGAAAATATAATATTGCGTAACTAATAACGGAAATATTCCGCTAAAATTCGCTATATGCTCTCTGATAGAGTATATCTAATGCTTTCGATTGCTGATAGTGGTGCTTCATGGTGATCATTAGTGCTTCCGTTTTCATGAATCTAGGAGCGACTTTCGGTTATATGAAAAATGGCCCTAATACCTAAACCGTTATATTTCTTGAAGTTTCGAATTCTATCGCTTACGACGTTGTGAATGACTTTTAGTAATAAGATTATGTGCTAAAATCAACCGTTTGGGAGCTATATCGATTTTTAAGAAAATATATTTTTAACATTTTAACTTATATCTCGGAAACTACGCGTCCCGCTAATTTCCGGATTACACCATTATCAACTGCTAGCAAAACTCTAATGATTGACTATAATTCCGACGTTAGTACTTCAAGTGTGAAAAAAACTGAAAAAAGTATTTATTTCAGAAACGGTGTGTTTCGCTGAATTTTTATCGACGGCACTAACATAATGATATGAAAGTCTATCGAATGACACCGGTTTTGTCGTTAGCGCTTTTCATGAAGTGTGAAGTTCCTAGGCCACTGAAAACTTAATGGCTTAATGGCTCAGAATGGGATGTCCGGCTGAAGTTTTCTTGGAGGCACTAAAGAGCACTAACGAGGCACTAACGAATGGGATATGTTTCAGCGTTAGTGCTTTTAGTATCCTGCCAACTTCACGGACCTAAACTAGAACTAACACTAGAATTATAAAGTGTCGAACAATTGGAATTATCTAAAATCAATATTTAATTAAAGAAAACATTTTTTATATTTATATAATAAGGACATACTGAATAAATTAAGCGAAATATAAACACAACACAAAATGTCTTACAAACTAAATTTACATTCACAGAACCATATTATCAAACGAGTAGCCCGTGATAAGGTGGGAAAAACGTGTTTGGTTGTAGGGTCTTACTTCATGAAACCAGTAACATTATTTTGGAAATAACATATTAAATATATTTATAAAGTAATCTAGATCTGTCAATACCTATTAATTCGTTTAAAAGCACATTATTATTGTTGTTATTTTTGCATATAAAATAATCTGCACATAAGTCTAGATCTTTAAACTTTTTGAATTTTTTTAATAATTTGACATTATCAAATTTGATATAATGGTTGGTTTCGTTTATGTGCTTAAAAACGGCTGATGTTGTTTTAGTCATGTGTTCCTTAAATCTTGTGGCTAAATTACAACCTGTTTGTCCTATGTATAACATGACAATCGTCGCATTTTATTTCGTAAACTCCACTTAGTTCTTTAGTCTTAAATTTGTGGGTGTTATTAAGAATATGATTTTTAATTTTGTTATTTGAGACAAAGACTGGGTTGGGGCCATTTATTAAAATGTTTCTAACGGGGTCTAGAATATGGGAAAGGTGTGGAATCGAGAAAAATCTTGGATTAAATTTTATATGTGGCTAAATGATTTTTATAAGTTGTGAATTGTGGACTTTAAAGTATATATCTTGCAGTTCTATTGGGGAGAATCCATTATTCAGGCCCATTTTTATTATTATCTTGACTTCTGTTATTATGTTAATATCACTCAATGGAATGAAGCCTGCAACGTAGTGCGTAATCGATCAAGTATGTTAAATACGAGTAAAAATAATCAAAGTGGTAATGAAATCAAAAATATAGATATAATAAATATTAACGTGCAAGGACTAAAACAAAAAAATAAATCAACTACAGTATATAATAAAAAACAAACCCGAGATACGAAGTAAATATTTTAAATTTGAAAAATTATAGAATGGCGTCTTTCTATAGCAGAAAAGTTCTTTCTAGAGGAGGTGTACTGCTATCAATAAATGAAAAATATACATCCACTTCAATAGATTTAGAACAATATATCATTGTAAAAGACATTGAACTGTGTTCAGTTATAATCACCCAGTTAAATTTGGTGTTCATAGTAGTATATCATTCACCGAGTGGGGACAATGAAAAGGTTTTAGAAAGAATGGAAGAAGTCTTAAATTACATAAAAGAAATGAAAAATGTAAAAAGTATATTTATAATGGGAGATTATAATATATGTACTAACGAAGATTCCATAGTTAAAGAAAATTTTTTATTCATTATGCTGGAATATGGCTCCAAGCCAATTTTCAGTCAACCTTCTCGAGTAAATGGAAGACGATGTGTTGACAACATTTTCATAAATAAACGTACACGATACAATAAACTTGCATCCAGGCGACCATCTGGCTCAATTAGTAACCATAAATCTTGATTATAGACTTGAAAAAATGAAAATTTTAAAACAAGATTAATGAATAGTGATAGGGCAATTACAAAAGATCAATATACTGATGCACAAACCAGTTGTACAGAGTTTCATCACATTATTACATCATGCTATGACTTTGCTTTTCGGAAAACCGTAGTAAGGATGAACCCAAGCAAAATTAACATGAAACTTAACATTGATTCAGATGAATTAAAAAGGATGAAAATAACTTCGATGCATTTTATACGGTAGTTGTGGTAACAAAAGAAAATAAATATAAAGAATTGTATCAAATAAAAAAGGTGGAGTTTAGAAAATAGATAGAGAACACACAAAATGAAGCTTATAAACAAGTGGAAAGCGTGGAAAGTAGTGAAACAAGAAATTGGGAAATTAATGTACATAAAAGAAAATAAATCACTTCTTGAAGCTAATGACCTAAATCAATATTTTGTAAAGTATGGTAAAATTCAAACAGATAGCAAGAAGAACATGTATCCAGTAGGATTCGAACAGATCAAAGAAGTAGAAGAATTACAATTAAAAGATATTGAAGAGGAAGAAATGGAAATGAATTAAAAATGTGAATAAGACAAATACAAAAGATGTTTACGGGATTGGGTGTTCTCAACGAATCTGATTCAGAGTATAGAACCAATACTACGAGTAATATTATGTACACTGGTAAACAAATGTTTAAGGGATGGATTCTTTCCAAATGAGCTAAAGTATGTTAGAGTTACTCCCATTCAAAAACCGGGAGATCCAACTGATATAAGTAAATATAGACCTATATCGATCGTGTCAATAATGTCAAAAGTTTTAGAAACTGTAATAAAAGTAAGGATCATGGAACATATAAATGCAAAAAATTTAATAAATAAATACCAACATGGCTACCAAAAGAAGAAATCGGCAACAACTGCACATATTAGTGTAATTCAAAATATAACCAATACTACGAGTTATTATGTACACTGGTAAACAAATATTTAAGGGATGGATTCTTTCCAAATGAGCTAAAGTATGTTAGAGTTACTCCCATTCAAAAACCGGGAGATCCAATTGATATAAGTAAATATAGACCTATATCGATGGTGTCAATAATGTCAAAAGTTTTAGAAACTGTAATAAAAGTAAGGATCATGGAACATATAAATGCAAAAAATTTAATAAATAAATACCAACATGGCTACCCAAAGAAGAAATCGGCAACAACTGCACATATTAGTGTAATTCAAAATATAATAGAGGGTTTTGATGCACAAGGTTACACACAAATAGCTTTCTGTGATTTAAGCAAAGCATTTGACTGTGTAAGCCATGACATTCTTTTGAAAAAGATAGAAAAACATGGAATTAGAGGAAAGAGATATAAATTAATTAGGTCCTATCTTCAGGATAGACAACAATAGGTACATTGGAAAGAGAGAATTTCAGAATGGACAAAACAGAATGGTCTTGTTCTTGTTATACATCAATGACTTACCTCAAAGTATTAACATAGACTGTATGTGTATCTTTGCAGACGATACTTCTTTTATAAATACATCTAAAAATTTTCAGGAATCGCAGTTAAAGACAAATCAGACTTTTGATAAAGCAAACAATTGGTTCAAATCAAACGATTTACAGATAAACAGGGAAAAACACATATACTTACCTTTTATACCAAGAAAACACAAGAGGTAATAAATCAAACAACAAAGTTTCTAGGTATCACATTGTCAGAAATCCTTTCTTGGAAAGATCATATCACATTATTAGAAAAGAAATTAGCAACTTTACTATACTGTGTCAGAGTGGTATCAAAAATATTGCCAAGAGAAGAGGTCACAAACGTATATTTTGCGTATTCAATCAGAAGAAGGCAATCAGAATAAGATGAAACTAGACCAAAGGGGAAGTTGCAGAGGACATTCTAAGAGTTTAGTTATATTAAGAATACCATCATGTTTTATTCTTTCTTGCCTTCAATGTGTTCATGAACAAAAAGAGGCATTGGAGCGAAATAAAGATTCCCATAATAATTATATCACACGTTATGGAGATAAGTTGTTACCATTGTTACACAGAGTTCAGAAATCACAAAATACTTTTATGTATATATCGATTAAATTATACAATGCCTTACCGATAAAGATGAAGAAAATTAATGACAAAAAATTTCAAATTGAAATAAAGAACTCTTTAGTTGAAAAAGAGCTATATTCAATTGAAGAATATTATTGTAAAATACAAACCAATACTTAAGATTTATTGTTTCTTATTATTGACGTATTAAATGTACCATGGTTTGGTACATTTTGAAATAAAGTTATTATTATTATTAATGTCATAGCCTATTGAAAACATATCTAAAGTAAGCGAATTTATGATGTTCATGTGTAAAGGAACTTTTAGGTATAATATTATCAGTTGTAATTTTGTTGTAATTGTAATTTGTTATTAAGAGTATTTCTGGATATGTCAATATCAAAGAAGTTTAAGATGCGATCATTTTCTAGTTCTAATGTTTCAGGTTACTGATATTGTTAAAGATGTTGTTCAAGGCAGATAATTTAGCTGCATTACTCTCATATATTATGAAGATATCGTCTACATATCTCGCGTAAAATTTAATGTCTTTTACGACTAAATTATATTTAGGTGAAAATAATTCATTTTCGAAGTTGTTAACGAATATATTAGTGAAATTACCCGAAATAGGTGAACCCATGGGTAAAAAATTTTGGTTACATATGAGTTCGAGGAGATTTATGAAGTTTGATATCTCCAATATATTAAGATTATTATATTCTTGGGTATCAATTAAATAGTTTTTAATTATATTGGGAGTTTGGATTATAGGAACATTGGTATACAGGTTTTTGATGTCAAATGATATGAGCTTACAGTGTTTATTTAATTTGAAGTGTTTAAGTCTCTGAATCAGTTCCTTAGAATTTTTGATGGTATGTGAGAATTTATGATGAAATTGTTTGTAAAGAATGTTTTGAGTTATTTCAGCAATTCTGTTCCGTATTCCTTTGTCTGTTTTTATGTAGTTTAACTAGACTTTTTAGGCAAGGTATCAAAGGATGCATTTCAAGTATGTTGAATGTGTTAATGTTAAATTTATTCAAATGTTCTTGATTATATTTATTAATAATAATAATGAATTTATTTTCCAGAAAGATACATAAAAAAATTACTAAAAAAATTTAATTCAATACACTAATTTATACATCAATACTAATAGTATTCTTTCCGGAAAAACGGTGTAGTTCGGTCGAAAACCGCTTTTCAACTACACCAATTAAAAAAAACGAAAATCAAAAGTTAATAGTAAATAAAACAGAACAGAATTATTCAAAACCCAACACAAGAAACTCGAACATACCTGAACAAAAGCAAAATAAAAAATAAATAAATGAAGAGAAAGGTTAGTTGTCATCTATGTCATCGACAAGATCTGTACCTTTAGTTATTATGAATATGATAGACCACGACATCTCAGTCTAGGCTAAACAAATAGTTAAAGTATTTTCTTTTAAACGTGCAGGCGGTTGCGGACCATTTCACATTTAACGGCATATCATTGCGGAATCAGCCAAAAATCGAGTTATATACTCGCATTTAACATCTCAAACCTCTTAGAGGGAGCCAGTGTACAAAGGGCCCGTTGTGGCCTAGGTGCCGCGTATAGAATACGCACTCCTCACTCCATACATACATACATACATTGCATATTTTAGTAATTTGATACGAATACGATTTCTTAAAAAGCTGAAGGCTGTGTATCGGGGGTTTCAGTTTTTGCAGGATTAATCCAAAGATTATGCCTTCTAGAGCAATCGGCCACCCTTTGCAGGTCTTCATTAATACACTCACATGCAAAGTGCACATCATCGGGTCGAAAAGAATAATACAGCTGGGTGTCATCAGCATAAAAGTGAGACTTACAGTATTTTACGTAAGTAACAAACTGACTCGTGTATATAGTATAAAGAAGAGGCCCAAGTACCGAACCTTGCGGAACACCAGATGACAAATAGAGAGCATTTGAGGTTTGGTTCTCAACAATCACACTTTGCTTACGATTTCTTAAATAGTCTCGTAACAACCCACTTGCCATGTCGTCCAAACTAACAAACTTCAAACCAGAAAACAACAAATCATGGTTAATGGTGTCAAAAGCTTTAGAAAAGTCCAAAAGGCATAATATGGTCGCGTTTCCCTTGTCTAAGCCAGAAGCAATATCATCAACAATATGAAGTAGCACACTGGTACAGCTATATCCAGGCCGAAAACCTGATTGTGTCTCTGGCAAAATATTATTTTTGAAGATAAATTCTCGCAGCTGAAAATTAAGTATTTTTTTCCGCTACCTTAGATAAAACTGGAAGAATGCTTATAGGTCTTAAATGCGCGAACTCAGTAGGATTGCTAGTTTTCACCAGTGGTTTAACCAACGCATAATTCCATGCGTCTGGGAATACGCCATGATTTATGCAAGTATTAAGTATATGTATCAAATAATCCATAATATGCGGGCATGACAGCTTTATTAGTTCAATGTTTAGATTGTTAATATCTACCGAATTACTTTTAATTGAAGAAATTGCAGTAATAACATCATATTCTGTAACCGGACTAAAAAAAAATGTTGATTGAACAAGTCTATTATTTAGATAATAATAATAAAGCGCGTCATCAAGCAAAGGCACATTATCTGACACAGAATCTATAAAAAAATCTGTTAATTTCGTTTGGACGACAAAGACCCACAGGTATCACGGTAGATTTTGAATTGTGTATACTTAATGACCTTAACGTTCGCCAAGTGTTTTTGTTTACCTCTTGCATTCGATGCTCCAGAAAGGCCTTTTTTCCCCTTTCTCTTGCCGAATTGGTTATGTTTCTCATATCCTTATAATATTGCCAAGCCATTTTAGTTCTGCACCTCTTAAACCTTGCAAAAGCATCGTCTCTAGTTTTCCGCATAAGTTTAATCATGTCTGTCAGCCGTGGGATTAGCGGCCTGTTAAATGTACAACGCTTAACTGGAATGTGTTGATTAATTACTGATAATAAACATGAATTAAAAAAATTGACTTTATCATTAATATTATCATAAACGAATATATTAAAAAATGGTAGTTGTTGTATATCGTAATAAAAGTCATTGAAATTGAAATTTTTGAAACTTCTAATTATTTTAATTTGTGGATATCTTTTTGGAACAGTACCTCTAATTTCGCAGTACGTCAATTCATGGTCGCTAAGCTTGACAAAGTATCCTCAATAATATCAATAAAACAAGAATAATTAAATGTTGGAGTTCTGTAAACAATTCCAATAGCGATATGCATCCCATTGATAATCACTGAAATCCAGATCTGTTCGATTGCATCACTGACTCCCATAACCTTATATCTAACATTATTTCGAATATAAATAGCCACTCCACCACCCCTGCGATCAATATGATCGACTCGTTCCAACACAAAACCATCAATACTTAAACCATGTGAATGAAATGACGCCATCATTAATAAAAAATCTTAACTTACCAAGAGATGACAATAAAGACCGAGTGTTGAGATGTGCAAGCTTCATTGATTAGCAAACTTAAAATGTAAGTAAATATGTAGTATACACAAAAAAAAACAAAATAAACAATATTAGTTGAATAATATACAAACGGAAAACAGTATTTGTAAATCGCTCCGACATATAAATTAGAAGGAATAAGATTCATAATATAAAACACTTTTTTTCCCATCTTTCCTCTTTCCTATCCCCTCTTTCCTCTTCCCTTCTTCGATAAAAATCATTGATTTTCAATATTTTCAAGATCCCCCACTTCTTGATGGTATGTCTTTCATCGTTTTTCCGATAGAAACATTTTTATTACCAAATTTTTCCTTACATTTCTTCAAAATCCTCGAACAATCCAGTACATTTTAAATTTTTTGCAGCCTCCATCGTCTAAGATTTACAGCGATAGTTTTTGAATTTCTCGATTATAGGTTGGGAGCCTTTATTAATCCTACCTATACAATGTCAGCGGTCTATACAACTTCGATCAACATTAAGTTTCAAATTTATTATTTCCAGATTTCACGCCAAAAATTCGTATGTTACTTCGCCGCGTATATTGTTCCAATGCATCTAAATTGTCCCGAAGTGCACAATTTTCTTTTACCAGAGCGTTTAGTTTATTTTCGGTTTGTGTCACCTTTTCGCTTAGCGCACACAGGCCCGACCGTTCAACAACTTTTTTCGCCAACGAGTTTATAAATTTCTCGTCTTCTAACAACTCAGAAATTGTTTCTTTAATAATTGCCTTTAAATCGTTTTTTTGCTCACGTGTAAACGGCATTTTTCCTTTTTTGTTAATAAATACGGAAATCACTTCTCTATCGGTATCAAACTGAAATATTTTTCGTTTAAAAACCCACTCAAACCGATAACTACAATCGGAGCGAAAACACACGCTGTTACTGTCGCACCGCCATTTCCCCTTAATGATTTTCTTTAATGAATTTCCTAAATTTGCTATTGAATAAGTTCGTAGGATTTTGTTTGATTTCGGTTATATTGCTGTCTTTGAAAAAATTTAACGCATTATTGATGCAAGTTTGTCTATTTAAAATGATGGTGCCCGCTCCCTTATCACCGTTGGTGACAATGAGTTTATAACTAATTATATTAGTTTTAAATTTTGAGATTTTCTCAGTAATGTTTTTGTAGAGAGCTGAATGGTTCGCATTTTTATGTTTATATTTTGATGTGTTGTAGAAATTGTCAATCTGTGGTTTAATTTTAGAAAGGAGATTATAGCGTGAACGATTATATATTAGCTGAGATTCCAGTTGTATAGCAAGATCGACAGGTTTTATTTTTAGAGGTAGCGCCAATTTACATCAAAGTCTGAGAACATCAATATCATGGTCGTTTAATACATAATTACTAAGATTCGTAAATATAGGTGCAAAATTTATGTTACTAAAGTCTGAGATATCTATATTTAAGATTGTATTATTTGAGTCTATTTTTTTGATAATAAAGCTTTATTTTATGTTCGTGGTTTCATGTATAATAGGTATATTAGGCGATTTCAAATTTTCCATATTATTATCCATATTTGTATTATATTTATCATTAAAAGTCACTGATTTCTGTTTTTGAATTAAAAATCGTTATTTCTATCTGCTATTAACCTATTAAGCTTCTTCGTTTTTCTTTCTTTGCTTTTCAATGTTCGATAATATATTTCATCTTCAATTTTGTTTATAAGATTTTCATATTCAATAAAGTGGAAGTGTTTTAGGAGGTTTCGATGTAAATATTTAAGGTGTCAAGTTTTGTTAGAGATTTATATAGGCTTTCGATGTTAACTTTAATGAGTTTCCTTTCTATACTTACAAGGAGACATCGTAGTTAACTCTTCACCAATTTTGATGAATTTTTTTGTGGTGAATTTATATTGAATATGTATCACATTTACCAGAGCTTTTGATCCAATGCCCCTTCTAAGGGACGTAATTTATTTTTTAAGTTTCAACACGTTTAAAGTTCTTCATTTTATATGTTGCAAGGAAAAATCGATTTTCAACAATTGCGTACAGCGGCGTGGTGGGTGATCGCTGAGCTTTGGTTCCTCAAACTATAATTTTAATTTTTGTTATTGATTTATAAAAATGAATATAAACTATAAAAAATAATAAGTTGAAAAGAAAGTCGTTTCCGAGTCTCGATCCTGATACTTCTGAACCAAAGCTTAGCGTAAAATAATTGAGTATAACTACTAATAAAACAGTTAACAATTAGTTAAATATAACTAATTTAACACAAAAACCAGTTGACTACATAGTAAACTACTTTTGTAATTAACTACTGCCCAGCTCTGACATCAATCAGCTTTACATATTATTAGCTAACATCTCAACACACCTAATTTAACAAAATCAGGTTTTTTTACTATTCGCTATTTTTATAGCAGAATGGTATAAATGTTGTATGCAAATGTAGTTGTCCTTTAAAAACTATTTGATCAATCCGGTGCTGTTTACTTTGTCTGTATATTATATTATATATACATATATAATATGTACAGACAATATTATATGTCTGTATATTATACTATTATGTCAGTATATTATACTGTCTGTATATTTGTACGAATATTGCAACTCTCATACTTGCTATCGGTATTTTTTCTGTGGCGTTAACGCCAGTTGATGAAGAATTAGACGATATTGAAGGATCTGGTGGTATTACAGATGATGATGGATTTGCTGATATTTAAACAAGTTCCAAAGAAAACAGTAAGAAATTGAATAGTTTTAATAATTGAAGTAATATGGCGTTTAAATATTTACAGAAAACGTATATACTACTCCAAGTACACTACATTTGGGTAAGATACGACAATATACTAGTTTTGGAGTTCCTAGTGAGTTATATTTTTAATTTTTATTCCATAATTCTCATTATCTGTCTATTAAGAATTTACGGACACAGTATTTTGGGAAAACTTCTTAATAAAAATAACATGTTTAATAAATAATGGTTTCATTTAGGTGACTAAGCTCCATTACCATCAATTTCTGGTTCTTGTACAGTTGGCAAAAAATGTGGTTTACCTCAGTTGCGATGTGCTTAAATGGTGACGTCCTTGTTATATAGTAATTTTTGTATAAAAATCCGACGCTGTTTGTTTTTTCGATTTTGAGAATATTACTTTTAGTGTTTCGATCTTTACTTAATCGTTTTGCATTAATTAGTCGTCACCTTCAACGGCAAATAAAAAACCAGACTTTCATCTAATAAACGATGTTTCCAATAACGTATTCATTTATATCATTATTTCTGCGACCTTAACCCAAATTGATTACGAATTAGATGAATTTGACGATAGGGAAAAAATTCGAATGAAAACGGTGGGAAATTAAATTAAGTTTTAAATAAATAACAATAATTTATGAAAAATAAATTTGAATAATCTTGAATGATTTTTTTATTGTAGCAACTGTAAGAGATGTGGTAAATTTAACCGAAAAATGGTATAGTGGGTGGATTAAAGATTACTACTGAGGTTGTTAAGGAGTTGCAATTCCTAGTACGTGAAAATTAATGCAGGCACAAACGAATTTTTCGTAAACTTAACATAAATTTAAAATTCAAATCTGATAACAATTTGGAGAAAACGGTAACTAAAAACTTTATAAAAGTTTATAAGTTGGACTGTGCGACTTGTGGGGTGGTTTATATAGGGGAAACTAGCAGATCTTTAAGGCATTAAAATAAAGGAACATAAAATCAAAATAAATTCTAACTGTGGTAGATAGCCATGACGTTTATGATGTGGATAATACTAGTTCATTACATCAACAATATAAAGGTTGAAAATTTCCAAAGAACAATCTAGGAATAGAATGCCTAAATGATCATCAAAATTTTGCTCAAAGACTACTTTACTTGGAACTGCGTTTACCTTACACTCTTCCTAACCACCAGACAGACGAGGATTGTATACTGTTGAAAAGTATACTGTTGGAAATAATTCACGAGCACACCCTATATAATCTGAATGCGAGTGTATAGCTCAATGAAATTTGGTATAGAAATAGTATAATCCTTAATAAGTATCTCCTTAATGAGATATAGGGGCTTAAAGTTTCTTTAAAATTAAACATTATCTGTAATAAAAAAAACCCTTTTTAAAAATGTTTATTACGACACTGTTAATTTAGTCAAACGGGCAGTATTTTGGAGTAATATGATTAAAGCAACAGTTTGTTAGAAAAACAATTTTGAAGAATATTTGTTAATTAAGTTTCTGTAAGTTCAAACATCACAGGTATTTACATGAACAATACTTCACGAACAACAATCGCATCATTTCCAACATGTTCAACATTTGTTACCGCAAGAATATCCTTCAAGACTGGAGCGGATATATCACTGCTTGGAATACTGTAAATTACTCAAAAACTATTGCTTTCATCAAACATTTCTAAGATAATTGTTGAACAATAACTGATGACACAATACACAAGAAAAGGCTTTTTTGTTGCAGATAATGTTTAATTTTAAAGAAACTTGGACCACTTGTATCTTGTCAAAGACGCATTTGTGAACTCCAGTTTTTTATTCACCCCAGTTTTTCATGTATTACCTGAACTAGAAATCTGTCAGCGGTTTTTGAATCAACTTGTATAAATTGATACTTATTTCTTTCGCGTTTGCCTTTATTAAAAAATTACACTATCGATTTTAACGACATTTAGTAGCTTTATAATATGTTTAAATGTGTATGTTGAGATGTTGTCTCATTCGCCTAATAGCAACCCTCTGAATTTCCAACAAATAATATCAGCGATATAACCATCATACTATAATCGTATATATACTTTGTATAGATATCATAAGTTAGCCACAGGAATTATGTTTCAAAAATAAGACACAGATGATACTTTAATATAGGATATATTAGAGGAGAAATATTTGCTTTTATATGTTTAATAACATTAAAATATTTGTTTTAAGTTTTTGATCAGAATTGTATAGTAATGTATTAAAAACTTGTTGATTGGTGGCAATTCTTGAACATATCCAAGCGTCTAAGGCTTTTTAAACTTTTGGCATCTATGGATCTTCCGCTGGTTAATGTTTGAAGAATTATAGAAAACCTTTAGTTAAACACTCATTCGCTCCTGTAATATCTGCCGTGCAAGCAAGATTAGGAAACAATCCACTAGCAGTGTTGCTATCGTTGGATCTCTAAATCCAATTTTATGTAAAGGATTGTGGCAGATAGTGGATAATGGCAGACGATTTTTTAATGAGAAGTTGTACGAGATATGAAGAACCAACTGTTTAAATCAAATTTATGTGTGGAAAGTTGAGAGACCAAATTTGTGTGTAACAATCGGGTATTGTTGTAATCTTCTCCAAGTTATACAGTTTCGTTGGTTTGGCAAGGCATACCATACTAGTAGATGTAGCAAAAATAGGCAAAATTTGAAATACGATCGTACACCTTTCCAGCTTGATCTTTATAGGAAAGATAAGATTGTACCAAAAACAAGAATTGAATCTGGAGAAATGGGTTTAGTCCTAAAGTACGTCCATGGTATTCCTTCAATTGTCAAAGCTTCGGAAAACTACTTTGCCTAACAAAATGCATCAATCAGTTAATGTATATTACCAAAATGTTAATGGTCTTCGTACAAAAATGCGTAAATTTTATGTTAACTGTTCTGATTGTGTTTATGATTTAAATGCTCTATCGGAAACTAATTTAAGTACGGATTTTGGATCTAGTGAACTATTTGTGGATATGTACAACGTTGTTCGAGCTGATCGTAAATTTAATTTGGTTGGACATAACAGTGGAGTTCTGCTTGATGTGGTAAATCATCATGGTATTGAACTAGTTAATTCTACGGATATTCAGTGTTTGGTACCGCTTATTAATGTATTGATTTGTAAGTGCTCTTTATGGTCAGCGATCTTTTAACATTTAACATTTACATGATCAGTTTATTAACGTTAGATATTGCAGATGTGTTATCGTATACTCAGATGCAATGTGGGAAGGGGGTGAAGGCTAAGGTAGAAAGTGACTTAGTTAGAGTAATTGATTGGCTTTCTCATAACCATTTGACAGTGACAAAACATTGTTCATGCCATCTTCGACCTACGCCATTTAACTGCCAGTTTAGGATAAATAGTCTGTCAACTTGACAACAGATACCATATGCATCAAATCTACGCATAGTTTGCGTTTTCTCGGAGTGGTAATAACTGGTCACTTGAGTCGGAATAGGCACGTTGAAAGTATATCGAAAGCATTGAGAATATTACTGTATAAATTCAAATATTTAAGCTCCATACTCAATGCTTATTACTTAAAGACATTTTATCATTGTTTAGTAGAATCGGGGATACGTTATAGAATTTTGGCTTTGGCATGGTGGCATGAGTGGTCTACATGACATCCACTTAAGACCATTGGTGATATTACAGCATAGGATTCGAAATGTACAAAATATATGTATTGCATTTACATTCAATTGCATTTTGAAGGGAAGGATGAAGTCATTCTTGCTTCGTTGTGATGGATCACTGGTTGATCAGTTATTTTAGTACCTTTTGCTTTCTGTCCGATCTTTATTGATTTGTTCATTATGGTGTTGTTTACTGTAAGCCATGTACTGTATGGTTACCTTATATTGCCATTTTTCTAAATACTAAATTATTGTTAACCGTATTCGCCCCTTGCACAACCACAAGGATTTTAGGACGGAGAAAATTATTATTTTATTTGTTTTATTTCCTGAGGAAATTGTAATTTTTTATTTTTCTTTTTTATTGTATGTATGTATATCTGTAGATAATAACAATATAAGGCAGACAACAGCGACCTCTCGATTTCCGGGCAAAATGATGTGTGGCGAACACACCTACACTAATCCCAATAAAATGGTTAACGCTTTTGCAGTTCAATTCTCTGGAGTATATACTGGTAAGTCTTATTACAACATACTTGTTGTACAGTCTACATATCCTGCAGTGTTTGTTGCAGATGTTACCTAAACTTACCTTAAAATTATTATTAGTTACCTAATAAATTTACTGCTGATGATAATGTTCTCCCTTCATTTTTCATTCGTGATTGCATTGCAGCTTTGGCAGCTGGCATTGGTTCATCTTTCAAACTTTGGAAGCGCTCACGCATTGTTCCCGTATTCAAACAGGGAAAACGTAGCAGCACCATTGATTACCGACCGATGTCGTTATTGTCCAATTTCGCTAAGGTATTTAAGCAGATTATTAACATGATGATTTATCCACAAGTTCAGTCATTTGTGTCACCTTATGAACATGGGTTTACCAGGCATCATTCAATGATTACCAATTTTACGGTAGTTACTGAAGTGATTTGTGAATCTTTGGATAGGGGTGGTCAGGTTGATGCGGTATATATACTGATTTTTCTAAAGCATTTGATATGATTCTGCTTGATGTCCTCTTGTATGAACTAGCTTTTGGATTATTTTGTAAGTTTATGAAACTTATTAGGCTCTTTACTGTTTGTTATCTTCCTGAATGACCTTCTAGGCAAATTTTCTTCTACCATACTAGTTTATGCAAATGATCCCAAACCATTCCGTCCTATTTTTCGGACCGTGATGTGTTTAATGTAAAAAATGCGTTGCCGTTAGTTCTACACACAAGGTGTCTCTGTCTTGAGAAGCTATCTATCTTTAAGGATCTGGGAGTTTCTTTTGATAGCAAGTTGTCTTTTGTACCACACATTGCAGATATTGTGTCTTCCGCAGTGAGGATGCTTGGTTGCGTTCTACGAACCTCGCGAACATTTTCTGACAATAATGTGTACAAATCCCTGTTTATTACCTTTCTATTGTCCAAAATGGAATGGGGCTCTGTTCTTTGTTCACTACATTATGTCTGTCATCAGTTTATGTTGGTGCGAATTCAAAAGAGATTTCTCAAATATTTGTCTCTACGCCTGGATAGATCTTACCTGGATCGTGGAATGGATTACGGATCCCAGCTGCAACGTCACAACTTTTCTGCATTGGAAGTAAGGAGAGATGACCAGCGTATAAAGTTTTTACTAAAGTTGGGGCAAGGTGATTTGGACTTACGCTGGATCAACGCGTGCGGTACATAATAGCAATGTGTTTTATCTGAGAAACTGCAAATATTTTAGCCAACTCGCCAAATTCTGTATCAGATTAACTAACTAATAATAAAAGAGTAAAAATGTTTTAAGATTTATTTGTTTTGTAGCATATGTTATTTCTCTAATTGTTTTTTATAATATTCTCCTGTAATTGATCTTTGTTGGGCAATAAAGTGAATTATTATTAACGCTAAACCACACAAAAAAAGCTGAAAGTTACCATATATAATTTAACAAGTTTTTGTAGTTCAACATTGTTAAATCTTGAAGAAATCTTGTATGCAAATAAAGTTGTTCTCCTTCAAAAATCATTCGATCAATCCGGAGCTGTTTATTTTATTATAAAACCACTAATTTAGTTTCCTTTTTACCACTATATTTCATCATCCATTTGCATTAAGTAGCCGTCACCTTCAGCGTCTTGTGAAGACTAAAATTACTTTCATTGTGTAAAACATGCTTCTCATAACAACAGTAACTCTCGTACTTGCTGTCAGCATGTTTCCTGTGTCGTTAACGGAATCTGATGAAAAATCAGACGAAATTAAAGGATACGCTATTACAGATGAAGAATTAGCTTATTTGAAAAAAATTTTGGACGCAAACGGTAAGAAATTTAATAAAGTTTTAATAATCAAGATAATGTGATGTGTAAATATTTACAGAGAACAGGACAGATTTTGATTATGAAGCAGTGAGTATTTTTGAAGTTCCTGGTAGGTGATCTATTTATTTTTTATTGTATCATTATCAGTATGTGTTTATTAGAAATTTACGGGAAAAGTCTTTTGGGAAGCCCTCTTAATCAAAATGATACGTTTAATAACCAATAGTTACCAAGGAGACTCAGATTTATTAGCATCAATTTCTGATTTTTTTGTAGTTGTAAAAAATTTGTCTATGAAAATCCGTCTATTTTGGTTTTTCGATTTTGTGCGTATTAGTTTTAGTGTTTCGTTTTTTAATCAATAATTCAATAATTGATGCAAAACGGTGTGCTTTCTTTTCAACTGTATTACAATTACAATTTGTATTTATTAATAAATCAAATTGAGAAGATCGAAAATGTATCCTGTATCATCAATGAAAATATTCAATGTATTTCTAACGTGCTATAAAAAAAGTCCTAGTGCATACACCACATCCCACTCGGTTTGTCTAACAGGTAAAGCCAAACATCTCATATGTAAGTTTATTTAAGAATTAGTAAATGTTGTTATTTAATTTCTTGTTATTAAACAAAATTGTAAGATTAAGACAATCTGTCATCAATTCTGGTTGTTCAACTCAAAAAACGTCTTTGCATTCATAAACGTTCATTATTATTGGTAGATATGCAAATCACCTCCAGACACCAACGGTAATTTTTCTTTTAAAATTATTTATTTATTAATACAGCTAACAGGTAACAAACGCCCAAATACAAGCTGCAAACAGCATACTTAAATATAACCAAAAACTATCTATGCCATGCTTAACAAGCAAAGATATAACACAAAACCAACATATACCTGAACTCACGCCCTTGCGTATAATGCGGAACAACAAAAATAAAACATAATAAAAAATAAAATTCTCTGTAGCCCCCGGTGACCTCGTATCTTAAATGTACTATTTAGAAGATTTCTTCGTAATTCGCAAATAGCTATTCCAAATATGTTCATATTGACAATACTATCAGCAAGTCTCTTGACTAAAAAAATAGAGAAATATTTTACTACACCCAGAGAAAAAAGTATGACGACAAAATGTTTTACATTTTGTTACAAGATAAAACGCTTATAAATTTTGCCCAAAAGAATTTCATTTAGTATTAAAAGTGTCCACCAATTTATATTCAATTAAAATAAAATATTTCTTCTTTTAAAATAAAATGAAATTACTTTTTAAATAATAGTTATTTATGTACCAAGTCAGCAAAGTGAATTTTTATGGAACGAGCCTGAGTTTACGAGTCGAGCGAGCGAAGCGAGCGAGCGAAGCGAGCGAGGCGAGTAAAAGGCGATTGTCTGACATTGTCTGACTCATTTGCGGCAGGTATAGTATATTACAGTACAAGTGAGGAAACTAAGGTTTTTCTGAAATCTGACGTGTATGTCAGATTTCCACACGAGCCGTAGGCGAGTGGAAAATATTGGTTTCTGTATAGCGTTTTGTTCAATCCTACTATTCAGAGAAAATTCGGTCTTAGAATTCGTTAATTCCTGGCTATAGGCATGTCGATATGTCGGGGACGACACTTTTTGACATTGTTATCCTCGTAATTGATTGATAAACAACCAGTTGTGTCAAATTGTGACACTTTTTGACGTTGTCATGCTCTTAATTGATTGATAAGCAACCAATGGTGTCAAATTATTAATTGTCATCATTACACATAAAATTAATTAAGATTAATAATTTATACAAGTGAAATACTTAATTTAATTTTCTATGTGTGCTCTCTACCGTTTTTAATTCACATCCGATATGTTTAAACAAAGAGTTGTATCTTTAAAGATTTACATTTCGCTAATAGTGGATGAAGAAAATTAGAGTGAGTGAAAAATATTTTCACTCACCCGTTGCTATGAATGTTAGCAGAGTGAGTGAAAATAACAACTTTCAGCACTCGTATCTACGCTAGAAACTGGCAATTTCAAAGCTAGGATATTACAGTCATGCCCTGTTCACTCTTATACAATATTACCTACTCTTTTTAAATAGTTAAGGTGCCAATCACCTGTGGCGCTTTCAACAGTTTGATGTTTGAAGAAATGTCAATAGAACCATCATTGTCATAATATCAAAAAAACAGATCGCATAATATACTCGGGTTTAAAGATTGTGGTGATGGTAGAACAAAAAAGTTTGCTGATCATGCAACGGTGTTTATGGCCCGGGGATTCCGGAAAAATTTAGTATTAATTGTACAGCAATAAAAATGTTGATTGATGAGACAAACCGAAAATTTGCGGAAAAAGAATTTGAAAACAGATAGTTCGGTTTTGATGTTGATGGTTTGTGGAGGAGGTCCCATTGTTTGATGGCCCTGTTCTGCTTAAGGATTTGAGAAATAATTTACTAGAATACGACATTAAGTTTCAATGGAGAATGGGACAACAAACAGCTTCCTGGCAGGACATTGTTAAGTTATATAATTTAGATGATGGCGACTGTCACATGTCCACAGGCACATGTCCTAAAACCAAAGATAAAAAAAACTAAACTCAAACTGAGTGATCCAAGTGATTTCACATAGGGTTTCATCCACAATGAGAGGACTGGTCAAGTTTGGCAAGTTTTTAATTAATCATTATATTAATTTAATGTTGTTTCAAGTATTGCTTTCTATTAATATTAGAAAAACTGTATATAACGTTTTATACATATTTCTATCATATTTAAAGGTAATTTCTGTACTTTAGGTACTTGTCTGCCAGATACTGCATTAGACACTGTGGATTTCCTACTACCCTACATGCGGAAAATGGAAAACCTTTGAAGGGTGCAGTCATAAAGTCGTCGCCCCATTTGGTTTTGCGAGGAGAGGCTATCAAGGTCTTAAATTCCATGAAAATTATAAAACCAGGGGACAAACATCTGTCTCCCCTACAATAAAAAATTGGACAGCAACCTTGAAAGGTTTAAAATATATTTGGGTACAAATGAACAAAAAATGGGTTTAAATATCTTCTGAGGAAGTTAAACCAAGATCCCGTTGAAAATTTTGTTCCTGCATACGAAACCACGGGGTCAGGAACATAAATCCGACAGTGGACGCTTTTATAAGAACCAAGAAACGAGAGAAGAAACATGTGTATCAGAAGAGGAAGGTGAAGAAGAGACAAAGATCCACGAAAATACGTATAATTTCAACACTTCTCATCTTATTATTCAACACCACTTTTATATGGCAGGCTGTTTTGCTGAAGCCATCTTAAAAATTGTTAGAGGCTACAAAATTTGCAAACAAGAACTTATTTCGACATGTCATAATAATTTTTAAAAGAAAATAGTGGTTAGGTTATTTCACATCAAAATAAACATGAATGATAATTAATACTAATTAGATAATTGTTTTGATGTATTTAGTGTAAATACCATGATGTTACGATATATATTATATAAGATTTATCCCAGAATTGCTGTGCAATATAATTAGTATAAACATTTATTATTTTATCTTATATGTTACAATGCATTAATACAAAAAATAATGTATTTTAACAGTAAAAATAGAACTGCATAAGCATCATGGGCTACAACTTATATAAAATAATATCAATACAGAACGATAATTACAGTAAAATAAAAATCAAATGGAATACTACCCGCTATACATCGCGCCAAACATCACCGCCATCCACGACTGGCACCTTAACTAAATACTTAATGCGAGGATTTTATTGAGAGTTGCCTATCTATATATACCTTATCTATGATTACAGTACAAGTGAGGAAAGGTTTCTCACTCACGCGTATGTCAGATTTACACACGAGCCGTAAGCGAATGTGGAAAGACATACAAGTGAGTGGAAAATATTGGTTTCTCACGTGTGCTGTATAGCGTTTTGTTCAATCCTACTATTTAGAGAAAATTCGGTCTTAAAATTCGTTAATTCTTGGCCAATGTCATGTCAATATGTCGGAGACGACACATTTTGACATTGTTATCCTCATAATTGATTGATAAACAGCTAATTAAGATTAATAATTTATATAAGTGAAATACTTTATTTAATTTTCCTTGTGTGCTCTCTACCGTTTTTTAGTTCACATCCGTTACGTTTAAACAATGAGTTGTACCTTTAAAGGTTTAAATTTCGCTAATAGTGGATGAAGAAAATTAGAGTGAGTGAAAAATATTTTCACTCACCCGTTGCTATGAATGTTAGCAGAGTGAGTGAAAATAACAACTTTCAACACTCGTATCTACGCTAGAAACTGGCAATTTCAAAGGTAGGATTGAACAAAAGTACTTTGTCTGCCGCAAATGGATACAATAAAGTATACTTTTGCTGCCGGTTGGCGATAAAATATTTATTTTTCAAATATAACGACGAAATTAACACTAAATCATAAAGTTTAACAAAAATAGTATTACTGCAAAAATACAGTTAAAAATATGCTATATTATAATTTGAGAGAAAAGTAATCATAATGCCTGTAAATAAAAATGTTGCAAATTAATGAGTCTATTCGGTGTCGAATTAAATATTTTTACTTTTCTTTCAAATAATACAACAAATACTGAACATAAAACAGAACATTGATGGATCATTAAACATAAATGTACAAATCTCTGCAGCAAAATCAAGGTGAGGTTAAGTTTTTGGACAAATAAGCGATATAAATAATTAATACAGAAGTATACACTAACATGAATTATAAATTAACATTTTGGATAACATTTAAATAACATTTTGAGTATTTCGTTACAATTGGGATATTCGAATGGGATATTCGTAGTCATCATGGGGAACTAATTTTGGATTGGAAATTGATTGGAATTTTGATTTCGGATGTTTGATTTATCTTTAAAATAAATAAAGGTTTTGATATTATACGAGGTACGTGTATCACTTCAACTTACTAACACTGATGAGTCATCGAACATAAACGACTCTCTCCCCATTGGATAAGCAATAAAAATGTGTAGGAATAGAAACATTTTTTAAATCTTTAATTTTTGATTCAGCTGATGAACTGGAAACAACATTATATACGCATCTATTGAAGAAAAACGGCGTATACCAATTACAGTGCAACACATGCAGAGCAGTTTATATCGGTGAAACAGGCAGAACATTACAACAGCGTATCAAAGAACATAAGACCAGAGAAAACTATTTGGAAGACATTTAAAAACCTTTCCTCAATATGATTTTAAAGAAGATAAAAACGTTAAGATAATCCACCAAAGGGTAAATAAAGGTATTGAAATGGAGCTACTAGAACAAAATGAAATCAATCGTTTTCTATATAATAACCCAAAAGAGATATCGTTGAACGAACAACTATTTCCACAACAAACACCACTGTATTCATGCTTAAGACATCCATATCCACCTTAAATTTATTTAATTTAATTTAAAGATCTAAAACTAGAAACTTTCGGGTTTTGCCGTGCGTTTTTTGAAAAAATGTTTGACGTTTCGGATGCCATGTTGCAACCTTCTTCAGAAACTGGTTCGATTTAATGTGTATGTGAGACCACATTTGGAGTACGGTGTCGTAGTGTGCTCTCTGTACTACAGAATAAATTGCGATGTAAGTAAGCGAGTACTGAAAAAGTTTTTGAGATACCTTTATTTTAAAAAACATGGTATTTACATATTCGCAATCTCATTTCGAAGCTTATTAATTGAATTTGGACTGTCTTCTTTTGGCGAGAGGCGCAAAGTATATTCAATTATATTTTTACATAATAAAATTCATTCCAGAATAGATGCACCATATTTATTATCAATTATAAGTATAATCGTTATGAATTATAGCCACAGAAGTGTGTTAACATTTGCTTTTTAGATATCTGCGTCGAATTATCACTTTCATTCGACGATGCGTAGAGTGATGAGACTTGCTGATAGTGATGTCATTATAAACATATTTGGAATAACTATTTGCGAATTACGAAGAAATCTTCTAAACGATACATTTAAGATGTGAGTTCACCCGAGGTCATAGTGAATTTTACTTTTGTGTTTACCTCTGCGATTAAACTGGTTCGAATATCTTTGTTATGTATAAACATATAGTATTACACTCATACAGAACATGACAAAAAAAAAACAACAAAATCGCACACCGCCATTAAATAAAATCTCTTTCGGCGAGTGTTTCGGACAAATACTCGTTGCATGAGTAGTAAGCTTTGTGCGTCAAAAACGTACTTAATTTGCTTTTAAATGTGCCTAATGGCAATCCAGAAATCGCCTCTGGTAACCTATTAAAAAATTTTACGCCTATTATATTAATGCTTTGGCGAGCCTTAGACAATCTCGACTACCTCTGCAAAATTTTACTTATGTTTCTTGTGGAGTATTGGTGCATCATCATGAGTGACAAACAGGTGAGAGTGACATTTATTGTAAAACGATTGGATTACACTAATAGATAATGGATGCAACCCATTATTGAGTCCTAACTTTGTTATTATTTTAAGCTCTTTAATATGATTATCTTTATTCAGGGGGACATTAAAGAGTCTATTAACAAGAATCTAAATGATGCGGGTTTTCGATAGATGTTAAAGTTATTTTTTTATATTTTATTTTGTTACGAAATCTTTTGATAAGGTAAGGTCAAGAAAATTTATACAATTATCCCTTTCCATCTCCAGGATGAATTCCAAATTACTTAAGTTTTAAAGATGTTCATGAGTCCGTTGAGTTTGGCATTATTATATATTCTGATGATGTCGTCAACATATCTTCCATAGAAGGAGATATCAGAAGTATAAAGGATTATAGGAATATTGGAAAAATTTCGTTTTCTATCGAATTAACAAATATGTCGGCTAGAATGCCCGAAATAGGTGAGTCCATGGGTAAGCCTTTTTTCATTTGATAATATTTATTATCAAATAAGAAGAAATTTTGTTCACAAACGATTCTTAATATGTTCATATAGGTCTTTATCTCAATGAAATTAAGGTTTAGATTTTGTAAATTTTCCATCAAATAATCCTCTATGGTCTCTCATCTCTATGATGAGTGTTTGTTCAACAGGGATGTTAGAATAGAGATTCTTTTATATTTAGTGAAATGAGTCTATGTCTCTGTGTAATGTGTACATTTTTACGTTTTTCGATTAATTGCAGAGTTTTTTAGAGTATATTTAAAATGACCATGGAATGTATTAAAAAAATGTCTGAAGGGACTTGGCAATCTATCAGTATTTTTAATGAAATGATGGGTCGGATGCTTTTAGCTTTTTTGTGTAATTTGATGAGACATTTCAACGTAGTGAGTTCATTATTATTGAAGTAAGGCGGTTATCATTAAATGGTAAATGTTCTTGGCTATGATCTTTTATGTATTTCCTTAATTGGTTGTTAAAATTAATAGTAGGATTCCTTTTTATATTATTTATGTCATTTTCTGAAAAGAATTGTAATGTTTTTTTAATGTAGGTCTTCCTATTAAGGATCACAAAGCTAGCATTTTTATCACCCATAGTAATGATAAGATCCTTTTCGGTCGCCTTATGTTTAAGGGCTTTAATATCTCTTAGAGTCGAACGGTGTTTACAATTAGTTTCATTATCTGTAACGCTTTTTATGAGGTCATGATTATTTTGAAAAATATTTTTAAGATTAGGGTTAAACATTAGTTGAGGTTCAACTTTAATGGCAATGTTAACAGGGCTGTTATTTTCCGGAAAAGTATATTTATGGTTAAGATTGAGAATGTTAATACCTTTCTCAGATAAAATATAGTCACTTAAATTATTAAATCTAAGGGCAAAGTTAATATTGTCAAGATTATCTATTTTTATTTTGTTTTTGGTATTATTGGAAGAAAATCTTTTTATAGTTAAGGTTAAATTATCTGTGGCAGTGTTCTTGTCAACATCAACATTAATTTGTCCTCTAAGTGAGTTATTATCGATAAGTGTATTATTAGTCTGTTTGTTTTTATTTTGGATTATATTATTGTGCTTATCTTTTACCAAACTGTCTAGTCTTTTTTCTTTAGTTTTCTTATTTTTTGGGGTGTTATCATAAACTTTTTCTTCGAACTTGCCATCATGTTGTCAAGTTTTAGTGGAGGAAGAATAATCGCTAGGCGTCTATGTAGGAATTTAAGTATTGAGTCCTGTTCGGATAATCTTCAGTACTGTATTCTGATAGGCAATACTTTTCTCCAGGTTCATCGTAATATATAACTATATAAATAAAACCAATTGTCTGCATAGAACGATGAAATTATTTATTTGAGTTCGGTGCTACAGTACTGTTTCGGTAACATTCATGTGTACCGTCATCAGGCACGACTAAAAATCATTACATTACATTAAGCATCAGTAAAATCAAAATCAAAATATAAATACCGTCATAAACACTTCATCGAGAAGATTCTGGTAGAGTTGAGAAAAACATTGAAATTTATTTTCTAAGATGGCTGAATATTGTAAAATTCTTCAAAAAACCCTATTGTTAAATTTAAATTTGAAATCACTAAAATGCCAATTCAAACCAAAAACTTCCTACAAAGGTAACAAATTTAGCAAAATAGTATTTAAAAACAAGATGGCGTTACCCACGTTTTCGTTCTGTGCAAAAATCCGTTTTCCTTTTATTTTCTTTTTTAACCAACAAGTTGCGAAAATGCGTAAAGACTGCGTGAAAAGAAACAGAGTCAGTAATGAATTATTGTGAATTTGGAATGAGTCATACCTTATCTATATTCTAAAAAATTTTTATTTTCAACAAAAAGGGTGTTTATTCTAGTGAGTCTTGAAGTTGACTGAGGCTGCCAACCTGTCTATTGCGCATGTTGGTCTGAGTCGAGTCGTGGGCGGGGAAATTAAAAAATTTTAGAAAGAACCTATTATCATTAAATTCTATATTATCATTAATTAAAAGATCTTTGTTATTTTTACGGATATGAAATTCTTCTAAAAGGTCCATTTTCTTGGATTTTGTTAGTGGTGCTATTAATTCAATATTTTCAATTTTGGATTCATGTCCATTGACCTCTAGGTGTTTTTTGAAGGCTGAGCTGCCTTTAGTAGTATGTTCCCTATACCTGATTTTGAGATTTCTTCCTGTCTGCCCGATATAAAATTTATCACAATTATCGCATGATAACTTGTAGACTCCACTTTTCTCCAAATTATTGAATTTATGTTTGTTATTAATTAATCTTTGTCCTATTTTATTATTGGATCTAAAAGCTGGTGTGATTTTATATTTAACAAAATTATTTTTAAAACCCTTTTGAAAATTTGGGTGAAACGGTAGAACAATAAACTTTTGTTTTGTTTTGTATCTAGGGTATATGATGTTATTAATATTGTTCTTGTGGATTTTATTAAAAATATGTTGAAGTTCAGAAATATTGTATTGATTGTTAATACCAATTTTTATTATTTTCATTAGTTCTTGTGTAAAAAAAACGTCATTAAGTGGTATGTTATTGAGCCTGTTAAACATAAATCTAAAAGCAGCCTCCTTGTGTGTTCGACAGTGACAGGAATGTTTTGGAATGATGGTGTCCGTATAGGTCTCTTTTCTATAGATATTGAAAAATAATGTTTTATTGTCAATGTTTTTATGAATTTCTAGATCTAAAAAATTTATTTTTTTTTTTTTTTATTGTTAATTTCAATCTCATTTGTAAACTCTAATTTTGAGATATTGTTGAAGATATTATTCAAGGCAATCAAATTAGCATTATTTCCATTATATATTATTAGAATGTCATCAACATAACGTCCATAGAAGATGATATCTTTAGTGAATAAACTGTATTTGTTTGAGAAAAGCTTTTTTTTTTTTTTTTTTCAAAACCTATACGGACACCATCATTCCAAAACATTCCTGTCACTGTCGAACACACAAGGAGGCTGCTTTTAGATTTATGTTTAACAGGCTCAATAACATACCACTTAATGACGTTTTTTTTACACAAGAACTAATGAAAATAATAAAAATTGGTATTAACAATCAATACAATATTTCTGAACTTCAACATATTTTTAATAAAATCCACAAGAACAATATTAATAACATCATATACCCTAGATACAAAACAAAACAAAAGTTTATTGTTCTACCGTTTCACCCAAATTTTCAAAAGGGTTTTAAAAATAATTTTGTTAAATATAAAATCACACCAGCTTTTAGATCCAATAATAAAATAGGACAAAGATTAATTAATAACAAACATAAATTCAATAATTTGGAGAAAAGTGGAGTCTACAAGTTATCATGCGATAATTGTGATAAATTTTATATCGGGCAGACAGGAAGAAATCTCAAAATCAGGTATAGGGAACATACTACTAAAGGCAGCTCAGCCTTCAAAAAACACCTAGAGGTCAATGGACATGAATCCAAAATTGAAAATATTGAATTAATAGCACCACTAACAAAATCCAAGAAAATGGACCTTTTAGAAGAATTTCATATCCGTAAAAATAACAAAGATCTTTTAATTAATGATAATATAGAATTTAATGATAATAGGTTCTTTCTAAAATTTTTTAATTTCCCCGCCCACGACTCGACTCAGACCAACATGCGCAATAGACAGGTTGGCAGCCTCAGTCAACTTCAAGACTCACTAGAATAAACACCCTTTTTGTTGAAAATAAAAATTTTTTAGAATATAGATAAGGTATGACTCATTCCAAATTCACAATAATTCATTACTGACTCTGTTTCTTTTCACGCAGTCTTTACGCATTTTCGCAACTTGTTGGTTAAAAAAGAAAATAAAAGGAAAACGGATTTTTGCACAGAACGAAAACGTGGGTAACGCCATCTTGTTTTTAAATACTATTTTGCTAAATTTGTTACCTTTGTAGGAAGTTTTTGGTTTGAATTGGCATTTTAGTGATTTCAAATTTAAATTTAACAATAGGGTTTTTTGAAGAATTTTACAATATTCAGCCATCTTAGAAAATAAATTTCAATGTTTTTCTCAACTCTACCAGAATCTTCTCGATGAAGTGTTTATGACGGTATTTATATTTTGATTTTGATTTTACTGATGCTTAATGTAATGTAATGATTTTTAGTCGTGCCTGATGACGGTACACATGAATGTTACCGAAACAGTACTGTAGCACCGAACTCAAATAAATAATTTCATCGTTCTATGCAGACAATTAGTTTTATTTATATACTGTATTCTGATGTTTTTCATTCAGAATCGTGCTGTTGGTTTTTGAAAATTTTTGGTACCTTCACCTTAAATATCTGTTTCTTATGACTCCATGAAGAATATTTAGAATGTCTCTTGTGTTTTGTCGCTTTCTCATACCATTCCTCATGTTTCGAATCAGTACGGTTACCTCCGCATTCAACAATTTTGAAATTTGGGATTCGATGTTCGTCGTAAAAACATTAATTAAATTGAAGCAATCAATTACGATATATCAATTGGAATATAATTTTTATATTTAGGTGTTATAATTAGTGTTAATTCTAGTTTTAATTCTAGTCTAGTGTTAGGTCTAAAGCAAGGTTGGGTTTGCTTCATCTTCTTAAAAAATGTACGGCGTATGTATAGAGTTGTAACTCCATCTTTTTCTTCCAAAAAAATTGACATCCGATGCTTGCATAATTTTCTTAAAAATGAACTTACAGACGCATTTAATGAATTATCTCTGCTAATACTACAAAACAAAAGTTACAATACATAATTTTACAACTTTTTTATATTCAACGTTGTTATTAACAACAAAATCAGATTTTATTTTCAATTCGCTATTTCTATCAAAGAAATGTTGTATGCAAATGAAGTTGTTCTTAAAATCCTTTAAAAATTATTCGATCATTCCGGAGCATTTGCTTCTGCATCCCCCATCAGACAAAACGATTTATGCGGCAAATAAAGACAACCTCAGACGCCTGTGAACATCGAGGCCGGAGTGGGGCTAATTTTGAAACCGTTCAGCTAAATTTAGTTAAGCTATCATTGTTTAGTAGAATCGAGGATACATTATGGCATTTTGGCATGGAGTGGTCTATATAAAACTCACTTAAGACCATTGAAGATATTACAGCGTAGGATTATTAAGAAAACATTAGGAAGGAGGAATTGCACCCATCAGCACATGTATGTTTGGAGTTTTGGAAGTTATTTGTATTCAAGATCATAACTTATACATGGAAAAATAGACATCTACTAAAGAATGTGAGCTATGACTACAATACTCGATATAAAGAAGGATCACACGTGCTTCAAAGTAAACTTTTGTTAAAAGAATATTTCAACAATGCTACTCGGTTGTACTGTACAAATTTTTTAACAGACTCTTACCCGAAATCGACAAAATATATGTATTGTATTACATTCAATTGCATTTGTGAAGGGAGGGATCAAGTCATTCTTGCTTTGTTGTGATAGATCATTGATTGATCAGTTGGTTTAGTACCTTTTGCTTTCTCTGTCCGATCTTTATTGATTTGTTGATTATGGTGTTGTTTACAGTAAGCCTTTTCGTTTTGAAAGATAATATTATTGTTAACCGTATCCGCCGCTAGCAGAACCACAAGGTTTTTAGATCGTTATTGTTTTATTTATTTTACTCTCTGAGGAAATTATAACATTTTTTTTCTTTCTTTCGCCTTCAAACAATTGAAACAGATTGTGTTGAATTGTATGTATGTCAGTTAAAAAAGCGACCTCTCGATTTCCTGGCAAAATAATGTTTAGTGAACACACTTATATTGATTCCGATAAACGGTTAACGCTATTGCAGATTGATTCTCTGGAGTATATACTGATACGTCCGATTACAACATAGTTGATGTACACTTTACGTATCCTGCAGTGTTTGTTGCCGATGTTATTGAAGAATAGGTTTTTAATTTTTTTAAGGATGTTACTTAATAAATTTACTACTGGTGGTGATGATAATAAATTTTTAAATTTTTTATAATAATAAATTTACCCTTTATTTTTCATTCGTGATTGCACTGCAGCTTTGGCAGTTCCACGTCATTTGATAATTAACCTATCCTTAAGCACTGCCTCGTTTCCTAAACTTTGAAAGCGCTCACGCATTGTTTTAGTCATTTGTGTCACCTTATCAACATGGGTTTATCAGGCGTCGTTCAATCATTACCAATCTTGCGGTAGTTACTGAAGTGATTTGTGAATCTTTGGATGGGGTAGTCTGGTGGATGTGATATGTACTAATTTTTCTAAAGCATTTGACATGATTCATCATGATGTCGTCTTATATAAACTTGCATTTGGATTGTTTCCTAATGTTATGAAACTATTTACCTTTTACCTGTTGAATCGTGTAAGTTATATGTACGACAACGGTTATGCATGGTGGTCTAAGCATGGTGATCTCAAACTATTCCCTCTTATTTATTCGGACCGTGATGTAGTTAGTCTTTAGTCAACTCCGACTAAAGACTTGGCCGTGCTGGCGGGTGTTGCAACCGTTATCATTAAAGATTAATGTAAAAAAAATGTGTTGCTGTTAGCTTTACATGCAAGATGTCTCCTCTTCCATCTTCTTATTACATACAAGGTGTTCTTTTTGAGAAATTATCTACCTTTAAGGATCTGGTAGTTACTTTTGATAGCAAGTTGTCTTTTGTACCACACATTGCAAATATTGCGCCTTCCGCAGTGAAGATGCTTGGTTTCGTTCTATGAACCTCGCGAACATTTTCTGATAACAACATATACTAGTCCCTCTTTATGACCATTGTATTGACCAAGATGGAATATGGCTCCGTTCTTTAGTTACTACATTATGTCTGTCATCAGCTTATGTTGGAGCGAATTCAGATGAGATTTCTCAAATATGTGTGTCTACGCCTAGACACAAATATGATTGGATATGATTGGACTGGATTTTACTGGGATCGTGGAACGGATTACGGATCACTGCTGCAACGTTATATTTCTACAATGGAAGTAAGAAGAGGTGACCAGTTTACAAAATTTTTTAAAGAAGTTGGTACAAGGTGATTTGGACTGTGGTTCTTTGTTGTCGCAGATCAGTTTTGTATGTTGTGCGTATTATCTGAAGAGCAAGTAGAAGACACGCTGGTTCAATTGTTTTGACTTGAAAAAATTTTTCCATTTTAGCAATTACATGCTCTGAGGAAGATTGAATAAACAATCGAAATATTAGCATATGAAAAAATTGTTTTAATTAACATATTCTTTGGACCGTTTATGCCGAATTAAACAAATGTTTCTTATTATCTGAAGAACTGCAGATTAAATGTTTTGACCAACTCCCCAATGCAAAGGATGTGTAAATTGTGTAGCAGACTAACTAATAATAATACAGCAAGAACATTTTCAGTCTTGTCTGTTTTGTAACATGTGTTGTTTCTCTAATTTTTTATAATATTGTCTTGTAACTGATCTTTGTTGAGCAATAATGTGAATTATTATTAACACTAAACCTAGAACTAGAATCGTTAGGATTTAGCCATACGTATAATCGTCAATAGGGTTTAGCCATTAGACGGCTAAAACCTATTGTTTTTGAAAAAAAACCTATTTGATAGGTTGTGTTGGGTTGAATTGGGTTCAGTCTTAAGAGAGGTACGGCTAAACCTAAATGCTTTTGGTTCTATGTCTAGTATTAGCTTTACCGATAATGTTTGCTCTATTTTCAGTTGTTATTCAGTCTTCAATCGTTGTATACCTATATCAAACTAAACCTAGAACTAATACTGGACCTAGTACTAGAAAGTTCCGGTTTAGCGGTGCGTTTTCAGACCGGAACTTTCTAGTACTAGGTCTAGTGTTGGTTCTAGTTTTAGTAGCCATTCAGTACTTGATTGTTGTAAATACTGGAACATAATAAAAACATAATTAATATTAAACCTACAAGCTAGCTTTAATATTAACACCAATCTTAGAACTAGAAACGTTGAGATTTAGCCGTACGTCTTTTTAGACGGCTAAACCCTAATATTTCTAGTTCGAAGTCTGGTTAGTTTTGCAGATAAGTTAAGTTGGGTGGGATTGGGTTCCGTCTTAAGAAATGTACGATTAAACCTAAATGTTTTTCGTTCTAGGTCTAGTATTAGCTCTAGCGGTAATGTTGGCTCAATTTTTGAATCTTTCTAGTACTAGGTCTAGTATTAGTTCTAGTTTTAATTCTTATTTAGCTCTAGATTGTTGTAAATTCTTTTAGAAGTAAAAGTATAATTAATACTAAACCTAGAACCTAGCGTTAGTACTGACACTAGACCTAGAACTGGAAACATTAGGGTTTATCTATGCATGCTATCAAGGCTAAACCCTACTGTTTCTATGAATGAAATACCAAATTTGAGAACGATGTGTTTCGAGAATAAAATCTCGTCTTCAGGCACGATGTCGACGGTTTGTTGTGGAGTACATAAACATAAAACTAAGTAAAACTATTGGATCTCGAATAAGATAAGTTATGTAAAATAATATAAATTAACTAGCCAAAAACAGTGTTTAAAATCAGGTTTATGAGTAAAATATTTATGAAAAATATGAAAAGACATAAATTAAAAACGTCAAAAAACATTAAAAAATGACAAACGGTAAAAAACGAACTATTAACTGATTGGATTTAAAATCTTCAAAATAACGAAATTCAAACAAAATTGTATGAATTTATTGACGTTCCTTTACAAATTGCCATATATAATTTAACAACTATTTGATATTCCACGTTGATATTAACAAAGCAAAACCAAATTTTACGTCAATTCGCAATTTTTATGTGAGAAATGTTGTATGCAAATGAAGTTGTTCTAGAAATCCTTTAAAAATGACTCGATCAATCCGGAGCTTGTTTATTTCATCATAAAACCACTAATTTGGTTTATTTTTTATCATTTTACCTTACTTAATCGTCCTTTTGCATTAAGTAGCTGTCACCTTCAGCATCTGGTGCAGAATAAAAATACTCTCATTGTGTAAAAGATGTTTCTCATAACAGCAGTAACTCTCATACTTGCTGTCAGCATATTTTCTGTGTCGCTAACGCAATTTGACGAAGAATTAGACGAAATTGAAGGATCTGGTGTTACAGAGGATGACGGATTTGCTGATATGGAAACAACTTCCGAAGGTAAGAAATTGAATACATTTTTAATAATTACGATAATGTAACGAGTAAATATTTACAGGAGAGCCAGTTTTGAGAAAAATAAGTAGTTTTGAACTTCCTGGTAGGTGATTTGTTTATTTTTTATTCTATAATTATCAGTATGTGTTTATTAGAAATCTACGGGAAAAGTGTTTTGGGAAAATCTCTTAATAAAAATGCTACGTTTAATAAATAATGGTTACCAAGGAGATTCAGACTCATTAGCATCAATTTCTGATTTTTATGCAGTTGCAAAGTAATCTGTCTGTGAAAATCGTGGGTTTAGGTTTTTCGGGTTTTAGCATATTACTTTTAGTGTTTCGTTTATTAATTATTGATTTAGAGCGATATGATTTTTTTTTATTTTTTTTAACTGTATCATAAATTCAATTTGTATTTTCAGTAAATCGAATTGCGAAGATTGAAAATTTGTCCTATATCGTAAAATAAAAATATTAGATTATATTACATCACATCCTACTCGGTTTATCTAACAAGTAAAGCCAAAATCCCATATGTAAGCTTATTTAAGAATTAGTAAATGTTGTTATTTAATGTCTTGTTAAACAAAATTGAAAATTAAAACAATCTTTCATCAGCTCTGGTTGTTCAAGTTAAAAAACGTCTTTGCATTCATAAACGCTGTTTCACAAAGTAATAATAACTTACTTGACTAAAATATTTGTTTCTGTCGCATTTTCAATGCCTTCAAAATTACTCGATGATGTGTTAGATGACAAATTAGATGATAAATATGAAATACTTGGTGATAATTTTCGTTTATTTTCTCACATAAACGTTACACGATAAACGTAATTCATTTCATACATGAATGAATAATCTAATACGTAGATAACGGCCTTTATATTTTGACACAGGTTATTATTGAGCAAAAAACAGTTAGAATAAATAATTGTTTAGCATTGTGCAAACAACAGTAAGAATCATCGTTTAATTTGTACAATATGTTTCGCTAAACAACAACGATACACTTTTTCACGATCATATCTTTGTACGTTACTTTCGGATTCCCAGTCATTACTAAAATTAGTGATGAACTTAGCGATATAGAAATTATCCCAGAACAAAACATTTGTAATCGATTCAGTCATGTTCAAAGGGTGAACGTTCATTATTATTGGGAAATATCTAGATCACCTCCTGACAACAATGGTAATTTTCCTTTTAAAATTGAAAACAAATTTTAAAAAGGTATTTGTATCAATCTAATTTAGGTAATCGTAATTATTCTGTGTTCTTGTATGCAACAGATGGAAGTGTTGGTGCAGGAGTTACAATTCCAAGTAAGTAAAGTGTGCTTATTTTGTTCCCAACTAGCTAAAATTATCTTTAATTTTAAGGTATGAAGGGAAAAGATGTTCATGAGAAACCTATTCCTGCAAATGAAGCGTATAATAAATAAATATAATCTAAAGAAATATTGTTGTAAAGTTTATACAATAGAAATAGTTGGAAGTAAATTAACTTATTCTTTATCTTTTTCTTTTAACTTTAAAATCATTTTTAATCATTTCGATCAAAAGCATTTAATTTATGTCCTAATTTGCTAAATAACAGCCTTCACATTTTCACAAAGGTTATCATTGAGCAATAACCAGTAAGAATTAATAATTTGGTGATACAGCAATTATACCAGAACAGAAAGCATGTGAAATTTAACCTTGCATAACATATAAATTATGAAATCACGTAATTCACATTTAGATTTTTTCTTATTCTTCTTATGATTTTTTATATAGTTACCCAAAAAATGTCGAATAATTTCGATATTGTATAGGATCTTGATATAGAAATAGTTATTATATTGATTGTGATGTGATATTATAAACATGAAATATCTGGAATTAAATCGTTTGTGGGGTTTGTTTTTATATTTCGATATATTTAGAGCAGTATTTATTAATATTGTTATTATTCATAGTTTTTAATTTTCTAGTTATTAATTATTTGTTGTTGTTTGTTATTAAAATGGTTGTTAAACAATCGCATACAAATATCATTGTAAACAATTGTAATCAAAAACATTTTTCCTGTTATTTTTGATACTTAAAATACTTGTGATTAATTTTAAAAAGTGTATATAGAGGTATGAGGATTTCAAAGTTTATAACTACAAATATGAATTAGTTAAAATTAAATTGTTTCTGTATGTTGTCGTTATGATACGTTTTAAACAATATTTATCAATATTATTTTCATATAATCAATCTATCTGTAGTGTTTTTAAATTTATCCTTAAAGCCAGATCGTATCTGTCTCACCAGAAAGCTCCCATGATAAGTTAATAAGTGATTATGTTTTATAAGATATTATATGTATATTATAAACGATACTGTGATGTAATATTTAGCTTAATAGGATTTGCCCATTCCCAGTGGTATTTTGTGATATTTTTCAGGTTTTAAAATTATTAGATACCAATGGTTACATTGAAAAGGTACATTAACACTGATGTCCGAAATACTTTTGTTCACACAATCTTACTACTTTGTGTTATAAGTAAAGACCGGATTAAAAGGCACAAAAAAGACGGAAAAAGGCACTTAAAAAGGCATGAAATTTTGGTAACAAAAGCATTAAAAAGGCATAAAAATTAGAAATCTTTCGATTGCTGTACCTAATTAATAATGTATTTTAATAACGTTTTCATTAAAAAATACATCGTTAAACTAAACATTCATATATAATTATTAAATCACTAATCACGAAAAGAACTAATTGTAAATATTTAAATGCTGTTCTAAATGTCCCATTGTGAAGTTGTGTCTTCCCTCACTTAACGTATTCTTGTAAGCCGAAAAACCTCTCTTCACGTCCACACTTGTCCATCCACAATAAATCCAGTAACAATTTCACAACTTAAAATTGATGCAAATTTTTGTAATGTGCAAATCCTTCATTTTTACACAGAACATCATTAAATTAATTCGTAATTATTTGGCCAATATGTCCTGGTACGCTATACGTGCTGTCTTGAAACTTTTTAATCATTTCTACTGCAGTCACTTAAGGTAAATCCTGTTTTTCAAGTGATTTTATAGATTCACTTATATAACTGTAATAGCTTTTTATAAATGCCAAATTATTTTGTAGCTCCACTTCTTTTAGGACGGCCTGGCAATCTTGTATTGCTTTACTACTTGTAGCCGGAAATTCATTTAGTAATTGTTTAAAATGATCTAAGGCGTTTGTGTAGTATATAGCGGCATCTAGCCATGTTCCCCATCTTGTTAGAACTGGTTGTGGTGGTAATGGGGTATTTGGTAACCTCTCTCTAAACAATTTTACCCTTAAAGGGGCTTTAACAAATATTTGTTTACCTCATTTTATTAATTTATTAACTAATGGGAACTGTAACCTTATAGTTTCTGCTACTCGATTAAGCCCGTGTGCTAAGCAAGTACAATGAATTAAATTAGGGTAAAAGATCTTCATATTAGTCGCAGCTTTTACCATGTATGCCGCTGCGTCTGACACCATCAGTAAATTTTTATCATTCGGTACCGGCTCCGGTAAGAAAAAATGCGTTAATTCGTCGTGAATAAATCTTGTTACCGTATAATTATTTGTTTTACTTAATTCTTTGGAACTTATTAGAAAACTTTTTGACGAATTTTCATCACTTAATACTCCAAGTATTAAATTTGCCACGTATCGTCCACATACATCAGTTGTTTCGTCTACACTTATCCAAATATAATTATTTCCAATAATATTTTTTATTTCTTGAATAACTTCTTTGTAGACTGAAGTAATATAATTTCTGCGGAGATGGTTTGTAAAAAAGTTTTGAAATATTTATTTGTCACTTGATGGATTGGTATGTTTGCTTGTATCAAAGCTTTGCAAAGATCAAAATTGAATTTTGATTGTTCAGTGTAGCCGGATGTTGATGCCAGAGATTGTATAGCTGTACCTATAGTTTGTTGTTTTTTTGATCGACTTTTAGTCAGTTTTAATTTTTCCTGATGCAATGATGTTTTGACATGCTGAATTATGTAGTATTTCTTGTCACAATTAATCTGTTAACAGTAATTTAATAACGTCAGTATTTTATAATATCTTCCATAATTATTAAACAATCAATATATTGTTCTGTTAATTTTAGTGATCGAAGTACTACATTGAATCAATAGTGAATTTTATTTCTAGTGAATTTTGGGACATGCTATTCTTTATAATTTCCAATTTTTACCGTAAAAAGATTTAAATTTCGGTTTTAAATATTTAAAAATCTTTGGTATTATACATAATATAATCATTATTTAAAAATATAATTAATATAATTGTTTTTACTCGATTAACTCCATCAATACTTACGAGTTTTGAACAGGCTTGGCAAAATAAACGATTGCGTTCATATTTCAATTCCTTGTAATCTTTAATCCATTCTTCTACGGTTGGCTTTTGTTTCGGCATTGTACTACGCAAGAACTTTACACTGTCACTCGAGTAACTTTAATACAACTAAATGAATTGAAGAGTCGACGCAAGTCAAACCACATACGGGGAATCCCGTTTAAGACGACACGGCACAACGGGGAACTCCAAAGCTTAAGTTCGGATCGATGAAAAGCGCGGATCTTACGTCAGACGGCATAATTTCATAATTCAACCAATTTTTGGGAAAAGACGCCAAAAAGTTGGAAAAAGGCTTTAAATAGGCATTAAAAAAATAATAGGCATGAAAATTCAAAAAAGGCAAAAAATTCATAACTAACCTGGTCTTATTTCACTTATTTTTATCTGATTCGTAAAGATATTTAAATATATTTGTAATGCCTTTAATTTTGAGCATAAGCATATTTTCTATAAATCCGGTCTTTAGTTATAAGTATATCAAATCCAACGTCTAGCCCGCAAGTAATCCCAGCGATTTGATGAGACATCAATCCTTACAGGATATGATAAACGTATAATGCACGTATATTACAGGCGAAACCCAATACTTAATCGATCAAGAAGAAATTGTTAATTGAACTAAAATTAGAACTAACACTAGCTAGCATAAAAACGGTTACTAGGACTAAAACTAGAAACATTCAGGTTTTGCCAACCTTCTTTAGAAAGATCCATGATATAAAATGAATGATACTATTTTATAACAATGTATTGGGATAATTAAACCGGATTTGATAAATTAACACAAAATCATCAGTTTTAGAAGATTTTAAAAGACCTGCAAAAAGTCCTCGGCGAATTGAGGATAAACGATTTTATATGCAAGTGGTCATAGGTTTAGACTTTCTGTGATATAAAATGCAGGATACATTCCAACATCGCCAAGGTTGCTTAAGGACGAGACTGTAGATTTAATATGTTAACACAATCATCAGTTTTAGAAATTTGAAAACCTCGCCACCAAAAGGCCTCGGTATTTATGAAAAATATGAAAAGTCACAAATTAAAAACGTCAAAAAATATTAAAAAATTTCAACGTTGTTATTAAAAAAACAAAATCAGATTTTATTATCAATTCGCTATTTCTATAGAAGAAATGCTGTATGCAAATGAAGTTGTTCTTAAAATCCTTTAAAAAATATTCGATCAATCCGGAGCTGTTTATTGCATCATAAAACCACTAATTTGGTTTCCTTTTTATCATATTACGTTACTTAATCGTCCTTTTGCATTAAATAACCGTCACTTTCAGCGGCTGGTGCAGAATAAAAATACTTTCATTGTGAAAAAGATGTTTCTCATAACAACAGTAACTCTCATACTTGCTGTCAACATATTTTCTGTGTCGCTAACGCAATTTGACGAAGAATTAGACGAAATTGAAGGATCTGGTGTTATAGAGGATGACGGATTTGCTGATATGGAAACAAGTTCCGAAAGTAAGAAATTGAATAAAGTTTTAATAATCAAGATAATGTAATGTGTATATATTTACAGGAAAGCCATTTACAGCTAGTTATCAAAATAATGTTAAACTTCCTGGTAGGTGTTTTTTTTTATATTTTATTCTATAATAATCAGTATGTGTTTATTAGAGATCTACGGGAAAAGTGTTTTGGGAAAAACTCTTAATATAAATGACACGTTTGGTAAATAATGGTTACCAAGGAGACTCAGACTCAGTAACATCAATTTCGGATTTTTGTGCAGTTGCAAAAATGTATTTATAAAAATCTCACTTAAATCTGCATATTATTTTTAGTGTGATGAAAGACCATGTAATTTTTTTTAACTTTATCATAATTTCAATTTCATTTGAAAATTTTGTCCTAAATCGTCAATTAAACGTATTTCTAACTTACTATGAATAAAAGCACAGTAAAGTTATTATAAAGTTATTATAGTAAATGTTATTTATCTTTCCTACGTTGGTTTTATAATTTCTTGTTATTTAGCAAAATTATGATATTAATTACAAACATAAACGCTGTTTCACAAAGTAATAATCTTATTGAGTAAAATATTTGTTTCTATCGCATTTTCAATATCTTTAAAATTACTCAATGATGTGTTAGATGACAAATTAGAAGATGAATATGGAATACCTGGTAATAAATTTGCTCACATAAACGTTACAGGACAAACGTAATTCATTTAATACATGAAGTATTTAATTTAATATTTTAAACTGATGCGTAAATAATAGCCTTCACATTTTGACACAGGTTATTATTGAGTAAAAACCAGTTAGAATTAATAATTCCTTGGCATTGTGCAGACAACAGTAAGAATCATCGTTTAATTTGTACAAGATGTTTCGCAAAACAACAACGATACACCTTCTCACAGTAATATCTTTGTACGTTACTTCCGGATTCCCAGTTAATACTAGATTTAGTGACGGATTAGAAATTATCCCAGAACAGAATATTTGTAATCGATTCGGTCATGTTCAAAGGGTGAACCTTCATTATTATTGGGAGATATGTAAATCACCTCCTGACAACAATGGTAATTTTCCTTTTAAAATTAAAAAGAAAATATAAAAAGATGTTTGTATCAATTTATTTTAGGTAATCGTAATTATTCTGTGTTGTTGTATGCAACAGATGGAAGTGCTAGTGGAGGAGTTGCAATTCCAAGTAAGTAAAGTGTGCTTATTTTGTTGCTTAACTAGCAAAAATTATCCTTAATTTTAAGGTATGAAGGGAGAAGATGTTTATGGGAAACCTATTCCTGCAAATGAAACGTTTGATAAATAAATAAAACTAAAGGAAAAATTGTTATAAAGTTTATACAATCGAAATAGTTGAAAGTAAATTAAATCGTTTTTCTTTTAATTTTAAAATTATTTTTAGTCATTTCGATCAAAAGCATTTAATTTATCTCCTAATTTGCCGTAAATAACAGCCAGCAGAAATAATTTGGTGATATAGCATCCCAGAACGAAGAAGATACGTAATAGATATTCAAATTTATTTAAACCGCATCTGAAATTTAACCTTGCACGTTCTAAATTAAAACTCTCGAAGATGAATTATGATAACTAATAAACTATGAATTCACGGTTAGAATTTTTCTTACTATTATTTTGGCTCTTGTACAGTTACCACAAAAATGATGAATAATCTCGACATTGTATACGATCTTGATATATGAATAATTATATATTTGAATGAAAATATATTTAATTATATAATTGTGGGGTTTGTTTTTATATTTATAGTTATTTTATATATTAATATTATTTTTATTTATAGTTTTTAATTTTATAGTTATTAATTATTTCTTGTTGAATGCGTGCAAAATTTACAAAAGAATCGCTTACAAATATCATTGTAAACAATTTTAACCAATAACATTTCTTCTATTTTTATTAAAAAGTTTAAAATAAACTTTCTAATAATAAAGTTTCTAAATAAACTTTATTAAAAAGATTATTTAGAGATGTGAGGAATTTAAAGTTTGTAACTATAATGTGAATTAGTTGGATCTAATTTGCTTCTGAATATTGTTTGTATGATATGCTTTAAACTATATTTACATTAAATATTAAACATATTAAACATCATTTTCATCTATGTACCATCTATGTATCAGGAGTTTTTTTCTTAAAGTCAGACCGTACCTGCCTCATCAAAAAGCTCCCTTGATTAGTCAATAAGTGATTATGTCACATAAGATACTATATGTTTGTTATCCACAATAATGGGAAAAGTTCACTACTAGGCTATGTAATGTAATATTCTACTTAATAGTGTTTGCACATTCTCAATGACATTCTGTGATATTGTTCTTAAAAAACCCTTCTTGCGTATATCAAAGAAAAAATATATGTCAAAAATTGCAGTCATTAGATACCAATATTGATGAATACATCAATACTGGGTGTTCGAAATACCTTTGTTCCCATAACCTTACTACTTTGTGCGGTAAGTATATCAAATCCAAACCCTAGCCCACAAACAATCCCGGCGATAAGAGAGATCACTCCTGAAAAACGTATACAGTTGACATCCAGAATTTAGTTGATCAAAAAAATTGTCATGAAGTTTATAGAGCTTCGTCAGCAATGCGACCTCCACAGTCTGTAATTTAGCTCACTATCCATGATATGAAATGAATAATAACTTATTCAACATCGCCGATGTCACTTGCGAGTAAGGCACCAGATTTCATAAATTAACACAAAATCATTAGTTTTGGAAGATTTTAGCACCTCGTCTGTAAAAAATCTTGTCTGTAAAAATCTAAACGTATAAATCTCAATTATGACAACATACTTACACTCAAACTTATGAGGCCGCTTACAGGTGACATCCAGAATTTAGTTAATCAAAAAAAATTGTCATGAAGTTTATAGAGCTTCGTCAGCAAAGCGACCTCCACAGTCTGTAACTTAGCTCACTATCCATGATATGAAATGAATAATAACTTATCCAACATCGCCGATGTCAATTGCGGGTTTTCGCACCTCGTCTGTAAAAAATCTTCGGCGAATTAAGGGTAAATGGTTTCATATGCAAGTGATCATGTATTTAGACCACTTCCCAAAAATCTATTTCGTAAGATATGCAGATTAATACATGAACCAGAATCTGATCTACCAAATCCCAACAATCCTAATCTGCATTGCGATACGAGGAGCAATATTAGGAAATTATGATAGCATAAATTTTATAATAACTAAACCAAAATCAGTATTCGTGGATTTTATAAATACCAACCCATCGGCATACCACTGAATATTTAGCTTATAATTTAAGCAAGGTAATTCAAAAATTTGTACTTGAAAGGTTTTTCTATCTAATAGGCGACAACGTTGCAAATATACAAAAATCATTCAAATATATTCAAGAAAAGTATAATCATATGATTCCATCGGGATGTCTAGCATACATATATTTCATTTACGGTGCCGTGAAATACTGACATGTATTCAAGAATTCATGAACACTGTAATTGCAACTGCAAAAAAAATTAAACCGTTAAATGCATTATTTTATCAATATTAATAAAGAAAGAAAAGTGAATATTGTGTCTTGATTGCCTCAACTGCTTAAAAAATAAAAAATGTCACTTCAACCTAGCAATAAAATAAAAAGCTTTTGAATTACTACCTGTATATATGAAAAGAAATTTATTAGGTGATATCATTTTGGCCTAAAATTGACACGATTTTTCGTAACGATGAATAACTTTAAAAAAGGACGAAAATGATAATAGGAAGATAGATTCTTTATTGTGCCATTAAGAAAATTTCTTTTATACTCATCACAGCAAAAAATATAAAAATAATAAACATAAATAAAAAGAATAAACATTTACTTGTCTTTATAACATTAACTTGTTGGTATTTATTACATAAAAGTAAAATGTAAGGAAGATTTTTTAAAAAACTATGACAAGTTTTCGTTTTTGAAATACACCTTGTATCTCTGAAACCGAATAAGTGGTTTTCGCCATTAAGTGTTATAAAAATAAAGCCTCAGAAAATATCATTTTTCCTCTATCTACACTGTGTACATAAAGTATGGAATATTGGTATATTTCGATATAAGTGCTGGGAAAATTCTAAGAAATAAAAAGGCTTGCAGATCGATGATATATCTTTGAATGTGCAATTTATGATAAAATTGAAATGTGCAGGTATCTCAGAATTGAGGTAACACGCCTGAATTGGCGTTCTTAATTAGGGTCCGCCACTTTGTTTCATTTATAGATTCCACGTTATATTTTGAAAAATGTTCATCTATGCCAATTATGGGGTACACATATACAATTTAATTATTTCAAAAGTTACTGAAAAAATGTGTGGTGATAAATACAACATAGATGTCCAGTCATTTTTTTCTAAGAATGACACCGGAATTTATATCGAATTGATTCCATTCTTCATGTACACACTGTATAGTACTGTAAATAAGTGTTCAGTCCATATTTTGACCAAGGTATTTAGTCTCAGGTCGGTCCTGGGATTTCATGAAAGAAATGATTAGTACGGGATCGGTAAGAAGTCCCGTGATTTTAAAAACCTTGAAATTAAGAAAAAATTAAAATGTCTAGAAAGATGGCTATTTTGTAACGCCAGTTGTTTTGTAATGATAATGCGCTCGGTATTAAAAGATAAATTTTTAAAAGCAACTTGGAGAATCTTTAAATCCATTTAATTTATTTTTTTGAAATTCCTGCTTTGTGGTTTTGTTATCTTTTTTGAAGCATTTCAAGTCTTCTGCAAACAATATTATTTATTTTAGAAGCAGTAGATCGAGTCCTTGGCAGCATTTCAAAACTTCTGCAAGCAGTGTCAAGTCTTCTGGGAGCGCTTCAAATCTTCTAGAAGCAGTGTAGTCTTTTGGAAACATTTCAAAATTTCTTTTCAAGGATCACCATTTCAAGGACCACGTCGGCGGTGCTATATTTTTTTCTAGAAGCACTGCAAGTCTGTTGGAAGTATTTTGAGTCTTCTGTAAACAATATCAAGTTTTGGATCTAGAAACATCTCAAGTCATCTAGATACAGTATCAAGTCTTCTAGAGACATTACAGGTTTTGTGGAACAGTATCAAGTCTCCTAGAATCATTTCAGATCTTCTGGAGGCGATATTAAGGAAAAGTCTTTATTCACAATACGTGTTCTCCGATAAATACATTCGTAGCAGATACTTGGATTGAATTGGGAAGAAAGAGTTGATATTGAAAATGGAAACTTCAATCTAGATAACATCATTAAGGATTTAATATGGATGCTTGCGTACTCAGCGCAATTATAATGTTGTTTTGCAAACGTATATTGATTTTGGGGCTATTTTCAGGGATCCCGAGACCTTCAGTACAAGTACTGAGATTTAAAGCTTGGTCTCGAATCCCGAAAACATTTTTCGTCCACGGAATTGGACACACTAACTGTAAACCCGACGTTAAATTGTAGTTGTACCTGGTCCCAAATGTTGCGTAGTATAGCGCATACGTACAACTATCGAAACAATCTACTCGTCGTCTTTGATTCGGGGCCGTTTTCCGATACACGATGAGAAGTACACGTAACTAGCTAAGTGCAGTCTTCATATACATTACTTCCTACTTGCCAAGTACTGTTTAATTACTTGGCAAGTAGCGTGTAGTGTGCATCTGGCTTTAGATACATACCGAGTATAGACGCAAATTATAATATACCTGGTACTTGCCCATCACCGTCGAACATCTATATCTACTGATACAAAATGTTATAATCAATGTAAAAATACCTAAAAAGGTAGCAAATTGACATTATCATTAATTTGTATCAAATTATCATCTTAAGTGCATGTAATGGGTGTAATTTCAGGGATTCAAATTATACTAAACACTTATCTCGTAATGAGTTTAAAGCTTTCCAATTAATGGATACTGTTAGATTGGCTGGTATATAATTTAAAAAAATATTTTTCTTTGAATAAGTAGAACAAATTTCTCATAGTTGTTTTTATATCGTGTCAAAGTACAATATCCGCATTCAATTTTGTCATCCCGCATCGTTACACACTGTTTGTTACGGCGTGATAAAATCGGCCGCGTTCATTTCGGCACATTATACAGCCGTTTGGCGAACGCCGCCACGCCGCGTCGGGGTCTGTGCTTTTGGGGTGAGCATCGCTACGCCACCCTCCTCCTCATGATATTGCCTCATAAAATTAGATTAGATTAGTAGTGTTTGTAACGTTCTGGTCTGTCTCAACGATGAATTTCTATTCTGCATGTCTAACGCTAAATGTGCCTCCATGGAAACTGATTTAATCAGTTTCTAATCACAAGGCATTTTAGATTTATTAAAACGTCGAGTATACAGAGCGTCGCAAAAAATGTTTAAAAATCGTTTAAAAATTTCTCTTTTTGAGTTGATTTTTAAAACTTGTGGACTAAAATACTAAATGTAAATAGAAACCCTACCGAGTCCCAATTAAATAGATTGCCGAGGCACAAGTGCACGTACCAAGTACATTCAGGTTTTGGGGAGGTTTAAAGGTGGGGATCGGAGGGGTAATCTCTATCAAGGTATATTATTCCGTGGCATGTCTAGCGGCAGTAACGTTTTTCCAACGGAAACGCGACACGGAAAAGCGAGCTGGAATGAGACGGAACACGTCCGGACGATGCGAGGTGGGGGTGAAGACCTGGGGGTCCGTGGGGGGACGGGGCCGGATTACCTGCCCGCACGGGCTGCAGCGGCCCGCAATAAAGAAGGTACCGGAATAATTCATGCCGAGTGTATACGGTTATGGCCGAGCGGGGCTTCCATCCGCTAATGGAACTCTCATACGCGCCCCCTATTTTATTATAACGCCCGGCTAAACGTCTCCCCACGAACTAAGGGAGACTTTGGGCATCGCCCGATTAAGACCAAATTATCTTCACCAAATTTTAAAGTATCTATATAAATATAATAATTTACTAGGACACTAACAAAATTACCAAAGCTACAAAGTTTTTAAAGTTTTATGTGTAAAATTATGATATACCTCTTTTCTGATACACTCTAATAAATAAGTCTCGTTTTTTTCTTTTTAATTTTTTTGATGGTTATATAGTCCTCTGTGGCAGATGTTTTAGTTAACCCCGCTTAGTGAGAATTTAAGAGTCCCGCGAGCGGATCCGGTACTGGGACACGCGCACCCCTCGGCTTTTTGTCAAATAAATTTACATAAGGAGCCGCCCCCGGGCTATTATTATTTACTCCAGGCTATAAATATCAATGCGGCGCGCGCGTCTTTTCCGCGACACGGCGGCGGCACGGCGCGTCGCGACGCCTCTCCCGAGGCGCCGCTCCCAAGGGACCACGGCGGCGTCCTCGGCCCGGGGAACGCCAATTTATCATGTCCCTGAGTAGAACACCTGCTCCACCAGGCTGCTCCGGACGCCGGTGTGCCCAGATTCTCAAGTAATTAAACTTTAGATTGACAAATACCGGAGTCGGCCGTAATTTTTATTCATTGCTTTTATTGATCTACCAGCTTCCGGAGGGAATTCACCGAAATCTTTCAGGGATTGTTAAAAAGATCCAAGCAGATGAAGAGCAAGGATTTGAAAAGTATTGGTCTGAACCTTTGCTATACAAAGTATAAATCCACTTTTATCGTTTTTTAATTCAAGAGCAAAAAGAATCAAATGCAAACTACTTTTTGAAACTCCCCTTCTTGAAGCTCACAGACTACATCATACCTACTTTCTTAAACAAACTATATTTTGGCATTGAAACGATATTCCAGAGTAATCTAAACTAGGACAAAACGTTGGTCATGTATAGTGATGGACCAAAGAAGGCTGTAGGTTTTGGAGCGGAAATTGTCTGGTATGATTTCTACCTGTGCCTTTCTACTTCGAGTCATATTGCACAATAGTGAACATAGCAACCAATGTGATCATCGACTCTAAAAAGTTGGCAGATAGATTGTAATCTGCATTGATGGCAGACAGGCTATGCTGGCGGTTTTTAGGCAGCAAACTGTATCGTCGTTGTTGAAGTGCTGTCGGTAATCTGTTTCAAAACGGACACAATAATGGAATAAAGATATATGATTATTCGGACGGGTTGGTGACACGAGCGGCTAATAAGTCACCGATCTCCTCTGAACCGGTTGTACCACTAGCTTACAATTAATATAGCATTACAGCTGGTAAACTCCATCTACAATCGAGCTTTTCGCGATAGATAGGATGAGAGAACGTAGCTACTCTTCTCCACCTCAACAGAAAGAGTTCTACTCAGCTTCCAAGAAAATTGAAAAGTAATTGAAGGCTCACACTTCCTGATCGGACACTGCAGGTGACATAACCATGTTCTACATGAAGCTTGCAAACAGATCTCTCTGTAGAGGGTATGATGGAAGACGATACAGTAAGTTATAATAATAATAATTCTTTGCCAACAATGATACCAAAAAATAAGTACATTCAATATAGAAAATCAAAAATATATACATTATGTACAAAAAGTATGGAATAATGGTTCTACAGCCTTAAGTTCAACTTACATTTAAACAAATTACTTGAAACCATTTTTCACACATCTTGGTGTACAAATGAATAAAAATGGTGACGACAGTTTGAGTTACGACATGTGATGAGTGTGTATTTTAAATGCAATATCCTGTATAATTTAAGGGTTTTGGATTCTTCTTGATAAGGTGTTGCAAAGTGCCATAAGCTTATCCTTTAAAATATTATTAACTATTTTTATTTAAATAATAACTTAAGGTTTTAATGCTGCATAGTTTTCTAGATATTAATACTTTTATTTAAAAAGATTTGGTATAACGACAGCCAAATTAGACCAATAAGACAGTTTAAAGAGAAATGGTACATTTAACGGAAACAAAACGAATTATTAGTTTAACATTGGTTGTTTCTGGAGCTCGTACGAGAACGACATGTACGTGTTTTATTTAAATACATCCAAATCGACATTCAAAGAGTGAATCGGTTCTTGGTAAATCTGTAAACCGTTTTAGGGAGACAGGTTATGTAAAAATACCTATGTATTGCAACAAACGATAAATGTTTAATCAAAAACTGAGCAATAATGAACCATATTTACCAAGCTTAGCTATACACTAAGCTTCATAATCATTAAAACAAAACTAAACTCGATCATATAACCTGTCTCGTAAAACTAAAGATCTAAATTAGAACTAACACTAGCACTATCGCTAGAACTATCACTAGGACTAACACTAAATATAAAACTATAAACATTCGGTTTTTGCCGTGCGTTTTTTGAAAAAATGTTTGACGTTTCGGATGCCATGTTGCAACCTTCTTCAGAAACTGATTCGAAGTGACCACCACTTCGAAAGTTTCTAGTTCTAGATCTAGTGTTAGTCCTAGTGATAGTTCTAGTGTTAGTGTTAGTTCTAATTTTAGTTCAAGTATCACCGGTCGTGAAAGCCTACGTGCTTAAAGTAGAGAATCACATAGAAGGCCCTTCAATTCACAAGAAAGAAGATTCCTGTTACAATAAAGCCCCTTCAATGATCTAAATGCCTTACTACAAAGTATACCCATATGACCAGAAAAGACAGCAGAAGTTTTAAATATTAATGGTTGATTTAAAATATCAACATTAATGTCAACTCTACCAACATGTAACGCACCCTTTTCAGTAAACATGATATTTTGCGTTTTATTAGGATTAATTAATAACGAATGTTGCTCAATGAGAGCACACAGTTGCTGTAATTTACACTAGTTACTCGACGCACACATCCAGCAACTCATGCAGAAAGGAGCTACAGTACAGCTGCAAATCATCCGCGTATAAATGATACGAAAGGGCATTCAAATCTGAAAACAAGTTACAAGTAAGAATTGTAAAAAGTATGGGTTTCAAGGTGAACCCCTCTGCCACATCAAACGCAATTACCATAGAAGACGAGATTGTATCATTCACCCTAACGGACTGCCACCTATCCTGAAGATAATTCTGAAACAACTCAAAATACCTACTCAAAATACTAATATTAGTAAGATATCATATCTTACTAATGACGTCGAAACCGGTTTTGTAAAAAAACAATTTGCAAGAAAAAAAGCTGTATATTTTATTTATTTAAATAAAATTTTACATACTTGCAACATGGAAAACAATAATTACAGTCATGAGTAAGGTCCAACAGTGCAGCAGCACAGCTATAGTGTTTCCTGAAACCTGATTGTCTGTCAGGAAGAATATTATTCCCATTCAAGTAGCCACACTGCTGTTCAATAGTATTGTTACAGGCGTAAATCTGGAGTAACAAGACCATACTTACAGACAGAGATATACCGACTCCCGGAGAAAATGTGACACAAAACGTCAAGTATTCGAGGACAGCACAACCTTATCATATCCAAAGAAATCCCATCAGAACCAATACCACCAAATTTTAAGGATCATAATATATTCTCAATTTTATTAGCTAAGACTTTCTTCAGAAACGGGTTCGAAGTTTCTGAAGAAGGTTGCAACATGGCATCCGAAACGTCAAAATTTTTTTTCAAAAAACGCTCGGCTAAACCCGAAACTTTCTGATTTTAGATCTAGTATTGGTCCTAGTGATAGTTCTAGTGTTAGTTCTAATTTTAGTTCAATTAACACCGGCCATGAAAGTCACGATAGCTAATCGTTTTAGGAAAAGGAATGATTTTATCAATCATGAGTGTGCAGTTAATCAAAAAGTGATGCGAAGATCCAAGATCATCAGTATCAATCTGAACAACCAAAAAACCCTCCGACACGAAAACCAAATCAGTTAATGATTCAATCAGTCGATTATGTTGTTTGTGACACTCCCAATCTTACGTTCTTAAAGGAATTCATTTTTGGAATACTATGGCTCCAAGTTTGAACCTATGTTTATTATATCATACATGTTCGTTCTACATTAAGGATCATGAAAACATGATGCTGGTTTTCTGACTTTTGAATAAACTGTTAATTGGAGTTGTAAAACCCAACCCAATGCAACCTAATCCCCCTTGAAATTACATACAAACTTTTTGAAATTTGTCCATCAAGTTTTCTACTAAAGTATCTCATATTAGTATATCTTGAGTATGAGACACCTTATTAATATGGTGTCCAAACCTGATTAGGTTAGGTTGTCATTGCTATGAAGTTTGTTATTAGTTGAGGATAAATTTCCATAATAAATACGCCACATTTTCTGATTTTAGTTTAGATATTTCTTCAACAAAATCATTGTGGCGATAAACTTTTCAATAAAGTTTTACAGCTGAATATTGCTTAGTTTGGGCTTAACTTCAACGGATCTCTTAAAATATTCATATTAAACATGTAGTAAACCGATTTAATGGATTCTGTTGTAACAGTTAATAACGAAAACTACTTTCTTAAGTTCATATAACAGGTTCTGTATTTAACCGGAAAGTAGTCTTGCAGTATAATTTTTTGCCATTTTCAATTTACTAAGATTTTAAACTTTGTTTGTTCTAGAAGAATAAACAAAGTACGACGTTCCTCGATACGTGGTTATAGTGTTGGGTTGTGAAAAACGTTCAATTTGGTTAGTTTCCAAATAAGATCATCTTTGAATTTTGTTATTGACTCTTTTTATTTACAACCTGTATTGCTTTCTGCTGCTAGAATATGTTTTCGATTACGTTTTCTATTGGTTCTCAATGACCAGCTACGAAATACTAATGTAATAATTGTCCGCGTAGATTGTACGTTCTTTATGTTACAGGTTGTTAACCAAAGAAAGAACTACGTTTTCAAAATTGCTGATTTTGTACTTTGTCTCCCTTCCACAATAAACACAAAATTATATGTGTATCTGTTGTCAAGACATAGATTATGTAGTTTGATGCCAAACTGGTGCCTTTTATTACTAATATATTGGCGAAAACTTAGGCGTCATCTAAAAGGTACTAGGATTGCATGTATACATACTCCTGAGGTTTTTGTTTTCTCTTGGAAAATTATAATTAATAAGATTGCCAAAGGAGCAACTTTTTGTAACCCACCTTCAGCTATTACTTCATTATCATGAAAATTGAATGATAATGAAGAAATTATCTAAATTATGAAGAAGAAATTAGATATTTGATTTTGTTCAAAACACTTCCGAATGAATATCCATATCAAAATACCAATGAAACAGTAAATTTCCTCTTTATTTGTATCATGCCAATCGTGAATCTTGGCAATTTCATATCCTATTTGCTAATCTATTTAATTTTAAGATTTGCTTCTGTCAGAATTGATATCTCTAGCATTTGTTGTGTCAGTTGCTGAATTCACCAGAGGCTCAATGAAACAAGCAGAATCAATATGAAAATTATTGTATGTGTGCCTCTCTCACATGCGATACAGAAAATTATTCATTATCTTTTTTATATTATTATTATTTTATAGTATATGTATAAATGTTTAAAATAAGATTAAGAGGCATTTTTTGCGTCAACTATACAGAATCGTTTATAGTGTCACCAAAAGTGTATTCGTACGAGTAAAAAGAAACACGTATGAATGTAAAAGGTAAACAAAGTGATACTGGAGAGCTCATCCACTTCGTCGTCTCTTCCGAGCAGCTACGCCGAGCGGCAAATGTTGAAGGTTTTCCAGGCATTTAGGAGATAGCACTAAAATATTGAGAGTCCCAGTTATATATGCAACATCGGTACAGGGTATAAAACTACCCGCTATTGGCCATATCTTAGCATTACTGGCGTCCCGGTCAATCCACCCGGGAAAAACAATTTCACCGGAGTCGCACCCGTGCTCCTTTTTACCCCCGCGTCGACGACGAGCCACCCCTTGAAATATGTCGCTCGCCCCCTGGCGAGATTTTTCTTTTCCCCGTCGATCTGTTCGTTCGTTTCTCTTCTCTTCACTCACCTCTACTCGCCACTTGTTCGGGCCCATTGTTTGTCACTTTTTTGTTGTTGTGTTTGTTTTAACCCCTCTCGTGCCGGATTAACCTGGTTTACTTCCGTTTGCGCCTGCTAATTAGCAACAACGCTAATGAGATGCCCTTTGTCGATGTTTTACGCTTCGTTTATAAATCGAACAATGCGAAAGGATTTTGTGCACAGTGCTATAATAAAGTAATGGTTCAATGCAAACGTTGTTTTAATAAAGTATATCCAACTTTCGTTTCAAATGTTTGTAATTTACAATTTTTCTTTTCTCATTTTAATTTTTTGTTATTTTTTTCTAATATTGAAATCTGCAAGCTGCGGGAGCAATCATAGAGCGCTTTTGCAACGAGAACCAATCTTTTTTGGTTCGGTGGAAAATCATCGAGAAAACTCTCATTCTCTCCCTTTTTAACTGAAAACCAACATGAAAAATCACCCGTCCGAAACCCAGAAGAGAATCGACGCCGGCCAGAGAGCCTCAATAAGAGACATCGAACTGAAAAAGGCCCTTCGAAAAATACAAATATAGCGAGAAAAAAACATTGTAAGGGGGTAGGGGGATGAAAAAAAGAAAAGAGTGAACAACACAACTGCAGAACGGAGGCGGCGGGAACAGATAGCCAGTAATTACGGGGTTGCCGTTTCAAAATACGCCTCCCTACACGGCATCCTAACGAACGTCAAGTCCGCCTTCATTAAGTGCAAAAATGCGACTCGGCGAGGGACGACGTGGGGCGGCAGCGGGGGTTGAAAGCGACGCCGACAAACTGCCTTCGACGCCGTAATCTCTATTTACACCGTTTTGGGACTTAATTTGTTCGAACGTGACCGCCACGATTTGCCACGCAAATATGAAAATGATGAGGGCGGAGATACCGCGAAAATTGAATTTTAATGGGATGACATTCTGTTGAGAGCCCCCTTATTCTCTCTCACTCTATCTTTCTTTTTCTCGATTATGAGGACTATATTTTTGCGTATGGGACAGTTTTAAGTTTCTCCCCAAAGAATTTTTCTTATCTTTCAAAAAATGTTTTCTTTTTATTACAATTAATAGTCGCATTGTTAATACTATAAAATATGCTCACTTTCGTATGAAATTGTGGGTATGTTCATAAGGTATAAATTTAAGTATAATACATATGATGTTAGTATAAAAGGCAATGGAATTGAATGTTTGTTGGTTAAATTTAGTAGAGTGGGTTCGGAGAGTTTTCATATCAGTACTGTGTTTAGACATTCAATAACGAATTACAGAGAGTTAGTGAGCGTTTATCTGAATCTGAAAATATTTTTTGCCTTGAAGACTTAGTTATAGATTTGATAACGAATTCTTCCCTTGTGATAAAGAATGAAGTTGACTGTGGTATTAGTGATCACAAGATGGTCTAATTGTGACGTTACGTACATCTGCTTTAAGAAAGCCCGTTTTAAAACCATACCGTGCTACAGCATCTATTGTTGTAGTTTTTTCTTGTTTGTTGAGTATGATCATTTCTAATAGGATCATCTTCCCTGGATCACCGTAGATGTAAAGACTTCAAGGAGGCTTCGGAATAATGCAAGAACTAAATTTAATCTTTATACACGTGATGTAAATTGGTAATATTTCAGACGATTGAGAAATGTAACTACTAAGATAAAATTCAAAAATTACTTACTTTAGTAATTTGTTGGTTGATAATAGATAGTGTTATGACCACTATTCAACTACTATTCAAGAGTAACTGAGAGGTACATATGTGTCATATTCGCTCTGTGCTTACTACTTGGTGCTGGTCGGTGAGACTTGTTATTCGGAAGTGTATTTGTTACCGAAGTGTGAGTCTATACTCGAGCTTTGTATTACTGTAAGTTATAGGTGAATTAAAACTGTCATGCTTCATTTTCTTGAGATTGTTTAGTTGCTTTGGTAAATTTTAAGATTATTGTAGCGATTCCGTTTCTCTGTAAGAAACAGGATTAGTGTGTTATCGCACTCTCTCCGACTCTTTCTCTTGTTCATTTTTCCTTCGCCGAGGCTTGCTTTTCTGTGTTCATGCGGGGAAAGTCTCTCTTTCCCATGTGTTTCGTGCGTTTCATTGGGGAGCGACTTAAACAATATGAAAGTCGTTATAATATCTTTTCTGAAGGATATTACAGATCTGAAATCAAATGCTCTCCCATCATCATCAGATTTTTTAATTGATTTTGATTCTGAACAAAATTTATAAAGACTGCGTTTAGGGATTACAAAACCTATTACTGGCAAGTCAAGTAATAGATTCGCATTACAAGATGTAGTAGATGTAGGCCTAAACAACTAAAGTTGTCAGATCATAATTCTTTTAAGCTTATTTTTCGTAATAAGCTAAATTTTATATCCCATAATAAATTCAAGAACATCTTTGTCTCGAATGACCGTACTCCTTTCCAGCGTGATCGTTATAGGAAAGCGAAGATTGAACTAAAAACAAGCACCGAGTCTGGTGAAAAGGGTTTAGTCCTAAAATACGTGCGAGGTATTCCCTCAGTTGTCAAAGCTTTGTTTGTCAAAACAAAATGTATCAATCTGTTAAAGTATTTACCAAAATGTTAATGGTCTTCGCACAAAAATGCGTGAATTTTATATTAACTGTTCTGATTGATGATTTGATTGCTCTACCGGAAACTAATTTAAGTTCGGATTTTGAATCTAATGAACTATTCGTGGATAAGTACAAAGTTGTGTGAACTGATCGTAAATTTGATTAGGTTGGACATAATCATCATGGTGTTGAACTGGTTGATTCTACGGATATCCAAACTTTGGTACCACTTATTGATATATTGATTCCCAACTGCGCTATACGGTTAGCGATCTTATATATAGTGTTGTATATAACTCCTGATGATCCGAAACATGATTTTTCTACGTTTTTTGGACGCCTTAGAACATAAAATTTAGAATTATTCTGTCCTTATCCTTAGTGATTTTAATGAAAAATGAAATGTGAAAAAGGAGTTATTTCGTAGTTCTTGTGACTTTCTGAACCTTCGTCTACTCAATCATGTTTTAAACTGTGACAGTCGTCTGTTGTATTTAGTTTTGACAAATAATGATCATCAGTTTGATTTGTTCATGATGATTGTTCTCTCGTCTACCAGAATCAGTATCGGCTCCCTTTTGACATTACAATGAATTTACTGACGGCAAATAATGGTTTGCCGATTTTTCTGTTTTTGGGTGATCGCTATAATTTTCGATAAGCTATTTTTCCTGACTAGTATAATGAACTCCTTTACACGGATTGGATGGCTTTCTATAGAAAACTATAAGATTTTAGATTTATTTATTACCAAGAGATTGTGTTGTAGATTCTGTGTGTAAATTCTCTTGTAGCGTACTAGCTTATGCAGATGATCTCAAACTATTCCGTCTTATTCTTTCGGACCGTGATGTGGTTACTCTTCAGTCGGACTTGGACATGCTGGCGTAATGGTGAAATTATTATCAATTAAAGATTAATATAAAAAATGCGCTGCTGTTAGTTTAACACACAAGGTGTCTCCTCTTTCATCTTCTTATTACATACAAGGTGTTTTTCCTGAGATACTATTTACTGACAACAATGTCTTGTACACATTGTGTGTGTCCCTGTTTATGACCGTTACGGAGCCATTTTATGGAATATGGCTCCGTTCTTTGGTCACCACGTTATGTCTGTCATCGGCTTATGTTAGAGCGAATTCAGAAGAGATTTCTCAAATATTTATCTCTACTGCAACGTCACAACTCTTCTGCACTGAGAGAGACTTCTCACTAGAAGAGATAACAAGTGTATACAGTTTTTACACAGGAGTTGGTGCAAGGTGAATCGGACTGTGGTTGGTTGTTGTCGCGGATCTATTTTGCGGTGCCTACGTGTTCAACAGGTAGTACCAATGGATTTTATCTGAAGAACTGCAGATCAAATATTTTAGCCAACTCCCCGGTGCAAAGGATGTGTAAATTGTGTAACAGACTAACTAATAACACAGAGTAAGAAAGTTTTCAGTTTAATTTGTTTTGTAGCATGTGTTATTTTTCTATTTTTTTATAATATTATCCTGTTACTGATCTTTGTTGGGCAATGAAGTGAATTATTGTTAATGTTGAGAATAGTTACAGGCAGTTATGCAATAATCTGGGAAGAGTGGGCATTTATAGGAATAACCCAGATGAAACGAACACATTTTAGCCTGGTCTAGATTCTTGTGTCGATCCAATAGATGGTCAAGATTTAAAAGTTTTTAAAATAAAAAATGAAGTTGAATTAACAATTTATTACTCATATTGTGAGACAGCGATTGTTATTGATACCTGGACCTTTATTGCTTTTTATATACACTAAAACTAAACTATTGCAAGATTTAAGGTACTGCACGGAACGTATGTATGCTGATTATACGCAGCAGCATATGTCTTTAGCGCCGAATAACTGGCAGATAGCTTTGCAAAACTTAAATAGTGACTTAAACTAATTATATCAGTTAATACTAAAATATAATCTTCACTTAAATCCTTTTAAATCACAAGCTATTTTATTCGATAGTGCTTTAATAGTCAAGTCACTTATCTCACAATTTGCAATTAGGATAATAATAATTTTACTATTCCGATTTTTGAAAGTCTAAAATACTTGGGTGTTATCATGGATAACTCAGTACTATACCATCATCGCCACCCTTTGTGTTAATATTTTGCATATTCAAAGAGTGCAGAATGTTTGCTTGAGATTTGTATACATTATTCGAACGGTTGGTTAAAAATGATCAATAAACGCAAATTGATAAGGTTCTGTCTCTATCATACGATTTCAATCACATTTAATCTGAAAAGCAAAATAAGACATCGTTACGATGTGCATAAACTGAATACGAGGTTTAAAGGCTTAATTTCTCCACCTAAATTTAAGTTGTCATTGTTTAAAAAATCATTCATGTAACAAATTTCAGTTCAGTGTTTCCAAAAATTACTTCTACATAAATGTGATAATTGTGTACTGGCACAGTATAAAAATGGCGTCAATGTGTTCTTTGGAACTCCATTCGTTGTTAACAAAGATAAAAATTGTGCAGCAATCGAGATTAGCTACAAAATCATGGTACTGTTGGTATATACACATCGTCAGCTGATGTTCCACCTTGTCACAAATTTATAATCTTGTGGTATTGAATTGAAAACTAGCTTACGTTGTAACTAGCTTACCCATAGCTAAACTTAAGTGTACACCTTGTCTAAGTGATTTTCGTCCTATATCTATTATTTCCGTAATGTCCAAGCACTAGAGCGCTTGGTATATATACAAGTGCAGCGGTATTTTGATGAGCATAAAATTATCACTGATTTTCAATTAGGTTTCCGATTTAGGTTTTCAATTTAGTCGTAGCACGAAATCGGCGCTCATCAAAAATTACTGATGATATTAGACGTGGTTGTGATGATCGGCGTTTGACCTTATTGGTCTTGCTCGATTTCAGCAAGGCAGTTGATTTTGTTGATTATTGTTTGTTGCTGGCAATTCTATCTTCTGTAGGTTTTTTGTTGAGCTTGTGTACATGTCTTCTCATTTTCTTCGTCTGTAGTTACAAGCCGCTCCGGTACTCCTCAGGGCAGTGTCTTGGGTCCACTCCTGTTTTTAGGCTTTATAAATTTCATTTCTATAATAATTAAGTGTAACTTTCACCTAAATGCAGACGGCCTCCAAATTTATACAACCGCAGCTGTGGATGAACATGCAGCGGTAATGCGGCTTAATAGGGATCTTGCTACTGTTCTGGACTGGCCTAGAAGATGCCATGGCTTGGGTTTAAATGTAGCAAAGACTCAGGATATTGCTTTTGGATGAAGGCCTTTTGTAACAAAATTTTACTCTCTTAATAATACTAGTTTGTCACTTAATGGTAATATCATAAAATTCTCTCGAACTGTTAAAAACTTGAAGGTGACGATGGATTCTACATTGTCCTGTCAGTCCCAGATTCAGTCCATTTGTAGGTCTATTTCTATTTCTACTCCCTACGCAAACTTGGTTGTTTCCTTCCACCTATTGTTCGTCGTAACCTCTGCTACTCTTTAATTCTTCCCCTTTTGGACTATGCCCGTACCGTGAAGACCTTTCGATTGGTCTTCGTGATAAATTGAAGAGGTTACAAAATAATTGTGTGCGCTTTATCTTCGACCTGAGAAAGTATGACCATGTTACACCTTATCGTAATAACCTCGAAATGTTTACCGTTGAGAACCGTAGATCCTTCCGCATACTAACTACCTTATACAAGATTCTTTTCTCTCAATTTCCAATCTGCCTATTCATTGCATTTCAGTTTATGGCCTCACTCACCTTTCCAGTTCATAGTACCGAAATATATCATAGATTATCATACATGGTGCAAGCTATAACTCTGTGGAATAACTTAGCCACTAAGTTGCTTGTAGCCCGCAGTTTTTCCGTATTCAGAGTTTCGCTTAGAGGTCACCTGTTGTCTCAACAGTTATCTCGGACTGTTTTCTGATATTATCTGCTTATTCTTTTTCCGTTATCAGCTGACAGCTTTATTTCTTCTTCTCCAATCATTTTTCGGTTAATTCGAGTCTCTTTTCTTCTTCTTCTCTCGTATTGTTTTTCTATAACTTGACATATAAACTTATTTTTTTTACATATATTCGCAATATTAATTTCTCTTTTTTTATATACATTGCTGGTTGGGTCGTTTTGAAAACTTTGTCTCTGGCTATAAATCGACCTTTTGTTAACCTGGTATTAATGTTGAAGAATAATGTATATATATATATATATATATATATATATATTTTTTTTTTTCTATCTTATTGTATATCTTGGTGGCAATAAATTATATCGCATTGGTTATATTTGGTATTTTTGCCTTTGCCAAGTTTTTGTCAAAATCACCGAACTTGTCGCCGATTGAACATATCTGGGATATATTCAATGAATGTGTGAATTTCGACACCATAAAGGTTGCATGGAACGAGATACCACGATATGTAATTTCTTAAAAATTAGTAAATTACTTAATAGATACTATGGCTAGAAGAGTTAATAAAGCTTTCATTCTTTCTTAGTTGATAATAAAGCATTATTTTAGCGAAATTTCAAAATTGTAGTCTATTTCTTAATGGGCAATATATTTCATATGAAAGTGAGTATAAATATTACCCAGCACTTTACTTCACATGCATGCTCGTTTTTAACTCTTATCACTTATTCAAATCGCAATTTCACCTACTATGTGATCAAGTTCTTTTACTGCACCAATAAACCGATTTATACTCTTGCTTCTCGAAAGGCTTCTTTTCTTTATCTTTCTGGACTCTCGACAATTGACGTAAATTAATATTTAATTAGCGTATTTTACCGAGCGTCTGGCTGATGATAAAATGACGATAGAGCCTGGAGAGGAAATGATAAAATTGCTCGGCGCTTCGTTGCAACGCGGTTGTAAAACTGTGTCTTGATAGTTGAACGCGGGACCCTGTACACGTCGATTTTATGGCACCTTCGGCCCCCTTTATGACGAACAAGAAGACGTAGTATCCAGAAAAGTACAGGTTGTAATTAATTTCGCATGGCGTGCTTGAGTGAATTATTTACGACGCACATATTGCGTCGAAATAGGAAACATTTCGATGTTGACATAAAAAGTATCTTTTAAATTAGTTTCATTTTATATCGAACTCCTTTTAACTTTTTGGTATTCAACGTTTTCCTTAAACCAGCATCGTTCTCTAAGTGCTGTTCTTGACGTGATGTTATGCACGAGTACTCTCAAAGGAAACAACCCCAGGACTTTCTTGCATTCCCCACTCTTTTCATACTTTATTACTCGTATTTACATATTTCGACCCAAATTCCCATATTCGTTGATTTTTCTTTCTTTAAGAAATAACACGTACAAACAAATTTAATTTCCCATGGCTCTTTAAGTTATGGTTTCTCGAAATCTTGTTATGGAGGGAGGTCCGATGGTAGTGAGATTATCCGAAACCATGCCCCATATTTTATGAAACGCAGTTGCTGGGGCACATTCACACTGATACGCGTCGGGCGGAAAGTGAACGTTACATCATAACGAGTATCAATAATTTACAATTTCATTACGATATCTAGCGTTGGAGTTAATAGTGTTTGAATTAATGATTAACTGGAAGTGGCACCTACGCCCCTCGACGCTATCTCTACCATGGGGCCTACATATTCCATTGTTTATAATATTCCATCTTTATTTAATAGTTTGGTCTATCCTTGCTACTAATTGACAATAGTAAATATTTTTATAAATAATATTTAAGTAATATTTAATCATAAAACTTATTATATTCTGCTAAATATTGATTATCTCCAAAAACGCTTAAACGTTTATTATTATATAGATAAAGTCTAAACGATACATAGACATTATTATGTTTATTTCATCGCTTCATCGCGACAAAATCAATTGAATTCAATGGCAAAAACTGTTGGTTCCACAAATCTAATCAGAAGTTTGCTGGAAATTTATTCTTATGTCTGTAAATATTCGAGTATTATGGATATAGGATATGACTGATTTTTTACGTTACTGCAAAATATGCATACATTACTAAAAGACAAGGAATAGTAGTGTAATTAATCATACATTAATCATTCCAGTTTATCTATTATTATTTTAACATTAAAGTGAAAACTTGAAAATTTTTAGAATAGGTGATTTACTTTAAGAAATCTATTACTACTCAAATTAAAGTTTTCTTGATCTGCTTCTAGAGTGCATTTCTTGCTAGGAAATGCACTCTATCAACATTGTTCATAATGAATCAAAAAAGGATAACCCATGTCAGTTTAGAAGTGTGCGGAAACCGGCACAGTGAGGCCAGTTTAATGGCTTCAGAAGATGTTTTTACATAAATGTGATAATTGTGTAGTAGCATAGTATTGCAAGTGATATACTATTGGTATGTAGCAAATGTAGCAAAATTATTAACAAAAATAAAATTGTATGGAAATCGAGATAACCACAGAATACCATGGCAGTGCGGATTTACAAACATTGTCAACTAATGCACCACTTCTGCACGAATTTAAAGTCTTGTATTTATTCTTTGCCAAGTGTTCCTTAAAATTGGAAACTGTTTTCGACATAACTTCAAGTATCCTTTTGAAAACTTTATTTCTTGCAGGTCGGTTCTTATGTTCTGGAATTTTATGATTTCACAAATACGAGTTATTTATCATGATGTTCATTTTCTGGATGATTTTTCCCGTTTTTGGTGGGCAAATACGTTTATAGTTGCATGTTATGTTTATAGAGAGTATTATTGGTGCCAAAAAGTGGACGTTCGGTCAACTTTATTGTCGATATGATTACTGTTTTTGCTATTTCGACGCAAATGAACGGCTCTGTACATGTAGAAATTTAGCTTAAGGTATTAGCACTTTCTAGGAATAAAGCGAAAATTTTCAAAATCTTAAACCAAACAATTTGCGAAGCGATGGTGAATGGAAAGTGTTGATCTTTTTGGGAGACCATTTCTGGGATACGAATTATTTTTCAATTGATTAAAATAGAACATTTTATCAAGAAATAGGCACAGTATAGAGCAACATTAACCAGTCTGATCTGAAAAAAATATAATCTTTACTTCATAATGTATTCCAGCTACTCATGAACTATTCCTGTGGGGATTACCTATTCAATTTAATTCTGCTTCTTGGTAGGGTTTATGCTTGATTCTGAACTCCATCATCGACATGAATTCTGACACTCAATAATTAATAATAATTTAATTGTAACATGAGACAGGGAAATTGACTAAGAGAGGTTTGCAGCATTAATGTTTAGTGAAATTAAGATCAAATAATGCAAATGGGTATGTCTAATTAATTGACATAAACTGGTTAGTATTTATAATAACAATAACTAAATCATAATCAACTATAGCTAGGTAAATACACGAATATTAGCAATCTGATTTTGCATTGTACTCATCATTAACACATTTTTTGGTTAATGTTAATATTGTGTATATCAGTAGAAAAAGAAATGTTGTAGAAGTAGGGAGTATTCTAATTGGAAACAATCTTGTGATATAAGAAACATATCAAGTCAAGCATATTATAGAAATTCACATTATAACGTGATTTTTGAAGCAGATGTCTAATCTAACAGCTTTAAGAGCTCATTACAGGCGAGCTAAAAAGATAAAATATGTGTTTGTGTCGTTGATGGCAAGATCAATGTTTTTGCATTTTGATTTATAGAATTACTTTAAGATATCTATCTCGATTCAACAAAAATCAAATTAGTAAAATATTTTGATGTTGTTTAAACTCATCGAAACTCTTTAGTCTTTCAGTTTTCAAGTGCAGGATCGAGTGCAGGATGTAAGTAAGCCGCAACTAACGCATATGTATTAAGGCCCATATGTTTTTGTGCTTAATTCGTGTCAAAATCTTTAGCAGAATCCTCAATAGAGCACGATTCACTTTGGCAAGTGTTAATTAATTTAAAGGTGGGATCTAGTAGTTGTATATAGCTTTTAAAGTTTTCTATAAATTCTTCATTATATAGACATGATACAGATTTTAAAAATTTTGCTTTTACATCGACATCAATAGATTTATTTAGGATAGGTGCGAGTATCACAAGGTAATTTCATTGCATGGCTACCTTTTTCAATAATTTTTTTTTCCAGATCAACATTTTTGAACTCGTTAAAATATTTTAATGTTATCTGTTAGAATTTTGTTGAGCATACTTTTGGTAAGTAAGTTGCAGGCATCGTTGCTAGCACAGCACCTGTAGTAGCTATACGATTGCTACAAGTGCTATGCTTGACAACATGTTTTAACAAACCACCCATTTTGACTATCACAGAGGCATTTTCTGACACAATGGCATATACCTCCGTATTGAAAGTTTATTTTGCTAATGTAATGGCAGAAGTTGCTAAATTCCATGATAGATTTCGAGAAATCCACTTATTTCCAGTAAGATACTGATCTGTCCGAGTTCAATCCTGTTGCATTCGTTAATAATTTATTACAAGTTTCACACTTCGCGAAGTATTTATGCCAAGTATCTTTGACTAATATACAATCTAATTCCTCTAATGCTTTACTTCTTTTACATCCTATCATACGTGCAAGAAACAACGAACAACATTTGCAACAGCGTCGATTGAGACCGCAACCTTATATTATAACATGTTTAAATTCGCTACAAGATCTACATCATCTACATCATTTTCTACGTAAAGGCTTGGTTATTAATTTTATACAATTTTTCTACGTATAAACATCACTGATTAGACCTAACACTAGAACTGTTACTAGTACTAAAATTAGAATCTATCGGGTTTTGCCATGTGCTCTTTGAAAAAATGATTCTTTCTTGTAAAATTCTGAAAAATTCTTTCTTTCTTAGATGATTTGACAATAGATATCTTCTTATGATAAATTGTGCCTCTTTCAAACCATATAAAATACGATTTAACGTTAAATCGTCGAGGTCACCTGCAGGTAAAAGTAATCTGCAGTGAAATTGAAAGCATGTTTAGTATTTATGATATTTCTAAAGAAGATTGCAACATGGCATTCGAAACGTCAAACATTTTTTCAAAAAGCTCACGTTAAAACCCAACAGCTCCTAGTTTTAGTTTTAGTATTGATTTTAGTATTAGTTCTACTTTTAATTCAATCATCACCGTGAAAGCCTTCGTACTTAAATTATTCATTGCTGTTTGTTAAAGGGTAATGATCTTGCAACATTTTTTTTGTAATAACTCCAATATCAGAAACAATAATAGAAAATAGGGCACATTCAAAATGAAAATTAAGAATTGCTAGAAAACCGTAAGTATTATTCGCAGATCAATTCACAAACTTGACCTCTCTATCTTTTAAGTAAAGATAAGTATAGTTCTGATTGTCAGCACTCACATACCTAAGATAGTTTGCATACATGCAAAGGTTATCCTGTTGATATGCGCCTAACTTCAGATATATTTAGTATATGATGGTACTCCTTGTAGGAATCTGCCCCACTCTCCCCCACGTGCGTAGTGTGGGTGTTCAAGCACCCACACAAGTTTTAATGAGTACGGAGCACCTCATATGCATAAACACCGAATTCGTGAGTATACAAGAACGTCTTTTTTTCAATTCATTCCCAGCATTTGCTGCGAAGGTTTTTTTTTTTGAAAGCATTTATAAGTATTTTAAATTTTTTCGCAATTCAAATTTTTATTTTAAAAAGCAGCCATTAATTTTTTTCGGCATCACCCTTAAGTACTTTCAAAAAACTTGCAATTGGCAAAACACGTGTTGACTAATTAGGATCGATGAACGAATCCTAATTAATCCGAAAAAATCCGATCCAACCCAACGTAACGTAATGCAAAGCAATCCAACCTAATCCAACACAATCTTTTTTCACGTGTGTAATAATAACAATGCTTTAAAGTATATAAAAGTTAATGTTCATAAACTGAAATAAAAACATCGATTATGTTAGATTATGTTTTTTACTTATTTAATTAGTATTAATTCTTAAAATACACATCTTAAACACCTTTTATTTTTGTGAATTTGAATTTACGCACTCAGATGACTTCACATCTGGTTATATCTTCCACGCCCCAAAAAACAATTTGCCTATATTTCGATAACGTGATACATTGCATTATTCCCCAAACTGGGGTTGAGCGCATCTGAATATAAAGGAAAAGTCCCAATTACATACTAAACATTTAAACCTTACCCCATTACTTTTATTTTGTCATTTTTAATAAATTAATATCATTAATAATAACATTGCAGCTTGATGATATTAATATCTAGGTATTCAAGTATAATGCTTAGGAGTTATAAAGACAGCATAAACGATTGATATAAGGAAACCTTGGGGGTGAAATAAATGGTGAGCGAACTGTTCAGTGAAAGGAGGATGTAAATCCTTCAGCTCCACTTGATTATCGTCTGGTCAAATGAACCATTCACCTTCAATTAGCGAGGCGATCGGGGGTTGACGTGATTGGGTTGAAAGGGGGTCGTAAACCAGGGTTGCCACCCACCCCTTAAAGCAGAACAGTGACGGCGGCAATAAAAATGTTTACGAGTTGAAAATTAACGCCGGCTTGCCGTAAATTAGTACAGCAGATTTAATTAATGTCGCTGCGCAGCCGAGGAACGGGTTCCCGTTGTTGAAATTATTATGCTTGAATTTCCGTAAGAGAAATCCAATCCGATCGACAAGTTTTACTAACGACAATTAGCTAATGAGGAATCGGACGTGTGTTTCCAATATTGAATCCAATATCTATTCAATCAAATGGTTAGACATTAAAGAGAGAGTGTTATAGTTTGCAAACTAGGTTGTCTATTTCTTATTGTATCATTATTGGGAACAAAAGTTCCCAATTATACGATTAATTATAATATAATATATTTTGAATCCAATATCGATTAAATTAAGTGGTTAGAAATTAAAAAAGTGTTTTGAAGAGGAAATGTTATACTTTGCAAATCAGGTTGGTTACATGCTGTTGTATCGTTACATTTTGTTCCCAATAAGTATATTTAATTATAATATTATTAATATATATAATTTTAAGAACATGTGTTTCCGATATAAAATCTAATATCGATTCAATTAAGTGATTAGAAATTAAAGTGATGTTTTAAAGGGGAAATGCAATACCTTGTAAATTAGGTTGTCTACTTCTTGATGTAACATTACTTTTGTATCCAATACTACATTTCTTGATCGAAAACTGATATTTTATTTAAAATGTTGTATTTCGGTAAAGGAAAGAAACTGCAATGCGTTTTTTTATTAGACACAATTCTTGTGGACCAAAAATAGGTCGTTTGGTATTCTAGTTGCGTTGTTTCTTAGACGTATGCAATTCCATCAGAGAGCAGCTTAACGGTACTTCTCAAAAGAAAAGATCGTCCGACGAATAGGAAAATGGCGGAAACAACAAACAAGACGATTCTATGGACGAGGAGGAAGGAGCAGGACGAGTCGACGTCGACGGTGGGTAGCAGGAGTACAGGTGAAACGGAGGCGCTGGGCGTGCCACCGGAGCTTTGGCTGTCTCCGCGTTCGTGACCGGCGGTTCCGCCAATGGGACCACGACGTTGCCGTCACGTGGCGGCGTTTACTATGATCCCGGATCCGAAGACTTGGCCTCGTGTTGGACACGCCGCGGGCCCTGTCTAGGAGGTTTGCCTCCGACCCAGCCAATAGTCGATGCCACGAACCGATATCTTACAAATTTTATATAGTTTTCGATTCCGGGCGGGGCCCTCCCCATTACAACAACCCCACCGAGTCCACCCCGTCCTCTCACCTGGGGTAGATATTCCCCCTTTTTACGCCTTTCGTGTTTCGGCTTAGGAATAGGAGGAGAAAAACGCAACGGGCCACTTCGGCTTCCGTGTTCTTTCGATACGGGTTTTAGTACAGGCTTCGGTGAATATTTCACACCAGAAGACAATGCTCCAACTTGAAAACGCGTTCTGAGATCTTCAGGACATCCTAAATAAATTTCTTAAAGGGGATTGTAGTTTTTTTAGTTTTATATCTTGTATTTTTTACATTTTCTGAACCGAATTCACGTGAAGTTAAAGCATAAAAAGTCTATTCATTTTGTTATATCCATCCATATCTTAGTACTTTCACACTAGTTAACTAAAATTAGAACCGACACAAGATCTGTTACTAGGCTTAATACTAAAACTAAAACAAGATCCTTTCCAACTTCGAAGTGATACTTCGAACCAGTTGGCATCCGTCAAACATTTTTTCAAGAGTCTCATGCCAAGATACGAAAGCTTCTAGTTTTAGATCTAGTATTATTCAGTGGTCAGAACTACCATTTTTACAAATTAAGCAAAACGCTCAAACATGTTTCGACATGCTTTACTAAAGGGCTGCTGCAGATTCAATAGCAATGCTCGATACCATATTAAACTGGCTGAGTAGTAGTTCTGGACTGAAAGTGAAGAGTCTCTGGTATACAGCCAGACACTTCGGATCAAGCAAACTTACACCAGGAAGGAAGTATTTACTATTGACATGGAACAAAATCACATATGAGAAGGATGGATTGTATAACAATACGATTTTTCTTCGACAGTCAATCTGCGAAAACGATGTCGGCTATGGTCAACGACTGTAAGATAACATTAAACACACTGAGCTTTGATAACAGAGTATCTTTGTTCTAGGTATATATAGGGTTTCTTATAGGTTTCATATAGGTTCTTAGTCCTAGGTATATATAGGTATGGTTGACAATTAAGCGGTAATTAAGCGGTAATACGAGAAGAAAGTTGTTGGTGTAGCATATGCGATCATCCTCATTATCCCTCTTTATTTATTGACACCGACACTGTGAAGCCTGGGATTTTTTAGTTTTTATACTTGCCTGTAGCAGCATTAGAGTTCTAATTACTGGACACTCTCTATTCAAGGTACACAAACTTGATAACGTTATCCATCGGAGTACAATAGATCCTTAGGGTTGCAATGCAAGGTTGGTTGGTCGCCTATACCATATGTAATTTATGTGATGTAATTTATGGTAGTCCTAGTACTAGTTTTAGTGTTAGTTTAAGTTTAATTTACGTTCAATCACAAATCCTGGGGGGCTGTTTTTGCAATGAAATGCAAGCTATAATCGGAAATGGGGCATAATCGTTTGGTTTATGTAATCCGACCCTGAGGCGCTGAATATTTTGGGATGACTCTGGTTCAAATATACAGAGTTAGGTTGGGTTTAGCCGCGCATCTGAAGACAATTTTTTAATGGAGGCCTCTACAATGAATAGTTTCTGAAATAGAATACTTTACAAACTGATTTGGCAACTTTGTATGTATGAAGTGAAGTAACTAGAAGTAGAAGTGGAAAAATTCGTCTATAGACGCACCGCTAAATCCGAATGACTCCACCTCTAGGTCTAGTGTTAGTTCTAGTTTTATATCGTTAAATCGGGGTGGAAGGACGAATTCGTTTTTAAGCTGATAACTAGCAAGGAAATTTGTTCCAATCCAACACAACTGAACCCAACTCAACACAACCCAAACCAATCCTTTTTTTTAATGATGTGGGGCAAAATCTGCGAATAGGCATCTGGTCTTGGATGATGGTTGACCAGATAGTGTGGTGTTGGGATTACATAATCCCGACCCACTATAAACTCCTTTCCTCGTCTGCTCGAGAAATCACCGATGAGGCATTACTTGGGAATATACATAAATAATTAATTTGCATCAGCCTGTCCATGTTGCGCCTGTAGATATCTCTCGAACGTCTCTTTCATTCTAAATATATCCATTATCAAAGCTTGCACAGCTCTTCACTTATCCTCCAAATCCAACATTTGCTCAATCATGTTATCTTTCCCTATCCTTACATCAACCTTAAGTTCACATCCACTTCTTTGTATGCTGAATTCCTTACAATGAAATAAGGTATGGTTCACTGAATCAATTTCTTTACAGAACCTGTAAGTCTCGTTCTCTACTTTTCTTATCCGGTAAAGATATGTTTTAAAAACTCCATTTCCCGCCAACACCTGCTAGAGATAGTCTACCTCTCCCCATGTTCTATTCAACCATTCTTTAATACCATTTATTAGCATTCTCGTCCAACCCTCATATTTATTCCATCTTGCCTGCCATGTTTCTAATAGCTACTGATATAACAATCCCTTATTAATTTTATTCTTTCCTTCCTTCTAAGTAGATTTCACTTTATTGTACCAGGAGATCCATCTGATGGATTCCCGCATCACTTCCACAAATTTTGCAGCCGTTGTGCGAAATGCTGATATGATACCAATCGCTAATTTTCTATTTAAGGAGGTCAACATGTCACTATATCGTTTGTGCTTGAGATATTTTTGCCACCATTTTCCAAATATGTTTCTAAAATTTTATAATAGAAGAGATTCCATAACGACGACCTTTGCGGAACGTCACAAGTCATCATATATCTCTTATCATTCAGTAACTCTTATCAGCAACTATGTAAGTAACTCTTTGATAAATAATCTCTTATCATACTTAGAAGATAATTACTAACATCACTATCCATCAAGGTATTAATTATTTTAATCCATGGAGGTAAATTAAACGCATTTTCAATATCAAGTGAAATCAAACACAAACTTCCTTACGACTCAAAGATTTTTCTTTAATTATATCTATAATTCTTTGAATTGCCCATATCGCCTGAACAGTAGACCTGCCTTTCTAAAAACCAAATTGATTTTCATGTAATAGCCAAAGATTATCCGCTTCCATTTGTATCCGATCTTTTAACAATCCTTCTAGTAATTTTTCCATAGTATCAAGTAAGTATATCGGACGATATGATACTTGTACTTCAGGTATTTAGGTTTTTCAATTAGACATAATTTAAGAGAAATTTTACATTCAAACATCCGAAAAAGTCCCTCCTTTAAACAACAATTATATATATCAAAAAATTTCTCCTGTGTATTTTCAAACTAAAACCATAAGCACTTCCAATAAAATCCAATTTAACCCATTGAAACGCAATCCAACCCAACCCAATCCAGGCTTACTGCACTAAAAACTCATTCTTCTTTCTTCTTGTGTCTAATCTTGGCTATCCGGAATCGTCCGCGCATCACTTCGGACAGTCTGTGACAAATATTATGCCATCTTATCTCTATTCTTCCCTCATTTTTCCTTCATTCTCGCCATCCTTCGTTTCTGCCAATTTACTGGATGAGAGGGCAATCTACATAAATTTATTTACGTGGAATGTACTTTCATTTTAGTTTTAGAACTTGTATTTTTAACATTTTCTGTGCCGCACCGATGTGAAGTTAAAGCATATTAGCAATGTCTTAGTATTGTTATACTATTGAACTAAAATTAGGACTAACACCAGTCCTGATTTTATTAATTTTTTAACAATTACTAGGATTAGTACTAGATCTGAAACTAAAAGCTTTCTGGTTGCAGAGTGACACTTTGAACTGAAGAAAGTTGCAAAACTACTTCCGAAACGTCAATATTTTGTCAAAAGATACACGGTAAAATCTTAAAAATTATTTTCGTCAAATAGCAACCCAAACTACATTGGAACTAAGATCGATTTAATTTCAAATTCTTAAACATAGTAAAACCTTGAAGGCTCATTCGTGACGTCATCACCGAATAATAATAGTCATAATAATTACTCGCACTTTAGGTGCACTGCTAAACCGGAATGATTCTAGTTTTGAGTCTAAAACTGACCTTAAAACCAGAGCTAAGACTAGTATTAAGATTAACACTTGATCCAGGATCATAAAATATTCAATTTAGCCCTGCCTTTAAAGATTTACTATGGACGATAATTTAATACTTAAAAGTTGGTACTTACTTGAAACTTAATTTGTATATTCTCAATTGGGAATTGTATACAGAAATGGGGTCCAATCAACGTAATAGGACCGTTGGGTTATAAATAACACTAAATGTTCGAGGTTTGGAATGGAGGATCGGGGTAGCGTGCAAATAGAAAATCATTTACATCGGAGCCTCCAATTAAAACGACATTGGTGGGGACCGTGTTTTGGGTAAAAGGAGTAGTAGGATGAAATCGTTTCGAAAGAGAGAAGGTGGTACCGGCCATTAATAATAACAGCAGGGCCCGCAATCAGCCAAGTGCCCCATACATCTCATCCGCGCGCCCTACGTCGCACTACATTTTACAGGAAGCGGTAAGGAGGCGCTGTGCCCCCTTCCCGCGCACGAATTATGGAAATATCTTATGTAGTAGAAACTGGGGTCGACCTTTGAAACATCTCCAACTCAATATTTAATTGGATTCTCGGAGTTGATGTATCGAAACCGCAAGGTTTAAGTGTCTAATACGATTTGAGCTTGGAATCTGAAAATTTAGGAACAATGTTTTTAATTTAGGAAGTTACCCTTTTGGTTCTAATTTAGAATTAAACTGGGGCAGTCGGAATCCTCTCCCCCGATGTTTTACTATTGACAGAGGGTCATAACTCTACATTTCCGGGGAACCCCAAGTCCCAAATTCTATTTCCTGTCGACCCCGGAAACAGGAGCGTTGTCCTTTGCCGATACCTACCCAAAACGCAGCACCATTTTCGACCGTTAACTATCCCCCAGATATCCCGTTACCGATACCAACAGAAAAAAAAACAACCCCGCCATATTCGTGCTTTTGGGATACCTTATTACCAGCGGCATCTTTTTTTCACTTAAAAAACTCAATTTACCAACCGCTTTCGCTTTGGGGATTTTTTAAATTTAATATTGTAGTAACTTTAAGCTCAATTTAGGGTTAGTTAATAAAGGCACGTTTAAAGTTTTTAATCATTCCCTCGCGAACCGGAACCTAGAGTTCATAACCTAAAGAACGTGGTGGTAATAAATACTTTTAAAGAAGAAAGTTTTCATTCCATTATTTTCTTTAATCTAAAATTAAAAATTTCTTTTCGCAATAAAGTTTCCTACATATCTACGAAATGAAATTCCATTAGGAAATCGGTACTTTTCGTCCTTTACTCCAAAACAACATAATAAAAATGATCATTCCGAAACGAATTTTAGTATCGATGGAAAATCCCAAGAAACACAGTGTCGTCCATAAACCGGGGTTCGTCCCCGTTGTTAAAAGTTGAAATGTTTACGATGTGGTCGCAAGCCGTGGCTTAGGATTCAATCAGATTCTGTAACATAACGGTGGATCAGAAGAACACAAAAATCGAAACCCATTTGACCTCGGTACACACGCGGAAGGAACCTAACACACGTGTTGCGGTTGCGACAACAATGAAGACGCCGTTACAGAACCAGGTAAGCCCCCCTTTTTATTAGGGTAATTTCAGGCGAAATAAAAGTGTCCCCCATACGTGGAAGGCGTATTGTACCCGTGGGATGTGCGACACTCCATAAAACTGGGGCCGTTGTAATAAGATAGAGAATCCTTTTCATCTTATGAGAGAAAAAAAAAGATTAGATATGATTACGTTTAGACATGAAAGCTATTATTATCACTGTAGTAAACGTTTTCGTAAGGAATTAATTTTCAAGCTATGGTGAAAATGTCAACGAATGTCTCGGGTTAATGTACGTTACAGGGAGTTGGGGATGGGGAGGTTTCGGGGAGTTCGAAGTGAGGGTTGGGGGATCGTTTTCATGAGGGGGTTGGAATTCTGATGACGTAACGTGGTCCAGCGTAGATTATCGGGCATTCCGTGGGCATTCCATTGTGGGACGCAAAGCCCGCGATACATGTATATTATGCGAAGCCTTCTGATTAGGGAATTCCCCGGACGAGGTCCCATTCTCGCGCGCTCTAGCGGCGGTTTTGATTTTCCACTGTCCCTGGGACTTTACGCCCCTAGATGGTTGCTTTTCGCTAAACCTGGACGTACTAATTTCTAAAACCCTAGGAAGTCAACCGTTTAATTACAACGCAAATTATTCTAATTTTCTTTAAGTACAAAATAACGAAAAAGGACATACATTTGATGTTAAAAAAATTGCTATAAATAACAGATTAATTTAAAAGATGCAAATTCGATTTAATCTACCACAAAATTACACCGTTGTAGAAAACCATTAAAAAAAAGCCTGTGGACGCGGGGCTATTATTACCTGCCTTTTGTTGCCCAGTTTCGAGGTACGCGAGCACCACGCTATGAACGAGCAGAAAAAATTAATTGCGGCAAGAGCCATCTGGAACCAACCACTATTGTTATTATTTTTTTCTCTACCGTGTTTTTCATAAAGAGACAAAAAAGTCCGCGTCACTCCCCGCTCTCGGATGACGACCCGCAAATTTTTCCGTAGAGATCCGGTTGGCGGGCGCGTTATTTAGTACCTTTCGGAAAAAAAGTGCGCGTTTTCCGCGACTAGGAAAAACGCGGGCGTCCGTCGTCCGGAATCGCTGACGGCGGATTTGCCGGGTAAATTCCCTGTTTACCTTTAATTTTCGGAACGCACTAGCGCCGCTGCGTTCAGCACCCACCCAACTCTACAACTCGTGATTTACGTCGCGCGTGACCTCACATACGCATTCAAAACGAAAAAAAAAAGATTAAAAACGTCAAAGGTTGCATAAAACGAGATAATTGCAATTAAATACACCATCGGGTACTTAACCCTAAACAAGAATTATCGATAAGAATAACTTCTAAAGAATAAAACCAGATTTATCAATTTATTAGTATTAAATCAAAGATATCTTATCATAAAGAGAATTAATATCCAAAGGTGTTCCAGGGTGAAATATATGTCGAGCATTGAAGAACACATTATTTTGAGACACTTTTTCTAGTAAAGTTTTTCATATTGTTTATAATAACCGCACGGGAACTGTTTAAAATTGTTCAATAGCGATTCTGGGAAACGACTACGGAGGTCGTAAATCAATCTCATGTAATCATGTAATAGAGCATATATATTATTTAGAGATAAAAATAAAATTATCTTATAGTGCTCCACCAATAGGTACGACACCAATAATATAATTACAAATTAAATATTCAATGCAAATAAAAGAAAAACAATTTACTAATTAAAATTATTAGTAAAAAATAAGTTTTACAACTCCTTTCGAACTTCCCTTATCTCTCTCATAAACGTGATTTTGTAAGCACGAAAAGCATTACTTAAATAGAAATACTAACTTAAAAAATTAACTAAATCATAACACAGTCCCGGAATTTTTTTAAAATTATTTCTTATCAATGAACTTCTTCGAGAATTCATTAAAATTAAACCACCACAATCCATAACTATTATTTATGTTATTAATTTCATCTTTTGATTTAGGCTAACACAAGCTCTTACTCACCAATTTGTGTTCTAAACAAAACATAAACCGAATTACCAACCAATTTTGTTTAAATACTCCTCAAAGTTTCGATGCCCAGCGATTAACTCTATTGTTTCCGGAAAAGGAAATTTATTCACCTTACCAACTTTTGGCATAAACTGATACATCAATCTACCATTAGTTGACTTATCGCATTTTTCTTTTATTTTTGCTGCTGTAAGAGAGCACCAAGAATATATATGAAGGAGACAACCTAAAGAAGCAGGCGCTAAAGAAGTCTCTACGGGGTGTACTGCAGAAGAATGGATACAGTTTGAGGGATATCAACCGAGCCACTAAGCAGCGGAAGCAGGGAGAAGAAGCTGCAGCAACGGAACGAATTGCAAGACACCTCAAGAAAAGTGACATCGTGTTGCGATACGGAACGATCAAAATTCGGAATATGCTCCCGATAGCCAAGGATCTATCTCTATTAAAAGGAGCGGAAGTCTAACTGGCCAAATCGGACGTAACATGGAATGCTGAGGAAGCTGAGGAAGTTTCAAATATCGGCGGTTGCGACACATTGCCATTCAGAGGAACACCGAATAGATGTCAACAAAACAAAGCGACTAGCTAAGACTAATAAGTATTACCTAAGGTTGTTAAGGGAAGCCATAAAAATCCACCGACATGTAAACAAAATCAACAGAGAAGATATCTGGGAACTCAGCAGAACATGGAAGATGTTGGCGAACAAGAACATGACTCCCAGACCGGACGCGATACAGTAATTACTTGGTAATTAGATTGTAATTAGTATAAATTAATTATTAATTAATTTTCGACCTATATATTGCTTTACGATTTCCGACTTTGTCACTTCGAACCAGTTCTTGAAGAAGGTTGCAATATAGCATCCGAAACGTGGCACATTTTTCAAAAAACGCACGGCAAAACCCAAAAGTTTCTAATTTTAGATCTAGTATTAGTCTTAGTGATAGTTCTAATGTTAGTCCAATTTATTAGAAAAAAATAATGTTATGTCAAAATAATGTTGTAGCGTTACCGTCACAGAACCCACCTGATTTGAAATTATATTTTTGTATATAATCATATTACCATGGCGTTGTCATGAAAATTTATTATTGTAATTTTATGAATAAAACAACATTGAGTTTCCTCAGTTCATAAAGAGAATTGGTGATCCCGACGTGATTAATAAATTGAGTTCACAACGTTAATAATTTAATTCAATTTGAAAAAGTATTTTTGTGAAATGAGTTTTACAAGGTTGAAGAATTTTGAATTTTTAAATTTTCGATTATCAACATGTTAAATTTAATTTTTGAATGGAATGGGCCTTTAAACCTTTGATCAAAGAATTTGATTTAAATAGTCAAGAATTTAGAAGGTTTTTAATTTTGGTTTTATTAATTTGAAGATTATTTAATATTTTGGCAGTTTTGAAGATAGAAGATAGTTTTTTGCAGTTTTCTCTCTTTTATTATTGTAACAGGCGGAGAATCTACGTCAGGTCTGTAGGAGTGTCTGTAGCGTTACTGTCACAGAACCCAACTGATTTGAAATTACGTTTTTGTGTATAATTATTTTACCATGGCGTTATCATGAAAATTTATTATTGTTTATTTTGTAAGTAAAACTTAATTCCATTTCGTCACTTTATAACAAGAACACGTGTTTCTACTTTCATTTTCATATGAGATAGTTAAAATCAGTATAAACAAATTACCACTAGTTATAATACTCCATCTATTATTATATTACTATTATCTATTATTATTTATAAGCAACATAATTGCATCTGCTGGTTTTATGATGTTTTCAAGTTTAGCCTTTAGGGGAAAACAAAAGACGATACCGCTTTTAAGTTCTCGATATTGGAATTTATTTAAAGAGAGAGATCGAAACATATAAGCTATTAAAAAACTAGTTTTCTTCAACTCTTATGATTTCAGAGATGACGTATTCGATCTTCAAATTGAACTACCTTGAACAGGTGAGCCAAATTGGACACCATTAAAGAAAAGCTCCTCTATATAAGGGATAGAGGGAAAGTTTCAAAGATGCAGCCAGTTTTTCAAAAAATAGCAATTTCGAAAAGTGGTCATAACTGTTTTCTTATTTGAAAATTTTCCTTTCTGCGGAACATTTCCAAAGTAACATTTTATATAGAATTCGATGGAATAAATCAGCTTTTCCTCAAACCAATATTTCAGTAGTAAAATTTATAATAATATAGTATAATTAAATATAGAATACTAATTAATATTAATTAATATTTCGTTCAAGTCTTCTCTGAAATATACAACTTTAAAAACTCATATGTGCAGATTTCAAAAGGAATATTTATAAACTAGTATCAAATTAGTTTGTTAACTAAGAGAATGTTGAGACCTGGGGGTATAGCAAAGGCTGAGTGTTGGGTTGGGTTAATCTAACTAAGAGAATTTTAAGCCTAAGATGATAGAAGACGCTGGAAGTTGGGTTGGGCTAATCTTACTAAGAGAATCTTGAGACTAGGATAATAGAAGAGACTGAAAGTTGGATTGGTAACTAACCCAACCCAACATACCTAAGGAAATCTTCAATTATGTAATGAGAAGTGGCTAGAAGTTGGGTTGGGCTAATCTAACTAAGAGAATCTTGAGATTAGGAGGATAGAAGAGGCTGGGAGTTGGGTTGGACTAATTTAACTAGTAGAATCTTGAGACCAGAATGATAGAAGAGGCTGGATATTGGACTGCACTAATCTAATTAAGAGAATTTTGAGACCAGCTTGATAGAAAGGTGCCATAACTTTGTTATTTTTAAATGGAATACCCTGTATTTTTGCAAGGCTTCGAAAGGCTTTTTTTATTAATTACTTTTCATTTTTTATTCACATAAGATAAAATTATGTTGGCTAATTTTATTATAATGTCCGATTATGTTGGATTATGTTGAACATATTAAAATTAAACAATTACTGATTTTCTAAAAAAGTAAAATAACTGAACCTCGATGTTATTAAGTAATAGTTTGAAATTTTTATACGTGGTTTCCTGATGATGACTGTGTAGCCGAAATCGATAGAAACCAAAAAATTATAATAAAATTTTCATCGTTGAAGTACAACAGAGATTTCTTATTTTCTATTCTAAACTTAACATCAGGATGACAACAAAGACAACAAATGTATCATATCTTCTAAAATGGCTGGAAATTATTTTTTTAAAGAATTTCAAAAAAATTCTTCATTAACGGTTACCTTGAAGAAATACGGTCCGATCAAACCAGATCATACAATTTCAGCCCAGGCGGTTTAGGGAATCGATGTTAGTGGGCTACTTCTTGTACAACATTACTGTTGACAGTGTTGTAGTAATTAAGATAACATGGTCGTAAAAATTACTATATTTAGTTTTAAGAAACATAATAAATTTTAAAAAATTATAATTATCAAAAAATTATATTCTTGTTATGATGGTTATGGTAGAATTTTTACAACATATTTATATAGAATTTTTGAAAAATTGTTTTCATAATGTTATTGTCTGTGCACTGAACCATACTTTTTCATCTTTTACGAAATAGACTTACTTGCATTTCTTTCATAGCTTATTTATTGTGAAAAAATTAGGTATATGCCGACATTTATATATTTTTAATTTTCTCATAAAGTACACATGTTAATACCATATGCTTAATAAAAATGAAAGGTAATTAATAAAGTCTTCAGAAGTCTTGGAAAACTACACGGTGTTCCATTTAAAATAACAATGTTATGGTCCCCCAAACATTGCATAAACTAACCGGTGCTGGTAACCACCTTGTATGATATTATCCAAGAAATTCCTAAATAATTCGCAGGGGAACTATAATTGCCTGCCGCACTGTTACTGTATATTTTTGTAGTTGGGATGGATTGGATTAGTATTAGAAATGATAGCAACCCACCCCAACGCAACTCTCCTTAAGACACAAGATATTTTAAACCCCATTCTTTCCTTGAGAACGGGGTTTAAAATATCTTACTATATTCTATAGTAGGTTCCTATACAACCTACTATAGAATAGGGTAATACTAAAGAATCGAATCATTTCTGATATCATTCCCATGGGTTGGATTGGGTTAGGTATTAGAAATGATACCACCGTAACAAATCCCAACTTAACCCAATGTCAGGCAAAAGTTATGATGTATTAACATTTTATATCTTATCATGATATTTACATTTATCGCTATAAGTGATAAATATGATATTCATCACAAAACGTAATTTTTCTTTGAAGTTTTAAGGACTCGCCTATTAAAATGTTAAACGTATAAAGTAGACTTTTAAGATTAAATACGGACGATATATGTATAAGTGATAGAAAATTTGCAATCAGTTTTTGTTCTTATATCTATTTAATTATATCATTTTGCGCCGTTAAGAATTACTTTCTGTAGTAGGTAGGAGGCAGGGGAAAAGCAGGCCTCATTACCATGGTGTTACCTGATCTAGCTTACTTACTAATCTTATTATTTTTTGTTTATTATGTAGAATAATTTGTATGTAAAAACATTTTTTCAAAGTTAATAGATGGCATTATTATTATTAAATGACCTAGATGTTTAGTTTCGATTATTGTTGCCCTATTTATCTTGAATTAAGTTGATAGTGTTCTTAAACGAGGCCGAAAAGGAAAACGTCGTGACATTATTATTTCCAATTATTGTAGCTCCGTTGTAACGTTTGAGCATAGTAGTAACCGAGCCGGCAGCTCCTGCTGTTGGCATCTAGTAGCCCAGCGCGATTTATACGCCATCTGGTCGTGATAAGCAATGAACCAGACCGATTGTAACTTGGCCCAAATTCTACACGTCCAATCTCTCCGTTTTCCTTCCCCTATACGAATCCGTCCCCATGCTAACTGACGTGAGGACAAATTGAAGTGAAATCGAGGTATTTTTAGAAGTTATGGTTTCCCCCCCGGTTTGACGTTACGGTGTACGCCCAACCTATCGCCCCCAGTTATTGTATGCTTATATTATAGTATAAAATAATTGCGGGCGCCCTCTGTGATTTAGGACCACTTAAATCCCGTGTTTCGCGCTATACTGCAGAGAGGGGTAGGTATTATTGATCGCGAATCGTGGAAACTCTTCACGGGTTGTTTTTGCGGACTTGGTGATGGACGCAGAGAAGAGGGACTTGTTGCTTTTGATTTATTTCGAACTGGGATTAGAGGGCCCGGCGACGGACTTCTTTGTAATCTGGTCGGTGATATTAATAAGGGGGTGTCTTTTTGGTTTCATTCGTAAAAACTCTAATGATTAATAGGATCTAGTCTAAAAGAAAATTTTCTTTAAGATATTTCAACGACTAAAAAATGAAAAATATATTTATTCTGTTTTATATATCTAGCAAACTCAATCTTTATTGTATGTATATTGTAATGATCTCTTTTAATCAATTAGTTTACTCAATTAATTAAAATTTTGGAAGAGGTTTTGGCGATTCTTGACATTTATATGGACTAGTGACTGACTATCACTTAAATAATGGGTAGTTTAAAATTCAAGACAATTTCAGGTGGTGATGCAGCTATTTATTTTGCAGAAATAACTCTGAACGTTTTTAATATGTGGGGGACAAAAATCGTACTGCAAATACTAATCATAGGCACCAAATACGTGAGTGCTCTGGGAGTACAAGCACTCATACAAAATGTTTAATGGGTGCAAAAGATCCCATCTTCAGCATCTTCTGAAGAAAGAAGTAGGGAAAATTATTTTTGGGAAAATTTATTTTTTACCTAAAATTGCAAACCGGGACAATTAATTGTCCATAAAGAACCTCTCGGGACGCCGGAAGAAGACAACTTAAACCGGAACAGATCCAGGGAAACTGGGAAGTTTGGACTTTACATGGAAATATTAGATTATTCACAAAAAAGTGGAAGTGGTTGATTTTAGACGTAAGAGAAGAATTGCTACATTCAATTGCTCTCTATCATACACAAAGAACAAACCTATTTTTTTGGTTTTAAAACTCAACTTTTTAATAAAAAAATTTCGTTTCTCGAAACATTTAGATTAAAACTTACGTAATTTTATTAATAAATAAAACATACTAAATATGTAATAGAATATAAAGCTGTACCACATTCATAGAACACATTTAGATATACAATAAAACATTTTAACCAAGCATCCAATGTCTTATGCACCATTATCATGTAATGTGAAGTGATAACATTTGTAAGACACGTACGAACAAACTTTTTCGACGTGTAATTAGCCCGACGTTGCGTACAGAGGGATACAGTTACATGGAGAGAAAATTCCTTTCATTGTCCACAATAATATGGAAAGGGTAGGTTTTTAGTCGTAAAAGGAGAATTGTTACACACCCCCTTGTTTTAGACGAGCAAAAATGTGTTGAGAGTCGTTTTTTTCAAGCAAAAATCAATATTTTTTAGAATTATAGAGATATATTTTGATCAAAAACACTATAATTAAAAAAATTGAAATCGACTTACCATATAGATGTTGAATTTTACTCAGCTGAAAAGAAAAGATAACTTAATTTATTGTGATCAAATATTAATTAATACAATACCTTTTCACATCCAGAAAATAACAATCCGTTGATCCACAACATTACTAATGTCACAAACATCATTAACATTATCTAATAGTTAGAACAAACATCACACACATTTGTTACTTAATTCGCGTGATAGGTTTTATTTCTCGAAACGACATTGTCACTCTTAGGCGTCCGCATATCAACTAAAATGTGTTATTAGCCAATCACACATCAAACCATCCCTTCCTTATTTAATGTGGGGACAAGGAATAGTGGAGGTAAGTAAACAAAAAGCGTAAAAACGATATGACGAAGCAGTTCTTAACCATTTTTTCGTTTTAAAATTCAATCTTTCAATAGAAAATTACTCGCATTCTCGAAACATTCGAACTAAGCTTGCGTAACTTTAATAAAGTAAAACACTGATGCAATTTTGATCTCCGCCACTTCTTAGATGTGAGAAAAAGCATTATAATAATCATTCATTCTTCGTTCTATCATAAACAGTCATTAATTTGACGGGAAATAAACATGATTTTAATGTAATTTTATCCTAGTAATTTATTTGCAGTATATATAACGATATTATAAGGAATATGGAAAAGCGTATTCCTTCCTGGAAGCATTTGCGAAGGTTTTTTTAGAATTCTACCCAATTCAGTTCTTTCTTTGGGAGCATCCACACGTAATTAAAAAACCTGGCCACATATTGGCCAGAACGTTAAAATGTCACAGTGCTTAAAGACCATAAGAGGTTTAAGAGATCTATAAGAGGTTATTGTATGCAAGATGAGAATAAAACAAAGCATAATAAGCATCCAGAAGCGATTACCCGTCCAAAGATGGCTTAATTTTTATTACTTACAAATGTTGCTAACATGTGATTCAAATGTTAAATCGGTATCAACGCACAGACCCTTTTTTTTAAATTTAGACACACCGACTTTTTCACATTTAACACTATTTTATTGCGGGTACACCACTTCCGCTACTTTTCCGTCTGCAAAACACTTCATTACCTAGTCAAGCTTCTCGAACAATTTAGCCGAATCATCAACAGCAAAAGCAAAGGAGGTCTCATCCGTATACATGGTATATTGTATCCTCAAAGAAACAAAAATACGGCCAGTCATCTACAAAAATTAAGAATATTAATGGGCCTAAGATGGAACCGTGAAGCACACTAAAATTAACAGATGACTCGCCCGATGCTTTCCCGGAAAATATCACCTTCAAGTCACGATTCCTGACTAGTGAGATTAACCAACCAATTAGGTAGATTTTAGCGAAATTCCACGTTATACAATTTTTCCTCAATGAACAGGAATTAAATGCCCGGGATAAGTGAAAGAAGATACCCATCACGTAGTCACCTTCAATCATCAAGAAGTCCACATACATACGAGAAATAATAAACGGTGGCACTTTCATTCGATAGACCCTCACGAAAACCACGCTGTGACGCACACATGTTTTCATATTTATTAAAAAGATTGAGAAATCCATCCCTCACTATACTTTAAAAAACGTTTAAAAATACACTAGACACAGAAATAGGTCTTAAATTCTCAATGTTATTTAAGTCACCTTTTTTATAAACAAGTGCAACTTTTGCCACGTTAATGATTTAGGAAATACGCCGCGCTGTTATCAATCGATCAATTCAAAATATGTGCCAAATTCTCGCCTAAAGAATTGCTCACAAACTTAACAGATTCAACCATCATACATCGTCATATCCCACACTTTTAACATTACTCAATCTTGAAATAGCTTCAAGAATCTCAGCGGGGATCAAAAAAAAACCAAGAGTAAAATACAGGGTACAGCCTAAACAAATAGCAATCATGGAATAATTCGACAGGGAAGAACCATAGATAACCTCAAGTATACAACTTCTCATGTATAGGTTAAAAATATTTGCTATAACAATTACAACACTCAGTACCGTCAACAATTAATTTTCCTCCAATCAGTAGTTAAATGCTATTATTATTAACTAATGATATTAACAGCGTTCTAGCTTTATTCGAAGAATATTTAGTTCTATTGACTAAAGAGATGTTTCGATTGGTAACTATATCCTTATATAACTATTTTTATATACTATAAAATCAAGTGTAAAGTATAAAGTCATCACCCAATGCCAATTTTTTAATTCCTCAACAGCTTGCACTATTTCAGAAGTAACACATTTCCTATGTAAAGCACTGCCCGCGGAATCTTTCTTTATAATTGGGCAACAAAAGTCATAATCAAACTTAAATACATCAAAAAACGACAGTACATCACATCAACATTACCCGAATCTCCGAATATCCATTAGTAGAGAACCCCAGTCGAACGAGTTTAATTTTTACTGAAATAATGGTAAATTTGTTTGCAAAAAATACTGTTTATTAATAGTCGTCCGGCTCGGAGTCACAACAATCGAACATCAGAGAGCAGACTAGATGATCAGCAATATTTCGATTAAGCATTTCAAACACACAATGATGATGGCAAATTAGTCATGATGTAATTCAGTCAATCGACTCACTGCACCATCAATGTTAAATTCTGCTTCATTCAAGAATTCATGAAAATTCATAAGAATTATATAAATTAAAATAAAAGTGTTGTTATTTATTGTTTTTAATAAACGTGTTGTCCAATTAATTTTTTAATTTTATAAATAGAAGTTTTACTAAATCTACATTTAAATATACATCTAACTCGGAATTAAGTCATCTATTTACAAGAACTAGAAAGAAATAAGGAGTATCAATAAATTCTACGCATAAATGTTATTTTCATACATTCCTATGACATAGTCTCTGAAGATGCTATAATTAGCGAAACTAGTTAGATAAATCGTAAATTAAAGCGATTATTAAGCGATATTAAGCGAAATTAAGCGATAACCCGATAAATTAATAATATTTTCAACATTTGAAGACGCCCAATGGTCGCAAACACATAACAGATGAGGATTATGATCCAAAGTCAACGGTTCTGATTTATTAAATTTACTGAAGATCGTTTGAACGTTCAAATGCAATATTTTATTATGTTCTATTTGCAAACATGGTCGTTCCCATATACGGCAAAAAGACAAAGCATCACAGACCATATCCTATCGGCACAAACCATAATCCAGGCCGGTTACATTAACCAAAGTAACAGCATCTTTAGCTCCAGACACGACAACATGCCCTACAGATGAACCAACAATATTTCCAACCTCTCAGTTTGCAACTTGCCACCGACACTATATTAGACGAATACCGACTCTTCGCAATTACTGCCATACATTCAGTAATTATGTAAGAGAGTAAGATTTTTCTGATTTACACACTAATTCACGATATTATAGGTATTAATGAACTGCATTACGTCATCTTTATCACCTCGTCGTCAAAATGACGACAATTTATGATAGACTTTGAATATCAATCTAGACTTTGATTGATATTCAGTCCGCGACAACATTATCGAATACTAAATCGTTACATTCACAAGTTTATTAACCTTAGGATGCATAAACCGCGGAATTGTGCGTGTCTGTGTAAGTTAAAACGTGCATTACTCTTGGATGTATAAAAGAAGGTGCCGCTGTTTTTCATTCCGTTAGCATAGAAGTTGGATTGAATGAACTTGCGAGGTACATATGATAATGGCGTCAAAGTGGAATATGAAAAGAGTGAGATCTGGTGACCCTGGTTATGAAGAAATGTTGGTGCAGTAGGCAGCTAAATATTATGATCAGAAGGCTGATCATCATATTTAGCTGCCAAAAGTGATGTGTCTGAGGCAGAAAATGATAGATATTTCGAATTGGTTCCTAACGTGTATTCTGGCTCCAGTTCTGATCATGGTGACAATAATTTAGAGGATGATGTTGATGATATTGATAAGCCTTCAACGAGCGGTTACATTGCTCCAAGTGATCTGGTATAGAGTTTGGAATCTAAAGCAAAAAAAATCAACCACACAACATTATTTGTCGTGCGGCAGGATTAGCAAGGATACATATGGCTGCAACACCAAAAGAAGCGTTTCAGTTATTTATAACTCCAGCTATTGTATAAGCAATTGTGAACTGTACTAATTTAGAAGGCAAACGTGTTTATGGAGCAAAAGGAAAACCATGGAAAGATGGAAAGATGTATTGATTTTTTTTTGCATTCTGTGGTTTACTTATTCATGCGGGAGTTGATAGAGTTGGGATGTTCCTGCGAGAGAATTATTAAGTGATGAATTTGCCAATCCTGTATACCGAGCCACAATGTCCACATTTTGCTTTGCAGAAATATGAAGATTCGTTAGATTCGATGACAAGAGAACGCAGAATGCGCGTTTGGGATTTATTCATTCAGCAATGCTAAACCTGCGTCATACCTGATACTAATATATTGGTATGTAGCGTATAATACAACTTAAAAAATTTTGGATGTGTAAATCTACGTCTGCTTATGGTTTGGATGGTTTAGTTTATGTTGTTCGCCAGCCCGAAGAACCACCACATAAAAACCGTGGTCTTGAAGTAGTACAAACTCTTGTGCATGGTATTCATAATTCTGCTCGCAATCTCACGATAGACAATTTTTTCACTAGTGTTCTGCTTGCAAAATATCTGTTGGATAAAAATATTACTGTTGTAGGTACACTACGTCAGAATAAACGTAATATTCCGATAGAAATGAAAACATCAAATGATCATGTAGTCTACACTTCATTATTTTGTTTTCAAAATAACGTATCCATGGTAGGTTACTGCCGTAAAAAGAACAAATATGTAATTTTACTAAGCACCACGCACCACTTCGCATCTATCAATGATGATGCTAAGATTAAACCTAAAATCATCTCTCATTATAATAAAACAAAAGGCAGTGTTGGCATCATAGATCAAATGGTGTCGACATACATGTGCAAGAGACAAAGCAAACGATGGCCCATGACAATTTTCTTCAACATCATTGATTGTTGATTCATCATTGATTTAACATCATTACTGCACTCAATGCATATATAGTCTTTACGAAGGAACATCTAAATAACAACATAGGAGTGACTCACAAATGCAGAATATTTTTGAAATATTTAGCGAAGGAACTGGTGACACCACATATGCAGAGAAGATCTACTAACCTAACTTACAGTATACCGGCCGGGAGTGTATGAGCAGATTTATTAATATATGTGGTCGCCAGCCGCTCACAACAATGTGCAACAATTAAGAGAAAAAGATGCTGGGAAGATTTACAGCTTTCCTCTGGACTACATTACTGGTACAAATCGACATTCATAACCAACATTATGATTTTGACGATATAGTTAGGGTAAATTTCTAGCTTGAAATGTTGATTATGCTGATTGTTGTGTAGGAGTATTTCGTAGAAACATATATATGGTTGCCTAACACCATAAGATAGTAGATAGACCTCCTTCGATTCACTTGATCTGATTTCCGGATAGTCGAAATACGGTATCTACTAAGGAACGTGAAAAATATATAGAATTCAACGAAAAGGGGGAGATGGAACCCTTGGCTGCATAGATGAATCGTCTCCGAGGACTTAATATTATTATATGAGATTAAGGAGATTAACTGCTCCATTGATTTTAATTTAATGTAATGATCACGACCAGTATTGATGCAATGTTTTCTTGCCTAAGAATTCAAAGTATTCAAAGTATGTTAAGTCAAAATGCAGTTTCATCCAAGAGAGAAATGCTACTCTTATAATAACGATCGTTAAGTCGTTAATAACCATTTTGTAAAGTTGAAACATATGAGACAAGATTAGTCTCAGTACAGGATGTTAAAGGGTTTCCTGATGGAAGCATTATTGATGTTAAAGGGTTTCCTGATGGAAGCATTATTGACGAACTATTATGAAAAGAGAAGAAATAAATGTCCAGGTTACATTTACAATAAATTATTTGTTCGTTTTCAAATAATCTTAAAAATGATAACTACTTTCCACTAACTTGACGTTTTCAAGTTTTCACTTTTGAATTTGTGTCTGAAGAAACCTGCAACTTGGTTTCCGAACCGTTAAATACTGCATTATAGCCGCACGGTCGACCTCGAAAGTTTCTAGTTTTAATTTAATTTGTACCCATAATAAATATTTCACCACTTAAATTTCGAAGTTAAAGTGAGTAGAAATAAGTAGGTGAAGGGATGAATATTACATGTTTAAATGATTGGAAAATATGAATCGACGCATTTAAACTTTTTTTTGTATTTGCAACTATAAAGAATGTATCTTGTAGTTTTGAGTACATCGTATAGCCGAGTACTGCAAGCATATAAGTAACGGTATCGATTCCATCTCACAGTCTTCTCGTACATGCATAAACAATCAATGTTTCATATTACAACTCGGAATACATGAATAGTTGTCGATAGCAATTTTTTGAAAACTAAAAACGTTTTCAAGTTCGATTTTATATTCCAGGTTATATTCTATTCAAATTATTTGGTTATTACTGTGATACTACAATGGCGATTACACTACTTCTCAAGAATAAAAAAAATCTATTAATATTACATAAGGCGTAAATTTCATGGAATATCATGGTTGTCAGAACTATTTAATCATGCCATCAAATAATAATAAATCTCTTTATTCTCCAACATAACGTATAACATAACGGATAACATACATAATAACAGGAGTTACGGTAATTATGTATTTGGATAATCTCTACTTTTAAACCGAGCCCTTAAGTCATGTTAGTATATAAACAAAATTGCATGCATAATCTACTTATTCCAACAGTCCGCGAGCAAATTTAAGCATGATAACAGAGAAGCCAAAAAAAAATAACTAGAATTAAACATTTGACCAAACGATTAATAAGCAAAGTGGCACTGTTGTTAAACATATATTTTTAAAGGATACCCTATCTTTCAACATTTTCATTCTTAACATCCTAAGAGTTTTACGTAAAAAATGTCCTAAGTAAAGCTGTGTTATGTGCAGACAACTTTTCTGCAAATATTAATATTGTGAATGACCCTGTGAAAGAATGTTAAAGATAGCAAAATGAAATTGAATTCCTTCAATTCATGGTCAAATTTTCGAATAATAATAATACATCGCATATAAGCGTTCTGTATCGTTTAAATCCTATCAATATCAACCACATCAAGACATGAACCGTACACCGAACTACAGTAAATAAATAACGAAACTACTATAGCGATGTTTTCAATTTAAATTTCAAACCTCGCACTATATTACGATGAAATTGTTTTATTAATTTTCTGCTAGTTTCGTCGTATATGAAACCCCATGTTCAGGAAAAGACCTGAGTACAAAATTAAAAATTAATTAAAAAACTATGTATTTTTCTATTGAACGCTTGAAAATATTTTTATTATTCTGGTTATCATTTGTAAAAGATCAGATTTGTATTAAAATGAAAAGTGAAAAAGGAAGTGAATAACTTAAGTCAGTTTTGTTGAAATGAGGAAAACATTCAGCTTATTAACGAAAACAATTATTCCAGAATTGAATTGTTTGATTGCAAACTGAAATTTTTATAAAGAATTATTTAACAGAAAACTGAGTGATCAGGAACGAAGTCAATTTGGCGGCAAATGTAAGTGAATGTGAGGTTAAGAGAAATGTCATTTTATGTTAAATTTCATAAATTTAATATAAATAGTGTTGATGTAAGACTCTGAAGGAAAAGTAGCAACAAATTGGATTAAAACCATGAAATGTTGCAACATCAGGATGCTACCTAAACCTGATGTTCTCGTTCTTTCCTAAGGAGTGGTGTGCAAGCTTCCTTTAGAAATGAATATAGAGGTCGGTTTATTGGTTATATTTGTTCGTTGGGGCATTCTATATCTTTATAGTTCTTGTTTTTCTTTTTATTTCATACCCCTCAAATAGTTCTATCAAATGACCCTTCTCAAAATTATGTATATTAGCCAAATTCATGGGTTGTGTTCAGTGATGTGAGTTTGTAATTTAACCTGTAAGTTACCAAAATATTTACCATAATTTACTGTAAATTACCAAACAACTCTTTTCATAAATTACCGGTACGATGATTTGCGCATGTACAAAAACGTTTAATTGCTCCTTTGTAGTTTAAATTAGAGATGAGCGATCCCGTGATTGTTAAGAAATGGAATGAGCGGTGACCATTCTTTCTCAATCACAGTAACTGTGATCACCGTTGCGATATTTTACATACAAAGACGATTACATATAAGACGAAGATTACATAAGTTATTTCCAAAGAAGGGGTATGTTAACCAGCTAGAACGAATAAATAACAAATTAAATGGGGACGTTTAAAGAAAATAGTAAAGAAAATATCAGATATCAACAACATACTAAAGGAACTAACAGGAAGAAATAAACAAATCCTTGTATATGTAAATTTATTGAAACCTTACTCTGAAAAACCGGATCATCAGAAACACACTGGCTATAGAAGTTTTGAATATTCAAAGGGAATTGGACAATTTGTAGAAGAACAAAGGAGCTATTTGAAGAATTAAATTGGAAAATTTCCTGGATTATTTTCAAATCAACCTGGAAGAACAAATTTGGTTCAATATGATATTGATTCCAGAAGACATGAGATGTTTTCACCAAAACTTGCTGTTTCCACGAGATTTAAAAAGTTTCTAGAAGTCTCAATGCTGCCTCTGGTAGAGGTGACACTGCTTCCAAAAGACTTGAAATGTTTCCAGAAGATTTGAACTGCTTCCAGAAGTCTCGCTATTGCCCCTGGAATACTTGATATTGCTTCTAGAAGACGTGTACATTGTTTCTGGAAGCCGTGAAATGCTTCCAAAAACTTGCAATGCTTCTAGAAGAGTCAATATTATGTATAGAAGACTTAAAGAAAGAAATATTTCTGCAAAAGTTGATACTATTTCCAGAAGACTTGAAATGCTTTTAGAAAACTTGAACTGCTTCTAGAAGACTCGATTCTGCCTTCTGATATTTCTTCCATTATAGTTGAAATGCTTTCAAAAGATTTGAAATGCTTCCAGAATACTTAATACTGCTTCTAGAAGACTTGAAATGCTTCCAGAGGACTTGATATTGCTTCTGAAAGACTTGAAATAGTGCTAGAGGACCTAATACTGTTTCTAGAAGAATTGGTATTGTCTTAGAAGAGGGTATATCACATCTATCAGAAGACTTGGTACTGATTTTAGACACTTGAAATGTTTCCAGAAGACTTTTGCTTTTGGAAGCCTTGAAATGCGTAACAGCACTAAATAATATCTTATTTATCAACCGATATTAAACACTAATGATGATTTATGGACAAATTGTCTGATATTTGGGTACCTCTTGAAGTATACAAAATAGCAATATAAAATTAAGATTTTCACTTTAGAATCAAACGAGGAATTTTACTTAGTATTGTTTATCCGTCAATTTATGAACAGCCTGTAGTTTATAAGGAAAACCTTTTTGTTTGAATAAATGCAAATTAGTTACTCTTGCTTAAAGTTACCTAAAATTTAATCGGGGTGTGGTTTCATACAAAAATTATCTTAAAAAAGGGTTGAAGAACATTGGATTAGATAAAGGATTTGATAAATTAAAATAATCAAAAAAAAATGTACGCGTCTGCGTAGATACATTTAAAAGTTCTTTTGTAGCTTACATAATGGTTTTATTAAATCAAAATAATAAAAAGGTTACCGCAATAAATTATCAAACAATTATTTTAAAAAAATCACTTAATTTACAGCAGTTATTTACATAAATTATTAATTACCGTAATTTTACATCACTGGTTGTGTTGAATATAATGTGTTTACCAAAGTGTGAGTTGTTCCGTGTTAGGTGTTCATTGATATTAAGCCAACATGATAATTAAAAACTAAGATACCTCTTATTAGTTATTGAAAGTGTTATCAATATTTAGACCCAAGATTTTGGCCTGCGACACAGTCGGGATGCTCGTAACACCAAGATTAATATCATCATTACCACCCACAGATTTCATCACCCTGACCTTACCAAACACAAACACCAAGCTAGCGTTACCTTACTAACTTACTAGCTACTACTGTGTTTAAATGGTCTTTAGAAAATCTAAGTATTATTTGAGTACCATCATCATATTGGAGAAATTGGAGAACATCAGAAAATTTAAAACACTTGGGTAGTAGGAACTAGTTGTTACAGTCCAAAAGATCTTATACGCTGGGATCATATTCATCTTTTCTCAAATGACTCGAATATTCTCTCAACTGACCACATATAATTTTTTCAGTATTTTACTGGGAGTACATGATATACTTATAGGATGCAGATTATTATGAGTTGTTGGCCAAGAATTGGTTGGTAGTGTAAGCACGATAGCCGATCTCCACTGTTCAGGATAGTAATCGATATCTCTTTTATCAAGGAAGATACACATTTGTTAAGTTTGACTTGCAGATACAAGTAGCAGATTGGAGATTGTAATTTGCCAGAGAACATCTTGACTGGAATGCTGATGACTAGAAACAAGTACTGTTCACAGATGAATCAAGGCTTTGTTTATACAGCTCCAGTTAAACTATCTAGCGGTGGTTATATCTAGAGGTGGTAAAAGTGGCCCTAAGAGTAATTCGATGGCCCAGTGAACGCTACGCACAGTGCAACATACGGCGGCAATTTTATTTAATGCAGAATCTGTAATGGTTTTGGATGGAATTTCGCTTACAACATAAACAGACCTTGTTTCTTCGCAAGGTCATTTTAGACATTTTATCGGAACATGTGGTACCCTTTGCTCCTTACATAGGAAATAATTTGTATTAATGCATGATAATGCAAGATCTCATGTTGTCCGTACGGTTTCTACCTATTTGGATGAGGTTGGTATACAAACCATGGACTGACTATTCAATAACCCTGATCTCAATCCAATAGAGAATTTATGGGATAATATCGTCAGTTAAGGGGCCGACATCCACCACCTATTCTTTTGGACGACGTTGAGTTGTTGATTTTAAGTATGCCTTGTCGTTGTCAAGAAGTGATTCGTAATAGAGGCGGAAATACACGTTATTAGGTGATTTTGAGAGAATTGATTAAGGATAATGTAGTGTTTATTATGTTTTCACCTACTTGTTTAAAATGTTAATAAAGATTCGTTACATTTAAACTTATGTGTCTTCCTTGATAAAAGAGATATCGAGATGATTCTTGAACGAAAATGTAGAGAAGTGTTGCCATTCTAACGTAATGTAAATAGAATAGTGCGCTTCTTTCTGATAAATTCCACAGGGTGTTACAAAATTAGAAGAAAAAATATAAATTTCTTTTTACATCCCGTATATGGGTAAAACGTTGACAATTGTCAGAAACCATCAAGAGATTTCTTCCTTAAAAATCAACCTATACTGTGAGGAAAGAATCATCAAAATCCATCCGTTGATTCAAAAACAAAATACCTTTCAATTTAATGCATAATTTAGGTGGTACGAAAATTTTGGAGAGTAGTGTAGTTCGGATTCAGATACAAACAAAATTCAAACGAACTTAATTAGTTCTAAATTTGTAATATTGTTCAAAGAGTTGGTTCTCAGAGGCGGTCGAAATTATATTTTCCACTGTTTCAAGCAAAATGCAACACTTTAAGTGCAAGTTCCGTAAAAATCCTAATGTTTAGGTTTACAAACTTTGGGTAAGCCAAGTATAAACTTGACCATGGTCAACTTCGAAGATGTCAGTCGCCTCCAGCAATCCCGAATACCTAGGACTGCTCTGATTCAAATATATAAGGTTGGGTTGGGGTGGGTTTAGCCGTGCATCTGAAGATAGTTTTTTGACGAATGCCTACAACAATGAATAGTTTCTGAAATAGAACACTTTAAAAACTGATTCGAAAATTCTGTACATTTCAATTGAAGTAAAACTAGAACTAACACTACACCTAAAAGTGGAATCATACGGGTTTAGCCGTGCATCTGCCAAGACGGCTAAACCCGAATAATTTTAATTATGTTGCGTATTTTTGTCGCATATAAATCCGGTCCTCACTTATAATAGAGTTGTTCGATATGATACATTTCATAGAAATAATAAGATAATTACCCAAAATCTTGAACTCCTCTAGTACCTCAATATCGTAGACTGTAGAAGGTATATTAACCAAGTGATTATCAAAGACTATCACCCCAATTTTATCTTCGTTCATTATTTGATTATTACTATCAAATCAAATTTTTTAGAATATTCAACGTATTACTAGCTCTATCCACTATTTCGTTTAAAGTTGAACCGGTTAGTCACCGTATCAGTATACGGTGACTACATGTTAAATAACAATTCATGTTATGATTGAATGTAATTGCAGATCATTTATAAAAATAATGAAAAGTAGAGTACTGTATTCTTGTAGTTATTAATACTTAATCCTCACCATTCTCATCGTTATTTGTGATGGGGACACTATCAAGAAAAGCTGCATTAATTACAGAAGCATTCATTAAACTGTTTGGTATTGGCCTTCTGTAATTTCGCACAGCATTAATGATACAGATATTCAAAATACACCTTTTTTCGTTACGTAACACGAAACGTGTTGTATGATTCCAACCCTTAATTGTTTGTAATAATCCCAATGAGCAACAATTTTGGTTCTAAACCTCACTTTAGCTTTATTTAGCTTATTTCTAATCTAGTTACTATACTCAGAAGCTATTACCTTTTTAAGATTAAGAGAGTTTTGATGTGATGAGAAAACCCATCAATAACTCGAGTTCATGATGTAACATCCAATTAGCTCTATCAAATCATTAACACCAACTAAATACAGATTAAGAAAAGAGATTATAGTGTGTACTTTGATAACAATTTATGAATTATTGTAGTTGCCAAAGATTTTTAATATATATAGTTTTAAATTTCAATTGAAAAAGAAGTCGAAGTCTAAAATATTATGGTGAATAGAACTCCAGCGGTCTTTTAATAAATGCCAAATCTACGCGAAATCTCCATCATTCAAAAGGGGGGTAAGCTGTAAAGAGGAAAGGGAGAAGCATTAGCAGCTTAAAGAATCCAAAGACCCCCCGTCAGATGACGCCGCTTAATATGGTCGCATGCCGAGTCAGTGGCGTGCAGTCGAGAGGTCCAAATCAGCTTTTGCCATTGTTGCCGATACCGTCGCCGACGGAGGATTTTCGAATCGCGTTCGCAGCCGCAGCACACTTGACGGACTTTTTCGAATGCACCCTCTCGCGTATTTCGATACACATCAGCAGAAATGACGACATTAATATCGTCATCCCCTTCCCTTCTTGCATTCTTAATAACAAGAGTTTTGCGGAATTAATTTAGGAATTTTGAAATTTTAATACGAGAATTTTACTGTACATCTAGATGTCACTAAATTCGAGGATATGGGACGTTTATTGTCTGTGGTGTGTCATCGGAAGAATCACGTTGTATAATTCTGGTAGACGTGGTAGTGAATTAATGCCGGCATCGTCCAAGATTAAAGGCGCATTCTCGAGTGGCGAGGCGCGCGAAATGAAGCCTTCCTGACGTTGATGATGTGCGTTCTCGACGACAGATGTCGCAATTTTCTTTTCTGTTGGTCGTTTAAGTAGCTTTGCTCCAAAGACGTTTTATGTGCCTTTTTGTTTCATCTCTGTGTTACACAGACTGCAAACGTCGCGCAAGAGCATTTAAAATGTTACCGGCTGGAACAAAAGGAGTTCCGCGATAATTATTGCGACAAAACCACCCTTCAGGTATACAGTTAATACGACGTGTAATACGTAATCAGTCGACATGGTATCTCTTTTGTCTTCTTTGGCCTTTTCAAACCTGTCGAGTATGTAATATTACATTTTTTTGGATTTGAGTTTAAAAAAGAGTTTTGAACGCTAAACATTAATAAAAGGACAAAGTTGTAAAGTTTACTCCTTAATTATTTCTGGATAATTTGGTCGCAGCTGTCCTTGTTAAGAACCCTGGTGTACCGAAATCCTTCTTACCCCCGAAATTAAGCAACTTTTTCCCTGTTAAGCCGGCTCCCTGGTTTACTTACTTCCGGCAAATTTATCGCCCACTTAAAACGAACCGCAAAGACAAAAGGAGACTTAGGATAATTATTCAAATTTAATAATCGAAAAAAGAAATCAATTTTCACGCAAAATAGTCTATATTTTTAAAACAATGTTTCCTGTTACTATAAAAGTAACCATCAAAACGCGTTATCACAACTTGCACTTAATAAATACAGCACGTTTTAGAGTCACCCTAAAAAAATATTTATCATAATTAGTACATCCCATAACAGTTTAAAAGGGGGCGGTTTTCGGGTTCAGGATACGCTACGGTCCTCAACGGTAAAGGTACCTACATTCTGAATCTGCCCTCGGGCAGTTTTTTATAAAAAGTAATTCCGCTGATAACGCCGTTGATATGCTCTCGCGTCGATTAGGCTGCCCGCTAATGCCCGACCATAGCGACATCTGCGGCCACGTTCTCATTTTCAACCCCCTTTTCGTCTCTCTCTCATACCCTTCGAAAACCATTTCTATTCTTGCTTTTAATGCTTTCGTTTTTTGTTGCTTTTCCTACGTGTGTATTGTGTTTTAGTATTAAATGTAACCGGAAGTGGGAAATAAAAAGAAAATGTGTAAACGTATAACATAAAACTTATTAAAGAGAAGAACAATTTTTAATTTTGGTGGAGGAGCTGGGAAAATAACGTTTTTGTTGCGATAGTGAAAAGATGTTGATTTAATTATAGGGCAACGTAATATTCCACGACAGCATTTTCACCGTTTTCCTTATGCCACCTTGTCCTGTACGAGAATAATCACTCACTGAAATTAATAAAGCTGCCTACGAGTTGAGTTTGCGGTCGCGTCCGTTAGAGGGCCAACGAAAAAGAAAATAAAAAAGTGGCGCGCAGGAATACGTTTTAAAAGAGCAATACTATATAGGGTTGCACTTCCTGTTTTCCCCCACCACGTCATGAACTACGACGACGGTTTTGGGTAGGGGGGTACATGATATGATTATGATCCCGGGTTGCTTGGCAACGGGGAGCTTTCATCCCCACCACAGGTATAAAAGCTCGGAGTGCATCCAGAAAGGTTCAATTCGCGTATAACGCGTCGCAGGAGGTGTACGTTTTCCTCCACGATTTCCGCTTTTTCGACCAAGATTCAGTTTGACAACTTTTTGTAACTGAATTAATTTCCTTTTTGATTTCTTTAAGTTAACTTTAACGCGATTTTTCGAGTGATTTTTAAGTTTGGTTTTGTATAATGTGGTTTTTAATTTTTGCGTGTGTGATCTATTTTTAGATAGACTGTTTTCTTTTTTTTCCTCAAGATTTTCTCCCTCGGTGTTACACCAAACTCAAAAAGAAAGGTAAGAAATTCTGTATAATCTAAATTTTTTATGATGTCTTTTTATCACCAATTTTATCTCTCGAATAATATTTTTTACCAGAAAAATAACTATCATAAAAACATTTATAACGCTTTAAAATTAATATTTAGCGTTTTTGTTCTAAAAAAAGCGAAGTAAATTTAAAATATAGCCGCACTTAAAGCGATACGTATGCCGGAAAATATGAAATAAAACTGACTGTTTTCATTAATCTAAATGAATGCCGTGATATTTCATTCGTTATATGACATTTTGCGAAAAAAGCGACACAAATTTAGTTTTTTATAAATGAGCTGCGTATCGTATCGTTAAATCAACGCAATAATTTCTGGTGCATTTGAAGTATCCATTCTGGGAGGTAAAAATGTTTTATTATCGTGTTAAAATTAGATTTTTTGTAACATTTAAATGCTAATGAGAAAAGTATTTAAAATTCGTGAAAAGTATTTTAAAATTTTCTCCAAACCCCCTTTTTCGCCAATAAGGGTGAAATAAATCCTGCTATCCAACGAAAGGGTTCTCTGCAGGACTTTTAATTAATTTCACGTCAGCACCCGTTCAATAATGATCTGAAATTTGCCTTAAGTACTTTCGCGATCTGAATATCAAGTGACTTACAAATCAACCTTCGTCGTTGTCCGCGTCCAAGGGAGAAAAAGCATCTTGTGGATTATTAAAATTGAAAAGGGTTCGTGTTCAATCTACGCCCTATTACAAGACTCCCTCTTCGCGATAAGAAATACATTCGTTCTTATCGAGTTTTCCGACTTTTCGCTGAGAATAAATAGGCCATCAATAACTTTTACGTTTCTCTCTTTTTATTTGGTTTCCTTTTTTTTGTTCGCGAACTAATCATTTCTCTTCGCGTTTCGTTTCCATTCCGGGGTCCAGTTAAATTCCGTTCCTTTTTAAAAAGTAAATTGAAACCCAGTTTTATCTGGTTGGGATATTGTGTACATTGTATAGCGACCGGCGTCGAGCACCCGGTAACTCACCCCACACCTTGTTTTTTTATTACCCCAGTTTCCTCGTTTAATATTCAAACGTGAGTTTTAATATAGAACCATTTTGTTTATCTCATTACCCCTTTTCATATGTAAACTATAAATGTTATAAATCATTTCAAAAAAAGATTCAACAACCAAAATCTGTGGGTTATTCTCAAAAACTTTTCTTTTATTCATTTCACCGACATTCTGGTCTGCCCAATATAGCTGGCTCCCCTTTAATGTGGGGCGCATTTCAATTGAAGAAGTGGTGCGCCATCTAGAGGCGAACGCCCCGCGGCGGTCGTATTCAAATGAGAGAAATCAACGTTTCGACACTGGTGGCAAAGCAGACCTAACGAGCGGTCCCGGATTCTCCGGTGAGGAAGACAAATTGCGTCAGATATGACGTGACAGGTACAATTTGCGGAATAACTTTATATACGGGGTGAATACATGAATGATAGACTCCAAGGGAAAAAAGATGAGGGGGAACTGTAAGTCCGAAGGATTACTTGTCAATATCTTTTCGTATGAAAATCCTCAGAATAAAAAATAAATTGCATCTGTCTTTTGTATATTTTACTTTCCCAAGAATGTTTAAACAGAAGTGACGCGAACGTAACCTAGTTTTGTTAGGTTAGCGTGTGGATGTTGCTGTGGGGAGAATTAGTTCCGGACTCCGTCTGCGTAATTGAATTACGGTTTGCTCTCGCCGTGCGGAATTGGTAGTTTCAGGTGGTGGTGTGGTTCAAATTGAAATATCGCGCCCGATAGTGGACGTCGTTTTCGGAGATTGCGGAGCATTTTACTTCCATCGCAACCGATGATATAAAGATGGCAATCTGGCAATATCATGCGAACGAAGCGCCATTACCCAGAACATGTCATTTAATTTAATAGTCGACAATGCCAAAAACCAACGTAGCAATAAAAATAGAAATATTTCACCGGTCATAACGACATTCAACACACTATTTAAAATTTATTCTTCAAATATAATTGCATAAGATTAGGGTAGACCGAATCAAACTCAACCCAATTTCGTCATTCAAAATGTCTTTTCGTTTTATTTGCTACTGCATAACTTGTGTACAACAGTTCAAAAATTATTGCCTACTAACTAAAAACTACAGTCCGTGCGAAAAGTCAAGGCCCCTTACTTTAGAGATCGATACCTTCGTATCCGCTCAATGAAACAAATTGCGGTAAAGTCCTTTAGTTTTTTATTCATGAAAATCTAAATTTGAAATATTTTCGTTCAAATTTAGACAAAGTTACTAGCAGTCCCAAAAGCCGGTTAGTTTCGTTACTTAACTCGCTATAAAAGAAAAAGCAAAGACATGACAATTTCCAAATTAATATATGACCGGAGAAATGTTTACTGATTATAACAAACTTTACCACAATTCAATTTTTATCTAATCTCTCAGGTGATGGGCCTTGGCTTTTCGCACGGAATTTAGTTATCTTTAAAATTCTTTATATAATAAATAGATAATTATTTTATTTTCCACTCATTTATTTCTTATTCCATACCTTTCTGTGCATTTTTGCAGTTATAGGTACAATATTGGATATTAGGCCTTAAAAGTACATTTTATCATGTAGTTAAAAAAGTGGTTAGATGTTTAACTACTAACTACTTGTTAGTTACTAAGCAAAGTACCATATTCTAAAACTAGTTAAACTACTTTTCAGTGAAAGTAGTTAGTAATTATATTGCACTACTTCTTTAAGTAGTTAGCCCAGCTCTGATACCATAGCATTGTACACTCTGCAATTAAAGATAGAATCAAGACTAACGCCTAGAGCTAACACTAGACCTACAACTAGAATCCTTTGGGTTTAGCCATACGTATCTCAAGACGTACGGCTAACGTTGGCTCTGAAGTTGGATTGTAGGTCTAGTCTTAGACCTACTTTTAGTTCCACTTTTAGTTTCAAAAGAATTTTAAACAATGTAGAATTATATAAGAATTAAAGTTATTTAAGTTTGTTTTAGTCCGATAAAAGTATACAATAATCAAAAACCGAACACTAAAAAGCTAACACTAAATCTAATATTAGACCTAGAACTAACATTTGGGTCTAGTTTCTGAAGATAGTTAAACCCAAATGTTTCTAGTTCTAAGTCTAATGTATGGAAGAACTTAATTTTATAGTTTTTATGGTTACATATCATAAATTGATCTTGAAATATTTTCAATTTAGCAAAATGTCCAATTTTTACATAAAAATGAGGGTATAAATAGATACGAAAATTTGTTTATAATGCAAAAATATACAGAGTGTACCATTTAAGCAAGATGTTCTATAATTTCATCTCAGAAAATATGAATTTAGCAACATTTGCAAGGAAAAAAACATATATTAATGAAAGAGAAAATAAAAATAAAACAGTCATCGATAATATTAAATAATTATAGTTAAAGATATTTATTTATTTGATTATTAATAGAATTCTTACATTGAATTAAACTATCTAAACATCATTTCATATATTTTTAGAGATTTTTCCTATTGTACTTCCGGTTGAAACATATGATCCAAATGTTCACAAAATCCTATAGTCACATACCAAGTTAAAAAATTATCTGCACTCAAACTGTACTAAAATATTTTCGTTCGTGTTTTCTCGAATTTAGACCACTGTGAGCCGTCTTAAACCTAAGGGGCAAAGGATGACAGCCCTGGAGCGCTAATTCTTGGAGGATCACCTGTTTTTGCAATGAAATGCATAGTGTCCCCATCATACATGTACCCAGTCTCTCCTCGTACCTGTTTTTGGGATTAAATTTTGTATGAAAAGGGGCGCACTCATTTCAGTCCTCCAACGTAATCCGGGGGCGCTGATTACCTTAGGATGACTCTGGTTCAAATATACAGGGTTAGGTTGGGTTGGATTTAACCATGCATCTGAAGATATTTTTAGGTTGTTTACAAATCTTCAAATGTATGCTACGAACAGTATAATTCTTAATACGAAAGATGAAGTTTATCTTTTTAAATGTAGAGCATATAATGGAAATCTAATCTGGATTGTGTAGCTAATAACATTATAAACAATTTGGCAAAATTTTTCTCTTTATTTCTTCTGGATGCGTATCGCCAATTAACCTTTGTCCCGAAAAAATTGGGAACTGATGTTAATTTATACCAAACATAGTCGGCAAATGTATTTAAAGAAGAAGAGGATAAAAAAATATGGTCAAAAATATGTATTACAATCAAACAGAAAACTCGTTGTAAAACAGTCCATTGGTGAACAGTTTAGTGAGAGGTGAGAGTCTGATCGATGTCAATTTACCATTCTTAACGAAGTGGAATGTTTGACGAACGAACAAATATTGAAGTTGATCCAAACGTAGTTAATCCGTCGATTACAAGTAATTTGAATGAATCGTTACAAGATAAACTTAGCAGAAATAAAGTTGATGGAATTTTTGGAAAAGTGTAAAATAATATTTATGACCCAATAAGTAATAAAATCACATGCTACAATAAACGGAAACGTTTTTAACAAGAAATAATAATGAACTTATCATGATGATATAAAACCTTTAATGAACTTAACATATGTGATATAAACCGGCTTATCATGTTTGTTTCTATAGCAACCCAACGCAATCCAACCTGATAACTCATAAGAACATATGGGTTGAAAACGGCTACTCAAAATGAAATTAGTTTTGTGTTTAGTGTTGTTTACTTTTCAATTAAATTCTTCAAAGAAGCAATCTTATAAATAAGATTGCTGATGAGTAAAATTGGTAGTTTTTTCGACTATGGATTTCTAAAGTGAGGGTACTTTCTTCGATCAGAAATTCTTATCGGCAGTTTATGTTGTAAGCCAACCAAATGAAATGTAAGTTTAGATCATCATGCTTATACACAAATTCAGAAGGTAATCTTTTTGGTAAGATAAAATAGTTTTATTTTTTTAAAATCAGTTTGTCTTATAGATGCTTAATCTCCCAGATAAAGTATATCACAAGAATCCATATCTGTACTTCAAGAGGTATGGTTCACTTTTTCTACCAATTATACTTATACCCAAAGCAAAAATAAAAAATTTATAATGCTACATTAAGATGGTGAGAAATACTTTTTAGCATGGACTAAAACATATAGATTTTTCTGCATTGTTTCAACAAAAGCAACTGGATGGAGCATTCATCTGTTATATTACATAAGAAGTATAATTGTTGAAGAGTGAAGAAATACAAAAAAGTATTCATAGTGCTCAATTAACAATGTATAATACTTCAAAATGGACATCACAAAAAAACATAAATTCTTTAGTTGACAGTAATTTGTTCGATTGATTTATGTAAAACCAGAAAGTTTCAAAATACCATCATAAAAAACATAAATTCTTTAGTTGACAGTAATTTGTTCGATTGATTTATGTAAAACCGGAAAGTTTCAAAATGGACATCACAAAAAAACATAAACTCTTTGGTTAACAGTAATTTGGTCGATTGATTTATGTAAAACCAGGAAGCTAAAGAAGAATTAAAAGTAAACATAATTGCGTAGGGAAATTTAAATATTGTTAAAAATAAAGAAAATAGATATTGTGCAACATTTGACATATTCCGCTTAACAAAAAAAGAAATACCGTATTTTCTCGAATCTAACCCACATCTTTTTTTACAAACATGTTTATTAAGGAGTTTAGAATAATATCTACAATTTTATACTGTATCATCTCCGGTGAACCAGAGTCAACTGTTTCAATGCTATCTTTCCATTTTACGTCATCTAAGCAGTTCAGAAGCAGGTGTGTAATTTTTCCATTTTAGATATTGTTTTCTTAAGTTAATCCATAGATTGTGGTTCCACTAGATATCTTTAACACGATATTTTACACATTCAGTGAGGTGTTCTCTCAACGAATCAAGGATAATCATTGAAGGTCGAAGGAAAATTGAATTGGAAAAACACTATACAGCGAAAGCCGCTCGCAGCAGATGCTGTAACTGAATTGGGAAGAAAAAGAAGCAGCATCAAGTCTTCTAGAAACATACCAAGTCTTCTAAGAGCAATATCACGTCTTCTAGAAGCAGTATCAAGTCATCTGAAAGCATTTCAACTCTTTCAGTGGTAATATCAAGTACTCTGGGAGCATTTAAAGACTTCCAGAGGCAGTATCAAGTTCTTTGAAAACACTTTTTGTCATCTGGAAGCAATCTTAAGTCTTCCGGAAGTAGTATTAAGTCTTCTACCAGCAGTAACAAATTTTCTGGAAGCCTTTCAGGTCTTTTGGAAGCAGTATCAAGTCAACTATAAGCAATATCAAGTCTTCTGAAAGCAGATAAATCTTTTAAAAGTGGTACCAAGTCATCTGGAAGAATCAGGTCTCCTAGAAGCAATATCATGTTTCAATTCAAAAGACATACTCTCCAAAAAATATTGATAGATGCTGGGACTGAACCGAGAAGAACCCAGGCACCTACGTATTCAGCGTTTATGCCTACGACTCCATACTTGTATTAACCATCCAACAAGAGCTCTTCCATCATTCAATCATTTGAATATTTAACGAACTTGCTACTTTTATTGCTATCTCAAGAAGTAGATCGTAACTAACATATAGTCCTTTCTTTCGCCTTTCTTGAAAGAACTGGAAAACTGCTTCGTCAAGTTCAAGAAATCGTCCTTTCGTTTCATTTCGTCTGTAATAGCTGCTTTATCAATGTCAAAAATTGTACCAGTTTTCCTTCCTTTTCCGTCAACTGAATGACATCGCATTTAAACTTAGTCTTATAACAGTATCTCTTCAATTTTTGCTGTCTTTTTTCCATAATGATGCTTAGGTACGTATAATTAAGCACACAACTCGTTCAAGCTACTACGAGGGCATGAACTGAATTCGTGTGAGGGTAATGGCAATGTTTTTCTGACATGAGTTCAAGTTAGTAAAGTACATACTTGATACTTGTATTGGCGATAGTGGCACATGCTGGTTTTAATAAGTAGTTCTGCTTTATTCTCTCATGTTAATTTTGTGGGACTATTTTGATAGTGTATCTATAGGACATGTAACACTTATTTTCTCAAATTTAGTTTTAAAAATCGTTTAAAAGTTATTTTTCGACTACTCTAATTGTCTACCTAATCTCTCAGATGAAGTAAAATTTCAAATATTAAAAAGTTCCAAAATCCAAAATCGAATCGAAGAATTGAAAGGTAATAATTAATCACAAAATTTTTTCAACTACATTTTGCAATCAAAGCTGATCAAAAACTAAACGTCCATTTCCAGTGTTTAGTCTGACATAAAACGGTTTCAGTTGAATATATTTAAATTGTTCAATTGTTCTAATTCCGCATTTGAATAATCGTGGTTTCGTTCACACACATACGAGATTTAATAGATTACAACAAATGCATTTTATATACATTGACTAGTGAATATTATAGAACATTTTACACAGCGATATAATATGCAATTCGTTATTTGAAATTATTTACGGTAAATAACATTTATCAACAAAATATTTTGACTCTTTAACACAATATATACAACCACGTTAATATTGGCATAAATCAGTTCAATAACATTTCTGCATAAGTTATAAATTACGATTTTGTAGATAATGTTAAATGGACCTATTTTCGTGACAGAATTTTGTACTAATTTTTCGTTGGATTCAGCCCACTCATTAATTATCCCATTACATCCACTGTGAAGTTAGCATATTTAGCAGATACAATTATCTCCCCACAATTTCATGTGTTTCCGGGCGTTGTATTTCCAGGGGGAAGATATAGAGCATCAGGTAGATTTGAACGTGGTGTGGAGATAGTACCATATGGGCCACGTGAGTCCTCCTTCGTGACGTAATCAATTGGGATGGCACGTGACCGCATCGCATTATTCACCGAGCATTAACAAATGAGGGAGCATCTGCTTGTCCGAGACGAAGTTCTCTCTCTTCTCCGCCTCTATGTCGGTCTCGATGTCCTGCGGGAGTGTTATTCCCTCCCGACGAATTGGGATACCGCCCCTACCGACTGATTCATATCGTGCCGTGTCCGTCCCATGCAAACAGGCCGTATTTTGCATAAAATTTGTATGCCCCCGCGTCGTACTCGAATACATCACGGTTTATCGTCACCGGCACTCGCCGGTTCGCAGTTAGTCCGGGCTATTTTTCTGGCTTTAAGAAAATACTATTTTTTGAAATAATACATAGAAGAAGGTGTACCTCATTTATATAAATAGACAACGTTCTTGGAGGAAATTCTTATATCTATACTCGCTTTCACATGAAATATACCACCAGAATGAGACAATAATTTTGAAACCTCAAAGAAAAACTAAGCAAAAATTAACATTTTTCAATACAAGCTAATATAAGAAGTTCTCCTACTGCGGTATCTCGTTCCATAGAACCTCTAGATTGATCTACAGATTGGTTTACAACCTTTTCGTTATGGCAGAACACTTTTGACAGTAATAAAAAAGCGGAATACCATCTTTAATTAGAAAGACTAAAACTGCCTATCGATAGGGCGTCGAGAACAGTACCAAAATATTAACTGCATTTTTAGAAATTTTAGAAAAAGCTCAACATTCTCTTTAAAAAAATATTCAAAATTGTTCAATACCCGCCTCTTCAAACTACAAATTATAAATATTCTTTTAATGTACGATCTATCGATTTAAATAAATAAAGCCTTCCTCTTGTTAATGAGCATATTCAATAAATATCAAATATTGGTTCATGTGGCAAAGATAAATATTTCGTTATTATAGAACTAATTTCTAAAAAATAAATATCTCTTTATATTTAGTTCTTGATAACCATCTTACTTCTTTCAAACCAGAAAATAGCCATCGATAGTAAGGCCTTTCATAAGTGCTGTAAGAGTGAAATATTAAAAACCGTGGTATGTGCTAATTGTGGAGATGCTTTCCATAGTAGTTATAGATCGGGATAAAGATGTTAAAACTATAAAACCAGGTCTAATTAAGTGCTATGAGGATGATTAATAAATAAAATGGAACTATTATATAAACTACTTGAAATGAAAATTGCTGAAATCAAAGCTAAAGATCTTCTTCTTAAATAATTGTATGGAAAAATAGATTATTTAATGTCTGAAAGCAATAAAAAAGGTATACAACAGAACATAACCTATAAGAACAAATTGTTAACAATTAACATAAATGTCGACAACGCACCTACCCCAAATAATCTAAATATTACCAAATTAAATAAACAAAGCCAACCTACACGACAGAAAATCAAGCAATGTGATTGAATTAGTAGCGGATATCGGAAGATCACCGAACAACAACTTAAAACTGACCTACATGAACAGCAAACAAGAGTAATTATTGACAAAATAATTAATCACACACAAGAAGAGAACATTATTAAACACATTAAAGAAAAACAACATTTCTATAACGAAGAAATAATTGTAAAAGGAATACCGACTAAATATGTAGTGTGGAAATTCGAAGATTTCAAAAGACATTCTGCTTTTATGCACATTTTTTATATATCAGAATTCAATACTAAATATAGCATTAGATATACAAAGCCTTTTAGCAAAAGTCAAACGTCTGCAATATAACTTGCAACAACCAAACGACTATGACATACTATACATTGATTGCATTACATATCATTGGTTAAAGGAGTCGGAATTTCAATCAGTACGCCAAAATAATTCAATTGCAGCTATAGCTGCAGAGAACCAACAATTAATGCACATGGAGGTGTAATAATAATCTTTCCCTTGACATTTTAAAATATAAACATTTCTATTACAACAAAAAAAGATGTTTTAAATCCACTCTGTAATAATACCGAAACTTAACTTTATCTGCATTAATGATTGAATTAACAAGTACTATAAGAGATGACTTCCTGGCGGGAATGTCCAAGTTAGAATTGCGTCCTATCTTGAGCAGTCCTTCCAGAATTAATGGGAAACGCTGCATGAGCAATATATTCACAGACAGATACACCCATCCTATTGAAACATACACTTGGCGCAGATTGCAATAAAATTACCATCTATCGTCTGGAACAGCAAAGCAAATACAAGTAAAAAGTAGGAAAATGCACATTGTGAGTTTTATTGTGTCATGAACATTAGGAGAGTTTTAAAATCTTATTACAAGACATCAACTCTCAGAAACTAATACTGGTGGAACAATATTTCATCAATTGCTTTCAAAATGTGTTCCCTGAGAAAAATCTTAAAAAATCTATTCTAAATTAAATCTACAATGGAAAACAAAATAACATAGAACAACTAACAATAAATAAATGAATAAATCAGAATACATTAAAATATAAATCAAGCTAAATGTATGCTTATAAAAAATACATAAATCAATCTGATAACAAAATGTTGGCGCCCTGAATCTTTTTAAACAAGAAACTGAAAAATCCAGGAAAACACCAGCAGAATATTCAGCACTTAAATCTTTTCTTCTCTCAAATCAGGGCTGCATCGAAACACACTTTTTGTGCCGTTACAATCTGTTTGGTCAACTCGGCAAGCGCAGCTATAGAATTACTAGGAGAAATAACAGAGTTAGAAGTGAGAAATACAATTACAAATGTAATAGCAGAAAATATTAAAGACATATACGAACTATTCGCAAAGCTAATAAGACCCACTTTTACCAACCTCCAGTTAGTTTTGGGTCCAGCTCCCATTGACTACGATCTGGTTTTTAACTGTTAGATAAATTTATCAAGAGATGGTAAAAGTGCCCCTACAAGAAGTTGCATCAATTATTATTAGCAAATATTTAAGTTTTCATAAATAAATGTCTGGAGGAGGAATTTAGAGGCGAAGATAACACACTATAGATCAATATCGATTTTGTCAAGTTTATCAAAAATATTTGAATCTATAGTAAATAGAAAAATAGTAGATTATTTCAATAATAACCAACGGCTTATAACCTGTCAACATACCCTACTCAGTGTAATAGAAGTTATAATCTAAGGTTTTGATCAATAAGAGTTCACTCAATTTGCTTTCTGTAACCTAACGAAAACCTTTGATTCGGTGAACCATACCATATTATTAGCAAACCTTGAGAGATATGGAATAAGAGAAAATGTATTAAAATTTCTAACACCATATTTGCAAAGAAGAAAACAATCAGTCCTTTGGCGAGGTACCAAGCAACTTGGAGGGAAGTGGTGACTGGAGCACCCTAACGTTAGGACTCTTCCTCATATATAGTAATGATTTGCCAAACATTATCCCAACAGAGCTAACATGTCTTTACACGGATGACACATCTTTCGTTGCGAGAAGTGGTGAACATCAAGGAGCTTAAAGATACAACAACAGAAAATATTGAAAACGCAGGGCACTGGTTCTGCCATAAATAAATTAAAACTGAATACAGAAAAAAACAAATATACCTCCTACACGAAACAAAATGATGAGGTAACAGATAAATCTATGACATTCCTTGGAGTCTCAGAAACTCTTAAATGGCCCCAACACAAATCTGATTTCAAGAGACGTCTATCAAATGCTTTATATTGTTTTAACACTATACGTTGTAACCTAACACCACAAGCACTGTGTAGCGTATATTTTGCATATTTCCATAGCAAGAGAAATGGAAGCCATTTTTGTAATATAATAAAAAGGCAATTCATATACTAGCTGTCCAAAAAATCATGAGAGCTGTAGAACTTTAAAAAAGTAAAAATACTCACCTTGCCTTGTTGTTTTATACTTACCTGTCTTGAGTATATTCACAATCAAAAAGACACACTACCAAACAATACAGATATACAATGCGCTACCACAAGAAATAACACGTATGGAAAGAAAAGAATTTCGAATTTCTGTAAAAAGTATGATAATGGAAAAAGAGTTGTACTCAGCCCAAGAATATTCCAATGATGATTTGTGATTATTTATAATTGAATTCTAACCGTTCTCCTAACTTATTTCTGAAATGCAAGTTATTGCAATGTGCTTTTTCTTTTCTTTAAGGAAAATTGTATTATTTTATACTTCATTTAAGTAAATATGAATACGAATATATCGATGTATAAAAATAAGCATTCATGTTTCGATTCCATGGAACTACGAAGTGGTTTTAAAAGACGGGTTTTCAATGGATGATTTAACGTAATTATCTACAGATACCACTTTCTTTCCCGAACTATTGATTTAATGATAAAAATTTGGAAATTAATGATTCTCTGTGTAAAACACAATAAGAATATACAATGTTAACATTTATAAGTACGAAAGCTTTCACGACCGGCGTTAATTGAACTAAAATTAGAACTAACACTAGCACTAACACTAGAACTATCACTAAGACTAATACTATATCTAAAACTAGAAACTTTCGGGTTTTGCGTGCGTTTTTTGAAAAAATATTTGACGTTTCGGATGCTATGTTGCAACCCTCTTCAGAAACTGGTTCAAAATCACTTCTTTTGTTTTCGCAATCTTAATATGAATTGATGTTGTCATATATCTTGGTTCGCTTAGTTAGTTCTCTGCAGCATAACTACTGCATTATTAAAACTGATTATCTGAACTTTGCCACTTGCATGAGTAAATTCGTCCATCTGCTCATCAGCCCATCAACCCATAACTTCTTTAGAATGTTAATTTAGTAGCATAATTCTCTTTAAAGTATCCTCTGATTTTTGCGTTATTTTTTCTGTGCCAAACATAATCTTTACAATTTCCAAACATGTAGGTACAATAAAAGTTTCTGCTGATTTATGCGATTTCTGCTTGATATGATGCTTGCTATTTGGTATTTGTGAGAAACTAACTGCCTTCGGAAAATGTTTTACTTGTTCTGTATTTGCTTCTAATAATCGTTTAAAACACTCCTTATTTTTTGATGATAAATTGCACTATTTGCAATTAGATGACATTAGATGGTGTCGAAGTTCATCTAGGTTCTCAAGAGGCGTGGGTCTTTGTCTTAGTCCTGACCCATTATATCTCAGACAAAATCTTTAATCCAATCTGCTCCACGAACCTTATTGTAACCACAGCATTATGGGATCTTGCACTATCCTGTTGTAACCATGTGTGTTTAGGGGTATCTCGTTCCATGGAATATTTAGATGAGATTTGGGAATCTCGTCGGAGGCCTGGGTACTTGTATTAGTCGCCGGTCCATCATGACCCAGACATGTTCAGTTGGCGATAAATTCGGTAATTGTGCTAATCAGAGCAAAATCTGTTATCCAATCTGCTCTAGAAACCTACTTGTGACCACTGCAGTATGAGGTCTTACATTATCCTGTTGGAAAGTGGCATTCTGCCACATCTGCATAATAGGTGCTAATACTGGTTCCAAAACGTTGTCGATATAACGACGTGGGTAAGGAGTAACCTACGTCCAGCACATATCGTCCCTTAAACCATAAACCCAGGCATTCAAGCTGTGTGTGTATTGTCTTTGAACGAACTCCAAATTCCGCTTTCCCCTCAATGTCGCCACGCTATCATCATTTACCGGTAAATAGCTTGATTCATCTCTGAAGACGATGTCATTCCATTAAATGGTGGGTACCCTTGCTGTATTTGACACTATTTGACTGCTCTATGAGGAGGTGTTAATGGAAGCCGAAGGTAACGATGGTATGAATGCAGCCCAAAGGAAGAAATTCTTTTGTAAACAATTGCCAAGTGTCGGTTCAAAGCTCTTGTCCAGTCCACACCAATCAACCTTGTTGTTTGAAATCGATCACTGATCACTTTAACCTTCACGTGCAATGCTTCTTCGCGCAGGTTTTGCAGCAGGACGGCACCTTCCAATACCTTCTTCGGACCATAAAGACCATATTCGTGCAACTATAGTGTGGTCCCGATTTAACCTTTCAGAATGATCCGTGTCTTTCATACTGATAATTCTGCCCCTATCAAAGTCATTTATATGGGCAAAATTTTGACGTCGTCGCACAGGGGATATTACAAGGTGTCTAGTTGGCAGTTTAACAATCAAAGAAACTGACATTTTGTGGGCAGAAATTCATCAATAGCTAGGAAGAAAATATTGGAAGTTGGATATAACATGTTACAGGAAACTTAACACTTGAATTGTTTCGGTAAAAACTTTCATCTCACTTCTTAGTTAATATTAAATATGAAGTGAGCATATAAATTGTCAATCTTTTGGAGGAAATTTTTATTTCTGTTATTCCTGAAAAAATAGATTCTCTCTCGTAGATTGTATAAATAATAAATTAGTGGTCAAGGGTAGAAACGATTGTGTTGGCCAAACTCTCCCCTTCTAAATGGGTTAGTAGGGGACGAATTAGTAACAAACATAACAGCGTCGATGTTAAAAGCATTTCCTAGTCGAAGGTCGAATGGGTGTAACAGGGGATAGGTAGTGACTAAACCTCCCTTTTGACCTCGTATCGAAGGGTATTGGACCCGCGGATGTTTAATTATTTACTTCTTCATTAATTAGATGTCTTAATTCGAATAATTCATTTAACAATAAAATTTTCAATCCCCTATTTAAGACATTTGAAACAAAAATCCGCCTGAAGGATTTCTATTTTTGTTTGAGATCAATCGATGTTCCTTTTAAAATGTAACGTAAAAGTGGCCCCGGAAACTTCAGGAAAAGAGGGGTGGGTTTCCGGTCGTCGGTTCGCTGAACGGTGAACCTGGCAAGAAACCCCTTAAGGTTTTTAAAGATCGGTTCATTTAAGGAAGTAGATGAAATTTTTCGATCATTAAAAAACTTTAACATCTGTAAAGATTTTTTTATTTTTATTATTTAACAAGGTCTCGACTAAATTAATTCTTTTTCCTTTAATGTAACGGAATCGTTTATAATGATAAAATTTCGAATTTAAATTTTTATGAAATTGAATTCAGTTAAAATGTTACGAATAATTATCAGTAACATTGTGTAATAATTTAGAAAAGTCAATATTTCGCTAATCAATTTAGGATTATTTACGCCACCTGGCGACTCGTATTTAATGAACCAAAAGGGATGTATAACCGATTTCGGTCAACAAAAACAATAATCAAACATAGGCAATGCCTCTGGTCAATTCCCAGCATCACCAGCAAATATTCCGGTTCAATTTAGATTTCAATTAATAATTACCGCGGGAGATTAATTTTTCAGTTGTGGGCCTATTTTCAGTGGTATGTAGGCAGCAAATTGCCGCGTTCGAATCCAATCAATATTTGCGAACGGCGTTTGGTCGGACAAAAGCAAGTTTGTAAACGCCACTCGTATGGTTCAGTATGAGTATTTTTTTTCTCTCTTTATCTCGCTCGTACTCAATCCCATTGTTTTTGTTTTGGACCTACTCGAAACAAATTACAAAATTGTACATTTCAACGATGAGGGGCACAGCATAATTATTCGATGCGCGTTATTACAACCCTCTTCAGCTGTTATTAATTGAAATTTGTAAAATTCGTTCGGCACGTGACAAGAGAACATTTCACGCTCATCGCTTTAACAATTGTGTTACTTTGATAAAGTGTATATTTTATACGAAAAATAATTTATATACACAAAAAAATAAAAAAAAATTTGGCTGGTTGACGTCCGAGTTTTGCGGTGTGGGGTTTTGAGGTAGAATGAAAAGTGGCTTTTTAAATTGCCCTTTCCTGTTTCATTTGACGTGGCACCTCGACGATGTAATTTATTATATGAGCCTGGAACGGAAAGACATAGGGCGAACACCGGATGGCGAAAGGGCTTTTGGTGGAGGCGCCGGGGAAATGAAGAAAAAGGGAGAGAAATCTGAAATTAATTTAAAATTCTTCTAGTAGATCGAACAGCGTCGTCGGCATTTTAGCTGTATTAAATCCATTTAGTAGACGGGAAAATACACTTAACTTTAAATTATCGATAATCAACTTGCAACCCAATATAATCATTTTTCTGTATTTTCATCTTCGTTGTCATTTAGATCAGAATTTCTATTAAAATTTTCTGTTTGTAATCTATTACCACGATATTTTACAATTCGTTTCCTCATAAAATTCACCAACCCAGATTTGATTGATTTTGTTTAGTGAAGCAGTCTTCATTTGTTCCTCTGCTCAATATAACCACGTCATATACGTAGCCTTATAGAAAATATCTTTATCTTTTAACAATAATTAATAATTTTTGAACTTTTTGTATTGTTGAAAAAATTGCTATTCTGTAATGATAATGTAACTTCTCTAACATGCGCTATTCTTTATGCATTGCAAGTAATCACAGAATTTGTTGGATTTCCTCTCGTTATTACATTGAATAAGTTTTGAAAGAATGTATTATAATTAAAGAACAACTAAAAATGTTTCTTAAAAAATATTCTTTTCGAGCATATTGTCAAATACTTATCAATATTGATATTAGTACCAGTTTAATTTTAAACCTGGGTTGGTGGGTTTAATTTTATTTTCAATAGCATAATCCTACTATGCGAAGCGCAAATGAATGGATTAACAAACGATCTACAAACTTTTTTTTAGATAATTGATCACTTTATACAAAAATAATGTCCGTTTTAAAAATTACCGTTATAACCGTAGATAAGGTGAGGATAATTGGGCCGTGATATAACTGGGTTTCAGGTTTTTATTTTCAGGGTTATGTGGAACTTGATCGTTCGAACAGTTCAATATACTGAAGCATGAAGTGAACTAAAGAAAACAACAAAATGATCATACATATGGAGAATTAGAAGTACGTGCTTCACAACAACTACACATAGGTATAAAGGAAGAGTTTCAAGGTTTGCGTTAGGTTGATTCAGATCAGATGAACCAACCTAACCCAACTCAGATCACTGGCATTACTTTCTTCATTTGGTCTGAATCAGATCAGAGAGCTTTACCGAAAATATTGTGTCTTAGCGGCCCATGGCAACGCAGCTACACAGTAATGCTGTGTAGCTACGTTGATACCGTTGATACCTACCTCGATATCGATATCCCTAAAGTATCGGTATCGAAGTACCCAACGTATCGAACTATAGAAAATATCGAAGTATCGTATATTGTTTTTTTATACATATACAGAAAACTGTGATTACAGTATACTTAAAGGAGAGACTCTACATAAGAAAATATTAAAAAAAAGTCATATTAGGATAAGACATATCCTAATATGAAAAATGCTTTAAGGGAGCCAAAGATACTTTGAATATAACATTCTGTAACTTGTAAATAAAAACGAAATTTTACGCTTTTACTTGGATGAGTACGATAATCGAGATCATAGGCACCAGTTTTTGAAAGTAAGTAAGGGTACTGGTTGCTGAAAACAACTGAATAGGAAAAAGACTGTATGAGCAACCGCGTCTCATGCCCCTATGGTTCGTTTGCAAAGGAAATGTCTTCTTGCAAGCAGTATTTAGTTTTAAATTGGCAATTCTTGAACTTCTGTGATGAAGATATTGTATTTTTGGTATTTTGAAGCAAAATCAAATTTTATTAACAGCTTGTCTTTTGTAACAAAAATATTTTCTGCCATTAGTATTTAGTGTTTACTTAACAGTTTTTACTTACGTTACTAATTACGTTAAGATTTTAGAATTTTAGAATTTTCAAACTTAAATGATTTATCATCAGTAGGTATCTTGTATTTTTGCGATGAAAATGTTTTCTGATAACAGTTTTTCAAGCAGTATCCAGTTTTCAACATTTTAAATCTTCTAGAAATAATATCCAGTTTTTGGAAGTATTTCAAATCTTTTAGAAGCAGTATCAATTCTTCTGAAAATATTACAAGTCTGCTGGAAACCATTTAAGTCTTCTAGAAACAGTATCAAATCTTTCAGCGGGAATATCAAGCGTTCCTGAAGAATTTAAGGTCTTCTACAAGTAATTCAAGTCTTCCAGAGGCAATGTAATGTCTTTTAGAAGCATTTCAAGTCTTCTATAACCTGTATCAAGTCTTCTAGAAGCAGTATCAAGACTACCAAAGGCAGTATCGAGTCTTCTTGAAGCGTTTCAAGTATTCCAGACGCAATATCATGTCTTTTGGAAACATTTAAAGTCTTCTATAACCAGTATCGAATCTTCTGGGAGTATTGCAAGTCTTCTGGAAACATTTCAAGTTTTCTGGAGTATCAAGTCTCTTAAAAGTAAAATTAAATCTCAATATATCAAAATACGTGTTCTCCAAAAAACATTCGCAGTGTATGGTCCAATGCAAGCACCTAGGACTGGATTGGAATGAAAACGCTCAACAGTATTAATATACTATAAATTAAAAAATGAATTGTAGATGTTAATAATTTTAAATCCAGATAAAACCATCAACAAATTCGTATGAATGCTTATGCACTTATAGAACCCGCGTATTTGGCGGCTACGGATATGGTTGCTCATTAAAGATTTTGTAAAACGACACCCATTAAAGATTTTGTATTTTAACTAAAAATTAAATTTTACGAAGGAATATACATAGATATTTTACTTATTATGTACTTACTATATAATTAAAATATTATTTCCAATAATTCGATACTTTTGTACTTCGATGCTTTCGACCCTTCGATAGTTTTTATACTTCGATACTTAAACTAGTATCGATACCCAGCCCTACTACATAGTATATGTTCACCTGAATTTGACTCGTCGTTGCAATTCCGACAAGTTTGATCTTCGGCTTGTCCAATATGGAGAAAGTGATATTTGATGTGGCTGGTTACGAAGCCTGAGAGTATCATTAGATCCCCTTTGCTGAAGCATAAAAGATCAGGATTTTGTTTTGCACAGGAGCTTCGCATGTCTGTGACCTGAAAGTTCTTTCCAGCATGAGACTACCGTTGGGGCCTCCCAACTGTTAATTACTTGCTTTATGTGGCTTCTTTGCTTTTTACAACCAAGTTGAAGTTCAACAAAGGATGTTTGCGCTGCCCCTTTGGCCAACTGGTTTCCTCATTTGGTCTGAATCAGATGACAGTGAATATATATTAATTTTTTTCGAACAATAGTAATTAGAGATACAAAAATGTTTATGGGAAATCAACCAACTTTTATAGACTTTATGTCATTTCTATTTATAAAAACTGGTGATGGATTTAATCGGTAAATTTTACAAATGACATGGTCATATAATGAGATTCCTAGAAACTGAAGAAACTTCGATTGTTCCAAAGAAAGATTGTCCAGAAATTAACCAAATTGATACAAATCAAATTGGTCCGGCAGGAAGCCATTAGTTTTGAAGATGACTTGTCTTTTACAGTTCAATAATATTTGCTATTTATTAAAAAAACTTTTCTGAATAAATTTGTATATTGGGAACATGCATTTCTTTAAACAATTTTAGATATACATTTTTACATCATCATGTTAGGTGTCCGAATATCATTGAATAGATTCTGTATGTATTTTTTTTAATTCAGCAGAAGCGCAAAAATCGATGTAATTAATCTAACACACACTAAATTGCATTATATGAAAAATATAGGATTAAGTTTCAGTTAAGGGGTAACTGATGAGAGCTACTCCATGGGATAACTGGATCTTCCAGCTCAATCTTTTTAACAATTCTTTTTGCAAAAGTTAACCATTGATTTCCGGCCATCCTGCCTTTTAGAGTAAAAGTACTTAAACCCATAAACTCATTGCATAATTGAACACTTAATAATTACGAAGACTTGAATTTGAATTTTTAGTAGTTTTTTCAGTAACTGGTTTCCAGTTTACCCATCTCACATTAATAGAAATATGATGTTTTAAAGAACATTTTGCGACTTAAATCTTGTTAAGAATGCAATTTCTGGCCATAAATCGGAAATCGTTGTAGAAATTGGCTTAATCTGTATGTAACAATAATTCTGACTATACATCAAGTTGTAAATTGAAGAGGCGGTGTTTGAAGACACTTCATTGAATGGAATTCACGCATTTTTTTTGAATGCTAAGTATATTTGATCTTTTGCTAGCTATCATTTGTTGGTGAATTATGCAGTGATAACCTAAAAAATTTGGAAACTCGTCATTTTGTCGTAGAGTTACAAAGCCATGTATGCCACATATCTTTGCTCCTGACCATACTGCACATACTGCTTTTAAAAGAGATGAATATATTTACACTTCTAGTCTTTTTCGTAAAGAAATTATACCTAAATTTTATCATTTTTATCATACCCATAATTTTTCTGTATATTTCTTTAGTATTAATGTGGCTTCAACGCATTATAGCTTCTATTCTTTTACAGAAAAATTATTTCAGAAAACGACAGACCATAACAATAAGCGCGATGTGATAAAGTTGCAGATATTTCTAATGATGAAGGAAAAAGAAAGGGAATTAGAAGTTCGAACCATAATAGCTATAAAAGTACCATAGATATTGGAGATTAAATTTGGATTCTTATATCTGGGCATTTTCGTTGCCTCCTTCGACAGTTTGTCTGCTCATTATCCTCAATGTCATTGCTCTTTAAGGTTACTGGTACATTTACACAAGAAAATGTTGATTTATGCATCTTTTTGCTTCTTTTGGAAGGTGTATAGTAGGTACTAAATTATAACGATAATTTTATAGTATCTTGGTTGATGTTCAACGTTAGTACGTTGTTTGGTCATAGAATCAATAAAGCCCAATAAAACCTAACAATTTCAGTAAATGTTATCATATGTTAAAATCATCTAAAATAGGCTAATTGACATATTTAGGTTTTCAAAACGGCTAAATAAGTTAAGTGTTTTACCATCCACTGCAAACGGACAATTTTTGTCCAACAATTTTCTTCAGGTTCATCGCTTAAAAGATCATTAGTACGTGTTGCCTTTTATACTACTCTACGTAGTTAACTTTCAATTAGTTCTTTTGAAACCATCAAAATATTCCTTGTTATCCAATTTTTCGAATGATTAACAAAACATGCAAAAATTATCAATTATAAACAGCCGTTTTTCAAGCTGATTTATTCATTATCTGGATCATAAATTCTTTTATTTAGATTACATTACAGAAGAGCATTTTTTCAGCAAATTCCCATTTTTAATGAATATTTAGTTTGTCTGCATCAAAAATACTGCAATCCAGTACACAAAAATTGACAGATTTATTTTTTTTAATTAATACATTCTTTTAGTTATTTGTCTATACATAAAGAATAGCACAAAATCATTCAGGAATTGTAGTTCAACAAGGCGGAAATTTAACAACAATCTAAAATAATTGTGTTTGAAACAGTGGACGTGTTTGCACGAGCGAACCCGTTGCGTCCGAGGTTATTGTTTAATTAAAACCGAGGCAGGGTAACGAATATTAAGGGTGGTATTTGTCAATTTTTGGAACTATTGATGCGGAAATTGCCTGGGTTAATTACGGATTTCCGCTAGTTTACTCGTTGTAGAGTATCATTCAATCAATACCAATTAATATAGAAAAACCAAGGAAAACGTTGCTATTTTTTCGTTGTTGCAAAAAATGTGTCGGAATATATCAGTTGTGTTCTGCAGTTGCAGTCGATTTGCGGTCAATACGGAAAACATATTTTAAACGCCGTTTCCAGTTGCCGCCTCCCCAAAATTTACGATTTTATTATAAATTATTTCGTTCATTTCCGCGCTGTCCCGTGTCGTAAATCAATTAGCCCGATTTATGACTATTAGATGGCGCACGGTGCAATTAATTCGTTCGTTATCGCTGTCCCGCCCCCTAGTGACACCCAATCCCAACTAATTACACCAGCCTGCTTCATTTCGAAACTGGAAAATTTTCAATCCTCCATCTCCTCACCTCACCTTTACTCCGAGCAATACCTTTTCCACATCCACACAATGGCCGCCGTAAAATTAGAACCGCCACGTCACCCACCACCACTGAGAGCGAGAGATAAATCGATACTGGAGAAGACATCGTTTCTTGTTGTACGAAAGGAACCTTTTCCGAAGTAAATTGTAAATTTTCAAAGAATTATGATCTCGAACGTTTTGTAAGTTTACCAAAGCTGACGTTTTAAGCGGAAGGTAATCGAGTTTGTGTCCCTTGTTCAGATCATTTCCATTAACCTGGCGTGGTTCTTAAAGCGTCGGAGTAATTGAATTAGTGCTTCCCCAGCTATCAGAAAGAATTACAGACTACTTACTCTTCTGATCATCGTTAATCTTTGTAATTTTGATTGATATCTAACTCAATATCTAATTTAACAACAGCTATTCGTAATAAAAGTTTTTGCAACACAATTATAACTTCTTACTTATATTCCTTAATCTCACTTTTATCAACCTCCTGATGAACTATCTAGCGGATACTTATCATGGTTACAGCTGTTTTAAGCGCTCTCATTTGTTAAGAGCTGGATTTATCCATCAGATAAATTTGTTCAGAATTGATCCTCACACTGTATTTTCTAATAAATGATGAAATTTATATAAATATGTCAATTTTAAAGTAAAGTTGTCTTTCGCGTTCAAGCAGGTGTTGTGTCTCAAAACGTCGAGACAGCATGTTATCGGAAAAGCGGCAGAAAGATTTCAACCCCTAACCGCGTCCTATTTTGCTTTCAGTACACGCTGGATCGCGACGCTTTCACGAGAGGCGTTGCTAAGCAACCGATGACGTCATGTCCATCTAGCGGTGAATCACGCAAGTGCCAGAATCCTCGGAAGCTGGATCGGCCTCGTGGTTATTCACGTCCTTCGAAATCCACCACCGCCGAGATCGTTCAACCCTCATTCTTTCTCGCCACCACTTTATGTAGTAGGTAAGTCACCCCCTTTTTGAATTTAGTTCTATTTCGATCGATGAAAGGCCTCCATTCTTCATCGTTTCTCGGAACTCGGGGAATTTTCGCGCGACATAACCTCAGTCAAGTGGAGTTGGGCGAGAGAGTTGAAGCGCCCTCTGCTCGGTAACCCGCGAAGGCTGTAAAGCAAACTGTAACTCTCCGGTGGTGGCCTGATTAAAATGGGGGGTTCGTCGTAAATCTTTTTTTGGGCGAGAGAAATGATGAAAAATAGTGGGGTAATTAAACGGAAAGATTTTTTGAAATGTTGCCAGGGAGATGTTTAAAGAGAAATGGCAAAAAAATTACCGAGAGGAAAAAATTGTATATCGACGACGTTCTGAGGGTTAATTTGGGGCACGGTGAAGTGTGAAAAATCGTTCTATTTGCCGCCAGTCGATACAGTCCATTAAAAACCAATCGCCCAACAAAGCACAGAACCCCAATTCGATAAAGGTAGATATAGCGTAGCCCATTGCTCTGGGGCATTGGTTTTGATTGGACTCGTTAAAAATTAGTTGAGGGATAAGACAGAAATAAGGAGAAAAAATTTAATTTTGTTACATAGAACGATCTTTATCCTTCACTACTTCGGTAAATGAAACTGCAAACGACGCGCATTTTCCGTTTAACAGGCAACTGTTTATCACTTCTTTCCATTACATCCACCAACGGGAGCTTAAAGCTTCTCTTCTGTAAATCCCCCGTTGGATGCAATATGTCCTCCAAGCACCTGTTATTACGAACAAAGCTACGAACCTAAAGAGAAACGATGGATTAATGCTTTTGAGGGGCTTAGCGATGATGATGGTGATGCATCGTTGATGTTTTATCAAATTTATAATTATTTACAATATATCAAGTACTATTTATAATATATATCGGATTATTAAAAACATCGAACACGAAGAACTACCATTTCAAATTTTACCAAAATATATTTTTACCATCGATCATTTAACTTGAGGATAAGATATAATCAACCCCTTAATTGACAATTTGCATAATGGTCCCCAGATGGGCCACTGAAACATGCCCCAGTTGCATAAACAAGTCGGTTTAGATGCGACGTCTACGGCGTCTCTCCGAACGAAGCTGAAGACAATAATATGGAATAGACACGTAGCTGGAATAGCTAGGTGTGCAAAATTATGCGAATTAGTAAATTAACACAATGCAGGAGGAGTAGCAGGATGTCTGTGGCCTGTTTAATTTTCACAGTTAACTTTAATGTTTCTAAACGAATTTGAACATGGTGTTCCTTCCTGAACTTATTGTAACAAGCTTGGATTAGGAGTGTCCTCATCGAAACTTTGAATGTTTCAAATTAACAATATAACTTGCGATTAATTAACTGGGTAGATGGAATTGAATTAATTATATGTGTATGTATATAGAATGGATCAATAAAAACAGAAATGTGACGTTTTTATATACTTTGTAAGCAAGGAAGAAAAATATTTTTTTAATAAAATTAAAAGTAGAGCTGAATATAGATATAGAATCAGAATAATTCGGGTTTAGCCACGTTTCTAGTTTTAGTTCTAGAGTTAAATCTAATGAAATAAAACTACAACTAAAAAAATAGTTTCGACTTCAAGGTCTAGTGTCCAGTTTTACTTCAATTAAAATATACAGGGTTGTTAAATCAGTTTGTAAAGTACTTTATTTAAGAAAAAAAGGAGGGAAAGAACTACAAACATTTGACTATGACCGTCTTAAGAGACGTATGGCTGAACACAAATGTCTATATAGCACTAGATTCTAATAACACTAGAACTGCAATTTAAAAAAAATTGTATTTAGTCGAAATCCGTAACACCGACAGTTTTAATTGTAATAATAAAATCCTTTTTTAGCAAATAATTAAAAGCAAGAAGTGAAGTGGGAATTTGATGTCCGTTCCTATTGTTTTAGTCCAACCCAAACCCATAATAGAGACGCAGGAACATTTGTAGTTCTAGTTCTTGTGCATCAACTAACAATTTTACCATGAACTAGAAATATTCAGTTTTAATAATAATAATCTCTTTATTGATCCTAATCTTTATACTTATTTTGTTATAACAATCAATAATTGAACATATCTTAAATATCAATAATGAGCAATTGAAACCGCCATTAGGTTACAATAACATGTTCCCCGTTCTACCTGGCAGTCTGGCAAAACTAAAAATTAATTGAACCAAAGAAAGTAAGAGACACAATAGTAATTAGTACAATTTAGAAATAACCAAATGAAATTCTGCACACACCTACCCTCATCACAACACCAGTCTCTTTTGTCTTCTATGGTTTCATCTCTGACCCGATTTCTGACTTTTGTAAAATGCAGCACGCAACTTACGTTGAAATGAACAACATGATAACGTTTTGATTTCGGGCGGACACTTATGCAATTTTACAACATTATAGGAAAAACATCATTTAAATGCACTGTTGAACATACCATAATTACCACCCCCTTATAATCTGAACGGTTATGTCTAGCGCAGTGAAATTTGGTACAGAAGTTGTACTAAAGTAGCATAACTTAATCTCACATAGAGAACGATGCAGTCCTGCTGGAAGAGGATAGAGAAATGGCCAAAGTATCCTCCTTGAGCCGCGAGTACCATCAATACACGAGATAGCAATCGGCAATACCATTTTGCCGATTGGTAGTGGTACTACAATACTAACACCCTAGCAAAAGTGACGAGTCGATAATGGACATTGGTGGGTTGCCGAGTGGAGGGACATTTTGTTTTCCGACAACTCAAGATTCGAATTGACCATCGGTAAAGTACGAATTTTGGTTCGCTGGGTATGTGGAGAGCATCTGACGGAGCAATGTTTGCAAGAACGCCCTATCACCGCCAACCGGTCACTATGGTATGGGATATAATTATATATGGTAGACATACACATCTGCTGAGTCCATGATGTGTCCGTAATATTTACATGAAGTGCTACGTCCCGCAATACCTTCGATGACGCCTAAATCTTCTATAAATCCAATATGATACCCTAACGCATATCACGGGTATTGTACAGATTTTTGTGAAAGAGTACCGTATAAGAAAGCTCCCATGGCCAGCTCGTTCCCCAGACCTGAGTCGGATCGAACATGTTTGGGATATGATAGATCGGAGACGTCAACATTATCCGACTTCCTCAGTTAACGTTGAGAACCTATGGAGGCGAGTTGAGGTGAGTAGACATATATTAAATCCAGGCCATGTCGTGAAGCGATGATATAAGCCGCTCAAAAGTAACTCCTTCCAGCAAGGTTGCATCGTTCTAGAGTATAAAGTAATACTACTTCCATACCAAATTTCATGGCGCTAGACACAGACGTTTGGATTTTACAGAGTGAGCTCGTCAATTATCTTCAACAGTGTATTGCAGAACCGTGCATTGGGATGGTAATAGTATTCTTATGTGTGATATTTAAGTTGTAAGTATCAATCCGAAATCGTATTTTCTCGTAAAGATATGGTGGAGTTCTATTCAGAATTATTTTATGAAACAGGATCATGATATAGAATTTGCGTCGGCTCATCATATTAAGCCAACCACACAGGATGAGAAATGAGGTCATACCTACGTATTCCTACGTCCTTATACCAAAGATTAAGCAAGGTCCAAAAAATACAACGTTAACATTGTATAATTACATAAAAACAAGGACAAACTTACTTTATAAGAAACTGCCAATTAAAGTTGAATTACAAAAGTACTTTTGTCGAATTAACCAAAACAAGACAGAATTGAAACAGTAAACTCAGAATCATGAGAAGTATCGTTTTTAATTCTAATTTTTTATTGTAAATTTCAAAAATCAATGAATAACTAGTACTAAGAGAGCTGATATCAGTTCTAAAATTAATTAAATTAAATTAAATAATCTATAATGATAATTATTTTCTGTCGAGAATTTTTGCATTTTCTAAGTCAAAGACGTAACCGTTATCTAAACTATGTTGCGCTAAAGCACAACCTTTCTAATTTGTGATAAGAGAATTGTTGTTCAGATTTGTTTGTCCAATATAGCAACCCTCACAAACACAACATTTTACGTGATACACCACTCCTGAAAGATAGTCCACGGAAGTAGAATCTTTAAGTTTGGAAAAAACTGAATTTAATTTGTTAGGATAATGTTCAATGATTTTCAGATCACCTGAGTTGTAATTGCCTTTAAAGATCTTTATAAGTTTGTCCGTTCATTCTGGGACGTACATTAACTTTTTGTAGACAATCCTTTCATCGTTAATAATAAGATTACCTTCCAATTTATCGACATTAATGCTATTTAAAGGTGAAACGTTGAAAATTAGTTTATTAAGAAGTTTAGGAGTATAGCTATTATATATAGAAATCAATTCGGGTTTATTAAAATTTGTACAGAATCTTTTTGGCGTCTACATATTGATAGAATCTGTCTGTCACACAAATTTACCTCAGTATCAAGTGGAAGCAGCTAAGATCATCCCTGAAGCACGCTAGATGTGATTGGTAACAATTACGAAGAGCGATCTTGACGAACTACTGCAGATCAGATAAAATCTAGCATACAGTTTGATGGCAGCGTTGGATAAGTCCTAGCTCAACAAGGCTAATAGCATTTTATGATTAACCCTATTAAATTCTTTCCCGTAGTCAAGTAGGATCACTACAGCGAACTGCCCTCTGTCTCTTGTACTGATAATTATCGTCAGTAATTTGTAAGAGAACCGTGGACCAGCCGTACGCTGGACGAAATCTGAACTGAACTGATGGCAAAAGATCTTTAGTAATTGCAAAATTGACTATTTATGTCGGATCTGCCGTAGGCTTCTTGGATGGAATTGTGATTTCAAACCACGATTGGCTTATTGATCCTACGTAACAATAATTAGACCTATGATTCCGTATGACCCAGGAGATTTTATGTCTTAGCAAAAGGGATCTAGGACGCATGAGCCCAGACGTAGCAGTAAGAGCTGCACACAAACTGTATAAATGCATAGAGATTGCATAACATACAAAATTTTTAGTAAATCTTTCTTGACAACCACCGTCATAAAGGAATAAAACCTTAATGCAATTTTAAGATTCACAAAGGAGCTACATTTGCCCCAAAAAATCTGAAGGGCTTATAGATCGCGGTAATAAGAGGGGTCACTCCCCTTAGCATGACAATAATAATAATACATTTTACGTATTATTTTACGTATGACTTTTCCGTGGAATTTTCGAAGCCTTCGGAAAATAACTGTGTTCAAGGCAGCAGTTAACAATATATATAAGGAATGAAACAATATTTTGCCTTCTTAAAAGAGGTACGGATGCCAGAACCACGAATGCCTCTAATTCTGGGTCTAGTGTTAATGATAGTACTGTAACTTAGCGTTGCCACCATAACTAACACTAAACCTACAATTCAAAACATTCCGGTTTGGTCGAAATCGTAATCATCGTAACGTCGAGGTTTTAACTGTAACAATAAAATCCTTTCTGTAGCGAATAATTTAAGAGGAGTGAAGTGAGGTATTCATTTGATGTCAGATCTCGGTGTTTTAACCCAACCCAAGAATTTCGAAAAGAATTCGTCGACAGTCGTTTCGTTTTCACCCCTTTCCTCCCCCCTTTTCATCTCTACCACCACAGTTTTTACTAATTAATTTATGCTCGCGGCACAATGGTAAAGCTGTCGCTTTGTGAGAATGCATGAAAAACGTACTAAACGACGCTTCAAAGACAACTCTAAAACCGTCGAGAATTTTTCTTCCAGTTTTGTCAGCAATTTATAAAACGAAGAACGGAGGGATGTTGCGTTTTGAATAATTTTCGAGATGGGGAACCTTTAAAAGCCTTCCGGACCGATACGAAAGCTTAAATGTATTAGTTTTACGACGTCGTATCGTCTCGTGTATTTTGTGGGAATCGTAATTCCAGCAAGGTAAAACTTTGTGCATAGATATTTTTTTATTATTCATTTAGTTCAACTTGAATGCGGGTAAAGCGTTTTAAGCAAGTTTACAATTTACAAATCCGTTTTAATCCGACATACAAAAAGTCAAAAATGCAACTACTTACTCTCGTAACCAGTATTCACCACAGTTATACGCGTTGGAAACTCTTCACTTAACAAACCGCAACATCACTTACTCTAAATTGAAAACAACAAAGTAAAAGAACAAGTTTCAATTTATCTAAAACGCTTAAAATGACTGGGAATCACATCAAAAAAGGTTAACGAAACCAACTCGAAATCACGAGTACGAATGAACATTGATCAAATATTTGTTGTTCCGTCGATTTTTGAAGCTGTTAATGAAAATACTTTAGATCGTTTTTGCTGTACGATTTTCCATCCCCGTGTTTGGTGCTCGTTTTTGGGGAAAGCGGCATAAACGTTTTCGATTTTAATGGAAAAAGTGTTGTTTGCTTTATAACGAAAATTCATGGTGTTATAGAGATTTAACATTTTCGGGCGAAAAACGTTCTGATTTGTTTGAATACTAGCAACAATCGAATTATTTTGTTAAAAAAACAAGGATTAATTTGTTTGTATTAAATCTACGTTTCATTTTTAAATACAAATTAACAAAAACAAAATACGAATGTTTTATTTAGGCAACTTATTCAACATTTCAACACCTCTCGAACAGCAATTTATTTAATTTTTTTATAGTGGAGTGCAGTAGTTAAATTGCACCGGAAGCGAATATACGATGCGGTTGGAGTGTACGGTATTTAATCCAGAATGGGTCGCCCTCCCGAAAACGTTTAACGATACGCCCCTGGCTGTACGTACAGAGAAAGCTCATAGTAGCACCGGGAAAGATAACGCCTTTGTTTTCGTTTCCTGGCCTCGTTTTCGAGCGATAAGCCAAACCGTTTTCGGGCGTTTATTTTAATATTCTGGCAACCGGGTGGTGGCCCGAGGATTACACGCGTTACCAATTATCAGGGGCGCCACACCTATAAATTTACTCATCGTACCATTGAATCATCATGATAAATGCGAGAAATCAATAAATAAGGTTGTTTCATTTCGTAAAATATTTATCAAATGGGGTATATATTTTTAAAATTTTTCTGCAAAATTAGTTACGGAAAACAAAACATTCCTTTTTGTTTTCATTTGTTTACCTTAAATATTGAATTTTGAATGTTTAAGATTAAAACGTTGTATTAACGCATACCGTGATATGACGATTTTGAACAAACCAAATAAGAATTAAACTTGACCTAACTTAGTTTGTAAAACTTATGTTGAAATGTTCAAACTTTGTCTCATATTTCTCAAAGATTTGCGCCATTCGGATACTATATAACAAAAATTAATTAAAATTGATCAGAAAGATATTGCTTGACGATGATTCCTCGTGATAGTGACTCATAACAGGAGATTGAAAGAAATCATTTGGCGCCTATCAGTTTTCTTCTACAATTTGAAAATCAAGTGAAATTTGTAAATTTAGCCCCAGCGTCTGCTGCAAATGTTTTTTTGGAGAGCACGTATTTTGTAATGAGACTTTATGCCGTTTTTGAAAGACTTAATACCGCTTTTAAAAGCCTTGATACCACTTTCGAAGGACTTAAAATGCTTCCAAAAGACTTGATATTAGTTCTAGAGGACTAGATACTGCTTTCAAGAGACTTGAAATGCTTCCAGAAGAAGCGTTGAAATGCCTCCACGAGACTTGGCGAGCTTTGAAAAGCCTTGCTACTACTTCCATAAGACTTGATATTAGTTCCAGAAGACTGGATACTGCTTCCAGAAGACTAGGAAAGCTCTCAGATGGATTGAAATGTTTCCACAAAACGTGAAATGCTTCTACAGTATTTAAAATACTTCCAGAAGACTTGATATTAATTCTAAAGAATTGGATACTGCTTCCAGAAGACTAGCAATGCTATCCGAAGGCTTGAAATGTTTCCACAAGACTTGAAATGCTTCTACAACACTTGAAATGCTTCCAGAAGACTAGGTATTAGTTCTAGAAGACTTGATATTAGCTCTATAGGACTGAATACTGTTTCCAAGAGACTTGGAATGCTTCGAGAAGAGTTGAATTGCTTCCACGAGACTTGGCGAGCTTTCAAAAGCCTTCCTACTACTTCCATAAGACTTGATATTAGTTCCAGAAGACTGGATACTGCTTTCACAAGACTAGAAAAGCTCTCAGACGGCTTGAAATGTTTCCACAAAACGTGAAATGCTTCTACAGTACTTAAAATGCTTCCAAAAGACTTGGCATTAATTCTAGAGAACTGGATACTGCTTCCAGAAGACTAGAAATACTTCTCGAAGGCTTGGACCGCTTCCAGAAGATTTGATATTATTTTAAATAACTTGATACTGCTTCCAAAAGATTGGAAATGCTTCCGTAAGACTTGAATGCATCTAAAAGATTTGATATTAGTTCTAGAGAACTGGATACTGCTTCCAGAAGACTAGAAATAATCCTAGAAGGCTTAGTCTGCTTCCAGAAGATTTGATATTGTTTTAAATAACTTGATACAGCTTCCAAAAGATTTGAAATGCTTCTACGAGACTTGCAAACTACTTGGTACTGTTTCCATAAGACTTGATATTAGTTCTAGAAGACTGGATACTGCTTCGAGAAGGCTGGAAATGCTATCAGAAGTCTTGAAATGTTCCACAAGACTAGTAACGCTGCTAGAAGGCTTGATCTGCTTCCAGAAGATTTGATGTTATCTTAAATAATTTGATACCGCTTTCAAAAGACTTGAAACGCGAAAGTAATTAAAATGGTTCAAGGAAAGTTGAAATGTTTCTACGAGACTTGAAAAGCTTTTAAAAGACTTAGTACTGTTTCCAAAAGACTTGACATTTTTGTAGGAGCTATGATACTGCTAGTTCTAGTACAGTTGATATAAGTTCTAGAAGGCTTGCTGATGCTTCCAGAAGCCTCGCTATGCTCCCAGAAGACTTGAAATGTCCTCAAAAGACTTGAAATGCTGCTAGAAGACTGGATACTGCCCTTAGAAGACTTGAAATGCTTTCAGATTTGATACTGCTTGAAGCATTTTCATCACAAAGACAAGGTTTGGTTTTCATCTATCAAAAATAAGATATATCAAAAGAATGAAGGGAAAACAACAAAAACAATTTAAGTCTCAAGAAATCAACATAACATTTCATCAACGGTTTCCCGATGATGGCAAAACGCCATTCGTACTTAGCGATAATCTTCCTTAAAATTAAAAAATTTTAGAAAGCAAATTAATTATACGATATAAAGTAACAGATAAAAACCAGAAACAAGTTTAAAAGAAATAGTAATGCGAAAAAACAACAAAAAAATTTTAATCTTGAGAAAATTAAAATTCGTTTCATTGCTAAGTGCGTATACTTTTTTGCAACTCCTTTCTTAACATACACGATGATAACAAAAAATCATAAAAGAATTATAAATGCAAAATTGATGTAAGTGATAAAAAAACTATAGAAGACATTTTTATTGCAAAAGGTAAGAAACTGTTATGAAAATTTGATTTTGTTTCCAAAATACCAGATACTGTTGGCAAAATAGAAAATTCTCCTATCAGACTTTAAAAACTATCAATTAAGTACAATTAAGGAGAAGATATTTCCATTGTAAACGAACCATAGGCGCCAGATACGGTGGTCTTCACTCTTCATAGAAAATTTATAATGAATTTTTGTGGAATTGAAGTTACACTTAAATTATTTCTTAAAATTCAATGTACTATTGAATATTTTCTTCTCAGCATCTGATATGAACGTTTTATCAGGCTTTTTTTTTGGACAGCCGTCATTTGTTTTTTTTTTAGCAACCATACATATTTCCAAAAATCTGCTCCTATGCAATCAGACGTATCTAACGTAATTTAGATAAGATCAAGTTATTACAGTTATTATCTAGTAGTTATTACATACTTAATACATTATTTAGAATTTATTCTCTTTGTAACGTACACAGCCTACCTTCCAATACAAATTTTCATTTTAATCAAACTACCATGATATAACTTCCTATATACCATATTAAGATGTAAACAAATTGATGTAATTCATTCCAATACCATTCCAATACAAACAGTCATAGAGACAACATATCTTTTTATTGATATTTTAAAAGACTTTTAAATTTTATACAACAACTCTTTACTTTTATTTTTATGGGTTGTTGAAGTTTTAATTAAATTTGGTTACATTTTTAATGGCCTTTGCGTTTGTACTGTATTTCAATTTCATAAATTCCTCGAAATACCTATCTATTATAAAGGGAATACATATCTTGTATTCCCTTGAAAATAAATACCTGGGTATTTAACAACACTGCCAAGAACAGACTTTGATTACTAAAATGCTTAAAAACTTCCCCTTCTCCTCAGAGAGAGAGATGGGATTTAATCTTTTCACTCCACCATGATCTAAAATGATGAAATTCAACAAAAATGCGTTTATCATGACATTAAAGCATTCCATTTTGCTTTCATTTATTTACTCTAAATGTTCATTTTTAATATTTACATCTAAACTTTTCACACCAAGACTTGGCCAAAATTATGTGGATATTTACATACTGCAAAACTTTTTTTAACTTTGTCTTGAACATAAGCAGTTTCGTATTTTTGAGTATATACCTTATAATATTTAATCTTCTTAATTCATCTAAGTAAGATTTGAATATACTTTATAAAATGTTGCATATCAGGTATTGTCGTATGCCTAGAAATCTCGTGTTATAATACAAAGAAACATCAATAATGGATTGTTATATTATGGTCATTAACAGAACATAAGTATATTAATCAAGACGTCCAAAAAACAGTCCAAAGAAGGACTCTGGTTATTAAAATGCTCATACAGATGATCCCATCTCGTCAAATAATAAACAAGATGCTAAATGGATGATACATGTTATTGAAATGAATGTCCTGATTGAAGTTGTTGAGAACCTGAAGAATCAAGTCCAATTACTTATCCACAAGCATTTGTAAAAATTGCTTTTTGGATTGGGGTTTCAAATTTTTGCTTAATAATCATTCCACCATGTGCAAATATTATGCAATATACAAAAAACAGTAATTAACAAGACATAGATAGGCATATTGATGAAAAGAGAAACCACCAGCAGAGAACAATTTAACCATCTGGACAAAATAAAAGATGATGAGTACATCGTCAGTTATGCGATGGACCAACATGTCAGTCAAAATGTGAAATGACAAAAAAGACAAACTTAGACAAGTTATAAAATAAAGTAACAAAAAAGTATCATAACAAGCTTACTCACTGACTTAGAACTTATGAAAATTTGATTCATATAACAACAAAGATCTTATTTTGGTAAAGCTACCAGACTTGCAAAGATTTTATCAAAGTAAGGCTCAATAAAAATGAGTTTAGATTTGTAAAATTGTTGAGAAAAGATAAGTTGAACTTGAGGCTCAGAAATAACTGCTTGGTACTACCACAACCTCAGTTAAAGCTAAAGTAACAAACCGTACTAAATAGATGATTAAGGAAACTCTAAAAACATTCTCTGGACAAATAAATCAAAATAAAGTTATAATTTCAAAGTTAAGAACTCTAGTTCCCAAGATATCGTTGAATCGGTGTACCCTAGAGACGTATTCATCGTTGGTTTCCTCAAGTTAATTGGCAGATTCTCCGTTTCATTTCAAAATCACAATAATGGTGAAAGAAATATTATGATGGTGTATATTCGTACTTATCGAGTTCTTCAGCATAACATTCGATACCTTTTAAGAATGGTGATTTGGGAGAAATATAAGTGTACAAAGTTGTAGAGCAAAATAAATAATGGAAAGTAACTGAGATTTCGAGTTTTATCTCTATTTTTCCACTCCTACTGTGTAACTGTATACTAAAAACTGTTATCGTCCGTGTAATTGGAAGTAGAAAAGTTGGAATGCAAATTAAGAAGCATATTGAATCCTAGATGCTTCGCCGTTGCAATCTCTTCTAAAATTGTTTCGTCTGTTTCTAAAATCCGTACCCTTTATTTTCTTTTATGCAAATTTAAATTGTTCCGGGTCTTCTCTACCCTTCTAATTTTGAAATGAAATTTTGACAATTGATTTAAATGATAACAGTTTGCAGTAAATTCAGATATTAACCCCTATTTGCACGGTTGTGGTGAAATCGCCATCGCGGTAAAACATAATATGCCGCAATAACAAAGCTTACAAATGATTACCAATAAAAGAGAAATACCAGTTAGTTCCACTATTTAATTGTATTTCGCGCTCGATGCAAATATGGCGTTTCAACATAAAAACTTGTTGCACAAACAGCAAGTATAAAATAATTCTATCGATTTTTGTGGGACAAAGATAGATGCTTAGAAAATTCGTCGTCTGGTGTGATATTTTTCTCTTATTTCTTTTTTAATACGAAGATTTACTTGAGGGTTAAATTTCATATAGGTATTTTTTTATCAACCCGATCAAGGTAGTTTGACGACGCAAGCCGAACTCAACTTAATAGATAAAACATAGTTATTGCAACTTTGTGTTAAAAATAATTGTTGCAATCTAAAACAACGAAGATATATTATTTCTGGTGAAACATTGTATCCAAGGTCGTTTTCGTTATAAAAGTTGTTGATGCAAAAATACTTAATGCAATCTGCCACTCTGAAATGTTATTAACATTTATGAGTGTGTTTTAATACTGCTAATAATGTGGAGAGTGGATCCATCAAGTTAGCACGTCTAAAGCTGTTCACTCCTTAGACTGATTAAAGTATTAGCTTTTGAGGACTGTTTGAAGATATAATCTCACATCACAAAAAAATCTTTCTTTATGAATGAGTAAATTCGATTAATAGTGAATATTTGCATCAAAATGCATACTACATCCATGATTCCTGTATAAACTTCCATTAGCAAATCAAATAAATATTGCATAAACTAGAAACTCCATTTTACTTCCTTAAATAACCTGCATAAAGGAGTGTAGTTTAACTATGTTACACAATAACAATCGTTCGTTTCAATTAAGAAAATGTATTCAAAGAACATTTTGCTTTACAACAAATATAATTTAATTAAACGTAAATTACTGTTGTGAAATTATGAATCCTTATTTTCTTTTATATACATTCCTAAAGAGGTTTGGATTAAATATTCTCTAGTAAATCTGAGAGTCTTTAAAGTATCACCAACGGTTTAATCTCTCCCAAGAGGGGTTTCCACAGGAGCGTAAAACATCCTTTGCAGTAGCAGGAAAAGCGCTGCACGGGACCCCACCAAACAGGAAAAGGTAAATAAAAAAAAGTTGGTTGAGAGTAAAAAGTGGCTGTAGTTGTGCACGAATCGATACGAACTCTGCTGGAAGAAAGAAAGAAATAGAAACGAGAAGAAGCAAGTTTAAATTTGATTCGATTCAATTCATGACAGAATGAGAAAGAGTTTACTTACCGTTGAAGCTTGTTGCTCCTTGACATCGCTCCGGTTGTAAAATTGGATCGAATCGTTTATTTTCGTGTTCGTGGTAGAAAATTGATTTTACCGCCGTGATTTTACGGCTACAAATGATATTAGAATATAACCCCAAATCCGAAGGAAAAGGGGTCGTTTTATTTTTGCACAGTACGGTACAACGACCGTGTCGGGTGTAAAGTTGTTCCGGATCTTTTCCCGGAACTTTCAAGGAAAGTTATTCCATGACAATAGGGCAACCACAAACATCGTGCTTATTTCGGCGAACTGGTTTAACAATAGATTTAAAATTTTTGAAATGAACAAATAAACCGGTTCAAGTTAGGTATACGAAATTTTTCTTGGTATTTCATAAATTTGAATAACACAAACAATATTTTTAAAAACGTAGAAATATATTAATAAATTTACACATCATCAAATAACGATTATTTAAACGATTGTCTCATTGTTTACTTGTTTACAACGTTTGTTTATCTCTATTTCCTACAAGATATTTATATTATTTTATAAAATATTATATTATTTTATTTATTAATATAATTTTTTTAATAATTTTGATTATTTTTTCATTAAACAGAAATTTTCTTGTCAAAATGAAAGTCCACCATGAGTATTGCAGTAGAAAATCCATCGTTAACGCACCAATCCTAATGATGACGTGTAAAGGTTGTTTTATGATCTCTCCACAGCATTTGGTAGTAAGGATTACGCAGTTTCACTTTAAAATCTGGATTATTGCGTTGTAGGAGCTGTACCATACAGGCTAATTGGGTCGTACCTCACCAACAAAACTCAATATGTGGAATCTAGTCGAATATCAGAGCGGGTATCGTTGAATATGAGAGCCCATAGCCGGCAATCCTCGAAGAGAAATGGCCAATATGAAACCGTGGTAGTGTTTCTAGTGTGCAGGCACTATTCAGAATACGAAAGAATTCGAAATGGTGGTACAATATTGATTTGATAACATCAAAATAAATTTGAACCATGCAAAAATGTAAATATTATTGCTGACTATGGTAGCAATAAAAACCATATCTGAAATGACTCATAATCAAAACGAATTGTTTAGATTAATTTGAAAATTGATAATATTTGGAATTTTCGTAGAGAAGGATGCTAATAATAATAATAATTTCCTGCAGGTAATTTTAGGTATAACCTAATTTCCTTATGAAGCATATAATCGGTACACCGTATCATTTCCGTATCGCACACCTCCCATCCGATGGAATTATATTCAATATTGCGTAGATGTTAAAGAGGTTTTGGGACATTTAGTGTAATTAGGTCACCAGACGATTTAAATTAGTGTCGATGTCTGAAACAGAAAATGAAGCTTTAAGCAGCTAGATATATCAAAATCCTATAAAAGTTGAAAGTCTTCAACTATTCCTTCCATCGATTTCGTGAACAATCGTATCCACTTGAAGTCATTGTTAATGTGCTATTTATGCTAAGCATAAAATTGAGAACTTATTTAATATTTTATTGAGAAAAATGTGTCATTTGAGAATAAATTCCAGGTTAAATGAGTTATCATATCCTATAAAAATTAGGTTTTTGAGATGAGTTAACAAAATTTGGTCAATTTAAGTTAGGTCTGCTAGCTTACTTCGTTTAATCTAAAACAATTTTAGTCAACTCAACACCTCATTTTCATATTGTCTTAATCAAAGCAAAAAGTTGATATGTTTTAAATAAATTGAAACGCATTAAATAAAGTAGGGAATATTTTAAAATACCGTTTTTATTAGTTATTGTGTAACCTTCCCTAATTTCTATTATTCCCCATTAGGATGTTCAATTCCCGGCGTTGAAAATATTTTCGTAGATTCCAGATTAAGTTCAAAATCTCGGTGCTTGGGAAATCAATATCAAAATTCTTCTGAAAGCATTTACAATCTGCATGAGGCAATAGTAAGTCTTCTAAAAGCAATGCCAGTCTTCTGGAAACATTTCAAGTCTTCTGCAAGCAATATCATGTTTTCTAGAAACAGTATTAGGTCTTTCAGAAGGAGTCTTCTGGAAACAATTTAAGTCATTTAGAAATATTTCAAGTCTATCTGAAGGAGTATTAAGTCTGCCGGAAGTAGATCAAGCCTTCTAGAAGCAGTGTTAAGGTTTCTGGAAATATTTCAGGTCTTCTGGAAGCAGTATCAGGTCACCATAGACGCCAAATACGTGGGTACGAAAGTACTTATCCAAATTTTGAATAATTGTATTTGGATTGAAGTTGTCACAAGTTGTTAGTTGTTTTAATTATTATTATTTTTAAATTTTAACATACTGAACTTTTTCTTCCCAATTCAATTTGCTGCGGACGTCTTTCTTAACTTTCTTACTTGGAAACCAAGTATTTTTAATTGGGACTTGATACTGTTTCCGAAAAGCTTGTTTCCGAATATTTCCAGATGAGTTAAACTGTTTCTAGAAGACTCGATAATGCCTCTGAAAGACTTAATACTGCTTTTAGAAAACTTGATATTGCTTGCAGAAGACTTGAAATGTTTCCAGAAGACTTGCAATCCTTTCAGAAGGCTTGATATTGCCTCTGGAAGACTGAAAAGAAGGCTTGATCTACTTCCAGCACATATGGTACTGCTTCTAGATAACTTGATACTGCTTCCGAAAGACTACAACTATTTCCAGATGATTTAAACCGTTTCAGAAGACTTTATAATGTCACTGAAAGACTTAATACTACTTCTAGAAAACATGGTATTGCAGGCAGAAGGCTTGAAATGTTTCCAGAAGACTGGCAATATTTCTAGAAGATTTGATGTTGCTTCTGAAAGACTTAAAATGGTTACAGAAGTGTTGATACTACTTTTAGAAGATTTAAAAAGTTTCCAAAAGATTCGATATCGTCTTTGGAAGAGTTCAAATTATCCAGAAGTCTTGATACTATTTCTTGAAGATTTGACGTGCTTTCAAAAGACCCGATACCGCATTTGGAAGATTTAAATTGCTTCCAGAAGACTAAAAATGCTTCCAAAGGAGCACCCATATAAATTTTATCTAGCGATGGCATGGATCGCGGCTTTACCAGTTCACGGGAACCGGAATTCTAAAAACTTCTACAGTCTAAAAACTTCACTTGCGATTTGCAAGACGTTCAACTTGTTTGTCAAATTGTCAATACGTCAAATTGCAGCAATGCGCAATAATCTTTTAGTGTTTATTAATACGGCGTGAAGATGAATATAAGAAATACCAAAAAATCAAAACCGAAGTAAGAAATGAAATTTGAAGTAAGAAACCTTAGAAAACGGTAGCAGAAAAGGTAAAATAAAAAACAAATATGTAAGAACCAACTTTACAACAATAATACCAAACGAAAAATAACCATGTGATATAAACGAGCAACGAGCTAAAAAATTACCAACAAAATAGTTTACATGAACTGCGTAGGTAATCAATCGCTTTCGCTGGTTGATAATAAATTTCTTTCTCGTTTATTGACTACTATACACTATACAGATCCTTCAGATAAAATGGAATAACCAGTGCTGTCCTAAGATATTTGCGACACAAAGGCTGGGTTGCACTGGGCTCCTTTTCATACAAAATTCCAAAAAAAGAGATTCTAGTTCTAGATCTAGGTTAGTTCTAGTTTTATCTCTGTGGAAACATATAAGGTTGCCAAATCAGTTTGTAAAGTAGTCTATTTCAAAAACTATTCATTGTTTTTAAGGCTTTGTTAAAAAAATGTCTTCAGATTCAGGGCTAATCCCAACTAGAACTCACACTAGACCTAGAACTACAATCATTCGAGTTTAGCCGTCTTGAGATGTATATGCTAAACCCGATTGTTTCTAATTCTAGATCTAATGACATAAAACTAGAATTAACACAAGACCTAGATTTAGCCGTGTCCTAAGATATTCAGCGCCCTAGAGCTGGGTTGTACAAACGAAACGAATGAGTCGCTTTTTATACAAAATTCAATGCCAAGGAAAAGTAGGTACTTCAGAGGGAACACTATGTACATTTATGATGGAGACGCCATGCATTTCATTGCAAGAACAAAAACAAAGATTTTTGGCCTTTTTTATAAACAATAATAGTTTTGCAACAATTGAATTAAAATTAGAACAACACTAGCACTATTACTATAACTGTTACTAAATCTAAAACTAGATGTATTCAGATTTTGCCGTGCGTCTTGTGAAAAAGTGTTTAATGTTTCGGATGCAATGTAGCAATCTTTTTCAGAAACTGGTTCGAAGTAGTTCGTACTTCAACTATTTAGTCAACATCCGTGAAAGTCTTCGTGCTTATAGTTTTGCAAAAAAAGCATTAACTTGTAATGCTTTTTTTGGATTTATTTTTTTAACCATATTCCGAATTAAGCAAAATAGGTTAAAAGTATTTGTCAAGTGTTGCAAGTAGCGTTTATAGCCAGCGCACACTTTTTAAAATGAGAATTACTTATTAAGACCACTATTCTAGATAAACTCGTGTTAACGCAGAAAACTTGGAACTGATGGAAACAGAAAACAACTTTCGTTTCTTTTGCTACTTTAGAATCATCATTTATTTAATACATAAATTTTACTTACAATGAAATAGTTCTGTTTTGATACGGCTGGAATCAGTATCAACGCCAGATTTTCGTGCTATACCTAGTTTTATCTAGATTGAATTTGTCATTATTTTTAATGTGATTGTTCTTGTTTTACTAAGGTTATAATTATTTATTTTCAATTATATTACCACTTCTCAGTATTATTTTTCAATTTTATTTAAAAAATGAAAACAATTAAAAAATTTGGTTTTAATAATATTGCATTCGACTAATGTAATAAATAACAATATTCATTTTATAGTTAAATTTACGCTTAATTAGATTTTCTTGATAATGAGCTAACAAAGCTCGAATCGTCGAATAATTTTTAATATGTTTTAATTTTTTAAATAAAATTGAAAAATAATACTGAGAAGAGTGGTGTTTATTATAATTGAAAATAAAAGCTTACTCTTCGCAATTTAGTGGAGCATCTGCTGTGAACCTTTTCTTTTTTGGAGTATGATATTTAAAATTATAAATTTTTCAAAGTTTTTTAGACCAAATTCAGATTTTGTTTAGGAGAGCCGGCATTCGTTGGGTGGTTCTATTTTCAATTTAGTTTTATTTTGCAGCACCCAGCACCTCTACGTCCAATTGAATCCAATTGAATAAAATAAATTTATATAGAATGAAAGAAACAACAAAAAACACAAAATAAGAAATACAAAGTAATAAATTAAGTGCGTCTAAAGATTTATCTTCTAATTCTCACAATTGTGAGCAGTAAAAAAAATCATTACAGATATGTTAATTTTTTCTTAACCTATCATTTCCTTCATGAAATCCCGGGATCAAATACCGGGACTGAACACTTTATTCGCCATACATTTTTAGATTGTCAGAATTCTTCCAATACATTATTACTTCAACTACGATTGTACTTGTTGTACTTATAGTACATAAGTCAATTTCAATGTCACAACAGATGTTGAAACAAAGTTACAACCCGTATTGAATGGTAACATTGCGCTGTATTAGCTGTATAATTACGTATATATGCCAATAATCGATACACAACTTCTCCTTCAATCAGGATGGGTTAATATTCGATTCAGCTGAAATTTCCTGAAGACTTTTTCATTTTGTCACTATCCGATTTCTTGCTTTTTGTATTTATTATTAACATCGTTTATGTTCGAACTGTTTGATTATTTTTTGGAAAAACATGCTTAGAATTGCAAAGCTCACTTCTTTGCAAAAATCTTATTAATTAACACCATCTTCATCCCATCTCATTATCGAAACAAAATTTCTGCATATTCATTACATACACATTATGAATATTCATATTTTGAAATATATTTTTAAAAAATCCTTACTCATTTGACTTCTCTCTTCTTCCGGCGACAATTGTGTATTTAAAAATAGAGTTGGAGCGTGCGCTATTGGTCGGCTAGAGGAGTGTTAAAGTGGAGGGGAACAACGTGAGATAGACTTTAACGGTTGTAACTCGGGTCAGAGTGAAACAGAATCAGTACCGAATCGGAAATCGTCTACGTTGTAGCTTGGAAACGTTGCCGATTTTTCAGTTTGCGTACCGGCTTCGAACATTAAATCATCTCGCCGTTTTTCCAAAAGCGTAATCGCCGCGGTTTTCGAATATTTATTTAACAATAATTGTGCGTTATTGTGGTTCTTCTCCACAGCGATGATCGCTCCGACCGAAATTCGATAACTCGTTATCTAATCTAAAAACGAGGTAAGATTCCGAGAATATTTAACGTCGTCTTGTACTCTATTATTCTATTAATAAACTTACACCAATAGGCATCTGTTAATCTTTATATTAATAATAATGATTTCATCCGAGTAAATTCAAAATTAATTTTTATTTTTGAAAAAAATTATAAAGATTTTACAGCAGAATATTAATTACGGTGACGTCATAGGGTTCCAGCATCATTCTGCTTCTCACATACCACTTGACATCTGGCTCCCATCCTTTTTAATTCGATAAATTGTTTAATCAACATTCAAGCGCTTCGTGATGGGAGGATGATGCTCACAGGAAATGAGACTCTGTGTCGTTGTTAATTGGCACTGAATTTAACACTACTCTTTAGATGTATTATTTTTCAACTTTTGATCAACTTTATATATTTATTATATTTATATAAACTTTTGATTGTCGCTGTATATAACGTCTTATAAAATATTTTGAATCGATCGAAGATTCAAAAGTATTCTTGTGCATCTCACCATTACCACACATCACTTGCACTTTGATATTGAACAAATTCCCACACTATCTTATCTCATGTCATACTTCTCGTTTTCTAAATGGGGGTATTCATAGAAAGTGGTAAAAGAGAAAATGTGTGGAAAGAATGTTTATGCGTTATATGCGAGCCCCCAGAATTCGATTTTTTTTGATTTTGTTACTATCATGCGCTGACAGATACGATATCGTTAAACAAACACTATCAATGTGTCTATAGATAACAGAGGCCATGTTTGTAATGTATCCTCGTTCAAAGCTTGCCACACACATCTGCCCTTACAAATTTCCTTTCTATACCTGACTCATTGTGTACCCTGAGGGAGACTTGCTGATAATAAACATCTGCAAGAAATTTTCTGAAGGAGGGAAGTTTTATGTCAATGCCATCTGTTACAACACCAACACTTTCAGTTTTGTCCGCAATTAATTTTGATTTCCGCGATGTTATCGTTTCCAATTTTATTAAGATATTTATCAGGTATCACCCATTCCATCTGAAACGATTTTTGTTTATTTTATTAGGGTGGAATAAAACGACTTCATTTACTTTACAATTTAATCATTTATTTTGCTGAGTTTTATTTTTATTACGAGTCATCTCTCGGAAAAAAGCACCACAATTTGCTGTATTTAATCGCTCGAGTCGTTAAGATGATGCTGAGAAAGGAAAATGTTTTTAACCCACGTGAATTCCTTAAAGGTACACTCATAGATGTAATTTATAAATTATTTTACACTAAAACTTCTTTCATCCGGAATTTAAAAACGTCTAAATTTCATAATAGGAATTATCTGGACGATTTAATCGTTGAACCCTTCGTTGTTCTTCGAGGGAAATATTTGGGGAATTTCAAACTCGACCCAAAACCTAAACATTAACACGGCGAAGTTTTGCACGAACTTCCCGAAAACCGACCAAACTCGAGTTTCTAAACTATACCAGAACGGGCGAAAGAAAATAAGCCTAATTGGGAGTTTGGAAATGGAACGACAATGATGAATGTAAACTAAAATCGATGACGATAACAATATCCTCACCGCAAATATTTGCCACCGATACTATATCTATATCCGTCCGGGTTTTGGTCAAAACCCTTCGTGATACAACGAGTAAAACTTGAAATTTATCGACCGAGCAGGTCGGTAAACAACGCCCAGAGGGGTTCCCATACTCTGTTTGCTACAGATAACTGATCGAACTGACCTCAGTATATAGCACCAAATCGGCTAAACTGAACCTTGCTCTCCTTCAGGGCACCTCGATTAGACAGCTCATTGGATCGAGAGAAGAAGGGCTGTTCGCTGCAGAATTCCTGTAAACACTTAGTACTATTACTGAAAATGTTCGGTGATTAATTTCTATTATTCAACATCAAAATGTAGATTAAATTAATAAACGATTTTTTTTTGTTGCAGCTTAAAAATCTACACAAAAACCAATAAGGTAAGCAACCAAAAATTATTATTTTTTATCATCCTCTTTTGCTCGTTTAGATCAACTCCTCTTACAATACAACGTCCTCCATGCTTTGCTTATCGTGTCCGCGCAGGACGCCGACTCCATCGTTATTTCGCGTCGTTTTATTATTGTCTTAAGAGGACGCCATCGCTCGATAATAATGAAAACGAGCGATGTTCCGAAACTTGAAGCAACCAGTTTAAATAACGTCAATATTGTTATTGGCGCAAAACTCGCGGCACGACGAAGAACTTTTAGCCCCTGAGTACGTACCCGAGTTTAATTATTGAAGTAAATATTTGAGTTTTAAACACTCAACTTTTGTAATTACTAGGTAAAGAGTCAGTAAACGAAACACGTGAAATGGTTTATTTTAATGTGGAAATATGAATTTTTTTTTAAGATTAAACATTTTTTAAAACGAGCGCCGACATGAGGTGGTTATGTTTAAAAATAATTGAGGTACTAAAAATTTAATTTTAAAATGAAACATTTTATCAAAATAATGCTTACAATGTAGACCTCTTCACCTTGAATCATTGCTTTGTTACTTATTAGTAACAATTTTCTTATTTCTCTTGTATATTCGTATATACAAGAACTTGTATTTGGGTCAGATACAGATATTTCCGCCGCATGGAGATCATGGAATCTGTTTCTAATTGTGGTTGCGACGGGTGAGTGGCAGCAACATCAACAAACTCCTCACTGCACTGCAGCAAAATCAGTTTGATATAATTGGTTTTTGATGAAAAATTCTGTGATACACAGATACTTTGACGGCATTATTGAAGTAAAATATCCGGGAATTTTTCATACTCACTGAGTACAATTGCAAATCCTCCAAGCAATTGAATCATTTCAACAAGAGATGCGTGTATAACTAACATTTTAGTAACAACAATGTTTATTGACGATGCTGATGCGCTGATAGCTAAATAGTTCTTAGATACGGGATATTGCTTTAAAGAAGAACTCTGTGTTAATTAATTAATCCCATGTTTAAATTGATATTCCTATCTTGCTCTCTTATTGACATGTTACCACAACAAATTGATAAAAATACAAACTGATAATATTAAACATTGAAAATGATACCATTCCAAACTTTTCTACGTCAATTGGCATGTAATTTAATTTTCATTTGCGTCTTTGGATAACAACAAAGAAAATGTTTATTTCTAATAGCATTGCATGGAAAAATCTTGATGCGTTTGGTCACAAGTCTTAGGTTGGGTTGGGTAATGCAAACAATAAGCAATCAATGTTAAGACAAGACAGTGAGGCAATATCTAAGGGATCAAATTAATCATCTCAGGTTGGTACTATGTTTGACGCTTTGAATATGTTTATGTACATTTTATTCAGCTCGCTTCATCTCTATCCTTATTTAAAGAGGTGTTGTTACTGGCTGCAAAAGAGTTCATTCATTGATAAAACGTTGCTGTTAGCTCTATCTAGTAAATATAGAAAGCACTGCTTACCCAAAATATCAACAGGATCACAAAAATGCCTTAAAATATATCTGATCTTCTATAATTTACTGCATTTAACAAACACTTTTATTAATAATCACACGTTATTAACTTTGGCTGCGTATACTTTACATGAAAATGATAAATCAGCTTTGAGTCTTCCTCATATCCAGCATTTTTAAACAATGATTTACGGATTTGTGGTATTGCGGACATTGGTGTTGGTACATAATTACATCAGAAATAGAAGATAAAGGGATGCAAAATCAAATTAAATGATAAATAAGTATATACATTGCATTGGTGTTAATTGTATCATAAATAAAAGATCTGAAGTACAAAATGAGATTAATATATAATAACATATACAACAGATGATATAAGTATATTTGTCCATGAAAAAGATCCAACGAATTTTAATGGAGAAAGATGGAAGAACACGATAACATAAACGTTTGTAAACATTAAGGACTTAAAATATCATCTTAAATGTTCATCACCCGTGGACAATAAAATCAGTCAATCTTGCTTTGAAAAAATAAACATACACTTAAGGTACGTAAGAAATATTAAACAGAAGAGGACATTAATTAACAAATATCGATCTTTGAAAGAAATTTTGGCAAAACTCTAAATTGTGCTTTCTGCTAAAACTGTTAAGGTATATTTCTGCTTCAGTAAAGATATTAGCACGATGATTACGGTAAAAATTACGTCCAAAATTATGGAATGAACATGATCGATCATATCGGATCAGTTTAGACTCATCTTAGATTTTGTTTCAAGCAATTAAAACTAGATATTGTATTTTAGACTGTCCGAGACTCTTTCACATGATAAAAATCAAAAAGCCATAAGTTATCCAAAAGTTTACTAAAAATTAAGAAAAAACAGAGTATAAATACATCGAATTATATGATAAAAACATTTAGAAAAAACATATTCTTTTGCTCCTTCGATGTCTACTCTTTTTTCGGCGATGATATTACTATATTTGCTTTTCTTGTATGCAAAACTAACCTGTGAAGGTCGTTTTAAAAATAAACCATTTGGCTGTATAATTTTCGGCATTCGAAGATTAATGGATTTTAGCGGGTACTGAAATGACTGCACGTCCTCATTACGAATTGCTTCAATGATGTCAATCAGTGATTTATAGAATAGTTTAGGATAGCTGTCCCACTGATATCACGCAACCGTTCTGACCGATGCAGGTTCATTGTAGCCCCTTGGTGGTAATTGTACCACGCACTGTAGTAAATCTTCACATGTATCGATGTTACAACAGCTTCAAAATGCTGAAATGACGATAAGGCAATTTCCTATGACCAGTAAGGAAAGAAATGGAATACAATAGTTCTCAATCAATTTGAGTATTAAATTACGATACAATTGGGAAATCCTAACTTGAACTTTTTGTTTATCATTTCTAATTCTAAAGAGTGCGCACTTGGTTGCTTTAAAGTAAGCTATACCAATTTGTTGTAGACTGATAGGGTAACAAAGTTTGTGAGCGAAATCGAACCATATCATCAGTATTTCTACACCAATATTGATAATAGTCTCGCTGATTTTGGGCTTTGTGGAGATGATCAACAACTTCTCTTGTTCATCGTCAGGATCATCCATCACTCGCGCAATCGATAGCATGTTCTCAATTGAAAAAGAGGACTTAACTTAACTTCAACGCTTTATGCAACCGTAGAATAAGCTAATAATGACATACCACGATAGCAGTGCCGTTCTAAGATATTTGGTATCCTCGGGCTGGGTTGGATGAACGAAACGAGGGCATCCCTTTTATTACAAAATTAAAAATAGATTCTACTCCTAGATCTAGTGTTAGTTCCAGTCTTATATCATTAGATCTAGAACTAGAAACATTACGGTATAGCCCTGTCTGAAGACTCATGGCTAAACTCAAAGCTTCTACTTCTAGGACTAGTGTTAGTTCTAGTTTTACTTCAATTGAATCGGCATTTGTAAAAAGAGGTTACGTAGTAAGTCAAGTTTTACAGGGGAAACAAAAACCCTACCGAGTGTGTTATACTTGACTTAACCCGTTAAAACGTTTATGGAAAGGAGATACTTCGTAAACCAACATAAACCATTAACAATTTATGGTATTTAGACTGCTTTAGGACCTACAAGAAAAAAATATCACATGTCCTATTTTTACATCTTTTCATTTGTTTACACTCCTCAATGACAACTTTATAGAAATACATAACATTCTTAGCAAAATTTATTTAGAGTTTAGAAACAATATGAACATAACAAAGGTCATTTTAAAATAGACAACATATCATGTTTTGTTCAGTATAAGTTCACTTGCGATTGTGTGCCAATTCATAATGGCAGACTAAAACTGTATATGCTCCTTTGATATATAATGTACATATTTCTTAATGTCTGCAATTTTTTATCATTAATTGGCACTTTACCTGCATTATATACCTGCACAGTATGCTTTTCTTACAATCAGTGTAAAAGTGCACTGAAGTAATCCACGAATATACGGAGAAGCTTTTATTTGAGGTTCACTTTGTCTTTTTTGGCGTGCCTTCCATAACTATCATCTGAAATGCAGGATCTCTTGTAAAAAGTAGGCCACCACTTCTTAAACTCCTTTATGAGTGCGGTCGTCCCTTTTATTATGTTAAATCTGCCTGTTGTGCTTGAATTTTTCATTAACATCTCATATTCATGAGGTTACATAAAGTTATTCAGAAGCACCAGATTTAAAGACAGCCAAATCTATACTATCCGTTTGAACTTGGAACTCCGTTTTTACAGCTTGTGTGAGGTTAACTGTACAGATTATTTTTAACGCACATCTTCACGTTTTAAAAAAAATGTCACATAACCCTTTTTTACATCTGCCAATTCAACTAAAACACACAAGGTTGTCAAATTAGTTTGTAAAGTACTTTATTTCAGAAAGTATTCATTGTAGAGGCCTTGTAGGTCATTTTTTGGGATGTCATTGTATGGCACTTATTATTACAGCAACTTTACTACAACCCAACTTGTTTTCCTCTTCATCGACACCAAACAACTTCAACCTAACGAAACTTTGTTTCATATTATTTTTTGGCCCATCATTATCGCTGTCGGATAAGTCAACATCTTAGATTTTGTCTTAATCCCTTTTACCACCTCTGTAGACATTAATAGGTAACTCCTAACAACACCCATTTTTCAAAAACTGACTTTCTCAGTATTACCCATATAGAAATCCGAATTTAGAATAAAAAATATTACGAAATTAAAATATGATCCTATACCCAAAATATATACCGATAGCGTGCTTGCAGAGTATTTGCTTTATAACAAAATAACATGCGAAAGGAGTAAGCATTCGATCCAGTAATTAAATTTTCTCATTAGAAACATTAATATAATGTTTCTGTTAATCGATATTCTTACAAAAGCTGCTTCAACTCTGACCCTACAAATCTTGCAGTGAATTAATTGCTTTTCCACAAATGAGAAAGAAAAAACAGAATAGATTTTCTTTCATTTCTAATTCATCTTCGACACTCACAGTGTTAATTAACTTTGTTAATTAACAGTTGTTAATTATTTTGGGTTTTGAACATTTTCAACAATTTTTATCCTAACTTAATCAAGATGTTTAGCAATTATTTCAAAATTAATGAGATAATAAACTACTGCTCAAATTATATTAGAATTATCATGGTATCAATGACACTTTGATCGATCACCATCACCCGTATTAATATGCCCCCAACGTGCAACTATGCTAAAGCGTTGCAATGCCACCACAAGTACCGCCACTACCACCACCACCGTTGCAGTCTCGTTTAACGGTATGGTCCAAATTAAGCATTGATAATTATGCGGGCTCATTTCGGTCGCCATTTCGAGCGTCCGCACACTGCTATTCAATTACGTATGTAGATGCTGCGACCCTTTCCTCTTGAAGCCTAGCGTCCACAGCGCCATCTCGGTGTGTGGTCGTCGTTTCACGAGATGAATGTTTTAAACCTCGTAATGACGATAACGTCGGTTATTTTGGGCTTGCATTCAAATACGAGAATTAATCCGGGGAAATGTACGTTGAGGAGGCCACTTTGTTATGCAAAGATCGTTTGTCAAAGGGCAATCTCAATGATGGAAGGAGGAATCAGATATTCCAAGTTCAAATATTATTTTAGTAATTAATTTTTTTTTAATACCGCAACATTTAATCTTGCTTTTTTTATCTAAACCGCAAATTCCGGAAGTAGATTGTGTTATTTGAAATGACCTTTCGATAAGGAAAGATTAAGTAGTTAATTATATTTTTAAATAACTTAAAATTGTATAACACATATTTTTAAAGCACAGACATTCAGGTCAAAAACCATTCATGAATGTCATTCATCTTTGAACGAGGGTTTATAAGACCTAAGAAAAGAGTGAGACAGAAAAAGAAATCGGCAGCTGTTAAAGAAATTGTTTGTACAAAGAACCGGGGTCGAACATCTGGGTTAGGTATTGTACCCAAGCCTCTTTGCCCCATTCAAAGGGAGCAAAAAGAAAAAAAGATCCATTCGTGAACGCACTAACACAACAACATATAATAAGAGATGTAAGATTACATGCATGAACACGGCATTTCTCGCTCGAACCACAGTTTAGATTAATTTTTTTAATTAAAAAAGAAAACGTAAATCTTGAGATAAATAATTATTATGTGGAAAGAGGGGGCTATTTATTATTAAATCTTATGGAGAACTATAAATCCTAATCTCGGCCAGAATCCTATATTCTCGCTTCCCCCATTTCTTTCTTTCGCATTGTGGTAGAGACATCTATTTGAAGCGACCGTAACTTACCAGACAGCGAAGGCAATTCTTTCAATTTAAATAAATTACAAGAGATAATACAGCTCTCAGAACGAAATTACAATGAACATTTCCATCTAATTATTATTACACCCAATGAGAAGAACTAAAGCATTTTATAACGACATTTTCAACGACGTTCTATTCCAAAAGGGACTGAAAGATATTTAACTTCTTCCATGTGTTTCTATTTTAAAGTTAAGATTTAAGAGAGACGCGTTCGAGTATACCACGTGGGAAAAATGCCACTTGTCTCAGTGTCTGGTGTGGTAGATGATGAGGGTGACGCCAACTTTCTTACTACTTCTTACATGTGGCCACTCTACTACTACTGGAAACCATAACAATCCTTTTTCGTTTTTTGAAGAGACGCTGAAAGAAAGACAAACAAAAAACAACTAAAAGATAATTTATCGTGGGAGTTATATCTTTTTTTCAATAAATACATTCGTCATATGGCGTTTTTTGATGCCCCCTTTACACTTTAGGTTATCTCCTCGGATACGGATTCCGTTTATAACATTTATGAATCACTCCAAAATAGATAAGACGTTTTAAAATTTGATCTTTGAGTTTTTAGTTCGGACCAAGGAAAACGCGAATAATGAAACCAATTCGAATTTACAGGATGACGTAAATCTCGAAGCAGGAGTAGGAGGCATTAAGGTAATACGTCCGAATAAATTTTACTGCCGAAGAAGTAAAAGCTTCCGAATCCCGCGGAACTTTATGTGATGGCACGAACAGAGAGAAAATCCTGTTTTCGCTTTATTAACTTGTTGAGCTCAAACCATAAAAGAGTTTCGGTTCCCTCCATATTTTTTTCTTTTTTGCCAAACCGATAACGTCTTGTTACGTATCAAAACGATTATCATATTAATACGTATTTGTTGCTTTTTAATAGTTTTAATTCAGAACTAGAAATATTCGAGTTAAGTCTCTGAAGGTTTATGATTCAAATTCCGAACGCAAACAGTGCTCCAAGCGGCTATTTCTAAACTTTTTAGAATGAAATACCCGATATATCATGTATCATAATAAAATAGCGAATTTGAGATTGTCATGTATCATAAAAATTTGAGATATAAATCGATTATGACTCTTAAAAAGATGGACACTGCGTCCATCTTGATCGTGATTTTTGAAACTCTCACTTTTTTGACAAAATCAAAATTTAATGTATCATCAACAATATCTCCAAACGACCATTTCTAAGAATGTTTCAATTAAACACCCTACATATCATGTATCATAATCAATGTTGTTAAATACCCGGCTAATTATTTTCAAGCGAATATACTGTGGGTATATACTCGGGGGAATTTACCCAAGATGAGTCTTTTGAGGTATTTATAGAATTTTTAAAATTCATATTTTTTGAGAATTTGAAATGTAAGGTATCTTTACCAATAATTCTGCAAACTGTCATTTCTAATAATTTTTTAATCCAACATCCTGCATATCATATGAAAACAAAATAACAATTTGTGATATAAATCGTTAAATGAATTTCAAAAATATGGATGGAGTGATTTTTTGAGACCTTTACTTTTTTTAAATTTAATGTATTCTTAATTGTGCTCTATTGATTTAAATCATAATTTTAATCTATGATTTAAATTAAAAACAAAAATTGAAAATAAAGCAGCACTTTATGACAAAATTCAAAAATTAATATTCAATGCAATCTTTATAAAAAAAATAAGTTTTCTTGCCTTTTTAACACTTAACATGTTTCGGAAAGTAGAGTGAACAATGGCAAATGTTGAAAATATTCTCTCAACAGAAATCATGATCATAGAAATCAAATGCCATTGTATACAGGACCACTAAGAGTACATTATTAAGACTGTACAGGATATTTCTAAATTGATGCTAAAACAAATTTCAAGAGGTCATTTTTCAGTGAAAATTTCGTCCAAATCGTAGCCTTCTCAACTTATTATTCTTTTATGGACAAACTAATGATATTATGAAAAAAGTGGTAACACACAAATCATGTTTTAAAACAGAAAAATGCAGACGCATTAAAAAGTTTTATGCAAAGTATCATAGAGGTTGATTTTTTCACTCGCTCATACATCACATTTTATGGTTACTACAGTCACTAAAAATCGTCATTTTATTAGTAATAATTATCTGCAAAGTTTTATTTAACTTAATTCTTCCAAAGTGGGCTTAATATATAAAAACGTTTTTTTTTCTCCTAACTTTAGAGAGCTGTGTTTAATTTTCTGTAAAAAATCACCCTTTAAAATCTTTCGCAACAATTTAGACATACCCTGTATACAGAATGATCTAGATTATTATCATGAAGTTTTGCTATGTCCTTGCAAAAAATCAAGGCCCCTCACATTATAGACTGATATCTGCGTAACCGCTCAACGAAAAAAATTGCGGTCATATTATTTTATAATCTCTGAACATTTTTGCACATCATATGTTAATTTGGAAATTGTTGTTTGGTTTTTCTGTTATTGCGAGTTAAGTAAAAAAAGCACCCGGTTCTTGATAGTGCCAACAAGTTTGTCTATTTTGCGATTTTTTTCTCAAAAACAGTTTAAAGAAAAAATTTCAAATTTAAAATGCTGATAAACTGATGTGTTCTTAACGTAGGGCATATAATAACTTATCGATATTCCATATAGTTTCCCGGAATAGAAGGTATAGAACCGTGGTTTAGCAGGACGCTGTTATTTCGAAAACGACCTGGCTGATTTCAAGACGGGTTTTACAAACATATGTTAAATAATGTCATTTATCGGATTCCGTTAAGAGTTATTTAAAATTAGGGTTTACTAATTTGTTAAAAGCGATTTAATGGAATTTTCAAATTAAATAGAAACAGAAATAAGATCTCCGGGAGTGGTGTTTATCATGGACACCTTATGGATATTTTGAAAAACTGATTATGGAATCCGACAAATGACATTATTTGACATATTTTGGTTAACATCGCGTTGAAATCCACTAGGACCCTTTAAGTAGCAGCATTTTACTAAACCGTGATTTTTCGTGAATCTACGGAATATTGATTAAATAAAATAAGCTCCACATTAAGAACATATCGGGTTACCACCAGTTCAAATTTGAGGGTACAAACTTGCCAACACTCTCAAATGTCGGGTGCTTTTTCCACTAAATTTGTAATAAAGGAAAAATTAAAGATCCGACAATTTCCAAATTAACATATGATACGTAAAAATGTTTACTAAACTTGAAATGGATTAATTTATACAAAAATAAAGTTTAAGATGTTCTATTTGAATTGAATTTTGAATTTTAAGAGATGACTTGGGTGCAGTTTTAAATCCTCTGTTAATCGTATAACATTTGAACCAACAGTTGTTGATCATTCCTAAGCACTTCTTACTAGTTGGTATCTTTCAACTCGTCCAAATTTCATGATTTTCCCGGTCACCTCATTTCCCGTTTCAGCGATAATCCATGGTTTCGAACGTCACCTGACAATATATGTTTACTTTCTATGGAGGTTTCCAAACAACCATGTGTACACTCATAAACTACACTTACCAGAGCAATAGATGACTTCATGTAGAAGATTGAAATCTCATTCAATCATAAGAATAGCACATCATGATCTTTATTTATAACACAAATAAATTTCATTCAAATTGAAAATTAACCAAGTATTCGGTTAGGTACTCGAACACCTTTAATAATTTATTCAAACGCAACTTCTCGATGAGTAGTTCTTTTATCAAAAAACACGGCCATATTTGCACTACCACGAAATTGCACTGCCCTTCTCTATTCAGTGGTAGTTAAAATGTAAAATTCAGTATCACTGAAAATTTGGTGATAGTGAAAAATATGCATTATTATTAAACTTTTGGTTACACATGAAATTTAACTAAACAATTTGAATTTATATTTTATTAACAGTGATGCTTGGACTGGCTTCTTATCATAAAAAAATGTTGAAAAAATGACTATTTTCCTTTGCGAAAATTATTAATCGATCGATAAAGTAACTTTCATTGATCGTAACGCGACCACAACCTAACTAAACCCAATTCGACCAGAATCCAAGCTAACCCAACTCGACCAGAATCCAACCTAACCCAACTCGAAGAGAATCCAACCCAACCCAACTCGTCCACAATTCAACCCAATCCAACTATTAATATCCACTACATATTTAGTGATAGTGCATTTTTCTCACTATCACTAAATATTAAGTGATAATGAATTCGAGTCAGTGAATTATCACTGAAGAGGTGATGGTAGAAATGATGATAACTGAAACGCCTTCGCAATCTTTATAATTGTAATTATTTTTAAAGCACATGTAATGATTTAACCTCTGCCTTATTCTAGCAAATCAACGATATAGTATCTATACATTTAAACAAAATCATGATTTAAATCACCGATTTGTATTATTGATTTTTTAAATAAAAATAATTTTTAACAATATTTTTGCAAGCGATCATTTCAAAAAATTCTTTCAATTATATGATATCTAGGGTATATCATATATTTTATGAAAATAGAAGCTTTAATCTCTAATTTCGAATATAAATTGCATTATGACTCAATGATTTTTTGAAAATCTTACTTTTTTCATAACTTCATACTTAAAAAGTCTTTAATAATATTTCTGTAAACGGCCATTTCTAAAATTGTTTCAATTAAATACATATCATGTACCTTTTTAAAATGCAAGCTTTAATCTTCAATTTGACATGTAAAGTGTTTTCTAACTCTTAAAAATAAGGAGATAGTGATCTTTTGAAACTCTTACTTTGTTGACAATTCCAAACTTAATATATTTTTAACAATATTTCTACAAACGGCCATTTTTAAAACTTTTTTCAGTCAAACACCCTACTTGATACATAGCATGTGTCATATTAAAATAGAAGCTTTAATCGTTTTAAAACTGTTTTATGACTCTCAAAAATATTTAAGCCGTGATTTTCTCCATATTCTTCTATATCATGTATCATATTAGAATAAAACTTTTAATCTTTATTTTGAGGTATAAATAGTTTCGTAACTCTTACAAATATGCACGCAGCATTTTTTTCGAAATTCGTGCATCTTTAACAACTTCAAATATAATTTCAACATCTCTTCAAACCCTCATTTAAACTGATAAACATTACAGAACAAGAATAGAATAAACTATAAAAGCATTTGTAATGTGTGAAATTCTCGCGTGACGTCACGAGCGGACCTTCGAGCTTTGCACTTATTTCCGGGATGTATTAGATAATTCAAATTTTTGGTAAACATATAAAATGGGCTTAAAATAAAATTAAAATCATCATCAAGCATTTATTTGTTAGGCATTTTTTTATGTGTAAGCCTTTTTGTATAATATCCGTTTTTGTAAGCGATTTTAAATTATGCTCCTTGAACCTAGGGGTTAAAACATGCAGGATTATTTATGTAAACGCATTCGCGGTCGCATGAATATCCCATATCGTACTGATTAATATGTATGCGTCGATAAAATATTTATACGGTGCTGACCCATCATTCTATAGCCCGGTAAACAGTTTTAAAAATTCGTTGTTATCAAATCAACCCCACGAAAACTCTGCTTTCTTTTCTTTCATTGTGTTTCCGGATTTTTGTATATGTTAATCTTGTTCGCCCTTTTAATGAAAAAAGGTTACACTTCCACCTTTGCCACCGTGTCGTGTCACCTTTTCCAAAATGTCACACGGTCTATGATGATGACGATGGGGGGTTCGTAACAATCGGGACAATGCTTCGTGATTGCTTGCGACAGTCGAAGTGCCCTCTTGACCCTACTGGAGCTACTCTCTTCGAGTTTTTTGTTTCCCACCGTACAATATAGTGAACATAAAATGGCCTTTGGACTTCGTTTTATGAACAAACCCCTCTTTTTAAAACGGGTTTAGAACAATGTACTATTTTCTATAGTTTTGTTATAAAATACTGTATCCATTAGACGTAAAATACTTTTTATTTTTACATCAGAATTTCCGGGTTTATTCGTAAGCCAACACCGTTGCCGTCGCATTCGCTCTCATTCCAACCCGACAGGAAGCAGCTACTTGTTGCTTGCGGTGTTGGAGGTTCGTTCGCATTCGCTACTTTGTGCGGCCATTATTTCGTTTACGCCGGCATAAATCAGGTTTCCGCCATAGCTCGAAGGGGTGGTTCGGGGTGGGGGGGTTGAAAGCGTCGCGACGCCCGATAACAACATAATAATGCCTTATAGATGGCCTCCGACCGCGCCCCCATTGATCAGGAATAGACGCTGGGATGATTTAATATTGCTCGAGGGAAATGTGTCTATTTTTTATTTAGATAACGGCGCGGACGAGAGATGCCACCACCTGAAAACGGAGATTAATAGGGCGCCCTTAGGGAACGGAATGTTTTTGAGTAAGCACAAAAGTGAAATACGGCCGACGACGACAGAAAATCAAATTGGGTTAGTTTCGTTATGGGGAGTGTCCGTTCGCCGGGTGCAAATTGGGGGAGCAAGAAACAACCCCTTAGTATCCCCCTTCTTTTTAAGAATAAATTGTGATAAACGACGTAAGGTTCTCCGATATCTCGTTGTTTTACGTGAGAATTCCTCTTATAGAAAATTTTATGAAAATTTACTCCGAAGAAAAATTGAGACAAATATACTCCAAGGAAAAGACAGGTGTTATTGATTGGCACGGAAATGTGAATAAGAACTAGTGATTTGTATCGGGTAAACAGTGGGTATAATGTATTCGAGGAGGAATTACGGAATAAAACCGACGTAGTAGTATAAATTTTGTGGCTGAATGCAGCAGGCGTTGGGCAGACGTAGCAACCCGAGATATAGGATCAATAAATTTTGTGTGGTGTTGACGCCGCCGACGCTGCTGTTGCTGCCGAATATATGTTCGCATCAGCCCCTGATGATTTAATAGGTGCCACGTTGACGTATTGTTCGATGCGACACTGTATATTTCCGAGATATTTATGATTGTGTCTTGAAGAAGGATTTTTCATAAAAAGTTTTATTAAAAGTAATTTTAATTTAAACCTAATATACTGATATTCCAGTCCAGTACATTCCTTTGCTCTTTGCCGCTGGTCATAATTCTTAGTGTGTGCTCGTTAATTCCCTCTTTCTGCAGCGCACAACTCGCCGACTTGTGAACCAGACAGGAAGTGATATGGAACTTTTACGGCGTCGTCGTCGTCGTCGTCGTCGAGTCCTCTATGGAGGAGAGTTCGTACTCTATCGATCGAACTTCTCTTGGTCGTGTGGAGTCCTCCCTACGGTAGAAAGGAAATGAATTCTTACAGACCCTTGTCATTCTCTGACCCAGTGTAATTTCCACAACTGGACGGAGAACTGATAAGGGCTTGTGGGTCTTCAAAAACACCCCAGCCTATCTACTAGCTACGGCTCTTCCGGTTTAGTCGATGCGAAACGAATGGAAATATTATGTATTGAGCAAGTCTGTTGTTTATCCACAGCAGCATCCCTTGTTCTTCTTCCTACCCCGTTATAGTATCGCGTCTTCGGAGTGATTGATGAAAGCTGGAGGAGACTGATAAGAACCACTTCTCCCTCTCTCTCTCGCTCTTTCACTGCGTTGTGTTAATATAAACTTTGAAGGGGCCGAAATGATTGGAGAAGTTAAATAAGAACGAACTCGGGCATCGATATTCAAGACTCCATTTCAAATCACAAAATACTTCAAGTCATAATCATTATTTCTTTTTTTTTTGGGTTCCTCTTTGATTTATGATTTTTATTCGTCAACACATACACGCTCAAATTTTTGCGCATACCGGAATGGGGTTCCACTTCAACCCATTCACCGCGGCAACTGTTTAATCCCCTGCAGAGAGATCTTAAAGGCGCGCTTGAGTGGCGGATGAATCTAGGTGAATCCAGGGTGATTAAAAAGAACCCTGCAGCGCAAATGAATGAGAGGATAACGGCGTAGAGAAGAACTCGCGACGGGTCGGGATTAACGAGCTGAGATGGATACAAATCGCGGGCATTCAGTTTTTCCCCCCTTTTATTATTTCTTTCCGTTCCTTTTTTTAATATTTTTTGTTAGAACTCGCGAATTTCGTCCTTGCTGGTTAGTGCTCTCCCTGTGAACGAATAAAACAACTTTACCATCAACAATATCTTCACTGGGATAAGCACTCCTAGCACACAGGTTGTATGTATTTAATATCCTCCTGTGTTTGGGCGAAATTGTTTTGCGAGAAAATTTATTTCACTTCACCGTTAATACCAGAGTTGGAATTGTTACGAACATTTAAACTATGTAGAGTTGGAGGAACTGCGGGAAGAAAATAGAGTATTGGATTGTAAACGTTCTAATTTGTCTGCTCGGTTTTGAGGTGTGCGAGCTCAAACAGGTTGGGACTTGACTGGCAGTAAGGTTTCCACCTCCTCGTCGTTGACGACGTTGATGGTGGAGCCGTATTGAATTAACAGGGCCTTGCGCGTAGCGACTCGGTAATTACACCGAAACTAATTTCTACCCGGTAATTAATAGGTGGCGGTACGCGCGTGCGATTGTACTCCTCAACTGGAATTTTCCTACGAAATTACACGAGTTGATTTACGTTTCAGATTCCTTGCAAAGCCTACAAATTTACGTTCAAACGTGTTAAATAATTAAATGAGGTAATTAGAGTTTCTATTCGGTACGATTCTATCACTCTAGTAAATTTCTTGCAGATTAGATTAGAACTAACAGGCTTTCAGGTCTTGCCATGCGTCTTTTGAAAAGAAACTTGACGTTTTGTGTGCCATGTTGCAACTCACTTCTGAAACTGGTTCGAAGTTTTTTCAAAAGACACACGACAAAACCAGAAAGCTTCTAAAACTGAAAGCAAGTGATTTTCACATGAAGTACAACATCCATTAAGAATTACACTACAATTTTGAAACTTAATTAAAATAATGCTCTATTATCAACTAGAGAAACTATGAACCTTTAGTTCACAAAAATAAGATAAATCTAACATTTTTCAAGAAAAAGCTAATAAACTACAACAGCGTATAGAGTTTTTAGTCTTGCAAATGAAGTAAAATTGTTACAAGTAGGGATGTAATATTCGATGAAAATGAAACAGACAACAGAATATTTGTAAAAATATATACTGTGGAGGATAAAGCGACCAAGGAAACTAGGCATAGAGGAACAATCGAAAATAAGAAGAGAAATTATTTGACAAAGGGAAAAGAGAGCATAAAGAATATGAAAGAGCAAATAATGATAACCAAGAAAACCTATCAATCTCAGAAAAGATTTGCGAGGGTACTGAAACCAAAAAAATTTGATGAACTTATATGCATGTGCAACAGAAGCAAGAATAGATGATAATTCAATAACAGTGACAGAAACATTGTCAGGACCTAACAAAGAATGGGAAGCAGCAATGAAGTAAGAAATGGATTTTTTTTAAAGATTAATCATGGGCTTTTTGTAGATAAACCAAACAACGATGATTCGTAGATTGTAAATAGGTATTTAAGTAAAAAGTTTATGAAGACAAAATAAGACCAAAATTTGATCGAGATTACAACGAAATTTTTTCATCAATTGTAGCAATACATTTATTATTAAAGCATTGGCTATACAAAATGATTTGGGCACTGAGATGTAAGAACAGCATTTCTAAATAGTTATCTAAACGAACAGCCTGATAGTTTTGTTGTTAAAGGGTAAAGAGCAACAAGTTTGTAAATTGAATAATACAGCTTAGTGGATGCATAAATTTTTCTGCTTATGCTCTGTATTCCATGTAACCTCTATATGGTGTCGAAATTCATCCAGATTCTCACGAGGCCCGTGTACTTGTCTTAGTCATAGACTCAGCATATCACAGACATGTTGAATTGACGATAAATCTGGTGACTCTGCAGGTCAGGGCAAAATCTGCAATCCAACCAGCCCCAGAAACCTTCTTTTTTTTACCACAGCAATATGGGGTAGAATGTGGCATTATGCAACGTTTGCATGAAAGGTGGTAACACCAGTTTCAGAACGTTGTCGATGTAACGACGTGCGTTTAATGTGCCTGAAATGAACATAAACCATAACTCAAGGTGTTAAGGCTATAGTATGTCATCTTTGAATGAACTACAAATTCCGTCTAGCTCGTCAATATCACCGCACCCTTCTACGACCATCATTTACACATAAACAAAACCTTGATTCATCACTAAAGATGATGTCATTACATTCATGAATCCATCCTTGCCGTTCTTGATACGATTGCTTTATGCAGAGGTGTTAATGGAATCAGAAGGTAAGGACGGTATGAATGAAGCGAAAAGGATTTTTTTTGTTTGAATTTTAGTGGATGATGGAATTCATATGAAGTGAGCATATTAGTCTTAGTAACAGTTTTAGTGTTTGTTCTAATTTTAATTCAATTATCTATCACCGGCTGTGAAAACCTTCGTACTTAAGGTCTATTTACACACATCAGTGACGCATCGGTTCCGTACTGTATCCCTGCTTCCGTATCAGTGATAAATAATATCGTCGCCTTTGTTTTACATGAACACACATCAGTGTCGTATTAGTTAAACATCAGTTCCATATTAGTTCAATGTGAGTGATGTTCATGACTTGTTGTTGACCTGACTCATTGACGCATATCTACTCACGTCTATCACTGTTACGTACCTTCCGTTTTTTATGCTATCAGTCAAGATGTTTACAGACACAGTTGGCAATGATGCCTATAATTTTGGATGAGGAAGACCAAGAATTGCACCAGGCGAAGAAATGAAAGTGGATTTGTAACATTGTATAAAGAATTGGGGAAAGATGTAACAAATTTCTTTTTGAATAAGGTGACAATACAACAACAGATGCTTTTTGGAATTACAGTTTTTTGAAGAACAGCCTGTATCTCTGAAACTGTAAAAGATATCAATATACAGTATTCACCATTAAGTTTCTTACACGAATCGTGTCTCAGGAATATATTATTTGTCCTCCATTCTAGAAACAACCTTTAAAATTCTATTTCCCTATTGGTACAGTGTCAGTGATATTCCTAACTTCTCAGTGAGTCATATCTACATATTTCAATTTTGGATAAAGGAGAGCAAGAATGCATGAAGCATGGAAGAAAAGAGATGTTGAAGGAGAATGTGCAACTTTATAACGAATTAGTGAATGAAGCAACAAAGAGTTTTGAATAAGGTGGCAATGCAACAAGTGATACTTTTTGAAAACGCATTTTTTCTCTATAACAATAAGAGATATCGATATACAGTTTTCATCATTAAGTTTCTTATACAGCGCCATCCTAAACCTAAAGGCTATTAGGGCTACAGCCCTGGGACGCCAACTACTGAGGCAGGAGTGCTTGATTTTACAATGAAATACATCGTGACTCCTTTATACATATACCTAGCCCTAAGGTGCTGAATATCTTAAGACAGCTCTGGTATACAGGAATGGGTTGGGTTGAGTATAGCCGTACATCTGTAGACATTTTCTTAACGATTCCCTCTACAATGATTTTTTTTGAATAGAGTACCTTACAAACCAATTAATATGGGTTTATATAAATAATTCAATATTTAAGCAAAATAAGGAAAGGGGCAAAGAGGAAATAAAAGAGAAAGAGTACAGTTGATAGAAAGAAAACGGAAAGAAAAGCAGGTCTAGTGTTAGTTCTAGTTTTATATCATTAGATTTAACTCTAGAACAAAAAGTAGAAATATTCGGGTATAGCCGTACATCTTTCAAGACGGCTAATCCCGAATGATTCTAGTTCTAAGTCTAGTGTTAGGTATATATTTATTTCTTTAGATCTAACTCTAGATCTAGAACAAGAAATATTCAGATTTAGTTGTACATAACAAAATGGCTATATGCGAATGATTCTAGTTCTAGGTCTAGTGTTAGTTCTAGTTTTACTTCAATTTAAATATACAAGGTTGGGTTGGGTTGGGTTTAGCAGTAAGAAGATATTTTCTAACGTAGGCCTCTACAATAAATAATTTATGAAATAGAGTACTTTACAAACAGGATTTTGCAATCCTGTATATTTGAATTGAAGTAAAACTAGAAGTAACACAAAAACCTAGAACTGGAATCTATTCTTTTAATTTTGTATGAAATGGGGCGCGCTTGTGTCTTTCGTCCAACCCAGCTTTGGGACGCCAAATATATCAGGGCGACACTGTTCTTATAAAAATCGGGGCTTATACACTGATTATTTTCCCTCTATTTCTTATAAAAATAAAAGTTTCCCTGTAAATGTATCCAATTTAGCCCAACCTGTTAATTTCTCTGATCTACTCTTCTTACATTTATATGATTTATTCTTTGTGCATTACACTGATACGTCACTGATGTCTGTACATAAACTTTTGTACATATATTAAATCGAAGTTTGCTGGTAAGTTGCATTACCTATATCTGATCCTATCTTTTTGTTAATAAATTGTAGATACTCTTTGTGTGGTTAGTTTATTGTTAAATTACTAATTATGGTTTTCGTGATGGGTTTATCGTATATTGCTAAATCAATACAAATAGGATTATCGTTATTAATTGCTCCACTAGGGTCAATCGATGGTATCGGCATCGCCACAGGAGGTACATTGGCGCCCATTACAATATAATTGGGTGTTAGCCACCACTGACATCGCCGAAGGACTAATAACACTTACTATTGTTCATTTCGAGGCAATAAGCATGGCGATAACTCTTTATTATTATATATTACCACTAACCTCGGTTTACTGCTTAATTAAAATTCTTTTAAAGTATCTTGGATGAAAGCCAAATAAGGATTGTAAACTTAATTCATGGGGGGATTTTGTAAAATATTAATTTCCTGAGAATAAAGATGTAAACCTAAAAGGAAGACTTTTATTTCGGGGTTGGTTTTTATCGATCCAACGTCGAACCGTCTGGCAACTGAACCGCAAGTGGTCGTCGAAGAAATTGCCTTGTCGTGTCGGCGACGTACCAAACTGGACCGTTCCCATCGCTGAAACACATGCTCCCGTTCCAATTTAACCGTGAAACCTCTTGCAATAGGGAACATGGAGGGAGAGATGTGTAAAGTGCTTCGTGGGTAGATCCTACAAATAAGGTGATGTGTCGAAAGCTACTCAACCTTGACAACAACAAATAAGATACCTAGAACGAAAAGGGAAAATGTATCCTCAACAAAAGTATATAAACGTCTTAACTTGTTTGATAAAAAAATCGTTTCCCCACCACTTTAAGTCCAATAACACTATTAAGTGTGATAGTAAACTCTATGACATACTAAATAATGTCACATCAGTTCCTGCTGTTACAATTGTAGTTAAAATTTAATAGTTAGCGGGTACCCACTATTAAAATTAATGGTTCCGCTTTCCAGGACGGATGCCAGAATGAATGTTCATCAGGATCTGGTGAGGACGGGGAACGCGAAGAGTTGTGGAGATGGGGGGGATGGGAAACGAGCAGTAGGCGTTGAATTAATATAAAAGTACCCCATGGTGTTAATTAAGTGCTAAGTTATGGAGTTTTGGCGGGCGGGATGGGAGACGTTTCATTACGTTCCGCATCAATCCTGCACGGTATAACAGATGGCGTTTGTTGCGATCCCCCCACCGTGACAGCAACCAACCAACCCCCCATTTCCCGATTCAGAGCCGTCTCTCACATACGCGCTTTTAATATTAACGATATTTTGTCGTTTCGGATGGCGTAACGCTGCCGGTCAATATTGTTGTTACGTTGCGATGTCGATGGCTATGAGATCGAAATTGATGACTGTTTTATCGAAAATAGGGCAAAAAAGGTAACCATGTGGTCAGTCTGCTGTGGACGTAGCCATTTTATTTCTCCATTTACATTTCAAATTCAAGGAATTTTAATCTCATAGTGCATGTTGGTAAATGTAATAATATTCGAACGTTTCCTTTCCTTCCTTTTGGTAGTCGCCATTCGCTAAATTTAATTTAAAGCGAGTTTGCACGTGTAAGGTTCGGAAGTCAAGACGACAACTTAAAATAATTATAAAATTCCACTCACTTTACCCCAACCTACCACCCTTACTGCAACCCTTACGACGTTGCATCCTCCCAAGCGCATAGAATGCTAATGGTGGAAGCACCTTTCCATGGCCCCGACATCGTCGATATTTTATGCAGCAAGAAACCTTTGGCCAGTGCATCTCCGACATTAACCGTTCCGCCTAATGTCCAGCGTCGAGACGCCTCTGCCGGTCCTGGGGATATTACAAAGTCAATGTGCCAACAAACCCTTGCTTGGGTGGCAGTGGTGCGGTGAATGGCGTCCGAGGATTTGTTCTTCTTCCGCTAAGTGGAAGTACTCCATCCCCTTCTTTAATCCAGTTTCCTCCACTTTGAAACCGGAATTTCCAATTTAAACGAATATAGCTAGAATTCAACTTGGTTTGGAAATCAAAGAGGGAAAATGAGATAAAAAGAATTGAAACCAAATTCATTTTTTTTTACATTTTTTATGATACTATAAAGTATGTGATCAGATAATGCGTCACTTCCGGTTAATCAATTTGATTAATATTTTAAATCTGAATATTTATCTTAATTATAAAAGCTTACACATCATTTAATTGATTTAAAGTTCCATCTTGTACAAATGGTCATCATATAGAATGAAATCGTATAGTACAATAAAGCTCTGATAATAAAACACTCGTGAATCCGGATTCCCTTGCAATCCGAACAAAATTAGAAAATGTAAAATTTGCTTGTGTCCTTTGTAGTCCGAATTGGTAAAAGATTCACTAATCGGATTTAACAGATTTTTCATTCTATCTATATTAAGATTGCCGAGTTCATACTTCCTAATATTTGCCAATCTTTGCAATTTATTAGCAAAATGATAGAGATATGTAAACCTTTCGGCGTTTCGGACAATAGGGCTACAGCCCTTTGGACACCTACCTTTGCAATGAAATGCATGGTGTCCCCATTATATAACCACCCAGTGTACCTTCTGTAGTGCGAACCGTTTTTTCTTTGTCATTAAACATTGTATATATAGGGGCACACTCGTTTCATTCGTTCAACGCAGCCCTGGAGAATGGAATATTTCAGGACGGCTCTGGTTCAAATATACAGGGTTGGGATGAGTTGAGTTTAGCTATGCATCTGAAGACATTTTTTTATCAAAAGCCTCTACAATTGATTTGGTAATCTTGTATATTTCATTTGAAGTAAAACGTAAAAAGTTTAACCGTGTGTCCAAGAAGACGTGCATCTACAACGAATGGTTTCTGAGATATATTGCGTTACAAACTGATTTGGCAACCCCGTATATTTCAGTTGAAGTAAAACTAGAACTAGCTGAAGACGCACTGCTAAACCCAAAACTTTCCACTTCTATGTCTCTAGGTCACATCTCTTATCATGGCTAAAGCCGAATGATTCTAGTTATAGATTTAGTGTTAGTTCTGGTTTTACATCAATTCAAATATGCAGAGTTGCTAAATCAGTTTGTAAAGTAATCCTGTATATTTGAATGCTTTTTTTTGCACTTTATATGCCAAATATCTTATTATAGTAGTGAAGAGGAATCTGATGATGCCATTCCATTGTCCATTCAACAGTTAAAAGAAATCGGTATTATCTACAGCAAATTAGGCAGTTCTCTCCATGAAAACGCTGCACAAACGATTTTAAAAGTTACTAAGCTAGTAAAATTTCAGTGTATCATATGTATTGCGAAACAAACTGCAGATATTATTATTATCTAGTACAATAACTAGATGTACTACTATATGTATTTATAAGACTTTTTGACAACATCTAAATATGACTTCTATAATCTACATGCTTCCATAATTTGAATTAAGCTGGTTTTAATTGGTTCGGATTAGCGAAGCTTTACTGTATGTGTCACTACCCTAAGATGATAGACTATTTAATTACCATTTTATTTCAAAATGTGTATTATGTTTATAAATACTAAGATAATTTTTGATTCATTTTTCTAATTAAACTCCATTTTGCATTATAATCAAATAGTATTTGATCATATAAAGTGCCACCTCCAGTTAAGCGATTTAATTAAAATTATATCTGAAGACCTACATCATACATGAATAATTTTTGTTTTAAATCAAAGCACCATTTTGCATAAAGGTTATATGATATATGATCAAATAAGATACCAACTCTGGTTTGAGCGATTTGATTGTAATGTCACATCTATTTGTTTATCATAATTATAAGGAGTTAAACGACAGTTGATGAATTTGCCTCAATTTAAAATATCCCGTTACGTAAAGCTCCTATTATAAAATGCTATATCCTATGAAAAGATATAATTGAAATTTTACATTTGAATGTTCAATACAATTAATATAGGACCATGTAAAAATATTTATATTAATCATATTTAATGTCCTTAATTTAAAACGTTTCTGTTTACGTTAAGCAATTATATGATAATATAAATAACTTTTGGGATCCTTTTTTCATCAATTATTGATTAGAGGTTTTCTAAAAAATTTACTTATTGTGATATTAGTTATATTTATTTATTCCAAACTAATTTCGAGCCTTACAGTTTCTTAAACTTGTAGGTTTCTGTAGAAACAAGTTACAACATACGAAATATAAATGATACATATTAAATAAATATAACTAATATCACCATAAGTAATTTCTTTAAAAAAACCTCTAAATTATATGATATATCATCATTTAAAGCTTTAATTCCGGTTAAGCAATTTAAATTTTATATCTAAATATTTACCATGTTATAGATAAACTTATCTAACATTTTATTAATTTGTCTTGCTTTAAGGTATCATTGCATATAAACATCACATGTTATGTGATTAGATATGATGCCATATCCGCTTAAGCACTCCAATTGAAATTTTAAATCCAAATATATGTGTTTGTAGGACATTTTGGAAACATCTAAATATGACTTCAATAATCCACATTCTTCCATAATTTGAATTAAGGTGCCAAGTTTAAGAGTTATACAACACTTGATTACAACACTTTGCTTCAATTTAAAATATCACATTGCCTGAACTTCCTTACATATAGAATGCCACTTCCTGTGAAGAGATATAATAGAAATTTTACATTTGAATATTCAATACAATTAATAAAACAATAATTATAATCTTTATTTATACATTAATTACGGTTAAGCGATTTAAATTTTATAGCTAAATGTTTACCATATTATAGATAGACTTATCTAACATTTTGTTAATTTGTCTTGCTTTAAGGTATCATTTTATGCTGATGATAAATACACTAGGAGAAATGTAAATAAGTTAATGAAAACACCTTAAAACTTTTCAGCGTCTCTGATTTTTTCCAAAAACGATTAATTTTTGACAAAAAAAATAAAGCAAACACTACCCGTTAACAGCGGGTTGTCGATAAAAAGTCGAAACGATTTGTTTACGAAAAAATCTCAGTATATATCTCTTTAAAAAAGCCGAAGTCGCCCATGGTTCATATATTAAAGTATCCTTAAAATACACTAAAGAATCATCCTTTGAAGTTTTTTTGCAGTCATTCAGATACACCCTGTATAAACATCACATATTACGTAATCAGATAAAACACCACTTTCGCTTAAGCACTTCAATTGAAATATATATCTGAACGTTTATCATAACTATAAAGGCACAGCATATTTAACATTTTTCTTTTTAATCTTGAGTTATTCTTACTTCAAGTCTAAAAGATCGTGGTGAATTTCGTGGTATTCCGATAACCCCGGTTTAATATAAGATCATGTAAAAACCAATATCTCTATAGTTTTAATATTAAAACTATGCACAAATTATTAATTTTCAATTTAAAATCAATTATCTCTCGACGTGTAGGTTGAATGCCTCATCTCCACAGAAAAATCGATTTAACCTCACCTTTTGCAATCTTGGCATTCTCCGTAGAGGGTGGAACGTATGGCTATGGCGACGGCAAAACATCCCCCGACGCCCCCGGCATTGTTCTATATCTATATATATATATATATATATAAGTTCCATCGGCGTCGGGCTAAGCCAATAGCTGTCGCAACTTTATTGGATTCGGTGGTATCGATGGCCCGGGCCCATTCCGCAAACATTGTCCGCCTTGTATATTGTCTTCGTGGCGGCCGTTGTGTGAGAATTACGACAAAATAAACACCGACATAATGAATGCAGAGACCCATCGAACGATTCCTATCTTCTTTACCTCTTACCTATAATGAATGTGTATAGGATGTGTTTTTTATAATGGAACCCCTCCTTGTTGGGTATAATGAACAAAAACAATTTCACTGTACCAAAACCTGGTGGGGTAAATACAAAACTATTTCTTATCTGTACTCGGAATTAATACGTATTTAACATTCAGTCGCACGGACACTGTTCATTTTAAATCCATTGAAAATGTGTCCTTTCATCTCGAGCGCGAAGCTGGTGAAGCTCTAATCCGGAAACGGTGGAGCAAAAAAAGGAGGTTGACGTGAAGACTGACGCTAACCGGTATAGAGGGTTGACATTGTTAAGGAAGGAGGTTGATGTGCGTCCTGAGCGTACGCGGGGGCTCATTAGTTCGTTCGTTTTCCTTTATTATTTTTTGTCGTTGTGTGGGGCTCGGAACGCGACACTATCTCGCACTCTCCTTCGCTTGCACGGTTTAAATTTAATACTCTCCTCCACCTGAGCAATTTGTATACGTCGGCCCCACGTCGACCAACCCCCTTTCCTCCCCTAGAGCTAAATGAACTCCCGTTTTAACCGGGGCGGCATAAATTGGAACGATCTTGCAAGCCAGACTGTATCGCACACAGGAAAATGGGTCCGTATAATCGCGGTTTACTCTGTGTAATTTGGACACAAAGTAACCGTTGATGATGGCCGGGGAATATTAATCGTGTGCTTGGTTTCATCAACAGGTTTTCAGTAGTGTTAAATGTTTATTTTTTATTATGAAATGTTTTAAATGCCGCTTGATGTTTACATAACTAAGGATTTATACAATTTTGAGGAAATTTAGTTTTACTTGTTATTCAAACCCACATTTTACATGTTTTTAGTCAACTGAAAGTAGAACTGACACTAGATCTAGAACTAAAAATATTTGGGTTTGGTCACTCGTTTCTTAATTTAGGGATTTAGTTGTTATTCGGCGTCAGATTGTTGTAAATATTCCAATTAAGTGAAACTAGAACTATCACTGGACCTAAATGAAAATATTCCTTCCCCTAAACCAAAAATTAATAAATTTCTTTCTAGTCTGAAATGACGATTATCAATGATGTAATGATGTATGACGCAGAAGTATGGGGATGGAGAGCACAAGAATTTTTGATAGAGGTACAAACAATGTTCCGGAGATGGGTGCTAGGGTTAGCGAGAGGGTCCAGAGTATATTGTGAGGAAAGAAATAAAGGCTGGGAGAAGAGCAGTAAGATATGAGAACAGGGTAGAAAGAAGACCACATTGCAGGATCCTGGTTGAGTGCTGGAGGGATTAATGATTTGACAGGGAAATAGAGAGATGTTATAGTAGAGTGGGAAATGCAATAATTGACACACAAAAGAAAAGGGTGGAAAGAGGTGGGAAGTGGAAAGAACTAACGAATAGGGACGTACAAACGCAGGAGGAAAGGTCATAGATTAGGATAAGAGATACAATGTGAGGGATGGTGAAATTGTGATGTAGGAACTCCCAAAGTATTTGGGGATGGAAGCGGATAAGGAGAAGAAAAGAATGGTTACCAGATTTCGTCGTAGAAATGAGGAGAGAGGGAATACATACTGGGCTGATAGACTTTAGAGCACATACTGAGAGGGTGTAGAGAGCCAAGAGAGGCGGTGATGGACAGAAGTCAGATTTTGGGATAGTGGGTGATGGCAGGAGATGGATGAAGGAGGTAGTTGTGGTGAGGAGGAGGTGGGGAGGTGGTAGAGGAGGGTAGATATAAGGATGGTTGTAATAAAACGCTTTGTTATTATCTAGGTTTAGTGTTGGATCTAATGTTAGTTTTAGTTCTACTATTATTTGTTATTCAGCGCAGTTTGTTGTATACTTTTATTGAAATAAACGGAGACAGAACACAAGACGAATACGAATGAATACAGGACCAAAAGCACGAAATAGTCAGATTAAGACGTCTTGATGTGTAATTAATCTTGACGTATCTCAAAAAACAATTGACATATTGTCATGAAATGAACAAAATCGTGTTGACGCAAACGTATTTAGTATTTAACAAGTTGAAGATAACTTCTTCGAGTCCTTAAATTTCAACGTTATGACTTGTTGATTACAATCTGACATAATTTTACCAATCATCGATCGGTCAATTAGCTTCATGTATCTCAAAAACCTACTGAGTAGGAAATGAAAAGCATTCTGAAGCAAACTTACTTATTTAACGTATTTAACACGTTGCAGATCTTTTTTTCGAAACATCAAATTTCAAAGTTATGATATTTTGATTACAACCTTACATAAGCATACTTATCAACGAATTAAACTTGATGCATCTCAAAAAGTAATTGAGATATTGTTTTGAAATATAAAGCTACTTCAAGTAAATTTATTTGCTATTTAAAACGTTGAAGATAATTGCTTCGAATCTTCAAATTTCAATGTTATGACTTTTTGATTGCAATCCTACCCATCAACAATCGGGCAATTAAAGGTGATATATCTCAAAAACAAATTGAGATATCGTCATGAGATATGAAGCAAATTTGTTTAGTATTTAAAGCGTTGAATATCATTTCTTCGACTCTTCAAATTTCAAGGTTATGACTTTTTGATTGCAACCCTACCCATCAACAATCGGGCAAAATATATCTCAAAAACCAATTAAGATATCGTCTTGAAATAAAAAGTAGTTTGAAGCAAATTTATTTAGTATATAAGACGTAGAAGATCATTCCTTCAAATTTTCAAATTTCACTGTTATGACTTTTTGATTACAACTCTTCATAACATTAACCATCAACGGTCTGGCAATTAATTAATCTTAAGGTATCTTAAAATCTAATTGAGATATTATCATGGAATAAAAAGCGTTTTGAAGTAAATTTGTTTAGTATTTAACAAGTTAAAAATCGTTTCTTGGAACCTTGAAATTTCAAAGTTATAGTTTTTTGATTGCATCCTTACGTAACCTTACCTATCAACGGTCGGGCAATTACACTTAATGTATCTTAAAAACCAATTGAGATATCGGCTTGAAATTAAAAGTAACTTGAAGCAAATATATATAGTATTTAACACGTTGAAGATTATTTCTTTAAATCTTCAAATTTAAAAGTTATTACATTTTTATTTGAATCTTTCATAGCTTTAACGGGAGATTAAGCTTGATGTATCTCGAAAACCAATTGAGATACTGTCTTGAAATAAAAGACAGTTTAAAGCATATTTATTTAGTACTTAACATGTTGAAGATCATTTCTCCGAATCTTCTAATTTCGAGGTTATGACGTGTTAATTTCAATCTTTCATAACATTTACCATTAATGGTCCAGCAATTAATTGATCTTGATGTATCTCAAAAAACAATTGCGATATCGTCTTGAGATAAAAAGCAATATGAAGCAAACTTATTTAGTTTTTAACACCTTGAAGATTATTTCGTGTGTTCTTCAAATTTTCAAGATATGACTTTTTGATGGCAAGCTTATAATCTTACCCATTAACAATCAGGTAATTAAGCATGATGTATCTCAAAAACCAATTGAGATATATATTCTTGAAATAAAAAGCAATTTGTAACAAATTTATTTAGTATTTAACATGTTGAAGATCATTCCTTCGAATCATCAAATTGACCTTTTGATGTTAACCTTTCATAACTAACCATCAACGATCAGGCAATGAAATAATTTTGACGTATCTCAAAAGCTAGTTGAGATATTGTGATGAAATAAAAATAATTTTAAAGCAAAGTTATTTAGTATTTAATACATTGGAGATTATTTCTTTGAAGCTCCACATTTTAATGTTATGACTTTTGGTTTCAACCTTTCATAACCTTATCCATCAACGATGAGAAAATTATCGTGATGTATCTCAAAAATTAATTGAGATATCGTCTTGAGATTAAACGCAATTTAAATGAAATTTATTTAGTATTGAACATGTTGAATATCATTTCTTCGAAATTTAAAATTTCAAAGTTATGACTTTTTTATTGCAATCTTATATAAACTTACACATCAATGGTCGGGAAATTAAGCTTGATGTATCTCAAACGCTAAGCGAGATATCAACATGAAATAAGAAGCAATTTGTAGCAAATTTTCTTCATATTTAACACCTTGAAAACTATTTCTTCGAATCTTCAAATTTCCAAGATATGACTTTTTGATTGTAACCTTATTATCTTATCCATCAGCGATCGGGAAATTAAATATGATGTATCTCAAAAATCAATTGAGATATAGTCTTGAAATAAAAAGCAATTTGTAGCAAATTTATTTGGTAAATTTAGAAGATCATTTCTTCGATTCTTTAAATTTCAAAATTATGATTTTGATTGCAACCTTTTATAACTTTAACCATCAACGATCGGGCAATTAAGCTTGATGCAAATTTATTTATATAAATTTTCAGCTCTAGATTATTATATATTTTTATTGTTGACAGTTAATCGAGGTTGTGTGAATTAAAATTACTCATTCAAACAGTTTTTAAAGTACCAATAAAAAATTTATAATAAAAAAGACTTCTAAATATTAAATAATAAACATTCCATGCCCCGTAATAATCCGTTATATCGAGGTTTTACGGTACTCAAAGATGGAATTTGAAATTTTACTTTGATCTTTAATTCAAAGCGATCGCTTTGATGGTAAAGCATAATTGATTATTATTAAGGTCGCGAGCTATGTTAATATATTATTATGTAATTTGTAACAAAATAACTTTTTAAAAGTGAAAAGTATTAAATCTCAGGATAGGGGTTATTATTTTTTTGCAAATCCCAGGTAAAACTGGGCAAAAGCACCCTTCTTCGCGGCATAAATAAAAATTAAAAAGTTGGTTGCATATTTCAGCGATTACGGGGATTAACTTGGGAAATATAAAGCGTAGCGCGTCGGCCGTCGGGAGGTAACCATTTAATTAAAATATTTTTAAACATTTCCCGGAAGCGTCGTAATTCAAACTCGGAAGAGAATTTTCATCATTACGAAAAATTTATCGTTAAGCTTTTTTCACAATCGTTAATAATCCCGAATTGATGAATAATAGCGACTTTCTTCGCTTATCTTTTCTTAACACATAATTAAATTTGCGCACGATCTTAAATTAATTAATCAACCCTCATTTACTGTGTATGCCACTACCTCCTACACCTATAGAAACCTACTTCCGCCTTACGCGTTTGTATACAAATACGATCCTCCCCATAATTAATTAATTCAACCACATTCATCTACAAGTACTTAACTAAAATTTGATGATGTTTTAGACAGACACTTAAGATTAACTAGATTAGTTAAAGAAAAATAATCGAAACTTGCTTACCATTGGATAAGATTAAAAGTGAATATGAATTTGATGTTATCTTAATCACGATCGTCGTATTAAAATTAACCCCCGAGAAAACGTTTTGTAGAACTGTTACTAGTACATATACGTGCTCAACCCGATTAGGCTTACGTGTCAAATCTGCAATCCGAGCGACGACTCGTTAGTTAGCAATTCGCGTTAATTAACGGTCCAACGACGACGACGACAACGTTCTCGCCACCTACTTTGGCGTTATTCCGCGTTCATTTGCTCAGTCGATATCGTTTCAAGGAGGGAGGGTTACCACCCCGAAAAGTGCACACTGCTTCGCTCCGGACTGCAAAATTTAATCACAAACTGCGATCTGGTTCAAACTTTAATATTAGCCGCCCGGTTTCTCTTCTATGCCTCGGGTTGGTTCTTGTTTGCCTTTTCCTGGGGAATTACGGGAAATCGATTAGGGGGGACCCGACTCCGGGTAATTCCGTCAATTATTTTCCGCTGGCGCCGTGGAAAATTAAAAAACGCAATATCGTTAACCGACTTCGATTAAATTCGGGGGACTCGGATTTATTTAAATTGGGAAACTGCCCGGATTTGTACCGGCGCCTCCGCCAAAATTTACTGCGCTCTTATTGCATAGTATTACTATTTCAAAACCGTTTGGTCGGCTTCCAGCGTCAATGTATCGTTATAAATCCCCGGCATCAATTGCCAAAATTAATTATTTGTGATTTTGATGGTGTCATATCACTTTCGGCTCAAAACATGCCTTTGTGATTAATCATTTTTAATTTTGCTATTCCAAAACCAAAAAGTTATTTAGCAATGTCATTTGATATGCTTATAATACACACTATTTTGTGTACACAGATTTATGTAATTTAATAAATTTATTTTGTATTTATCTTGTAATTTTATGTAAAAAATAACTAAATATGCTCACTTTCATATGAAATTATTAATATTAATACTGAATCTTCGGTAAAATAATGTTTTATTATCAACTAAGAAACTATGAAAGTTTCCCCCAAAAAAGCTCAACTGTTATACTTCCTATACCATCGTCATCTCCAACTTTTAGTGTTTCCTTCCTAGCAATTAATGGGTGGTTTGAATAAAAAAGTAGTAAATGTTAATGCCACAATACTGAAATAAATTTTTCAAATAAATGCTATGACTCTGAAGCAGGTTTTACTAATTGCAGTAAATATTTCGATATTTCCCGGAAGTTACTTTATCGGTAATATGTAGCGTGGAAAGCTTTTACTATGAAGGGAAATATATGCTACTAAGTAGCTTGTACTACTCTATTTCAAGAATTTCTTCGCTTTTAGTAAAGCTTACGAAAGGTCAGCTTCGTTAATCTTGCTACGATGCTACAGTGTTAACTAAACTAAACATATTTCAATTTCATTTTACACACACTACTTTACTTACTTTACTTATCATTTTATACATTTATTAAGAACATTCCGGATTTATTAGATCCTGAATGTTTAAGTTAAGATTAGTTGGTATCAGTAGTATTTAACATTTTCAAAACAGTTTCCAGTCACAGTTGAAATAAAAGAAATATTGAAATAAAATATCCTGCTACTCGTGACGAATTAAACAGAGCTGCTGAAAAATAGAATAGAATAATACAAGAGAATAAACTTTATTGTGCCAATGCCAGGGTTTACACCCGTCACGTACAAGATACAAAAATCAGTTCAATACAACTAACTCATTATAAATTAAATTATATATTAAAACAGCTACTGAGGTACACATCAACTGTGTAAAACCTATTTCTTAACAATAACTCCCTTATAACATTTAAAAAATTATTTTTCTGGAGTGTTCTAATTTCCAAGAGCAATTTACTATATAAGACATCAGCACTGTTAGAAAAGACTGCAACATTCTACATAAATATCTCTACAATTTCGTGTCTTATAATTGTGCGTGTCAGCATGCATGCAGTATTTGTCTGTGTTGTTATAAATGTACAAAAGATATTCTAAATTAAATACAGCTGGTACCATAAAAACTTTTAGTTGTCTGAAAACGTGACGTCAATAAGCTGCATTGCCCACCTCTAAAATGACCCTCAGAGCTCTGGTCTGCAGACCAAATATGTGGGAGCTAGCTGTAGTTTCCTTCATGCAATTATACAATAACTTACGATACAGTGAATCAATAAGAAATAGGTGGTCCTGACTACCGCGGCAGTCACCGAACCAACAACCAATCTGCGCAATAAAAAAATATTTCTAGCTAACATTTTCCCTATCTCCGTCACAAAGTTCAAATCCGGAGAACTCAGTGTTAACCTCAGAAATTTAGTGGAGGATAGTTGGATAGTCTTTTCTTCATTTAGACAACGTTCATTGGCAGCACAAAACTCATTAACTGCCATTAATAACCTGCTCGCAGAGAACAATACTCATTACCACTCACCAGCAGCGTTGCGTCATCCGCATATAACAAACATTTCACATCTCCGTCCAAATACTTTGAAAAAACGTTTAAAAAAAGAATAAACAAAAGGTATCAAGAAATTACAAAAACAACGCTGAACAAAATTTCCGCTTTTCATAGGTGTCATTACAAACGTTCATGAAATTCACAACAGCATCCTTGATACTTCGACCAGAGCGAAAACCAAACTGGTTGTCATAAAGCATATTGTTTGACTCTACGTGTGTAATGTTAAGGCAAATAGCCTGAACATTACATGATCAAATATTTTGGACAGAGTTGGGAGTATGCTGATGTATCAATGATTGGAACAGTGCAACCCATCAAGAAATATGCAAGAAGATTATGAATTGTTGACCAATGTGGCCTAAGGTTTCTCAAATAGGCTTATGTTGCATTTGATTGCCTTTATTGGAACCCCGTAAACGTCTCGACCTCCACTAGACTTTAAATTCTGGAGAAGACTTCTAACCTCACATTCCGATAATTGCGCAAACGAAAACGCAAGAACATCGGTAAGTCTGTAAGGCACACATGCAAAGTAAACCACCAGACGATTAAACTGAAAAATAATGTTATTGGCCTCATTCACAAAGAATTTGTTAAGGATATCAGGGTTAAGATCCAAATTTATAAATTAAACTAAGACATAAAGAATGGGTTCCTAATACTCATGTAATTTTCTTGGAGCAATAAACTACCCCATATAAACATTTTAAAACCAGTAATTCACAATGGCAATGGCTAGGCTTTGACAAGTTGGATGTTAACTTCATACGCTATTCCGATAACAAACCAATTCCATCAAGAAGAAAGGTTCAGAATTGAACGTCGTTTTGGACAATTAAAGAGAAGGTTCCCAATGGTGCATTATACAATAAGACTGAAAACTCATTGAGTTTCTCTGTAAATACTAAATGCATTTATTTTACAAAATTGTAAAAAGTTTTTCAAGATTATACAATATTCATTCCACAAATAACTATAAACATCACACGTACATAACCTATGCAAAACAAATGAGTGAATGTTCAGGAGACGTGAATCAACGTGAACAAATACGTTGTTGCACTTTTGAAGTGTGTACTACTGCTTAAAAGTATTTACTTTCTACTAGTAGTATTTACTTTAAGACGTATAGTTCGTACTATATGCTATAACATCCAAAACTATTTGCTATGCTGCAAATTCTCTTTCCTCAAGTAGCAGCATATACTACTTTTTTATTTAACCTATCCAATGAATTTCTGCCCACAAAATCAATTTATTTGATTGTCAAACTATATCGATGAATTTGATAGGGGCCGAGTTATCGGTATGAAAAAGATGGGTGTCTCATTCCGAGAGAGTGGGGGAAGAGTGAATTGGGGCCACCCTACACTTGGCCGGATATGGTCTTTATGGTTCGAAGAAGGCGCCATCCTTCTGGAAAACCCGTCCGAAGAAGCAACGCACGTGATGACCGACTCATTAGGCGGATAACTGCCAGGAATCGAAATCAAACAACAAGGTTGATTACTGTAGATTGGAGAATTGCTTTGAACCGACACTTTTCGATGGTAACTATTTACGGAAGAGTTTCTTTCTGTGGGCTTCATTCATTCCGTCCATACATTCGGCTTTAATTAACACATCCCCATAAAGCACCCAGACTTACATGATGTCAAGAATAGTAAGGGTGGTTTCATGAGTGGAATGGCATCGTCTTCAGTGATGAGTCAAGGTTTTGTTTATGGACGAAGGATGCTCGTAGAAGAGTGCGACTACATCGAGGGGAAAGATAAAAATTGGAATTCCTTCAAAGACGATGTACAGCCTTAACACCTAAGGTTATTGTTCATTTCAAGCACTTAAATCCCATGTCGTTACATCGACAATGTTCTGAAATCTGTGTTAAAACTTCTGTGTTCTTCCTAACAGGATATTGCAAGACCCTATATTGCAGTTGTTAAAAGGTTCCTGAAGCAGGTTAGTTACAGATTTTGTCCTGGCCTAAATCGTAGCCAATTGAAAAATGTTATTTTTTGTTTTATTTTTACAATTAAACTTTCGTCGTTTCTTGTTGAGAATAACATATTATTTTACAGAAGTTTCAAATGTAGCCTAATTCTTAATAAGTGATGTATTTTATGTAAAAGTGAGTATTTTAATTTGCATTCTATAGTTGTAGCCGAATTAAATACAATAAGGGCCAGTGTTACCACCTCCTGGTAAATTTATCTAATCGATAGAACCACCGCTAGTTTGTTTAACAGGACGTTGGTAAAAGTGGGCCTAAGAAATTATAACGGTAAGATTTTTTGTATAGTAAACTATTAAGTATTACTAAAACTCAACGAAAACTGAAACTGAAATTTTAAAGCTTCTTAGTCTTCAAAGTATTGATTGTTGGGTTCGTGACAATTCTCAAAAAGTAAATAAGTTTGCTAAATGTTCAATCATTTGAATCATTTATTTGATACCGCAATACAACAAAATGAAGAGTAAAATGTTTTCGTAGATTAAAATTGAAAAACATTACGGTTCAAGTTACTACACAGTAGTATTCAAATACAGTGTTGCAACATATTTACGGTTCATTTAAGTGCTTCCTGAGACTATACGAAGTATGATACAATATTTTAACTTTTTATATTATTTTTTTATATTTTAACTAAGTTTTTCGATTCACTATTGAGGGAAGAATGTCACTACGCATAGTTTATCCGTTAATTTATGAATATTCTGTATACTTGAAATGACTAACAAAATAACAAAGCTTTTTAAAAAATATGCGATAAATGAAATAAAATTCGCACAGTATCGTAATAATTTACAAACTTTGATGACCAATATGAAAGACAAAATAAAATCAATTGATAAAGTATATACAATTTATCAACTTGAATGTTTCGAAGGTAATCATATAGGAGAATTAAAACAACATCAATATGATGTAAAGAGATTGACAACAACAAATAACAGCATTTTAATTTTGAAAAACCAAAGATTTTAAGTAGCGAAAGAATGCATTTAATAGAACGAAATTTAGAAGATTGATTTAGAAGATGAGTTAGCGATTTAAACGAGAGAAGTCAAAAACAATTATATTTATTTATTTTTTTGAATAAGAGACAGAAAAATAAAGATATACTACAACAAAGAACAAGTTTTCTTCGGCATAAAGATTTTAATATAAGAAAAATAGCATAAGTAAAACCAAACCACGTAGTTAGTTTTAATACGAAAGTCAACTCTGAGAATAAAATGTGTTATTAGAAATTGAAAAATTATATAAAATAGAAACCTTCTTATAAAAAAGAATACACAAAGAAATATATAATTTATGATTAGGGCAAAATTTCTATGATAACTTATTTCTGCTATTCATAACGTTGAATATCATATCTATACCTATATATTATATCAATAAAAATAGAAAAGGGATGACTGGTCCTCTAGAGAGAGCAACATTAGAAAGTTTGACTAAAAAACTTGGTAAAAATTATATGATTGTTTTAAAAATATGTTTAAACGGCAGTATACTTTACTGCCGCTTACGGCAGGATTTTGCTTAACTATTAAACGGCTGGTTAGAATGTTATTTGTATCAGTCTCATGAAAAAAATTTTGATAGTAAACTTAACTCAGTGGAACACTACATAAAAAATTAAGGAAATATCCTATGGATATGGAGATTACTCCAAAAATGAGCTCTTTCTCATTTTGCATCAGATTTTAAAAATGGTTAGATTGTTTGGTTTTTAGAATATGCTATTTATTAGACAAAAACTTCCAAGAAGCAAAACTCTTTCTTTGTTCATTAATGCCATCGTTATACAGAAAAATCCATTGTGATTTAATTCTTGTAAAAAAATCAATTAATAAAAATTGAGAACCACTAGAATTGTGTTTAAAACTATGGCAGAAGTGAGATTGCAAGGACTGTTGGATCACATAATACATTACATCTTTCAATTACATACACAAGATCTATGTAGCAATCAATACTAAATTAAAATTAAAATTGGAATTTAGTGGATTGTCCCAAGAACTTTTATATGAGGTATTGCATTACTACTAATCCTATTATTATTATTTTCCAAATTTTTCCTTGTTTGACCTCACCGTGTGCTTCTGCTAATATTAAGTAACGCGAACAAATTTGGATTTTCTACATAAGAAGGTTAATTTAGGCATGGTACCTCAATTCTTGGATACATTTCAATATTATTTCAAAAAGAGCCCGTTAAAAAATAGAACATAAAAAAAAATAGAATTCATAAATGTAATAAAAAATCGTGGCTTCTATTTAAATATGTCAACTTAAACACAGTATCTTAATTTTGTACATGTACATTTTAATTCTAACTCTAAAAATGCGCGCTAGTAATATGATGTAGATCACTGGACCTCTTTTTTCTAAGAACATCCCCCGAAGTTATATCGAGTTGATTTCATTCTTTATGTACACACTGTACACGCTATATAATAATAATGTTAGCCTGGGATGTTTATTGGCTAAAAATTCCAACTATCGAATATGTGAACAATACGTAAAATTGGTAATATTAATAATATGGCTATTAAGTAAACCTAAACCCTCGCAATGCGTTGTGTGTAGTTTCGGATACTCAATGAATAAAGAAATTGCTCAGAATGCGTTGCAATCGTTTTAGCTTACACAGAATACGTTGTGGATCAAAATTTCGGACAATGCTTGAATTCGGGTATTGTGACTAACATACAAAAATAAAAATCATATATAATTGTAGTAGTGTGAAAGGTTATTGAAAATATCATTATAAAATTAGTAGCAAAATAACCACCATCTATTACTAATGATAATTGATTACTAATGTTATTGGCATCTAAGAAGAAATTCCAAGTTTTACAACCAAAATCTAAGATTCATTTGGATATATGGCAAGTAACTTTGGAGTTGTGCCAGCACAGATGAAATATAGGGTACAAAATGTTTTAAAATAATTATTTCATTGGATCCATAACTTAGAAACTATTGAATCACCGAGTTTATCAAGCTCTAAACCGTTTTTCAGATAAGGGTACTCGACAGCGTTAAAAGTCACTTGTTACAACAAAAAACTTAAATTACTGTATTATTTCTTCCAGAATTAGCAGAAAGTGTTATGTTGTAATAATTTTAATTACTAAACTATGCTGGATGGATTCCAGCTACTAGTTCTTCTTTGGTAACCGGCTTCCCCTGTACAAGGTGGCAAAATACGCGTGCAAAGTGCCAAATCTTGGACTACTTATTGTAGGAAAAAAATTTCAAGCGCTTAGAAACTAGCGCAAGTTTCTACTTTAAATAGCATTCGAGATATGCCACTTTGCATGCTTATTTGGCCACCCTGTACGTAAACGATGTTAATACTGCCTCAGAAAAAAAGTCCTAAAAAACGAGGTGAAAAATCTCAAAGACTGTGATATTTGAATGTTATGCTGATTCTGAAACTGTCTTCAATTTTTCAAAAATGTGGAAAATCGTAAATTAAAAAACACAGTAACGGTTCATGTTCAGTATACTTGTTATTTTGCATAGTGTACTTTTCTGGCTATCTCGACATGAAAGTGGAACATTTTAAGATATTGATGTCATAAATCGGCCTCTTCGTTATTTTGCTACAGCCTAAAACAACTCAATAAAATAAAATTTTTCCAATTTTCTTTTCACTTAATCGCACCGTAACAAAAAATAATTATATATGAACTAGCTATTCTATCCTGTAGAATAGATTTTCTAAATTTTGAGGCATTGGACATCATGATCGATTATATTTTACCAGAGATATCGTTAATTTACGACAATCGTGCAAAATTTCATTTTATGCCATTTTCACTGTATTGCTGAAACATATAGAAACATATAGCTACAGAAGTACATTATGCCAAATAATGAATATAGTGAACATGAACCATTACTGTGTTTTTTAAATTACGATTTTCCACATTTTTGGGTATATCTCGAAAAGTGGACGTGATGGAGAAAAACTGAAGACAGTTTCGGAATCAGCACAACATTCCACGTTATAAAAGAAAACTTTGAGGACTTTGAGGAAAGAGTTGATTAAAATTTGTCCTAATGATTTGACTACCTTCTAAATAACTTAGGCCCACTTTTACCAACCTCCAGTTAAATTAACTAGCGGTGGTTATAGCGATGTTAAGCACTCTCATTGGCACTCTCATCTATGATTGTTCTTAATTATTAGATAAATTTATCAAGAGGTGGTAGAAGTGTCCCTAAGGCCCGGTTTATTAATGTCGACTTAAATCTGTTAGGTACGCAGCTTATATATAAACTTGCTAACAGTTAACTTCAGTGAAGTGTTTATCCAGCAACTTAATACCTGACAGGCGGCAAATTACAAGATAGAAAAAAGATGATATCCTTGACTGTTAACTTTAGAAAAGAGACGGAACGTGCGTTGCTTAAGAAAAGTCCTTTTATAAGGACTTTTTCATTCAACAATGAAGATAAGGATATTGTCTATAACCATGTCTATATATAAATGACGACCATATATATTATTTACAATTTACATTATTGGCGTCTCAAAGTTGGGTTGGACGAACAAAACGAGTGCGTCACTTTTTCAAAATCGAAAAAAGATTCTAGTGCTGGGTCTCGTGTTATTTCTAGTTTTACTTCAATTTAAACACACAGGGTTACCAAATCAATTTGTAAAGTACTCTATTTCATCGTAAAGGTCTTCGTTAAAAAATATGTATGGCTAAACTCAACCCAACCCAACCCTGTATATTAACTGAAGTAAAACTAGAACTAACACTAGACCTAGAATCATTTGGGTTTTGTCCAAATGATACTTGGACTAAAGTTGGGTTTAGTTTAGTTTGTAGATTCTAATGATATAAAACTAGAGCTAACACTAGACGTGCGCCTTCAGACACACGGCAAGTATTACTTCAATTCTAATACACAGTTTAAATTAATCAAAAGAATTTATACTACTGGTTCGTTTTCAATTTTTATTATCATTGCCTGACATGTTTCGGCATGGGAGCCATCATCGGAGGCCTACAAATAATTAGCATGGTTGTAAAACAAAACAAGTGTAATACATATATAAAAGAATATAAAATTTTGATTAAATGAACTAACATATAATCTGAAGAGTTTACAATAGATATCTATTACGGTTAATTGTCAAAAAGAATTACTTGCATCGTCAAAAACAAATTGGCGTAAAGAAAATTAACATATCAAATGTTATCAGTTGTAGAAACTATGATAAAAGAAGGTATTATGGTTATATAAACAATAATCGAAGGTAAAAATCTTCTAGTGCAAAAACGCTTTAAAATGACATGTGGTCGTTGAATATTGAGGTTAAATTTTGTTTTCTATGCGCATGTCTACATTATGAAGTTAATGAGGGGGGGAAGGAATATTTCAAATTTAGAAAATACAAGTAAAGGATAGGGAGGAATAGGGAAAGCAAGGAAACGAAAGAAACAAAGGAAGGAAGTTGATTCTCAGGGGACTCGATCAGTGCAGTTCCAGCTACTCCTATACAATCTTTAGCTGGAGCTCTTTACTGTTGAGGAAAAGGGATGAGGAAAAGGGATGTATAAGGATGGTTTCGCAATTGTGTTAAGTGGGTTCTGTTGGAAAAGGTTGTTTCAAAGTGCTATATAGTGGTGGTTTAATTAAGTCCACTTGGGCATTAAGGCATTCAATGTGCTTGTTTTGGTATCTGAACTTTTCTATTTCATAAGCCTCGGTGATAACCATTCTTATACCTTTATCCATTTTATGTAGAATATTTATGCTTGTGTCCTGGTCAAATTTGTGTGATGTATTTAGGAGGTATCTACCGAAATTGGACCGGTCATTGTTGATATGTTCATTAACCCTCTGACTGATAGATCCTCCCGTTTCCCCTACATATATATATATATATAGTGCACCGCAAATGTCGCAATTCGGTTTATAAATGCCGCTGGTAGTAAGATGGTTTGTATATTCTACTTTATGTTCTAGGAGGTTCATATAGTTGGATTTGAAACTAATCTTTATATTGTATCTTCTAAAAATCTTTTGAATGAGAGCTGCTAATTTGCCTGGGAATTAAATTAGTCTGTATATTGGTTCTGGTTTCTTGGTTCTTGGTTGCAGTTCTATAGTCAGTTTCGTAATGAAAACTGTTGGGAGTCCGATGTTGTGAGTTTCGACTGTTTCGATTATTGTCATTTCTCTGTTTTTATTAACTTCGTTAAGAGAAGTTGTTATTAGTATATTAATATATGCGCAAAATGCTGCGGTTTTATGTGAGTAATGGTGATATGAATCATATGGGATTACAACGTCTATCTGCGTTTTCTTTCTGTATATGTCAAATTCTATGTTACTATTCCTGTTAATTAGTTTTAGGTCCAGTAAAGGTAGGGCATTATTTTGGTCATGTTCCGTTGTGAAGTGTATATTCGGTTGAAGTTCATTAAGCAATATATGTAGACCTTCGGTAGTGTTATGTATGTTAGTATTCGAAATAATTAGGATGTCCTCCACGTATCTTTTTCAGAAGTTGATGTTTTTGGTTATTTCATTTCTTTTGTGGAGTAATTCATTTTCAAGATTATTGAGAAAGAAATCTACTAGTATTTCACTTAATGAGATCCCATACGTAGGCCATATGTATATTTGTATAGTTTGTTATCGAAACAACAAACATTTTGGGCTAGACAGGTTTTGAGAAGATTGTGCAAATGATTGGCATCTTCTAGATGAAGTTTTTCTTGAAATCAAAATTTATATGTGGTTTCAAGTGTCAAATATACAGGATTGCCAAATCAGTTTGTAAAGTAAGAGATGCACGACTAAACCCTACCCAACCCAACCCTGCATATTTGAACCAAAGCTGCCCTAAAATATTCAGCTTTTCATACAAAATTCAATGCCAAAAAGAAAGGTCCGCACTCAAAGGGGCCACTGGATACATGTTTGATAGGGACACCATGCATTTTATTGCAACAACAAACTCCCGCATGGCTGTAACCTTATTAGCCCTTGGATTTAGGACGGCGCTGTATATAATATGAAATACAAAAATTAAGAATACAACAAAAAATGCAATCAAAAAGTAATAATTGTTTACTTTGTACATTTTCAGAAATACTTCCATAGTTGAGAATTTTCCTTTGGTTACTTCATTTTTTTACCTTTTTTTAATTTCTGACATTATCTAATAGGTAAACCTTTTAAAAAACTAGTAGGTATTTAAATGTCATATTTACTTACAAGATAACCCTAAACTATGTGCGGGTAAACGATTCGTGGAGATAAATTATCAGCTGCAATTTTAACTGACAGATAAATCCTCTTAACTAAATATTGATAAACTAGCCCTAAATGGGACATCTCTAACAATAAGATAAAATAAATATTGTGCAAATGAATTAAGTTTTACAAGAAACAGAAAATGTATTTTAGTTAACATGCGAATCATTCCTTTCTACAGAAATTAATTGTTATTAAAATATGTTTTAATCCTCTCGTATTGTACATGACTATATCTAAACTCATTGTAATCTCCACATATTACCAATAGAATTAGAATGTGGGTTCTGAACAATAGTGTTCCACTACATTTTAGTGTAAACATACAGAAGCTTTTAAATCAAACAAAGCAGCTCGTTATGAATAATGTGAGCAATTTCTATGATCATATAACTACGGCGAATCGAATTCGAATAAAGTTGTTGTGATCTAATTTGTTAACTCATACATTCACTTCGTGCTTCTACCGAGTTTAATGATGCAAGTTTTTAGAGTTGTCTTTTAGAAAGTTGTTGAAAAGTCGAATCAAGAATTGTTCCTCGTAAAAAATCAATATCTTCCATTTCGCAGGATTCAAAACTATTGTTAAATACAAAATGAAAAGACACCGGTTTTCGTGACAAAGTCAAAAGGAATAATGATTATATACGGCGGTTACTTGGAACAATTAACTTGATGCATTTCGTTTCTAGTTTCCGGCTACTACTTAATTGGATTACCTGGATTCAACAGTCCACAAAACTCGGTAACTGCTTTTCCACCTCAGTTTATCAAATAAAGAGTGTAGGTATCTAGGATAAAGTAGAGCAGGATTTTTTTATTTCCTAGTAGAATCAAATTTTCAACATATAACAAGATAAAATTTTATGCAAACATCAAAACTAGTTTAATTAAGTTGAGTGGAGTCGTAATATAGTATCAAAACTATAAATTGACGTTAGATTCTAATTATAAGTTATTGTGTTACATAAATGTATAAAGTTAAAAATTATTTATACTTGTTTGTTTATCTTGTTATATTATGGCGGAAATTCTCTTGTAAATTGTCGAGAATCGGTCAGAGCAATTGAATTCGAGAGTAATATAGAGGGCGGTAAATGGCAAGCCTCCCCCGAAACCAACCCAGCCAATTGATTACTGCGCTAGCTGGGTTCGGTAATTTAATAATAGTGAAAACCGCGGTGGCGGGAATATCTACGTCAATATTCATGTGTACAGTCGAGTGAGACAGACCCTCTTTTCTGTCAAACGCTGATGGGTTTATCGAGTTTGAAAGTGTATCATGAAATTTATCGCTCGTCACGCTTCTCATTTAGCCTCTACTAAATAAGTTTAGAATTGGAGGTTGTAATATTTTCGTAAATCGCGTCCTCTTTCGTCGTCTATTTAAGTCGGGCGCATACATAACTTTCATAAAGTTTCGACGAGGACAAAACGAAAAGTACACAAAACACATTTTTGGCAACAAAGCGCGACATCAAAACTTCGGAAATAAGGGGGGTGCTCGTTCGAGAAATCCTTCGCCCTCGGAAGAAAATAGTATTAAACTTCGAAGGGTGGAGGGAGGAGTTCAAGATGGTGACCCATCTTTTTTTTAAGTCCGATTAATTTTGCCAAGTTTTTTTTTATTTTATCATCATTATTATCTCTCGCTACCTTTTTTTCTTCGGGAAAATTAGCGGCTAATTAGTAATTTTCTTCTTGCTCCCCTCATTCGCGACGGGGTTCATCGCGAAATTAATATATATTCATGGCACGGCCCCGTAGCCTCTGCCTTCCACAGGGGGGAAAGGAGATATCCCCACGCCCCATAATAACCTGTTAATAGTTTCTAACTTAACCTTATCGCGCAGTAACGAGCAAAGTTTTCGTCCTGCGCGAATCATTCCCGAGATTTCTCCTCTTGGTAGTAAGTTGGGGTCGCATTTCTTGCCCGTTTCACCGAGCACTAGAAGCCGGTCCTGTATACCTCTGGAATTATTTAGGAACCTCCAGCTTTATTATTTAATGGCCCAGATCAATAGACGAAAGTAACCAGGTTCTCAACAGCTTCATCCATCTTGAAATTCTTTTATGTTTTCTTTATCTAAAGAAAATCCAGATTTTTCCAATCAAATCCTACTCATCGAGAAGAGCTTATTATATTTATCTCGTCTCACCTGGTATTGACAGGCTGAAAAAAGGATCATCGATTCGCCCACTTCCCTTTTTCACCCTTTTCAAGTCTTATACGGAGCCAATTGTAACGGAAATGATTAGCTACGCTTCGATTCGGAGTAGTAATTCATTTTGTTGTATTACTACCTGAACATTTCATATTACTCTAAAAGTTGTTGGGTAATCTGATCCCCCAGAAAATGATCCTTTCTGGTTGCTTCCGGAAATAGTTTTATCACGTTGCTAAACTAAACTGAACAAGCGTCGTTAAGGAATTGCTTAGAGGATGAGAACGCGAACGAGAAGTTTGTGGCCGAGTGTTCAAAATTAGATACAGAAGGTTAGGGAACCCCTATTTGATTGACGGCGACCGAAAGAGGGCCAATAGGATTCACCCCCAGGCAGCAACAACTTCTAATATCCTTGCTGTCAACTCATCCCTTGTTTCTCGTCAGTACGAAGAAAAGAATACGGAGAAAATTCTTTTATCCCCGAAAATCTGCTGCGAGTAAAAAAACAACATTGCGAATAAAACCGATTTATATAATTATTATACGTTATAAGCAAATTCGGTTAAAGAGATGACGCCTGCGGCGATAATACTCAACCTGTTAAATGTTTTGGGTCGGCGAATTTGTCCGCCGACAAATCCGAAATTGCGGTAACCGAGCGATAATTGTATCTCGGATGAGCAGATGGCGTCCCAGTATTGTCTTCGCGGGGGGGTAGGGGCAGCGGTTTGAAGCCGCACCACCACCACCTTTGATACTCGAATCTCGCCCTGTTCCTCTTCGGCATCCCCACAGCAAGAGCATAATTCCCTTCCAAATTAATTCGAACCGATCGCATTTACCGTTTATCCAAATGATCTCCCAAAATCATTTCAAATAACTTATAGAAACAAAGTTTTACTATCTCTTATTATTATTTATTGTACATGAAAACCTCGATATAGCATTACGAGCGAAAGAGTGTCCATTATACTAAAAACATTCGGCTGCTTTCAAGATCTAAGCCAAGTTCTAGGTTTAGTATTAGTTCTACTTGAAGTCTTGAGCTAAATAACTGGTAATACAGGAGACATTACTGTCATTAAAAGTAATACTAAACCTAGAGCTAAAAACACTTGGATATACTCTCGCGTCTCTCAAGGTGGATTAAGGTGGCTAATTTAGAACATTTCTAGTTTTAGTTTCTAATTTTAGGTTAATATAAGTACACAACAATTGAATAATAAAACTAAAATAACCATCTTCAAATTATTATGATTTATATTTCGCATAGACAACTCGGGAAATACCTCAAATATTTTATAAACATGGGTCTACCAAGGACACACAAAAAATTGGGGTTTAAAATGGCTAGATTACTATTTCTTGTAAGAGATTAAAATGTGTTGGCAGAAAATTAAAACTGCTCGCAAAAGATGTTTTCTTGTGTACAGCAAGCACCGATACTGCTTGCTTTGTATTATTTCTTAGTGGCTAAACAATGATGGCAGAGGATCAATACTGCTTATGGCGAGCCAGATACCATTTATGGAGAGCTAGATATTGCTTCAAATTGTTTACCAGAAAATGTAGTATGTCCCTGGAGTGAGTTACAGAGAGGAAAAATAATTTATTACCGAATTTTCAAACTTATCTCAGTATAAATTATGCGTCGGATATGTTCAAAACACTAAATCACACTAATTTTATAATTATATGAGTCAAAGAAGTTAAATAATTATCCCCATTATTTTTATGCTCCCCAAGTAATGAACTGCTCACAATCGTCTTGTATTCATATTCCGGTGTTCGAAAATATCGACCGCCGAAAATATCATTAGGTTGATTTGGAATTTTGAAGTCCAACCATACACCGTGATACTTTGTGCGGCCGACATATCCGTGGTTCTGAAAGCATTTTAAGTCTTCAGGAAGCAATATCAGCTCATCTAGAAGCAATATCAAGTTTTCCAAAGGCAATATTGTCTTTTGAAAGTACTTCAAAATCTTCTACAAGCAGTACCAAGTTTTATGGAAGCATTTTAAGTCTTCCAGAAGCAATATCAAGTCTTTTGGAAGTATACCAAGTTCTCTAAATGCATCATCAAGTTTTCTGGAAACATTTCAAGCTTTTGGAAACATTATAAAATTTTCTAGAAGCAGTATCAATTCTTCTAGTGGCAAGTATCTAGTACGTTTTCGAATGTTTTTCTTGCACATGCGTATACTAATAGAAAAACGTACGGGAAACAGGTACAGAAGATAAACTACATCTTATGCCTTGCATGCCTATATTTCTTCATCCCGATAAGCTGTAAGTAAAAATATTCTAATTCTTTATTATACATCATTCCGGCTACGATATGACATATATAATATTACTAAATCGACCTTACTATCATTTTTGATGACTAAACAATTATTTATCGTATTCTCGACCATTTTTCGTGGTATTATTGTTATTATTCGTGAAAATAACAATTTCAAAATCAACTTCAAAATTACAATTTCGTGGTGGTTTATCAAATTTATCGACTCACCCGCAAGCGATCTCGGTGATGTTAGATGATATCGTTCGTTTTATATCATAGAAGAGACTTAAACTATAGTAGGATAGTAATTTTACGAAAAACCGGATATCGAATACATCATCGGATCGACATCATCTTCAGCTGGATATCCTGTTATCCGGCCCTCGATAACTATCCGGCCATTATGTGTCAAATTTCAACTACATCAGTTTTATATCATGCTACTATATGGTAACTACATCAAATGTTTGTAACATGCTCCGATTACCAAGTGTTACCATTCATGCTTTCAATATCAGACCAAGATCTTAATACTGGTATTCGGTATACCCATTATTTTAAAGCTGAAATACCGGCACTAATACCGATATTAGTTTAATGTTTTTTACGAGTCCAACATAAGAAATAATGTTAAATAATATATTATAGACCATCGTGACTATGTTAGCATTCACACATGAGTAATGCTTTCTTTTAGGAATATGCTCATAAATATTTCTTAAATATATGTCAAATATACGAATATAAATAGGACATAAATATATGAGACCACTAGTAGAATTTCACAAACAGACTGATCATCGTAATTTTTTCTCTATTTTCTTATTTAAGGTGTTTATTTTCTAAATGATGATGAATAATTTAAATAATCATGCCATTGAGTTGGGTTGGGTTGGATTAGGCTAGGTTGGGGTTTGTTGCTTTGCCACGGCAGTTTTGGTGGATATTTGAAAAGGATAAAAGAATTTCATCATCTGAGCACACACAATTTCGATGTCCATAGTTTGGAAAAATAAGGCAGGAGTATAGAACAGTTTGCCAGAAAGAGATAAACAGTAGAAATGTTAAAAAGATGATATTGAGCCCTGAGTCAACATCACCTGGAATGGTATCATTACTATATTACAACAAAACATCATTACTATATTAAAACAAAAAAGCGCATGGAACAAATTATGGAAGAAGAAGTTAACATGGAGACCTCCCTAAACCCGGTATAAAATTAAATTGCAAAAAGTAATTGCATGATTTCATTTTACGACACTTACTTAAGACGAGATTGAAGGATAGAGTTGGAGCAGCGTGACGGTCCTCGCAGTGAAGGGAGGAGGAAAGCAGATACCGGGGAGAAACCCCTTCTTGCAGTGCTCCACGACGCAGAATGCAGGGAGATGAAGAAGAAGAAGAAGGAGGAAGAAGGAGTTGAGGAAGAATGTTTGTAACAAAAGAAATAATTTGCCCGACTTTGACTCAAATTAATAATTTTGCACAATCGTCTTGTATTCATATCGCGGTGGAGTTCGTAGACATCGACCGCCGAAAATATCACTAGGTTAGTTTGGAATTTTGATAGAGATATGTAAGGTTGAGGAAGAATTTTTGTAATAAAATAGTTTAAAATAGTTAGTTAGTAATTTGTTCGACTTTGAAGACGTCTGATTCCCTTAGTAATACACTACCCATAATCGTCTTGTGTTCATGTCTCACTAGACCTCAAAGATGCCGACCACCCAAAATATCACGGGGGTGTATTATAATTTTGAAGTCCAATGATGACTTCAATCAATTCATATGAATGCAAAACGATTATGAGCAATTGATTTGGGAGAATGTAAGGTGGTGGAAGAATTTTTGTAACAAAAGCAATAGTTCGCTGGCCCAAGTAATAATGTTCGTATAACGGTAGATTTTAAAGACGTCGACAGCCCCAACATATCACCGGATTGGATTTTGTTTTGTTGAACTTCGAAATTCAAATCCAACCCAAGCTTGTGAAGACTTCAGTAACTTAAATTGTTTGTTGTTCATGATACTTTGGACAGCCGAACCCTTTGAAGGCTGAGGTTTAAAATTTTGAAGTGAGAGAGCAATTAGTTTAGAAATAATATTAATATCAAAATACCGGTAATTTTAAGAAAATAAAGGTTTTAAAAACTGCTCATAATTCGTCCGGGATCTCGGTATTTGGAATACCGGAATATTGGTATTAAAATAAAAACGCTAGTTACCATTGCGACCGTGTAAATCAAGGAAATATATTAATTTTTCAGATTTTCGTAAAACGTTTAATATCTATGCATCTAAGAGTAAAAGTGCAAGTGTTTTGTAATATGCTTCAATTCCCAGGCATCTAGCCAAAGCCGGATATTTTGTAAGTATCCGGTATCCGGCCGGATATTAATAAATGGCCAGGTAGGTCGTTTACAGATAGTTGCCGGATATCCGTTCCAACCCTAATTTAAAAGTACAACACGTGCATGAGATATCGTCCATCTTCTCGACGTCAAGGTCGCTAACGGCCGTGCCGCTAGACTTTATCAAAATTTATGATTTCGTGTTAATTTTGGTTGATTTCATGCCAATATTAATAGATATCATTCGTTTGACGTTTGAAACGGAATCAAAGTAGCTTTAAGTAAGTTTGAATGAGTTACCGTTCATCCTCACTTTGCCGAGGTCGCTTGCGGACAAGGCATCAGAATCCTTCAAAACTACAATTTTGATAGCGGCGATTTTAGGTACCATTCATTTGATATCATCGAAACAGATTTAAATGTACAACACATGCATACGATGGCGTCCATTCTCATATCGCCCTGTCATGTTAGATGGTATGCTTCATTTACGTCTTGGAAAGTATATCAAACGAGTAACGAGATGAGGCATTAAAATCCTTCAAAGAATTACAATTTTATGACGATTTCACAAATTTAGCAACTTATGATATAACTTAAGTTTGGTTCTATCTATGAGTACTTACATTTATACTTAAATATCTTTTAGTTCATTAATATCAGTAATATTAAGTTGTTTTATCAAGATTTTGTAGTTAAAATTCGATAAGCAATCGAGCGTGGTAACCTGCAGGATATAAGTGAAAGAAGACGCCAGACAAACTTCTTCGAAATATTCGCTTTAAAACTTTACTCGACCGTCTAAACTTTGCTCTTTGACAGAATACGTAATCTCTTTGAAAATCTAAAAAAAAACTCGAAAGCAAACACACCATTTGCATAGCTTTTTAGATTAAAAAGTCGTTAAAATATTTTCATTTCGAATTTGCAGGTCCATAATAAGGAATAGGTGGTTCAAATTACGTATATGAAATTGCGTTAAACCAACCGTTTCGGTAGAGTAAAGATGATGGTATTCGGGTATTACGGTTCGGTGACATTTCAAAAACAATAAAAACCTTACGATGTCGTGTCCCCCGGCGACGACGACGGTTCGAAAACATCCTCCCTGTACGCGCGGTTCAAGTCCCCTCAGTCTTTTATTAATGTCAGGCGGGAGTCCCGCGGGAACGAATACGCATCGGGAATCGATACCTGACATTTTAATAATGGATCCGTAGCCTTTCCGCCTGGTGAGTCCTGGTGCGCCGGCTCGTTCGTCGTCGAAAACCAAAAGGTTAAACGGCTGGTTGGTAGGGTTGAAATGAAAATTTCCTTGCGCGTAATTTCACCATAGCTATGGAAGGAAATGACAAAACATTGAGATTTCATTATTGTAAAAAATGATTTAATAGTTAATGCCATTAGAAAGGGGATTTTAGTTTCGGGTTAGAAAGGTTAAAGGGGTGGAATGGACGAAGGGTTGCGTATTGGGTTTTCGGAGGTAGAATAATTCCGCGAAATCTAGGGGGGACAATGTACGGAATTCCTCTGTATAGTCCTCGTGATTAAGCGTATTGAATATTTCCTCGGTATTATCCTTTATAACGACGAAAGTGTGGTGGAATTTCCGGTAGCCAAGATGGTTTTGAAAATATGAAAGCCTTTGTGCCAACCGGAGCATGGACGCAGTTTTTTTATTGTCCTTGGTTAGCCTGCGCATGAAACCGGCGTTATTTATGCTCCTCCTTGCAAAATCCATTACCTAGACCGTTTACCCGTATAATTGATGGCTAACAAATAACTTGATCTCGTTTTAATGTTCCGCAAAATTTTATCGTACCTAACCAAAGTATTATTGGAAAACGAAAATATCAAAAAGATGTATTAAATTTCCATAAATGCAATTTTTTATCATTTTTCCCATAATACTAAATGAAATAAATAATGATTAGGTGTTCCATGTTAATCATTGTTACATAATATACTACATGGTACTGTACAAACGCACATATGATCGTTTCCAAACTTTTATTCACATACGAGTTTTTTTGATTAAATCGAAACTGGGTGTTTTGCACATACAATTAGTTTTGTGGCAGTTGGAAACGCACTGTAATCGTTCAACCGGTTAAAAATTTGGTGGGTATCGATTTTTATTAATCTAAAAAATGTTATTGCATTTTAATTAATAACTAAGTACATGCAGTTATTAGCATTTATAATTAATCATTGTTAAAGGGGAAGTGGCATAGTACTCTTAAAGTATGCGCCATAAACTTCTTTTTAGTATTAACGTCAGTTAACTTTATCGTCGAGTTTCACCACGGCAATAGCAAATAATTGGATGTTATTATACTACTTGCTATGGACAAACTTATACTATGCGCACATTCCTCTTCATAACTTTTTTTTATCTATATATTATTTATCAACACACTCATTATTAAAACATTGTTTTTATCTTTAGCGATATTTTTAGTTTTCTATTGAAATGCTTAGCAATTTCCCAACATAAAAGTAAATAGTTACAATTGAGTTTAAGTTATATGGACAACCATATATCTTTGTTACTTTTTTTAGTAACTTAACACACATTTTCGAAGGCTTACTCGGTCTCATACCACTCCATTTATATCACATACAAAAGGAGATAGCCATGAATAATTTATCGCTGAGAACACGCTCTTCACTAAAATTGATACGAGGTAAATCACTTGATCGAAATTAAGACGGATCTTATTTCAACAGAATACAACTTTAACTAGTCAAATAAAGCTACATTCAGAAGCAAGGATGGAAGAAGGGTGAGCCTAAACTAACAAGTGCAGTCTTAGCTTGGTACACCAATGCTTCAAAGTCAGTTAAATTCGGAATATGCATAGGGCATTAGTGGATCAAATAGCCGCACTAAACTGCTATTCATATCAGTACACAACCATTTTTCAGGCAAAAGTTCTTGTTATAATCTTCTGCACCATTTTAAATCTCCAAAAAGTACAAAAAATGCATCCATAAATATTTTCACAGACTAAAGGCAAGCAAGTCCTTACGTATAACAAGACACTGATCAGAAGACAGAATGTACCAGCAACGTAAGAGAACTTGCTAGTAGCAATGATGTCACTCTATGGTGGAGCCCAGGTAACAGTGACATTAAAAGTAATCATAAAACAGACAAGCTGGCCATAGCAGTAGCGAAAACGCCCTTCATTGGACACCAACCCGTGTGGACTACAAAAAAATCATATAAAACAGATAATAAACAGTTGAGAGGTCTCACGCTGGAAAGAACTCGTAGACGCAAAGTATATATCATTCCATTCATATTTATCGGTAATAATGGATCCCAACCAAAGCCCCTTCTCTTCTCTAGAAATATCTTCATCCTCAGTAAGGGTACTGAAGGATTCTCAAGTTGAGTTGAAGAGTAGAACCCAACCTAAGAAGAGAAGAATGTAAAAATATTTTAAAAGATGATTAGACAGCAAGGAATACTTGGATGGAGTTGACGAGTGGAATTTTAAGAGAATGTAAAACCAGCAGACATGCTTGGGTTAGGTTCCATTTTTTATGGTTAATTCATTATCGATCATTAAAGAATGTCTTATCCTCTCTTAAATTGTCTTCATTCTCAGAAAAGTGCTAAAAGATGCTTGGAATGAGTTGAAGAGTGGAACCTAATCTAAGAATTAAAGGTAGATATGAATGGAATGGTATTTTAGACTAAGGTCTAAGCGAACATCAAGGAGAGGTTATTTTCGAACACTTTCACTCTAAAGTTCTCTTCGAATTTTTCCCATTTTTACAAGCCGTATTACCCCCTGAATTGACACAACGTCATGATAGCCACCTCTCTGGTAAAAATATGTAGGGGCAACACGCTCTGCATAGTCTTTAGTTCGATGCTGGACATCGAACTAATCATCTCACAGCGTTCATTATTAACAGGGAGAATACTGGCTCCTTGAACTACTATGAGCCTTGCCAAAAGAGTCCCAATGTGAGTATAATCTTTTATGCAGGCTTCCTGACTGGCTTGGTCATATTGGAGAAGATCAAAGTTATCATACTGTGTAAATGCGTTATCAGAGACCCCCTAAGATACAAAATTTTAGACGGCTACCGCCTTAAAGGAACAAGATCTTGGAGCAATGTTAAGGCTTATTAAGAAGCTGTATTCGCCCTAAAGCTTCAAGGGGATAAAGTTACAATAGATGCATGCTGTTAGCAAATACATAACGACCTTGATCGACTTGAATAGTAGATAACACGTTCAAATATTTCCTTGGGATTGAGGAATCGAATGGTGAAGATGTGAACGCGAAGACCATAGATATTTTAAAGCATAAACCTTAGCTAGACCTACCTGAAATGCTATAGAAGTTGATCATCAGGTAGGAAAGAAAAACATGAATCCTAGAGCAATCACAGTTAAATTTTCACAGGTTGATTTTAAAAATATCGGTATCAATTCCAAAAAGAAACTTAAAAATACAAAAGTGGTTATTGCCGAGGATTTTACCGCTATACATTACAAATTATATAAGTTTTATATAAGGAAAAGCTTGGAAGAACAGATGTATGGAGCGTTCGTGGAAATGTTTCTTACTCATATGATCCAAAAGATTTATTTGTACTTGAATCGACCATAGTTTTCACGCGCAAAGGTGTTTGATTTAAAATACTGTTGATGCATCTGGGATGAGTCGCTTAAGATGGCGTAATAAACTTAATTAATTTTTGTAATAGTACTGTTCATCGTTATCATTCGTAAACTGCAAACGTGGTAGTTTATATTTATTTATTTGATGAATTTTATGATTTTAGCTGGTCATTTGAATATAAGGCGGCAGAGTAGCGATGTATATTAGGAGGAATATTAAATTTAAATTGCTTGACGCCACCGACAGCGTAGGACAATTATGGATATCATTTCATTTATCTGGCGTTTACTTTGCCCTGGGTATTGCTTATCGGTCTCCTAAATTTAACAGTAGATTTTTTTTTAATGAGCTGGAAACGTAGTTGTAATGACTGGCAATTTAAATATTGATCTATTAAAACCAGATAGTGTACTTACAACGGCTTTAACAGATATGTGCGATTCTTTTGGTTTAATCCAACTGATAAATGATCCCACAAGAGTGACTGATCGGACTGTCACATTGTTGATAGATGTCTTGTATACCTCAAACCCCCCTGGTATAGTGGGTGCTAGTGGCGCCTGTAATACACATTGTATTTCTGACCACGATTTCATTTATTGTAATCTTAAGGTATATATCATACAGGAATTTTAAGTATGAGTCATTCTTAAGAGACGTTCAATAAATTCCTTCCTTTTATAACTTTGATATAGAAGAGGCTAATGCAAAGGCCGATTTCTTAATGGAACTTTTAATTACTAAATTCAATTTTTAAGTTCCTATTAAACTAATAACATATAAAAGTCCACCGTCCCCTTAGATAATAAAATATAAAATTTATGCAAAGTTTAAGAGGTAAGGCCTTTGTTAAGTTTCAAGTGTACAAGATACTTGCAAAATAGGATTATTACAAATCGCTGCGTATATAGGTCAATAGATCTACAATTCCAGAACGCAAGACATATATAGGCATATATTTCGAATCGCAACTCTAAGCCACAAATAACTCATGGAAAGCGTTGGGAAATAATATACCCATATCTGCACATCGTATTATTAATCTCATTTGGGGAGCCCAAATGAGACTAATGATTAGTTTGTGACAGCGATACCTAGGAATAGCAGCTTTGATCGTGAATTACTGAATTACTGAATTACTATAACAACTATAGATTAAATGATTTGACTTCGCTTTTCATACTGTTGGGGAACTAGAAATCAAACAAGTTATTTAAGGGATCAAGAGCAAAGTTTTAGGATACGACTACTTTGACATTAAATGTATTGAATTGTGTTGTCCCCATATTATTCCATATCTATTTAATCTTGTCAATAGGTGTATTCTTACCTTTACCAAAATTAAATGCACCTTTTGCCCTGAGTGATCTGAGGTCGATATGTGTGCTGCCCGTATTATTTAAACTCATAGATAGAATTTTGTTGGAACAAATAAATAGTTATGTGGAAGATAACAACGTTCTGAGATTTTTAACTGATAGGCAACAAGCTGTCTTGCTTGGAGCTGAGGTTTCTGACCTTTGGGACACAGATGCATTATATATATATATATATATATATATATATATATATCGAACTTCATTAACAGCATTTCTCACTGTAAGGCTCAACCTCTTAATTATAAAAAAATTATACTCAATTATATTTTCCTTTTCCTGCTCATGAGGTGGTACAAGTGCGTATAAATATAAATAGCAACTAGAGATGTGCAAATTACGTGAATCCCACCGGAATTTTTGTATCACTCACGTGTACGTTCATCATCGTGAGCAACTTTGGTTTTGGCGGGACCCGAAGTGACTCGATTGACCCATCGTTTCATTTTTTGATTGAAATTTCGAATAAAGTGTCAGATAAACAAGAAAATAACTGTCAACTTGTTGGCAGCATGAGCTATTGTCTCCAAAGTACTGCTCATCTCATTGAAGACTATTCCACAGTCTACATATTATTTTAAAAACTGCCACTTGTTAAGCAGCGTCAGTTGCTTTTTCTCTAAAGTTCTGATCGGTAATTTGAAGTCAGCCAACTTGTTGGCAGCATAATTATTACAGTTTTAAACATTGTATATTATCTTAAAGCTTACCAAATTGTCGGCAGCATAGACTATTATGTTGTCAATGTCATGCTCATCACTTTGAGTCTGCCAACTTCTTGGTAGCATGAGCTATTACTGTTCCACAGACTATATATTATTTTAAAAACTGCCTCTTATTGGCAGCATCAGTTGCTTTTTCTCTAAAGTCCTGCTCATTAATTTGTAGTTAGCCAATTTATTGGCAGCATCAAACAGTTCCAAACATTGTATATTATTTTAAAGTCTACCAGCTTGTTATTAGCATGAGCAATTATGTTTGGCCCCATAGTCCTGTTCATCAGTTTGATGTCTGCCAACTTGCTGGCAGCATGAGTTATTTCTATTCTAAACACTACATTAGCTTATAGACTGCCAAGTTTTTAGCAGCATGAGCTATTATGTCTCCAAAATCCCGCTCAGCAATTTGATGTCTGCCAACTTGTTGGTAACATGAACTATTACTGTTCCAAACATTATCCATTATAAAATAGTATGGTTTTGCACTTTAAATGGATCTTTATTTTTTTTCTCTACCTGTTTCGCCACATTTTACATGCCATCATCAGGGAATGACCATTATACTCTTACCTTCAAAAACCTTACACACCACCCCGGTAACCTCCAGAAAGACTAGGACTTCAAGACAATATGTCATCTTGAGGTCGCACTGATCTGGATCCCATGAGCATCATCCCATCTTCCCCCCATGTCATTAATATCTCCTGTCCTCTACCCACATCCTCTTTCACCCCTACAGTTTCACAATTATTTGAATGATCATTTAGTTTACAGAACACTAGTAATTATGATCCAATTCAAATTTAAAACATCATCCCCACTTCTCATGATAATGGTATATGGCAACAATACAAAAATCCCATATTAAAACACGCCATTTCTAACCTATTAAACACAGCGTATTTATACTATCATTTTATTTTTATTGTTTTCCAGAGATTTTTATTTATATAAGTACGAAGGCTTTCTTATTTATTTTTCGATTAGTGGATGGACTGTGTTGGATAAATGTTTAATTTCTATTTTAAGATACGGTTCTTTTCTGATTTCTGAAGTAAGTTATTATAAATTTTTTGTTAAATTTTAATTTGATTTCGAGATTCAATGAATAATACAACTTGTTTATTTAAGTTTTAAAATTTCTATAAAATATTTGTATCTGTATAGGTATTCTCCAGATGATGCCATATAAAATGTTGCGAAAGCTGTAGAGAAAAAAATAAAATAAAGATCCATTTGAAGTGCAAAATCGTAGTATTTTATTTAATATAAAATGGAAAGAGAGATATTAACTAATATTATCCATTATGTTAAAGACTGTCAACTTATTGAAAGCATGAACTATTTTGTCTCCAAACTCCTGCTCATCGTTTTGAAGTCTGCCAACTTGTTCGATGTTATCTACATCGTACTTTTTAAGGTTTACAACTTTGTATTTTTTTTATAATACTTGTTGATTCAAGAAGAATTTTGTAGGGTTTCTATTGGTGTTAACTAGGAGCCGAATAAAATTTCTTACGTATTCCGGATTATTAGCAACATTCACTAACTAAATGTTGGGGTCAAAATTCTAATAAGTAAATATAATTTTAGCGAAATGCATATTTATTGTAAAAATAATTTATAAAGTAATGAAATAGAATAATATTTAATTGAAATATATGATCAATGGAGAAAGATTTTTAAAACGTCTTAAATCTTTTATTATTTATTTTAATTTAAAAAATAAAACTAAACACTCTGTTAATTCTGCCATTAATTAATAATGAAATTAACAAGTCATTAAAACATGATTTAGTAATTTGATGATCTGATCGAGCGTGATTGTGAGTAGGCATAGGAAGATCACTCGCGCGCACATCTCTAATCGCGATTTACAAGCTCTATGACTTCGGAGAAAGTGAAATCAGAGAACTGATTTCACTTTTTTTTTCACTTTGACTGTTATTCTTTTTGGAGTTAGTTGGATCTGATAGTTGAGGTATTACAACAGCCGACTGTGTTAAGGGGAACTTTTATTTTTTATGGTATGGTGAAAGAACAACACGAGTTGAACCATAAGATTGTTCTCTTATGCAATATAAATAAATTTTTCTTTTCTTTTAATTAAGTAAAAACCTGTTTTTCTTTTGTTTTGTATTATGAATTTGAGAACAATGAAGTGTATTATTATCATTATCATTACTTGCATCTTGTTTTCATCTTTTCTAATTTTGCATAAAACGCAGCATTGGATATCCAGCTAGACATTTAAAAGATATATAAGATCCTGCCACCATCATTTATAATTTGTTAGTTTATAATAATAATTTGCAAAGTTGTGTTATTTTCCACTACCTAGAAGTACTATCTAGTGCTTAATTCCAATATCCAATGTTTATTACCTGCATCTTTGAGACATTCCAAGACTTGTAGCAAGTCTAGATTATCTCAATGTAGAAACAAAAAAATTAGCAAATATATATCTTCAACTTACCAAAAATTGGAAAAGATTTGCTTATATGATGTAATTAATGAAATAGCTAAAAAAATAATGCTTGAGTTTCGTTTTCTATAAATACAACCATAATCATAATATTATGAATTGTGCAATACATTGGACTTAATCAATATAACTCAATTTACGTCCACCAATATTGGTTGAGGTGGATCATCCCCCAAAACATATTTGTATGCGATGGAGTGCATGTATGGTGTACTTCGAGGGTGAAGGGAGGAGGACATCGCAATGTCACCCTATGTGTACCTTGGCCCGGATTGAGCCATAAAAGAGGCGCTGCTGCACCGACCAAACTAATATCAAGGCGTCGGTGCAAGGACCATCTTTAGTCGTTCGACGACGATCACATTTGTTTTTGTTATATGCTTACACAGACTCCAATACTCTCTCTCGCTTCGGATATGTTTGCACGATCGATAGCCTTAGGATCTTTTTTTAACAAATAGAACTTCTTGAAAATATACTTCTTGTCCTAAAGTAAGTAGAAGAAGGGAAATCATCGTAGCGATTTCCTTCTTAAACTCCTTCCTTTATATCTACCCTTTATTTCGAGATGCATCCATTTTCCCGTTTTGTTTTATTTAAATGCTCGAGAGACCAGCAGCAGGGAACGAATGGTTCGTTTTGAAGGTTGGCGAAGGGAAAGAGGCAGAGATAGGCATTGTTCAAAGTTCTGCATTCGTTGAAGAAAATAAAAAAAGCACATAATACGCCCGAATTGCTTTAGGAGGGAAAATGGGGAAGCGCAGGTAGACAAAGTGTTGGTGGTGGGGGAGGGTGGCATTAGCGCGATTATGATAATTAAAACTGCTTTGTGTACGCGAAGGCCGGGCATCTTTTATGGATTAAAGACGAAGGGACGTATATTATAGGTTCAGTGGCCAGTGAAGCTTGTTTCTTTATAAAGAAATTCGACGAAAAAAGAAACGGCATTTACACAAACACTGGAAGCATGAAAAACTGGATCTTTTTGTTTCAAAGAAAAAATTAAAAAAGGATTCCTTAGCTTTTGCAATTATCCATTGTCCTTTAATATCTTTGTTAATCTTTCTAATGAATATCGCTTATTTTAAGCTTTTCAATAAGAACGTTCTTCGTCGTCTTTAATTAATACAAAGAAATCTTTTTTTTTTAATTAGAAAAATAAATCCTGTTAATTAGAAAAAAAGAAATAAGCATAAAAATGAATGTAGGCTAAAAAGTTTATGATCGTTTACTCCACAAGTTGCACATAGAGGGCGTTAGGGCTAAATTGTTCACAAAAGTCCTGTGACACGGTTTAAAGCGATTAGCGCCGACTTTGCACTAGACTGTACCCGAACTCGGTGCGAAAACCTCGGGTATCCATGGATACCCGAGCAGCAGAGCAGAGGAAGACTCAGTCGATAGCGTCGCGACCACTGTTCGTTCGGTGTTGACAGCGCCACAGCGCGCGGTATTATCGAACTAACCAAAATGTAGTCTAAAAAGTTTTTATTTTAATTCCAGTAAATACATTTTATGCAATTATGACAAAATCTATTAAAACGGACTTATACATGATGTTACTAACTCGTAAGTGATGTTGAATCCAACAGAAGCTTGATTCCTTTCAGCATTAAAATCAATGTGTATAGGACCGGGTGGGCAAGCTAAAAATAAAACTTCTTTATTAACAGCACAAATTGATTATAGTAAAATATTGAAGACATTCGACTTAACCAGCAACATAGTACTATTTACTAGAAACTTAATCTACTTATTTTCAAATGAAATCCATCACCCTCTAAAATTAAAACCACAATTTTAAAACATCGGTAAAATAATGCTTCATCATCAACTAAGAAATGATGAATGTTGTTTCCTATACCATTGTTATCTCCAACTTTCAATATTTCTTTTCTAACAGTTAATAAATTTCTGCTCACAAAATGTCACTTTATTTGATAGTCAAATTATTAATAATGTTCCTTGTTGAAAAGTTAAAACTATAACAACCCAAATATCCCAATAGTTACAGTTATAGATGTCGCTACGCATTGTTCTAGAACAGGGATATCGAACCTATGACACTCGTGCCAAAAATGACACACGAATAGATTTTCAGTGACTCACATCCACTAAGATATGATCCCTTTTTGTGATGATTCTTGTCAATAAATATATGCGACTAGCTCTATGAAAAGGGGGCTTAAGTTCAAAAATAAGTTTTCGATATACCAGCTAATAAAGGAAGCCGTATTGTCAATTTTTACTTATTCGCTTTTTTCTGCATTGGTTGGTGTTGAAGGACGTCAAAGAATTGTTTCAGATTAAAATATTATCGTAATTAATCGCGTTAATTGCTAGTTTCGACTTTCTAAATGAATAACAGTGGAGAAGTAAGTTTGTAAATATGTTCATGTTGGTCGCTTTTTACTATTAATTGCGCAAGTGAAGAACAATCATTGAACAAGGACAAAAGCTGATTAAATCATCTTGACAAAGCTTAAAATCAAGTAGTGACTTATCAAAATTTGTGTGGAAATACTGATGATTCAAACCATTCATCGCTTTATCCACACTGAATGGTGATAGCAGGATTTTTCTGATCTGTGACCCAAGTCACTTTGGAGTTACTGTCAATGAAACGGCAGTTGAACTAGTACGTGAAAGCAGCGTTAATGCGTTTGTGGTGCCAGCAGTTCATGTAGTATTTGTGATGGCCAAATAGAAGATTGGAAAAATTCTGTAGTCAACAGGTTTATCTTTAGATCGTTAGTGGTACATCTAACAGAATATGTATAGGTGCAAAAAACTCTTTTATTTTTTGTTCTGAAAAAAAGTGTGAAAAGCGCCCATGTATCTGGCGTCTAAGGCTTTCAGTTTTACAAGCAGTATCTAGTCATTAATAGGCATTATTTGAACTTTTGAGGTGAACATTTTGTATATAACAGTATTTGGTATTTTGGAAGCAAAATCATAACTTATTAACAGTTTCTCTACTTGCAATAAATATGTCTTGTTCGAGACTTTGCATTTTATCCAATAAACAACATTTTCTGCCAGCAGTTTTACAAACAGTATCAAATCGTCTAGAAGCAGTATTAAACCTTTTAGAATCATTTTAAGTCTTGTAGAAGGAGTATTAAGTGTTTTTGGATCATTGCAAGCCTTCTAGAAGCAGTATTATGTCTTTTGGAAGCATTTCAGCTCCTTTGGAAGCAATATCAAATCTTTTAAAAGTACTATCACGTTTTCTGGAAACATTTCAGTTCTTCCAGAGGCAATATCAAGTCTTCTGGAAGGATTTCAGGTTTTTTATAAACAATATCAGGTTTTTCGTAGCATTGCAAGTTTTTTAAGTAAACATTTTAAGTCTTCTGAAAGCAATATTAAGTCTTCCAGGGACATCATCAAATTTAAGTACGCAGTATCTTGACAAGTAGAAGCAGTATCTAGTCTTCCCGAGGCAGTATGGTATATTCCGGAAGCAGTTCAAATTTACTCAAAGCAATATCAAATCTTCTTCTAGAAGCAGTATCAAGTTTTCTGGAAGAATATCAGGTGTTTTAAAAGCAATATGAAGTCTTCCAGAGGCAGTATAGAATCTTCTGGAAGCAATATCAAGTCTTCTGAAAGCATTCCAACGCTTCTGGAAGCATATTAGGGCTGTTGGAAGTAGTATTAATCGTCGAAGAAACGAAGGGTGCAGTTTAGTAATGTTCTCGATCCAGGAAAGAAGTAACATCTATGTTTTTAACAACTAACACGTGAAAAGGTTTCAAGGTAGATGACTATAAAGAAAAATACAAAAACAGCTTGATGTTATCAAACTATATTTTTTGGGTTTTAATGCATTTTCTTTTTGAAGTGTATTTTTAGGCATCTTTTAAATAAGTTATAGGTTATTGGCTTTCATTCCATGAAAGACTGTGTCAAAGTCACACTCAATCGAAAAAGAAGTGGAAACATTTTTCTTCGTACATAGGCTCCCTATTTATAGCCGGGTCTCATATGGTAATAAATTATATAGTGCATATAAAAGAGGAAATTATTTTGTTTTTCATTTTTATAAAACTTTTATAAAACTTGTTGTGATGTTGTGCAATTGCACGTGATTTTATAGAGTGATTTTACAGACAATGGATGAAGACTACCCGATGATCCCGAGAAGTAGACACTATTTTGTCGGCAAGTAATCCTAATCTCGATGATCTAAAGGTTAGTAATGAGTAAATTTTAAATTCAATGAAGCGAACAGAGTAGCAGACAAGGATATTGTTTAGCAGATAAAATTTCTTATATTAAAAGTTCGCTGCAATCGTCGACATCGACATCTTCGCCGATACTCGCAAATCAGAATTTATCGCATAAATTTAAACTACCTAAGATCGAACCCAAGAAATTCAGCGGGGATAGAAGAGAATGCTTAGCTTTTTAAAGCCAGTTAAAAAAAGTACACAAGGATGGGGATTTAGCACCAGAATATAAGTTTCAATATTTAATTTAGGCAATAATTTCAAATTCGAGAGCTAAAGATTTAGTAGATAGTTGCCCACTAACAGCGGATAATTGTACTAAAGCAGTAAAGGGTCGAATGGTAAACATGGTAAACGACGAGAATTACTACCGATACTTGTGCGGCCATGTTATATCCGCTTTTCGTCCTGTTTACCACAGGAGTTGTTACGTGTCTGGCAAAAAACACTGGAATTTGCAGTAAAAACAAATGATCCATCAAAGACCGAGACTGAAGGAGAAGAAAAGATCGCTTTAGCTGTGGAGGATTTTGACATAGAAACTAAAGAAATGCCTGCAAATATTAAGAGTATGGAGGCCACACAAGCTGCAGCAGAGGGGCTCATCGACAATGGGCTTACAGGCAAGTGTGTTCTTTGTAAAGGCAATCATGTTACAGACAAATGTTTTAAATCGTAGAAAATGAATTTAACCGTATAGAAAAAGATTTTGATTAACAAAAAGGCCAGTTTCGATGCGCACAATTGGGCCATTTGAGTAGAAGATATCGCGTGAAGTTAAAATGTGTTCTATGTGCGGAGCAACATATTTTGTTGTGTCCCGGTTTGAAAGTAGATAGAAGCAGAAGAATTTGAGTAATTCTATTAATACGCACGTTTTCCTATAGACATTTTAAGTAAAGATAACCGAGTCTGGTGGGGAGAAGAAGGTTCATGCTATTATCGATACTGCATCGAAAAGGATTTATCTGTTGAAATCGGACCGAAATAAACTGTTGAACAAAGCGAACAGAAATTGATTCTTACTTTGTTTGGTAGAACGCAAATTGAAGAGCAAGAACTTCGATGCTACAAAATAAGGCTGACGAGTCTTGATGGTGATTTGCCTTCATATTTAAATCCCACTGGTTTTAATGGAGTTTGGATGAAGTAATTAAAAGACGCTGGCATTACATTGAGTGATACGGGTAATTCACATGAAATATCCGTATTGATAAGAGCAGACATTACTTCTGAAAAGTAAAAACGACAAAGGCTTTTTCGTTGCTAACTAGAGATATGCCAATATCAACCAAAGTGTTGATATTGCTGCAGATGGGTATTTTGGGAATTATGAATTCAGAGGTAGAACGACTGAAAGTTGAATTAGAAAAAGCAATTAAAACATTATTTAAAGAGACAATTGTGGCAAATGAATAAGAGCGATATTACCGTGGAAAGAAGAGCATGGTTTCTCAACATTTCTTTGCGACGACCCCTTTACAAATTTTTATTATTGCAACGATCTCATTCAACAGAAGGTTGATAAACAAACAAAGGTGCCGACACTGAAGCTGATACTTTAGGATTTCAGAAAGTCAAGTGTACAAAACAAGCGAAGTAGTGCTTTCATACTTTAACGGCTAAAAAAATGGTCACCTACTGAACATCCTCTAGATGTTGTCCCAAACAATTGTTCATATCGAAAAGGTGAGAATATCCTAACTGGTTAATGAAACCTCCAAGTGAATGGCCTGAGATTGTTGACTGGATTTGGTTAGTCCATTGTATTTGCGTGATGGAGGAAAAGTCTGGAAGGAGTAGACTTATGTTTTCCGAATTGAATTGGGTGGAGATATCGTATTTCAGCACAGCGCAGAGTATCAAATGGCGTTTTAGTCTACCGTCTGCACCGTGGTGGGGAGGTTGGTGGGAACACCCCATAGGACTTCTTAAACAGTTTTTGAAGAAGATACTAGCAAAAGCTAAATTGACACAAGATGAGTTGCATACTGTATTATGTGATTCTGAGTCTGTCATGAATTCGCGTACATTAACACTTCGCTCAGAGCAAACAGGGGACATAATTAATTTATCGCCAGTAGTGTTTTTGCGATGGACTTGGATAGATGGTTAGAAAACATAATGAATAACTTAATAAAAAAAACTAATTTTTTCAATTAAGCTTTCATTGTTTCTTAGATGATTATAATACAGCATTATTTTACCGAAGTTTGAAAACTGTAGTCAATTTCTTCATAGTCACTTCATGTGAAAGTATATAGAGATATGAGTACCTAGTACCGAAAACCAGAAATATTTGGGTTTAGCCATTTTAATACATTCGAATCGGGTCTATTTTTCGTAAAACTCCCCTATAAATCAAGGTATTTTAATGAATAATTTTGTGATTATAGCTAGATATTTTTCTCATCTTTGTTTAATAAATTATGTTATTAAACATTTTCACAAAATGATTAATAACTTTGTAATCTTGCATTCAAAATTTGATATGCAGTTATAGCATTTGAGACTAGTCAGCATTGTAAAAAGACACATAGGGTTCTTATTTCTTAAAAGCATCAAGTTGAGTATGATATCTATTGACTCACCCTGTACACCGGGCGAGATATTTTAATTGAGATTACATTATAACTGATAAACTAACAATTTTATCGAAAAAAGTTTCAAAGAAAACTTTCATCATATGAAGGGGGAAAATAATCTGTATGGCAAGCAACATATATTTTTTGTATCACTATGCTGTCTTATGGCAAAACACTAACATTTATTTGAACAAATTTTTATTTGTTTAAAAATACGAAATTTCAAACTGATTAATTTCATTACATGACAAGATCATAAGGTAGCACTTGGATATCGAAGCATTTTACAAATTACTCTTAGAACAAAAGTTCTAGCAAATATTATTTTCAACAATATAGCTGTCTTGCATTTTTGTTCTTAAATGTATAGATATTGAGGGAAATACGAAAATATGTCAATTTGATGAATCTCATTGCTTTACAAGATCTTCATGGTAAGATTTTGTAAGATTGGGGCATCTTACAAAAAACTTTTAGAACAAAAGTTGTAGCAAATATTATTCCCAACAATATTGCCTCCTCCACTTTTGCTCTTAGATAAATATATATTTAAAAAATGGAATACGAAGATTTGATCTGATGGCACTTTGAATATCTATTATACGTAACATTCATTTGATAATAAAATTTTCAAATAAAAGTCATGTATTTTGACGTATGAGTGATGACAAAAATATATGTACCCATTTAAAAAGAATTGTCTTAACAATCGAAAGGCACATATGGTGCTTCTGAAATGCAATGATAGTCATATTTACAGAATAGTTCCCCCTTCATATGATGAAAGTTTTAACTGAAACTTTTTTCCATAAAATTGGATATGAGTAATAAAGTTGTCTCAATTTAAATGCGTCGCCCGGTATAAATTGTTGGAATTTTCAAAATTTATACATAACTATTAATTTTTTTAATAGGATGGTGAAAGAGCTTCCTTTGCGCAACGGTACTTTACAAAATTGCATATATATCGTGTATCCCTTCTTTTCCGATGTACCTTACACACCAGGCATACTCTTCAAGGTGTATTTCTTCATATCACTGGACAATCTAACAGGTAGTGTTGAAATTAAATTTGGTGATGAGGATTTCATGCTGCATTTCATCTGCTACTTCTATTTTTTGTATCGCCTTTTTTCGTATGGATTTGTCTTCTTGTGTATTATGAAGCTGTCAAATAGTACAATTTTCATTGTACATAATGCTGCCCTCTTGGTCCGTTTGGTTCTTTTGGAAGAAAGCACGATCAACATCTTTGATGTATTTATTTTATCCTATAATATATACTGGTTTCATTATATGGTTTTGATTTTCTATTCAACACTTATCATTTTTATTTCTCTTTTATCCTTTTATCTTGATATTTAATCAATAATAGACAATCATTAGAAATATTGTGTCTCCCTTTTTTATTTTTTTATGACATGATTTAAAGTTATTGTTATCAAATATTATCAAACATTATCATACATTTTGGATACTATTTTAATAATTGTCATTGTATAAGTAGTACCACTTGCCCAATACTGGATGCAGAACCGACAACATGGTCTCTTGTACTTTTATACATTTTGCACAATATATTTTTAAATTTATTAGAAATCCTGACTTATGGTCCAAAATGAGCAGAATTATTATTAACCTGTGTATATTATCTTTTATTTGAGCGTTGTCGTTAAAGTACAAGAACACCTAAATTTGTTCAATCAATTTGAAGAGCGTGTCATAATTCTTTACAAATATTGATGTTTCTATCAAAGGATTTTGCCCAATAACAATTTTCTTTTTTTACCTGTCCCATTAAAATCACAACTCCAAGAAATTGTTCCATTTCTATTGTGGTAACGTCAGTCATCACATCGATGTTTTCCAGATATTCTTCAATCGTTATTTATATTAGGACCACCCCATACTGTACTAGTATTAACTTCTGATTCACTATCGGTATTTCCATCATCCTCTGATTCGTCATTACTAATACTTTCATCCTTTCCTAATCTAGAATTATTAATACTTTCATCCTTCTTTGATTCAGAAGAAGTATTAGCTTCTGTTGCAGATAAAATAAGTTTACTTTTTTGGTCGTAGGTACGATACCACTATCATCACCACAATCACTTGGTAAATCAAATAATTCATCACTAATTTTCTAACTTTTGTTAGAAATTTGTTGTTCAATTTCATGTTATTTATCAATGTTGTTAAGAAATAAAACTCGAAACGAGAATTCTTATTTCCCAATGCAAATGTGTTAAGAATTAGTTCTACTTTTAGTTTCATAAAATATATACTGTTCTTCTAGAATGATTCTAGTCTAAGTCTAGTGTTAGTTATAGTTTTAGCTCAATGCAAAATGAACTAATACTAGTACTAGCATTAGAACTAACATTAGAGCAAGAACTAGAAACAATCGAGATTAGCTGTTTTAAGGGATGTTTCCCTTATTAATTTATTATATCAACATTTTATTCTGTTTAAAAGTTTACCTATGATTAGACGATTTTCAATAGGATCTGTTGTTGGGATGCCACTAGCATCATTTACACATATAAATCCTGGATGTCCACTGATTTGTAAGTAATGATTTGTTGGGGAACAGTTTGTGTCCGCAGTATTAACAAGTAATTGGGCATAAACAATTGTGACTCTAAAAGAACAATTAAATTATCAATCTATTAATAATACTTTGCACCATATTAGCAATACTCTTACATGATTCCTCCTCTATTCTCATATCTCTTAAAACATATAGAGTAATGTTGATTAGAAACATAAGGATCTCCCACCATTGTAACAGAATCATAGTTAAAACCAAAGCTTGTTACTACTCCAGAGGGTTCAGTAAAATATTGTAAACAACCAGAAGGCGCCAAATAATTATAATCGTTCACTAATTCTTTGTCGATCTTATGCAATAGTGATTCTTTTCTTGGACATTCCAATTGAGTGATTTTAATATTCCAATAAGGTCTTGTAATGGTGTTGGATCCAATTCTCATATTCAATGCGATGTTTTTGATGTTATTCGGTACATCAAGATAAACTTTTAAAATAAAAATATAATAATTAACAGCTGTTGCATTTAACGTGAACTTACCATGTTGTCCGGAATTGTAACCACAAATTTGTGGCATTCTCCTGCTTGTAGGTGTAACATAAAAATTGTCAACATTACAAAATACATCAAGTCCATCTGATGATTTTGATGGTGGTGTTGTTTCAAATTGCAAAAAATCTAATCGGATTTGGCAAACATTTTCATTAGCCACAACGATGTTGTACGTACATAATCCTTCGCGTACTTCGTTTGTGAATAACCCGCTACTAAAGTATGACACTTTTGCGTTGGATTTTCGACCGCAACTTTTCGTGTCTAAAAAATATAATAAAATCCCATCACGTATTACACGTAACGTCGTTGTTGGTTACAGAGAACTTACAAGCGCAACAGGTGGATAGAAAGCCGCAATGGCCTCTGGGGATACCACCGGTAAGCAAACATTCAGTTCTTGTCTTGCAAATACCCTCTTCGAGGATCTCACCCGGTAATGTAGAATTACATTTCGTCTGGTATAGAGACACTAATAAATAAAAAAAAGATATAAAAGTGCTAAATATAAAAGAACTAAATCAAAATTTACTTACGTTTTGGCAATGCGAGATTGTCTTGAATAAGAAAATCGTTGAAAATGTGGCAATTACATCCACAGGTGAATAAAAGCAAAGTTAAGATGAAACTTGAAGGCACCATCTTGTTAGAGGTGGTGAAGATGTATGATTTGAGACAATTCTTTTTAAGTTTATATACAAAAATTACTAGGTTACTGATTATGAAAGATATTTTGAACAAGTACCACTAATTGAATGGCAAATAGTGTTTTTCCGGCTTTATGACCTATTTGTTATTATTGAAATTGTTGCTGGTTTATTGATTTTTTGATAAAATCAGTGGGAAAAGGTGTGTGTTTGTTAAAAAATAGTCCTATTTCTTTCTTAAGTTTATTTTTTATATTTACTATTAAACAAATAACAATCAGAATGTAAATAGTGTTTTCTAATACAAATCAAACTGCAACTTTTTTTAATCATTACAACCTTATAGAATAAATATTTCAATATGTACACAAATAAAACATTTTTTTATTTAATTCCTGAAATACGGTCGGCCAATAGCGTACGTACTCATTGGCATGCCAGTTTTGCTGTAAATGTCGTTTTGATCGTAATCGACGTCGTAATAAATCCCACTCTGTTATAACAAACAATTAAATTAAAATTTTACCAAAAAAATTAATTCATTTTCTTTTGTGCTTACAGCAATCGATGCGTTGCTCCTGCTTTTAGGTCTGGGTACCTGAAAGTTTCTCCCTAATAGATCAGTCTTATCTTCCTCTTCGCTGGAACTTGAATTGTCCAAAGGGCGCATCCCTTGAACACTCGCAGCTCTCGCAGCTAATTGAGCTTGAAGACCCAATCTTGGAAGTGGTATTGGGGGAAGAGTACCGTGCATCGATCCATGTTGAAGAGTACCATGAACCGGTAATGTAGGATAACCGAAAACAGCTGAAGATGGACGAGTAGGACCATTCATAACCGGTTCCGGCTTTAAAACATCAAAATAAATATTTAAAATAATAAATTGAGTTTTAATTTACCGCATAATGATTAGCTTGCGCCATCGCATCAGCTATTTGAGCCCATCTTAATCGGTCTTCCATCGATAATTGATAAGGCGGCCCACCCACAGGTGGCGCTTTTATTGTACTTCCATTAGCTCCCATATAACCAAAAACAGGACTTCCAACTCCAGCTTTTTGTTCTTTACTCCATCTTCGCGTCCACATTACTAAACAAATCAAGGTAAGTCCAATAATAACTACAGCAGCCACACTCGCCCCAATCGCAACTCCAAGAACTTCACCATCAAGTTCACACTGCGTTCCATAATAATTCCCAGAACATCTGCACAAATTAAAAAGAAACACCATCACAATCCTAATAATTCAACAATGATCATAATTATCTTACACGCAAAATTCTTGTCCATTTTGATATTTGCACTCCCCGCGATTGTTACAATGTTGTGGTGAACATTGTTCGCAATATCTCCCGGCTCTATGTCTATTATCCGACCATGGGTCCCGAAATCCTTCGTTACATTCACATTTAAAACTACCGAAAGTATTCACGCATTTAGCATGGTTATGACAATCATGTAAATCTGGCGATGAACATTCATCTAAATCTTGCAAATTTGAAACCGACCCAGGTGGACTATCAACCCACAAAGCACTATCACCCACATTATTACTCCTTCTTTGGATAACCCCTAATAAATGTTTTTGGATTTCCCCGCGAACTTGAGGTCGAGATGTTTCGCCGTTCTCTTCAAGCTGCAGGGTTAAATTGACGAAAACTCCCCCTTGACCAGCCGATCTATCACCTTTGTAGATGCTGTTTACTTTGGCATTGAGGAATTCATCCGAAAATCTTGTCATGGACATTGCAGATTCCAACTAAAATAATATAAATTAGAATAAGAAAATAAAACTAATAAATATACTTACAGCCTTTTCAGCTTCATAAGATAACTTTTGAAAGCTAGCGCTAGATTTATCCGAAAAATCATTGGCCCATACAACTCTTCTCTCATACAATCGATCTACCCTCAAAGATAACAATACAGAAACCACCTTCCTACATGGTTCCCGATGCTTCCTCCTTGCATGTCCAGGTCTACAATAACACGCACTTACTCCAGCTTCCGTTCGACAAATTTCATGTTGTGATCCATCGCACGTTGAGTCATCACCAACTATGCAAGTATCTATCCTCACAGGTGGTTGTTGACTTGGTCTTCGATAACCGCCAGGTCTTCTTGGAGTTGGTTTAATATTATGATGAACACCTTCCGGTTTTTTATCAACATCAACCACGGCGTATCCAGTTCCAGTAATTGAATTACTAGAAGCTTGGGTGGGATGGATGACTGTCCGTGATGATGTTGGTTCTCCGAAAAGATTCAAATACGTTCTTTTCCCATCGATTGAAACGAATCCTTGTCCATCTTGCGATGTTAAAATGACATCTGATAGTGATCCCAAATTAATACTTTCAATGTCAACGGGAATTACGTAAGGTTTCCCTTGTCCTTGACCGCTAGGACCTTGTATAGCTGAAACTGTCACATCAAAGATGTCTCCTGGCTGATGAATATGAGGATGGGGATGCGGACGCGACGTAGGAAGTGGATTTCTTCCCGGACGAAATTCAGTGTCGTCTAAAACTATGCCAGGTCGAGGTTTGTATGATGGATATGAAGATGTTGATTCAGTTTGATTTGATGTAAGAGTTAGGGATGTGCTGGAAAAGATTTCTAATTGGATACTAGGTGTTTCTGACGATGGTATTAAAGAAGTTATTAATGGTAGACTTTCTGTTGGCATACTAGATAATGAAGACGATGACGATTGTAGTTCTGATTTCATTATTGTTTGTAACACATCTTGCATTGAAGATTCTAGAACCAAAATGGGATCTGGCGAAGAGGAAGTTTCATTTAAGCGATCATCTAATATTAATTTAGTGGTATTTTCAACTGATGATGGTTCTATGGTTATGGTTTCATTGATGAAAGGTTCTTCAGTTGTAAATTTCGTTTCATTTCTATTTATTTTGATTGTTGTGGTTTCCGCAACATTTGTGTTGTTGTTGGTTTCATCAACTTGAGGATTAAGTATATCTTTATGTTCTACAATTTCAGTACGATTATCATCCTTTTCTGGTTCGAATTCGGGAATTATTTCGGTGGAATCTTCTTCTTTTTCAGCTTCTGACCCATCCAATTCAGTTCCAATATCGAAATTTAAGATATCCTCATCAGGTTTTTCACTGGTTATACTGATATCATCGTTATTCAAATTGGGTCTTGGTGGAATTGGTTTATAAGTTGGTGGTCTTCTGTTTGGTGGGGGAGGTCTTCTTGGTGGTAGTCGATTCCATGGTGGGATTGTGACAGGTCTATATAAAGGTGGTCTACCTTTATTGCTTCCAACCGGAATTATCTTATCCATTGGGAATGGGCGAATTATCGGCGATGTATTTTGTGGGGGAATATCGAACGGATACGGAGTGGGAAGTTTTGTTGCCGGTGGTGTCATTTGAGTTAATGGTGGTGGAGGTGGTAAATCAAAATCCGGTGGTAAAGCGGGAACATCCGTGATTCTAGGTGGACCTCTATTATTAATTCTTGAAGATAACGGACGAATAGGAGGTCTTCCTGGAGGTAAAGCGGTATTTGCTTGAACATTGACCTTTCCATTTAAAAGTTTAACTAATCCCGTTATTATGTCTTGAATGTCTGGATTAACTTGTCGCGGTTGGTGAGATTGGGTAACAAAATCCTCCTTCATCGTCGTTGCAGTTGGGTTGATTTGAGGGGGCTCCAGAGGAACTGATCTGCCCTTTGGAGCCCCTCGGTCTTCCCCCGAACTCCCACCAATTGAATCTCTATCAACCGTCTTCGACGGCTGAATAAAATGGACCAATCTCCCTGATAACTCAACATCATTCGAATCGATATGATCAATATTCTTATAATCATTATTCAAAATATCATCAAATATTTTTGTTTTCGAATGACGTGGATCTTCATCGGGAAAGGTTATCGACATACTCGATAAATTTTCAACAACAGTTTGACTTTCTGACGAATGAATTTCACTCGGACCGGATGTTGACGTTACGTGATGTTGCATTTCTTCACTAATATGGTGATCTTCCTTCGCCGAATTTGGAGATATGTATGAGTTTGCGTATTCATGGGCCCCTGGAATAATAAAGAAGTGAAAGTTTAAAGAAAACAAAAAGTTTTATGAATCATGTTTGTCTACTTTTAAGATTGTGCAATGGCGTGTGTATAAAGAAAGTTGACTCTTTTAATATACTTGGACGATTTATGTTTTGAAATTTTTTGTCATCATAATTTGCACTTGATCTCATTAAGTTCAAATATTAATAATTTTAATTTAAACTGGTCACTAGTTAGGATATAATTTTATTCCTAATATCTTAATATCTACAAAAAGTTCATTTGATAGTGATGTAACTTTTAAGAGAATAAGATGCAGGGTGTTGAGGTGCTTCTATAATCCGGATATATGACTAAGCAGGAATTTTCAGCTCCTAAGGGGAGTTATAAAAAAATTGAGATGCGAAGGCTCTAACAAAACATAATCAATCCATAACGAGAAAAACTGTCGGGAGTAAATTCACGTTTGACATGAAATAATCTTTTTGATACATATGTTGCTAAGAACTCCTAATTGAGAAGATGAATACCGTCATTTATTCGTTCAACAAGATAAGAGAAGATCAGAAAGATTGCCTCTTACTTAAAGTTTTTAATGTTGCGTATATAAGATCAACATTTCGTAAATTGCCATCCTGATTAACATTTAGTGTGCCAATAAACAGTTATTGAAAATTCAAACTGACATAAGCAATTGAAAGAATCGAATTCAAGCACGTCTTTGTATATACCAGAAATCATAAGAACGGTACGATAATATATAGGGTAAATTTGTCCTATAGCCAAAATCATAAGAAGTGTGAAAGTGGTCCATTTGACTTGTTGCAGATATTGTAAGAAAGGTACAATACAGGGTAAATTCATCCTATTAAGGCTTCCCACGCATTACCTCTTCATCATTCCAGCACTTTAAAGTTTTCTTCAAAAATATGGACTAATTGTTGTAAGATCAGCATATTGCATTTTTCAAATTGAGAAACCTCTGGTGTATCCTTTAGCATAGGCAGGTTTATTATCAATTTTATCTAACAAGCGTGATGATATAATTCTTTGTGTGGAGCGTAACCGTAAACCCTTGTTCACGGTTACGCTTAATTGAATACTTGAAGTTGAATTAAAATGGGGATGGGTTGAATTTGGTCATGCGATAGTTTGGAGAAGTAATGAAAGTAAAGGAAGCAGAAAAACGAGAACAGATGAGGAATGGAAGAACAGACAATAGAACGGATAGACATACAAGAAGTACGACAAAACTCTCGTTTTCTTTTTGGATTTTGGCCCCCCAAACTTAGGTATGTAAAATTAAATATGTATAAATTTAAAAGCTCTGTTTAGTTTTAGTTCCGTAAACCGGAACAAACCTGGTTGAGTGAGAAACACAAGTAGCAAGACATTCATGAGAGAAGAAAAGAGTTTTGTGCGTGTCATACTCTGAGGTAATGCCTTTCTGGAGGTTCCAGCGAAGACGAGGAAAGGGCCCAACCCAACACTATCTGACCACCCAACACCTCAGACCAAATGTTTGATTTATCACCCAGGCACTTACGAGCCACAGTATTTTTTACAAATACCAGATGATAAATTTATTATTATTATTATTAAATCAGTTTGCGAGAAAGATGCAGATAGAGGAAATTTTGAGTCAAAGTGAAATGCCATCGTTATGTTTACGCTGATCATGGGATTTACACAAAAGATCGGGTACAAAATAGAGGTGCATTGATCAAGAAGATGAGTAAAGATGATAACTCCAGCGGGTTAGATCTCCCTTATCCAGATACCTACTAGTAGATGAGAAACGAAATTTCAAAAGTTATCGAGAGGTAAAGACGAAAAAGTGAGGCGGTCTCTATACATAAGAGAAGAGGAAAGAAGACATAGGGGGAACCCCTCCGTGCAAGAGAATAAGAAAATAGACACCTCTCCATCGAGAAGGACCATGGATCCTTGTTAAAGCCACTAGAAAAATGATCGCCGTTCCAGGAAGGATGAAATGATGGACGGTTGAAATGAATGAACTCGAAATAATTCTATGATATCTTAGGTTGTTTTGTCATTGTTTTGGTCAGATTACAGTGCTTTGGTAATGATTCTCACAAATCATGACTGTGTTTTAGTAGGTGTCTTTGGTTTTCTGTTGCAATTGAGTTATATTATTATATCAAATTTAAGCTTCGTAATTACAATACTAAATATTCAATTAAATAACTTAACTTATGCTGCATGTCAGCTGAAGTGTCTTTACTGGAGATAAGGGATACTTCAGAATCACCATGATTTTATGTATGATGTCCATACGTTCTGGTGTTATTTGGATTATTATCATAGTCCATATTCTATACCATAGTTACAGAATATAGACTGTCTGGGTACACGGCGCCGGCATAGTCCAAATGAGGGGGAATTAATGAGTAACGGAGATTGTGATGAACAATAGATATAATAAAACACCCAAGTTTGCGTAGGGAACAGAAACAGACTTTAGGAATTTTTCATAACCCCTCGGTGAGCACATACTCAGTATTTTGCTGCGATCCATCAAATAAAGCAACAATATTGATGAACATTGAGCGAGAACTTCCTTTCGTTTCTAAGGAGGAGATAATTTGGAGACGATAGAAAAAAGGGTAGGAGGACTTAAGCCATGTCTCGCTAATCTTGTGACATCCGTGATTCAAACGTGACATACTTTGCGAGTTCATATGGCAAACCGAAACGAAATTACGCAATCCACAAAAGAAATCAGTTGGAAGTGGACTCAAGCAAGCGTCAAGATTACAATCAGTAATCTCACCCATGTTATCCCGATGTCAATTAAAAGAATCTGAATTACAAGAACTTATATACACAAAGATTTGTTTTCTTCTTCCAGTTAGTTATTTTAGTATGTGGTTGGTATCTAATTTTTCTTTACTGCTTTCTTTGGATCGCCCGTTTTAACTCGTTGACATATCATCACTTCCCCCTTTATTTGCAAATCATTCCTTTTTCTCTTGTATTATAATATTCCTTTGGTGTGTTGTTCTTTGCTTCTACAGTCTATACGTATTCAATGATTTTCGGAGATGAAAATATTCAAAATGAATATGTAAGATCTTGTATCTAACATTGCTTAAAAAAGCTAATGAGACTAGTGTAGAAATTCATTGAAAATGCGTCTAGGTTTTAGTATATCCTTGATATCGGTATCTTCGTCAAATCATAAAGGTTACACTCACCTTCTGATTCTTCAGATTTTTTGACTTCTCTTAGAGCAACTGCTTCTTACTTTTGATTTAAACTCCAAAGTCCAGTTGCTATAAACATGGCAACTGGACTTCGGTCCAGCTACCACTGATTGTTTGAATGTTATAACTAGGATCCAGTGAACGGTTCTTATGACTTCAAATAAATTATTCTGGACAACTCATAAAACTCTTTCTAAGACAGACTTAAGACAAGATCGAGAAATTAAAACCAAAAAGCGAGGCGGTCTCCACCCTGAAGAAACGGGGAAGAAGACACAAGGGGAACCCGCTCCATGAGTAGAACAAGAGAAAAGTTCCAGGAAGGATAAAATGATGAAGGACAGTTCAAATGAATGGTTTACTCGAATAAATTCGGTCCCAGGGAGACTGGGGGAAGGATTTTACATGGTCGGTATATATTAGGTTATTCCCTAATTGTTTTGGTCAGGTTATTATGAATGATTGTAACAAATCATAAGAAATAACATTTTAACTTTTAGTATTTAGTAGATGACTTCAGTATTCAATTATCCAACATATGTAGTATGCATGGTGACTGATTTCATTACTCTGAATTAAATAATTTTTATGTTCTGCCGTGATCAACAAGAACATCAAACTTGGTTAAATTCATATGTTTATTAATCATTAGTATAATAATATATAACGTAAATAAATGTATTGTAAAATTGATGAATAGAAATCAATATCTTTCTAATCACAAATATAGGAGAATAGGTCATAGACCTGTTGCAAAGCCAGATTACGGTTTATACAAACAATCCAGTTACTATGAATACTATGAGTTAACCGTGTATAGAACTTTCACAAGACAAAGAGATGTCGAGCTTTTCATTGTTACAGTCAGAAAAATGAGAACCAAGACATTCGAGAGGGGAAAAGATTGAATGAAGAGTTCCAGAGAAGACAAGGAAAGGGCCCAACCCAATCCAACACTAGATGACCTGCCAACATACCAGGCCAGATGTTTGTTAGCAGATTTACCCAGGCACTTAAAGACTCCCGTTTCTGTGAAGAATGTGATAGGGTCGAGCACACACTGTTTTGATGTGTAAAGTTTAAAGAGATAACACAGGAGTGTAGTACAGTTTGCAATGATGATGTAAACAGCGGAAATATTGAGACAAAGTGCAATACCATCGTTACTATGTTTACGATGACCATGGGATTTACGTAGAAGATTGAGTACAATCCAAATGTGGATCAAGAATGATTTCTCGTAGATTAGAAATAAAGTATCAAAAAGTAATGGGAATCCTTTGATTTCATTTTATGACTCTGATTTGAGACGAGATCGATGAAGACCGAAAAGCGAAGCAGTCTCCACACTATAGAAGAGAGGAAAGAAGACCATGCAGGTGAACAAGAAAATAGACACCCCTCCATCCAGAAGAACCATTGGTCCTTGTGAAACCCACTAGGAAGATCATCATTTTGTTTGTTCCAGGAAGGATTATTGACATGCATAGTTTCCCCGAAGTAATAATCTCACGGCGGTGTCAGGAAAACAGGAGGTTCTTAAACAGTCGAAATCTGTTCCAATCCATCACTATTCTCCGCTGATATCTTTGGAGATGCTTTTCAGATGTTTGGGTTGGGTTAGGTTGCTTTCTCATTGTTTTGGTTATGTTTCAGTGTCTTGGAAATAATTCCAATAGATCATAAAAGATGTTATGGTTATTTCTAGTGTTTAATAGATGATTTCGTACTCAATTATCCAATATAATGGTATATAATATATAGGAGGATATAATAGAAGTAAACAATTTTATATTATCTGTCATAACATTCAGGTCACTGTCTCTTTACAGCATTACAGCATTCACCAAGATCAACAAGATCACATCTACTGAAGTTTATAATCCATCAATATAATCAAAAGCGATATAAATACGTAATGTAAATTTAATCATTACCAATAATTATTTTTCTAGTCACAAATATAGGAGAATAGGTCATAGAATTGTTGAAAACCCGGATTACGTTTTATACAAACAATCGAGTTACTATGAATACTATGAGTTAACCGTTTATAGAACTTTCACAAGACGAAGAGATGTCGAGCTTTTCATTGTTATAATGCGGGAAACCTTAAAATGTCGCAATACTAAGAGCTATTGTTTATGCACTTTTTAAATCATTTAAGAACCATAAAACTCGAATATCCAGCGTTTTGTGGCGAAATTTATAATTCAGAAAACATTTTTGTTAACACCCCTGCTTATCTTACGCGAAATATCTCTGCTTAGTAGAGTGTAAATAGTTTTACATTCCAGCTTGTCTCTCTATTAAACTCTTGTTGATTTTTAATTCCATTTTCTTTGTGGTCTTGTGTTTATCTAAATCAATAAAGTGCTGTTAACCTAGTGACTTAATTCTTAATTCCCGTTTGTTTTGCAGACCTGGATTCGACGATTTGCAACAATGAAACGTTGAGATTGTTAATACTAGGCATATGCTTAATGAAGACAGTTACTTTTTTGTATGTAAAAGAAAAAAAATATGTTCGATGGGACCGTAATATAGTGTGTGGCATAATACAGTTAGTTAGAAATTGCTTCAATACGGTGGCTTTAGTTTATTTAAGCAGATTAAGGTAACCACGTCGGGATTGGAACACACCAGTAAACCGTTTTCGATTTATCCTCCAACGACAGTTAATTGACGCGGAATATGTTGTGTTCCCACTGTATTCAATGGTAAATTTGCGGTTTGTTAACCGGATTTTCACGGCCACATTCGGTGCAATTTATAATTTTTTCCATTTATCAAGGAATTTTTTATGTTAGAGAAAAATAAAAGTTTCACTTATTGTTAGTATCCCACCCAATTTAGAAACCGTAACGTTGTTATTACCGATGGTAGTTGGGTTTTTGTACGATCTCGGTGAAAGAACCGTCTGTTCTCCATCCGTTTTCTTATCTTCTCAACGGTGTGGGTTTCGTAAATTTTACTTTCTATTTTGCTCATAGAAAGGTGACCTAAGACTTTCATCTCAACGTGTTAAAAAATAATTAATTAATAATGTTTAACAATGATAAGAAATAAAAGTTACGAATGAAGTAGTCCGGTTTAATAACGGGATGTAATTTTCAAAGCAATCATCAAATTATCAACTTTTTTAACCATTTTATAACAGGATTCAAAAAATTTACTTTAGGAAGGCTGTTAAAATGTACGAAATAGATGCCTCCGGTCGTAAATAACGGATTTCGAAAAGTTTATAACAGTACGTGGAGGATCGAGGCGCATACTAATAGCTCGGATCCATGGTATTCGACGTGTCTTGAGTTCTTTTTTTAATGTTACGAAGTTATTCCGTGTGCAACGCGGCATTCACTCGTGTATACGCTTTTATCTTAAGCATGTAATCTATATTAAGAACGATAATTAACCAAGCGAGTCCTATTTGTTGCTGTTAATAAGACTTTCCAGCAGCAACAGTTGCTTTGATAATTTGCATAAAGAGTACTCGCGAAATTCTCTTCACAAACTGTTAGTTCTTAATCGCCCAATTCGAATTAATCGCACCTGAAGAATTAATTCAGTTTTAAGTAATTATCGTAATTTGAGATTTTTTGTTGTAGTAATTAGGTTTTAATTGAACGTTATTTTCTCATAGGTAATTTAGGTTATGTCTTTTTTTTCTCATAAGAAGCTTCAACTTGAATTTCCACTCTGTTGAATGCCTCTCCCAGGCCCAACAAACAATGATATTGTGATTTATTGAATTTCAATGCGCTTTATTACTATTATTACTGCTGGACTGAGGGGACTGACCCCTATCAACACCGCGACCTATGAGATCTCTTGTAAATTAAGCCCCTAAAAGTTGAAGACCAATCTTAGTATATTTCCAAGGACTTTCGTTTATATTTCACACCTTTTCGAACATATTGTGTCTTAGGTTTGGACTTAGATCCTCAGCTTAGGAGGCCTCTTTGGTTTTCTGTTGCAACTGTTTGTGTCTTGGAACTTCATTCAGTCTCAGAATAAGTTAAGATGAAGAACTCAATTATTTGTTTCAAGTGTTTTTTTTTGTTATCTATAATCTGGTTGGGATGTAATAAAGGACGTCCTCACTGAACTGCCTCTTTAGTTTTTGTTGGCTGCCTTATAAGCTTGCTAAAAATCCAGTTGATCAGCAAAATCGTATCAGCAAAAATCGTAGCAACGATGATTATGAAAACCAAAAATTTATCTTTTTGACGGTAAATTTCCTTTAAATTTGCTTGAATATGGCCGTTACTTCATAATGATATCTTAATTCGTTCTTGAAATAAAGATCTGACAATGATATTTATGATAAATGAGAAATGATTTGCTTTAATTTGCTCGAATATGGCCTTTATTTTATGATGATATCACAATTCGTTCTTGAGATATGGTTTATTAAATTTTTATTTTTCACATTTTATTTAAATGTTGTACTTAAAAAATTTTAAAATAGTATTTATGATAAATAAGAAATGATTTGCTTTAATTTGCTCGAATATGGCCTTTATTTCATGTTTATATCACAATCCGTTCATGAGATATGATTTATTAAATTTTGATTTTTCACATTTTATTTAAATGTTGTGCAATGCTTAAAATAATTAAACTTGACAAAGTTTACTTTAAAATACTTATCATTTTATCAATATATCTCAACCTATTTTTGAGATATGATATTTTAAATTTCTATTTTTAAATAAGTAACATTACAACACGCAGAGTTGAATTTAAAAAATAGTAGCAACGATAACTATGAAAAATAAAAATTTATTTTTTTCACAGTAAATTTCCATGAAATTTTCTTGAATATGGCCGTTATTTCATGATGATATCTTAATGCTTACTTGAAGTATGATTTTTAAAATTTTTATTTTTCACATTTTATTTAAATATCCAGTGTTGTGCTTAAAAAGATCTTACAATGAAATTTATGAGAAAAAAGAAATGATTTGGTTTAATTTTCACTAATATGGTCTTTATGTCATGATTATATCACAATCCGTTCTTGAGATATGATTTATTAAATATTTATTGTTCACATTTTATTTAAGTATGCAATGTTGTGCTTAAAAAGATCTGACAACGGTATTTATGAACAACAAGAAATAATTTAAGGCACACTTAAATTTGAATAAATTTACTTTAAGATGCTCATTATTTTATCAATATATCTCAATTCGTTCTTGAGCTACGATATTTTAAATTATTAGAAACAAAGAATTTATCTTTTTCATAGTAAATCTTCGTTAAATTTGCTTGAATAAGGTCGTTACTAATTTACTATTGTTATTTGAATATATATGGCATTATTATATTTGACCAAATAACTGATCCATGGCACACCCCTAATAGAATGTGATGGTGTCCCCACTAGCGCCTCTTTTATCATCACATATTGAAATCATTGTTCTGGTAGTATCCGTATCTACTGTGGAAGATAGTTACGCAATTTAACATCCCAGAAAACTATCTAATGTCTTTTTTAGCTTATTCATCCTTGTCTGCATCTGAGGTATATTTATATTAATATTTTGCCGCATATGTATAATACAATTTAATACATATACTGAACATAGAGTAAGTATATGTTCCTCTTTAAAATGTGGTTTATAACTTTGATGGGCTTTAAGGTTGAATAGCGCCCTTAGAATCATTTTTTGAGTAGGAAAACTCTTTCTGTAGCAATGGTATAATAGATGAGTCTCGTAGGGAGTAAGGGAGTAAGATCATGCGATCTAGTTGATCACGATGTTGAACCTTCAAAATCAACCCAATACCAAATATTGTAGAGTAGTATATTCATTTCTTTTAAGAAATTCAGAATTAATGGACTAAGTGTTGAATGTTAAAAAAATCTAATTAAAATAACTTAAAAATCAACAGTATATATTAAAAATACATATTTGATCAAAATCTGTATGTTTTGCTAAGTAGAATCAAATTACGCAATAAAAACTGTATCATTTCATTTAAAAGAACATATGTTTATTTCGGTAGTCGTTATATTATTTATGTATTTTGCCGATTACGTGGGACACCTGTATGTCGTATTCTCCTCACAGTATAAATTGGTGTCTTCAGCTGTTTGGAGATGTTCTTTACCTTCAGTTTATTGTCTAAACGTATTCCCAGAAATGTTAGGTTTTCATATTATGTAAATTTTGTATTTTACGTCTTTTCCTCGTTTAGTAGTGGGCGATTTACTTCACACCATTCCCCACTGCTTTTAATGTTTAATGGGTTTTATTTCCCACATCATCCAAGTTGTTTAAAATGAATATAAAGGTGGTGTCACTGTATGCAAGCACAAATTGTTATTAAGCACACAATATGGCATATTATTAACATAGACTAAGAGAACATTCCAATATTAACATCATACATTTTAGACATAGCTCCATGATAGCTCCATTTTATAACTGGTTCCATAACATTCCAACTTGTACAGCAGATACGAGTGGCTAACATCTGATCAAAACATCCGATGGGATGATAAATTCAGTACTCAACTGCTTAGCATGCGCTTATCATTATAAGGAAGAAACTATCTAAGAAATTCTTTTATTTCAACAAATGATTACGACTATAAACGTATAATTTTTGAGTATGGTATTTATATCGGCATCGTCTTTTTTATGCAATTCTTGATCTTCAATTGTTTGAAGATAATATTCAAAATCAAGCTGATAAATTGATAAATTCTGTTAGTGGTGAATTAGGGTTATTTAAAAGCATTTCGGTTCTTAAGTCAAAAATCTTTTCAGTACCTTGCTCGAAAGCTAAAAATAACGTAAAGTTTGGTTTACAACGAAGAAGATATACGACAGTGATATGAAATATTCCAAACATTGTCTCTTATCCTGGTAGAAACGACGAGAATGGAATCAACAAATATCAAGAATGGATCAGTGTTCAGAATATGGCATTTCCTAAGATGGACCCTTATGGCAATCCAACATTAACATCATACATTTTAGACATAGTTTCATCTACTATTACCGTTTGTTTCCGATTTCCTAGGCGCCGTGCATCCTATGTTATGAACATTCCAACTTGTACAGAATATGCGAGTGGATATCACCCTATCAAAACATCCGATAGCATGATAGGAGGACTTAGTCATCAACTGTTTAACATGGTAATGGACAACATAATCACTGGTTCAGTAAAAACAACTATAAAAGCTATACGGTATACTGACGAACCATCATCACTGTAAAATAAGAGGATGGACTTCAACTGCTTCTAAACACATAGGAAAAATCATGTGATGAGGTGAACAGAATCGCGCCTAATAAAACTGAAAGCATGGTAAAATTATTGAGCAGGTGTTTCAATTTGACTATTTTGGACGATCATTTCTACATTCTAATCATTTATATATCGCTTACATCTGAAATGTTAACTTCTGGACAATGAACAGGTTATCAACAGCCTAAACTAGAGGTATACGTTTCATTCTTCTAAATGTGGATGATGATATTTTTATCAACATGTCCTTTGTTACTTCTTATGTTGATTGCCCTATGATGATTATGCTAGCTTAAAGTACAAGTACGCGTTTCATCTTTCTAAGTATGGATGACGATATTTTTATCAACATAAATATACCGTATAATTTTAAATGGGTGCTAAGTAAGGGAACCTTTTTTTACGTTTAAATAGAAAGCTTTACCATCTATGTTATCACATTAAAGACATGAACCCTAATAACTTCATGGAAAGTTGAAATGTACAAAATGTCTCTGTTTTGCATAATGATTCCTAAAACATTTTGCAAGAAATCTTCCTTATGGTGTGTATACAAGACATGTACATTTATTACGACAGTGTTAGTAGCCAGTTTGGTTAAAAATCGAAAAAGATAAACGACAGGAAAGTGCAACACTTCGGACATCGACTCTGATTCTTGTAGAGGCGACGGGAATCTAATCAACAAGTATCAAAAACGTAGCAGTGTTGCGACGCACACAAAAGATCGATAGAAAGACTTTGAAAGCGATGGAAAGGCAGATGGTTCCGCTTACAGGAAAATCAGAATCAGGAATATCGAGGCATCATAATAAGTCATGAGGTTTCCAATAAAAACTAATTAAGGTTATCTTACACTTATTTTCAAAAACCCAACCTAGAAGTTTTTGATTCTTTTTTTAATTCCTAAATTGATAGTCCAAAATATTCGTAAACCTCTTTTAATCAGTATGCAGATGAGTGAAAGCTTTACTTACTTTACTACTAATCCACTTTGAAATAATTTTCCAGGCGTTCGCATTGCGGAAATAATTTAATTACAAATTCAATTGACATATTTTTTTAAACAAATTTAATTATTCCATCAAAACTAAAATAAGTGAATAAAAGAAAACGAAAAATCCTTTAAATAACCAAACGCACCTGATTTACCACAACAAAAGAAACCGGAAGTGAACCAATCTCGAATTTTTAATTAATGTTGTGTCGGCTATTTTAAAAGAAAAATGCATCATGTTCGATGCGTAATTTACGTTCGAGAAACGTTTAATTATCTTTACAGTTACAAAATCATGACTTTTCTCGTCTTTAATAAATCATTTCAAACAGAAAAGTAATTTTTTTTTTGCTTTTCTTGTTGTTTTTCGTTAATTTATTGATCTCGTTAAAATTTTCCATTTGAGCAAATAAATTTAATGTTTTATAAAATACAGTACGCGCCCCCGGTAACAATTAAAAAAGCCAAGGCAGCCATCGACCCATTAATGTAACTGTAAAAAGAAGTATACGTTACAGTGTGTGCGTGACCCCTCTTTTCCCCACCCTTCCGCGTTCGTTTCTTCTTCTACTTCTTCTTCAACGTCTACTTCGACGACTCGGGAATTCGTCTTTTCAAGAAATCACGAGGCTGTTAAGGATTTTAAAACAACACTTTACCTGTTGTCCGCGTTGGCAGCAGTAGAAGCAAGAAGAAGAACGGTGCCGTAAGGTGAAGAAGCAAGTGAAGAGGTACTTTGATGACGGCCATATTGAAAGGTCAATCACTTTTTAAAAAGGTTGATTAAATAAAATTTGAAACATCACTAATAATATTAATTAAATTGTCACTGCACCAAAAATCTCTCAAAAATATTAGTTAAAAAGCTATTTAAAGAAAGCACTTTTTATCTTGAAATTGTATTCATTTTATCTTAATGAAGCCTTCTTTTTGTGTTTTCTTCTCCTTTTCCTTCGATGAAAGGTTTAAAAGGTTGACCCAATTTACTCTTCCTAACCCACAAACACCAAAAGATGAGCTCACCGAAGAAAGATATCTTTACCAAAATTTTATGTAAAAGATCAATGTTCGACCTCGAACTTTTTAACACTAAATTCGCTTCTTAGACAAGTTTTCACTGTAACTCAAGGTGGTGACTCGAAGAATGAGTCTCTCACGGCTTCAGGTTACGCTGTACAGAAAGTTAACGAAGAGGACCTAACGGGCTACCACCATCGTGACGTCGCCGTCATATGCCGAAGCCAACGAAGTGTTCATTCGGATTTCTTCTACGGTAAAGAAGAAATAGTGGGGAAAATAAAGGAAAGAAGAAATTTATTTTGCTCTCTTTTCAATTCTGATTATAATAACATTTTTAATTTTCTTCATACAAAATTTTCCGTAAATTTTATTAAACAAAATTAATGTGTTAATAATAAAAAATAATATCTCAATAAACCCTACTAACCTAAATAACAAGTAGAGATTTACGGATTAATAAACCTCTAACAACTTCTAATAGCGAAAATTATCGTTTTAATACAGATCGATAACTTTCAACGAGCAATTTCCGTTCTTATCAGTATGTTCTTTAACGATTAACGAACTTAATAAAAGAATTAATAACAATTTCTTTGTAAACTAAATTTAATTAATAATGAAATAACACAAACACAATGAAAGCTTAAAGTTTTCATTTGAAAGAGGAAAATCCAAATGAGAATGTAAACAGGATGTAGGATTTAAAGGAGATTAGAGGTGGAATTCGATAAAATGAGATTATTTATATTCTACGCCCATTTTAACCTGGGATAGAAATTCTCCGGGTTTGTTGCTTTCTCTTTTATGAATCATTCTGGGAATTTTGTACTTTATAATCGAATTAATTGAAATTGGATTGAAAAGAAAATTGATGATCATAACTTTTCTTCATCAATGTAAATATAGTTATTATTGTAATGTTGAAGATTTAGCAAGAAGCCATTGAAATTAATTAATTACATTTTTTTATTAATTAGTTATATTTGATATTGATTACGATGATTTTAGTAAACATAAGATGTGCCATCTAAAAATTTGTCTAAAATTAGTCGAGAAGAAAACAACTTTATTTATCATTAATGTAATAATTTAAATATTAACTGTAATGTTCTACACCCGAACTATTAATAAAGTTTTAGTGCGACCCATTAGAAGAAAAAGAGGAGATAATTACTGTAATAAAAAATTAAACAGTTTTAGTATGTATCAATAAGTTAAACATAACTTTTTGGACCTAATTCTATTATTATATAATAACTATACATTTTGGTTTTATAGTATTATGGAAGGTTTTTGCTGCTGCATCTTGTTCACCAATTTGAGCATGAGCTATTATGTTTCTAAAGTTCTGCTCACCAATTTGAAGTCCGCCAACTTGTTGGCAGCATAAGACATTACTGTTCCTTAGACTATATATTTTATTAAAGACTGCCAACATAAGCTATTGTGTCTCCAAATTCTAATGACATATTTATCAATTTAAAATCTGCCAACATGTTGACAGCATAAGCTATTGCTATTCCAAATACTATACACTATTTTAAAGATTGCCAACTTGTTGCCAGCTTGAGTTATTATGTCTGCAAACCTCTGCTCATCACTTTGAAGTCTGCTACTTGTATCCAATATTAACTACTGTTAATTGTTCCAAACGCTGTACATAAACATACAGGGTGTGTCAAATGACTGGATTATAATAATAATAAGCTTTATTTCCCTCTTAACAATAGTGTACAGAAAACGTCAAATAATATTCAAACTATCTAATTTAGTCTACTCTAATGGCCCCAGAAAAGGTCATTTATCCAATACCAGTTTCGTTCTAGAAGATGTTGTTTAAGATAGCTTTTGAATCCTGTGGACGATCTTATTTTCAAACTGTTGGGTAGATGGTTGAAGACCTTAATACAAAAATGAACTGTACTTGTTTTATCATAATATACTGCGGTTTTAGTGGAAATAAATACACATTTTCTACTCTACGTAACATAACAGTGTTGTTGCTCATATTTCTTAAAGAAAGTATAGTTGTATTTTATAAACATTGATTTAAACATTCAAAAATCATTAACGACGGCATTATCAAAATTTTATAATATTTAAAAAAGGGTTTACACGAAAACTGCTGCAAAAAAAAGAAACAGCTGCAACAATTTTAAAGTATTAATGATGTACTTTAAGTAAAATTTGTACACCTAAAATAGTTATTTTTATCAAAAAACGAACGATTTTTATGCCCGTTAGAGCTCGCAAAAAACGAGAGTTTTTTGACAAAAAAAAACTATTTTGATTCTAAATAGCGAAATGATACATTTGCATTCGAGAGTGAAAGTTTTTTTTTGCGAGCTTTAACGAGCAAAAGATCGTTCGAGAATGCAAAAGAATTTTGCTATCATGTATCAAACAGGATTTTGCGAAAACTGCGTGTATAAAGCTTTACAAATTAATAAAATAACTAAATAAAACAATGGCATTTAGAATTTGGTTTATGTTAATGTTAATGTTCTGTCAATTCACCATTTATTTGTGAATTTCACATAAGTATTTACAAATGTCAGAAATGTCACAAATTTATAGTGGTAAATTTGTATTTTAATATGAAATAAGATTATTATCATTCTCACTTAATAATTAGATATGATGTGTTTGCAATTTGTCCATAACAGTAAATCAGCCATTAATAGTACCAAATCCTTTGATTTTCGTAGCTGTACGTAAAAGTCTTTTACGTCCGGGATGTAATAGTATATTACAGTACAAGTGAGGAAACTTCTTCATTAACGCGTATGTCGGATTTTACACGCCCCGGAGGCGAGTGTAGAAAGATATACAAGTTAATGGTTACTATACAAATTAGTTTCCCAAGTGCGCTGTACAGCGTTTTGTTCAATCCTACTATTTAGAGGAAACTCAGTCTTATAATTCGTTAATTCTTGGTTAATGTCATGTCGATATGTCGGAGACGACAGTATCGACGCTAGAAACTGATAATTTCGAAGGTAAGATTGAGCAAAAGACTTTTACGTCCTGTGAACAAAAAAGCATCGTTTTGACAGCCACTAAGTGTTACGCAAAAGATAACTTTAATAGCAGTTTGCGAAGTTATTGGCTATATTGCAGATATTTGACACACTCTGCATAAAAATGAACTGAAGGATTGTTTTCAGTAATTTATATATATGCATATTGTGGTATTTGCAATACAATAGAGGCTTATATCTCAAAAATGTTAGACAGAATTTTTGAGGCAAAAGCTCGCAGTACATATTAATAAAAATTGTTGGTAATAAAAAATGAAATGTTAATCTATTTCTGCTGTAAGTTGAAACATAAATCGATAAAATTCTTAACAATAAGCAAAAGAAGGTATGAAAACTGTTGGTGAAAATCTGGTAACTTTTTTTTTATTAATTATTTTTTTTTATTTTAGTTTAAAGACGTTTTAGTTATTATTTGCGTTGGTATTGTTGCAAATAGAAAAATTAACTTTTATATTCGATTATATACTACTTTATTGAATGAGAAGAAAATCGTCTTTTACAGAGTTGTGATACCTGGAGGATAATAAGTCGCAGTTAGACCTTAGTGACTGTACAGTTCATTTTACTGAAGAGTCGATAGAATTAAATTGGAAGAATTATGGCAGTGTCTGAAATTCCTGATTAGAGCATGGAGCTTCGATAAATGCATTCAGTTTTAAGCAATACGTGATAATAATCTGTGATAGTGAATCTCTGTGGGGTCGATTAACTTGATCTTTCTTAATATTTGAAATTGTCAGTTTGGCAGAAAATTGTAAAAAATGAACGACAAGAAAATGCAACACTCCGGACATCGTTTCTAATTCTGGTAGAGACGACAACAATGGAATAAACAAGTATCAAGATCAAAGTCAGTGCCAACATCAGGAACGCTCAAGCAACATAACAAGTCATAGGATTTTTGTTCAGAATAAAAACTAATTTAAGTTACATTTTTACAAAAATTTCGGTAATGCCTGTTGGTTTCCAAAATTTTCTGATAACCATAAATTCCTGATAAATTTATGATAGCCCTAAATATTTACAAAATCATTTAATTAGTATACGTGAACTATAGGGAAAAGAAGTTTTACTTAATTTCTTATTAATCCAAAACAGAAAATGCAATTGACACAATTTGTTATATATTTCTTTATGTAAATTTTGTAAATAAATATAAGACGTTCTATCTAAAATGATTATCTCAACTACTTTAAATATAAATGTAAATGTAAATTGATTGTGTGCATAAACATATTAAGTATTACACCAAGAACAAACAATAACGCACTAAAATATAAGGTGTTATTAATTATAGTTGTTGTGTTGTTATGTTAAAAGAAAAATCTTTCTCAGTGAAGGAGTCTGTCAAAAACTCATCGCATGAGTAGTAAACCCTCTGTACTACGAAAGCATGTATCTTGCGTTTAAAGTGATTCAATGATAAACCAGAAATTGTCATTGGCAACTTATTAAAAAATTTGACAGCTGTAATATTTACACTCTGGCGACATTTAGTTAATCTCGAATACCTCTGCAAAATTTTGTTTTTATTCTTGGTGGGGTATTGATGCATATCATCATGAATGACAAATAAATGAAAATTCGTTTTGATGTATACCAAGCATTGGTATATGTAGAGTGAAGGAAATGTTAGACTTTTAAAGGTTATGAAAGAGTTTTTACAGTCCCCTCGATAGTTTAGATTATCTATTATACGTATAGCATGCCTTTGTAGTCGAAAGACTCTGTCACAAGATGATGCACCACCCCATACAATTAATGCGTATGCGAGTAAGGATTGACACAGGGAAAAGTACGCGATTCTTAAAACCTGAAGAGATACATTTTTGCTGAGAACTCGCAGACAGCATATGTTACTGTTTAGCTTACCACAAACTGCAGCTGTGTGTTGCTCCAAGGTCAATGTGGGATCGGCGTTCACCCAAGAAATTTAACAGAAGTAGGGTTGTCTTCAATTAGCGGTCTAAATGAAAAACCTGCAGAAATCGTCTTATCCTGATTGAGGGCGAGGTGATTTGCCGTAAATTTTTGATAGTTGCTTCTAGTGATTAGAGTATGTCATCAGCGTACATAATTATATACGGGTCATCAATATTATTTGGCAAATTATTCACATATATCAAAAAGAGTATATATAAGAGTATTATCCTATGTCAATATTTTTTTGCTGATAATTTGCTTTGAGATTTGAGACCTATTTGTGATATAGGACTCAATTAATCTGAGACTGCCCTCATTGAAATTATATTTTTTTAATTTTTCTAATAGTAAACTATGCTGTACGCAGTCGAACGCCTTGCTAAGGTCGCAGAAAACGGCAGTCATGTACTCTTTATCCTCAAAACAGGAGAGAGCAACTTCTACAAATTGTAATATAGCGTCTGTGGTGTCCATACCTCGCCTAAATCCGAACTGAGAGGGTGTAAATAAATTGTTATCCATAAAATATTCTACAATTTGCACATTTAAAACCTTTTCAAAAATCTTCGAGAGAGAAGGCAGCAGCGATATAGGTCGAAAATTTTCGATCAGTTCAAGAATGCCTTTTTTATAGATGGGTATGACAATACCCGCCTTGAAAGCATCAGGAAAAATATTTTCTTCAATACACAAGTTTATTAATTTTGTTAATGGAGTGATAATGATATCCTTCACATCCTTTAAAATAACCATATTAAGTCCATAAATATCCTTGGTAGTTTTGGTTTTAAAATTCTTAATTATATTACGAATTTGATTACAAGATATTTTTTAAAAAGAGAAGTTACATCCTGTTATATTATCTTTCAGGATTTTATGATAGAATTGTTTACTAATTTTATTTAAATTATTTAATGAATTTACGATTTTAGTTGGAAGATTAATAAAATGTTCATTAGGGAAGTCAGGATCAAAATCAGCTTTGATTACAGCTTTCTTAGTTGACCTGTTATTATTAATAACACCCCAAATTGCTTTAGTTGAATGATTTGCATTGCGTCATTGTGTCGAATTTTCGATGCTCTCAACATGTGATTATATAATTTACTGAATTCCAACCTCTCAGCTCGTAAATCAGGCGAGTCGGAACCAAAACATAGAGTATTCAGTAAATTCAGATGCTCGCACATTGTCTTAAGCTCGTGGGTAAACCAAGAAAACTGAGAATTTCATTATAAGAAACCAACAGTTTTTCCATAAATAAATTACATTTGTCATTTGCGTTCAAATCATTATTTGACCAAAAAAAAACCAATCAAGCACAGAAATGTGTTGATAGAAAAAATGTGTGCCTTTCTGAGTCAAAGGTCGTATCGTTAGGTATTTACCATTATTTTGAACCCCCGGTAAGTTACAATGAACCTCAATACCACGATGATCCGAGAGCTGACACGAGAGATTAGCTTCAGTGGTACACGAGTCAAAATTAATAAAAATGTTGTCAAGACAATTTGCACCACGCGTTGCGGCCTTTATTAAATGTACAAAGCCAAATGACGCAAAACTGCTGCGCCAAACCAAACATTGAAATCTCCCGTGACAGTTACCCTATCCGTAGTTTTAAACTTAGATAATGTATTTTCTAACAAATTCACAAAGGTATCAAGTTCACCCTTGGGGAATCTATATATATTGAAAATCATAACGTTAAAATCCAATAATTTAATTCCGAAAATTTCGTAACGGATTTCGTTCGATAAACTACCAACGATGTCTATATTTTTAAAGCGGACATTCCTTTGGGTCATAATTATAACACCACCATGCCAATGAATAGATCTATTAAAAGATGCAGAGTGAACATAATTTAAAAACGTTAAATAATCACTTTCATGTGCTTTCAACCAAGATTCAGTTAAGCAAAGAACGTGAAAATGTTTGTCAACGAGGAATGCCTCGAGAACATCGAGCTTACTACTCAAGCACTGAACATTTGTGTAAAAAATACTTAGAATATCTAACTCAGAGTGTTTCTTTGCGTCTCCCTAAAAATGATCGGTTATTTTTATTTATTTTTATTTTTATTTAGACTTAGATTATTTTTTTTATTTTAGATTATCTTTATTATTTTTACTTAATGTCACATTGCTTACATTTTTTACTGCTACAGGTTCCTGAAACTCATTATTACTTATTATATATTTGCAGATGTGACTAAATAATTTACCTTTATCTTGTGTATTATAGTGGAGACCATAATTTGTTTTGTCAGAAAATTTTAAAAACGAGTTAACATCAACAACTTTACAAATTTTATACAAATTTTCAAACATATATTTATTTACATTATTAATGACTTTATTAAGAACTGATCTGTGAGGCCAATATGATGTGTTTACATAGATTAAATTAAAGGCGGTAGCGAGGTTTTGCCTTTTTAACATAGTATAAGATTGTATCAACTGATTATTTAGAACATTGTTTATGCCACCTATTATGATAACAAAGTCATTTTTATTAAAGTTTTTACAAAGGCTATCAACGTCAGTAATAACTGACTCAAGAGAGGCATTAGGTTTAAAAATACATTCGATCGAATACATATCAGTAAGCTTATTACTCATCGGCTAGTAAGACCCTCTACCATTGCTGTCAGCCAAGAGTAACACAGCCAAGTGTTATAAGACATAATAGACACTAAATACTGTCATCTATCGTCATTTTCTTGAAAATGAACTTCCAGTGCTATTATAAGAAGTGCCATTACTTCTAAGAAATCAACTGCTGTTGCAGTAATCGTTGGATAGATCGAGGAAGTTCTCAGCCATGGCCCTAATAGTGTTGTTAAATACATGGGTATTTATTTTCAGGGGAAAATTTCCAGGGTATATACACGGAGGTGTTTCTTAGTTCACATAAGAATTCCTTCTGGACAATTCAAAGTTGTTCCTGTATAGCCTATAATGTATACATTGTCATTTTAGATCTGCTATATCTGACTACAGAAAACATGTTTAGAAACATGAAAGTGCTGTTAAAAGTTTAAATACGATATTCACACAAGGTGTTCAAGCAAAACCTTGCGGTTGATATAAGAATCAGAATTTATTATTACATACATTAGGTGTGTACCAACTTTGAAATAATATTGAGCGCTCTCTTCATTTTTGTTTCTCTCTTTTCATTTCAATATATTTATCACATTAATCCAGTTTTCGTCTCTTCTCACCTGCTATTAGGTCAACGTTATTATTTTGATTATTTTTCATGAGGTATGTTTTTGCTATTAAGGATTTATTGACCTATGTTTAAAATTTCTTATTTTGTATTTTATTTTTCATTTTCATTTGTAATGTATTTCTTATTATGATTGCTCCGTGATAATGTAGCTACAAATCAAATTTGCTTTTTGTTATTCAGTTGATTAAAGTTTCTGGAAGACGCACCACAAATGTAGCAAAAAGTTTTCCGCTAAGCTAATGTGTAGTGTGAAGTAAACCATAGTCATTCTATCAATCATAGTCATTATGAACAGAAGATTGACAAAAAACTTTCTTCCATCAACATCAACGTCAGTAGCGATTAAAGAGTTTATGAAATTTTAAACTTATTTCATCTCATCAAGCAAGTTTATTTCTGAATCAACTTCCTTGTCAAGTTTTTTTTGCTTGAATTGTGCCTTTAACAGTAATATTGACTAGATTGCAAATGCTTTTCAGTGCTTTCGGTACTACCAACTGTGCACGTTTTTGGGGCGGATAAGACTGTTTTATGTAATGAATTAGACTATAACACGGAAGAACCTTTTTATTGGAATTTTTAATAATTAATATTTTGAATATTGTCTTCGTGTTAAATCAAGCTAAGCGTTTTCACATTTAGAAGCGACATATGCCCTTTTGGAAATTACATTTTAAAGTTTTGTGTTTAAAGTATCTCTCCAAAGAGTTTCTCGTTTGATGAAAATCGGCCTTTTAAATAATTTACTTTTTCTTTGAAATTTGGCATGCTATAACTTTTCATGAGGTCGAATAAGTACTCCAGAAATATAATTACAGAAGCAAAATATTGCTTTATAATACACTCAACGTTATTCACATAATGTTGAATACATCAATGATCATAAACTTCTCTGAAAAATTATCTTTATTATAGAGTAGAAAACATGATCAAGAATAAAATAGAAAATGACCTATAGAATCAAAATCGATCACTTTTCGGTACAAGATTAACGTGGAAAAATAATTATTAACTTTGAAAGTTAAGGTTTTCACAAAAGCCGAAAAATAGATACGTATGACAAGTTCGATTACAAATTTTGAATGATTTTTCCCGGGTGTTGCGATCATTAGAAAATTGTTGGAGGTGTTGCGTATTGTTCACTGGACTGTCGTCTAACACAAGTAGCAGATTTTTCCAATTTTGTCAGATCCACGTTTGGCCGCGTAGAACGCTGAAATACCCCTATGTGCGGTGTTATTTGGATCGAATATTGACTTTTCTTCAACCATCTTGAAAAAAAACAGTTACCTCTCCAGGAGGCAGGTGTTTGTGTCAGTTTAAATTATTTTTCAAACACTGAGCTCATTTCTTAAATAACTATAACAAATTTTTGTTTCATTTTTATTTAACTTCTTTTGTTTTATTATTGAAACTAAATAGAATTGAATTAGAAACAAAAAAAAAATCAATCAATAAATCGTGATTAATTTTTAAAACCCAGTTCAATGACTTTTTTTTAGCAATGAAAACTAAATTTTTATGCAGGCATTTTTTATTTGTTTCTTCTTTTAATGCTTAGTTATCGCAATTTTTGTGTTAATGAAAAGGAAAGAGGAAGAAATAGATGAAATTGGAATTCACAATAAATATGAAGAAATGAATGTTATAGGATCCGGTAAATATCTAATTTATTAATTTATCCCTTTACTAACGATTTTATTTTAGGTGCATATGGAACTGTATATGAGGGCAGGAATAAATCAACAAACGCAGTTGTGGCACTTAAGCGTGTTCGAATTCCATTAAAAGAAAAAGGAATCCCATCAAATACAATGAGAGAAATCGCCTTATTGAAATATTTAAGTAATTATGGACACCCAAATGTTATACAAATCTTGGATATTTGCCATGGGAGGCGAATTGTACATAGTTTTTGAACATATGGAAGAAGATTTAGCACTAAGCTAAAGAGTAGTATAAAGTAAACCATAGTCATTCCATCAACTACAGCCATTATGAACAGAAAATTGCCAAAAAACTTCCTGCCATCAACATCAACGTCAGTAGCGATTAAAGATTTTATGAAATTTTGGACGTACTTTATCTCTTCAAGTAAGTTTATTTCTGAATCAACATCCTTGTTAAGTTTATTTTGCTTGAATTGTGATTACTACTATTGTTGACAAGACCACATTATGAAACTCAGATAAGCGTTTAACGGTAATATTAACTAGGTTGTAAATGCTTTTCAGTGCTTTCGGTACTCCTGACTGTGCACGCTTTTGGGACAGATAACACTGCTTTACGTAATATATTAGACTATAACACGGAAAGACCTTTTTATTGGTATTTTTAATAATTAATATTTTGAATATTGTCTTCGTGTTAAATCAAGTCAAGCGTTTTCACATTTAGAAGCGAAAACTGTTGGAGGTGTTGCGTATTGTTCACTGGAGTGTCGTCTAACACAAGTAGCAGATTTTTCCAATTTTGTCAGATCCACGTTTGGCCGCGTAAAACGCTGAAATACCCCTATATGCGGTGTTATTTGGATCGAATATTGAGTTTTCTTCAACGATCTTGAAAAAAACAGTTACATCTCCACGAGGCAGGTGTTTGTGTCAGTTTAAATTATTTTTCAAACACTGAGTTCATTTCTTAAATACTCTGAAATTTATAGAATACTCAGAAAGTTTTCTAGTTTTTGCTACACACCTTTTCTTCTAAACATTATCTTCAATCAATAAGCAAAGTATATATCTTCAAATTGTTACATTACATCCAATTCATAAAAGTCTTAGATAAATTCTTTATAACTTTAACAGGTTACAAAGCTAGGTATGGAAACGGTGAAAGAAGGAAATAACAAGAAAATGAGGAACTAATTTATTTAAGTAGTTCATTATTACATTATCAGAAAGTTTACATTTTTTTATAAAGAAATTAGGTCAAGTTCGCAACTTGACTTTGTGATTATATTTGTTAAATTATAACAAAAAGGATTAGTTAATAAAACAATCTCTCTCATCTCGATAGTTCTGAGCTTTTAACAGTTTACTCTACCTAGGATAATTGTTGAGTATTGGGACGAATTTGATTTTGAATAACCATATTTACGCAAGTTTAGTTCAACAACTTTTCATAACAAAATTTTCGATGTACATATTGTGCCATCTAGAAAACGTTTGCTTAACTTTATCTTCGATTACCTTTTATGGTAGGTAGTAAAAAGGTCTGGAGCAGTTCTCTGTTCGTTATCTTCATTCTCCTCCATTTTGTTATTCGTGCTTACTGTTAAAGGAAAAGAAATAAATAATTTCTTTTATTCAATAAAGAACAAATATAAACGACTTTATTTTTATATTTATCTAAATAACCCATTTTCTTAATTACATCCATAAATTATTTTATTATAAATTTAATTTGTTGATAAATCGAAAGAAATCGTTTCTCTTTTTTAACCCAAATCCGCCTTGTTTTTATAACAGTTACATTTATTTGGGCTATATTTCAATTTCGAATGAATAATATTTATAAAAGCTCAACGTGTGTGATATGTTTTATTAAAAAAAATAAGAATTTATGATTTAATTAAAACAATCGATCGATTTTTTTGGTTATCCACGTCGTATTATTAATTAAAATGTTAAGATTACAGATATGACCTTCGTCTTTAAATCAAGGTATCATTTTTTTTGGTAAACTTTCTTTAACCTTCAATGTCACCAACAATACTCACTTTGTTTTCAATGTTTACCTTCAGCCAAAAATAGGTCAAATTTAAATTTAAGCGCAAAATTTAAATAATCTTATTCAATTCATTAATTAATAAATTTCTTAAAGATATAATTAGTTATTCCGGGAAGTGGAATATTAATTTTATCTTGTTGTTAAGAGCACAGAACGATAAAATTTAAATAATTTCATAAATCTCTTGCGAAATTTCGCCAACAAAAACGGGTTATTTTGGTTTTAACCACGTTTTTAAGTTGGGATTGCTTGAAAAAGTTAATTTTTGTTGGAATATTTCATAACGAAAAAATCATTGATTTTATACTTGATACGGTCCTGAAAACCATCTGTTGTTGGGTAAATGACGGTTGGTAGTAAATTCATCCGAACGAGGTACGCAGGTTCTGTGGCCGTTAACAATTTCGCCAGGTCTTTTTGTTAATTTTTCAACAATTCATCATAAAACCAACATCAACAACCACGTTTCAACTACAACCATCTTCAATAAAAAAAATTATCCGAAAAAAAGGTATATTTTTAAACATTAAAAAATTTTTACAATCCGCGTGTTTCTGTTATAAGAATACCAAAAAAAGATTAACGTTTTTTTTAATAATTTTTACTTTACCATTAATTTTGTTTCGGTTCGCATTTATTTCAGATTTTTGTTTCATTTTTGTTTAACTTCTTTTGTTTTATTATTGAAACTAAATAGAATTGAATTAGAAACAAAAAAAAATCGATCAATAAATCGTGATTGGACATTTAATTTTTAAAACCCAGTTCAATGACATTTTTTTTAGCAGTGAAAATTAAATTTTTATGCATGCATTTTTTATTTGTTTCTTCTTTTAATGCTTAGTTATCGAAATTTTTGTGTAAATGAAAAGGAAACAGGAAGAAATGGATGAAATTGGAATTCACAATAAATATGAAGAAATGAATGTTATAGGATCTGGTAAATATCTAATTTATTAATTTATCCCTTTATTAACGATTTTATTTTAGGTGCATATGGAACTGTTTATAAGGGCAGAAATAAATCAACAAATACAGTTGTGGCACTTAAGCGTGTTCGAATTACATTAAAAGAAGAAGGAATCCCATCAAATACAATGAGAGAAATCGCCTTATTGAAACATTTAAGTAATTATGGACACCCAAATGTTATACAAATCTTGGATATTTGCCATGGGAGGCGAATTGATCGGGAATTAAATATGTACATAGTTTTTGAACATATGGAAGAAGATTTAGCTTCATATTTGGAGAAGTTTAAAGAATCTGGGCTTGATAACAATCGAAAAAGGGAGATCTCCAGAGATATTTTAAACGGGGTTGATTTCTTACATTCGCAAAGAATTGTTCATAGGGATTTAAAACCACAAAATTTGCTGGTTACAAAAACTGGAACTATTAAATTAGCAGATTTTGGATTAGCAAAAACTTATGATTGTGACATGATCTTAACTGCAGTTGTAAATATTTTTGAATTTAAAAGCAGAGTTTGGTAATTCTTAGTCAAAAAGTTATTAATGATTACAATTACTTTTTTTTTGGGTCACTTGTAATTGTATTTAAGTACTTTTTATTCAAGGAATTTGGAATTGTAATTGTAGCCAATTCTTTATTGTATAATTATAGAGGGTGATTCAAATAAGAACCAACAGAGATCAGGGACATTAAATTAAGATGATTTAACCTATTTTATCTCCGTACCCCTCTATACATTAAGCAAAAACACCAAATTTGGTATACAATATGAGTTTATCGCTGGTATTAATTCATAGTAAGTTGAAAGCCTCAAAGATTCAATTGAGGCATTTCAAAGAAGTTGATTTCTGAAAACTGTTTTCACTCTTATTTTTTAAAGGATTTTGTTGTTTATAAAAGGCGAAAAAATCTCTCAAAATTTAGTGTCATCATCTTTAATCAACCCTTTGAAATGCCTCAATAAAAATTGAGCTCAATTAAGGCATTTGAAAGGGTTAATTAAGGGTGATTAGTAATTATATGAGTGAAGAGTTTTGGAATTAGATTCCATATGAAATAAGGTAATAATATACGTTATTACCTTATTTCATGTGAACTCCATCGAAAGGTGAAAAAATATATCAAAATTAAGGGTGCCACCTTTAATCAACCTTTCCAAAAGAGTCAATTAAACTACTCTTGTTACCAATACCTTTGGTACATTAATAACGTATACCAAATTTGTTGCTCTTCTAGCTTAATGTATTATTGAAGTATAGGATGTTTTCAAAACTTAGGATCCAACTTTGAAGGGCTGTAATTCCTCAGGGGTACAACTTACAAAAGAGGTAATACAAATATGGTACCTAGATTTTGCTGAAATTTGGTACTGTCTTAAAATGGACTAAAATAAGGTTTATGTATTTTTTTATAAAAAGGTGAAACCCCAGAACTGAGTTTTGGGGTGAAGTTTAGGAAAAATGTATACTTTTGCCCATATTGCAAAAACAAAAACACATTTGGTAATTTGAAACTGATACTCATTTTTAATTTTTCCTTTGATGTATCACACACCACAGGGTAAAAGGGGCGAACTACCCTAATATTTTTGGATTTATGTAAAAACCACCCTGTCGATTTTGATGGTATTAAATACACTTGTAGTACATTTAAAAATATTAGACATTTGGAAATTGGGGGGGTTAACCACCCCCTTTAAATTTAATGCCATTTCAGGCGTACTAATTAAGGCGTGCACTATTGTAGAAGTAAAACTCTTAAGTAAATTTACACTTGTTACCAATACTTTTGGAACATTAATAACGTATACCAAATTTGTTGCTCTTCTAGCTTAATGTATTACTGAAGTATTGAATGTTTTCAAAACTTAAGATCCAACTTTGAAGGGTTTTTTATAAAAAGTTTTTTTTATAAGAAGGTGAAACCCCAGAGCTGAGTTTTTACTATGTACATTTGGTAAATTGAAACTGATACTCATTATTAATAAGTTTTCATTTGATGTATCACATATACCACAGGGTAAAAAGGGGCGACCTACCCTAATTTTTTCGGATTTATTTAAAAACCACTCTGTCGATTTTGATGGCATTAAATACACGTATAGTACAGGGTGTCCAAATTTCAATGGGTTTGTAGGATGTCTTGGTAATTATGAAAGATAAAAAGTTGCGGTTTTCACGAACCTGAGCTACTTTTTTGTGATACTTATAATGCGACAAACCAAATTTTCATAGCCCTCTTCGTTTTTGATATACAGGGTGTTTCTCAAAATATACGATTTTCAGACATCCCCTGTATCTCAGCTATCTGGAAACTTAGCAAAAAAGTAAAGATGGGTTCTAACAGATTTTTTTACGTAGAATTCAATGGTGCATGTAGAAGTTTTGTAGTCATCACGGTTTCTGAATTATAAATACAACTTAGGTTTTTTTAAATGGAACTACAGTACAATCCCGATTATCCTAAATAATGTGGACCAAAATGATTTCAGAAAAATTTTTGTTTGGAAAATAGGAGTTTAGGATGCGTATATTATTAGATCGACTAAAAACATTTATGAAATATTTTACTTGAATTTAAAATTTGTTTACTTAATTTTTTTAACATAGTATGTACATAAATGCCTAAATATGTACATACATACATAGTATGTACATTCATAAAAGACATGTTAAATGCAACGTAAAATATAAAATAAGTACATATACAGGGTGTCTCACGTAACTGGTTCATTAGAACTTTTTTAGGTTCCACTATTCGTAGAGACTTGAAATTTTGGTATAATGGGTTGTTTATTCTGATCTTTTAATTTAAAATATTTTCAAGATGGCCACCACTTCCGGTCCACCGGAAGTAGACCTCAACTTCGTTATTTTAAATGGAATGCTATAGTTTTTATAACACCATTCAATTATACGTAAGAAAATATGTTGACTTTGATATAGTTATAGGTACCGAGCGTTTTTTGTTTTCGAGTTATTTTGATTTTAAGTGTTTTTTGGCAAATATCACCATATCACCAGTACATATCTCAGCCAACGTTAATTCAAAAACGTTTTGCATTCGTACGATAACTCTTCATATGCTGTTAAATATATTGTCACTTGTTGCATCAGTATATCTTATACAGGTTGGTCAAAAATTGAGTTACCGTTTCTTTGTATTCAATTACGTGAAAGTCGAAAATTTTAAATGGAATGCCCCATATTTTCATACCCTATCAGAAAGGGAATTTAATTATCTACAAATTATCTATAAACATTCGTATACATATTTATTATAATTTTCTTGCTATTGAGGAATTTATCAAAATCATACATAAAATGCCAAAAACCGTTTGTTGTTTTGTTAGAAATCCATTACATTTTGACAGTTTTTTGTTTAATTTATTTAAATTATTATTAGTATTATTTCTACAATAAACTGCGATTGAATAAACTTTAGACTGCTAGCTGTTATTTATCAAAAATAACCAAAAGATATCCGAATAAATGAAACAATGAAAAACAACAAGTTAATGACAAAAATTAAAATCAATAACATAAAAGAATCAAAAACCTAAAATTATAAAAACAAATTAAGAAAATTCAATTCTCTACAAACTATCTAGAAACTTTCCTGTGCCTATTTGTTGTAGTTGCCCTCATATCTGGAAATTAATGGACGCATATAATGCTGGAAAACTTCTGCTTTTATGTTAGAAAGCCATTGAATTTTGTCAGCTTTTCATCCATATTTATGTTGTTGTTGTCATTACTTAGTTGTGTCATCTCTTACTTCTGTTAATGCCTTTGAATATCATGGCGAATCATTCCAACGACAACATTTTAAATTCCTTTTATATTCATGGTGGATGTAATAAAGTTTTGGATAGGATTTGTTTCTTAGTTTTGGAAGAATCAAAATAATAAGAAACAATAAATCACCAGCAGATTAAGATAATGGAATAATTGTTTTGTCAAATTTTGTTGCTTTACCAAATTCTTCAGTAAGAGGTGCTTCGATCGATTTAGATGAATATTCTCCAGAAAGCACCGTTAATAAATAAATTGAGCTCTCTAGGAATATTTCGCCCATCATTTTGTCGAATATTACGTCATATTATTGTTTTCAATTGTTTCATTTCTGCGTTCTTCTGCTGGTTATTTTTGGTATATAAACGCTAACAAACTAAAGTTTATTCAATCGCAGAGCATTCTAAAACTAATACCAATAATGATTTATATAAATTAAACGATAAACTGTCAAAATATCATAGTCTTCTAATCAAAACACGAACGGTTTCCAGCACTTTGTGTAGGATTTTGGCAAAATACTCAATATGAAGAAAACTATAATAAATAGGTATAGCAATGTTTATAGATAATTTGTAGAGAACTAAATTCCCGTTTTGATAGGCTAAGAAGATATGGGACGTTCCTTTTAAAATTTTCGACTTTCTCGCAATTGAATACAGCGAAATGTTAATTCAATTTTTGACCACGCTGTATAAGGTACACTGATGTAACACGTGACAATCTATTTGGCAGCATATGAAGAGTTATCGCACCAATATAAAACGTTTTTGAATTAACGTTGGCTGAGATATGTGCTTGTAAAGAGCATGGTGATATTTGCCAAAAAACATTTAAAATCAATGTAACTGGAAAACAAAGAACGCTAGGTACCAATAACTATTATCAAAGTCAACATATTTTCTTACGTGTAAATGAATGGTGTAATAAAAACTATAGCATTCTATTTCAAATAACGAACTTGAGGTCTATTTCCGGTAGACCGGAAGTGGTGGCAAAAAAAAAATATAAAGAAAAAAAATATTTTAGATTAATAGACCGGAATGAACAACCCATGTTACCAAAATTTCAAGCCTCTACGAATAGTGGAACCTAAAATAGTTCTAATGAACCAGTTACGTGAGACACCCTGTATATACAGGGTGAGCCAATAGTGCGAGGACGGAAGATTGTGGCCTTACTGTTGAAAATAAAGAAAATGTTTTTGTGTCATCATAGATTATAATCAAAGCTGCATCGACTAAAATTATTTTCAACCATACAGGGTGTTTCACAATTCCAGAACCCCAGTCAACTTCATTTTTTTAAATGGAACCCTATACATCTTTTCAGATACGTTGATTACCTGTCTTAAATGCTATAAATGCGTATCTTGTTTTCAAATTTTGAATGCAATGTTGCCAAGTTATTAATCATTTTGGGTAAATATTTGAAAAATATTGTGGTGACTTAAAATTTATTATCACCATTATTATTAAATATCGAAGATTGCAATTTAGCATATTGATAAACAAAGCTTTGGTCTTTGAAACACCACTAATACAATTTGATAATATTATACAGGCTGGTTACCAGAACCGGTTAATTTATGAAATGTTTGACGGACCATAACTTTGTTATTTTAAATGGAACACCCTATATTTTTTCAATGCCTCAGAAGGATTTATTAATTATCTTTCATTTTTGTTAAGCATACGGTATATCTAACATGTGTACTTTTTCAGATAATTACACTATTTCAAAAATGTTGGCATAAACTTGATTTTTCACAAGAAATAAATTATGAAGAAGACATTTTTAAATAAATGCAAGTAAATTTATTTCGTAAAAGATGGAAAAGTATGGATCTATGCACAGACAATAGTATTAAGAAGACAACTTTTAAAAAATTCTATTTAAGTATGTTGGAAAAATCTTATCATAGAGGAGAGGTATACCATCGTGCTGAGACCACATTCTTTATCAAACGTCGCTTATTTGCTGTATAGAAGATTATCGTAAAAATTACATTGTTGTTGATCTTTTTCTATTTATATTTCGATATTTCGAAAATTCTAGTCTTTGTTGAATTGAATATGCACACATGTATACTTCTTCATCTTTTACAAAATAGACGCACTTGCATTTGTTTAAAAATGTCTTCTTCATAGTTTATTTCTTGTGAAAAAATCAAGTTTATGCCGACATTTTTGAAATAGCGTAATTATCTCAAAAAGTACACATGTTAGATATACCGTATGCTTAACAAGAATGAAAGGTAATTAATAAAGCCTTCTCAGGCATTGAAAAAATATAGTGTTCCATTTAAAATAACAAAGTTATGGTCCCTCAAACATTCCATAAGTTAACCGGTTCTAGTAACCAGCCTGTATAATATTATCAAATAGTATTAGTGGCGTTCGAAAGACCCAAGCTTTGTTTATCGATATGCCAAATTACAATCTTCAATATTTAATAATAATGCTGATAACGAATTTCAAGTGATCACATGATTCTTCAAAAATTTTCACAAAATGATTAATAACTTGGCAACTTTGCATTCAAAATTTGAAAGCAAGATATGCATTTATAGCAGTTAAGAAAATTAATCTGCATATGTGAAAAGATACATAGCGATCCATTAAAAAAAATGAAGTTGAATACGTGCCTGGAATAGTGAAACACCCTGTATAGCTGAAAATAATTTTAATCGATGCAGCTTTGATAATAATGTATGATGACATAAAAACGTTATTTTTATTTTCAACGGTAAAGCCACAATTTTCCGTCCCCACACTATTGACTCACCCTGTATATCCCATGCTACACTTTACTGTTTAAAAATGAGGTCATTTTTAATTGCACTCGTTTAGCACTACTTCTGTTTTTGGCCGCAATGTCTCTCCAACGTTTTATTAAAAGAACATCCGCGGCAGTTGTATTTTCTTGTTGTTCTACATAAGTTAACGCTTTCTCCAAGGCTTCTAGTCCTTCTGAATGTGACATTTTTACTGCAATATTGTCAGTGCATTCTACATCGTCATCGTCATCACTGCTTATTTTGTTAGCATGTTTGCAAATATTTTCAATTAATTCTTGGTCAGTCATCTCATCTTCTACATTATCACTGTTTAGCCATTCATTAACTTCTGAATATTTTTATTAGTAATAATTTTTATTTGCAAAAATTGAAAAATAATCAAGAACTAAAGCTGATATTAATATGATTTCAAGTTACAAGAATTGTTCAAAGTTGTTCCCATTTTATTGCGCACATTATTCATAATGCACATTAAACGCATTACAAAATGCGTTTAATTGCATATAAAATTATTATGGGATGTTAATATTAAATATGAAAAAGTATCATTTGCAGCAATTTGCAATTCAAGTTTAGTTTTATTTTGGGTACTATGTACGCGATTCTTTGTATACCCATATAAAACGAAATCCAAAATATAATAAATAATAAATTGGGAGATCTTGCTAGCAGCCATCGCGTTGGACCATGCCTATCTACCTTCTAGGAAATTTTTCTTTTAAATGGCGGCTCACTACGTATTATGAGCGAGCGCTCCGTTCTGTTGAAAATAAATATTATTTAATAAAATAAGGAGATTATCATCCAAAATTTTTGGCAAAGCCTGTTGCAAGATGGCCAAATAGCGATTAGTGCAAAGGTTTTCTTCAAATATTTTATAAACACTTCTTGGCACAATAATAAAACATGTTACGCTAAAACCATATTTTTCTTGACGCTCAATTAAAATATATTGGTTTTCTTGATGCCAATGCCTATTGTGATGACGATTATAAATTCCTATGCCACGAAAATATGCGTCATCTGACCAGATAACACACGAACTAAATTCAATATGATTTCGTGCGTGGATGTAAGTGGTGAACTATTTGTTCTTTGTAGGGTTTATACTTATGTTTTTTTTAGTATCGCATGGGCTGTCGAATTTATTATTCCAATCTGCAATTCAATTTCCCTACATGATATTTTAGGCGTGGCTTCCAGACATCATAATACGGTAATTGCATTACTGTCTCAATTTTCTTCATTGTGAAAACTGCAACTTTCTATCTTTCATAATTACCAAGATATCCTGCAAACACACCGAAATTTGGACACCCTGTACATTTGGTAAATTAAAACTGATTGATACTCATTTTTAATAACTTTTCAATTGATGTATTATCACACAATTCACAGGGCAAAAAAAAGAGGGGCGGAATTACCCTGTTTTTTTTCGGATTTATTTAAAAACCACCCTGTCGATTTTGATGTCATTAATAAACTTGTAGTATATTCAAGAATATTAGACATTTGAGAGTCATGGGAGTTAACCACCCCCTTTAAATTTAATGCCATTTCAGCCGTTACTCTAAGTTTGCTGAAATATGTTACACTATTTATTTTATTTGTGAAGTAAAAATGTTTGAAAATAGTTACAGTGGCTGGAAATTGGGGGAAGAGTTATTTTGTTTAAACAAGGTATTGTAACAATGTTAGGTTGTTTAGACATAGACGGTTTCTACAACTAAAAATTTGCAAAAAGATTTTAACAGGATGCTTTGTTGATTAGGGAATAACTTTAACCACATATACTAGGCTAAAAATGGTGCTAATTCATTTTAAAAAATGATATAAGTCCTCAAATTGCAAAGATACAGGCTATCAAAGTTTGACAATTTCAACACATTTTTGTAAATAGCTTAGACACTATTCGTAAATCTTTGAAATTTGGTACAGTATAAACCAATATTAACTAAAATGGACAAAATATGAAGTGAATCAATTTTCCAGAACAATGTTATACAGGTTGTTCCTAATATTCTTTTGCTCACAAATAATACTAGGGAAGTGTCATACGTCGATTTTCTTGAAATTTGGTATACAAGTAGTGTATGGAAATGTATTCAACACGTAAATCGTCGTATCTGCCCGATCGCTGTTTTAAAGGTAGAAATCACTCTTTCCGATCTTAGAAATATGTTCAAAAGGCCAAATGCCAAGTTTTCATTGGAGTTCTTGTTTTCAGAATGATACCAACGTGGACGAGCTACAGCGGCTCAGTACATTATTTTTGTAGAAAAACTTAGTATTAATAGTCCTATTTTGTTCTTCTTCGCCTTCAGCTAAGTAACATGTCTCAGCTGTTTTTGAGATGTAAAACCATTACTCGTCTACATGTATTCGATCATACATGATGATGAATTCTGAAGCTTTTGCGTTAAGCTTTCTGGTTTAAGCAACAAATATCATTTTAGTCTTTCAATTTTATTGTAATATATCGTAATGCTCCTGATTTCAGTCTATTATTAATCGTAGGACGTGTTGGTAGAAAATACGAAAATATTCAAAATTTTTGAGTTTTCTACCAACACGTCCTTTTTTTCTGTGACTTTACATTTATCATTTGAACACCGAAAATTTACGAAAATGTTAAATTTATTTGCTATAATCTTAATTGAGCCTTGTTTAAATTTGCTATCCTTACTCAATTCTGACAGTTCTAGCTTTCCTTGCGTTTTTTGGATTGATAACTTATACTTTAGCAACAAAACTTTTTAATGGCAGTGAAAAACTCAAAGGCCCCTGTAGACGGGGAGATTATTAGAAGCTTATACTGGCGTTCACAATTGGCGACCACTGTATTGTCCAGACACTGTTCAACACACTTTGACCAACACTAGAACCACAGTACTGGCTGCAACCAAAACTGTTGTAATGGTGTCCAGTGTGACATCATAGTGTTTTCTATTTTGCCTAAAATTGATGAATTTAACGAGGAATATGAAAATGCAGTGGATGAAGGTGTTGAAGAAGTTATTGAATAATTCATTGTTTGAGTGAAGAATTGCAAGAGATACTGAAAGGTAATAGGTTTTGTTGGCTCAAGGATTGAGTCCTACCCAATTTTCGGTACAGCATCAACGTTATTAAATGAACTTGTCGATGGGAAACCACATGAATATAGACAAATTATGAAGATCAGTGCAGACCAATTCAATGAACTCTTATTATTAGTTGAAAGTCTGTATACAACTTGATATTGCAATTTTTTTCTACAGCGTCCAGTGCTAAAACCTTTTAAGACATAGACAATAATGGCCACCATTAGATCACTACTGTCCTCTGAGCGGCCAGCTGGCGGACATAAACTATAACTTGCGGCTGCTAAGCAGCCTAGTTTGATCCGCGCTTTACCCTGAAACCCAGGGATGTATTAGTGTCTGATGAAGTTACTTCACTAATAACATCAGGACAATGACTACTCCAAAAGTCCATTAATAATAATAATAATTTGGAAAATAGGCATTTTTAGCCAATTTTTCATGTGTGCTGAATTTATTTTTAAGGATTTAGGTTCCAAATATTTACAACCCTCTGTGCAAAGACGACTCTTTTAAAACAATCAAAAGTGGTGTAAGATGTTTTCCATAAGCAGATATGATTCAAGTAGTTTAATTATACGTGGGGGATGACACTAACTGAACCACACTTTCTATGGTTTTAATGGATAAATAACTCTGATTCAAATTGTAGATGTTTTCAGATTCATAAATTTGAAGGTGTTTGCTTTGACTTAAAACGATTTTCAAGATAAATTCCGCTCCAAATTTCGCTAAACACGACGAGTAACGCTTGGAATAGAATTTTAGAGCTATCCTCTCTATAGAGCTATCCCCACTACCCATAAATATCAAAAATATCTTGCTTTACACTAAATATTTTACAGTGTGATTAATTGATGATTTTGTATAGGACTAAAACGAGAAAACACTTAACTAATATTTTAGAATGTACAACAAATATATTTGATGCCATCAAAATCAATTGAGTGGCTTTTAAATCAACACTTAAGTATGAGGGTAGTTCACCCTTTTTTGATCTGTGATATGTGTAATACATCAAATGAGAGCTTATTCAATATAAATATCAGTTTCAATTTACCAAATTTACATATCACTTTTCGGATTCAAAATAGGCAATAGTATACTTTCCCGAATTTTCCAAACCGCAAATCTCGACCGAAATATCTATCGTATGTAGATTAATATACTTAAACCGTCTTTTGGTCCAATCTATTACTGTACCAAACTTCATCGACATTGGTGTTCCACAGTTGTATTACTTTACTTATCAGTAATACATTTAGATGGAAATACCAAATTTGATATACAATACGAATTTACCAAGGGTATTAATTTGTGGAATGTTGAGATCAATTGAGGCATTTCAAAGGGTTGATTAAGGGTGATAGTACCCTTAATCTTGAGGAAATAGTTTTGCCTATTGTAAACGATAAAGTTATTTAAAAACTAATAAAAGTGAGAGAGTTTTGAAAGTAGATTCCACAATAAATAAGGTAATAAATTATTAAATCCACTAAAGGAAGAAAAATCTCTCAAAAGTAAGGGTATCACTCTTAGTCAACTTTTTCGAATGTTTCAACTGATAACTTATACCAAATTTGCTTTTTTATTTTAATGTATTACTAACCCAGCAGCATCATCTCGTTAGTTTGTCGTGATTTAGAAAGTTAACTTATGTAATATTCAAGGTCTGTTAACGTCATATTTTGACGTTGTTGGAACGTGATTTGTGACGTATTAATGACGTCTGATAAACATACCAATAAAGAGCAACCATTATATACACAATCAGTTGGAAATGTTGATATTATATTGAAAGGTAGATCAACTAAATGTGATTTTCCAATAAGGTGCTCATCATCACATTGCAAATGTGATGTGCAACGTGAAAATCCTAATAGGCAAGAATTTAAAAAAATTATGAATTAAATGCATTCAAATTAAATTGACTATTTTAATTGTTATTAAATAGAATGAAATTAAGCAATTTTGGAAGAAATTGAAAGAAATCAGTCTGATACCATTTATCATGTTGAATTGAGCTTAGAGAACGTTTTGGAGGTAGATTTTGTTTTTCTATGATTGAGCTGTTGGGTTTCAGCTTCATATCATACTCATATTGAATGGTATGAAATTGGTACGTAACCCAACCCAACAAAACTTTAAAAGAAAAACTTCGTACCATCCCTCATATTGAATTGTATGAAGTTGGAGCTCAACTCAACCCAAGTTGATACCATCTCTCATGTTGAATTAAGTTTAGAAGATGTTGTTTTGGGGTTGATTTTATTTTTCTATGATTGAGATGGGTTGAGCTTGAACTTTTTATTATGCCTCCTATTTAATGGTATGAAGTTGGTACTCAACCCAATCCAACCTAACGAAACAATAGAAAAAAAACTTCATACCATCCCTCATATTGAATGGTATGAAGTTGGAGCTCAACCTAACCCAACTTGGTACCACCTCTCATGTTGTATTGAACTTAAAAGTTTTGTTATTTTGGGGTTGATTTTGTTTTTCGATGATTGGGTTGATTAGAGCTTCAACTGCTTACTATCTCTTATATTGAATGGTATAATGGCGTTCAACCCAAGCCAATTTGATACAATATCTCAATGTTGTAATGAACTTAGAAAATTTGTTGTTTTGGGGTTGATTTTGTTTTCTATGCTTGGGTTGAGCTAAATCTTCATACCATGCCTCTATTGATTGGTATGAGGTTGGAGCTCAACTCAACTTGAGACCATCTGTCATGTTGAATTGAGCTTAGAAGATGTTGTTTTGGGATTGATTTTGTTTTTCTATGATTGGGTTGAGCTTCAACTTCATATCATCCTTCATAACGAATGGTATGGACTTGGAGCTCAACCATAGAAAACCTCAATCCAGTCCAACCGTAAAAAATCAAATCCAAAATTCATCTCTCATATTGAACTGAACTTGGAAGATTTGTTGTTTTGGTTTTTTGTTATATTCAACCTATTATACCATCCCTGTATGAAGTTGAAGCTTAATTTCACAAGTTTACTTTGAAGCTGGAGCTCAACCCAACTCAACCATAGAAGAAAACTTTCATACTATCCTTCATATTCTTTCATTTTCTTTCGACTATAGAAGAAAAAATCATGGAATATTTCCGAAAAACTTAGAAGTTGGTTATGTTGGATTTGGTTTGGTGAGGTTGGGTTGAACTTTAACTTTATACCTTTCAATATGAAGGATAGTATGAAGTTGGAGCTCAACCCAAATTAATCTATGACATTCTTCAAATATCATCAACCAATATAACTTTTTACAAAAACACCTCAGGACATATAATAATTTACAAAATAGTATAACACAAAATATTTTATAAGGTTTTTATAAAAAATGTGGTATACATTTTGACGTCATTTCGAACGTCTAAATCACGTCATTTATAAACCATCTCAAATTATAACGTATATTATTGGACATAAGACGTCGCTGACGAATTTTGACTAAAAATAGATGTCAAAATAACTTGAGACTGCCTGAGGAGACATCGAATGTTTTCAAAATCTAAGATTCAACTTTGGTTAACTATAATACCTTAAGACTACAACTTTATATAAAGAAAAGTGTATTAAATTATCTTAATTTATTGTCCTCGCTCTGTATCAGCTCTTTTGTGAATCACCCTGTATTATTCAATTAATGTTGTTTGATTGAGTGTCAAAATTGAAGAAAATTGAGAAATTGAAGAGTTTTTTTCAACAATATCTGCTAAATTATTCTAAAGTTGGCAGAATTTTGGGAAACAAGGAATTTTGTTTTATCTTTCGTTAAAGCTGCCTCTATTCGTTTTCATACTAAAATGTACTTCGTTAAAATCGTATTTTCCTACAAATTGATTAGTATTTTAACCTCAACTATGTAGATACTGACAATGTTATTAAAAATCTGGAAAACAATATAAATTTTATAGGAGTTCTGGGCAATACAAACAGAAATCCTAAAAAATTTACGTTGGCCTGTATTATAGGAAAAAAAGCGAACTAATCCATAAAAAAAACTTTCCTTTCAAGATTAATTCATTCTTAATTTTGTTTATAGATTAATTTTTGATTTCTACGAAGTAAATACTTAGTTGAAAATGTTACAGTACTTAAATGATTTAAGAAAAAACCGCAGGGTGTCTTTTAAGTTAGGTATTCAAATGTGAAAAGTAATGTCATAAAGGCTACGATCAGCCTCTATCGCGCACACTTCATCCATCCAACTCTTCCATATTACGTGATTTTCCTATACGCCCCATTTCGCAGTTAGATGATACCCATGATCACCTGGCATACAATATATGATTTCTTCACTATGGGGTGTCTATGATTTCTTCACTCTGGGGGTGTCTAAAGAGCGATATGTACTCATAAATTATATAATTTAGATAAGTTGAAGAATTCTATCTGAAAAGAAGTGGTCGCCATTCATCTCCAGACGATTTTACATGGCATCATTTTAAAAAATAATTCAAATAGAACGTCTTGATCTTTATTTTTGTACAATAAATCTGTTTCAAGTTGAAAATTTACCGAGCACTCTTTGTTTTAAAAATGGACGAGGAGTGTTTCACGCTGTATTATCATATCAGATCATACGATACATCAGCGAGTTCGATCATTAGATATTTGCGGAGTTCTAGCCAAAATAATAATTTAAGAATTCATATCTAAATACAAGCTGTCCGAACGTCTATATACTTGAAGGGGTGATTCTATATTTAAAATCACAAAGAAAAGTTTATAAGAGTGACATTTTTTTTCTAAAATTCTAGTAGACTTCTTTCACATAACAATTTTTACTGTTAAACGATGAATTGCACTGGTCTTATTATAACACTACTTATCTTTAAATCAAATTGTTATTAAAACAACAAAATTACTAAATCATTTATTGTAAAAACATGCGTGCACACCAAATTTCAGAATTGTGAACCTTCCCGTTTATGTGATAACGCTAAAAAAGTACTTTTTGAATGATATCTTCAATAGGCCCTAGTGTCCTTAGGAATTATTTTCGGACCGCACTTTATATAAACTTGTCTTCATGATTTGTCTACATATTTAAATTACCCATTTAAATATATAGACATAATTTCCGAACACTGTGTATAATCAATTGCGTTTCTTTTACAAAAATATTTATTTTGCATATTTGTATTTGTATCTTCTTCTTATATTGTCCTCCAATTATTCGATTTTTTCTAAAAAATTCTGCTCTATCAGAAAAGTATTCAAAACAGCAGATAATACTCGATTTTTGGGATATCAATTTAGAACTCCAAACATGCTTAAGCACCATGTTGGATTATGTTTTGGTACCGATAACTGTTGTTTAAATCGTTTGGTTAATTTTACATTAATTTTTAATTGGCACTGCCCATGTATCTCGGTACCTAAAGATGTTCCAACATGTTGCTTAATTATATTCTGTAATTTTTTAACATATTCCTCCCAAAGAAACTTTTTTTTTGAAAAATCAAACAACTCGTAAATGGTCCGAAGTGCAAAAAGTAAAGTTATACGTAAACTTTAAAAATAGACAAATCCAAATCTGTAACAATATATGGGGTGTTTCATTAAGAAAGAAAAGTGGGTGACTACCTTCCCTATAATCGAAAGTGTTGGAAATTTGAAAATATTTTAGTCGAAGAGAAAGAAATTGATTATAATTTTTTATACAAAAGTATTTTTTTAACCAAACTTTTTTTTATAACTGCATTTTCATAGTCCTTGTAATTAATTAGTTTTTTGAAAAAGTACCTTGTAATTGTAATTATTTTTGAAGAACATGTAATTACCCAGCTCTAATTATAAATAATAATTAAAAATCACTTCTTATCTTATTCTTACAATTTTTAGGTTGTTACATTATGGTATCGAGCTCCAGAAGTACTTTTAGGCTTAAAATACGCAACCCCTGTAGATATTTGGTCTGTTGGTTGTATTATAGCTGAACTTCACATTTTAAAACCTCTATTTTGTGGATCTGCCGAAGTTCAACAACTAAAAGAAATTTTTAAAGTGTTGGGGACTCCAGAAAGGGATGACTGGCCAGAAGAAAAGGTTTCGTTCCAATTCAGCTCATTTGGGAACAATAAAACAATACATTTACGCGAAATTGTTTCAAATTTATGCGATGAAGGTTTTGATTTAATAACGGTAAATGACTGAAGAAAAGATTAACTTTAAATTATTATTGATTATTATTTTTTATTCAGAAAATGCTGGCGTTCAATCCATTAAAAAGAATCACAGCTTCGGACGCTTTACATCACCCATACTTTTTGAATCAATAATTAAACGTGATGATGAAAACTATTTCGGTTACAACATTCGTGAAAGGTGCTCAAATATAAACTTCTTATTAGGTTTAATTAGTTATTTTTTAGTTTATAGTATTTAAATTTAAGAGTACAAAACATTTAGTTTGTAATTTCGTTTAGTTTATTATTATTAATGTGTGGATTATTCGTTTTTTTTTGCTCCTCCCAGCTCATTTTTTGTAATGTGTAATCTGATTTAAAATAGATTAATGTTTGATTTGAAAAATGTGTTGTTTTAACTAATTCCACCCACCAAAAACTTCTACATTAAATGGAATAATATATTATCTTAATTAGAATAATCTTCTAGGTTTAAAATGACATATCATATAGATATAAATCATTATACGGCATATTCTAACAAATAAGTAGAGTTCAATATCATCTCCTGCAAATTGGCTGTCTTGATGGATATTGTTTCAATCTTAATGATAATTTCCAAAACCTCTGATTGATGAATAGGAGTTAAAGCAAAATCTTTGTTAACAGTTACTATTTATGAAACATGTTATTCAGCATGATTTTCTTCCCAGTTACTCAATCAGAGACGTCCTTAATATTCGGCATCCTAAGGCTATTAAAACGATTGCGCCCCTTTTCATAAGAAAATTAGGTAATAAAAGAGTGCATATATTTTCATTGCAGTAAAGAAATTCAATATAAAGAAAAAATACAAATTCTCTTTCAGGGCTTCCAGGGACCTGATGCACAGTGGTCTGAACGGCATGAAAACCCGATCGAAAATATTATTTTGCTGTTAGCAGTTAGACATCATTATGAAACTTGGCATACGATTAAAACACCAAACGGGCAATGTTGTGTTAATATTTGAACTAAATTCGTTAACCGGAGGTAGTACTACGGATGCAGTGTTTTACTTAAATACATATTCGTTTTCTTATAAATTAGTCCTTCAAAGAAGATAATTTAGAAAAATTTTTATATAAAACATTAAATATATACTGTTTCACATTTTTGCGTGAATTTACGTGACCGGAAGTTTCTAAATACATCTAAATTGATTTATAAAAAACCAGTATAGTAGCGAAAAGTTAGGTACATATTTGGCAAATCGACACAAGGTAAAAAAGAATCTTTTGAGTGTAGTAACCGTATACCACTATCGGTTATACTAGAAATAACAGATTTCGTTGTTAGATAGATTAATGCTAAGGGAGTTTGACGCAAAAAATCTGTTATATCGTTTATAATTTTAGGGAAAAATAATTTGAAATGTCGGATCAACTGCTCTATTATATACTGTATCATCTTCGATTCAAATATAAGTAATATTAATAATAAACTCAATATAATACAGAATGGAAGTAACATAGAAAAAATTTAGACAAATGTAAAGAAGCTTTGTTATTTTAAAACAATAGCAACATTAAGTTCACGCTCATCACTCTTAATTTGAAGTGATGTTGGAGATTATCATTCGTAGGTTTGAAGCTTACACATAGTAAAATTTCTCCAAGACATTACCTAGCACACAGACATTCAATAATTCATCAAATAATGCCATCAAATTTTCTTGTGCGATATTCTCTGAACCTGCAGACTTGCTTGTTCTTTCGACTCTTGAGCCTCTTTAGATAACTCTCCAATTGGTATAGCGACTCTGTGACCACTGTGGCTCCATAAAAACTATATGGATGATATCGTGGATGATGTTCGCGGATGCTTCCACAATGTTCTGATTACTACCTTCTAGGCGCAAAGGAATTAGTAACGGTAGAAATAGAGTCATCTCTTCCCAAAGATTTATTTTGAAATTCCTCATTTACTACCTCATTTCCTACTTTTGAAGATTTCAATATTTTATCACAGAAGTTATTCAATAAAGTCTGTAAACCAATGCCGCAAACTATTTCAGTGATTTTCATTCCTTTTGGGTATGCCTCTTTCTTATTTTAAAATGTCATCGCATGGGTGCTACAAATCGTTTGGGAGTATTATTAAATTAAGACATTCCTCAGCAGCCAGTCGAATTTATTGTGGTTTTTCCGATTTCGACTTCAAGTAAAACTACATTTTTAATGTATTATCTTTGAATATCACAAATATGAAAGCCAAAACACAGTGTCAAAATATCGAAATAATAACAAGAATAAATGTAACATCCGCAATTATGTGTTACGGATTCTTTGACAGCAAATTTTTTTCTTTCGGCGCACTTTGGCGCAAGATTTATTTTTTATGCTACGTACCTCATACCTTCAGCAATAAAAAAGTATTAGGTACAATTGTAAAAATTTGTTCTTTCACAAGATATTTAACTTAAGAGATTAAGTGGTCAAAAAATATAAGTATTTATTGATGTTAATAGAAATGAGTGAAGACTTTTCTTTACTTTATAAGAAACCATCGACAAAAAATTCAAGTAGTGATGCGCCATCTTTTTGACCATCCAAATTTGTACTATTTTATAAAAAATTTCATCATACAAAATAATGAAATTTTAATGGCAAGTTATTTCGCGAAGTAGCTATTATAAAGCACCCAAGTCTTCATAATTATCATTAAGAGTCTCAAAATAGTTAAAATATATGTATTTTACTCTACTATATGTATGTCACTGTGTGACATCCAGGTCTATAACCCTTTCAGCCCTTTGACTAGGGTGACCCTGTATTCAATATTGTTTCTTTTGATGTTGAATGCGTTGAAATGTGCTATTCCACGTGACATCCAGATGGTATTTACACCCAAAACTCGTTATTAGTAATGTATTGTGGTACATACCAGTAAATAAATCAGTGAGGAAAACAGGAAAAACGATGATTTATAGTTTTAACACCACGTCATTCATGTTTGAAGCATTATTGAAGGGTTTTGTTTCAATTTTCAACAAATTTTATGAAGCGGAATACATGCTTTGTGCAGATCAATAATTCCAAGTCAGACAAATGATTGAATCGTGCTCATCTACCGATTCTAGGCATTATATTACATAAACGTACTGGCGTCACGTGATTGCTAGCAGTCAATCAGAGCAATTCCCCAAATACCAAAATCTACGAAACTCACCCACACAAACAGTACATTTAGGGGAATAAACTCTGACCCTAAAATCGAGGATCTGATACAATTGACCGATAGTAGACATTAATACTTATGCCTTGACTTCCGCACATAGGCGGCATTCAAAAGTGTCGACTAAGTAATAAAATATTCCCGAGTTTCACAGTGGTTATATTAATGAATAACTTCCCTTAAATCAAGTCAAATTGCTACAATTCCCACATCACCCAAAGAAATTCAGGATATAACCAATTGAAAAGGAATGTTCTGGCTATGAGCTTATAACAAATATTATCTTAATAAAGCTTCCACGAAAATATTATACTTACCTGGCCAGCTTATTCAACAATTGGATTCTCTCCTGAACTATGATTATTCTAGAAAACAGGTACATGCAAATCAAAACTAGAAATCCGTAAGCAAATTAGTTTATTATGAACGTTATTGAAACTCCTTGAGAAAATTATAAAAAAGAAATTAGTGGATGAGTTAACTAGACATCAGATTTCACCTTTCAAATTCGGGTTTAAATAAGAACATTCAAGAAGTCACCAATTCCAACGAATAGTTGAAGCAGCTGAAGATAGTTTCGAAAAGAAAATGTACACCACAACATTCCTCTTGGACATTACATAAGCTTTCGATATAACCTGATTGGATGAATTGAACTTCAAGATCCTTAAACTTGATACAGCACGATACCCCAAATCAATCTTTCCATCTTTCCTGCCAAACCGAAGCTTTTCCTCTAAAATCCACGTCAGTTTCTCCAACAAATCACCAATACGAGCAGATGTTCTACAAGGCAGTGTCCTGGGCCTAGTTCTTTCCACAATTTATTTGCACAATATCACTCAAATTATTCAGCCTGATATAGCTATGTTTGGAGATACGGTCTTGTTTAAAGATGAAGATCTACCCACAGTAATAAGTAAATTACAAGCTAATACGACAAAGATAAACTTATGGTTTAACCTATCGAATGCAGACATTAACACTAAGGAACGAAAATGTACAGCAAAATTTTTCACATAAAGAGGCACAGGAAACCCTCAACAAGTAGTTATAAGAAAAGCAACGAAGAAACAGTAAAATATCTTGAGATTCGTTTGGATACAAGACTCACTTGGAAATACCCTATCAGCTTGAAGCTAAATAAAGATTATACGAGACTAGCTATCATAAACAAGAATTTTTTCCTTAAACCTGGATGCACTATTATAACACTTCGTTAATTCTTCTAATGCTGGTATACGATAGAGGATGAAAATTTTCTGGTAAAAATTGATTCGGCTCGATTTCGCCGAATGGAAACGATGGTAAAAACCGTATTTCTCTAAAGCGTTTAATTTAAAAAAATGAAATTAAATTAATGAAAATTTGAGTTGGGTGAGTATGAAAATTTTCTGAAAAATCGATTCGACCCCAATTTCGCTGAAAGTCACGTTATTAAATGACGTGGAAAACTATGGTGAAAACCGTTTTTCTCTAAAGCGTTTAGTTTTTCCGAAAAGTTAAATTATTAGTTGAAAAAAGGAGAAATGGGGGATCATAAAAGAAAAGAGTTTATATAGTTTTGTTTTTCTTTTCTGCTTAATATACTAGGGGATGAACCTAGGGTGAAAGCACTAGGTCAGTGTGGTAAAATCTCAAAAGGGTTTAACATTGTCAGATCAGAATTTTTTAATGAACTTTTAACTAATAATACCATTTTGCTGTTTATTTGATTAGATTTTCAGTTATAACTCAAAAAGCTTTGATGATCAGTTCATATTTCACTCTTCGGCAAAATTGTAGCTTATTCTTTAACATACAATTTCTATCAATATATCTATATGAAAAACAAGCTTGGACAATTGTGAAAAAAGTTCTGAAAATTCAGAATTGCGTCGAATAAGTATTAACACAAGAAATGTGAAGTCTTCTGGAAGCACTTCAAGTCTTCTAGAAGCAATATCAGGTGTTCTACAAACAGTATCAAATCTTCTAGAATCAATAACAGCCTTATCCTAGCATTTTAAGTATTCTGAAAGCATTTTAAGTCTTTTAAAGTCAGTATAAAACCTTAAGTCTGCTAAAAGCTTTTCAAGTTTTTCTGGGAGCAGTATCAAATCTACTAGAAGCGGTATCAAGTCTTCCACAGTCGGTATAGAGCCTTTTGGAAGCAGTTTAAGTCTTCTTAAAGCATTTCAAGTTTTCTGGAAGCAATATCAAGTCTTCTAGGGGCACTATCAATACTTCTCGAAGCATTTTATCTCTTCTAAAAGATATCATGATCGTTAAAACCAGTAATAAGTTTTCCAGAGGCAGTGTCGAGTCTTCTGGAAGCAGTTTAAGTCTTCTGAACGCAGTGTCCAGTCTGCTAGAAACGATTCCAAGATTTGCTGAAACAATATCATGTTGTCTACAGGAGAGATCAACCGCCAATCGGCTACAAGAACGGTGCGTTTGATTACGTCTGTCTCCGTCACACGACGAGATTCGTGTGCTTATAACGACCTGCAGATAGGGCTTTCAATGTGACAATCAATAGACAAGGCATAGGATTTTAATGAGTTAAATAAAGAGATACATATCAACTCCAATGATATTATCTACTATACAGACTGATCGCCTGCAAGCTGCGGATAGGTTTTTACGTAAGTGGAAAAAGAATAGCGATAAGGTTTCTATTAGTTAACACAGAATAGATATATTACATTTACTTCTCCGTAAGTTTATTGATAAATAAACTTAAAGTCTCCAGATTGCTAAAATACTGCGGTTCATGACGCCTATGTATTCAAACTATTCGAGCTAAAATAGCGGTTTGATAGCATATATTGCTGCTTTTTTACAAAAAATTGCGCTTGTAATAATGCCGTTTTGTTGCCTTCATAGTTGCGAAAAGTCTTTGTGAAGTTACTTTATTGTCAATAAAGTGTTGATGAAACTCCCATGTAGAATTTAAAATTAATTTATGTACCGGTAGCACTCGACTTACGACGAGATTACGTTCTAAAGACTTCGTCGTAAGTTGATAGTTTATTTAAATTATTAATTTTAAAGAAAACAAATGGTAAATGGTATAACTTTTATGAATGTAACAGTTGTATCTCTTATATTCTATAACTGCTATTTTTTATTTACCGGTATTTGGTCCCGGGTTCATTCTGGAATTTTATGAAAAAGATAATTAGCCTGTTAGCTCTAAGAAGTCTCGAAATTAAGAAAAAGCTAAAATATCGAGAACGATTTCCCTACCGCCTGTTGATTAGCAATGAAAATACGTTCGATGTCAAATATCATTTCAAATCTTTTAGAAGCAGTATTACGTCTTACAGTGGCTGTATTGAGTCTTTTGGTAGCATTTTAAGACATCTACAAGCAGTATCGAGTGAGTCAGTGAATCATGAAGCCTTTTGTTAGCATTTGAAGACTTTTCGAAGTATTTCAAGTCTTCTAAAAGTAGTATCAAGTCTTCTAAAAGTAGTATCAAGTCTACTAGAAGCATTTCAAGTCGTCTGGGAACATTTTAAATCTTCTAGAAGCAGTATCAGTTTTCTAGAATCATTTCAAGTCCTTTGGAAGCATTTCAAATCTTCTAGATGCAATATCAAGTAATTTTGAAGCAGTGCAAGTTTGGAAGCATTGCAAGTCGTCTGGAAGGATAGTAAGTCGTGCAAAAACATTTTAAGTCTTCTAGAATCAGTATTAGTCCTCTGGAAACGTATTAAGTCTCAATCAAGTTCTCTAGAAACAGTATCAAGCCATGTAGAGGTAGTGTCCAGTCTTCTGGTACTAAATCACGTCTTTTAGATGCAATATCATGTCATCTGAAAAAATTTTAAGTCTTTTAGAAGCATTGTAAGTCGTCTGGAACCATTTCAAATTTTTTCGATGCAATATCTAGAAATCTGGAAGCACGACAAGTCTTCTGTCAGCATTATAAGTTTTCTGGTAGCGTTGTATGTCGCCTGGAATAAGTTTTCTGGAAGCAGCATCAGCCTTCTGGAAATATTTCAAGTCTTCTGGAAGCAATATCAATTTTTTTAAAAGCAGTATCAAATCATCTAGAGGTAGTATCCAGTCCTCCGATAGCAAATCAAGTCTTCTAGATGCGATATTGAGTCTTGTGGAAGCATCTCAAGTCTTCTGGAAGCATTTTAAGTCGTCTGGAAGCATTTGAAGTCTTCTAGATGCAATATCAAGTCATCTGGATGTATTGCAAATATTTTTAGTCTTCTAGAAGCAATATCAGTCTTCTGAAAATATTTTAAGTTGTCTGGAAACATTTGAAATCATCTAGATGCAATATCAAGTCATCTGGAAGCATTGCAAATATTTCTAGTCTTCTAGAAGCAGTATCAGTCTTCTGGAAGCATTTCAAGTCTTTTTGAAGCATCTTTTATCTTCTAACAGTAACATCAAGTTTTCTGGGAGAATTTCAAGTCTTCTGGAAGCATTGTAAGTCGTTTAGAAGGATTTCAAGTCTGCTAGATGCAATATCAAGCCATCTAGAAGCATTGCAAATCTTCTGGAAGAAATATAAACGTTATTTCTCTTACAATATATGTAGGGTTTATAATAGTATTCTGTTGCACATCAAATAGTGTGGTAAATCTGGCGTTAAAGCGGCTTTTAAAACGTTTCCGCATCTTCAGCAGTTATCATTACTTTCATATTTGCTTCTTATTGTCTTTTTTTATTTTTTTGTACTTATTACTTGCTTCTTGTGTTCTTCTTGTGTTTCAACTAGAAGTATCCAGCCTTCTGGTGACAAATCAACTCTTTTAAATACAACATCAAGTTTTCTGAAAGCATCTCAAGTCTTCTAACAATAACATCAAATCTTCTGGAAGCATTTCAAGTCGTTTGAAGGCATTGTTAGTGATCTGGAAACATGTTTAGTCTTTCAGAAGCAGTATCAGTCTTCTGAAAACAGTTCATGTCTTCTGGAAGCAATATCAAGTTTACCAGAGACAAGATCTAGTCTTCTGGTAGCACCTCAAGTCTTCTAACAGCAACATTAAGTTTTCTCGAAGCATTTTAAGTATTATGGAAGCATTGTAACGAAACATTTTAAGTTTCCCAGAAGCAGTTTCCAAGACTGATGTCTTCTGGAAACATTTCAAGTGTTCTGGAAGCAATATCAACTTTTCTAGAAATACTATCAAGTCATCTAGAGGCAGTATGGTGTCTTCTAGTAGCAAATAAAGTCTCATAGATGCAATATGAAGTCTTCTGGAAGCATCTCAAGCCTTTTTATAGTTTCCAAAACAGCCCATTCGACTATCGAATTTGAACCATCTATACACATGTGCAACTATTGCTGCAAGACATTACGCAGTTCGTTATCCATAACGACGGCATTATAACACAAAGGTTTTCATCCGTATAGCCCATCAGTTAAGGACTACAGGAAGTATTCATCGTCCTATATATCGTAGAACACGTAGAACTCGCACTGAAGAAAACGTAATAAATGTTTTAGCGTATGTGGAATTTAATCCACAGCTTAGCACAAGAACAATCGCTGATGATTTAGGTGTTACTTGGACAACGGTTCGACGTATTTTAAGAGAATATAGGTAGGTATAAAAGGATATATGAAAATACTACATGTTTTATGAAATCGGCCAGAGAGAATACGAACTAACACATTTTGATGTAGGATGCACCCGTACCACGTAGTTCTCCATCAGGCTCTGACTGCAAGAGATTATGACATTCGTCTCGATTACTGCCACTGGTTAACAAATATGTTAGAAGATCCTCAACTGCAAAAAGCTGAAATACAGCATCAAGGCCGGTGGAGGCCATTTCTCTGCAAATGTGCGACAATTTTTAAACGAAACTTTTCCTGCTAAGTGGATAGGCAGAGGAAGTTTATTTCCTTGGCCAGCGAGGTACCTCTTACTAAGCAGTTTTTAAACGTTACAAGTCTGTAGTATCTATGATTCTGTGATACATCTAACCATTAATTTTTGTTTTCTAGATCGCCCGATTTAACATGTTTAGATTTTTATTTATAGGGGCGAATAAAAGATCTCGTTTTTACAACCAGGCTTACGACACGAGAAGACATGATCGATCGGAGAGGAAATGTTATCCGCAATATTTCATTACCGGAAATAGAGGCTGCCGTCTTATCTACGCACCAGCGCCTACAGCAGTGCAGTGCTGCTGATAGCAGACAATTTGAACATTTAAGACATCACTGATTCCTTTTAGGATATTTGGTTAAAGTTGATGACATCGTTGTTCTTTGAAAGCTTATTATGGTATTAAATAATCACCCAAACGTAGCTACGTTTTAATGTATCCTTCCTTTTTTGAATATCTCTAAGACAAAAACACGTACGATATTGCGGTTTTCACTGTATGGCGTACTTTTTAACGCTCGTTTCACATACTTTGTCAAAAATGTACGTTTCCATTTGAATTTTTCAAGAAAATTGCAAAAATTAATAATACAAAAAATCCTCCTCTTTCCAACAAGACTAATTTTGATGTATTCGGATGAACAATTCCAAAGTTAGGGCTACTTTTGTAATAGTAAATGTAACACCCCGTATCTCACTTATTTAAGCACTATGCATAAAAAATGACTAACGAAAGTTATCAGAAATTATGTAAAGATTCTAAAAATGTTTTAGCCGATTGAAGTTTATAATCAAAATTTTACGAAAATCTACATTTTAAATTTTGTCGTTTGCATTACGTCCCCTAGCGGTAGTTTTACAAACATTAAAATAATTTCCAGCAGTTTCTATGGGTCACTTTGTATAAATTCTTATTATAATTTGTTAATTTCTATTATATTATATTCTATATAATTATAATCCTGTTATACCGGGTATTCACCCGGTACAACAGGATTTTGTTAATCGTCGTAAGTGCAAGTTGTAAGTCGAACTTGACTTGTAGTTAAAATTTAGAGAACCTGGGGAATTTACTTGATTGAACTTTTATGTTGTTTCACTAAATAACCCTTCATTGGAATTTTAAATTTGCCCTGTGACTTTTCCAGCCAAAAAGGCGGCAAATTGTGTTGCTTTAAAAAGCTAGGGACTTTAGAACAACCCAACACGACGGGTTGAATAACTATGTATATCTATAAACGAGGGTACTAACATTACACACCATGATTAACGGCTCAAGTATATATTTCGGTTAGGTAGTTCTATAGAAATATTAGCTAGGCGTATGAACAACTATTATAAGTTGTTTATTCGGATCTTTTTAAATTAAAATGTTGCTTACACAGAAGTTGTTTATAAAGAATGTTGCTTTTCGAGAGGTTGTTTATATGGAGCGATTATTGTATATAAAACTAATTAACTCCAGTACTTTAATAATCAAAATAAGAATTTAAAGACTTTCGACATCTCTAAATGAAATGCGAAACTAAAATGATTTCCTTTCATAGCTTTTACAATTTTCTATACTTAATATTCGATTCATTCAACTAATTCTATTTCCAATTGTTAAATTTTTAAGAAGGAATTGTTTCATCTCATTTCAATCGTTTCCCTATTTAATTATTCAAAAACTTTCCAACATTTTAAAAGCTAGATGCTTTTGTTCAATTCCCTCACAAACAAACAGATGGCGCATAAACACCTTATTTCCATCAATTTCCATCTAAGTACATCCAACCGTAATGTTTTTCAAAAACTTCTCATCAACTCAAAGTTATTGTTAGTCTTTACCTCTCAAGTTTAACGTAGCTGTACCTGTATTTATTCTTAAATGTCAATAACAAACAAGTTTTGTAATAAACAGAAGTACAAAATAATTCTTGGATAAAGGAACGGATGAATGATTTAATGAAATACAATAATAAACTTGAAAAGTTAGTGTATTATTTTAATTTTTTAGGAGATAATTTCAAAGGGATGTTAAACTTGTTGCACCGAGGGGAGCTCTTCATCAAGGATGGCTGCTAGTGGGGGGCATCTCAATTTCCATAGAGTGTTCATGATTCCACCGGTTTGAATGCACTCGTTTGCACATTCCGTTAAACCTCCTGTTTTGAAACACTGGTCACACGTCAATATGCAAACGTCGATGGTGTCCAATAGATGGCGATGAAAACCAAATACGTGGACCGTGACCGTTGCCATGACGATTGATGCTAGCAATATTTTCAACATTGTTGTCTAAAAACAAAGGAAAAAAAATAATATTTTTCTTTGGATATTGAGTTGGTTACATATACCACTAGCTTAAAGATTGGGGTAGGTGAGGGTTGGGGTTGTTCTACATTGAAAGCTCACCGTGAAGCTTTCGGTTTTACGGCGAGAAAACTTCGTGGCGCTTTTAAAATAACTCGTCGGCGGATTCCGGCGACTTTTTGGGGGGAGAGGTTTTCGGGTGCAGTTTGTATTTTATGAGAAGGGTTTTCTAGTTGAGGATATACTCGACAAAGTTTGATATTAAAAGACTTTCAAAAAAGAAACGAGCAGTTTTGGTTAGTCCACGCTATTTGAATATTTATAAAAAATTTAACTTAATATTACTCATTTCAACTTTTTCGGTGAAAAGATAAAGTCCAATTTAAAATGGAGACTTTGACAAAGTTAAATATTTGTTTTTCATTGACGCGAGGTGCCGTTAGGTGTTCGTGGTAAGGTATCGGAAACGCTTGTTCGGTTAGAATTGCGAAAACTTTTCACCTGTCGACCAAAATTTCAACATAGGGCCAGTTCTCACGCCTGAACTAATGTTGATCTAGCGAACATTATTATGTGCCTGACCGAGTCCGAGAGGTACTCTGTCTGTATACGCTGCAAATTGCAATTACGTTTGGTACTTGGCAGTATTCACTATTTGCATTTTACGTACAATTAAATGTTAAACACGCTTGTCCTTCATTTTAAATATGAACATGCTTTATTTGAATGCGGATTTATTTCACCCTTTTTTAAGTTTATAATCCTAATATTATAATAAAATATAAAATGATAATTTTAGAAAAATGCTTCGGAAAACTTAAAGCTTTAAAAGTGATTTTTTTTAAAAGCGGGATGTGAATAATTTAATAACTTACATCATTGCTTGATTGAAAGGTGTAAACACATTCAACCTATCCCAACATTTTTTACTTGCTTGATTAACTGATGTAAAGTGGCTAGAATGTGTGTGTGAATAGTGGCATATCCAGGGGGTAAAAGGGACAATTATTTTAATTTAACAATAAAATGAGAGGTGTTACTTTTACTGCGTTACAAAGCAGACAGGTTTCGATTAAGTATGAAGTGAAATATCATTCATCATAATTCATAAATGACGAGTTGGGTTTCGTTCTTCAGTTCTTCAAAAAACACATTATTTATTAAAATAATTGAATGAAATTTTGTAAATAGCTTCTTCTAACAATTTTACATAACGCATGGTGGAAAGTTTTTAATTTTCCAAAGAAAAGCATTTTTTCTTCTATATTACACAATTTTGTCGTTTCTTTTTTAGTTTGCGTGATGGTATACTTGAAAATAGTAATATCTTTCAAATGAAATTTTTCGAAAATTTTAGTAATATACGAATATAAATATATTACGTACGCCGATAAAATAAGGAGCATCGGTTCTTTAACTTAACTACATTTTTGAATTTATAGATTACCATTTATAGTTTATTGTTTCTGTATCTTCCAATTTAATGTTAGTATAATTTGTGTAAAGTTTCCCAACTTATATATTATTATTACCGGGCTAAAGGAAGCGGCTACTCTGGTCAATGCGAGCCATAAAGTTTATTCTAACTTTAGTCCTTCAAGGTATTCTCTCCAAAGACTTGTTGCTTTATATTGGTGGTAATTTTTGCTGTTTCTAACTCGTCGTTACAGTCATCAAAAAATTCAAATTTCTGTAGGTTATCCATATGGAAGAGGTGATATCAGAAGGATGCATGGTTGGTCAGAAAGCCTGAGAACGTCCTTAGATCCCCTTTGCTCAAGCGTAAAATCTTGCTTATCTTAAAACCTGCTATACAGAGTGAGTCAATAGTGCGGGGACGGAAAATTGTGGCTTTACCGTTGAAAATAAAAATAATGTTTTTATGTCATCATACATTATTATCAAAGCTGCATCGATTAAAATTATTTTCAGCTATACAGGGTGTTTCACTATTCCAGGCCCGTATTCAACTTCATTTTTTTAAATGGTTTATATGTACCTTTTCACATATGCAGATTAATTGTCTTAAATGCTATAAGTGCATATCTTGTTTTCAAATTTTGAATGCGAAATCGATATGCCAAATTGCAATCTTCAATATTTAATAATAATGGTGATAATGAATTTTAAGTCACAACAATATTTTTCAAAAATTTGCACGAAATGATTAATAACTTGGCAAGCTTGCATTCAAAGTTTGAAAAGAAGATACGCATTTATAGCATTTAAGACAGGTAATCAACATATCTAAAAAGTTGTATAAGGTTCCATTTAAACAAAATGAAGTTGACTAGGGTTCTGGAATTGTGAAACACCCTTTATAGTTGAAAATAATTTTAGTCGATGCAGCTTTGATTATAATATAAAACATTTTTATTTGTTTACATCTGTCAATCAGGCAGGTAAAAAATGTTGAGGCAGGTTGGGTTTGTTTAGAGAAATCTTTTTCTGTTGGTTGCACTAAACTTTGCCATTTATTTTGAATGAGTGATATCGCCTTTTTCGTTTCAAGTTTTCTATATGAATTTTGTATTGATAATTGCATATTATATAATAATATTATTGATATTATTATTATAAGAATTGCATATTTCAAGAAGCTCTCTATAACATGTCTTCACTAAAGATCTGTGCTTCCATGCTTACAAAATGATTTTTCGACCTAAATTATTGTAAGCGATGAAGCACATTTTTACCTTGATGGGTTTGTTAATCGCCAAAATTATCACTTTTGGGATTCTGAAAATCTACATGTAATTATCGAAAAACAAATGCATTTACAACGTATCAGTGTTTGTTGATGTTGGACTGGAGGCATAATTGGACCATACTTTTTTGAAAACAAGGCTGGTCAACCAGTTACTAGTACTCGATATCGGGACATGATAACACAATTCTTTTTGCCGAAAACAATTGATATTTATGTCGCCAATATGTGATTTCAACAACATGAGACATTTCCTAATCATGTACTCTTTCTCATTTCGGTGATCAGAGCCCACTAGATAGTGTAATTTAACACCATTAGATTTCTTCTTATGGGACTATTTAAAATCACAAGCCTACGTCAACAAGCCCATAACCACGCGTTCATAAAAGAAGATGATTGACGTGCATCAACGAAATTCAGCTACATTTATACAGAACGGTCATGAAAAATTTCGACAAATGAGTGCGTATATGTATGTAAAGTTGAATTCCATAAATAACCCTATCCTATGTACTTTATGGATCAATAAACCATTACAACCAAAAGACTAAAAACTGTGTTTTCGATGGAAAACTTAGAAAGATTACCAATTACCACAAAACAATACATTCCGTTTTTAAATGGGCCAGCATAATCTATATCTACATATTGAAATATGTCAGTAATTTCTTCTTTTATCTTGAAGTAAGGTTTTAATTCTGGGTGTTGCCAAGATTTGTAATCATTCGTTTTTCTTGCAATTTTGAAAGCTTGTAATGTTTCATCTTTCTTCGGTTCTGTTTCACCTCATGATATCAATTTAGGTGTTGATGGGATCTTCAGTTCCGTTTTTGGCATGATTGACATTCATTACTCAACATTTTTGCTTTCCTGATTGACAGATATAAACAAACTCAACCTAGCCCAACATCATATCTGTTTATAATTATCTGAGCGCTTCGTATGACAACTGAACTAACAATAAGACATAGAAGATATAAAAAAGCAAGTTCTTTCTCCAGAATTATCGTTATAAGAGTAGGAAAATCGTATAAGATTAGGAAAAGATAAAACCATGAAATTTCCTTAGAACGGTGAGATTAAATTTTATTTCTTTTATGTGTTACAATGTTCGAAGATATAAGTTGTTAATAGGACCGTTACATATTTTTCTATATTTTGTAGTTTAAGAACTTATTGATATTTAGTTTTTGAAGTGATGCCACGTCCCTTCGCATACAAATTTCGTAAAATAGAAATCAAAAAATGTGCACGAGCGAGATGTCAGGAGGATCTTATGCGTTAGAATCAGAGAACCGAATGCATATTTGTGTCAAATATAACAAAAATTAAACAACTTTAGAATCTGAAGGCGTACTTGGGTTAACTTTTACGTAGTTTACCGATGTTGTAAAAAACGGTCTTTCTATTGGATTGGTCTTAGAGACAATGAAGAAATAAAAATCAAATAGAGATTTGGTTAAAACAAACATCTGTATGATATTCAGTGTGATTCGTCTTTACATTTTTAGGACACAATAACAGAAGTGCTTTCTTTACTAAATTAAGACCCAAACCATGACCAATCATTCAGGTAGAAGTGTTTGCGGCAGTATATAATTACATGGTGTAATTGACAACTCTGCGTGTAAATACAGTTCATTACATGTGGCCTCAATCAATACTTCGCAACCACCACTGGATGCTGTCAATCTAGATGTAAGTAAATGGGTTAACAAGTCTGATATATTCAAATCAATTATTCCTGTGTAAATATCATGATTTGTGCGATCATATAGGTACGTTTAATGTAGCAGGCAGATGTGAGACCGATTGAGGGATGATTTAAATTATTAATCAACTTTATTATTTCCCCAATCAGTAAGTATAAATGATTGTGGTAAACTGTCTTTACACATGTGATATAGATAGATGGACTACTCAGAGTTAAACTGGGGACATATACATACTTATGCAATAAGAAATTTGTTATTTCCAAATTGTTACTTAAATGTTATTTTTTTTAAGGAGTAAGTCTATAATAGCAATTCTGAAATTATTATATTTTCTCCGGAAATGTTGGATATTGGCAAATATTGCACTAATGTAAAGTTGCTATTAGATAGTAATTCACAATGATGTCTTAGGCATCAACAATTTGTTTAAAACAGGGTGAATTGTATACTACGAGAAATGAGAGTCATTCTTCGATTTTTTGAGTTAGTTTGATGTATTATCAGGAATATAACTGAACATAATGAATGAATTTGTTATCAGAACTTTCTTTTATCTCCTTGTTAAGCAGAATAGAATCCCGATTATCCGTAGGAAGATTATCCAGGCTGCGCATTATCCTAGGCCATAAAATTATGAATTTTTCTTAATTTTAAATCGATTATCGGAAACTGAAAGTTTATTATATGCTTAAAAGGTTCATCTTTCTTTTTGAACAATTGCTCCCAACAAAGTAATTCTAAGCATTGTCAGTGAGAATTTCTTTGTGCTTTTGTCAATTAAGTATTTTCCTATTTAATTCAGGGTGTCATTAAGACATTAAAACGCATTTACCGAATGAAGATAGCATTGACTTAGCGTTCTGGTGAGTAGATTTTTGCAAAAGTATTTGTAGCATACAAATATCTTATTAAAAACGACGATATGATTGAAGAAGTTTTGGGACACCTGATTGCAATGCAGTTTTGTTCATCCAAAGAAGCGCGAACTTTTGGTTTAATCTCGTACAAAAAATGCTATATAATAAAACAAAATGGAACATGTTGCAACTTAAACCAAAATGACGTACTCTTTTTGAAAGAATTTAAGACATTGAACAATTTAATAAAGTTATTTAGAATTTAACTAGTTATTTTTATTGTGTTCTATTTAAAGTTAAAAATAAAAATTATGCATACTCCTTTCAGTCTCGCGGAATATGGGTCGGGGTTCTAATATAGTTTTAAGTTATTTGAAAAATGTTTATACATTTGAATGATTATACAAGTTTATTCTTACATCACACGTTAAATGTATCCGGTTGTAGCCATTAGGTGGAGAGATTAGGTGCCGTAATTGAAAATCTTACGTTTCCAAGTTGTATATTTCAAAGAAAACTTCAAGGAAATATCACGTGTGCTTATGCTGACTTTCCGAAAGTGCATTTCTTGGAAAAGCACTCTGTATCTCTGAAATCGTAAGAAATATGGATATGCAGTTTTCATCCTTAAGTTTTTTTATAAAAATCGAGCCCAAAAACTGATACTTCCTCTGTCCGAAAATAGTTTTAGTTATAGAAAATAATATAAATATTATTTAAATTGAAAATACAAAAGAAATAATAACTTAAACTATTTATTTGTAATACTTAATTTTATCTAAATATTCTTGAGAAAATTTAATAACATATAATTAATACCTTTTATGTAATAATGTACACTCCATTGCGTTTTATAGTGAAATAAATACGTTAACTAAAATTTCTCTGCTTATACTTCAATAGGATTTTTTCACTGTTTCAATTAATCAACATGTCTTTGTGGTAGTTGACGCTGAACCGATTAAATTGGGACTGTTGGCTGATTGCAGTTTAAATTGAATATCCCAACCATCTTCAGTGAATGCTCCCATTAACGAAGAATCGTTGCTGTACAAGTGTGGCTTTGCATTATTTTGTTGAATGTGAATTATGCTTTTCTTAGAAGCAACAAGCTATTTGTCTCGTATTGTAGGCACTAAATTATGAAGAATCATTTTCCTTATTTCTTCTTTTCTTAACAACTTCCACAGCTTTGGTTACGAAGGTTCCCTTTGGTCGATTCTTGTTGTTTCTCTTAGCTGGAGAAGGAGATACAAACGGTCAAATTCCGAACATTCCATCAAAATACGCGTTTCTATGACTTGACTGACATTTTGTAATAAATAATGTACGATTTGCTTACGTTGATCGTTGTTCAGATTTCTGCACCTTCTTCCACCTGTTTGAATGTATTCCGAAATATTTTGTCCATTTTGAATGTACAGCAGTATCAATATCAAACACTCTACTCTTTTATATATAGTGGAGTACATATCAAGTACAATAGCTAAGTCGGTTGTGGTCTTGGCACTCTTTGATTGTTTATTGTCTACCTTATACATCTAGATAAATCGCTTGTACATTTCATATTTAAAATAATTTTTACATGAAACTGAATAGTAGCAACTATTTTCGAACAGAGCGTTTCTCTTTCTCTTACACAAACATAACTTTCTCATGAAAAGGATCCAATTTGGCCCAACCTGTACATAATTTAGATTACCTCGTTAAGGTGGTATTTTACTAATTCAAAATCCAATGATAATTTACATGTAAAGAACACAGGAGTAAATCTGATTATATGATTGCTGTATGATTACAGCAATCAAGATTGATGACTGTATGATTACATACAACCAAGCCTGTAGGCTTGGTTGTATGTGTTATCTTTTGTTAGAACACCTAACTTACCCCAACCTGACCCCGAATCCGAACCGAAGTTTATCCAACTCAATCCTACTAAACACTTTATAATTTAAATATTAATATTACAATGATATATGTATAATTCCGACATTATATTTGACAGTAGCAGAGTTATTTCATATCATGATTCTCTAAAGATAAAGAACTATATACAGGGTGATTCAAAAAACCGCTGACAGACTTCAGGGGTAGGTAATGCATGAAGAATTAAGAAGAATAGTCCTAGCGTCAAAGTTTCTTTAAAACTATCTATAATAATGTACACCTTTTTTTATAAATACTTTCTACGCCACTGCCGAATTTTGTCAAATCTGCAGAATTTTCGTGTCACAGTTTATGAGGAATTTGTTATTATTTGTAATTATTATTTTCTATTTGTGACAACGTACTAACGTTCTAGTAGTAGTACTAAATAGAAATAATATAAAAAATCAGAGTAGATGCTGGAATGGTCCACAGTGTAATTCGACACACGCCTCTACCCTTCGAACTAAAGAACATTTTAACTTTAAAAAATTTTATTTTTAATTTCAATTAAATTAGCAGAATATGATCCCAAGTATGGAAATCGAGAGGATTTATGTCTGGTAAATGAGCAGGCCACTGATTTGGAACACTACAGCCATCGTCGGGAGTATGTCATATTTAATAATCTGATGGAACCAAAGGCTCTTGCACACAGCAGGTAGTGCTCAGTCATATAACAAGGTATTCAAATCATTCATTAAAAAGAAAACAGTAATACTGATCATTTGCCTGTTCTGTGTGCAAGAAACATTTTCCCGTAACGTCTAACTGCGTCACTTGAAACGAAATTCGTCAGCCCGTAACAAAGAAACTTGGCGCTATATATGTCGTTAAGGAGGCGTTTTTCATATATTAACAACTCTGATAGTCTGTCAGCGTATTCTTGAATCACTCTGTACAGTCTAGCTTCAAGATACAGACATTTTATGTGCTATTCTGAAAAACTAACTGCCTTACAGGGTCTACATCACAGTTGTCAAACTTGAAAAGTTATTATTATTTATATTGGTGACAACTTATTCGGACCCTCAGGAAAGATAACCTGCGACTCAAAAATCGTAAATCTGATGCAATTGATAGCATGGCACTGGCTAAAGACATGTTGTCTCCTTATCATAATATTCGGCAACCTAGGGAATGAATGAAACAAGAACCTTATTATACAAATTTAATACCAACAAAATAAATCGCGCCTCAGAGGGGTTTAGCAAAAAAACTTTGGAAAAAAATTTACTTGATTGATTTTGTAGAGATAGGTCTAAATAGGTTTAGTAATAATGCAATACCACATATAAATATTTTGGGACGATCCATCAAACAAAAAAATATAATTTATTGTGTAATCCAGCATTCGTCAACTTTAGTTATCGCGCGGAACACCTTTGCTGAAATATTTTTTTATGAAACCCTTGATGCGGTAACATATCCAAATAAGACATTTCTGTCTTCGTTATAAAAATTCTATGCAAGAGTATATTTGGATCAATATTTGAATGATATTGATTAGATTTCACAGAGCTAGGTTGTTGCGAAAGGCATCAATTCTGTTACCAATCTATTAATTTTATCCAAAATGGACCTATGCTATCATGTATATGCAAATATAGAAGCTCCGTAGAAATCTAACATGTCTTTAATTCGCCATGAGATCAATGTCCCGTTGCATTGATTCCATGGAACTATAGACATTGCGTATACTAGGTACAACATTTTTAATGGGTGTAGAGTACCCATATGGATAGGCGCCGAATACGTGGTTTGTCCATACAGAATTATTAATGGTTTTATCTGAATTGTTTAATGTACTGTTGTAAACACTTTTTTGATAGTTTATTTTGAATTGTTTTGAATTGGGACTTGATACTGCTGCTAGAAGACTTGATCTGCTTCCAGAGACCTTGATACTGTTTCCAGAAGACTTGATTCTACTTCTAGATGATTTTATACTGCTTACAGAAGACTTGTAATATCCCAAGAAAACTTGAAATGCTTCCACAATACTTGATACTGCTTTCAGAAGATTTGATCTACTTCCTGAAGGTTTGAACTGCTACCAGAAGACTTGCTACTATTCCTGGAAGAGTCGATACCGCTTCTAGAAGGGTTTAAATGCTTCCAGAAGACTTAATATTGCCTCTGGAAGACTTTATATTGCTTTTATAAATCTCAGTCTACTTCCAGGAGACTTAATACTGCTTCTAGATGACTTGATACTACTTCCAAAATATTTGTAATGCTTAAAGAGCAAACACTTGAAATATTTCCACAATAATTCATATTGCTTCTGAAATACTTGATACAGCTTCCAACATTCTTAATACTGCTTCCAAAACACATGATACTGCTTCCAAATGACATGAAATGTTTCCAGTAGACTTGAAATGTTTTCAGATACTTAAGCTGCTTCCAAATGACTTGCTACTGTTCCTGGAAGACTTAATACTGCTGCTAAAAGACATAAAGTACTTCTAAAAGGTCTCCTGTACAATATTGTTTATGGTTTAATCTGGATTGAAGTTATTACATTCAATTAATTTTCGAATTTTAATGTGCTATAGAGCTTTTTTTCGCAATTCCGTTCTAGTAACTGCTGCGAACTTTTTTGAAGAGCACGTACTTTAAACCTTTCAACCTAAGTTCTTTCCCATTTTAGGATGTTTTGAGCAGACAGCACCCATTGCATTTTCAAAATCCGGTGCCTATGCGTGAACCCCTAAAGCGTTTGAGTGGAACCCTAAAGTTCCCTATAGCACAGGTTGAAGAACACTGGTGTAATCCAACAGTCCTTGCAACTTCACCTCTGTCGTTATTTTAAAAATTATTCTATATTCTTCTAATGGATAGTTTCATTTTGTGCTAAAAGAATTTCTTTTATAAGAAGGAAATCGTAGTAAATCTATCTGATCTTTCTAGTGTATTTTATTGTACTGCACTTTGATAAGGATGGCTTAATAAACAAAGAACGTAATTTGCTTCACGAAAGTTTTTGAGCAATTATACCTCTTATATATATGGAAATGTCTAAAATCTATTCCTCTTTTCCTACAAAAACATATCTTCATTTTATTGAGATTTTAGCTATCTATTTTTAAAATGATGTAAAATGAGAAAGGGTTTTTTTTAATTCATAATTTATAATGTCCACATCTGCAGGATATTTCGTTAATATGTTGATGATCACCGACAAGTTAATCTTTAAAATTTTTCTCATGCAAAACCCTCATTTTGTAAAAGAAATCTCGTCGTAGCACACAGATAACATTTGAAACGGATGTTAAGTTTAACTATTTAGCAAAATGGTTTTATAATCATTTAAGATGAATATTTAGAGTTTTTCAGTTCATATTTTCAATTCAGCGTTTAACATGGTGCCATTAATAATAGTGTTGTATGTTGTTCCATAACAAAAATTAAATCGATAGATATTTTTGTATATAAAATAGCGTAAATATGCGCAAACTATTTAAATTGATTATGAAATTATATTAGGTATTTTATGTTGTAGAGAAAAAAAATTTGAGCCGATACCATCCGGAAGTTTATCTAAAGTTAAAATTATGATAAACAGGTAAAGAACTAACTTTTAGGTTGATTTTTCATCGCAAAATACCTTCACAAATTAATTGCTGCACAAATAAATACTATACAAATATTTTTAAAATCACTATATAATATTTACTAGAATTTTTAAGTCAAGCTTTTTAATGTTATACCTGAAGGATCAGCAGCTGACCCTTTTTTATGCATGTTATCATAGAAATTTGGCCCTAATTATAAATTGTCTATTTACACTTTTTATTCCATCTTGTCATTGCTTTGGTCCCACTTAGCGCCCCCCAGGAATCACTCACGTGCACATCTCTAACTTTAAGTAACTATTTTGCTCTAACAACCTTTAGGCGGTTGATGAAGAGGTAACTAACTTATTTCAAGATCCTACCCTACTATTTATACTAATATTTTGTTAATTGATTTTCATATTTATATAATAGATATAATATCATTATTGTTTAATGTTATGGTAATGAAAAAATGATTCATTATATAAAAAATTGAATGATTTTTGAAAAGTCTAATAAAAGTTAATATTGATTCATATACTATGTGAATACTTTTCACTACTATCTTAGTAAACTTTTTTCCTTTCCTTACCCAGGTAGAACTTTTATTTTTCCCCGCTTACTTTTTTCTTTTTTTCTTCTTAAGTTCTAAAATCTTTTACCAGCTAAACCTTTTTCCCTTCCACTCAATTCTTTTTTTCTATTTACTTCAAAAACTTTCCTCGTGTTTCCATCTCGAACATTAGCCTATGTACACAATTTCCAAACGAATTCCATTCATTTTTAATTTACAATACTCGAAAACGATGAAAAAAGGAATTTGCTAAGAAACTTATTTTAAGCTTTTGTGTAAGCGCACCGTATATTTTTCATTGTAGGTGTACGTTAACCGGGTTGTAAAAAAAATAAAGGCACATAATAAAAAGAGTCGATAACCGATCACAACCGACGGCTGTGAAGAGAACTAAAAAAAGGTATGGTAACATTCCGCTCGCGTTGGAGAATTAAGCAAACAGCGAGGTGGTTTAAAATATTCACCTGCCGCGGTGTAGTCCGGAAAAGTATAGGAGGTTGAGAATATAAACCGAGGGAAATTCGCTTGAAAAGCCTCCCGTATATACGTATTCAAACGAATGAGCACCGTTAACCCGCGGGGTTCCACTTCCACGAGAAGCAAGTGCACAAAGAACCACCCTCGAAGTGAGCAACCGTCATAACAGACGTGGTCGTACCTTTACAATTAAAATTCTTTTAAAATTTTTTTTCACTTTAATTTGTGAGCGTATTGGGTATTGTTAAACCACAAACGGTCTGTAGAAGGTGCATCTTTGTAAATGCATTCACTTGCAGGCTTACCACCGATTTTCGTCCATGCGAACGGTACGGAATTTCATTTCAACTCAGTGTTAGGAGGAGAAGGCGGGAGGAATGCATCAAAGGAGATTTTCGGTAACCGGGGATATTTGAAATTGTTGAGATGTTTTCTATACGAGGAATATTAAGAAATTTCAATTTGGACAATATTTGTTATGTAGTATAGGGGTTTATAATATCTTCATGAGTAGATGCAGGATGCTTTACGCTAATTAATTTGGTGGAAAGTATTTAATAAACGTAATTCATGTTAACATTTTGCTCAATACATTTTAAATGAACATCACAACAAATAACGACATTTAGAACATACCAGTGTACTTTGTTTCAGTTGTAAACTTTATAAGATGTCGTCTGTCAGTTAATTTCTATTTAGGAACGTGAAGAGGTTTCCACAGTTGGAAATGTTGAGCTTGTATGGTTCGCAGTAACGGACTTGTGCGGCTTTTATCACGAGACGGCGCCACCTGCGCGAGTACGCGTCGATTAGTGGGATGTAATAAATCAAGTCGTTGATGGGCCGTTGCACCTCGTTCTGATCCTCTTCCTCTTCCCTTTCGTTCCCTTTCCTATAGTCCCAATACCCTTCATCCTCGCCTGAAGAGACCAATAAAATGATACGGCCGTAAATTACTAGTTTTATTGCACGTTATGCTTTTCCTATATTTTTTTCTCGTTCTTTTTCTTGCAATATGATGGCGTGCTTTACCCCTCTCATAGTTCGTTTTATTTTTTAATCGACGCCATCAGTACATCAGCCATCGCTCCATAGTACATTCGCGTTAAGTGCTTCTCGTATGTGATGATGTACAATCGATCGAACTCGTGGGTGCATCTCGTCGTTGGACCGGTACTAAAGTAGAAACTAATTGCCATTCTAATTTAATGAAATCGATTTCCAGTGAGGCATTAAGAGAATAAGGAGAAACGCTTATTGGATAGTTAAACAATTATTGCGAAATAGAGCTGTCTAAATAAAGGAAAATTGTTTTTCAAGCTTTGAAAGATATTAGGATGCAGCACGTGATGGGAACGTTGCGTCGTGGGATGGGTCACGTGCTTCTCAACAAGATGGAGCCAGACGACATCGCCCCAGTGCTTAAATCAGCGCTCCAACTGCTGCTGTTTTTGCTGCTGGCACAAGATGTCGACCGTATATTTTCAGCGCGGCGCTGGGGGCCATGAAAAGTAAATGCGGGCCCATATTTTTTCATGAACATCGCTCCAGGTACACGAACTGGCGTGGAAAAATATTAATTTTAATCCTGAAAAAGTTTTGACCTCATTCTCTTTCATATCTCTCACACTTTCTATTGACCTTATATTATTCTAAGAGACCTAATACAATTATATGAATCTAGGTCACTTTAACGTTACAGAAAGTAGTTTTGTTTTTATATACAAAGTAATATAATAATACAATTTTATAACTTTTTAAATGTTTTTAATATATCAAATGTTTATAGCAATATTCATATTTAGGTGGATACTAGATAGAGACAATTTTTAAAATTGATGAGGGCTGTGGTGCGACCTCACAAAATATGTAGGTTATTTCTGCAAATCGTGACATAATTTTAACCAGAACTACCAGATTAAAAATGAAATTTTTAAAGAATTTCCTTTTGAAGAAATTTTGAAACAATTTTCAATATGAACTGTTAAGAAGGCAACCCAGGCATTTTTCTGATTTATGATGTATTTTCTCATTCTAAATTTTTAGCATATCATTAAATTAATAATTTTCTAAATCATTTTTTGAAATGTCGTAGAAAATCGAATTCTTGATGAATTTTTGTGATTTATAAAGGAAATAATACACTTTTCCGAGAACAAAACCATACTTGCATATCAATTAGTTTTTGAGAGATTTTGCAGTATCTGAATTTTTCTAAAACTTCTGGGTTTTTATTGGAGTACCTCTATGATAGGTTTCAAAGAGTGAATATCGGTGATGATATGTATCACACAGTTAGAGTTTTGAATGATGTACCAAGGGTTCGGTGTTGAGGTACAGTATTGTAAAGTCAATACGTATGCTGATGATATACAGTGTTATCTGTCCTTTTACGGAAATGATAAGAACCTAGCACAGATTCTTCTATATTTAATATTACAACGTTTCATAAATTAAAAATTAATCCTTATAAGGCTGCGTGTCTATTATTCGGGAGAACGGGGCGTCACAGGGCCGAACTTGAATCTTGATATTAATATAACTGGATCAAGAATCAATGTTGCTAAGGAAGCAAAATGCCTTGGTTTAACAATAGATAACACTTTCAGATTTAAAACTCAAATTAATATTTCCATGGGAAGGTCGGTATTCATATTTAAGAAACCTTTTACTCATCTTTCGATAAAATTAAAAAAGTAATGTGTTTCACTTGTGCTGCCCCACTTCAACTTTATGGTGCCTATTTATCATCTAGCGATAGATGTACTTATATTTTAATCGCGTACAAAAGGTTGAATATATTTGACTTAGGTTCATTTTTAAAATCCGGAAATATGACAGAATCTCACATAAACTTAAAGATATTGGGTGGGACAGAATGGTTTTGTCCCACTGAAATACTTTGGTTCTGTTTCATAAAATGGTCACTACACATATACCGTCATACTTGCATCAGAAAATTACTTTTAAAAGGGTGAACAATGCTCTACAGGCCAGATTTAAATATGGTTTATATCCACCAAAATAGACCTGATACACAGACTTGATAAACTTCCACAAGACTTGATATGCTTGCACAAGACTTGATACTTTTAAAAGACTTTAAACGCTTTCAAAAAACTTGATATGCTTCTAGAAGGCTTAAATTGCTTCAAAACGATTTAATTCTATCTTGGAACGCTTAATATGGCTTCTATAAGCCTAAATATTGCTTCCAGAAGACTTGAAATGGTTCCAGAATACTTGCAGTTCTACAGAAGACTTGATACTGCTTTTAGAAAACCTAAAATATCCCCAGAAGACTGACATTGCCTCTAGAGAAGTTGAAATGTTTCCAAAAGACTTGATACTGCTTAAAGAAGATTTGATATTGTTTCCAAAAGTCTTAAAATGTTTCCAATAGACTACTTTTAGAAGACTTTAAATGATTCCAAGAAACACTGCTTCTAGAAGACTTCATATTGCTTGTAAGAAAATGTTGTACGTAAGTAGTCCACAAACTGTTAATTAAAAACTAAATACTGTTGACAGCAAAAAAAATATTGAAAAATGCAAGAAACTGTTAATAAGGTTCGGTTTTGCTGGTAATGCCAGCAAAACTGTGCTATTGGCATGTAAAATGTTAGAAGTAGAGCTGTAAATACTGTTGGCAGAAAGCATTTCCATTGCAAACAAACCACACGAAGGGCGTTTCTTCAGTATACTATTGATTCTCTAAAGATAAATCAGTTGAAACTCTTAATAATTCCTATAAATATATTTAATAGTTTAATAAAAGTCAAGTCCTTGCTATAGTTAATTATATGAATGCATGTTTTAACGTTCAGAGCAAGAGAGGGGGGAATGTGCAAGATATTTTGTAGTCGTTGTGGTGGGACGCGAAGAGTGTAATTAATATTAAGTTTATGTTTGTGGAAATGTTGATGGAGCAGATTTTTATCTGAAACTCGTCTATTGCACAATCATATTTTTCTTCTTTTTTTTTCGTCTCTCGACGAATTTGGAAATGTGTGATTCAAGTTTGATTTCAAGTTATGACTGCTCGTTCCTACTCAACATGACTGGCAGATAATCAATCAGGTGGTACAGAACGAGTTGGTAGAGTGCGCCATTGGTAGTTTTGAGCCCTTCAAAACACCCGGACCTGATGGTATCTTTCCCATTCTTCCTGAATCGAGCCTAGAAGATATGAAAGTATACTTGATGAGAGTTTTTAAAGCTTGCTTAGCCTTATGTTATATTTCCATCAGCTGGAAAAAGGTCACATTAACCATTATGCTAAAGAACGGCAAAAAGTATCCAGTAGATCCCAAAGCCTTTCAACTAACTAGTCTCTCATCATTTCATTTAAACGTACTTGAAAGACTATGTGACCATTACACTAGAGAAAATGTACTTAAAGCGATACCCCGCCCTACATATGCTAGTGGGTGCATCGATTTTCTTGATTCAAAAGAGTTTATTTTAGGGGCTTTCTATTCTGATTTGACAAAATTACCTTTCATCGCATTGGAATCTCGAGGAGTGCCATTGGTCGTCGCGGACTGGCTAAGAACAATGCTAGCTAGCAGAGTTGTTCAAGCTAAAGCGAAAGGTCACACAGTGGTTACAGGCTACCCACAAGTTGGGTACGCCGCCGACGTAGCTATTCTGTTGAGAGGTAAGGCTGTAAATTTTCTTTGTAATAAACCATTAATATTTGCTCCAGAAGTGAAATATCTTGGTGTTATTTGGCTTTTTGCAATAGATGGGGTGAGACGTCAGCAGATGTTTTTGCAAAGAAAGCTCTGCTCTAACCCAATCTAACGGGATCTACTCAGTTTCTTGGAAAATCAAAACGTGAGTTTCTCACCCGCTTCCTGACCGGACACTGCAGGTTACACATATTCTACATGAAACTGGCAAACACGCCCCTCTGTAGAGAGTGTGAAATAGAAGACGAGACTGTAAGTCATATTGTTTGTAACTACACCAAATTCTCGCAAGGGAATCCATTTTCGGAATACAATGGCCCCAAATTTCGGATACAAGGAACATGTCCCTCTGTTCCGTATTAACGTTCATGAAAGCATTGGGCTGGTTTTCTGACCCTTAAATGAACGATCAACTGTGGAGATATGCAAAGGGCTCATTGGGACCTAATGCTGCGATAGCATTCACCCTTACGTAAAGCTACATACATCTTAAGGCTTTCTTGTAATATCGTGTGCTCAAGTCAATCTAAAATTGGATCATTTTATAAATTAAAAATTATCTTCATCATTTTTGAAAAATCGTAAAAACTCGAATTCTTAAAATATCTTAATGCATTTTTTTGTGATTTATAGATATATAGATCTTTTCCGAAAACTAAATCAGATGTAACTATTTTAATTCCGCTTTGAGACATTAAGATCTCAATTCATTTTCGCAATATTCATTTTTGAGCTCAATCTGAAATTGTAGCATTTACAAAAATTCGTAGAAAAGCAAAAAATATAAATAGTATTTAAATGAAATCGTTTTTTACAATCAGTTAGAATACCTTTGTGGATAGCTATTGTATAGCATTGTATATTTGACCCATATTTTCAAAATTAATCTAAAATTTCTCCTGATAACATTTCACTAACGGCATTTCACTTACTTTAGTATTTGTGATTTAGATTGTGCTATGACTTACCAAAACACCATACAAATAAATATGCATGAATGATTTGATATATAGCCATAAGATAAACGAATGTAATAATAAAAGCAGAATCATTTCAGTTCGTTTTTTAGTTTCGATTTGTTAAAGTAGATTTATTCGTTGTTTTCTCGAAAAGATGTACGTGATTTCTTCTGGAATTGACGGGATTTACGGGTAAGGTCTTTTAAAATCCAACCTTGAATTGGTAGAGGTAGCTGAGCCAGGAAGTTGCCGTTGAAGTAGAGAGGTTAGAGAAAATTAAATTATCGCGGTTCGATTGAAAACCAGCGGCGTCGCAACGCAATCGTTACCTGGGAGAAGCTATCGCGGCCAGTCGTGGAAAGCAAATCATCTCGGTCGCGAGATGAGAAAAGGGAATTGAAACGAAGACGTTGGTTTAATCTGATTTTGCCGATGCAGGAATAACGATTATGGTGTTGCGAGAGCGAACTAGGAAACGAACTCGACATCCTATCGATACGACCTTTTCGCTTATTTGCATGTAAATAGAAAAGAGTGTCGACGACTAAACGAGATTACTTACATAGAAAACTTGCTTTTGATAGTTCGCTAACTGGTATTACTCAAGTTTCCTTACTTTAAATACATTTTTCGAACCCAAAGAAGTTTAAAAAAGGATTCATCTCATGCGGTTATCACGTTGTCCTTAACCTTTTCAATGAGGAAACCGCATGTGCGTCATTGGTTAGTAAATTCAACGAGGATTAACATACTTTTCATGTTAACCAAGCGATGCAGTTACACAACAACGTGCACACAACGAGAGCAATCCATTGTGCACAAGCTAGCATAATCGTTTCGCTTGTATAGCACCATGATAGATTTAATCGAAAATGGAAATCGTCTTTAGCTTTCATTCGGTGTGTAGGTTACCGTTAAACTGTGTAATACGATATTCAATGAAATAACTACTTATTTCATAAAATTCCAATGGATGACAGTTAATAATAAAAAATATTTTATTTGGTACTTTAACTGGTTATTTTATAGAATATCGAGTTTTCTCTATTTAAAGTATGTAATTAATTATCACCACATATTTATAATCACAAGAATAAGGAAAACCTGTATTTAACTATGCGCAGCACCGTGTTAACATATTATTTAATATGTTATCATATTGTTTACTGGAATAACAATGGAAAAAAGTAAAGTGAAGCAAATACACCTTGAAGTAATCTTGTATTACACTTTACGATTCTACATAGAGGAAGAGATAAAATGTTTTCTGGGCAACTGCGAATTATGTCAGCAAATGAGGAAAGATTCATTAAGGGCCACTTTTACTACCTCTTGATAAATTTATCTAACAGTTAAAAACCGGCTCATAGCCAATGGGAGCGCATAAAATCGATATAACTACCGCTAGTTAGTTTAACTGTATTTTGGTAAAAGTGGACCTAACTAAATTAAACTCACCCAGATATTATTTATAGATTCATTTTGGCTTATCAAGGCCACTGTACGAAATTTGTTATTTTCAAACATATTGTATTTCTAAAATATTTTTACTTCTTGGAGCTCATAATATTCTGAAATCAGACAATGGTCGCGAATTTTGCAAAAACATGTTTAAAAGTTTTGGAGCTATGTGACAGACCTAAAAAATTGTGCATGGAAAATTGAGGCACAACCAAAGCTAAGGTAGCGCAAATAGAAATAAACAAGATGTGACGAACATGCTCAACACTTAGATGCACCAAAATGGCACAAACATATGACGTAAAGGCTTACAGTTTTTCCAATCCATGAAAAATCGCGTCTATCATTCAACAATCGGGCTATAATCTTAAATATTATGATTACTTATAAGCTGATATTTGGTGTACATCCAAAAGTTGGTTAAACAAAGTCTTCATTGCCGATTTCGTAATTATCCGATATAGGATAATTACGGGATGACGATGATTTAAACAAACTTTTGGCAAACATTTATAACACATTCATAACACATTTTTGACCAAATGTTTATTGGCATGTTTTTCCTATTTTATCGAATACTACCGCCCCTGAAATATGTACATGTCGTTCATTAACACCCTGTATAACGACTTCAAGATCGAAGAGAAAGATAAAGAAAATGGCTAAAGAGAAGATAATAATAATAATAATAGAGAAGGAACTAAAGAAACTAAATATGTAATTTGTGAAAAATAAGATGAAGATTATTTCAGATGGAAATTATCCATCAGCTGCTATTGGTTTAATCGTTCGAGTAAAAGTTCCTGAGGTAGATTGGGGAAAAGAAGATCTTAGATCTACACTTGTAATTGTAATACAGTTCATGCTGAAAATGGTGATGGAAAACATACGTATCTCCTGATGAAGTTTTTTTCCAACAGTGGCAACTGTCATATCAACCGATAAAGGTTAAGGATTTAAAAGATGTGCTTATATAAAAAATTGTTTATGCAAAAAAAGTAATTTATTGTGTTATAATGTATCCTGTACCATTTTTATCTCCAACTTTCAATATTTTCTTCTTAGCAATTAAAGAATTTCTAAAATGTACGGACTACCTAAAATCCACAAAACCAACATACCGATAGCCCGATTATTTCAAGTATTAACTTCAGCTTTAGTAAGAAAATAGCTGATAGAAAAGATCAATGAAAACGAACTTCCAGAGAAATGCTTTATGATATACACCAACGGAGTTTGGAGTTTGTCAAACACTACACACAGCTTTAACTGATAGGGTTATTCTTAGGGGAGATATGTGCTGGACGTTATGTTCATTACGGGCACATAAAACGCACGTTGTTATATCAACAATGTTCTAGAACTGATGTTAGAACCTTTTATGCAGACGTTGAAGAATACCACTGTCCAACAGAATAATGCAAGACCCCATACTCCATATGGTTAGAAAAAGTTTTCTGAAGCAGGTTGGATTGCAGATTTTGCCTTGGTCTACACGGTCACCGGATTTGTCGTCCATTGAACATGTCTGGGATATGACGGATGCCAGTTCATCAGAAATTGTTGGTTTGTTGGCATCGAAGCATCCAAATGATTTCTTAGAATTGCATAATGATGCAAAGAATGTTTTATCGGAGGTTTGGAAGGCTGGACAAACTGCGACTGGTTGTAGAAGTGGATGAAAATAATATTTTACATGAAAACCCATATGATTTAGAAAAGTGTTGTCGGATTAAAGAAAAGGCTTTAAAGATTAGAAAATTCTGTGCTTTAACTCTTTTAGATCAACGATTTCAATTCTACACCGTGGAAAGAGATAGTTGGATCACTGATAAATGGAAATATTCGCCCCTATCTAGTTTAATTTTTTAACGTTTTTGTTACTATATTCTGTTAACTAATAAACTTAACAATAAACAGTATTTATAACATTAAAAGTTACATACAAATTTGTTGCTTATGATGGTAAGTAGAAAAGGTCCAATTTTTTCAACCTTTTGATTACTCGCTGTTAACGGCGAGTTAACTCATTGGCGAAAATGTGTGGGTGATTATTTAATCTAGTGAAGTAGTCAGAACTCCGGTAAGCCATTACTTCTTCCTCTATTGGCATTTGAAGGTCCTCATGGATGATATTAGTCACATACCGTGATGCCTGACAGATATGGCGGAGTACCTTAAACTGAAATCGTTGTAGTTGCACGATATTTTCCTGACATAATTTTCCATAGGTAGCGGAATATTGTTGACCTTAACTCCATCATGTTCCTCTTCTCATTGTAAACATAATGTGCGTGGACTTTGCACTATTATCACTATTTTCAACACTTATTTTCGTAGAGATGTTCGTTTCGAAGAGATGTTTCTAGCCATTTCTCTAGCAGATGTAGATGATGCTGAAGTTGTTGGGTAGCTATTACTGGTTCAATATTAGTGGTCATAACTACAGTATCATAAGAGTAGGTGCCAATGTCCGTTGTACTGCTAACTGGAATGTCTGATGTATACAGTAAATATAAAGTCAGTCCTATCACACTTCCTTGTGGAACTCCGGCTTGTATAGGTAGTAGGGTTGCGTATACCTCTTCTTGCCGTACCAAAAGTAACGATTTTTTAGGTATGAATCCAAGACAATAGCTATGCTATGCGGTAGCCACATTTTTATTTTTGCTAACAAGCCATCATCCCAGACCTTGTCAAAAGCCTCAGAGACGTGCAAAAAGGCAACAGTACAATATTTCTTGTTCTCCAGGGCATCCCTTGCAATCTATACGACCCTGTGAACCTGTTCTATTATGTCATGTTGAGATCTAAAGCCAAACTGATGATCTGGTATCAGCCTCCTCTTTGATAAAATTTCCTGGAGTCTAACCAGTAGAACCTTCTCAAATACCTTCGACAGTATTGGGAAAAGACTGATAAGTCTATATGATGTCACGTTACATGGATGACGCTTAGGTATCGTAGTTATTTGCGTCGGTAAGTAGCCCAATCTGATTATGACGTTGAAAATATACAAAGTCAATGTCATTCCTTCATCAGGAAGTTGCTTCAAAACTTCGTTTGTGATCAAGATCGTAACCAAGAGATTTCTTTGATTTCTGTCTATTAATAGTGTCTCTGATATCTGACAAGCTTAATTTCCTGATTGGAAGATCCATCTGATAGGGAGCTGCTAGTGCCTGATAGAGCTGCTGTATAAATTCATCGTATTCACCTGATGCTCTAAAATTTAGGTGTTCAGATGTTCAGCAGAGGCCGCCCTTTCGTCTTCCTTTCTTGCCCAAGTACCGTCATTCGTCCTAACAGCTGTTTTCGAGAATTGTTTCTGTTTTAGTGTTTGGGTTATTGTCCATAAAGAATAATTTTTGTCTGCTGTGTGGGATAGATTTTTTAGAAAGTTTTCGGTGGTCCAGTTTTCATATTTTTGTAATACTTCTTTTAGTTGTTATGAAGGTTTATTTAGTTTAGTTTTATCTCGTAGGTTATAGGTAATTTGCCAGATTTTTCTGAGATTTCTTTTCTCTTTGATGTATGATGAATATTTCCCGAGGACAAATGTCAGGTGTAGTAATAGATAACATTTGTGGTGTAAATTTCCATGCAGTTTTGTTACTGTTATGTGTTGCACCACTTCTTCGACGTCGTTACCAGTCTTAAGAGGGGGATTCAGTTTTATGACCTCAGAAATTGTATGCTTAAAGATAGACGGGTTGGTTTTTGTATTAGTTAATGTTGGTGGTTTGAGATTCCTTTAATAACATAAAAATACAAAAAATCAGGTACTTTATTTAGGTCTGGGTCAGGGCCGTAGTCAAGGCCAACATGTTGGCGTCCTGTAGAAAGAGTATGCAGTTTATTTTCCAAGACAGCTTTGTAGAGATATTTTTCTCTGGGGACATGAGTCTTGATCCCCAAGTATTGTATTTTGAGTTATAATTACCTGCAGCTATGAAGTATATATACAAGTACGTAAGGTAATTCACGTTTTTTGGTGTGGTGGCTTAATAGCAACAATCGTATTCATCAGAGTCCTAATTTCGTAAATATCTTCGTTATTTGACATGTTTTGCACTTCTACGTTGAGTAAAGGTAAGCGTTTTTTGTATTTTTTGATGTTTAAAACCGGATAACGACGAGTTTCAAGACCAGTGCAGTGGTGAATTGAAAGGTATGATACTGGATCTTCTTATCATTATGAGCTTTAATGATTTTTGAAAAATCATCTGACGTGTTTATTTAAAAAAGATAGATCTCTTAACTTTGAGATAAATGGTGCTATAATTCAAAGTGTAGAAACGGTCAACTATCTCGGTGTATTTATTAATAAATCCATGACCATGACTAAACATTGAGGTGGTAACAAATAAGTCGACGTTCATGTATAACTTACTTTTAAGGTTGATGTCTGTTGAAGAAAATGTAGGCAAAGTGGAACATACACTGTTTGTGTGTGAAAAATTTAGTAGTGAAAGAAAATGTGGTCGGTTATTAAACTGTGATAACATAATTAAAGTGATCTTAGATTAGAAGATTTATAGAATATTGTGAAAATGGTGACAGTAATAATGCAGTTTAAAGATAGCCATGAAAGGCTCTTAGACAGAATTGAAAATAGTGAGAATGAGACTTTTGATACTACATAAAATTTGTATATTCCCCAAAGTAATGCGTTGAGGGGTGGTTGGGGGGTTGAGGGGTGAAAGAGAGGAGGAAGGGTTTTAGAATGTCAGAGCTCTCCTCAACCCGTCACTATCTAACCATATGATATGTTCGGTGTCTGTTTACATATTTCCTAATCCCCTCTATAATAAAAAATGGATATACTAAATATCCTGAAAATCTGGTTTAACTTCCACACTATCCATGCCACTCACTACTAACTTTTTCTTGAAAAATGTTACTTTTGTTTTGCTTTTTTCAACTCAACTTTCATCGTTTCTTACTTGATAATAAATCGTTATTTTACTTGCGTCTCAAAATTGTAAGTCTTAATGGCTAGTGTGTTTCATGTGAAAGCCAATTTTTTTAAAATAAGCTTCAAAATTTTGTTAAAATTAGTACGAAGCTTAAAAATGGTGGATCCGCCGGAAAATGTTCTTTATAAAGAGAATAAATTTGCGACGACCTGAAGAACTTAAACGTTGTCATTTATCGCATTGTCGTGAGGTAATGTTTCGCTGGAGCCGCTCCCCCGTGAAATAAATGCCCCCTAACACACTAGTAGTCCCAAGAAGTTAAACGCAGCAATTTGTTGCTTCGTCGTTGAGTAATGTGTTGTAGAGGCGGCTACAAATATTCTAACATTACAGGGAATGGTGCTTAAAATTTTGACGTGAAAATAGAAACCATACGCGTTTATCCATTCAACATAATGGTTTCTTAGGGGTCGTTTAATTAATTTTTTTTATTTGTTTTAGGTTGAATTCAAAACAAATCGGGATTCGCGGTACTCAATAAAACCTGAGGGCGTAGAATTGGTGGGAATCGAAGAGAACTTTTTGTGGTGACGGTGCGAAATTGGTTTTGCCACTCGGTGTCCTCGACGCGCGTCCGGTTCGTAATTAAGCACAATGTCGAGGGCATTTCCGCGCCCCCGAGTGACACGTTCGTGTGATGGAGTGGACGTGAACGCGAAACCAGGAAAAATAATAATCAATTCCTGGCCAGAATTCCTGGTGGTTTGTAAAGAAAAAACTTGATGGTAGCCCTTGTTTACAAAATTTCACCAAAACGTTCTCTTTATCACACCGCCATGGTGTAATTGGGTTCTGTGAGATATAAAGCACCTGCGTGATGTTGTATTAGTCGTTTTTTTATTAATTTACCAAATAAAAGTAGATTTATGACATCCAAGTTTGATTAAGGTTTTCCTTCTGGATTAATGTTTCGTTGATGAGATTTTAACGTTGAGTGCATATACACGTTTTTATCTTTATACCAATATAAACATGTTTTTGTCACGTAAATTAATATTTTTTTAATAAAACGTTGTTTAACCAAGAAATTTTCTGTTATTATAGCTTTCAACAGTTTTTGATAAACGTAAACAAATGGAAAATTATCGAGAAACAATTTCAAATTTAATTGCTAATTTTAATCCTGGCGCTTCTATAATCCAAATAATGTTTGTTTGCGATATTGGGATATTTTGTTAGCAATTTAGATTATTAATAATCGATCTGATTTATTTTTATGCTTGTTTTGCTATATACGGTAAACGTTAACATCAAAAATATTATTAATTCAACATATTTTATTTAAAGAAGTTTATTGTTAATTTAAATTTTTTGTAAAAACAGAGTAAACTACCAAAATATTTAACCGCGTCCAGATTTGTTTGAATTATTTTTATTATTTTTGCCGCTCAACTAGTTGGCTTTGGTTTTACGATCTTCACACGTTGGTTATGTTGTAGAAGTATTGCTGGTCATTTTATACTACGGATTGTCGATGAAAGAGGAATTAAAAGATTTTGGCTGAATGTTACTGCAATTAAGTAGATTGGGTTGAATTAAGGGGGGTTTTCAATGACACACTACGCAAAATTTTCAGAATTAGGCAGTTTTAGACTACTATGTTGGTAGTTGCCATTGGTGAAGACAAATCCGTTATTGATTGTAATGTTTTTTATGTAAACCATTATCTTTTATTATCTTCATGCTATACTAAGTAACATTTTTATGGTTCTGAGAAAAACATATATATTTTCTGATATATTTTCCAATTTAAAGAGTGTTCACGACGTTTTGTGTTACTAATTGCATATACCAATACATGTTATCATAACAAAACTTTATTTTTTTGTAGTTCCTATGAAAAAAATAAAATGATGAAACTGCACGTTTCTGCCATTAACTGCAAGATGTTTAAATTTTGTTTTAAATTTTTTAAATTTTGTAAAATGTTTTAAACAATTTGTTGTTATCTCGAACTTTTTGAAATAGAAAATATCTTTGGAAAAAATTTCATTTATCATAAATTTCTGGTTAACACTTGAGGCAATAATTTCTCTGTAAGGATGAAGGGCTATACTTTCTCGTGCTTCTTAAGATATTTTTGACCATACTAAAATAGTGATCGTTCGGGAGAAAAGAATTGCCTCTTATGGGGAAACTTATGGGGGAGTTTTGCACTTAGAAGTAGAGTTCTTGAGCGATATGTAAAAATTTGTTGCTCGTTGTTTATGAATCATCAATTCAGCAATCGTCGCACGCTTGGCATGTTCTCTTAAAGTTGCACTTTTTATTTTCATATTACGTTCTTCATACTTGTAGCATGTATTTATTTGAGAATAGCCAATATGTAGATGGTTGTAATGGTCATAAAAATATTTAACTATAGCGGATACGAGTATTTTTATGGGAAGAGGTAGAAAGCGAAGAATAGTATTTACTTTGATATTACTTCCCCTCTTATCACGAGAAGTAAAATTTTGTTGAAGCAAGGATTTTAAACGTTTAACTCTTTTCAGTCCAATTCCATGTAAATTAGCAAAGGCGATTTAGCACACTTTGCGTTTTTGTCCATCAACATGAATGTAGTGGAAAAACGAACAACTTTTTTATCCCTGCATTATTGAGTTTTTCATTCTTATTCCTTGTAATGTAAATATCGTTTTCCTTCAACTTCAGCATGTTTTATAATATTTCGAGTATAACAGTCGAGATTCTTAACTATTCTTTTCCCTTTTTTAGAAATCATGTTTTAAGTATCACTTAGTGAAGATTTACTTTCTATATCAACCTCATATCAACGTCTACTTTAATTGTAATTTGCTGATTTAGTCTCTCTCAATATATTCAAACGAAACATAGGTATTGTATTTAAAATAACAAAGTTGGTTGCCATTGCAGCGAAACAAGAAATAATGCAAACAAACAAATATCGACTGAAAATGCGCCACCATTAATAAAGAAACTTTTTTCTTTAAAACCATGAATGGTCAAGTTATTTGCTACATTTCAGACATTTGCCACACCCCGTATAATAGTATAGCAAGGCCAATTGCAATGTGTGTAGTGAGCTCAAGCAGACGCGTAATTGTTAGCCGTTAAAGAAACACTTCGTTGCAGAAAGGGACTATCTAACGATACTACTAAGTTTCTACAGCAAACGAAATATCCTCTAACCACAATAAATGTTAGAGATTTATGAATCATACTTCCTTTCTAAACCCAACGATAGACATACAATAAGATAGTACGAACCTACACTTATCTCAAAATTGTCAAAAATGTTACTTAGCCCTTTTCCAAAATAAACGATTCAATTACAATAAAAACGAAAAACTCCAAGAATTCGTCAGTTTTAGTTTGTAAGTTGGTAATAATCAATGATAGACACGAATTTTTTTATGGATAATAATTTACGAGAGGATAATTAATGTTTTTTATGTCAATCGTTTCCTGCCATCATCTTCAGGATTTTTGGACAATTTGTTACCTATAACTATAATAGGAATATAAAACTCTAAGAATTCGTCAGTTTTAATTCGATAAGCTGGTAATAATCAATAGTGGAGACAAACTTTCTATGGATAATAATTCACGAGACGATTATTAATGGTTTTTATGTAAATCGTTTTTCTTTCATCATCTTCAGGCTATAACGTATTATCCATAATTATAATGAAAGTGTGAGACTCTAAGAATTCGTCAGTTTTAATGTCTTAGGCTGGTAATAACCAATGGTGGAGACAAACCTCCTATTGATAGTTTTTCACGAGACTATTATTAATGGTTTTTATGTAAATCGTTTTTCTTCCATCATCTTTAGACTATAACTTATTGCTTATAATTGTAATAAAAAATTAAAACTTGAAGAATTCGTCAGTTTTAGTTATCTATGTTGGTAATAAGCAACGCTGAAGCCAAATCTTTTATGGATAATTATTTATGAGACGATTATTAATGGTCTTTATGTAAACCGTTTTCATCCATTATCTTTAGGCAAAAACCTATTACCGATAATTGTAATGAAAACGTGAAGCTATGAGTTTTAGATGGTTATTTAGTTTTAGATTATGAGTTTTAGTTTTAGATGGTTAGGTTAGTAATAACCAAACGTGGAGACAAACCTTCTATGAATAATAACACTAGTTTACAAGAAAAATCTCAAAGACTGTAATATTTTTTTTATAATTTAGAATGTTGTGCTGATTCTGAATCTGTCTTCAGTTTTTCGCCATCACGTTCAGTTATCCAGTCATGTTCAGTATATTTGATATTCGGCATAATGTGCTTCTGCTATATGGACATGAAAGCGGAGATCCAGACGAACATTTCAAGATATTACCGGCATAAATCGGACTTCTCGTTATTTTGCTACAGCCTAAAACAACTCAACAAAATCTACTTTTTTGACATTTTTCCCTTTTTCTTTTCACTTAATCGCACCGTAACAAAAAATAGTTATATATGAACAAAAAAGTTAGCTATTCTATCTTGTAGAACAATTTAATCCTCTAAATTTTGATGCATTGGACATCATCATCGACTGTATTTTACCAAAGATATCGTTCATTTACGACAATCGTGCAAAATTTCATCTTTTGCCATTTTCTTCTCGAACGATTCTGTAGATTTAAAAGTAATTGCCGCAGTAAACAAATTTACTAACTTCTACTTTTTAAGTATCGACTCACCTATGACTTTCAGGTAACTACGGTTACAGGCTTACAAGGCGATTTTACAAAATATTGCAGTTTTCTTTGTTTGAGGGAAGCTGAGCGAGAGAGCATCGCTATGTGCGCAAAGATGGGCCTTCTAGACTACATTACGGTGCTGATGCTTTCAATTTATTAAATAAACCTCTGGTGAGACCAGCATCTGTCACATTGCTTCCACTACACATCAAACTGGATTTGATGAAAAACTTTGCGAACACATTGATTCCATAAGGCCCAGTATTTAAATATCTCACTCAGCTCTTTCCACAAATATCCTACTCTTAGTACGCTAAACTAAAAGAAGGTATATTTGTTGGCCATCAAATAGGAAAATTAATAAATGACAACGAATTAATGTCAACGTTGGCAACAAAAGAAGCAACACGTGGATTAGATTTTTAGAAAACCATAAGGACGAGAATTCTCGCGAATTATCTATTTTCCCCATTTGCACGTAGATTTCTTTCCATGCAATCTTGGAGCGGAAAGTGACAAACAAGGCGAGCGGTTCCATCAAGGTTTAATGACATTGGAAATATGATATCAAGGTTATTGGGACGCAGGGATGATGGGAGATTATCTCTGGAGTGTTATTAGAGAAATCGACCCAAAACAAACAGACAAAAAAATTGTCGAAAAATAATCATATTCCGCACTATACTAACAATAAGTAAAGTAGTATAGTAGTACATTAAATATAAAATTAAATTCCATAAATGTATATGAGATAAATTAACATCACATATGATTAATATGATAAATCAATCAATATATGAGAGTATTGTTAATGTTTTTTACGTAAACCGTATCCCACCATTATTTTCAGGCTATCCTTCCCTCATCTATTTTATTTTGATGAGTTTAGCTTGAGTTTAAAACATGATATCTGAATAGTGAATTGAGATATTCAAATATGATTTTGTGCGAGATTGTTATTTTTCTACAGTTTTCTACATATGTGTGTATAAATAGACACACATATAATAATAACGAAACCATATAGTTAATAAAATGCATTTATATATAAATATATATATATATATATATATATATATATATATATATATGTGTTTTGGTTGATCCGAGGTATCATCCGTTCATCTTCTTGGTTGTTCTCTGTGGACAGGGGCAGACGTTTCGCCAAGATCTCACTTGGCATCTTCAGTGCTTTGTCGTAGTCTCCTGTTGACAGACTCTGAGACTCTGAGTCTGTCTTAGAGTCTCCCCTGTCCACAGGGAACAACCAAGAAGTGAACGGATGATACCTCGGATCAACCAAAACACATACTTTTCCATCCGCGAAGCATTACGAATTACCATATATATATATCTGCTTTCTCGTGCATGTTCACATTTACGCACAGCTCTGGTAGTAACCAATGGTGAAAACAAATCTTTAATTGATAATAATTAACCAGACGATTATTAATGGCTTTTATGTAAACCGTATCCTTCCATCATCTTTAGGCTAAAATTTATTACGTATAATTGTAATGAAAATGTGAAACTCTTAAGAATTCGTCAGTTTCAGTATGCTAGTTGATTATTGTGAGTAATCAACGGCGGAGACAAATCTTTTAAAAATTGTTTATTATAAACCTTAAAAACAAAATCTATAACCAGTGCCGACTCATCTTGTGTGGTAATTTGATGATGTCGAGCCATTAAATACGAAAACTTAAAAATTGATTTTGGTTCTAAAATTGAGGATGTCAAAAATTAAAAGTCATGTAGTAAGATATTGTTGATAAAAAATGTTCATTATAGACCTTCATCTTTAAGCTATAATTCATTAACTAAGAATAAAGCTTTAAGAATTCGTCAGATTTAGTTTGTAAGTCTGGTAATAATGAATGGTGCACTGAACGAAACAAGTTGGATAGATCACCTAAATTTTAGGCGACTTACCTAAAGTTCGTGGTTAAATATTAGCCAACTAAATAAAATGTTTATTACAGCTACTTCATATTAGTTAAATATCGAACTAGTGAATTCAACTACTTATACCTATAAAGTGGTTACTTTAAAGTATTTTATTATAAATATCAAGGATAGTAAGTATTTGCTTTATCTACTGTTATCGGTAAAACCACTTAGTCTGTTGCCGATTTAACTAAATATTATCGGTATCTTAATTACTTTTTTTCTTAATATTAGAGTATGTATCTAATAAAACAGTTCTTTTAATGCATAATAATAAATATTTTATAGAAAAAACTTATTTATTTTAACTACTCTTTTCAGTTAAAACAGCTAATTAATCTAGTACTTAATAGTTAACGTAAAGAATTATTGTTGTAATTACATCTTCTTTTTTAGATTTTATATCCAGGCCTCTCTAGATAATTTTACTATACATAAAATAGTTAATATAGCTAAATATATTTTGGTATTAGGTATAGGTAAATAAATAATAAACATTTTATTCAAATAAAAATAAATGTATTAAAACTCAAAATAAATACATACACAATTAGGTACTTAAGAAGGAGGTTTTGGTTTTACAGCTAATGAACCATCTTGAAGAATAATGATATTTGTTGGTAGATGAGTAACATCTTTGGAATTGACAATAAATTGTCTCCATGGAGACAACTCTTATATGGGTAATGATTTATGCCGACCAAATTATTTCATTCACTGTAATAGCATTAGAAACGTGAAATTCTGAAAAACTATCAATTATTATTAGGTTGGTAATAATCAATTATAGGGACAAATATTTCATGCATTATAATTTTTGGGTTGAAAGTTTTTATAAGTTTTTTTTATGAAAGTTTTTCGTTCAAACTGTTTCAATAATCTATCATCTTGTCGACGTAACTTATTACCTACAAGAGTGTTAACAATATAAATCTCTGTTTATTAACATCAATCATATTTTGATTTGTGGGTTGGTAATAACCAATTTTGGGACAAATCTTTTAATGTCAATAATTTCTGACTTGACCATTATTATTTTTTTGATCTAACCTGTTTCACTGCATCATTCTCAGTTTTTAATTTATTTTTAGATACATAATAACTCTGCTAAATGTACTAATTTTTAAAAGTTTTTTAAACAAATATTTGCATCCATCGTGTACACGCATGGTATTTAAATGATACCAAAAGACTATAGAATTTTAAATGTTAAGAGGAAATAATTAAATAAATATGTAATTGTTTTGATACTAATTTTCTTAGTACATTTCAACGTTTCCAGGATTACAACATATCACAACATCTAATTCAATGTCAAAGCTCAGAATGGTAAAGCTGAGTCTGACAGAATCGGCAATTTTCATCAGTGCACACAAACATCAATCCATAATTTAGATCTTTGCAATAACGAACCGGGGAGGGGTGGGTGGAGAACGAGGCGATTGAAATGCACGGTGTGCGCCTAATTGTTTCATTTCGCTGATTTAGTGGCGTGTGTTATTGCAGTTCTCCGTACGGTGATCGATACTTCCCGAATTTCCTAATATTACCGAGAATAACGGCGCTAATTAGCCGATTAATCACTCATTGGAATGTTTCCAGTAGATGGCTGAATTTAGTCAAACTTTCTAGGAACATCCACAACGTCCTGTGGTAACCATTGCAGCATCACGTGGTTTTAATGATTTTGACTGGTTTTATTATTATAGCTTCGTAGTTATTAAATTCTTATCTAACAACTTTTTTTCAGGTAGACGCTTAACTCGGTAAATATAATAGATATTTACTGATATTTCCGAAGGTTGTTATCGTGAAAATGATGTGGTCATAAATTACTCGCTTCAGCTTAACACTAATAACACACTGAAGTTGTCGTCACGTAATTAATAATAACGAATTTCGTAATTTAAAAACAATCTAAAATAAAAAAGTAACATGCAAGTTAACCGAAAATTTTCATACTTGGCACCAATTCAATTCAGCTGACGTGCCAATTATTCTTAATGGCCAAAACTACACGCTAACACGTATCTATACTCTTTCCCCTTGTTATGGGTGTTTCCCTCAAACCTGACGCCAGCGTTTATATTGCACAATTGATCGAACGAAATTTCGAAGTTGCTCTTGGTTACCGGTTGCTATTGATGACGAGACGTTGTTAAAAAAAATAGACAGAACGGAATTGAAAGCTCTCATTTTTTGCAGAGCTTTCGGTTTTTTAGCTGTGTCCTCGCCTTTCATTGCCTAAACAATGGGCGATAAAAAGAAAGAGGATGAAATAGACTTTCGTCTTGAGTTTATGAATAATTACCTGACTAAATCGATGAAACTCAAACAAGATAAATGGAACAAAATGTTTCAAGATGCAGATAGTAAGGTAAGTTAACTAATTTTAAGCTTATATCACTGCAATAAAACCACGATATAACGGATATCTTATTGAAACATTAATGTTAATAATCATACATAAAATCCAACTGCAGTTATTTCCCACCTTGTTATACTATACGATGTATAAATAAAGGACTTAATACAATTGTTTATAGTTCTTGAACAACCGCTATTCGTGATTTTAGTGTACAGGTGTCCTATGAAAACTGCAAAGTACATATGTGATATTAACTAATGAAATGCTCAGGGAGCGGTCGAGTTAGAATATTGAAATTTATACTATATATAATATAATTATAATATAATAATGTATACGTTTTCTTAAAACGGTTACAAACGTTATGGTTCTATTTCATGCTTATAGATAAACATGGGGTATATCCCGAGTAGTATATATCAAGAACTTAATAGATATGTTAAGTTATAAGTGGTTAATGAGGAGAAAACCTACTTCTATATTAATTCTTCTTTCTTGGAGTCTAAGGTATCGGAGTCGGTATTTGGTTCCGGGTCTATCCCGAGATTTCAAAAATTTTATAGCGGGATTTTAAATGTCTCCACATTGAGAAAAAATTAAAATATTTGGAACGATTTTTTTTCTTTAAAAGCAACTTAGAGAACTTGGAAAAACTTAGTAGTATCAAGTTTTCAAGAAATATTTCTAGGCTTTTGGTAGTATTTCAATTTTTTCAAAGGCAACATCAAGTCTTCTGGAAGCATTTCAATTTTTAGAGGCAGTATCAAGTGTTCTGGAAGCATTTCAAGCCTTCTAGATACATTATCTAGTCCTATGGAAGCAATACAGGTCTTCTGGAAACACTTCAAGTGTTTTGGTATGAGTACCAAGTCTTCCAGAGGAAGTATCGAATCTTCTGAAAGCAGTTCAACTCTGCTGGATGTATATCATCTTCTGGAAGGAGAATCGAGTCTTCTGGAAGTATTTCAAGTCATCCAGAGGCAATCAAGTCTTCTGGAAGCATTGAAAGTCTTTTAGAAGCAGTATCAAGATCATCAGAGAAAGTATCGAGTCGTCGAGAAGCAGTTCAAGTTTTCTGAAAGCATTTCAACTCTTCTAGAAGCAATATCAATTCTTCTACAACCATTTAAGTTTTCTGGATGCATTTCAATTTATTTGGAATCACTATTAAGCCTTACAGAGACAAAATCAAGTCTGCTGAAAGCATTTCTAATCTTCTGCAAGCATTTCTAGTCTTCTAGAAGGAGCATCAAGTCTTTTAGAAACATTTCAGGTCTTCCAGAGGCAATATCAACCCTTCTAGAAGGAGTACTAAGTTGTGTGGAAACATTTTCAGTATTCCAGAGGCAATAGCAAGCTGCTACCTTGCTATTGCAAGTTCTTTGGAAGCATTTCAAATCTTTAGGGAGAGTACAAGTCTTCTGGGAGCATTTCAACTGTTTTAGAACCAGTACCAACTCTTCCAGAGGAAGTAGCGAGTCTACTGGAAGTATTTCAAGTTTTTTTAAAACAGTACCAAGCCTTCCTAAGAAAGTATCGAATCTTCTGGAAACATGTTAAAACTTCTGGAACCAGCTTGTTTAAGTCTTCTGGAGGCATTTCAAGTATTTTGGAAGCAGTACCAAGTCTGCAGAAGAATTATCGAGTCTACTGGAAGCAGTACAAGTCTCCTACAACCATTTCAAGTCTCCTTGAAGCAGTACCAAGTCTTCCTGAAGTATCTAATTTTATGGAAACATTTCAAGTCTTCTGGAAGGAGTATCAAACCTTCTGGAAACATTTCTAGTCTTCCAGAAGAAATACCAAATTTTCTAGAACAATTCCAAGTCTACTGGAAGCATTTCAAGTCTTCTGGAAGCATTATCAAGTCTTTTAGAACAGTTTCAAGTCTACTGGAAGCATTTCAAGTCTTCTGGAAGCAGTTCAAGTTTACTGAAAACCTTTCAAGTCTTCTAGGAAGAGCATCAAGTATTTTGGAAGGATATCAAATCCTCTGGAAAGCGCATCAAATCATCTGGATGCATTCCAAGTCTTCCAGAAGCAATATCAAGTCTTCTGGAAGCAGTGCAGGTCTTCTGGAAGCAGCATCAAGTCTTTCAGAGGAAGTATCGAGTTTACTAGAAACAGTTTAAGACTTCTGGAAGCATATGGAATAAAGTACCCAGTTTTGGCAGAGACAATATCAGTGTTTCGGAATCAGTACCAACTCTTCTAGAGGAAGTAGCAAGTCTACTGGAAGTATTTCAAATCTTTTTGAAGCAACTGTAAACATGTTAGGACTTCTGGAGAGAGTATCAAGCCTTGTGGAAGCATTTCAAATTTTTCAGAGGCAATATCAAGTCATCTAGAACCATTTCAAATCTTCTGGAAGCATTTCATCTCATTTGGAAGTATCACTAAAGTAAGAAACACATTAACACTAAAGTAAGAAAACCCAATGTACGTTTTTAAATGTTCTTTTGCAAACGTATTTTGATTTTGGGACAATTTTTGGGAATATCAGCCCTAGTATCGGAATTTAGAACTTAGTCCCAAATATCGAAAACATTTTTGGTCTCAGAAATTGGATACCCTATTGGAGTCTCTTGATCTCCCAAAAAGTCGAACAAATTGTAGTACCACAAAATCACCTGTGCCATTCCCAGAATGGCGAGACGCTTCGACTTCTTTTCTCTGTTATAATTAGTCCTGAACGCATTTAACATCTGATCAACAACATCTTTATCGCTGTTGTTATCTATTAATCTATGCTTACCTAATATCTTTCTTCAATCTATCGTGGTGCACACAAGGTGATTTAATTTGCTAAAAACTTTCTCCAGAACATTAGCTCTTAATACGGCTAGTTGGTCCACTAATGCTCTAATATCTAACTGTATGGTCCTTTAATTTCTATTAAGAGGTTTAGATGATATGAGTCCTACAGGATTTTGATAAGTTCTCTGAGGCACTAACTTAAGTCAAGAAGGTGATGGGGAAATCACGTAAAGTTGTTTTCTTTTATATATGTAGTGCTGTGAGACCAATCAAGGCGTCAAAATCAGCCGTTAGATATCATTGTATCCGTTGTATTAATACATGGTAACCGCTATGTGCTGGCAGTGGTCTGATTATTGTCCCGTAGGCTTGGGATTTTCGTATATACGAATAAATTCTTCCAGTAATTCCCGGTCGGCCTTTTTCAGATCGCTTGCCATGATGGAACACTACAGGTTGACTCCCGAAAGCCGACCAGCTCTTGCTCAAGTTTGCATGATTCAAATTAATCTAAAACTATCTTACAAATGCTAAAGCGTACTTGTACAAACAAATTAATGGTCCATGCTTATCCAGTTTGTAGTTACTTCTATAGCCACCATTAGATATCATGCAAAATATAGCGATGTTTCTTATAATTACGTCTTATAAAGAGTGTTAAAAAATGTTTACTATATTTAATCGCAAAGAACTTTTGAATGAAACACCGTTTGATTACTTTATTAAATAGATAATTTAATTTTCTACAAGCCTTCAGCACATGTCTTTATATTTATCAGTTATTATCAGCTTTTATCACGTCTTTCAGATAATGCGAAATTAATCGAAATTTTTTTTTATTAGTAATAATGTATCGTTTCTTAATATCATTTGCGTACTTTCCCATTTACATGGACCCTGCACGATGATGAACTAAACATTAATAAATGATTAATAAATGAATGTGTTTGCCGTATCTTCTAGAAACTTTTTATGAATTTCCTCGACAACGAAAATATACCAATGTTGGTAATGTATATGGCATCATCGGGTCTTTTAACACCATCATATACATATCCGGCAAATATAAAAAGCAAAGCTAGTTATTTCATTCGAAGAGTTCCTGAAGTTCTAACTGCTGAAAATATGAAACAAGTTCTAATTATCGGAGATTATTCTTACAAATCGGTGGAAGAACTTTCAATTTTGACTGAAGATATTTTCGTACCCTTACTAAGTAATCCTAAGAATCATGTGGGATGGCCTAAAGTTGTAGCAAAAGATGTCCAAGCTCATATAGAAATGTTCAAAAATACGGTTTATCAAGTAAGTCAAATTTAAGATTAAATCATGAATAACATTAATCATATATAATTTATTTTTAGTTACGCGGTGCACTTAAAAGTCAACCTCTTTTACCATTACCACCTGGAACGAATCAAATATTTGATGTGGTGAATAGATTCACCGAAAGTGATGGAGCTGATTATGACCTTCATATAAAAGCAGCTATAGAGAACGCTGTAATAATTTGGTTTAATATTTGCTCGGATGTATTAAAACAAAATTCAAGATTAGCTTTTGCTGGTGGTGAAAATCCAACTCCAATGAGAGAGGTTGAATTCTGGAATTTTCGATTAAAAAGTCTTGAATGTATTTATGACCAATTAAGAGATCCTCGTGTTAAACAAATGATACATTATTTGGAACTAACCGAAAGCTCTTATTTATCGTGCTTTAAATCGACATTTAAAAATGTCGTAGCCGCAATTTTAGAAGCTAGAGATATTTGTTTGTATATGAAACCGATGATCAAGCATTTTTTAGCAATGGAAGAAGATTTTCTTGAAAATGACAAACACATTAAGCCACTCTGCCACGTTCTTGGAATGTTGTGGGCACATTCAAGATATTATTGTACGAGCAGTAAAATCGTCACGTTATTACAAGAAATTGGAAATTTATTTATTGAAGCTGTCGGAAAAGCTGTTGATCCAAGTTCGATATTTCAAGGAGATCCTGAAGAAATTTTGAAGAAACTAATAATTTGTATAGATAACTTGGAATTATTTGTGCGTTCCTTTGAAAATGTACGAAATGATTTGGAAAGTTATTTTCCGGAAGACGTTGAGTTCGTTCCGTGGAATTTTCACGCAAGAAACGTTTTTCAGCGTTTATTTGATTTTATGGCACGATTGAATTTGATAAAAGATATAATAGAGACAACCATAGAATTTTTGAAATTAGAGAAAGTTGAATTTGGTGGACTGAAAGGACGAGCACTTTCTAGTAAAATTGTTGAGGTTCTCGAGGATTTTAATGTAGCATTTAAAGTGTTTCCAAATATACAATATGAAATATTTCTCCCTGAAGATCATTCTATTGAAACTGATTACAGAGAGTTTATGGATAAATGTTACGATTTAGATAGACGACTGGCGGCTATTTTCGTTCAAGCGTTTGATGAATGTATCAATTTAACCAGTGTTTACAAATTTGTTTGTATTTGTGGATCACTACTTGATCGTCCCGCTATAGCAGGTGAACTTTACGACAAATTTAAAGTGGCGCTTGGATATTTAAACGAAGAATGTGATACAGTTAAAATACTGTATGATGATGGTATTAAGGGAGTAATTCCAATTGATAAATATTTTCCACCTGTAGCTGGAAGAATGTTTTGGTTAATGAAGTTGAAAGAGCGTATTGCGAAACCGGGCAATGAGTTTAGATTAATCGAGCACCCAGTTGTGCAGTCTGATGAAGCCGAATACATTTATATTAAATGGAATCAGATGTTAGATATTATTAAAGATGATGAACAAAAAACGATGGCGGCTTGGTTAGCTACAGTTCCTGGTATTCTCAATGTGAGTCTAAATAAGACACAATTAACAAAGGAGGATGGGTTACTGTCTTTAAATTTGGACAAAGAGTTGGTATGCCTGCTTCGTGAGGTTAAGTATTTAAGGGCATTAGAACTGGAAAACATTGACCCGCAAGCCCGTGAGTTATTTGACCGATACGAAGAACTTTATAACGTTATTATGAAACTTATGCGAATCGTCGAATGGTACAATCATTTGAAAACGAAAACATTACCGGAAGAACGAGGATTAATCGTCGATCAAGTTGATGAGATTGACGTTAAATTAAGTTCTCTTATTAACAATTTAACATGGGCTAGCGACAGTAAGTACTTTAATTTCTTGCAATTAAAACACAATTTTTTCACGGACATTTTTGTTGTTAGACACAGAATTCATCGAAGACACTTACCTCCAAGTAAAAGACCTTTACGATCGCGTTCTGCTTGCAGAATCAAACGTTTCCCATTATCTAGCAGATATAGATGCTTGGGCAAAAGAATCGTTATACGAAAGGCGCGAAAAGAAAGAAGAAAACCCCATCATGTTGGACGATAGAAAGGAACGCGTTCAAAGACGTTTCGATCAAGTAGTGGCATGTGCTCAAGAAATCGATAAAGCCAGAGAAATGAATTACATGTTGTATTTTAATATACCAATACCAGCCGAGGAGCCATTAGAGGAAGAATCTGAGGGTGAAGGAGAGGCTGCAGATATTACCGCGGAGGATGAAGGAGAGAAGGATGGGAAAAAGAAAGATAAAAAAGACGACGAAATCTCGAAAGATGGGAAAAAGGGAAAAGATGATAAAAAAGAGGAAGAAGTCCCAAAAGATGAGAAAAAAGGGAAAAAGGGAAAAGATGATAAAAAGGAAGAAGAACCACCCAAAGATGCTAAAGATGCCAAGGATGCTAAAGGAGGCAAAGGAAAAGGTGGTAAAGATGAACCACCAGCCGATCCACCTGAACCCGAAAAAACACCTGAAGAACTTGAAGCTGAAGAAAATCGAACAAAAGCTTGGAATTTATATGAAGCTTATTTAGATAAAGTACTTCTGGAAAGAATGATTAGTGCTACTCATGTTTCGTTTAGCTTTTTTAACAAAGAAATGGTTGACGATAAAGTATCATATCCACTTTTTGAGCTTTTGGCCGAACTTCACGAGCCAAATGTCATTTTTATGCCATCCGTTGATTTAGACGATCCAGATAACGTATTATACTTCATACAAACATTATTACAAGATATACACAACATGTGTTTACACATGCCTCGAATAATAAAAATAACCCCACCACCAGAAGAAGATCCTGATGCACCACCTCCACCTCCCGATGATGAAAAAACAGTTGCGACAGCAGCTGGTACAACAGCTGGTACGACAACGGATGGTGGTGAGGAAGGTACGCAAGGAGAAGAAGGTGAAGAACCACCAGCACTATCATATGATGAACAAGATAATTATTTACAAGAAATTCTCGATGATGTTACATTAAAAACTATGTACGATGAAGTATTAAATATTGTGGCAAATGCAATTGATGGTGTTGTTAACTATGAGAAAACTCTTGATAAATATTCTTATTTATGGATAGATGATAGGAAAGAATATTTAGATGAATTTTTAAAATACTCGCGGCAATTAACAGAAGATGAAATTGAAATGTTGAAAGACGAAACAGCCGAGCCTATACCACACTCACCACCAACTATTCCACAATTTAAAGCCGAAATCGATAAATACGAAGCTTTATACAAAGAAGTTGAAAAAATGCCTACAGAATTTATAGTTAACACATGGTTAAGAATTGATTTAAGACCATTAAGACAAGCTATACTGAATGTTGTATGTAAATGGGGCAATATGTTTAAACAACATCTTGTAGACCACGTCATGAATAGCATAAACGAATTAGAAGAATTCATTATCGATGCTATTAAAGTTATGCAAACTCCTCTTGATGAGGATGATTATGATGGCCTCCTTAAAGTAATGGGTTATTTGTTTAAAGTTAAAGAACGCACCCCTGCCACAGATGTAATGTTTGAACCATTGAAACAAATTATGGATTTATTAAAAGAATATGGGGTTGAGTTTACAGAAGAAGTTTATACTCAATTACAAGAATTGCCTGATAAATGGTTAACATGCAAAAAAGTGGCGGTTACAACAAAACAGGCTGTGGCGCCGTTACAAGCAAAACAGATTAACGCAATTAAAAGACGAATTTCTATATTTGATATTAAACAAAGCGTACATAGAGATTATTTCAGAAGACAAGATTTTTACAAATTTTCATGCAAAAACATGTACAAATTACTTGATAAATGTAATGAGCAACTTACGGAACTGGAAAATATGCAACAAGATTTGAGCGAACAAGCGAATCTCTTTGAATTAACAATGCCCGAATTCAAACAAATGAAAACTTCCCGAAGAGAATTACGACTATTAAAACAATTATGGGACTTTGTTAATATCGTTAATTCATCGATTGACGAATGGAAATACACGCGATGGAAGAAGATTGATGTTGAAGGGATGGAAATGGAACTAAAAAAGTTTGCAAAAGAAGTGCGTACCATGGATAAAGAAATTAAAGGTTGGGATGTTTACATACAAATGGAAGCTCAAATCAAAAATATGTTAACATCATTAAGAGCTGTGACTGAATTGCAAAATCCAGCCATAAGAGACAGACATTGGATACAATTAATGCAAGCTACGAAGGTAATTATGTTTATTCGTTTACACAAATCACTCAAGTTTAAACCTATAAAAATTTACATTTTAAATACAATTTTTATTTTAATGCTGCATTAAAAAAGGTTTCGGAACGACTTCCACCACATTTTACAGTGAGTAAATCGCATTGAATTCAACAAAAAGTCTACGAAAGCCAAATAATAGTTAAATTTATGCTTTAACTAAAAATACAGGGTGATTCTGTTAAAATGAGCAGATAATGTGATTCATAGATATATTTGTGATTTTAAAAACTATTTTAGGCAATTTACACCTAAAATGATATATGTATTTATTTTGGAAAAAAATTTAGAAATAATTTTTGTAAAAATTTAATACGATTTTTAGAAAATTGTTGTAAAGGTGATATTTTACTTTTAGAATTTATAAAATTAAAAGTAATCGATTTTCAGTCATTTTTAGCCAATTTTGATTATTTTAGATAGTTAAAAGCAATCAGAAAAAACCCTCTATGTAGCGATCGAGTATTGAATTTATCGCTTTGAATTTATTTAAATATTTGATCATCGCCACAGTTGCAATTACTGTCAGTTTGACACAAATTACAGTAAAATAAAAGTTCAATCCAATTCGTGATGAGTATTTATCATTTAATAAGAAATACATAATCTCTATTCTTAGAATGAAAAGCTACGTAAAACGAGCGTTTTTATTTCGTACAGGTGTCTAGAAATGTTTAGAAATTACATTAATTACATTAATTATACGATACGTATAGATTATCCGCCAATATTATATATATATATATATATATATATATATACCATATTCTTCGTTCGATTCTGAAGCGAAAATGTAAATGTTGTACCATGCTTCATACGTCTTCAGGAGGTTCTTAAATTTCGGATAATTTGTCCATAAATAATGCAAATATTTAGATGTAATTTAGTATAAAGAGACTTTTGAAAACTATTTTTTTAAATTAAATTATTTTCTTTAGCTTAGAAGTTCGTTTTAAATTTTTTGATATCGTATCTACAACTAACTACATACTAATGTAGTGGAGCAAGTTTGTATTTTTAACAATTTAATGTCATTCAAACTAGATCGTCAGATTTGTATCTTATTCATTTGAAACTAATTAAAATGTTACTTATGACAAACGATAGCTCGTAGGTTACATTTATGTTGAGACACATATGAGTCGCAGTTTCATTTCGAACCATTTTGTTGCTAAATGTAAAAAAAATAATTGTTTTAGGTAGAATGTAATTTATTTGTTATTTTAATGGGTATTATTTTAACAATAAATAATCATTTATCTAACCCAGCAATACAACATATACAACGCAATACAACGTATTAAATATTGAAAAATGTTAAATGTTTTTATAGATTGAAATTCAAAAAAAAAATCTAATAAAATGGTAGAATTATAGTAGTATTCGAATACAATGTTGCCACATACATTTCGTAACTGCTTCCTGAGACTATACGAAGCATATTAGAACATTTTAACATTAAAAATTTCGATTCAGAATCGAGCGAAGAATGTCACTACGTATAGATTACTCTAATTTCTGAACACTTGTATAAATAAACCACCTTGCCAAAAAAATGGTTAGAGTTGGAAAGGGGTTGCGATTAGCTTGGATTGGGTTTGCATCATAGCAAGAATAAAATAATAACGATATGCAAAGAAAACAACACCTTTATTGATTTTCGAAAAAAGCATCTTCTCTTCATTGAGAAATACCCATAAAATGGTATTGCTTGAAAATATAATTACGTTGCTCGATCCGCTATTTTCGAATAATAATGTACTAAATTAACAAATAATGCGCTACCTCGCATGGCATGTGAAGTTCTAGATGTACGAAGGAACCTAAAAGTAAATAATAGAATAGGTAACGTAACCATTACAATGCAACTATTGCAGTAATCGTTCGAATGCAGTATATGTACCATGTTAATTTCCGTCTAATGCCGTTCTAAACCTAAGGGCTAATAGGTCTACAGCCCAAGGGCGCCGACTCCTCCGGGGACGCCTATTTTTGCAATGAAATGCATGGTGTCAGTATCTTACATGTATCGGAGACACTGGGAACATGTATGGTCCAGTGTCCCGGGAAAATGTATAATGGGGAACTTACATCTTTTGAGGAATTTTATATGAAAATGGGCGCAATAGTTTCGTTCGTCCAATCTAGCCCTCGGGCACCGAATATCTTAGAAGAGCTTTAGTTCAAATATACAGGGTTTGGTTGGGTTGTGTTTAGTTGTGCATCTAAAGACATTTTTTTAAGGAAGGCCTCTACAATGAATAGTTTCTGAAATGGAGTACTTTACAAACTTATTTGACAACTCTCAGTTCGACACATTCCGCCTTCAGTGGAAACATTTGGGATTAGCCGTACATCACTTAAGACGGCTAAACCCGGATGATTCTTGTTCTAGAGCTAGTATTAGTTTAGTTTCGCAGTTCAAATATACTGGGTTGGGTTGGGCCTAGCCGTACATCTGAAGGCATTTTTTAACGAAGGCCTCTACAATGAATAGTTTCTGAAATAGAGTACTTTACAAACTAATTTTGCAACCCTCTATATTTGAATTAGACTAAAAGTAGAACTAACACTAGATCTAGAAGTGAAAATATTCGGGATTCGCAGTACATCTCTCAAAACAGCTAAACCCGGATGATTCCAGTTCTTGATAGACTAATACTAGCAGTGAAAACATTCGGGATGGCTAAACCCGGATGATTGTAGTCTTACGTCTAGTCTTATAATTAGTTGTACTTTTACTTCAGTCCAAATATACAGGGTAGGATTTAGTTTTATTTAGGTTTAGAGTACTTAACAAACAAATTTGGCTACCCCGTATATTTGAATTGAACTAAAATCGGAACTAACACTAGATATAGAAGTGCAAACTTCTGGGTAAAACAAAAAGGAGATCGATAGCCTCTTAAATTTTATCTACTCATATCTGATACACCTGTATATTGTAAGGTTTCGATTAACTTTTATAGTAAGGTTCTTCATTGATGCCAGTTTGAGGATTTTTGATAATTCCCCTAGAGTTATTATGTCTAGGTTTTATCTGGTTATAGAGCATTTTTTTAAAGCGTTCTTATCTTTCTATTTATTTTAGTTTTTGAAAATCCAAATTTATAATATTTTGAAGATTTCTGGTGTATTTCTGCAAATTCTTTATATTCAAGTTGTAACTAGTTATTGATTAAGCTTTTCAAAGTCATGTTGAACAATTTTTGTGAGCAAGGTCTTTCGCCATTCATTTTGGTTTTTGAGTTGTGAAAGAGTCTTGTAATAATAAATATCAATGATATTTTCGAGATTTTGGCCTGATCACTGCAAAACTCTAATAACGTTCTAACGAGGGGAGTTCGTATGAGTTATCAATCCTTAGACCATAATGAATAATTTTCATGCAGAAGACTTTTCTCCATCAATTTAAATTTTTGAGATTCAATTAATTTCTGTGGTAAGACTCTTAAATGAGGCTTACCACAGAAGACGAGAGATGTATAAATAGATACAATGTTCATGTAAAAAGTATCTATGCACAGGTGTCCACATTTCGATGGGTTTGCGGGGTATCTTGGTAATTATGAGAGATGGAAAGTTGCGGTTTTAATTTTTATTTTTAGCTCGAAATTATGATATTCAACTTCTCAAACTTCTCATATCCAAACAGTAATTGGTTGTGTATTATACTTTTCTGGTTCATTATAAACAATATTTGTGCATTAGGTTTTTCTCCTACTCTGTTAATTCTTTCTGTGAATTGGAAGATGATTCAGATATTACACTTTTAGAATAATAGTTCTGTACCTTGCACAGATACCTTCAATATTAACATGTATGTTGCGAGTCAATCATATTAAAAAATTATATTATTTAGCCAAAATCGGAATAACCGACTCTCTCGTTAATGTGCAATATCTCAGTGATCATGTTGTCTTGTCTTGATTTAAAGGGTACATCTTCATCGAAAAGACAGTGCCGTTCTAAGATATTTGGCGCCCCAAGGCTGGGTTGAGTAAATGAACACTCATTTCATTTACCCAACCATTTTTTGTAAATGAAATGAGTGTGCCCCTTTTCATACAAAATTTAAAAGAGAATCAAATATACAGTGTTGCCTAGTCAGTTTATAAAGTACATTGTTTGAAAAACTATTCATTGTAGCGGTCTTCGTTAAGAAAAATCTTTTCAGATACACGGCTAAACCCAACCCAACTCATCCTTTTATATTTAAACTGAAGTAAGTTCTGAATAAAAAATACTTATAATACAATGTCCCATTGTTCGTCCCTCTTTTCTTCTTGTCTCTAGAAATATACAACTCGAAACTTTCATAATAATGTAATATAATTATCGTTGCTTATGAATTGATTTTTGTAACAGTAAAGAGAGAGATATTAAGAACAGTGACAGAGAGGGAGTGTTGCCGGTCGGGTTTGTGCATCTGCGTATGCGACTTAAGGGCGCGACGGCGAGCCCGAGAAAAAGAAGGTCTGTAAGACGCGGGGAGGAGTTCAGTTGGTTCTCGATTGTACGAGCTTGTACGGTCGAACCCCTTTATTTTATTTTATTATAATTAAGTACGTTGTAGTGAGTTACCTTTATTTAATAAAGATTTTCTAACACTTAACGTAATAAGTGGCACCCAACTAGCGGCCCGAATATCGCGAGAAAGTTCGAGTTTTGTGATGCCTCCAAAGAAAAAGACCGCCGCCAACCCGGATTTTGAGGTAGAAGAATCAAATTCGACTGTTACGATGTCTACAAACGAATTTGCAGCGTTGTTAGAATCGGTACAACGTTCGCAACTCGAATTTAACCGTCAATTGCTGGAACAATTTACGCCGCGTACAGTTTCACCCGCCGCGTCTATTCCATCGGGTAGTTTCGCGAGATGTTCCGCGCGTTTTGATGGTAGTAACCAGAACAATGATGCAATTGAAGCATTCATAGACACCATGCAGGTATTTAAAGAATGTACCGAAGTTTCCGATGAACATGCTTTGCGTGGATTACCTCTTTTACTAACGGGAGAAACCGCGATATGGTGGCAAGGTGTGAAAAGTTCTATCCATAATTGGAATGACGCGATTAAACAATTACGCGCGATGTACGGAATTACATTATTGCGAAGATGCCATATGAGATACTGGAAGAAATGAAGTTAGACATGGTTTATGGGTTATTAAAGAAAGAAATTCATAAGTATGTTCCTCGCGAGTGCGTGAATACATTCGACGAACTTATCCAAAAAGCCCGCGATGCCGTGACACTTATCCGCGAGTACCGCGATGACGTAAGTAGTGCGCAAAAACCAGACAGTGCTATTAACGAACAGAAACCAATCAGAAGCAGACCACGGTGCTCATATTGCAAATGGTTCGGGCACGTTAAAGATGAGTGCCGTGATTTAATCAGTAAAAATAAGGAAACTGATAACAGAAGCCAAGCTAAATCAAAACTAAATGATTCCTCGGAAAAGAACGTTCTTCGCTGTTATGGTAAGGAAGGTGTAATCCGTGCGAAATGTCCCGTGTGCCAAATGAAAATTCGGAAAAAGCAAGACACTTATCCGCGAGTACCGCGATGACGTAAGTAGTGCGCAAAAACCAGACAGTGCTATTATCGAACAGAAACCAATCAGAAGCAGACCACGGTGCTCATATTGCAAATGGTTCGGACACGTTAAAGATGAGTGCCGTGATTTAATCAATAAAAATAAGGAAACTGATAACAGAAGCCAAGCTAAATCAAAACTAAATGATTCCTCGGAAAAGAACGTTCTTCGCTGATATGGTAAGGAAGGTGTAATCCGTGCGAAATGTCCCGTGTGCCAAATGAAAATTCGGAAAAAGCAAACAAAAACATTAACGTCGCGTCGTTAGGATATTTATCCTCTTACCAAATTTCGGCGAAAGAGGATGACGATCGCAGACCACTAATGGCAATTACGGTAGGCAACAAGAAGGGAGTAGGTTTTGTGGATACTGCAGCTCAAATCAGTGTAGCTGGTTGGAAATTCTATGAAGTGTTGAAGGAAGCGAATTACAAATTCGTCTCAAAAAAGATTAATTTCACCCTGGCTGAGGGAAAATCTAAGACTGAAGAAGTATTGGAAACGGAAGTCGAGATTAACGTTGAAGGTCGTACGGTACGACAAAGATTCATCGTGTTATCGAATACCAAAGCGAATCGAACGCTTCTGGGGGCGGATTTTCTTTCCTTGACAGGGATTGTGTTGGACAATGGAACCACCACACGATGCACCTGAAGTAAAATACCAATTTTATATGAAACTTCAAAAAGGCGATGAGAAAGCTGCAGTAACTGTAAACCATGCGATTGAGGCTATCGATCGAACTGAAGTAGATGATGTTCCATGTGAACTTCGAAAGGATGAAGCAACAAAACTTACGGAAGGAGAACGAGAGCGTCTGAATCAAGTCTTGCTGGAATTTGCAGACATCTTTGGACGAGGGGGAGGGCCAACCTCTTTCGCAGAGCACCGTATAGAAACAAATGACTGCGCTCCGACTGCCGTTCCACCATACCGAATGTCTCCACAGAATAAAGAAATTCTGCAACAGGAGTTTGAAAAGATGCTATCCGATCATATCATCGAGGAATGTGAATCATCGTGGGCCGCACCGGTAGTACTTGTACCAAAAAAGGACGGATCACGTAGAGTGTGTATAGATTATCGAAAACTAAACTCAGTGACAATCAGTGATAGTTGCCCGTTACCGCGAATCGAGGACCTATTACATTTAGCGCGGGAAACGTTATATATGACGACACTAGACTTAAAGTCTGGTTATTGGCAAGTGCGTGTACGAGAACAAGATCGAGACAAAACCGCGTTTGTGACACCGTTCGGGACTTATTGGTTTAACAGAATGCCTTTCGGTCTGAAAAATGCCGGTGCGACATTTCAAAGGTTGATCGATCGTTTTTGTGCGGGTCTGAAAGACAGGACGGTATTGTGCTACCTTGATGACATTATAGTAGTTTCGAAGAGTTTCGATGAACACTTGAACCATTTGCGAGCCGTCTTCGAGAGGCTGCGTAGGTTTTCATTGTATGCAAATCGAAAAAAGTGCATATTAGCTTGCGAAGAGGTCAAGTTCCTTGGACACATACTGACTAGCGGTGGCATTAAGACCGACCCAGAGAAGGTATCTGCGATTACGGATATGCCCCCACCGGCTAACTTGAAGCATCTGAGAACGTTTCTTCAGACTTGTTCCTGGTATAAAAGGTTCATCAAAAATTTTTCGGCAACAGCCCGACCATTAACCGACCTTACGAAGAAAAATTCCCGATGGGAATGGGGTGACGCTCAACGAAAAGCTTTCCAAGAGTTAAAATCATTACTAACATCGGCACCAATCTTAAAACTAGCAGACACGCTTGTCGACGTGAGAGATAGAATGGACAACGACAAGATCATGCCAAGAAATATGCCGACTTGAAAGGCAGAATATCTCGTATTTATAAGGAGGGGGCTTTGGTAATGGTTACGACGCACCTCCTCAGCAATGCAAAAACGGGGAAAAGTGGGAAATTTGAACCCAGAAGAGATGGTCCGTATAAAATCTTAAGGGCACATTCATCAGCTAGTTATGAGCTGGTAAATGTTAGTGATCCTAACTCTATTGTGGGACGTTACCATGTCAAGGATCTGATTCCGTTTAAGGGGAGGCGGGATGTCGAAGATGTGCTGGATCCAGAGCGTCTGAAGAAGAGAAGAGGACGACCTAAAAAGAAAAGTACTGGTCCACCTACGAGGGCGTAAAATGGTGAACCAGAGGGGGAGTCTGTAACAGTAAAGAGAGAGAGATTAAGAACAGTGACAGAGAGGGTGTGTTACCGGTCGGGTTTGTGCATCTGCGTATGCGACTTAAGGGCGCGACGGCGAGCCCGAGAAAAAGAAGAAGGTTTGTAAGACGCGGGGAGGAGTTCAGTTGGCTAGTCACCTTCGTCGAGCTTGTTTCGCGATTTGTACGGTCGAACCCCTTTATTTTATTTTATTATAATTAAGTACGTTGTAGTGAGTTACCTTTATTTAATAAAGATTTTCTAACACTTAACGTAATATTTTTTATCTAGTTGTAACCAACTAACTTGATACTATAATGACTTTTCGAAATTGCACTTTTTTGAAAAATATCCCGTCACTGATATCATTTTTCCTCTATCTCTTATAGAAAGAGGGCTTTTCCTTTTGTCCAATTTGGCCGATCCTGTACATTAAAGATTTTACGTAGCACCAGAAGAAAACAATCCATGTCACTTATTTAATTCTGGGCTTCTCGCAGACCAATTAATAGGATCGTGACGTCCTATCCAACGATCAGGGATTGTTGTATTCACATCATTACGATATTTATACTATAATTTATACATTTATACTAAAATGTTTCAAAATGTTTGTAAATTTATCAACCGGCGATTAGGAAATTACACAAAATATTGTAGTCTTGCAGCATAAGCACTGAAATCGTATTAACCATACAGCAGCATCATATCAGTGTATTCATTGTTGGTGGACTACATTATTACTTGTAAGAGGTTATGTTCGAAAACATTTAATAAAATTTCAAATTGATGTTTCCCTGTTAAAATCACTCAAATAAAGCAATACATCAGCAAAGCATGCTTAATACATTTCATTATCCAGTAGTACTCAAACTTATGAACCCTTAACTGTATAGTATCATATTTTAAAGAGGGCAATGAATGGACCGTTATGTGATAAGAATTTTTTATTCAGAAAAAGCAGACCTATAATCACTGAAATTTTTCTATTCATACCTGATACGCCTGTATATAAGAACTTTCTAGTATGCTGGGCTCCGTATTTCTCTTGTTTTTGTTGTTTACACAGGAGACAAGGGATCCTCCTCTGAAAGCTACCCTATTAGAACAATTCCATGTTTGATGACAGTAATTGTTTGAAAATTACGATTTCATAGTAACTTATTATATAATTGAGTATAAGAAATATATATAATAGAGATATAGTAAGTCTGTAGCTTTTACTATAACGTATATTTTGACATTGTGTTTCTTTAACTTTTGTCAAACTAGAATCGGGATTCTTGCATGTTACCACAATTATTGCTGTGATAACAGCACGTTATGACTAAACAAAAAATTGGAGTAAGGGAAAATAGGGCGGATTCATACAAGGGGCGTCATCATACACTAGATTATGTATATGAAGTTAGAGTATCGTATGTGTACGAATGCTGACGGAGGTTAACAGGAGTCGAAGTGAAACGTGCGCCTATGTGACACCAAACGTGATTTAGCCACGCTTTAGTAATTTTTCTAATTTCACTTTGAACGCCTTCTCTTACTAAATGCTGCTCTCTAGATTAATCTGTATTATTTTACTTGAAAGATAGAAGCGTTATGTTTGTGAATTGATCTATGATAGATAGTATGATGATATCTGCAAGTGTATTTTTCTACTTTGGTTTCTGATATTGAAGTGATGCCATAATTATGTTTTGCTGAACGATTATGGTTAGAAATATAAAAAAATGCTGCTTGACCATTAAGCTTTAAGAAAACAGCAGTGAACGATTTAAGTACAAAGGCTTTTACGATGTTAATTGAATTAGAATTAGAACTAAAACTAGAAGATTTCGGGTTTTACCGTGAGTTTTTTAAAAATATGTTAGACGTGTCAAATGTCATGTTGTAACCTTCTTCAAAAACTGGTTCAAATGAACTAAAGCTTCTTCCAACTGGACCAAACAGCTAAACTTATGTGGAAGCTGGAAAATTATGTGATGCAACGAGAGTAAGTTTGATATCTGGAAATGATGGTATCTTTATAGATATGTCGTTATTCTGGTAGCCGTTTTGATCCCAAGTACCAAATACCACTATATACCACAGCGAGAGTAGGCATGAAGACTGAACAACATACTATCAAATACTTTTACTTGCAAGTGACCTCGAACATTATGTGCTTTAGAAGAGACACAATTTGACATAAGAAAGTATTTACCCTCAAATCGCCCACAAACCGAACGTAAATTGCATAAACATAGAACGGGATTTTCAACAAGGTACGTCGTTAACAGTTCCGTATAGTGTCGAGCGATTAAAACCTTACTGGCCAAGCTTGTCCTACGACCTCCTCAGATATTGCACCACTTTAAGATATTCCGCTATTTTAAATGCACCATTTGAATCAATTGAACCAGTTTTCGAAGAAGATCATGTTGCAATGGCATCCTAAACGTCAAACATTTTACAAAAGACTCACGGCAAAACGCGTTAGCTTCTAGCTTTGGTACTGTGTCAGTAATAGTTCTCATTTAAGTTCAGTAAATGATTTCTCTTTGAACCTTGAAAGTATATACTGCATCATGACTTTGATAGGAAATAAAAACATTTTATGTACAACCTATATTTTTTCATAAGTACATATCTACCTCATATCTGTTTGAAAGTGGCTCGCATACTATTTTCATAGATTTTTCATTTTTTGAAAAAAGTGTTGTTAACAAAAAACCATAAAAGGAAATATAAATGTTATATCATTATTATAAAAACAAATAATTAGACTATTGATTTTGATGAATAGACGAAATATAAAAACACTCGTTTTGTAAGCCACAAAACAACCAATTTTAACATTTTAAGACCGATGTTGTTACATTGATTTTCGCCGTGTAGAGGGTTTGCTGTACATCGAATGTTTTTGAATATTTGAAACGTTTCGAAGTTATTCTAGGACAACACCGACCACATTTAAATATTTTATAAGCATTGAGATAACTCTCTATTGATTTTTAGTACGGTTTTTCGAAAATTTTAGATCATTCTAAAACAAATTATTACGACTTTGGTAAATATTGATTAGATTTTAAACAAATATTTTCAATTTAATACCATTTACATAAATTCATATCACCCTGTATAATAAACAAAAATAAATTTCGTTTTATAAAATTGTATTTTCTTAGAAAATTATACCTTTATCCTAGTGCATAAATCCTCAAAAAACAAACCATTTTTAAATTTTTTAGGTTAAATTTGTGATGGATGATGATACAACATTAAATGATCTCTTGGCGTTGAACCTTCACCATTATGAGGAAGAAGTAAAGAATATTGTTGATAAATCTGTAAAGGAAATGGCGATGGAAAAAGTGTTGAAAGAATTAAACGCAACGTGGACAACAATGGAATTTGGTACCGATGTACATGAGAGAACGAAATTAAAATTGTTGGTTGCATCAGAAGAGTTAATTGAAACATTAGAAGACAATCAAGGACAACTGCAAAACATGATGAGTTCGAAATTCATTGCATTTTTCTTGGAAGAAGTTTCCGATTGGCAAAAGAAATTATCGAACGCTGATCAAGTTATTAATGTATTCTTTGAAGTACAAAGAAAGTGGACTTATTTGGAAAGTATTTTTATTGGCTCTGAAGATATAAGAAACCAATTGCCAGAAGATTCAAAACGATTTGATAAAATTGATAGAGATTTTAAAGAGGTTTTAGGATCAATGACATCTAATTTAAATGTTGTTAAAGCAACAAATAAACCCGGTTTATACGAACGTTTAGAAACACTTCTCGAGCAATTACTGCTTTGCGAAAAAGCTCTTAATGATTATCTTGAAACTAAACGACTCGCATTTCCAAGATTTTACTTTGTGTCATCAGCTGATTTACTAGATATTTTATCGAATGGAAATCAACCCGAATTAGTTGGAAAACATCTTACAAAGTTATTTGATAATTTAGCCAAGTTGGTTTTTGTCGACCCAAAAAGAGCTAAAGGTATGATTTCTAAGGAGAACGAAGAATATGTTGGATTTCCAACGCTTTGTGATTGTTCTGGTAAAGTCGAAGTTTGGTTAAATCGTGTTATTGATATAATGAGAGCTACTTTACATAAAACGTTTGGTGAAGCAATTGTAACGTACGATGAAAAACCTAGAGAAGTATGGATTTTTGATTATCCAGCTCAACCGGCATTATGCGGTACGCAAATTTGGTGGACAACCGAAGTAAATATCGCTTTCAGCAAATTAGAGGAGGGATATGAAAATTCGGTTAAAGATTATAATAAGAAGCAGATTGCCCAGTTAGGCGCGTTAATTGTATTATTGTTGGGTGATTTGACTCCAGGTGATCGACAAAAAACAATGACAATTTGTACAATTGATGTACATTCAAGAGATGTTGTTGCAAAAATGATTATACAAAAAGTTGAAAGTTCCCAAGCCTTCCAATGGCAAAGTCAATTACGACATCGATGGGATGTTAAAATTAAAGATTGTTTTGCGAATATTTGCGATGCCCAATTTAGGTATCAATATGAATATTTAGGGAACACTCCACGATTAGTTATTACACCGTTAACTGATCGGTGCTATATCACGTTAACACAAAGCTTACATCTTATTATGGGTGGAGCACCAGCCGGTCCTGCGGGAACGGGAAAAACTGAAACTACTAAAGATTTAGGAAAAGCTTTAGGCATTATGGTTTATGTATTTAATTGTTCCGAGCAAATGGACTACCGATCGATCGGAAATATTTATAAAGGATTAGCGCAGACTGGTACTTGGGGATGTTTCGATGAATTTAATAGAATTTCGGTTGAAGTATTATCCGTCGTAGCTGTACAAGTAAAATGTATTCAAGATGCTATTAAGGATAAGAAACAAAGATTTTTCTTTTTGGGAGCTGATATTGTGTTAACACCCACGGTAAGATATGGTTTTGATATTGAAAAAATAAAATAATTACACTGATCGACAAAAATTAACTTTTAAATTTGATACCCATATTTTTTCTAGCAGGACCTTATAAATGAGACTATTTAATTACACTTAATAATCATGTCTTCCATGCTTCGTTGTTTCTCAAAAATGCAGGCCGTATTTGAGGAAACTTCTCATAGTTCAGACTGCTTTTTGATATTCTTAGGTCACGATCCAGATTGTTAAGATTAGTTTGAGGTATTATTGCTGTCATTCCTGCTATATGAATGAGGTGAACTATAAGGATTTGAGCCAATCTAGGTTTTTGATGAATCTTGGCATTATTTCAAAATCTTGTTACTTTATGTCAACAGGTGTAAGCTGAACCTATCCGAAAATGTTTTGTCTTAGGTGACCGTTGGCGACACATTCATACAAAATATGTTCCTCGTTATCTGGCTTGTCGTTCTAAAACCAAGCATGATCCTCAGCTTCTGGTTTGTCGATAATCTTTTAGAGGCGTATAATCGATCAGGATAGCTGGGAGCCGCCTTAGATCTTCTTTACTGTGACATAAAACCTCTTTGGATTTTTTGCGATAGAATTGTTACACTCTTCGTTGGTTGGTGTTCTGGAATCGCACAACTGGGTTGGGAGTCCAATAAAGAGCGAGAAAATAGGCTTTAATGTGAGGAAATTTTTCCTATAGTACAGACTGCTTTCTTTTTGACAATTTTAGGTCACGATTGAGATTATTAAGATTAGTTTGAGATATTACTTTGATTTGAGCCAATCTAGGTCCTCGATGAATCTTAGTATTGCATCAAGACATTGTTACTTTATGCCAATAGGTGTAAGGAATCTACATGGAAATTGTGTCTTAAGTAGCCGTTGGCGACGCATTCATACAGAATATAATCAGAATTATCTGACTTAACGGTCTAAAACCAAGAGCAAAGTTTGATTCCCAGGTTCTCTAATATTTTGGTTCCAATGTTGTGGATGGTGTTTTAGGGGTACATGGTTGATTCGGAAAGCTGAGAACGACCTTAGGTCTTCTTTGCTAAGATATAAAACCTCTTTGCTCTCACAACCAGGTTGGGAGCCCAATAAAGGGCGTCCTCTGCCTTCCTGATCAATTTAGGTTAGTAAGTCAAGTTCCTTATTATCAGATAGATAGATGGAATAATGAATTTGGTCTGCAGTTGCACTACATAAATGTAAATCGGCAAATCTGCACTTTGAATTGGTGGTCTCGTTTCATTCATGATTCATTAGCATGATCATTAGCATGATTTATAGTAAGTTATGGAGCCATTGTCTTGATAAATTTATCACATAGATAAACTCCGCTTTGAGTCAATGAGAACGCTTAAAATCTTAGGCCACTTTAAAATCAGCTGCCTGAGTTAATAAGGCATCTTGAATGCGAATAAAATCAATATTGTTTACATCACGATATTGAAGTTTAGACATTTGGACACTAAATATTGTTGATGAATACTTTACTATTAATAGTTCACTACAAATAGGTACTTGGACTAGTTGGTGTACAATTACCATCGACACCAATTAGTTTCAATACTGTTACATACCTTCTTGGTGAGAAGTTACAATCTTACTTCTTGAGTTAAATAAAATCGTCATATTCCATCATTATCGTATCTAGAACACCATATATTAGTTAGCTAATCTTTATCTTAATTAGCCGAAATAATCATGCGCAACTTTGCTGTCCAAGTTCAATTTCATTCCAGAAATTTCTTCTGTGACTTATAAAAGCTGATTTAGACAAACCTTAAACCTTCCATTATTTATGCAGAGGTCTTCCAACATCCTGTGTTTAAAAAGTTTTTAAAGTTTGCTTTACTTTGCAATTGTATTTCTGAAATTCCCAATCCCCCAAATTCAAACTTGCTCCACGTGACGTATTCATCTTCTATATATGTCTTCTAAGTCAGGATATAACAATATCCTGACCATCTCCATTCTCTTTCTTGCTTTCTTCATGCCTGACAAAAACAGTTAGACTTAATCAGACAATAGAAGCAGTTAGATTGGATCGGGTTGTAATCTGCAGGTTCCGCTCAAATTATAAATTTTTTTAAAGGGCGCATTTCGTTTAATCAACCTCTATAATTGAATGCGTATCTTGCACAGCATATATTAGATCTCTGATCCTTATCTTGATTAACTAAAATAATTATGCACAACTCTACTGCCTCAAGTCAATTTCATTCCAGCCAATTTCTTCTCTGACTTTTGAAAGCTGATTTAGACATAATTGTCATCTTCCATTATTTATGCAGAGGTCTTCCAAAATCCTTTGTTTCTTCTAACCACGCACTTGTTTCATTCTTCTCAAATTAACGTCAAACTTTGCTTTATTTTTCTAATTATATCTACAAAATTTTCAATCATCCCAAACCCAAATTTGCTCCATCACTTTATTCATCTTCTATGTTATTCCCTGACCATCTCCATTCTACTTCTTGCTTTCTTCAAGCCTGATAGAAACAGTTAGACTTAATCAGTCAAAAGAAGCAATTAGATTGGATTGAGTTGTGATCTACAGATTCTGCCGAAATTATAGATTTTTTTGAAAGTCCCATTCCATTTAGCACAACTCTGTTATCCCAGTTTAATTTCATTCCAAAAATTTCTTCTTTGACTTTTGAAAGTTGATTTAGACACAATTGCCATCTTCTATTATCTATACAGAGGTCTTCCAACATCCTTTGCTTCTTCTAGTCATACACTTACTTCATTCATCATTTCATTTTTCCCAAATTACCGTCAAACTTACTTTACTTTTCCAACTACATCTTCGAAATTCTCAATCCTCCCAAGCCCAAATTTGTTCCATTATTTTATTCATCTTCTATGTTATTTCCCAACCGTCTCCATTCTACTTTTTGTTTTCTTCGTGCGTGACAGAAAGAGTTAGACTTAATCAGACAAAATAATCAATTAAATTGGATTAGGTTGTGATCTACTGGTTGACCCAAATTGCAGACTTTTTGAAAGTCGCATTCCGTTTAGCCATCTTCCAAAATTCAGTGCGTATCTTGCACAGTACATATTATGTGTCTGATCTTTATCTTAATTAGTCAAAATTATCATTCACAAATCAGCTGTTCCAGTTCAATTTCATTCCAGAAATTTTTTCTCTGAATTTTGAAAGTTGATTTAGACACAATAGACACAATTGTCATCTTCCATTATTTATACAGAGGTTTTCCAACGTCCTCTGTTTCTTCTAATCATGCACATACTTCATTCATCATTTCATTTTACCCAAATTATCGTCATACTTAGCTTTACTGGAAAAGTAAAGCTAAAATTATATCTCCGATATTCTTATTCCTACCAAGCCCAAATCTGCTCCATTATATTATTCATCATCTTTGTTATTTCATAACCATCTCCATTCTATTTTTTGCTTTCTTCATGCGTGGCAGAAAGAGTTAGACTTAATCAGACAAAAGAATCACTTAAATTGGATTAGGTTGTGATCTACTGGTTCTGCCCAAATTACAGATTTTTTGAGTCGCATTCCGTTTAGCTGTCTTCTAAAATTCAGTACGTATCTTGCACAGTACATATTTGGTGTCTGATCTTTATCTTAATTACCCCAAAATTATCATGCACAACTCTACTGTGAAATTTCATCTTTGACTTTTGAAAGTTAGTTCTGCATATACATAGCAAGAACCGACGACTAAAAATAGTTGGAATACTAATAGGATGATCAAATACAAGATACAAAATACACTTCCTTCTCATGCTGAGAAAGTAGTACATATGTTCTACTTCCCAGACTACCAGTTACCTTTCTGTGCCTTTTAATGACCTCGAATTCTTATCGTTTTAGCCATATTCAGCTAGTAATAATGATTAGCATTTAGAATCCATATCACAAAACCCATGTTGATCAGTGTCATTTAACAAACTATAAATAATAATCGTTAATATTTTAATAGGTTGGAATATTTATTACTATGAATCCTGGTTATGCAGGAAGAACCGAACTCCCCGAAAACTTAAAAGCATTATTTAGACCCTGCGCTATGGTAGTTCCCGATTTTGAACTAATTTGCGAAATTATGTTGGTCGCTGAAGGTTTCTTAGATGCAAGATTACTTGCGAGAAAATTCATAACCCTTTACACTTTATGTAAAGAATTATTAAGCAAACAAGACCATTACGATTGGGGATTAAGAGCAATTAAGTCAGTATTGGTAGTTGCCGGTTCTTTAAAAAGAAGCGATCGTCAAAGACCGGAAGATCAGGTGCTCATGAGAGCATTAAGAGATTTTAACATACCAAAAATAGTAACTGATGATGTACCGGTGTTTATGGGATTAATTGGGGATCTATTTCCCGCATTGGATGTACCCAGAAAGAGAAACGTTGATTTTGAGAAAATGGTACGGGCATCATCGGTTGATTTAAAGTTACAACCGGAAGAGGGATTTGTGCTGAAAGTTGTTCAATTGGAAGAATTATTCGCTGTAAGACACTCCGTGTTTATTATCGGATTTGCTGGAACTGGTAAAACTATGGTGTGGAAAACATTAAATCGTACATACTTCAATCAAAAACGAAAACCGTTTTATAATGATTTAAATCCAAAAGCTGTAACAAACGATGAATTATTTGGCGTAATAAATCCTGCAACGCGTGAATGGAAAGATGGATTATTTTCTGTAATTATGCGAGATCAAGCCAATATAGCTGGCAACGGTCCGAAATGGATAGTTTTAGATGGCGATATTGATCCGATGTGGATTGAATCATTAAACACTTTAATGGATGATAATAAAGTTTTAACTTTGGCAAGTAATGAAAGAATTGCCCTAACACCGTATATGAGGTTATTATTTGAAATTGCTTCTTTAAGAACAGCAACACCTGCTACAGTTTCTCGAGCGGGTATTTTATACATAAATCCCGCCGATTTAGGTTGGAATCCTTATGTAACTTCATGGATCGATACAAGAACTAATCAGAGCGAAAAGGCAAATTTAATGATTCTTTTCGATAAGTACGTTCCACCTTGTTTAGAAATGGTCAGAGGAAAAGTTAAAAAAATTACGCCAATATCTGAAATTGCTCATATCTCAATGCTTTGTTTTCTTTTGGATTGCTTTTTAACGCAAGTAAACGTACCGACTGATTGTCCGAAAGAATGGTATGAAATTTATTTTGTTTTTTCGACGGTGTGGGCGTTCGGATCGGCTTTGTTTCAAGATCAAATCACCGATTGGCGTAATGAATTTAGTAAATGGTTTACGAATGAATTTAAAACGGTTAAATTTCCTGCAGCAGGAACTGTTTTCCATTATTACATCGAACAGGAAACTAAACGTTTTGCACCTTGGACTGATTTAGTTAAACCGTTTGAATTAGATCCTGATATCCCTCTCCAGTCGACTTTGGTGAATACAGCTGAAACGACGAGAATTCGATTTTTTATGGATCATTTAATGGAACAAAGGCATCCGATTATGTTAATTGGTAGCTCTGGAAGTGGAAAATCGGTATTGGTCGCTGAAAAATTGAATGAACTTTCTGATAGCTATGCAATTCAAAATGTTCCATTTAATTTTTACACAACATCTGAAATGTTGCAAAAAGTATTGGAAAAGCCTTTAGAAAAGAAAGCTGGTAGAGTTTATGGCCCCCCTGGTAATAAACTAATGATTTATTTCGTTGATGATATGAATATGCCTGAAGTCGATAAGTACTTCACCGTTCAACCGCATACATTGATTCGGCAACATATGGATTATCAACACTGGTATGATAGGCAGAAGTTATCCTTAAAAGATATCAACAATGTTTTATTTGTATCTTGTATGAACCCAACGGCCGGTTCTTTTACGATCAATCCAAGATTACAAAGACATTTTTGTGTATTTGCCGTCAGTTTTCCTGCAAATGACGCAGTTTCTTATATATATAATACTATTTTGGGACAACATGTAGCAACAAAATCAAACAAATATAATCCCTCATTAGAAAAATGGGTTGAACCTATTGTTAATATAGCGATGTCGTTACACAGTAAGATGGCTCAAACATTTTTACCAACTGCAGTTAAATTTCACTACGTGTTCAATTTACGTGATTTATCAAACATCTTTCAAGGTATACTGTTTACAACCGGAGATGCAATTAAAACGCAAACTGATTTTATAAGATTATGGATGCACGAAGCGACGCGTGTTTACTGCGATAAACTGGTTGAAACAAAAGATATCGATATGTTTACTAAAATGATTAATGAGGTAGTTAAAAAAGGGTTTGAAGAAATAAATGAAAACGACGTTATGGAAAAGCCATTAATATTTTGCCATTTTGCCGAGGGCATCGGTGATCCCAAATATAACCAAATTCATAATTACGAACATTTATCTAAATTGTTAAATGATGCCTTAGGTGGCTATAATGATTTAGTAGCAGCTATGAATTTGGTTCTTTTCGAAGATGCAATGAATCATGTTTGTAGAATTAATCGAATAATGGAAGCACCACGAGGTAACGGGTTAATGGTTGGTGTAGGCGGGTCTGGTAAACAATCACTAACTAGATTGTCATCGTTTATTTCCTCATTAGAAGTATTCCAAATACAGTTAAAAAAAGGGTATGCTATGACTGACATGAAAGCTGATATATCACAAATTTACATCAAAGCGATTATGAAAAATGTAAGCACAGTATTTTTAATGACAGATGCTCAAGTTCCTGAAGAAAAATTCTTAGTTATTGTCAACGATATGTTAGCATCGGGTGAAGTACCCGATTTACTAGCTGATGAAGACATCGAAAACATTATTAATGCTGTTAGAGGCTTAGTTAAAGCAGCTGGAGTAGAGGACACACGAGAAAATTGTTGGAAATTTTTCATCGATAAAGTTAGGAAATTAATGAAAATATTGTTATGCTTTTCACCCGTTGGCTCAGTTCTTAGAATCCGTGCACGGAAATTTCCAGCCGTTGTTAACTGCACCTCCATAAATTGGTTTCACGAATGGCCAAAGCAAGCTTTAATATCCGTATCGATGCGGTTTTTAGCTGAAATTGAAGAACTACCTAAACCTCTTGTATCATCAGTTTCATTATTTATGTCGCATGTTCACTCTGTAGTCAATGATATGTCAATTCTGTATCTTCAAAACGACAGAAGATATAATTACACAACACCAAAAACATTTCTAGAACAGATTGCGTTATATTCGAAATTGTTAAAAGAAAAAGTTAAAGGCATTGAAGATAATATAAAGAGATTAGAAGTTGGCTTATTAAAACTAGCTGAAACAGCTAAAGATGCTGATGGCTTAAAAGATGTTTTAGCCGTACAAGAAGTGGAGTTAGCTGCCAAAAATGCCGACGCGGACAAATTAGTTGCTGTTTTATCAGTTGAAAATGAAAAAGTCAGTAAAGAACAAGAAGGAGCTAGCGAAGAAGAAGCTAAAGTAAAAGTGATCGAAGAAGATGTTGCAGTTCAACAAAAGATTTGCGAAGCTGATTTAGTTAAAGCCGAACCAGCTCTTCTCGCTGCACAAGCAGCTTTAAATACATTAAATAAAAACAATTTAACTGAATTAAAATCTTTTGGTACCCCACCCGATGCAGTGGTAAATGTAGCCGCCGCAGTATTGTTACTGTTTTCACCAAAAGGTAAAATACCAAAAGACAGAAGTTGGAAAGCTAGTAAATTAATGATGGGAAAAGTTGACCAATTTTTAAATGACCTCGTTTATTATGACAAAGAAAATATGAATCCAGAAGTTGTAAAAGTTGTGAGAGAGTATCTTAAAGACCCCGAATTTACTCCTGAAAAGATTTTAGCAAAATCAATAGCAGCAGCTGGATTATGTGCTTGGGTAATCAATATCGTCAAATTTTATGATGTTTTTGTTGTTGTCGAACCTAAACGAAAAGCTTTGGCAAAAGCTAATTCCGATTTAAACGAAGCTAGATCACGTTTGGTAGCGTTAAAAGAGAAATTAGATGCTTTGGAAGAACAATTAGCTGTTTTAAGGGGAAACTACGATGCTGCCCTTGAAGTTAAAATGAAATGTCAAAGAGAAGCTGACGCTACAAATAAAATGATTGATTTAGCTCGAAGATTAGTTAATGGTTTAGCTTCGGAAAGCGTACGTTGGAAGGAATCAATAAAACATTTACATGAGACTCGCGTAACAATCCCGGGGGATGTATTATTAGTTACAGCATTTATATCTTACGTCGGCTGTTTTACGAGAAATTACAGATTAAGAATGCAGGATGAATTTTGGATACCGTTTTTAAAAAAATTGGATCCTGCAATACCTATGAGCGAGGGATTAGATCCATTATCTTTATTAACATCAGATGCACAAATTGCACAATGGAATAATGAGGGTTTACCAACAGATCGAATGTCTGCAGAAAATGCAACGATTCTTACAAATTCAGCTAGGTGGCCGCTAATGATCGATCCACAATTACAAGGGATTAAATGGATTAAAACCAAATATGGGGCTGAGTTGCACGTTATTAGATTAACAATGCGAAATTATTTAGATCAGATTGAAAATTGCATTTCAAATGGATCAATAGTGTTATTGGAAAATATAGGTATGTAAAGAGTTTATTATATTGCTTTATTTTCGTTTAAATTTAGTTATCTAAAACACATCGTAACACTTTAATGAAAAAAGTTTGTATTTTAAGTTTCCTGTACGTGAACTATAAAGATTATACAATATCAATTTTATTATTGAACTTGAATAGTTGGACACAATATCTCATAATATTGTCAAGAACAAAATGCTGCGATTCTCGAGTGTTGTTAATAACAACTCGTTAAACAATAAAATTCATAAATTTTTCATATTTTCGTCTTTTGCTCGATATGCCGATATTAATTATGCGTATATTCAAACCACTAAATCGCACAAATTTTATACTTGTATATTTGTTTGTTAATCTTTCTAGTTCTAGTTCTAATACAAGTGTATAATAATCAAAAACTGAATAACAGCTATAAAGTAGCGTTGCCAAAACTAATGCTAACACTAGACCTAGAATTTAAAACATTTGAGTTTAACCACACATCTCTTCAGATGATTAAACCCAAATCTTTCTGGTTCCAAGTCTAATGTTAATTGTAGTTACAGTATTAGTTCTAGTGTTGATAAATTCTGTCTTTCACAGTCATTCACGGTTCATATCGTATAGAAAAACTTAATTTTATGGCTACATATCGAAATGAAGTTCCTTGAACGAAGAAATTTTTACATAAAAATGGTAATAATTAGTTAACTTCTATAGTTAGAGTATAATATTCGTGTGATTTTGTGATTTGAGTATATTCGACGCATTATTTATGCTTAGATAAGTTCGACAAATCAGCAACAAATTTTTTCCCTTTTTATAACTCAATCCAGGGACACACTGTACACGCATTCATGACGAAAAATGCAACAGAGCAATGTTATTAAGAACAAAATTAAGTTTTTTGAAAACATACTTTGCTTCTCGAGTGTTGTGCTATTTTCTAATTTAGCATGCGTAGCAAATCTTCGTCAAAGAACAAATTTTCTATTGAGACTGTTTGACAGTCTTAATATAATATGTAGCGAATATACACGGAATGTTATATACACTGTCAGTGAAGTCCATGACAATGAAAGTACGTTTGCATCGTACTTTTACATGTGGCAACAGGATAGGCCAAATTGGATAAAACTTGGAACTTAAAAAAACTTAGATTTAAAGGGAAACTCTTGTTTCTATAAGAGATAAAGGAGAAGTGACATCAGTGTCCGAGGCGCGATATTTATAAGAAGCTCTTACGGTTTCAGGGATACAGGGAGTTTTTCGAAAAAATACAATTTCAAAAAGCATCTTGTTGTATAGCCACTTTATTTAAAAAGCTTTGTTACATCATCCACTAATTCTGTAAATAAAGTTACAAATACTTCTTCAGTGCATCTTTTTACAATGTCTCTTTGCTTCCATGTTATGCTTTCACTTTCGCTTCTTCGCCTGGTGTGACGCTTGTTCATCCATATTATGGTCACCATTGCCAACTGTGTATGTACACAACATGCATGATGGATATGCGTCACTGAGAAGTCATCGTCACTGCGACGGACGTGTCTAAATGTGTTCATATATAACAAACGCGACAATACCACTTATCATTGATACCGATGCACGGATACGGTATAGAACTGACTCATCACTGATGTGTGTCAATAGACCCTTATAGTTAATAGGACTTCCAATATATCATAACTTTTAGACCGATAACTATTTCAAAGGGAGCACATGATAATATAGTTATTTGCCTTATAAGTCCTTAATAGAATGCCATTTAAAATCAATATGTTTCGATCCTTTTGTATTTTGGCGATTCTTGTTCATAGCTACTGCACCTTAATTGTAATACAAGTGTCCATATGTAACATTGGTTCAACATCTTTGTTTTCGAAGTTACTCTGCTAAACCACTTAAGTACAGAATTTCCACACGGCTGTTGATAATGCTACCATTTGCGATATCTTTGATGACCAGGATACTAAATTTTCATGCTAGTAAGTTGCCATATTTTTTATACTATTACTGGATATGATTCGACTTTTCCGTTCAAGTCATGTCTTCTACATGTCAAACACAGACTTTCCGTATTTTTGACATATTTTAACACTCTCTTTGCTGCCTTCCATGTTTCATAGTTGGTTTATCTAAAATCTTCCAAAAAGCGATGTCGCAAATGATATATAGAATCTTGATATTGTTGCCAGATAATACAAGTATCAAATTAATTCTCTGTATGGAATTTTCACTATCTTGTTGTACTTGTTCATTTGATATCCAACTTCCAAGGGACCAATTTAGTAGAATCAGTTGGATCTATTCCATAGGGTCAGTTGAATCTCTACCCCAATCAGAATCAAAATATGCTTCCAGTTTTCTATTCAAATCATTTCTTCTATATGTCAAACACAGGCTTTCCGTAATTTTGACATATTTTAACACACTCTTTTCTGCCTTCCATGTATTCATAGTTGATTCATCCAAAAATTTTCCAAAAAAGGATATTGCAAATCATATATCGGGTCTTGATATTATTGCCAGATAATTCAAGTATTTAATTTATTGTCTGTATGGAATTTTTACTATCTTGTCATTCTTATTCGCTAGCTATCTAACTTTCATAGGACAAGTTAAATAGGATCAGTTGAATCTGTACCCCAATCAAAAGCACATTATGCTTTGAGATTATATCTGTGCAAATCATATCTTCTGTATGTCAAACATAGACTTTTCGTGTTTTATTTTTTTATCTTTTCTATATATTCATAGTAGGTTTATCTAAAATCTTTTAAAAAATGTATTTAAAAAAATATTGGGTCTTCATATTGTTATCATTTGAAAGATTCTTCGTTGCCATCTTTATATGAATTGAATTTAAATAAAAGTAACTATGTTTCTTAGATGGATTTGTTTTTTATTCATTGCTCTACCGGTTTCGAGTTTTTTAACTCATCTTCTGGAGGCTGTTACGTCAAAATCAACAATTATTTGTAACTCACGTGTCTACTTTTAAATGTGAAGTTATGTCATATGTATAATAATATGACATAACATCATACACTTAGCAGCAGAAGTCTGCGTACAAAAAACTTCTAACACTTTAACTGAAAAAATAAGGGTCATGATCTAATGTTATAAACTTCAATTTTTTTTTATTTTGTGTATTAACTACATATAATTCTATTAACAAAATATGCATCAATAAAACAGAAATATTAGTTACAAAAAAAATTAAAATTAAAAATTTTCCAAATAATGCGTATGCAAAAATCTGCGTACAAATAAAGACGCCTTCTCCAAAATATACTTATTTACTTAAATACGTAGTTGGCGATGTACGCTTTCCGATTTAAATAAAAGATAATCGGTGTCAATTATATTAGCAGAGGCTTAGAAGCTAAAAGTTAGAATGGACACGAAAGGAAAGGAAATTGAATTGGGAGAGAGAAAAATTATTGTAAAGTTATGGAAAGAGGGAAAATCTTTTCGAAAAATAGGAGAAACTGTCGGCAGGTCACACTCTTCCATTCAAAGAGTAATTAATAATTATAAAGACACTGAGGATTACCTCTCACGTCCGCGATCTGGTAGACCACCTCTTTTAACAAACCGAGAGAAGCGAAAAATTGTACAGCAGGTTACAGCAGTAGTAAATGTACAAGAAGAATTTCATAAAACTATCAGCAAAGATACGGTGAGAAGGACGTTAAAAAAAGCTAACTATCACAGTCGCGTTGCACGAAAAAAACCATTTGTGTCAGAGGTCAATCGTCAGAAGCGGATCGCCTTTGCAAATAAACTCTTAGACAAGCCCATTGAATTCTGGGAGAAAGTTCTCTTTACAGATGAGAGCAAATTTTGCATTTTCGGCATTAAGGGTAAACAACTTGTATGGAGAAAACCTAATACTGCCCTTAATCCCGAAAATTTGAAAGCGACTGTAAAACACGGAGGTGGTGGAGTTATGGTTTGGGGGTGTATGTGCACCGAAGGGGTGGGAAGGTTGGTTTTCATAACATCGACAATGGACCATAAAATGTATATAGACATTTTAAAAGAAAATTGGAAGCCTAGGATCGAAAACTTGGGCTTGGGGCCCGAATACTTTTTTCAACAAGATAATGACCCCAGACATTGCGCCCACAACACTAAGCTTTGGCTACTATACAATACCCCAAAGCAACTTAAAACACCTCCACAATCGCCGGACTTGAATCCCATCGAACACCTCTGGGATTTACTGGAACGCAGTATTCGGCAACACAACATAACGTCGAAGGAAACGTTAAAAAATGTTATGATTGAGGAATGGGCCAAAATCAGTTCGGACGAAACGAAGAAATTAGTGCACTCCATGCCTAAACGTTTAAGGGAGGTCATTAAATGTAAAGGTTATCCGACCTCATATTAATATAGAAACAATGATCTCATTTATGAATTTTTTATAAATACTGTCCTGACTTGTACGCAGATTTTTGCATACCCGTTATTTGTAGAATTTTTAGTTTTGATTTTTTTCTGTAACTACTGTTTCTGTTTTGTTGAAGCATATTTTGTTAATAGAATTATATGTAGTTAATATACAAAATAAAAAAAAATCAAGTTTACCACATTAGATCATGACCCTTATTTTTTCAGTTAAAGTGTTAGAAGTTTTTTGTACGCAGACTTCTGCTGCTGAGTGTATGTATAACCTCATATGTATAATAACCAAATCGAATCGTTTTCTATAGCTAACTTCCAGCCGTTATCTTCTATTACAGGGGTAGGCAAAGTTAGTAATGGTTTGATCAACATTTAGTAGATCGGCTTCGAAAATTTATGGTTGACTGGCTTTAAGCTACATTGTGACAATCCCATGCAATTTAGAATATTGAATAGACCATGAGAACATCAAATCTTTGTGAATCCAAATGCATGATATCTTACGTCAGTCTATTTTGCTTGAGATTGGCGTCAGAAATATATATGATTAGATTCAAAAAAAGTTTTAAAAATCTACTCAACATTCTGAACTGTATACTATTGCCACAATATATGCTGGATCATATTTATCAGATTTTTTGAAAGCTGTTGACGTCTTTACATCGACCGAAACTGTTGAGGTCTACGTAACATTCTGCATTGCATGCGATTGTTACATGTGCTGAATCATAATTATAAATAAATTATATTTCTTGGTGGTCGGCCAACATTTTCGAAATCGACCGAAATTTTTTATGCTACCAATCATAACCAAGATATTGAATAAGTCCATAATTACTGAGGTAAAATATAATCACTATGTATAAATAAAAATAAAAGACATCTGTTCTTAAGAAACTGCAACGCCATGTTCGCCAAACGTATTAGCGAACATAAAACAATAATAATTCTAATATTTTACAACAGAAATTAAATCATAATTATAATATTGATTTTAACAACGTCAAAATGTTACAAAAATGTAAAAAAAAGGCCACAAATTAGATTTATTAGAACAATTTGTAATTGATAAATATAAGAAAAAACAAGACATTATGAATTTTTTTTTGACTTACTTGACTCCGCTATAAAAAAACTGCTATATTCCGTCTTACAAATTTGATTTTTGTTAACTCTGTTAAATTTCCAAAACTGGTTCAATTTCTGTCTGTTCAGTTTGCTTTTTACTCTTGCGTCGTACACTTATGCAATAAATTTGCTCTAAAACCTAAAAACAATGTATAAAAATAGACTGTATTATAAACAAATTACCTAATTATAATAACATAAAGAATTAAATTATCCCTAGTTAAAAAAAACAAGAAAAATCAACAATAGAACTCATAAACACAATTCATCTCATTACAAACTTATAAAGTCTATTAGACTTAAAATTGATAATAATAATGCTGTATTCGCCAAAGCTGATAAAAATGCTGGTAGTGTAATTATAGATAGATATGTATATAATTTGAAAACTTTAGAATTTCTAGATAATCTATACATGGAAAACAAAAGAAATTATCAAAATATGCAAAGGTACTTTCAATAAATTAGGAATAAGTACTTATAATTTGGTACCCATGAATTCATATATACCTCAAATTTACTCTATGATTAAATTACTCTTAAATTAAAATACTCTATGATTAAAAAGATTCACCTACCTCAAAAATTACCAACATTTTATATAACATTTTTAAAGAGATCAATTTCAAACCTCAGTATACCGTCAAAAATTCATTAGAATATATAAACGAAATAAAAGAATTAAAATTACTCAATAATCAAAACCTTAGAATATCTTTCGACGTAACTAATCCGTATACGAATGTCGATACTAGTTTTACAATAGAGATAATCCAAAATTTACAGAGATTTTTACAAAGATGACAAAATTGTTTCAGATTTGACAATGTTGACTGAATTTATCCTGAAACAAAATTATTGTAAATTTAATGATAAGTTTTATAAATTAGAGAGAATGGTTTACCCATGGGTATGTCAATATCCGATTTCATAGCAGATTTGTATCTTGATTACATTGAAAAACATTACATAAACTGCAAACGTAATCCTTTTTATAAGAATATTAAAAAATGGGTCAGATATGTTGATGATATTTTTTGTGCTTGGGAAGGTAATAACGAAGAACTTGATAATGTATTAGTTTATATGAACAACATACACACAAAACTTAATTTCACCTTGGAAATTGAAGCAAACAAAAAACTAAATTTTCTGGATTTAAGCATATATAGAAATAATAAGTTGAAATTTGATATATTCAGAAAACGTAACACCATAATACTTAACACCATAATACCGTACGACTCATATCACCCGAGCAATCATAAATTGGCAGCTTTTCTTCGTTGTTACATTGATAGATTATTAAAATATCCTATAAACTACAATTCACAACTTAATGAGCTCAATTTCATTAATGATCTGGCCAAATTGAATGGATATCCTAATCATATAATAGAAAACATATTACGCCAAATAATTATTAAACAGGACCCATTATTTACCAATAATAGAAGGGACACCACCAATGTTTATCGTTCGTTACCCTACAACCAGTTGAACTGCAAAATAAAGGAAGCATTGAAACAGCACATAATTAATGTTAATTTTAAGAGTGAAAATAAAATTGGCAACCTACTATATAATTACAAAACTAAAAAAGACATACTTAATTGCAGTGGAGAAAATTATCCAAACGTATTAGCGAACATAAAAACAATAATAATTCTAATATTTTTCAACATAAATTAAATCAAAAAAGGAAACAAATAAACTTATACAATTTTATTTTTACAATTTTATTCTATTTTAACAATTTTAATGTGTTTAAATGTTTGTTTGTTTATATTTATGAATTTTAAATTGACTGTAAGCTTTAATTTATACTTTAGCTTTATATAATTTTAATTTGTTTTATATTTTAATATTCTAATTCGCTTGTAGATTTGGCTGATGTTAATTTAGTATTGACGAAACTGGTTCCAAGTATATTTAATACACTTCCTGAGGAACAGAGGTCTTTTATTTCTATCTATACATGGTGATTAACCAAGATAGTTTCAGACTCACGAAAAATTCCATGTATACGGATTCAAAATATGGTGCACAAAATATCCACATACATATCGCCCACTAACTTAATCAAATCATCATAAATTTGCTCTGTACATCCAGCGTTTCAGAAAATATTCGATGCCCAATGATTAATTTTCTAAGAAGTCAGCCAAATATGACTACTTTTTTTTGACTGGGTTCGTTTAAGAAAATTCTGCTGTACTCGTTTCTCTACAACAAATTGGGCAATACTACAATGTAGCTAATATTGTTGCTGACCAAGATGTTCGAAAATGAAGTAACAGACAAATTAGCATAAACATTTAGAATGTTGGGTAGACTTTGAGAACATCAAATCTTTGTAAATTCAGAGTTTTCGTATGTGACGTGAGTCTAAATCTATCTTGTTTGAGATAGACAGAAAGAATAATCTCAATCTATTTCAAGACATCGGCCGCCTCCAAGAAATATAATTAAGAAGAAAGAAAGAAGTATGGTTAACTAGTAAATATGATCAAATACATATTCTGATAATCGTAATTATCTAAATACTTGAAACCAAAATACATGGTAAATCATCAAAACCGAAATACTTGTTTTTTTCAAAATTCGTCTTGATCTCGTTTGTTGCGTTTCTTCTCCTTCTATTTGATCTTTTCTAATCTTTTTCTTCTTCATTTGTGCATGGATCAATTTTTTCATTATTTTCCATCTCTTCATTACTTTTTGAGTTCCTTGTAACTTGAATTTTTATTTGTTCACAACTTGGTGGTACATGTATTATATAATTTTCATCGAACGTGACATCTCTAGATATTATTTCTTGGATTCTACATTCGGTAGCTAGCGCTAACAAACCCATTTCCTCTCTTCCTTTTAATTTTTCTTCTTTTGATAATCTCATTACGTAAGTTCCAAATACCCTTAGCTTACTTAAATCGAGTCTACCATCACATTTCATAGTAGATGTACCTCAATTGAAAGCTTTAGCAGATGATCTATTTATTTGATACATTGCACTTCTTACAGCTTCGCCCCATAAATGTATAGATAATATTGTATCGATAAACATGTAACGTACCTTATCTACATCTTGTCCGTAATAATCCTTGTTCGTTGCATGTATGATATGATGACATGTTGACTCTTCATAGTATTTCAGACTCGGTTCCTAAATAATATTTGACTCGTATTGTTACAAGACCGGCTTCATCTGTGTCTTACATATCAACAATGTCTTATTTAAAAAATTAGAAATATGTTTATTACCGTTTGTTTACATTGAATTTATACCGAAGCAGACCGATAACTATTGCTTACTAACACTTACCGGCCTTGTGATGTTATATCTGACTCAGCGGACTTAAATCGATAATATAAACATCAATATATCGAATAGTATGAAATAAAATTCATTATAATACTCTATACAATAGTATTAACATTATTTTAGGTTATTATTTATTATACCCAAAAAATCTGTTACAGGTGAAACTGTCGATGCTGTATTAGATCCAGTATTAGGAAGAGTATTGATTAAAAAAGGCAGATGTGTGAAAATTGGTGACAAAGAAATTGATTTTGATCCAAAGTTTAGATTAATTTTACATACAAAGTTGGCTAATCCACATTATAAACCTGAAATTCAAGCACAAACGACTTTAATTAATTTTACGGTAACCAGGGATGGTTTGGAGGAACAACTTTTGGCTGAAGTTGTAAAAGCTGAAAGGCCAGATTTAGAATCATTGAAGTCGTCGTTAACGAAACAACAAAATGATTTTAAAATTACTTTAAAATATTGTGAAGATACTTTGTTAGAAAGATTGTCTTCTGCTACAGGAAATATTTTAGGCGATGAAGAATTGGTAATAAATTTAGAAACGACGAAAAAGACGTCTGAAGAAATTCAAGTAAAAGTAGCCGAAGCTAAAATAACTTCAGTGAGAATCGATGAGGCCAGGGAGCAATATCGGCCGGCTGCGGGGAGAGCTTCTCTTATTTACTTCATTTTAAACGATTTAAATAAGATTAATGCTATTTATCAATTTTCCCTGAAAGCGTTTAGCGTCGTTTTTAAATATTCGCTTTCTATAGCTGAACCTGCTGAAAAACTTAAAGATCGTTTGGTTAATTTATTGGACAGCATAACATTTTCAGTTTTTATGTACACAACCCGAGGTCTCTTTGAATGTGATAAATTAACGTTCATGGCGCAGATGTCATTTCAGATTTTACTAAATGCGGGTGAAATAGAACGTGAAGAATTAGATTTTCTACTAAGATTTCCCATTGTTGCCGGGGTCATTTCACCACTGGATTTTCTAACGAACGTTTCTTGGGGGGGAATTAAAGCACTATCTCTAATGGATGAATTTAAAGGTTTAGATAAAGATTTGGAAGGTTCTGCGAAACGATGGAATAAATTCGTTGATAGTGAATGTCCCGAGAAAGAAAAATTGCCAGGCGAATGGAAGAATAAAACGTCTTTACAAAGACTTTGCATGATGAGAGCTTTAAGACCAGATCGAATGACATACGCCGTTAGAGGGTTTATCGAAGAGAAACTTGGAACCAAATTTATAACAGCGAGAACTGTTGCTTTTGAAAAATCTTATGAAGAAACCAGTAACGCAACACCGACATTTTTCATTTTATCACCAGGAGTAAACCCGTTAAAAGATGTTGAAAGAATCGGTAAACATCTTGGTTTTGCAATTGATAATGGGAATTTTCATAGTATTTCTTTGGGGCAAGGTCAAGAAATTGTTGCAGAAAATGCAATGGATGTAGCTGCCCGAGAAGGACATTGGGTTATACTTCAAAATATTCATTTAGTTGCGAAATGGTTACCAACCTTAGAGAAAAAAATGGAGCAATATAACGAAAACTCTCACGTAAATTATCGATTATATCTTAGTGCTGAAGCAGCTGCAGATCCAGCAAATAATGTTTTACCTCCTGGTATACTAGAATCTTCTATAAAAATTACTAATGAACCACCCACGGGGATGTTTGCCAATTTACATAAAGCTTTAGATAATTTTACTCAAGAAACATTAGAAATGTCATCAAAAGAAACCGAATTTAAAACAATTTTATTTTCATTATGCTATTTTCATGCTGTAGTTGCCGAAAGACGCAAGTTTGGGCCTCAAGGTTGGAACAGAAATTATCCATTTAACGTAGGCGATTTAACAATTAGCGTTAACGTTTTATACAATTACCTTGAAAATAACGCCAGAGTCCCATGGGAAGATTTAAGGTATTTATTTGGAGAAATAATGTATGGTGGTCATATCACCGATGATTGGGATAGAAGACTTTGCAGAACTTATCTACAAACATATATGCAACCGGAATTACTTGATGGGGAGCTATACCTTGCAGTTGGATTTTTAAGTCCACCAAACACTGATTATGTTGGATACCACAAATACATTGATGATAGATTACCACCGGAATCACCATATCTTTACGGTCTCCATCCCAATGCTGAAATTGGATTTTTAACCAACACGTCTGAAATATTATTTAAAACAATTTTTGAGTTGCAACCAAAAGATGCCGGTGCTAGTGGCGCTGGTGGTATGACCCGTGAAGATAAAGTGAGATCATTATTGGACGATATCCTAGATAGATTACCACCTGCTTTTAACGTTCAAGAAATGATGGCTAAAATAGAAGACCGGTCTCCATATATTATTGTTTGTTTCCAAGAATGTGACAGAATGAATACTTTAACGTCAATAATGCGAAGATCATTGACCGAATTGGACTTGGGATTAAAAGGCGAGTTGACAATCACTTCGGAAATGGAAAATTTAGAAGAATCGTTATTTATGGATAAAGTTCCTGATTACTGGGCAGCGAAAGCTTATCCTTCACTATTACCATTAGGTCAATGGTACGCTGATTTAGGACTTAGAGTTAGAGAATTAGAAGGATGGACAACTGACTTTTCAATGCCCTCATCTGTATGGCTCGGAGGTTTCTTCAACCCACAATCATTTTTAACCGCAATTATGCAACAAACGGCGCGTAAAAACGAGTGGCCTTTAGACAAAATGTGTTTATTGACTGATGTTACTAAAAAACAGAAGGAAGATTTTACTTCAGCTCCCAGAGAGGGTGCGTACGTGAACGGTTTATTTATGGAAGGTGCTAAATGGGATATCCAAGCGTCCGTAATTGGAGAATCGAAATTAAAAGAACTGTTTCCAATAGTCCCGGTTATTTTTATTAAAGCCATTACACAAGATAAGCAGGATTTAAGAAATATGTATGATTGTCCTGTTTATAAAACCAGAAGCAGGGGACCGACGTTTGTGTGGACTTTTAATTTGAGAACAAAAGAAAAACCTGGAAAATGGACTCTCGCTGGGGTTGCTATTTTATTGCAAATTTAGCAGATGTAAACAAATTTTATTGTATATTAACAAAAAAAATTTATATATTTTATGTATGTTTATAGTTGAACAATAAAAATAATTTAAAATAATCGAATAATTTATTATTATAGGAAGTTCAAAGAATTACGTTGAAATTGTTATGTACTTTGCTAATAACCCGGAAAAGAGGTTAAAAACGAAAGAGAGGTGAAATTATAACCATAATAAAAATTTTAATGGCGATGATTGAATACATTCAAGGAAACTAATTAAATGATGGATTAAGTTTCAGCTCGAAGGACCAGAGGTAGATGCCTTATTAATTGAAAGAACACACTCAACGAATCGTTCACTGATTTAAGTATTTATAACGCGATCGTTTCCGCTGAATTATTAAATGCTATTTAATTTATTTATAAGTCTCATCGCTAGCTACTTCGAGATAATCAATTTTACGTATCACAGGTTCTTTACATTTTTAAAAATAATGATGATACGAACTACTTAAATCTATTACAAGGTTAACACTGGTGATGGGACGGTTCGTGATTTTATGAAAGGTGGATATCGAATATCTGGCATCATCTTCAGGCAAATATCCGGTCATCCAGCGGTAATATATAATTGTCAGCTTCAACTATGTACATCAGTTTCAAATTATATACAGGTGTCCTGTTTCTTCCGAATCAGATGTAGAATATATCTTGTTAAAATTTTTGGTGATATATACTGGAAAGTATATGTATACTTTACTTAAAACAAAACCATGCCTGAATAGTTCAATTCAGTTAGTTTTGAATTCAACCTAAATGTGTAGTATTTTATAACATTTACAATTTCCTTGATCATTTTTAAAAAATCCTAACAAATCGAATTCTTATGATACTTAAATGAAATTTTTTTATAATTTATAACGGAAAGTGTGCATTGTCTTTGAAGCGAGACAGTAATCGAATATCTCAATTCATTTTTGAGATATCAAGTTTTGAACACAACCTCAATATGTAGCATTACATAAAAATAAGAATTTCCTTAATAATCAGTTAAAATTTGTAAAAGATCGAATTCTTATGATTTCTTGATAAAGTTTTTGTGACTTATAAGGGAAAGTGTACACTTTCTTCGAATTGAAACAATACTTGAACATCTCAATTCGTTTTTGAGATACCAAGTTTTGAACACAACCTGAATTTATAGCATTTTATAAAAATAACTACTTCCTTAACCATTTTTGAAAAATCGTAGGAATTCGTATTCTTAATATATCCCAGAACAAGATGATACTTGAATATATCAATTCGTTTTCGAGATATCAAATTTGAATTCAACCTAAATTTGTAGCATTTCGTAAAATTACCAACTTCTTTGATCATTTTTGAAAAATTGTAACAAATCTTATATTTTTATAAGATTTTTTGTGATTTATAAAGAAAACTGTGTACTTGAATATCTAAGATCGTTTTTGAGATATGAAGTATTGAACTCAACCTAAATATGTAGCATTGCACAAAAATAACAATCTCATTAATCATCTTTTAAAAATTGTTAAAAATCGAATTCTTATGATACCTTGATAAAATTTTTGTGGCTTATAAAGGAAAGTATGCATATTCCTCAGAAAAAAACGATACTTGTATATCTCTATTCATTTTTTAGATATCAAGTTTTGAAATCAACCAAAATTTGTAAGTACTTTTGTATATTAAACTGATGGTATAACATCTGACCAAAGCCAGATATTCAGTTACTCTCCGGTATACGACAAAATTTTAAAAAAATCCCGGGTAGGTTGGATACTGGATAATTGCCGAATATCTGTTTCATCCCTCGTTATTACAAGTAATGTTGCTGTTTACATTCTGCACCAAATTGCCGAAAGATTTAACTAAATCGCTTTTTAACCCCATCACTACAAACGTTCTCCAAATATTATGTGGAAAATTTGAATGGCGCTACTTAGAATAACATGCCTCTTCATGATGATGGTATCGATACATCTACAGCTTTCCTTCTCACAGGAACATTTGATCTCCGTAAAGTTATAGATCTGGTGGAGTAATGGTGATCAGGTAATTTAATCGGTAAACAATATTTATTTTTATAAATATATCTGCAAATAGCAATGACATATAAATGTCTAATTGAAAATGTTTTTGATTTTGCAAACAGAGCATCTGTGGGGAAAATTCTACCTTTAAACAACGATATTTTTAGAATTGATTTTTGCGCTACTTCCACCCGTTGAAGATTTTTTTTAGCAGCATTGCCCCAAACCAACAGTCCATAGTTAAGTATCGATTGTACAAAAGAGTAATAGAAAATACTTAGGTGCCTTCAATTTACGCAATTCCTCAATGTAAGGAACATATATGTCAAACTACGAATCTTTATCATAACCGCATCAATGTGAAAATTCCATTTTAAGTTAGCATCTACAATAAGTCCCAAGTATTTGATTGAGACAGCTTTTTTTATGATGATATTACAGAAACAATTATAAGAAGTGCCTCTGCAATCAGGACTGTGAACATGGATCACATCAAGTGACGGTGGCTAATTATAAATTTGAAATGGAATAAAATGAGATTTTGTCGAGTTTAAAGTCAGATAATTATTATTTAGCCAATAATTAATGTAGGTCATATGCGTGAAAGCCGTCTTGGAAGCATCCTCCCAGGTAACAACACTGACCAAAAGAATAGTGTCATCTGCATAAGATAGTATTTTGGCATTTACAAACTTATGGTTCAGCAAATCATTAATGTACAACAAAAAAAGTAAAGGTCCTGGTATTGAACCCTGGGGAACACCCCACGAAATACCACGATCAGTGCTAAAATGCTGAGATATCTTAACCATCTGAGTACCACGCGATAGGATCGAATTAGATCAAGACACGTTCCTCTGACTCCACACAGATCCAATTTAGCGCACAGTATATTACGAGAGACTGTGTCAAATGCCTTTGCCAAGTCTAAATATATTCCTATAATAGGAGTTGACTTATCTAGCGCATCCGTAACAGCCTCTGAAAAGGCAGCAAAGGCGTCATCAACTCCCCTATTTTGACGAAAACCATACTGCGAACAAGATAAAATATTATTAGAGTTAAAAAGTTATTCTAACTGAATTTTTAATTTTTTTTCAAATATTTTAGATATGTAGGAAGTCAGAGAAAAGGGCCTATAATTTGTTAAATCGGCGGCAGATCCACTTTTATGAATAGGTATTACAACCGATTTTCTTAAAGTCTGTGGAAAGTACCCACGTGCCAGGCACTCGTTGAACAAGATCGATAAAGGAAGAGATATAACAATTTTCAATTTTTTTAAGACAGCTACCGATAGATTGTGAATATCTAGTGAAGAACCAATTTTCAAGGATTCAATGATGACCACAACATCCCCCTCACAAATCGGCTTTCAGAAGAGTCATCGAATTCCTATTAATGTTGTGACTAAAGTTCCCATCAATATTAGTAATGCTTTGCGCTAACTCCTCTCCAACAGACGTGAAGTAAGCATTAAATTAATTTACAATCTCTAGTGGATCTTCCAGTGACTTGCCCTCGGGGGTCTCAATTTTTGAAATCTGAGAGGATGGTCTCTGAATATTAAGAGTTTGTTTAGCAATCTTCCACAAGTGTTTACTATTTGAAGATTCCGCAATTTTTGATTTAAAATAATTGAACTTAGCAGTTTTAGTCAAGTTGTACTCTCCAGAAACTAAATTCATAAGTTCAGAATTCTTGTATCAGGTTGAATTTCTGTATTAGACGTAGAGATCATGAGAGTCACAAACTGGTTGATTTGTAGTGGATCAACATGAATGGAAGACGATTGTTCCACTCCGCCAGCCTGTATCATAAGATAGTGATAACATCCAGCCCTCCGTATCTCTCCCTGAAGATTCAATTTAGAGCTGATGTGTACTCAATTAATATTCGATTCAAAGGAAAGTTAAGTCCTGCTATCCATAGAACGTTACTGTTTGAAAGCTCGTTTAGTTTTCAAATAGTACAAATCTACAATAATTTGCCAGACAGTGTCAAAGAGTTCGTATTGAAAGAATACTTATATGAAAGGCTTATTGCAGGATCTTAATCTCAATCTCAACCTTAAGTGTTATCCACTCCTTGAGATCAGAATATTGTATGAAGTATTTGTTTATCCCGTTAACAAAACCAAGTAATTATTTATTTTAGGATATCCTGAAATAATAATTACTTTGTTTTCCTTAAGATCAACAGAACAATTAAAAAACTAATATTGACGAGTATGATCGTCAGTGGCAGCAATTTTACCAGCTATGCAGTAATTACTAACTGTCACAATACTTGGCAGTACTAAAATAAATGTTAATATGTAACAAACATATGCAAGACAGTTATGGTGGAGTTATAGAGCACCAGTAAGCTGAACTACATTATACGATTGCTTCGGATATAATAATGTATATCCTAGAGTGAATTATTTATTTGTTACTTTTATCTTATATCATCGCAATCCTGGAGTAATAAAGCACTATAATTATTGTTATTATTATATTTCTATAAAGCATTGTTTCAACTACAAAAGCAACTTCTTTCCTAATTTAAAAAGGTAATACATAAAAAAGCTTGACGAAATATCAATTATTTCAAACAAGTGCACCCTAAATCGGTTCAGTAGATCTTGAGATATTGAAAAAAAATAGCTTCATGAAAAACAGTTTAATTACCTTCAATCTGCGGTTCTCAGGCCACACAATAAAAGACATTCTTCTGTTGATGCTGCAATATTTTCCATTTTCTTTTGAACAGCTCTTTTCAATTTTCAGCCCTTTTCCGTCTCTTGTTTAATTGTGGATATTCGTCGACAACCCAAGTTTTCTATTCTATCAACGGATGGACCCCATACCAAAGAATAGGTTGGACAACTACAACACTTAAATAGTGATATTTTAATGTTAAATTATTTTTTATGACTTTTGAGATAACAAACGTGATAATAAAAGATGCCCCGTACTCACGTATATGCTATTGATACCGCAAACGATTTTAAGTTGAACGATGTACAAAAGTATAGCGACGAGTTGATTTATTTATTTTCTTTTTTCAACTTGGTTTATTATAATTTTATTTCTAATTTCTTTGTATTTTGGTTGGCAATGAGTTTTTGCCCACGGTTTCAAGTTTTTTGGTAGACGAGCAGGTATAAGGAGAAAGATTAACAGCAAATTTTCCTGTTTGCTTGTTCTTACTCGAATAAGCGTCGTAACACAAAATTCGATTCAAATTTCGTTCCGAAATTTAGTTATTTTGGTTCCTTGTCTGTTTAAATTGGGAAAAGTGATTCCGTGTCAGCTGCAATCTATGAGATTATATTACAGCAATTAAGTTGTGTAAGTAAATCTAATTATACCATTAGATATAATTTATTTATTATTAATTCATCATTTAATTTGTATATACGGTTGAGATCACAATATTCCTTATTATTTTCATCAATTTTGTATAATTTAATTTTTAATTTCTTGTTATTTTGGTAAGTAATGAATTTGTGCGTAACGTGTTGGGTTTCGAGACAGGAGACATAGAGAGGACAAAAAAGGGCGGTTGATAGTAAATTGTTCTATTTGATTTGTGATCTTCCTCACACAACCTTGTTATACGTTCCGAAATTTAAAGTCATTTTGGTATAAGCGCGTGGCGTCCATTTGAATTGGGAAAAGCATTTTTGGAAGCGAATGTTATAATAAAAGGTCTTTCCCAATTGGATAGACATACAACGATTTATGAACGTCCGATGAGGTACAACTAACGTGGGTGTGATTTTTCAATTTTTCATTAATTTACGATAGATTTTCCCACGCATAATTATATTATTCAAATATAATAATAATATATTATTGTATGAGCATATAATAAGGGCTATTAATACTGTGTCCACGACTACAATTGATTTTGATGATTAACAAAATATAGAAAAGTACGGAAAGTATTTAAATAATCTTTGACATTTATATATGTATTTACGTTAACTTTTTTTACTGTCAATCTCGAAGAAAATTGAAATCACTACGTAATAAAATTGAAGTAATTGATTGAATTACTTCATGTTTTTAATTAATTAATTTTGATTTCACGTAAATACTGATAAAATTGATTTTAAATTCCAAAATGTTATTCTTACCTTCAGAAATTACTATAAATCTTAATATATTTTCTTATTTTAAACAAAAAATTTTAATTTAAGCTTAATTCCTGCTTAAATATGATTTTAAATCAATTATGCTTTATGTAATTATGTGTGTTTTAAATTCCAAAATTTTATTCTTACTTTTAGAAATGTCTGTAAATCTTAAAATATTTTGTTATTTTAAACAAAAAATTATAATTTAATCTTAATTTCTGCGTAAATATGATTTTAAACTAATTATGCTTTATGTAATTATGTGTGTTTTAAATTCCAACATTTTATTCTTACCTTTACAAATATCTCTAAATCTTAAAATATTTTCTTATTTTAAACAAAAAATTATAGTTTTAGCTTAATTCCTGCTTAAATTCGATTTTAAACCAATTATGCTTTATGTAATTATGTGTTTTAAATTCCAAAATTTTATTCTTACCTTTAGAAATGTCTCTATATCTTAAAATATTTTCTTATTTTAAACAAAGAATTATAATTTAAGTTTAGGTTTAAAATTGTATTTAAGCAGGAATCTTAAATACAATTTAAAACCAATTATGCTTTATCTAATTATATGTGTTAAAAGAAGAAAGATAGAGAAGTAAAATTAATAATAAAATATAAACGAAACCAAAGTTGGTTTTTGTTCATAACATTAACACGACTGTACAGGGTGAGTTATTAGTATCCCGGCCGACGATAGTTACTAAACCGTTTGAGAAAGATCAAAATGGTTTTACAAAAGTCGTTTTGTCTCACCAGTTTCTTTTACCTAAAATAATTTTCACTTATAGAGGATGTTCTATTTAGGCGCAACGGAGAGTATATCATTTTTTTTTAAATGTTATTATAGTTTGTTATTGTAGTTAGTAAAGATATTCAATTGTTTCTCCAAAATGTCTATTATAGGATCTTCTGAAAAACAAAGTAAAAACGACATTTTATTATATTTTTTAATATTTTTTAATATTTGCTTTGATAATATTCAAAGCCAGTAGGTATATAATATTATCCAAAGATATTAAATGCGTGTTCATAAAGTTCACTTACTTTCATTGTTTTTCAAATGTCGTTTTCTTATTTTTTTTAATGGAACACCAAATGTATATCTTGTGCTTTTTGTTGAATTATCCATCAAGTTTCTTTTAATTAATAATAAGTATGCCATATGTCTAATTTTAATAGTTTTCTTGATATTTATAATTTAAAGAAAAATGTATATTAAAACATGCAACTATTGTACTTAAAAAACTACTAAAAAATTGCCTGCCTATCAGTTTTTTGTTTGTTCTTTCTTTTATTATTTGATTAATATTTTATAATGTAAAATAATTTTGCTGCTATACATCACATTTAAATGCGACTTGGTACTTTATGAAATTGAAAAAGAGTTATGTAATAAAATATGCAATTTTAATCCAATATACTTTTATTTTTTGTATTTTGATTATTTATTTATTAGAAATATTTTTCAAAATAACAGAAGAATTAATTAACATGATCTACATCTATAGCGAAACCAACAGGCCCACATTAAAACATAAAGTCATTTTCTCTAAAATATTAACGAATACTTGAATTTTGAAATTTGAACAAAACGTGATTTCTGATAAATAAATAAGCAAAACCTGATAAAATAGAAAAAATAAATTAGTACCACAATTACATATCTTATTACATAAATCTTTTTAAATTTCGTATAGTACCAAGCCGCATTAAAATTTGGTATATGATAGCAACATTATTTTACACTATAAAAGGTAATCAAATAACAACAGGAAAAAATCCTAATAAAAATAAACAGAATATAGTATGACGTGAAAACTTGACAAATTTTATTACCCATTTTTCTTTAAATTCTAAATATTAGGAAAGCTATTAAAGTTAGACTGCTACTATTGTTAGACATATTTACCATTAATTAAAGAAAACTTGATTGGCTATTCAACCAGCATACAGGCTGTTCATTTTAAAACCTTAAGACAAAAACATTTGAAAAACATCAAAAGTAACCGAACTTTATGAACACGATGTATATCATATCTAATACCTTTGGATACTATCATGTAGCTATTAGGTTTTGACTATTATCTAGAATGATTTTACGGCAAAAACTGAAAAAAAAATTAGTATATAATTGAATATACAGGGCGTCACACAAAAACATCCCACGCTGTAACCATTTACATCTTGTTTATGTATATCATCATTGGATGGAGACTCTTTTTCTGAATCTATTGAGACACAGTACATTTATTTTGAATGTAACTTTAGCAAGGAAAAGACACCTTGTATATACAGATTATAACACAAGAACGCCCAAGCTATAACTCTGTCATTTACATTCCGAGCTTTATAAACCATGTCCCAAATGAAATGGTTTAATATCTACGTTTCATGGTATAAATAAATTTTTCCCAAGGCGATATTTAGTTTCAAGCAATAATTAACTTTTTTTCAAATTGGTGGTACATGCTGTACATCAATGGATACAGAAAAAAAATCTTTATTCAATGAGATAAAGAAAAATATACTGAGCAATGTAAAAAACAAAATTGTTAAGTTTGTTTCTTTCTTCCATCTTTATTTTAATAACATGTTTGTTGTCTTTTTTTGTACTTATTTAAAGATTGGTATGTAAAAACTATTTACGTTCAACCGGTTTCGATTTTAATTAAATCATCTTCAGGAACATTCGGGAACACATAGATTATACAATACAAGTTTAACAACTAGTTATAATTAAGTAAAACTAAGGTTATTATAGGTCGAAATTATCTAGCTATATGAATTGGTGTCTATTGTTAATGTTTTGAAAAGGACTATTACAAATATGTTAAAATTTTTTTTAAAAATTTGGAACTTACGTCTATTATCGGTATATTTTAGGTTATGTTGAATTATTTTAGGTTATGTTATAATAGTGAAGTAAGCAACTAGTGTTGAATTTAAATTCAAATTTAAATGTTATACAATGAGGAATTAACCTACATGTAGTTAAAGTTATATAACTGTAAAATAGATTTTATATCATGTTATAACAATACCAAGTTAACAATATGAACAAGATGGGTACGACCGTTAACATATACACCTTCAGAGATTTACATTTCAAGTTACAACGGGAATTCAACACATACATATGTTTCCTTAAAACATGCTTGGAAGAAAATTTGAAACCCACATTTACAAAACATAAATATCCGAATAATTTAACAATATATCAAATACAAAAGTTAACAAGAGATACTATAAAGAGAGAAATTAGAAAACATTATATAAAATTAGATAGAATCAATCTAGAAAAATATTGCTACTACCATACAATTACTAAACAATATCAAAATATTGAAATACAAGAGATAATGAACAATATAAATACAACATGGAAAGAGAAAGAAAAGCATGCATGGTCAAACAAGATGAAAAAACTAGAAAAGCTAAGAAAAGAAAAAAGACTCCAAACTCAAATTAAAACAACAAAGTGCCCAATAGTAGAGCAACATACATTCCACAAAGGAATAAAAACTTAACAAACATAAAATTCAATACATAAGAAATGGACGTACTCAAAAAAGGCCATAAATACGCACCGATCAAAAAACCGAACTTAAGAAGCACCGCAATTGAATTAGAAGCAATAACGGAAAATATCCCAAATAGAGAAGAAATACGTAAAGAACTACAACAAATGCTAATTAAAGAAGAATCTAAGAAAGCAACCAAATTGAAAGAAAGAAAGATGGAACGAAGAATAGAGAAGGAGGAACGAATAATAAATAACATTAAACATAAACTTAAAAGACACAAACTAACAATTGCCAAAGCAGACAAAAATGCGGCAATTATCATAATGACTAGACAAGAATACACAGACAAAACTTAAACCTTTCTAAAAGAAAACGGATTTAACGGCATTCCAAAAGACCCAACATTGACCTTCCATAAAACAGCTAAAAAAGTAATATACAGGTGTCTCACGTAACTGGTTCATTAGAACCTTTTTAGGTTCCACTATTCGTAGGGGCTTGAAATTTTGGTACCATGGATTGTTCATTCCAATCTATTAATCTAAAATATTTTCAAGACGGCCACCACTTCCGGTCTATCGGAAGTAGACCTCAACTTCGTTATTTTAAATGGAATGCTACAGTTTTTATTACACCATTCAATTGTGCGTAAAAGAATATGTTAACTTTGATAACAGTTGTTGGTACCTAGCATTTTTTGTTTTCGAGTTATTTTGATTTTAATTGTTTTTTGGCAATATTACCATGCTCTTTAAAAGCACATATCTCAGCCAACGTTAATTCAAAAACATTTTGCATTGGTACGATAACTCTTCATATGCTGTCAAATAGATTGTCATTTGTTGTATCAGTGTATCTTATACTGGCTTATCAAAAATTGTGTTACTGTCTCTGTACTCAATTGCCCTATCAGAAAGGGAATTTAATTCTTTACAAGTTATCTATAAACATTTCTATACCTATTTATTATAGTTTTCTTGTTATTGAGGAATTTATCAAAATTATACGTAAAATGCTAAAAACCGTTTGTGCTTTTGTTAGAAGGCCATGACATTTTGACAGTTTTTTGTTTAATTTATTTAAATTATTATTAGTATTATTTCTAGAATGAACTGTGATTGAATAAACTTTAGATTGCTAGCTGTTATTTACCAAAAATAATCAAAAGAAAACCGAATAAATGAAACAATGAAAAACAACAATTTACTGACAAAAATTAAATTCAATAATTAAATAAGAATGAAAAACTTAAAATTATAAAAATAAATTATAACATATTTATGTTATTGTTGTCATTACTTAGTTGTGTCATCACTTACTGCTGTTAATGTCTTTGAATATCATGGCGAATTATTCCCACGCCAACATTTTAAATTCGTCTTATATTCATGGCGGATGTAGGAAAGTTTTGGATAGGATAAGAGACGTATCTCTTAGTTTTGGAAAGATCAAAATAATAAGAAACCATACATTTCTATCACCAGCAGCTTAAGATAATGGAATAAATGTTTTGTCATATTTTATTGCTTTAACAAATACTTCGGTATAGGTGCTTCGGTCGATTTAGATGAATAATATTTTACAAGAAAGCACCGTAAATAAATAAACTGAACTCTCTAGGAATATCTCGCCCATCGTTACATCGAATATTACGCCATATTATTATCTTTCATTGTTTCATTTATGCGTTCTTCTGCTGGTTATTTTTGGCAAATAAAAGCTAACAAACTAAAGTTTATTCAATCGCAGATCATTCTAGAAATAATACCAATGATAATTTAAATAAATTAAACGATAAACTATCAAAATGTCATAGTCTTCTAATCAAAACACGAACGGCTTCCAGCATTTTGTGTAGGATTATGATAAAATACTCAATATGAAGAAAACTATAATAAATATGTATAGCAATGTTTATAGATAATTTGTAGAAAATAAAATTTCTGTTTAGATAGGCTAAAAAGATATGGGGCGTTTCATTTAAAATTATCGACTTTCTCGCAGTTGAATACAGCGAAACGATAATTCAATTTTTGACCACACTGTATAAGGTACACTGACACAACAAGTGGCAATCTATTTAGCAGCATACGGCGAGTTATTGTACCAATGCAAAACGTTTTCGAATTAACGTTGGCTGAGATATAGGCTTGTAAAGACCATGGTGATATTTACCAAAAAACACTTAAAATCAAAATAACTCGAAAACAAAAAACGGCAGGTACCAACAACTGTTGTCAAAGTCAACATATTTTCTTACGTATAATTGAATGGTGTAATAAAAACTATAGCATTCCATTTAAAATAACGAAGTTGAGGTCTACTTCCGGTAGACCGGAAGTGGTGGACCATCTTGAAAATATTTTAGATTAATAGATTGGAATGAACAATCCATGGTACCAAAATTTCAAGCCTCTACGAATAGTGTAACCCAAAAAAGTTCTCATGAACCAGTTACGTGAGACACCCTGTATAATGCTAAAGAAACTCTAGAAAAGCTAAACAAAAATACAAAACAAAAAAACTCCATAAAATCAACATACCAATTCGACCTATTATAACATCGAACGATTCAGCTACATACAAACTTTCACAACTTCTAGTTAACACATTTAAAGAATTAACAAATTTCCAAACGAAACATACAATTAAAAACAGACAAGACCTCATAAGAAAATTAAACAATCTGACTTTACCCAATGATTACAAAATAGTACCGTTTGATATCACTAATTTATACACCAACATCCCAATTAATGAAACCTTAAGTATACTTAAAGAAATCTTAAACGATAACATAAAAAATAAAATAGATAAAGAAAATTTATACTATTTATTTAACGTATGTCTAAAACAGAATTTTTACAAATTTTATGACGTTTATTATACCTACAACAAAGGTCTCCCTATGGGTTCACCACATAGCGGACTCCTTGCAGATATTTTTCTAGACAAAATAGAAAATGAACACATACTACATAACAAAAATCCTAATAGACAAAACATTATCTTGTGGCAACGTTATGTTGATGACATTATTGTCTTCATAAAAAATGATAACAACAACACAATTAATGAACTTCACAACTATATAAATTCATTACATCAAGACATACAGTTCACAATAGAAACAGAACAGAATGAACAAATAAATTTCCTACACTTGACAATACAAAAATCAAACAATCCAATACAAAATATTTAGAAAACCTACACAAACGGATATAGTGATATCAAAAGATGCTTTTCACGACCACACACAAAAAACAGCTTACAACACCAACCTATCAAAAGAAGAACTTAACAATGAGATCAATATGATTAAACAAATAGGAAAGAACAACGAATATAACATACAAATGATAGATGGATTGATGAAAAAACAAATAAGAAAAATAAACAACAATAGATTAAGAACACTTACAAACACACCAAATAAAGAGAATTACAAATACATGTCATTGGAATATCGAGGAAACATACACACTAAAATTAAGAACATCTTTAAAAAACACTACATAATAATTACATCTAAAAGCAGCAACACACTGGAAAGAATTTTAATAAACAACAAAGACAAAATTGAAAAACTAGACAATAACGGAGTTTACAAATTAACATGCGAAACTTGTAATGCTACATATATTGGAGAAACCGCTAGATCATTGAAAACACGCATCAAAGAACATAAAACTCATCCTAAATCTAATTTCGGTAGACATTTGATGTTTAATGAAACCCACCAATTCAACGAAGATAAGAACACCACCCTACTTCACTGCAAAAATAAAGGATACCTCCTCGATACACTAGAATTCTACGAAATTGGAAAATTTAAACATAACCACTCACAAATCAAATGCCTCAATGATCAACTAACAAATGTCGACAAACCGCTCTACCTGTACCTGAAGACCCCATAGCCCCCCTAAAAACCCCTACAAGAATGAGGACCTCAAGTCATGGTAACACCTTGAGGTCGCAACTTGTAGGGTCCTAGGTTACCTCCATCCTATTCCTAATCCTTTTTTCCTTTGACCTTCAGTTTGCTTATTACAATAACTACAACATGATATAAAATCTATTTTACAGTTATATAACTTTAACTACATGTAGGTTGATTCCTCATTGTATAACATTCAAGTTTAGAATTTAAATTCAACACTAGTTGCTTACTTCAGAATTATAATATAACATAAAATAATTCAACATAACCTAAAATATACCGATAATAGACGTAAGTTCCAAATTTTTTTAAAAAATTTTGACATATTTGTAATAGTCCTTTTCAAAACATTAACAATAGACACCAATTCATATAGCTAGATAATTTCGACCTATAATAACCTTAGTTTTACTTAATTATAACTAGTTGTTAAACTTGTATTGTATAATCTATAGGTGTTCTCGAATGTTCCTGAAGATGATTTAATTAAAATCGAAACCGGTTGAACGAAAATAGTTTTTACATACCAATCTTTAAAAGTCTAATGTACAAAAAAGACAACAAACATTTCATTAAAAAACAAAAGTTGACAATCGCTTAAAATTCAATATGGGAATGGAAAAAATGTATACATTGGTATGTAAATGACGGAGTTACAGCTTGGGGTCTTTTTTGTGTGACACCCTGTATAATTGAATGTCTTGATTGAACTTTATGAATTAGTAACATATGCGGTTGTATTAACAAATGTAGTAGTATTTACAATATGATAAAATATACAGGCATTAAAAAATTGATATTCTGTCAGGACTGTCAGTATACCGTATAAGTGAAAATAATTTTAGGTAATCTATTATATTAATGATGAGTCAAACAACTTTTGTATTAAACTGTTTTTTCCTTTTCAAACAGTTTAGTCTAATAACTAACCCTGTATTTTGAATTAAAAATGTTGTTAAATAAGTGTATTTAATTTACGTTTGCTAATTTTTTAGTAAAATCGGCATCAATCGGCAAGTTCTTGATTATTTTAAATAAAAAAAAACGTATTTATTACTTTTAAAGAGTACTAGATTTAATTTTTTCGAGGTTGATAGTAATAAAATTTAACGTCATTACATAAATGTCAAAAACTATTTAAATTCTTTTTGATTCTCTTTTAATTTTTGTTAAAAAGCATACAATATACAAGCTGTTCCATTTAAGGTCTCATGAAAAAACCATTTGAAAAACATCAAAAGTAATCGAACTTTATGAACACGATGAATAGCATATCTAATACCTTCTACTGATACTGTTATGCACCTATTGGTTTTGATTGTTATCTAAAATAGTTTTAACTATCATATTCAAAAATAGCCGTGGACAAAGTATGGTGTATATGTAAGCAGCTATTATAAGCAGTTAAGTCAATGATTATTCGGCAATCCGTGAATAATGTTTATTCGCCGTTATTATTCAATCGATGAAAAATAATTATCTTTTTGTTTTAGAAAACTTATTAATAAGATTACATTATGTTTCATGTCGCCGATGTATCATGCGTGAATAAAACAAACAATTCCACAGTTTCATAACCATAATTTCTTGATTGCGACCTTTTTTTTAGTATGTGCCGCTTGGGACATGAAAAAAAAAGTATACACCCTATCCGTAGATTCGTCAGTCACATGATTCATGTGTGATATTTACGTGATGTGCGTGGGATACATCTTGAGCGAGCATAGGGATTTTCCACTGAAGTGGAAATTGATATTTTCATAAATATAATTTAGCATTATAATATTATTTAAGTGTTTACCTAACCTATTCTTTGAATGGGGTATTATTTCACGTGGTAAATAATCATGATACTCTGATCTCAATTGAGAGTTATAATATAAATATATAAGTATACTTTATCGGTAATGTACACAAGTATGTTACCGTGTAAAGTATGAAACTCATTTAAATTTCCTCACAAAAAGAGGTTTTTAGGTAGTGGTGGGGATAAAAAATTATGTTGGACCCCTATTAAATGTTATGGGAATTTGGCCTAAAACGCAGAACATACGCTATCTTTCTAAAACTATTGTCCCTACAAACTTGAATGAACCATTAAGACAACTGACATACAAATCATTTAGCATCATTCACATGATTACGCTAATATACTAACCTCAAGCACATTTTATGTCAGAACAAATTTGACTCAACCCATACTTATTAGCTTGGAAAAAAATCAAGCTAGCATTTACACACAACGATTTACTTGTACAAACTGGCTTTTGACAGTTCATTCGCTTGAACGAATAAATAAGTTAGTAGATAATTAAGAGATAGATTACACTAGTTTACAAGAAAAATCTCAAAGACTGTAATATTTTTTTTATAATGTAGAATGTTGTGCTGATTTTGAATCTGTTTTCAGTTTTTTGTCATTACGTCCAGCTTTCGATATATATCCAAAAATGTGGAAAATTGTAAATTAAAAACCACAGTAATGGTTCATGTTCAGTATATTTCTTATTTTGCGTAGTGTACTTCTGTAACTATATGGACATGAAAGTGAACATCCAGACGAACATTTTAAGATATTGGCGGCATAAATCGGACTTTCCGTTATTTTGCTATAGCCTAAAACAACTCAACAAAATCAATTTTTTTTACATTTTTCCAATTTTCTTTTCAATTAATCGCACCGTAACAATAAATAATTACATAATTATTTACATAGGAAAAAAGATATAATTACATAGGAACAAAAAAGTTAGCTATTCTATCCTGTAGAACATTTAATCCTCTAAATTTTGAAGCATTGGACACCATGGTCGAATGTATATACCAGAGATATCGTTAATTTACGACAATCGTGCAAAATTTCTTTTTTTTGCCATTTTCAGTGTATTGTTGAAACATTATTACGAACAATTTTTTGTAATAAAAAGGTATTTTAGCTGTTGTAGGCACTAAGTATAAACATCAAATTCATTGAAATCAATGTTATAATTTTGACACTAATTCAGTATAACGCATTTAAATGGAAAGATTCTGTAGATAAAAAAGTAATTGCCGTAGTAAAGAAATTTAATTATATCTACTTTTTAAGAACCAGCTTACATTTCTATGACTTTCAAGTAATTACGGTGGTTACAGACTTACAAGCCAATTTTACAAAATATTGCTGTTTTCTTTGTTTGAGGGAAGCTCAGCGAGAAAGCGTCATTATGTGCGCAAATACTGGCCTTCTAGAGAATATTACGATGCTGTTGCTTTCAATTCTTAAATAAACCTCTGGTGAGACCAGCATCTGTCATATTACCTCCATTACATATCATACTGGATTTGATGAAAAACTTTGCGAAAACGTTGAATCCAGAAGGCCTAGTATTTAAATATCTCACCCAGCTCTTTCCACAAATATGGTACGCTACACTAAAAGAAGGCATATTTGATGGCTATCAAATGGTTAATAGATGACAACGAATTAATGTCAATATTGACAACAAAAGAAACAAGGCGTGGATTAGATTTTTAGAAAACCATAAGGATGAGAATTCTCGCGAAATAATTTCTGCAATTTCTAACTTTTATTACCATGCTTATATTACCATATTACTTGTATTACTTATATGTTTGCTAGAAATGCAAACATGTCGCTCAAAATCCATTTTCTCCATTTGCACTTAGATTTCTTTCCATGTAATCTTGGAGCGAAAAGTGACGAACAAGGCGAACGGTTCCATCAAGATTTAATGACATTGGAAATATGATATCAAGGTTACTGGAAGACACAGGGATGATGGGAGATTATCTCTGGGGTGTTATTAGAGAAATCGTCCCAAAGACACAAAAAATTTTTCGAAAAGTAATCATATTCCGCACTATACTAACAATAAGTAAAGTAGTATACGTTAAATATAAAATTTAATTCTATAAAAATTCTGTAATATAATTTGTTGTATAAACCTAGACAATATAAATAAAAAGACAAAGAAAAGTATTGCTTATAAGATCAGCCAAACAACCAAGTGCACATAATGGAACACTGCCAAAATCAAACCCTCCTGACCAATTGTGCTTAATGTTCAATACAACAGCAAAAATAATACTGATTTTAGTGAATTTAATGTTTATACTTAGAGCCTGCAACAGTTAAAACACCACTTCATTAAAAAAAAATTGTTCGTAATAATGTTTCAACACTACAGTGAAAATGGCAAAAAATTAAATTTTGTGCGATTGTCGTAAATTAACGATATCTCTGGTAATATACATTCGACCATGATATCTAATGCTTCCAAATTTAGAGGATTAAATGTTCTACAGGACATAAAAGCTAACTTCTTTATTCATATATAATAATTTTTTGTTACGGTGCGATTAAGTGAAAAGAAAATGGAAAAATGTCAAAAAAATTTTATTTTGTTGAGTTGCTTTAGCCTGTAGCAAAATAACGGAAAGTCCGATTTATGCCGTCAATATCTTAAAATGTTCGTCTGAATGTTCACTTTCATGTCCATATAGTTACAGAAGTACGCTATGCAAAATAAAAAATATAATGAACATGAACCGTAACTGTGTTTTTTAATTTACGATTTTCCACATTTTGGATAAATCTCGAAAACTGGACGTGATGGCGAAAATCTGAGGACAGATTTAGAATCAGCACAACATTCTACGTTATAAAAAAAATATCTCAGACTTTGAGGAAAAAATTGATTAAAAATTGTAAACTAATGTTATTAATACTAACATGGCCAATTCAGCTATACGCAAGTTCATCATTTAGACATTTGTAATCATGCCTACCTCAACTCCACATAGTTCATGTCGGTATACAGTATGAAACTAGAAATCTACAGGTGAGTTATTGCGCATGTTTAAGATGCCGGACAATGCATACACTTAGCAGCAGAAGTCTGCGTACAAAAACCTTCTAACACTTTAATTGAAAAAATAAGGGTCATGATCTAATGTGATAAACTTCAATTTTTTTTTATTTTGTGTATTATCTACATATAATTCTATTAACAAAATATGCACCAATAAAACAGAAATATTAGTTACAAAAAAAATTAAAATTAAAAATTCTCCAAATAATGCGTATGCAAAAATCTGCATACAAATAAAGACGCCTTCTCCAAAATATACTTATTTACTTAAATACGTAGTTGGCGATGTACGCTTTCCGATTTAAATAAAAGATAATCGGTGTCAATTATATTAGCAGAGGCTTGGAAGCTAAAAGTTAGAATGGACACGAAAGGAAAGGAAATTGAATTGGGAGAGAGAAAAATTATTGTAAAGTTATGGAAAGAGGGAAAATCTTTTCGAAAAATAGGAGAAACTGTCGGCAGGTCACACTCTTCCATTCAAAGAGTAATTAATAATTATAAAGACACTGAAGATTACCTCTCACGTCCGCGATCCGGTAGACGAAAAATTGTACAGCAGGTTAGAAAAGAACCTAGGCTGACGGCAAAAAAAATAGTAGAAAATGTACAAGAAGAATTTCATAAAACTATCAGCAAAGATACGGTGAGAAGGACGTTAAAAAAAGCTAACTATCACAGTCGCGTTGCACGAAAAAAGCCATTTGTGTCAGAGGTCAATCGTCAGAAGCGGATCGCCTTTGCAAAAAAAAAACTCTTAGACAAGCCCATTGAATTCTGGGAGAAAGTTCTGTTTCCAGATGAGAGCAAATTTTGCATGTTCGGCATTAAGGGTGAACAACTTGTGTGGAGAAAACCTAATACTGCCCTTAATCCCGAAAATTTGAAAGCGACTGTAAAACACGGAGGTGGTGGAGTTATGGTTTGGGGGTGCATGTGCACCAAAGGGGTGGGAAGGTTGGTTTTCATAACATCGACAAAGGACCATAAAATGTATATAGACATTTTAAAAGAAAATTTGAAGCCTAGCATCGAAAACTTGGGCTTGGGGCCCGAATACTTTTTTCAACAAGATAATGACCCCAAAAATTGCGCCCACAACACTAAGCTTTGGCTACTATACAATACCCCAAAGCAACTTAAAACACATCCACAATCGCCGGACTTGAATCCCATCGAACACCTCTGGGATTTACTGGAACGCAGGATTCGGCAACACAACATAACGTCGAAGGAAACGTTAAAAAATGTTATGATTGAGGAATGGGCCAAAATCAGTTCGGACGAAACGAAGAAATTAGTGCACTCCATGCCTAAACGTTTAAGGGAGGTCATTAAACGTAAAGGTTATCCGACCTCATATTAATATAGAAACAATGATCTCATTTATGAATTTTTTATAAATACTGTCCTGACTTGTACGCAGATTTTTGCATACCCGTTATTTGTAGAATTTTTAGTTTTGATTTTTTTCTGTAACTACTGTTTCTGTTTTGTTGAAGCATATTTTGTTAATAGAATTATATGTAGTTAATATACAAAATAAAAAAAAATCAAGTTTATCGCTTTAGATTATGACTCTTATTTTTTCAATTAAAGTATTACAAGTTTTTTGTACGCAGACTTCTGCTGCTGAGTGTATATTCGAATAAAAGAAATCGAAAAGTAGTTATTTATGTAACAAGTCAGCAAAGTGAATTTTTGTCGAATGAGTCTGAATGATTCATCGACATTTATGAGTCGAGCGAGCGCAGCGAGCTAGGCGAGTAAAAAACCAGTTAAAGGAGAGTCTGTAACTTGCAATATGGCTTACATATTGCAAGTTACAGACTTGATCTGTCAAAGATCTGTCAAAATATGTGATAAACGATTTGGTTTATTAATATACCTCGGCAGTGAAATGATGTGCAGCTGTCATGTCAGAGGTATCAGGTTCAAATCTACCAGTTTACTGTGTTTTTTCAAATTGACAGCACTTAGCGGCAGGTAAAGTATTTTGTCTGACTCATTTGCAGCAGGTATATAATTCAACAAGAGTATAATGGCGGCTGTTACCCATGAAGATGGGTAACAGCTATTATAAGCAAGTTGATTACTATACTTTATCTACAACTATTTAATTTTGAAAACAAATCTGATCAAAGCACGTTTTAAAAACTTGGTAGATATGTTAGTCCTCAATATAAGAAATCTGTCATTTCTGTTATTATTCTATTTTTTGATTGGTCGCCCGTGGTTAGCACGGTGGAATAATGGCTTTTATCAACACTTTGTTAATTACACAGTAATACTTGTCATTACCCCTCAAAAATTAAACTAGTTGTATAGTTTAATAAGATAAGGTTTTCTTAATTTTTATGCGACAGGAGTAAAAATTGTTGGATTCTGAATTAATCCCAAGCATTTGTAAAGGTGTGATTTCTAGCCCTTCATTAGAACAATAAACAACTGATGTCTGTTAGGATCATTAGGGATCGCAGCACCAAATCAATTCCAGCTCCAGGCTCAGTGAATCGTCTACCACATGTAGCCCTTAATTTGAGAGGGCTCAACACGAAGAAATAACACTTCAAAAGGCAAGCGTATTAGATGAAATGCATTGCACTAATTATTACAAGACATTGTGGGAAATCTTGGATAGAACCAAGGCCAAAAGAAGCAGAGAAAGAACCAAACTATCTCTCGGTTAGGATACATGTGTCAAAATTTGTTATAATTCATCATAAAAAACAAGGAAAATACCGTTTAACCGTGCGTCTTCAAACGCACGGCTAAATCTAAATCTTTCTAGTTCCATGTCTAATGGAAGAATAATGTATAGAAAAACTTAATTTTATGGTTTCTATGGCTACATATTGTACATTGAATTTGAAAGTTTTTCAATTTAGAAAAAAGTTTTTACCAATTTTTACCATTTTTATGAGAATAACTAGTTAAATGTGACGCATTATTTACGCTAAGTTTGAAGAATCAGTAATAACATTTTTTCCCTATGTAACGTGATCTGGGGACGTACTGTATGTATGTAACTGTCTGCATGTAGATCTAGTATTAGTTGTAATTATAATTTATTAATTAGACTTATAGCATACTGAACATTTATTATAGCAACATTATTGACTAAAATCAGAACAGTACAGAACAACTCTAAAACTACTGTTATATTAAACTAATATCGTCTTCAATAAGTTCTTAGATGGATGATTAATTTTCGAAGATAAATACACAATATAAATTAATAAGTTTAATATAAATAATGTTTATGCAATTTTTATATTTTCTTATTACATATACCTTTTTTATTATTATTTTCGATTAAGAAAGATCAAAATTCTTTCAGTCTTTTCATCCTCTTGAGTTTTCTTTCTAATCTCCAATTTGAATTAATTCCAAGAATACCCACTTCAAGAAATTCCTCTTCTGCACTAATTATCTTATCTAGAAATGGAACAGCCGTTCCCAGGGTGCCGCGTAACTAAGAAAACATAAAAGTCCCCGAGATTAACTACCAAGGAAATCAATTACTACTGAAGTCCACCAATTAGCTAGATTTATAAGCGTTCTTGCGACATTAATTCACTTCAATTTAGAATAGTAACTAATCTCCTTTTAAGTAATGTTTTTAATTAAATATCACAAGTCAATCAAAATTGAATAAGTTTTCATCAGAATCTTCTAAATCGGTCGTGTCTGGTGACATTGAACTACAAGCAAAACAAACTCTTCCGACATCGTTCCAACATTCAACGCAATGTACAACATAGCAATCTGGCGTTTTACATTTTTCAAAATTGCCGGGAATGTTACTCTTTTTTCTTGGTTCTGGATCACCGCATATTATGCATTTCCTTCTTGCCATGGGAAATATTCTTAAGCACGAACAAAAGTTTGGAAATCTAATTCGAAGAACGGCACAAACATTTAGATCATTTTCCAGTCGTTGTTTCCTCACCATTTTTCTTACTTTTTTCTTCATATATCGAAAAAATCCTATTCTTCGTTTTAAAGTTTCGTTGTAAAGAAATAGAACTCGTTTCTTTTCACGTTTACGATAGAAATACGAACAAATCAGGCGTCGTAATCTTAAAATGTAAGCTTCGCATAAAATAGCAACCCAAACTGCAAAATATGTGCCATAAATTTTATAAATATAATATTGTGGGAGTATTGTTGGTTGTGGGAGACATGCAGCGTTACTTCTTATAGCACGTATTCGTTTTTTTACATTGAAACCTTTTACCAATGATCTTAAAAGGGTAGCTATCATTCCAGTTCCTTTAATTTGTAACATCATATCGTGATGTCCTGTTTGATAATAATCAATATGAGCGTGCCTTCTCACCAAATCCAAAGCTTCATAAAATAATCGATCTAAAAGAATGAAGGTTGTAGCTGTTATCATTTCGAGTAGTAGTTTAAATGTTTTCCCAAACAGTTTTTCTCGTTCATTTTTTAAAGGCTTTAAATTCCAAGGATCAACTAATTTGTTCCTTTCAATTTTTTTTAGTGGCAACAATGTCTTTTTATCTTCACGTCGCCTTCTCGCGTCGATTTTTCTAAAATACCTGGTAATATAAATGTTATCAAATTCGATATCTCTTAAGTATTTATCATGGTATTTTTGTGAATCCAAAATGATTTTTAAGAAAATAAATGCTAAGATTCGCTTAACTATTACCATTATGCTTTCTAAAAATGATTTTTTTCTTTCTACGATGTGCATAACTTCTTTAGCTGTATCAGTTGCTTCGCGGATTTTTGCAATTTGATGTATTTTTCCAATTCGATATTGAAGCTTAACGTTTTTGAAATTTTCGGAGAATGTGGAACGAGTTTTCTTTAAGTACATGTAACCTTCCCCGAAACCGTGATCGATATCTTTTGCAGGGTCGCATTTACTTTTACCACCTAAAGCTTCTACTATATTACAGACAAAAGTTAATTTCATTGGCCAACATAATAACCATGCTGCTATCCAAGTTACGGCGTCATAACAAGAATCGTACGCTTTTCCAAACATATCCTTACATTTTTTTGCGGCTTTATTGAATTGATTTTGACATCTCAATTCGATCTTTTTTAAATATTCTTTTTCCATTCGAGCTGCCTCAACCTTTTCACCAACAGTATTGTATTTTTTATCTAACTCCTTATTTCTTTTTGTGTCATGGATTTTCGCATCCATATAATCGTTTTCTTCTTTCATTTTTTTTACTTCTGTATCGTCTTCTAATTCTCCCGTAATCGGAGCGGAAACGTCTTTAACAGTCCTCAAAGTGTCTTTTATTTCATTGGCGTCAGTTTTCATTCCAAACAAAGCTTGGGTAAACGGTTTGAACATCAACTCAAATCTAGTTTTCGTTAAGTTAAAATTTAGAGATGTTGTGCATCCGAATACCCGCACTACCTCCTTTCCGTTTTCCGTTAAGTTGTGTATAGGGCCGGATATAATATAGGCAAAGACCAAAGCTTTTAAAACGCTCCGGCCGGATCTACCGACGAAATTTGGGATGGACAGCAAAGATATGCAACGGATTTGCGAGGAGAACGCTATACCAAAGCCGAGCATCAAACAGATAACACCACCGACGAGGAAAGCTGCGTTTTCTGTAAAATTCAAGTCGACCAGTATCAACTCGTAAAAACCCAAACCAAGAAGTACGCCGTATATAAAACCGCATACGCGTTTTAAGGCTACGTGCTCATCCTTTTCAGATTGAAACAATTTATGAATGCATCGAAATTTTCGTTCTAATCTATTCGCACGAGTATCAACAGGGCAGAAACACATTGACATTTTTAGGTTTATTGTGATTTTATTGATGTTTTATTGAAATGTAGATGGTTTCTATGACACTTACACATTGAAAAGTAAATTACTGAATTTTAAACTTGGAGACAAAGTGAGTGATTACGGCGATATTTTAAACAAATCTTTAACCATTTTAAGGGTTTTTATAAAAAAAATTGTTAGTAAACCAAGTCGACTATGTGACTATGCGAATTTTGATTGCTTAAAGCAGAATATGGTTACAAAAACCATTGACGCAATGGTAGGCATGTTCTAGTCTCATCATTTACTCTTACATTTACTAGCCTTACATGATTTACTCATGTAATAAAAAATTATTTTAACTTTTAATTATAATTTTATACTCCACATACCTAGGACGGGGGCTGGTTAGCGCCCCTCTCCTATTCTTCTTCTTCTTCCGCTCCTCAAGGTACCATTCGGTTATTCTTCTCCTTAGTGTTGCTCATAAAACATATCATCATATAAGCTTTTAATTATTTCCTTGTTTGTTACATATCTAGGATCTCATTCTCGGACCTCTTAGGTTCTTAGTCTCAAAAGTCTACGACCACGCCCTACATCCATATAATATTTGAGAGGATACGACCCCACCAATAAGTCTCCTCTTTTGTTTTCTGGGGCCGTATAGTGAGCCCATCACTCTATGCAGTGCATTAACCGTTCTTTGGGTTTCGTTTATGACATATTGTACGTGTTCGTTCCATCGTAGGTCTTTTCCTATCATTATTCCCAGGTACTTGAGTGATCTTCCAGACGTAATTTTGTGGTTTTTTACTGTTATTTCCACTTCTCCCTTACATACCCTGCTTCTTAGCAGAACTGCTTCCATCTTTTCAGGAGAGATCTAGAGACCTATTTTCTCCATTCCGGCAGTTATTCTTTCCAGAATGCATTGGGCTCGCAGTTCTTCGAGCCTCCACCCGCTTACTACTATGGTAAGGTCATCAGCGTAGGATATCAGATTCCCTTCATCCAAGTCGTCTCTTTGTTCTCCTGTCAATATTTTTTCAAAGAAGGCATCCCACAGAAGGGGACCCAGAATCAATCCCTGCGGGACCCCCTGTTAATCCAGTATTCCTTGTCCCCATCCTCAACCGTCTGCTCACTTAGGTAGGTTTTTACGACTTTCAGGAGATACCCTGAAATCCTCCTCAGTCGTAGCGCCTCGATTATTTTTTCCCAGGGAGCAGTGCCAAAGGCATTTTCGACATCTACTGTGATTAGTTGATCGTCTGCAACCTGCGGATAGGGATAGAACGTAAGTGGGAAAAGAAACGCAATAAGGTTTCTATTAGTTAATACGGAACAGATATACTGCTTTTACTTAACCGGTCGATTGAAGTTGATATGTATCTCTTTATCTAACTCATTAAAATCCTATGCCTTGTCCTGTCTTGTCTAGCATATTCAAAATCCTATCCTCAGGTCTCTAGAAGCACAAATGAACCGTGTTGTTTCAAAATCGTGTTAAAAAAGACCGTGTAAAAAAAGAGTAGGTTTACGAGCAAATAAAAAAGTTCTGGGCATATACATTTTAAGAACAAGCTGTATAACATTGTTCCTGTGGATCGATTTAACTCACAAACTATCTAATGATTCCACTTGATATTGGTTTACACTGTACCAAATTTCAGCGCTCTACCTTTAACAGTATTGAAAATATTTAGAAAAATCAGTTAAAATTTCTTGACTTTGATGACTCCGCCATTTGTTGGTCTAGACCAAACATTTTTACACGAATCATCATCATTTTCACTCTAGTATACGTGGTTTAATTTATGCCCCGAGTCACCGAAACACTTGTTGCCTACCTATCCCGCTGTAATCTACATGGATCCATGTTACTGTATATAAAAAATACAGAATTGTGTTATCGAAGGGACTTAATCAGTTTGTATTAAACTGATTAAAATGAGTTCTAGGCGCGAAATCCTTAGTTTGATGCTTTTTCATAAGATCGTTACAACTCAGACGCAGCAGTAGCTCTATGACAAAACAACTTTTAAGTTAGCTGATGAGAGATATCCAAGCAGATTTGTCCTTGCAAGCGCGCCACCTAAGTTCAATACATTGTTGTTCTTTTACCAAAAGTTTTTGGATCTTATGATTCCTAACAAATATGGAAAAGACTTCTGAAGTATGTAGAACAAATTTTCAGAAACATTTCAAAAGTTCAGATTTTATTTTAAAATTTGAACGTTATCCATATGATTACAATGAAATTTTGTAAATTAAAAAATGACATCATGGGTTTGTAAAAGATTGAAGGTGTTTTAAAGATTTTGAACGAAAAGATTTGCTTTAATTATCAGCTGAGTGTAAATTACGAAAGAGTTTCATTTAAAAGGAAATTGAAATGCACCAAAAAATTACTATTTGGAGTTGTACCTTGAAAGCAGTTTTTTAATAGAGACTTTGGGGTCCCTAGAGGCTTACGAATGTGAGTGATGGTATTCAGACAGGATACGAATGAGAGTGGAATCATAATATAAGTTAATGAAGAGATGGTAATACCGATAAAATAGAGTTTGAGTAGTAAGGCTGTGGTAAAGCGAGAATGAGTACAGAAATAGAGGAAACGAAATAAACAAAATTAAATTCCACGACTGAAATGGTAAAAGCAGGATATCTAATATGTGATAATTAGGTAAATAGCACGTATGTAACTGTAATATTGATTGGGAATAAGGAAGACAGAAATGGAAGGACAGTAAGATATTGGCGTGAATACTTACACTGACGTAGGAAATATTTTACTTTATCGCAGATCAGGAAATATAGCACATAAATATGTACAGGGTGGGTTGATTCAGATCATCAAACAGGCGTACAATTGAAGAGACATGAACAATGAGGTAGACGAAGTATAAAAGACAGGTGACTATAGAAGAGACAAGCATAGAGGACGATTGAAAATTTATTGGAAGATGGTATGCGTGAAGAGTATAGAAGTGATATCAAGGTAATAGAATAGAAATAGGGAAACGAGTAAAGGGATTGTAAATTCTGTGAGGTAAAACAGATGAGGTGGTAGAGCCTCGATACAGGAAAGCAAGCAAGAAATATAAAGATTTTTTCTAGAACAAGCAAAAAAAGCACAAAGCAAAAAGTTACAGACATAAATCGGGAAGATAATCATGGAAATGAATATAACATGATGCACCGGGTGTCAGACAAAAAATGTCTCAAGCTGTAACTTTGTTTATATTCCGATTTTGATGAACCGGGTATCAAATGAAATGGTGTGATGAATACTATGTTTCATGCTACAAATATATTTTTTGATGCCATCTTTAATTTGAAGCGATTGTCGACTTTTGTTTTTCGAATAGCTTAGTATATTTTTCTTCATGTCATTGGATAGAGGTTTTTAATGCACTGATGTCCAGTACTTCTATTTTCAATGTAATTTTAGTAAAGAAAAGATACCTGTACATAGAGATTATTACACAAGAACGCCCAAGCCATAACTCTGACTATTAAGAGCCAGGTATTAAATAAAATGGTTTGATGAATACTGTGATTTCTGCAATTGATCGGCATGTTTTTCTTGGCGTTATTGGATAGAGATTTTTATTCTTAATACACTGTTATACAATACATCCCTTTTCACTATATTTTTAGCAGGGAAAAGATACCTGTATACAGAGTGTCTCCGTTTTTTGTAACAGGACTTTAACAGTCGATAGATGTAAAATTAACACAAATTATTCTGACAAAAAATAGGTCGACAAATGCCTCATTTCGGAGATACAGGTGTTCAAATTAAGTTTTCAAAATCGATTTTACTATACTACTGAATTTTTGTTTTTTTTTCTGTTTAGTATTATTATTTTTATTTTTTAATATAGATTGATTAGAATAAAGTCTGGAACCCGCTTTTTTTGCCCTTTTGTTTTTTATTTATGTATTTTTTTTTAATGTATTAGAATATTATAATGCGTAATAAAATTGATTATTTCAACTGCTTAAAATGTATGGAAAAAGTATCCGAGTTCAAAGTTGCCGGCCGCTCTAAGTACTGTTTCCGCTACCTGAGGTGGCCGACTTCACAGACGTCGGTCGCGAAATTATTTTTTATATTATGAATATTTCTTGAGGTAAGAAACTTAAGTTGTAGAAAATTTGCAAACCCTTTTTGGTTTTTTGTGTGTAAAATATGTTGATTGAATTACTGAAAACATATTAAGAAAGATAGTTTATTCACTTTTCTTTTGCAGATTAGTCGTTTAATTTAATATAATTTCGATATATTTACAAATAAGTGAATTAATTGAAGTAGTCTTGTTCAATTGACTCCTCAACTATCCCACCTAACTCCCTTGATTGCCACTAATAGAGCTTTATGCGGATTATGGTATGTGCTCATGAAATACTTGACTGTATACTTGATTGGTCATCGTATTCGCGTCGAGGCTGCTGCAACGATAATTTGGACTTAAGTTGCAGTAAATTACGAAAATTTTTGAATACTTTCTCGCTTATTATTTATTATATATAACCTAACACTCAAATTGATTAAGCCAAAATGAGTATCATCGCTCAAAACGATTTTTTGATGAACCCCAGGACATTTAAGTATAAAGGTTCTCTCGGTCGGTGTTAATTAAACAAAAGTAGAACAAGAAACTTTCGGATGAAATCGTGCGTTTTTTGAATAAGTATTTTACGTTTCAGACGCTACGTTAGAAATATTTCGGCTGCGGAATATTAGGTATAAGGTATATAATATATATAATATAATAATAATATATAATATAATATATAAGGTATAAGGAATTTTTTGCTTTTATAAGTTGTCAAAAAATCTTAAAGATAATCTAATTCTTATACGTTTTTGATGTGATTTTTTCCACCCCTTAACTATTTACAAGGTTTACAGCACGACTAACTTCATTCCTGTACAAAAAATATTCTGCATCGTTGGACTCATTGTGATTCATGTTGTTAGGTCGCGATTCCGGTTTCGCGACCGGAATTCCTAAATAAATTACAGCTCCCCCGAGAGGCGCATATGTTCCACCGCCTCAACCCCTTCGACAAAATCGAAACAAAACCATACGTTCAACACGTTACCGGATGTGGTCGTTTTAAAAGTCTATCGGCCCGGAAGGAAACGGTTCGTTAGCCCACATATTTTTTTTACTTATTTTTTTCTTCGGTTCATGTAAATCAGCTTCGACGAAATCGGACCCCGTACCATTAACCCAATTTTTCCGTCGGCGGCAGATTTTCCGGAATTAATATGAGGACCGCGTCTTTCTGGTCGGCGGCTTTCCTCGGATTTTAAATTGGCCAACTTTTCCAATATGACGCGATCTGAATATTCCCGTTACTTCTTGTATTTTTCAACGACCACGAGAAAACTTTGAACTAGTTAGGAAAAAATTGATCTACTTTCGAAATTGCTTTAATAATCATCGAACAATTACCGGAGTTTATTTGGCAAATTTTATTAATACAATAATTTTAACCCAAAAAGATACCCAATTGTTTAAAGAGAGTAAGTTATGTCCAATTTTTTAGTGTTTACGAAGGATTATCGCTCTTTATTTATTTAGGTTTATGTTGACTACTTAGGTTTTTCACTGATCTTTTATAGTGCCAAATAGCTAGAAACGGAGGAAAACCTCAAAAATTATTAAGGCGTAAACAAACAGAAGCGGTCCGTTTCGGTCGTCGCAACGCATTTTTCATGGACGTTTGAGGAAATCTCGCGTCGTAAATTCAGGATAAACCGCTAGCAGGGATTACGTTTGTTTGCGGCTACACGAAGGGGCTGAAATTTTTGTGTCTCCCTCACAGCAATATTTTCCCCAATAAGGTTTACGTTAACGCTACCTTTAAAACGATTGAATTTTTTAAGCTTATCCCAAAATAAAAGTCCCCTCAAAAATTCACCAAAAATCCATTTAGTATTAAATGCGAAAAGGAGGCTTTTTGAACTTGCGTGTTTCAGCATGTTACCTGCAAAATACCTGGGATCCGCTCTGGTCCCCGTAGCCATGGCAACAAGTGTTACCCCTAACGCGGTTGAACGATCCGTCTCCACAATCCTACGTTGTAGCAGGGGACCCTGTTTCTCCTTCGCCAGAAATCTTTCTTTGCTAATTTCCATTATCCCTCGTTTCGTTTCAATACGGGCGAACGCTTTTTTCTCCAATGTATTAGACGAGGAAGGGATTGGTTTTCAGGAAGCTACGTTAGCATCACTTTGACTTTTTTATTCGTTTAAACAGAGGGCAAACGAAATCCGATGATGACTTAGGAAAAGTTTATCCTATGTAAATAGTTACACACGTCACTGCTACGAGAATGGAATGCGAATGGGGATGTGGGATTACGTTAAATGCTTGCCCAGTTTATGGGGACGTTTCTCGCGTCCAAGTTTAAGCCTAAAACAACAGATTAAACTTTATGAATCACATCCAATTAACTTCCAATTTAAATTTTTTTATAAGACTCAATGAAAAATGTTTGTTGAAATTGACTCAACCTTAAAAGGAAAACTACGTTTTCTATTTTTTATTTACGAACTTTCTGTTTATTTTAAGATCATTCTTTTTGTATACTGAGTTCAACCAGTGGAAAACTGCCTTATACAAACAAACTCACCCCCGATTGATTTACAACGACCCCTAGTGCCGTTAAAGCTTCCGTGCCGATTCAAGGAAACAATAAACTCTTATCTACTGCCCGGTAAATTTATCGCCTATTTCTTCGCTTTGCTATTGTACCGGGGGGTTAAAGTTAGTATGAGGGGATGCTGAGGGGTTGTTGGCTACGTCTTAAGGTTCTATCCATAGGCGTCCACTTCGCGTATAACCTTTATTGTTGGGCGTTAAAACCGTTTTCGACAAAACACCCCAAGAACAACTTGTTTTTGAATTATCGTTGGCCTTCTTTTGACCGCGACGGGGTTGAAGAACGCACAGAGGCTTAATTGCGAATACCAGCCCACAAATTTATGACGTTCGTAATTCATCTCGACCTTAAATCATTTTTCCCGTTGCCCCGCAGAGGGAAGGGTAATTAATTTAAAAGGGCCGCGGGTTTTATTGCGAAAAGGACAGTATTGCGGGGTTATCTTTTATTAACTCAGTTTTTATTAGTCCGAGCTGCCAGTTTTATCCCTAAAACATTCTTGGGAATCTCTTTAAGACGAATGATTAACGGGAGATGTTATTTATTTTTTTCTTTACGAACCCGACCCGTCCGAATAAAGGGTTGAAAACGACGAACGAGTTGTTTAATTACATAAATTTTATGTTTTTTTTTCTCTCAATCTGAAATATGGTTTGTGTATAAAAAATTAATTAAGTGAATGAAAAAAGATTACAGAGAAATTTGCCATTTTATTATAAATAAATGTGAATATGATAAAATAATTTCATATATTATATTAAATTTTAATTGATTTATTCTGGGATATCAACGTACAAAACCTGAAATACCGAGTACTAATTAATTTGTTATAAATAAATAAAATATATTGAACAGGAAATAGAATAGAAGAAATGGTAAAATACATTCGAAGAGAAACTTGTTTATTTGATTAAAAACAAAAAATTCGACATTTTTATCCACTTCGATGCGATCAATGGACAACCCAACTTTATACATTTGAATGGAAATAAAACTAGAACGAAAATGTAGTCGAAGGGAAAGTCGAAATGTAGGTGGAAGTAGTCGAATTTACGGTTATCAATGTAAATAGCGTACCCTTAAAGATTGCAGACATAATACTGGACTTTAGATGTGATCAACAATTTAATAGCGATCAAATACAATGCACAACCGTACTTCCAAATGAGTGGTACACATAATCGGTTCAGAAAGAACTATATGTGAATCTCGTGAGCACGCAATTAAGTCTGCCATATGGAAGCAGTTGTACATGAAAAACACGTGGATGTTTATATCGACTAAACCATTTAAGGTGGCAGTCACTTGCAACGGTATTAGAGAAGATGTATCTCTGAACATTACTGGCGTTATTCAGATAAATAATGAATGCATCATTACTACTAAACAAAGTATCATTATATCATCAAAATATACATCATTGCCAGTTCTAGTACGCTTCAATCATCCGGTGAATCCTTCCCGGCACCTTAATGTTCAACAGGTTTGAATAGGGTTGGGTTTAGCTGTGTATATGAAGACATTTTTTTAACGAAGGCATTGTAGGTACTGTAGAACAATGAATATTTTCAGAAATCGAGTACTTTGCAAACTGATTTTGCAACCCTGCATAATTGAGCCAGAACCATCCTAGGATATTAAGTGCCACAGCGCTGGGTTGGACGAAAAAAATACGCCCCTTTTATACGCCCCTTTGCATACAAAATTAAATGCTTAAAAAAGGTCCACTCCTCAGAAGGAACAGTAAGTACATGAATGATTCGGACGCCATGCATTTTATTACAAGAGCAGCTCCCTCACTAAAAATGGAGCCTCGGGGTTGTAGCCCTATTAGCTCTTAGGTTTAGGACAGCGCTGTGCACTGTCTTTCATAGAATGCAACAAATTTATAGGCATCTTAAAGAGATAGTATCTGAAATTATTTTAAATAATATCTCCGTTGCTAGTGTTTCTACAAAAAATTAAATAACATACTGATGTGAATGGAATTCTGCATATTTGTCATGTTTGAAAAAAATATTGGGTAATGTTAGACTGTAATATGAAACAATCTTAACATAGATAGCTAGTTTTTGTTCTCCGATTATACTGTAAAGGATGACTGTCTTCTTTAGTAGCCCAATTAAAGAATGAAGGGTCTTTTGTTTATAACGTGAAAGAATTACTTTTTTTTGTACTCTAATAAAAGCGCGAACAAAATTGTCCTGATATGTATAAAGACACAAAAAAGAGATAGAAACTTGTCCTTCTTCATTTCTATCTCCTTTCATTTTGGTGATATTCTATGATATATTACACAGAATTTGAGATACCTATAGAGGAAAGTATAAGTGCATGGTAGCTTCGTAACAATGGTTACAGCAATCATATACTCCGAGTTATATGCCATTCCCCCGGTATGTGCATTAAAGTGGAAAAAGTTGTATTTTAAATTTGTTTCAGGTTTTCAGGAAACGTGAAAGTGCCCTTAGATCCTCTTAACTGAGGTATAAAATCTCTTGAGTTTTGTTTTGGAACGAGATCTATCATCCTTTTCGCTTGAACTACAGATAGTCAGTGGCTCCAAGTCACTTTGAAGTAGTTTCTGAAGAAAGTTGCAACATGGCATCCGAAACGACAAATATTTTTTTTAAAAGTCGCACCTTAAAATTTGAAAGTGTTAGTAATTCTAGTGATAGTTGTAATATTATTTTAGTTCAATTAACAACGGCCGTGAAAGCCTTAGTAATTACATACTTTGCGCTTGTGTGAGACTTGTAAGTTCATTCCGGCGTAAAGCTGCCTTTGAGGCCTTTCAACTGTTGATTACCTGTTTTATGTAGCTTTTCGGAAGTGCACAACCGGGTCGGGGTCTACAAAAGGGCGTTTTCGATGACACTTGCAACTTTGTTTATTTATTTTATTTATACGTATTCGGGATGCATACAGGGAGAACATCCCCACAAAGCATCTACATTAAAACGAAAATTAGCTAAAATTTTAAAATAATAAAATTACCTAAAAACATCCGCTGTACATTAGATATTACATATTGTCTAAATGAACGTAACGCAACTCCAAAAGAGGTACATGTTTGATGCTTTGGTTGTAATTAATTAAGAAGTCGACCTAATGGCGAGTTTTGGTAACGCCACTGCTATACATTGAAGCTCAATACAGGTAGAAGATCGGGGGCTATTAAGAAGCGTGACAAGATCAGATAAGAAACAACTCAACAACTCAACTCATCGTAATCGCAGGAAGATGAAATTTATGTGTTAAATAACGTGTTAAATAACGTCACTGTATGGCTTCAATACTATCACGATACAACGCGTATAAAAGGTTTGATATTAGAGAGTTGTTATATAGTACACTGCTGACAAATTCCAAATAGAAGGTTCTTATACACAAAAAAAATTGAAATACTTAGTAATTCTGACAACAACCTCAAATTACGTACAGGCCTCCTCAACATAAACTCAATATGATAATGAAATCGCAATTTGGAATCTACCGTATTTGTTCGAATCTAAGATGCACCTTATTTCCATGATTGTAAATATGATCGTAGACAATAAAACGTCTTAAAATTCTGTTGATAAGTAAATATACTAAAATATTACGCAATCATGTTTAAAACGCAAACTATCTTAATTATGAATATTATAATAATATTATTTTAGTTAGCTTATTCTGTTGATATTCTAGCATCTAGGTATTGCATGGCTATATGGGATGTATGGAAGCGTGCATAATCAAAAAGTTGTTCCCAATAAATGAGCCGAAGGGAGCCATAAAGCTGTGTACGTGTTTCGAAGCAGATTCCTATCCATACCATTACAGATCCTACTTCGTATTGTAATCTTTCAAAGAAGTTGTAATAATAAGGACGCTGGAGAGTATAAGCCGACTTAGACTTAAAAATTACTTTTCACCGACCTTTGACCAAATGTTTTCGAAGAAGCTGTGGTCAAGTTGCTGATCTCTGTGATCTTAATTCCACTTCTTCAAATTTCCTCTATATATGTTCATTCATTTTCGTTCGACGCACTTATTCCAGACGATTTCTTATCTCAACCGTTGTTTTATATTTATTTTATAACTCGGTACTTACAATATCATCACGGTATTGTATGAGATTGAGTCTTCTTTCTAACCCATTTTTTCTGATGAAGATACCAGTCTGACGAATGTTTGAATAGAGTCTAGAACACTAGCAGCATAATAAGTATTGCGTCCATCTTTCACCAAAACCACTGAGCAACTGAGTGTATTTTCAAAATAATTCAAAATTTGAATTATCCTCCGAATAGCTTGAAGGATCCTTGTTTGGTACGCTATGTCCCTCATTAAGCATATTCGCTTTATACAATTATACAAATAAATAAAAAGAATTTGTCGATCCGTGCTGGGCGAATTATGTATTACCAATCATAAATTCTACTAATATTTATATATTTTTGTTTTTTGTTATAACTCGTAACTGATACAACTAATATATTTTATTTCTTTAACATTTCGAGTATTTTTGAATTCGCTGGCTACGGGCGAGGCGTTATGATCTTTCAAAATGGGCGCCTGTATGTCATAGTGAATAGTATAGTCTCCTACAAGACGATTTTATCTTCACTTTGCCGAGGTCGCTTGCGGGCGAGGCTTTATAATCTTCTAAAATGAACGATTTTACGTAAACATTTCAAATCCAGCGCCTCGTTCACAAATGAAATCGGCGATTTTAGACGGTAACGTTTCTTGTTCACCTTAGTAAATATATAAAGTCTCCTACAAGACGATTTTATCTTCACTTTGCCGAGGTCGCTTGCGGGCGAGGCTTTATAATCTTCTAAAATGGACGATTTTACGTAAACATTTCAAATCCAGCGCCTCGTTCACAAATGAAATCGGCGATTTTAGACGATAACGTTTCTTGTTCATTTTAGTAAATATATAAAGTCTCCTATAAGACGACTTTATCCTCACTTCGCCGAGGTCGTTTGTGGGCGAGGTGCTACAATCTTCCAAAATAGACGATTTTATGTAAACATTTCAAATGCAGCACCTCGCCCGTAAGCGACATCGGTAATTCACCAAAACATTCCTTGTATATCTTAGTAAATATATAAAGTCTCCTATAAGAAGATTTTATCCTCACTTCGCCGAGATAACTTTCGGGCAGGGTGCTACAATCTTTCAAACTGGACGTAAGCGAACTTGGTAATTTTAGACCAAAACATTTCTTGTAAATATATCTTAGTAAATATATAATCTCCTATAAGACGCTTTTATCCTTACTACGCCGAGGTCGTTTGCAGGCGAGGCGTTACAATCTTCCAAAATAGCATATTTAATGTAAATATATCAAATCCAGCGTCTCGCCCGCAAGCGACCTCGGCGATTTTAGACAAAAATGTTTCTTGTAATATATGAGACGATTTTATTCTCACATCCGCCGAAGTCGCTTGAGGGCAAAACGCTACAATCTTCCAAAATGGACGATATTATGTAAGCATTTCAAATTTAAACACCTGACTTTGGTAAATCCAACAAAAAAATAACAGATGTTGCGGCCAACTTTGCATTCTATTTTGCCCTGTCTGGTTCTGCAGATTCCGAAGTTACCATAACACCAGTTTAACCACACCAAAATACAAACTAAAAACAAACTAAGTACACCAAAATTTAAGAAGTTATACAGTTTATAAATGAAATAAATAAGATTTTATGCTCCTGTTTTTTTTATGTTTAATCATATGAAGTAGGTATTTGTATCGGTGAAGTGATCATTTCAGTTCGAACAATAAAATAATCTGCCTTCTAAAGGTACGTTTTTAGTACCTTTAGTACCTTTAGAATGAGTTTTCTAGTACTTTTAAAAAAGAGGACTGGTAACCCTGTGCTCAAATTAATTAGATGTTGCTTTAATGTTACACGTGTATTTCAATAGTTCTATTCAACTATTGAAATATTATTTACTTTTTCATCTTCTCATGTCAAAACTCTATAAATCTTTTTCATTTTGTTATACATATATATTTTACTACATACGGCTACAGAAATTAACTTTAAATGTTCTGTTACTTCTTTTATTATTTTAAAACTATTAATTAAAGGTAATTTGAACACTAACCTTATATGCGATAAAAATGCAAAATATGAAGGTATATGCAAAACATGCAAAAGCATATAACTCCGGTCTTTATACATTACAAATAGTAAGGGTCTAAGATGACTATCCTGTAGCACATCGGATGTGATAGGCTTATATCTAGATATAGGGCTATCGATCCTAACCGCTTGACTTCTGTTAGATAAATACGACATAATCCAGTGAACAATCTATCAAATGAAAACTAAACTAAACTATCTGGAATATCAAAGGAGAAAAGTTTTTTTTCGAGAATAGTACGATCGATTTTGTCGAAAGCCTTAGAATAATTTGTGTATATTGCGTCAACCTGAGTATCGTTGTGTAGTAGACCAGAATGAATAAAGTTTACATAGGACACAAGATTAAACTCCACCGATCGCCGAAACCCTGTTGTTCCATTAATAATGGATTGAGACAAAGAGAGGCTGATATACTCGTGGACAATTTTTTCAAACATCTTTAAGCAGAAACGACTGAAATAAAATTACACTTGGAAACCATTTGTTTATAACTGGATTAAAAAATTGGAATAACGATCGCCATTTCTATGAAATAGTGACGTAAACAAAGCAGTTGCAAACTTTTTTAAAAATGAAGTTGAAATACCATACTGATCAGGGCTAAAAGACCGGTCGAGATGCAACAGACTATTATGATATTATTGTTGACTTGCTCTAGTAGGGATAGCTTTTTTTTACAGCTTTTTTAGTAGTTATTATCGTGTAAGATTATTTCTCTTAATATTGAATTCAGTTTCCAGATGTATTCTCATCATTATTATTATTATTATCATCATCTTCTTGATCTTTTTATCATCTTTCTTCCGTAGCTTTTGTATATTATTTGTGGCTATATCTTTTTGCTGTATATTCTTCTTTGTAATTAAGAAACAAAGTGGAAAATTCAGATTTTTCTTCCATTATAAAAATACCGTTTCTTTCATCATCCTTTTTCTTCATTAACTAATACTTAAATTTCAACAAGTTTTAGTTTTCAATTTTTGAATTAGTTTAATTGTGTTAATATCAATAATGTGGAATATTATTTAATCATCTTATAGAATATTATTACACTTCATCTTATAGTTAGCTGTTATCCTGGAAATTTGCTCGTAGTACTCAGCATACGAGATCCTGCTAGATATAACGCTTGCTTTCATTTCATATTTTGTTTTTATAATTGCGTGTGTTTCTGTTTTGTTAAATTCATTTGAGGGTTGAACATCACTAGATTAATTAATAATGGAAAAAGGAATAATTGAAAACAAAATATATTAGAATTTATATACAGTTAAGTTTAAATAATGGTTATAAAACGACTATAGTAGTATATAACAAAAAATCCTCCTAAAAATTCAAAATAACGTTACACCATTTTTTAATAATGCAACTATGTCCACCGAAAAATAGCAACTACACCTATATTTAAAATTTTTTAATAATCCTTTAAAAGTTGGAAATATCAACCTGAATATTTAAAAGTATTTTAATAATTTTTTATTCACGTGCACGCACACGCAACAGTACCTAACAGGGCAGCAAAAAGCTCTCTCCCTGTTCACGAATCAACCCCCAGGTTCGTGTAAGTTCGGTTTATGCCGGTTTGCGAAAGGGGATGCGAAGTCCGGGTGGAGCCAGCAGTCCTGCAGTGTTCCCGCAGGATGGGGATGAACGTCTCTCGGTATTCCCACCTGCGTCCCGGTTGTTCGCGCACAAATTAACAACGCGTTTCATGATTTTCCCCAGCCACATAATTTCCACATTTTTCAAGACGTTCGATAGTCCACAAAAAAATCACAAAAATTGGTGCAAGGAAAAAAATTTTTAAAAAATTACAATTTTAAAATGCGCGGATACATTCTTTTAAACGTGTTTTTCATTGCGTCCTATTCTTGGTTAATTTGTTTGTGTACAGATTCTTTTGATACATCTTTTGAAAGTGCAGAAGCTAAAGAGGGTGGCATCGGCAAACTTCCTTGCGTTTTAACTCCGGTTCATCCACCGGATTTAGCTAGTTCAGTGGTGTGGTTTAAAGAAAATTCTGAGAAACCTATTTATAAATACGACGTTCGAAATAAAAGACCTTTACAAGAGGATAATCTAAATAATAAGTATCGTTTACAACTGTTAGATGAAGAACGTGCAGAACTTAGTGTTGGTTCCGTTAAAATGTCTGATGATGGTGTGTATCGTTGTCGAGTAGAATTTGGCAGGTCGCCAACAAGAACAACTTATGTCAATCTCACTATTATAAGTAAGTAGATAAATATTTTTTTATGGAGGTACAAAGGTAATTTTGATATAAATAAAGTAGATTAATAAGAATGATAAAAAAGTGATTCAGAAAATAATTTTAACTTTAAATTTAAATGATTCAATATACTTTTTTAATTTGATTTTAAAAAAATGCAAGAATAAAATTCGATTCATTTAAGGTTAAATGATGATTTACGTAAAAATCCTTTCAGTAAACTTACACTAAACGTTTCAACAGGTTTACCCTTAAACGCATAGCTAGTTTGTACAAGAAAATCTATAGTTGGAAGGGAAAACGGAACGGCGGCGTTTGTGATGGCGTTAGTATTTATCTTTTCCACCCCTTTCACAATTTTATCGCTATTTTATCGTCCAATCGGTCAAGTTAAAAAGGGGTCAATTCACACTCCAGCCCAGCTCTCCATAATGATATGCTAAACGCGCCATTTGCAGCCTTGTATTTTTTTACGCTTTTACAATATTCCTTTATAACGGGCGACGTAAAATTTTTACTACAGGCCGAGGAGGCCCTCATTTTTTTATTAAACGTAATATATATTTTTACGATTATTCGAAACAAACGGATGAATATCCGTCAACTTGTTTATTGCCTAAAAGAATTAAAGCATTAAAATAACAAAAGGTAATTAAATTTTTTATTATTTTTTTTAATGCCATAACTTATTTGTGCGTTATAATGACATCTTTCGTACTATGTGAGGATATGTAGCAATAGTTTCGTGCAAAATATAACCTTGTGTAACGAATTGCGTAGATAACAGGTTTAAATTGAATGGAGGGGTCTCTACATGATTTGCATATATAACACGAAACGACGCCGGAAGTGGTTTGGAATATCAAACGACCTCTAACAAGACCGATCGCAACAGGCAACTATGAGCTTTCAAGTAGGACCATGCGTCGCCATATGAAATAGTTCATGATCTCCGTCATGCATATTTATATTTTGACCTACTGGATGTTATCAGAAAATATTAACAGTTAAAAATTAATTAATTGCACACCCAAGTGTTTTTTTTTTTAATTCTAGATTATAATCTTATATTTATTAACATTAATTTATAAATGTTGCAGTGTCAGCGAATATTAAAAAAAACTTTAACATTAACAAACTTAATTTAAGCTTTCACAGTTATTAATGATATCTTGATAGTATACAAGTTTTTAAACACTCGTAGTTTTCATTCCAAGCTTATCAATTTGCATAATGTGGGTATATTGGCAGACTTTTGCTTGTAACAACACTTAAGAAAATATCCAACACTTTCAATATCATTTTAGTGACGATTATTTCCCATAAAGTCATTTGTATTCCATATTTAACAAGTTTGTCGTCTTCCATTACATTAGTATATAGTAAAGCTCCAGTAATACGAATCAATTAAAACCAGCTTAAGCGATTTATGGAAGCATGCGAATTATTGGAATCATATTTAGATGTTGTCAAAAAGTCTTATAAATACGTATTTGTAGATTTATTGTACTACATAATAACTGTAGTTTATCTTGCAGTACACATGATACACTGAGTAAGCGTGAAGATTTTTTTAATAGTTTCTTCACTTTTAAAATCGTTTGTCTCAGCGTCATCATGGAGAGATCTGTCTAATTTGCTGCAGTATTTCGTTTAAATTATTTAAAGTATTTCTGTTTTTCTTTTACCTATTTCTTTTAAATGTTGAATGGACAATAGAAGCGTCATCAGATTCCTCTTCACAGCCATTCTATTGATATTTGGCACCGTTGGGCTGGGTTGGAGGAACGAAACGAGTGCGCATCTTTTTATACAAAATTCACAAGAAAAGATTCTAGTTCTAGGTCTATTGTTAGTTCTAGTTTTACTTCAATTCAAATATACCGTAATCAGTTTTTAAAGTACTATTTCAGAAACTATTCAATGTAGAGGGTTTCGTTAAAAAATGTATTCAGATATACTGCTAAACTCAAACCAACCCAATCTTGTATATTTGAATTGATATAAAACTGGAACCAATACTAGACCTAGAACTAGAATCATTCGTGTTTAGCCGTCTTGAGAGATGTACGGCTAAAGCCGAATGTTTCTATTTCTAGATCTATAGTTAGTTCTAATGCTATAAAACTAACCAAGTCTTTCTACTTTTAGGTCTAGCGTTAGTTTTAGTTTCTCTTCAATTTAAATATACACTGTTGCGAAATCAGTTTACAAAGTACTCTATTTCAGGAACTATTTATTGTAGAGATCTTCGATAAAAAATGAAATCGATAAAAAATCTTCAAATACACGGCTAAATCCAACCCAACTCAATCCTGCATATTTGAATTAATGTAAAACTAGAATCAACACTAGATTTGGAAGGAGAATCATTCGGGTTTAGTCATCTTGAGAGATCTACGGTTAAACCCAGAACTTTCCACTTCTAGATCCAGTGTTAGTTCTAGTTTTACTTCAATGGAAATAGACAGGGTTGCCAAATAAGATTGCAAAATAAATACTCTATTTCAGAAACTATTCATTGTAAAGTCCTTCGTTAAAAATATCTTCAGATGCACCGCTAAACCCAACTCAACCCAACCCTGTATATTAGAATCAGAGTTATCCTAAGATATTCGGCTGGGTTGGACGAATGAAACGAGTGTACCCCTTTTCGTACAATATTTAATGCCAAAGAAAGAAAAGGTTCGTATTTCAGGGGGACACTGAGTACGTGTATAATGGAGATACAATGTCTTCCAATACAAAAACAGGTGCCCCCAGGAGTCCTAGGGCAGTAGCCCTATGCATCCATAGGTTTAGGATGGCACTGTTCTTTTTCTGCATCTCATTATCCAAATACTAGCATTTTACTAATTTATTAGCAAAATGCTAGCAAGGATTACCAAACATTGGGAAGTATAAACCTGCAATTTTAATAGATGCCATTCAGTGTTTTCAAAATATCGTCTTGTTCTACAGATAGAACAAAAATCTGCAAATTCCGATGAGTGAATCCTTTACCAATCCGGACTACAAAGGACACAATACATTTAACATTTTCTAATTTTATTCAGATTGCAAGGGAATTCGGATTTGCGAGTGACAGAGACTAGATCAAATATGAGTGAGACTCCGCAAGTGTTGAGATCAGTAGAAATTAAACATTAAATAGTATACAAATCGAAGATATACCTATATATCGGATATGAGTGTAAACAACTCTGAAAATAAGCTTTGTTACGTGTTGAAACCGTTGACGTAACAAAATTAGAAACTAAGGCCCGATAGCACAGGCTATGTAGATTTGGGTCGTGAGAGAACGATCCCAATAAGGGTGAGACAATTAGGTGTATAGGTATTAACTCCCTGATATTGAAATCAATTATTTAAATCATAAATTAGTTTACATTACATTTTTTCAATGAGCCAAGAAATTATTTAAATTATTTAGATAAATTATATTAATAATGAGGATGTTTAACTTATCTCGTGAAGATAAAAAAAATCGTTTTTAGAATGAGTCCATAAGTAATTTCTGAACCCAATTAGCTGCTAGAGGTAATCCCAAAGAATACGTAATGATACGTTAGCGTGATGATATCAGCTGGACGTATCTCGAAGTACCACAAGAGCAAGACCTCTAACGTAGGAGCTCAAGTGACATTTCAGTTAAAATGTTTTTTGAAATCGGCAAATCATTAATTATCACGTTTTAAGTTTTTATGGCACATTCAGTATTTGAAAATCACCTGCACAAAGTTGACAGTTTAATTTAGTTTAATTTAAACAAACATTATCTTATAAATCCCGCAGTTTCAGCGAACATTAAGAAAGATTTCAATAAATGTTTTCTCATTCATTGTTTATTAATGTTAGTTCGATATTATCAAATTATGTTATTTATTGGTGTTTTTACCCCAAGCTTATCAATTTGTGTAATATGGGTATTATTGGTAAACTTCTGCTTGCTCTTCGCCAACAAGTGTTCCTATCTAAGCAGAAGATAAGATCCAACACTTTCAATATCATTTTGGTGGTGACCTTTTTCCCACTGAGCCATTCATATTTTATATTTATCGAATCTGCCGTCTTCTATTTTTTGTATGTAAACAGGGCGAATCAATAGTACGGGGACAGAAGATTGTTAGCGAATATTAAAAAAGATGTTTTTATAACATTATACATTATTGTCAACGCTACATCGTTTAAAATTATTTTCAGCTATATATGCTGTCTCACTATTCTAGAACCATATTCAACTTAATTTCTTTTTTAATTAAACTTTATGTATCTTTTTACATATGCTGATTACTTTCCTAAATCTATAGTGTTTCTCCTGTTATCAAATTTTGAATGCAATGTTATTAATCATTTTGTGTTATCAACATTCGAAAAAACCGTTGATCAAGGATAGGATTGAGGCTTCCAGGGTAGGATAGAACTTTTTCGGGCTTTCGAAATTTAAAACCATGAAGAAGCTTTAAATAAAAGCGAAATGTTGGTTAATGAATATCCTGTATGAACTGTATGAACCTGGCAGAGACTAGACCAGATACATTACATCATTAAGAAATATACAAATCGTAAGTGATATTTTGGTAAAAATATTCCTTGGAATTTACACATCATTAATTATCATCTTTTAAGTTTTTGTAGTACGTTGAATATTTGAAAATCGCGCACACAGTGGAACAGCTAAAGCTAACCAAAGTTGTATAACTTGGTATAACTTAATATTATGATTAACTTTGGTATCTCAAAACGTCCAGATACACGTTTAAATAAATTAAATATTCCTTAAACTAACTAACATTAATAACTCCTTGGTTAGTTAACTTGAAGACACATCGACGTTTACGCAAATAGCATAAATTGTGAAAAAGTAAAAATTGATTGAAACCGTTTTTAACCCTCATCCTCCCAACCTATTTTTCTTACGATAACTACCAGTTGGGGTGCATTCGTACCCCAATGTGTGAAGGCCTAAAACAAATTAGAATAGCCTTTTCTTGTCATTGCAAGGACAATGGAATGAAAAATGTAATTTGCAATATCAAATACATTTAAAAAGTAAATTTTGAAAGAACAAAATTATTTACGATAATATTTATAATTTATGGTGTTATAAACAGCAAAAATGGATCTCTGATGATAGAAATTTCAGAACTGTAGGAAATTAGACTAGGAGTAACATTCAATATGTTTGTTCGCGATCTCCTAACTTATCTATGTTTTGGATTTTCTGACTATTCAGTGGTAATCTATATTCTGATATTCTGATCTATATTCCTGACTATGCAGTAATTATATCATTCGCTACGTCATCAATTTCGTCTAAACTGTCATAATCAATTTCCTCGTCGTTTTCTTCTTACAGAAAATCGTCGAATTTGAAGGTTCAGCACTCATAACAAAAGCATTAACAGAATTAACTACGAAGCGTACAACACAAATAATGAAGCCAAACTGAAATACGAGCATGAAGGAACGTGCTCCGTTACGCCATTTATAAATTAGTGCTTGTTGAATTGGTGTTTGTATTTTAGTAAGCAAGAAAAAAATTCATAGCATTGATTCGAATAGCCATTTGATTATACAAACTTTAAACCAATTTAAACCTTCGTTTACATTGTAACGATTGAAGTTTGTATGCGAGTATGTTGCTTTTGGTTACAGATTTAAAGATCTTGTTCAACTGTATGGAAAATGTAAAAGTAAAACTAGTATGTTGATTAAGATTACTTTCTTCAGATATTGTTTCGAAGTAATAGTCAACCTGCAACATGGCATTCGAAATAATAAAGAAACAAACAAATGAAATTTGTAGCAATGAACAAAAAAGTATTGAGTCAGTTGGCTAGCTCTAAACAATAGTATAGACCTACTGTTTTTCATCAATCTTCAAATTAAATTACATACTGCTAATGCTGCGGGGACAGAATTGGTGTTGTTGCGAATAATTGCTATACTTCTAAAACTGTGCCAAAATTCATTCGAAGTGCGATCCCAAGAACATAGTTCAAGTAAGCTTTCTTCTCTCTTCGAAAAGTTGAATTAGTGAAGTTCCTCAACTGTTTATAATAAAGAAAATAAGTAGGGTCGCCTCTAGTCCGAAATCTGGTATATGCTTCATTGCGCAAAGTTATCAGAAGCTTAACGTTGTCAGTTACCCATGGACAGTACTTTTCCCGCTTAGTAATAATCCGTAAAGGCACACGAGTATCATCAACATTCACCACTGTGTTATTTAAAAAGAGAGTTTATCATCACTATCCTCCTGCGTATTAACTGATACCAAGGTATAGAAATAAGATCACGTACAAATACCACATGATTAAAGTTCCGAAAATCCCTATAAGTAAATTACTCAGGAGAATCACAAGACCCAGTTTTAATATTAACCCGAACAAAAACCCAAAAAAAAGGGATAGCAACATCATCATGAACAACAATATGATCGACTAGCATAGAAATAATTTGAGTAGTTCTAGTATATAATTGTAAGCCAAAACGATAGTCATAAACACAATCAATATCAAAACCATTAATATTAATGTCACCTAGACAAATAAATTGATTTAATTGAGGAACTGAAATGTAAAACATTTTTTCAAAAAACGTAAAGCAAAACCAGAAAGCTTCTTGTTTAATCTTCTTTAATCTTGTTGCATGATTAAAATTGGTTAACCGTTTGACGTAAAATCTCACCATAAATATAGTTCTTCATGGTATTACCAGTTCTGTTTAAAGAGTTTTGTTTACGTACTTTTTTTGATACCTAATAAGGTCGGTACTTATATGCGTGCTGAATGCAGAAAAATCGATTTGTATTTGGGTTTTGTCAATTTTATTTCAACATTTCATCTTGCGTCCGCATTTTTCTAGTTGCTCCAATATTCTTGATAAAAATCTCTTTTCTAGTATTCCCCGAAATGATTTTATCACAATTTTTTCATCCCATCAGTTTGAATTATGCCAGGTTTCTACTTTCAGTGATTTAGTACGTTTTCATTGGTGTAACTTATATGCTCCATGTAAACTTAACATTATGTTTTGGAAATGTTTATTTAGTTGCTTACGCACCCAAAGTGCAAAACTCATGCCATAAACATGTTATAGTGAAACCTCAATAATCCGAATTAATTAGGATCGAAGGTAGTTCGGATTATCAAATTGTTCGGATTATGAAACATTGCTGCTAAATAGTTGAAAATACAAACATTGAATATAAGAAATAAAACACCTGCATACTAGAACTTAAAAGCAATATGTTGCTGTAAACACAAAACTATAATTCTTAACCCTCCGTCTGTCGGACGCAGTTCCTTAACTCTTTCGATCGGGGACATTTCATACAGGGCCGATTCCAAACTCAGTTTTCTATGTTAATTTGATTTAAAGAACATGTTTAACATTTACATATTTTGCGAAAATAATGAGTTTTTCGTCTTTTGCAATATTTACAATTTCTTCTCTTTCCTGGTTGTGGCTCTGGAATAACCTCCTCTTCAATACCTAAGAACCTTGAGGTCTTGAAGTACGCAAAAAGTATGCACACTTTTTGTCAAATGCTTATCAATGGCTCCTCTTCGCATACTATTTTTCATTAATTCCACACCAAATTTTTTTTGAAACAATCTCTGAGATTTAGCAAATTCACCATCTGGTTGTATAAAATAAATGTTGCCTTTGTATATAATAAAAGCGTTGATTGCTGCTATGTTGTGTTTCTTGTAACATTGTATGATGTGATCATTCGATCAACAACATCTACTCCACTTTTTGTGGTATTATAAAAAGTAGTTATTTCGGTTTTTCCGATCACCGCTGCCTGCATCGATCTGATTATCTCGGTGCATTGACGAAACCACAAGTACATTTTTCTATTTTTGGGTATATATGAAACAGGAGTCATATCGTTACTAAATACGAATAAAGAGGAATATAACTGCCCGTCTTTAGCTTGTGTTATTTCAAGAGGTAATTCTTTTCTATTCTAAGTTCTCTTGCAATTGTTGTTGAACTTATCAACAATAGTACAAACTGCTGCTAGTTTGTCTACTTGTTTTCTTTGATCTCTAGTTTTGGTATCATTTAAGCGGATGTAGTTCAATAAGAATATGAACCTACGTTTTGCCATTGTAGCAGAAAATATCTCATATTCCATACCGCCTGATGACCAATACTCTGCTGGATGTGTCCTTGATCTATGATGTCGCCCAGCTAAATAAAGCAAACCCATCAGCGCTTGGATTTCTACAGAGTCGGTAGATCTACACTCAGTCACTCAGTGATGTTTCATATGACAGTACACTCAGTGATGTTTTCAACTACAATACCGATACAGTTTTCAAACACGTACATCCAGCTTTGAATGGGGGATAATGCATCACGTGCTTTACCGATAATCCCCGGAAGATGAGACACTATGTTTTCGTTGCGAGTTCTAATATTTCTAGGTGGGACAGCTTTTTGCCATTTAGTTCCATTTTTACCAAACAAATACAAGTAAAATACAAGTTCGATACAAGTATACAATAATCTAAAAACGAATAACACTAGACCTAGAACTGGAAACATTTGGGTTGGACGTCTCCTAAGACAGAACCGAACTCAACCCAACCTAACTTCAGAACTAATACTTTTTTTTATTGAGGTTGGGGAAAAATCTGCGAGCAGACATCTGGCCTGTGGTGATGGACGGCCAGATAGTGTGGGGTTGGGATCACAGACCCCGACCCACTAAAAAACCCCTTTCCTCATCTTCTCCGGAATCGCCATACTTCGGAGTGCTCCCTTCTACTTCCGTTCCCCTTCTGCCATTCCGTCAGATACCTCGTTATGCTGCATAGCTTGGAGTTACATACAACAAAAAAAAGACATTCCTCCTACTTGTTGTCTGAAATACATAAATAACCGTTTACCTGGATGAGCCCTCCCCCCCTGGATGGGCCCTCCCCTCATTCCTCTTCTAAAGCTCCGTCAGTTACCTTATCAGGTACCATCGCTGAATGAGAGGAGGATGGGTCCTCCCCTCGTACCTCCTCCACCCTTCCGTCGATTGCTTCATCCTTCATCCTCACCCATACTCATCCGGGGTTGACATGCAAACAAAACATTCTACTTACTTTTTGTCTTACTTTCAAAGCTTACCGTATACCTGGATGAGGGGAGGATGAGCCCTTCCCTCATTCTTCTTCTTCTTCCCTTCCGTTGGTTACCCTCTTACTGGTTCCTCATCGTCTCGTGGTCATGTTGGATTCTCCTCTCCCTTTCCCGCTTTTCCCCTTGTTTTATAGTGAAGATTTCTCTGCAGAGTGTTTTAAATGCTGCCCAGCACTCTTCCTTTTCCAGTAATAATCGGCTCACGTTCCGCTTTGTTAGAACTTGTACGTACATTTTCTGGAATACTTAACTCTCGTCGCTAAATTTTTTACATATAAAAACTGTATGCTCGGGGGAATCCTACTGCTCACAAAACCAGCATTCTGCAGACACCACTTTCTTAATCTTTTGCAGGGAGGTGCCAAAGATGCCATACCCGGTAATAGTCTGGGTCATGAAATGGTCCACCTCCCCCCACTTTCTATTAGTCCAGGCCTCCACGTGTCTAATAAAGACCCGGGCCCATCAATCATACCCGTCCCATCATTTTTGCCATTTATGCCACCGGGTTTGCCCTGCTTCCCATTTCCATTCAATTCCCTTCTCATACACCGTACTTCGCTCTTCTACCAGCAGATCCAGCGGGGGCAGGCCCGCGATCACTTCCACACTAGTGATCGATACCTTGCAGTAGGGCGAGGTAACCCCTATTGCCAATCTACTGTTTATTGAATGCAGCAGATTCCTATAGTACATATACCTCATCGCTCGTCCCCACGTTGGTGCGGCATAGGACTGTGTATGCTATAAGCCTTCTCTTACTGCTTCTTTGTCCCCCTATATTCGGCATAATTTGTGGTAACATATTAGTCATCCTTGTACCTTTTTGCACTACTTGTCTTATATGTGACGTCATTTTCATATGCTTATCAAGGAAGACTTCCAGGTATTTAATCATCTGCTTGCTCTCCACCTGCCTGCCTCCTACGTTACTGTCATTTTCCGGGCCTTTCTCCTTCCGTGCAGCACGACTGCCTCGGTCTTACTAGGAGCAACTGTTATTCCCATCCATTCTAACCTTTCAACACATTTCTTATCTTTAACAATCAGAACTAATACTAGATCAACAACTAGAAACGTTAGGTTTTGTCGTAGGTCATTTAAGACGGCTAAACCCTAATGCTTTTAGTTCTAGATCTAGTATTAGTTCTAGTTTTAGCTCGATACAAGTATACAATAATCTAAAACCACTAGCTCACTAGCTCTAGAACTAAAAGCATTTAGGTATAACCGTATGTCTCTTGAAACGGAAGCGAACTCAACCCGACCTAGATTCTAAGTCTAGTGTTAGTAAAATAAATTTCTTTAATTTTATTTTTGGTTTTTTGGCGTTCGGATTAGTGAAAGTTCGGATTATATTATAAATCATTTCGTATTTGATATATTGTTGATCAAAATATGATAATATTTATGATTTAAATTCATCCCTACAATTTGTAAATTAATAGGTAAATACACCAATAACAAAACATTTTGTTACCCTCATTTTAAGCCATTAGAATGTTACATTTAATTATAAATTTTATCTCTCCAAAAACCCACAATCGATTAATTTAACCAGTTCATTTATATTCTCTAGTATAAAGGAGATCTAAAAGGACTTTTCCGCAAAACCGCAAAGCCGAGAATCGTTTTATTTTAGTTCGAAGGACTCAATTGATAGTTTGCGTTCGAACCCTTAAGTAAAACGAAAAACGAAAAGATAAAGAGACATAAATGGGAGGGTTAAAACTCTAAGCGAAACCTAAATCCGTAATCCCGTTGTTGTTTTAGAGATGTTTTCGGGAACATTTTCAAAGTTAGAGGTCCTTCTCGTACGGAAATTTTCCACTTTTAATCCTATTAAAGTACGAAAATGCGAAGGACATTAAATAAGAACAAAAAGGATTCTCGCTACTTAATATAAGCTTGGATATGCATAAGCTCGGGGGAAAGCGCGTGAAAAATGAAAAAAAGTAGAATCATAACGCAAGCACCGCCTGGTAGTGGTGTTAAATCCCGACAATTCGAAAATATGGGGAGTTTTAAATTTTTAAACACACAGTAGTGGTAGAAAAGGGAGAAATTACTTGTGTACAAGGTTTTATTTAAATCGAGGTATTTTTTTCCAAATTTACGATTTAATCCTCGAAACGGCATTGACCTTTTACATATATATAACCAGAATAATCAAACGATTTTAGTACGCGATTTTAATACAAATACATTGGAAGCGGTATTCATAAAACCAATTAGATGGTTATTATCCCGTATAAAATTTCCTTTTACAGGTGGTCTGTATTAAATACGTGCGGATTTTGATATTGTTATAATTAAATTTGTATAATATAAAATTAATTTTCGGGAAAATTTAATTATAATAATTTACATTTCCCGGGAAAGAAGTGAATCATTTGAAACCATTTTAAGCTAGGGGTAGATTTAATTCGTATTTTGGCAACTATAGGAAACTTAAACTTAAGTATATTCAGAGTACCAGTGTTTGTCCGGCTTCGGGATAACGACAGCAACCGAAGTAATTAAAGTGGGCGGCCGTTCCCCCCATTCCCATATAAACACGGGCAAACGACAAGTGGGGGGCCATTAGTACTAGGAAACTTGAATATCTCGGCGTGGAAAATACGCGAGACGATACAGTTTCCCCCCGATTAAAGTTCTAACCCGATTTTACCCCTATATGGGATAACACACCATACACATAGGGTTTATGTTGGATTAAACGTAGATATCAATAATTTTTATATAATCCCTCTATTTTTGCAGTTTCTAGTTCTCACTCTTTTTAATTTTCAAATGCATCCACATAGTGTTTACACGAAACACAACAACGTATGTTAGGGAAAAAAATGAGATAGGAAAAACACGGGTGGCTCGCGATGTGTAAACCGTGACGAACCCCTCCGGTATACTAAAAAATACTGACTACTATAAAAAAACCATACCGAGAGGAGAAAAAAATGAAAAGCGGCTGAAACAAAACAAACACATTTTCGATCGAACGAAAACCTGGCTTCGAATTTTGTTATAATTGGTATTTTCCCGCGTGTAAATCGTGTAATATCCAGACACTTTTTTAAACGATTTATTTCGGAGCTGTAGGTTATATTTGAGTTTTTAACTCTTATTGATACGAATAAAATTTTAAATATAAAATTATAAAACTTGCTTGTTTTCTTTCTAGCTTGATACCGTTAATTTCATATCTTAAAAAATGGCACGTTTATATTTAATTATACTTTCTTAACTAACTATATTTCGTATTCTTTATATGTTATTATAGATGGTGTACTGAAGAAAATAAGTAATTTTATTATTTATGCAGCGTGTCTCAAACAAATTAATGCAATTAAAGAAAATGCTGAATGTGCTAAAAATTCTATTTCTTCACACAAACATTATACGTGCTATGTTTTCGCCTCATACGGTTTATAATGTCAGAATTCGTGTTTCTGTAGGCTTTGAAAACACTACTCTACAAAAAAATAGATAAATTAAAAATATACATTTTACGCCGGTATTCTTTGTTGCATATCAATCACATTTAAAAATTTTTCGGTGGATACGTTTTGGAGCTATAATTTTTTAAGATAAGTTGATTATTTGCAGATATCTTGAGTTAGATATCAACGATCAGGTCGTGCTACTCATTAAATTAAGGAGTATAAAGCATTGTAATGGTAGTAGAGTAATTGTATAGCATATAAAGGTTATTATTACTTCTTTACAGTTTGGTAGTTTTAAGATTTTTTTAGACTAAATGTGAGTCAAAAATTCATTCAGCATCCATGGAGAGTCGCAGAAAAATTCGTTTTTATCTTCTACGTAAAGTTTGCTCCTTTAAGAAAACAACAAAGTACGCAGGAAGAGAAGACGAAAAAATTATCCAAGATTTTTTTATATATGAGTGCAAATCTTTTTCCGGTACATGAAGTTCCGCACAATTAGACCGTTAAAAATTTTTAGGTTTCATGTTTGGTGAGATTTTACGTGTAGGAGCTTTTCATCCCAAACTTTTCTTTTTATCAATTTTAAATAGTTTTAACAAAGCTGCTACATCTAGTGTAACGGACGTAGCTTACAAACCCGTGCATAAACAAATGGAATTTGTGGAGGGTTTTTTCTCAAAATTTTATTTTAATATTTGTTTAACATTTCCGTCTTGTATTTCAAAAATGTATTTTCTGGTATGGTTCAAGCAAAACAATAAATATTATTACTTCATGAATATTTATTGACAAATTTGTTACTATTCATTTACCAGTTTCTTTAATTTTGTTGATAGATTTTATAAAACTTATTGAAGAATCAAATTTCACACGAACACGAATATGTGGATCCCAACATCGTTAAAAAAGCATTTGTAAGTTTCTTCATTAATATAAAACTACCTGATAAAAAAAATTCTATACGTTCAATGTAATGTTTTCAATTTTTAGGGTAGGAGCACTGTCATCATTACTTTCATACACTTTTCCTTCTACCTCGGATATCAAGCTTTCAAATTTCTTTTTCCACGCTATGAAAATCAATTAATTCCAATTTTAAATCAGTTATATCTAACCACATAAATTCGGTTAATTAAATATCTTCGAATACGTTCTACAAACCTTTAAACTGATTAAATCTCTCTTCAAAGATTAAAAAGATTTCTTAGAACTCCTTTATAATCATTATATACTGTTTAATTCATTTTCTTGAATGTCAAGTGTATTTTTGAAATTTATTATTTTTACTAGCAGTATCAATTTTTTGGAAGCATTTCAACTCTTCCAGTAGCAGTATCAAGTCTTCAAAAACATTGCAAGTTATCTAGAAACATTTTAAAGCTTCTACCGCAATATCAAGTCTTGAAGTAATATCAAAGACAAGGGCGGTATCAATTCCTCTGATAGTAGATCAAATCTTCTGGAATAATTTCAACTCTTCTGAAAGCATTTCAAGTCTTTTGGAAGCAGTATCAAGTCATTGAGAATCAAAGCAAGTCTTCTAGAAGCGGTATCAAGACTTTTAAAAGCATTTTAACTATCAACTAATATCAACTCTCACAGACAACCCCTGTGAGGGTCATCTCATCAAGTCAGCTGAGCTGCTCAAGTCTTCTGGGATCATTTGAACTCTTCTGAAAGCATTTCAAATATTTTCGAAATGGCAACAAGTATTCTAGAAGCTTTGAAATCTTCTGGAATCTTTTCCACTCTTCTAGAAGCATTCCTGATTGATTAGAAGCAGCATCTAGTCTACCGAAATAAGATCATATCTTCTAAAAGCCATATTAAGTCAAGTTTTGGAAGCATTCTGAGTTTTCTACAAGCAGCATCAAATCTCCTGAAAGCATTTTCAGAGTCTTATACCTACGGTATCAAGTCTTCCTAAAGCATTGCAAATTTTTCGAAAACATTTCAAGATTTCTATAAGCAATATCAGAAATATCAGTGCCTTCTGGGTTCAAACTTCAGTACCAAGTCTCCAAGGAGCAATATCTAGCCTCATTGCAATATACGTGTTTTCCTAAAAATATTCGCAGCAGACACTGGGATTGGAAAGAAAAAGCCCAAAAGAAGAATTGAGAAATTGAAAAAAAAATAATTGAAGTTGATAACTTCAATCCAGATAAAGCCAGCAACAATTTCGTATGGGAGCACTGTATACTACTATACTACTTCGGCTAATCGCCATCCTCAGCAATTCATAAAAAAAATTTTAGAAATTTTTAAAATTTTCCCGTCGAGGAAATGCCGAGGATTAATATGCTAGTGCCGCAGATATTTTTCGCAATTTTTGGAGTTCTTGCGGCTCACCCTTCCCTTTCCTTTCTCCTTTCTCTAATAAACATCCTTTCTCAAATCTTTTTCCTTTCCCATTTAATATTTAAAATAAAAATTTTAACAATCCTTATAAACCCCCATCCATAATAATTTATTGTTATGAGGAATACCTCATAACAATAAATAAATATTTTAATTTCAATTTGACTTTTCAAAATTTAAAATAAACATATTTTTATAATAACCAATTGTTTCCACATGCGCATTGGGTTTCCAGTTTTTTAATATTTGACAAAGATTTTATTGCATTACATCACAGATTTTATTCAACACACGTTCGTCAACTTTGTAAATTGTATTCCACGTTTTTATTATATTTTAAATACTTTTAATTTAACTTATAATTGAACTACTTTCTTTTATTGCCTGTAAGTATTTTTAATTATTTTAGTTTCGTTACAATTAAGTAAAAATGTTTTGATTATTATAATTCATTAATTTCAATATTATTAAACTTATAGTTTAACTTCAAGTCTTTGAGAATGGCGATTAGCCGAAACTAGTGAGACAATATTTTTAAAATAAAGGACCAGTTAAAGTACAAAGTGGAGATTTTTTTATATTTGATTTATTACACGTTACTGGTAAAATGGATATTGAAACTAATTTTAATGAATAGCAAGTTAAGTACTGATCATATTAGGCTGCTCGTAGCTGCTGCTAATCAGCCGCTAGCACTCGTTTATTGGTGCCACTAATGACAAATTTCATAGTCACACCAAGCTGATTAGCTGCTAAGCATCCTAATATGACCCGAGCTTTAGCATTCGGTTGAACCATCAACCTGATCTAAACCCAACCCAAGTAGCTATTAATGCTAGATATTAGCTGGGATGGGTTGAGCCATTAATCTTAATACAACACAACCCAACTAGCTGGTTTGCACTAAATATTAATTAGGTTGAATCCACTTGATCCCAATTAGTTAGATTGACCAGACGAGCATTCAAAATTTCATTGAATTTTTTCTATTTATCATAAACGCTCAGTGTATGTAGGTCTTTACTATTTGTGAATAAATAGTGTAGTGAAACCACAAATATACCCCTTTTTACCATAAATATACCTTTTTCTTATGTATTCTATTAATGAATGGTATAGTATTCACGTCATCACAGTTGAAAACTTTGATCTCTATTGTGGATAGCCTTATAAACTGTATTTAATCAAATTTCGGATATCACAACAAATTTGAACATAAAACAACTGTCAATATTTATACCTAACCGAAAGTTTTATTGTCCACGAAATTATTAAATAGACTATATACTTTTACAGCCAAAATCTATAAGGAAATAGCAAAATTATTATCATTTTTTAGATCAAAGTGCTATAATCTAGCTTCATACAATTTATTCTGATTGTAACATTTATTAACAAAATAGTATACGCGGACTTAAAATTTACTTTGTCTCCGCTTTACCTTCTGATTCTTAGCGAATCCCTTTTATGAAGAACCAGACGTCCAAAATCGTATCAACCCAAATTCCTAATCCTATCATCCCAAATTCTCTTCATTTGCTGGTGGAGTCTTTCACAATGTTCGTGCAAATTTTTAAATGTTTTACTTGAGCCAAACCGGAATATTTGTTATAACCGAAATATGTAAAAAAAACACTTGACATGAAAATGTCTTATGAAGATAAATACTAGGTACAAGTGACTCTTCACAAAGTCTATTTATTTATTCATGTGGAATTAAAAATTTCTAATAAAAATTGTGGTATTCCATTTACAATAACGAAGTTATAGGTTACTTCCGGTATACTAAAAGTAGCAGCCGTCTTGAATTTATTTACAATCTTAGGATTGGAACAAAATGCTCCGACACCTAAAATCTCATTAAACATGAAACCTAAAAATTTTAACGGTCTAGTTACTCGGACTTTTCTGTAGGAAAAAGCGGTGCTCTCACATATAGATCATAATTTTTAGTAATTTCCCCATAGATAGAGCAAACTTTCTTTCTACATGAATATTTAATAATTTTTTGGCTCATTTCTTGCACAATTTTTTTTTTTTAATTTAGGTTTTTACATACAATGGACAATTGTTTTAAAACTACAACACCGTTTTAAAAGAATTAGATCTAATAATCTTTAATTTGAATTGTTTAGCCAACGTTTTTCAAGACTTCATAGCACTACAAGAAATCATACATTTGAAATTCCCCTGGATTCTATTTTGCAATTTTTGTCATTCCGACAATGACTTCTTTTTTTAATAGTCGCAAATATGATCGGCCAGTTCCCTGTCAGTTTTTCATTTCAAAATAGAAGCCCACTGCGTGGTTACCTAACATTCCAGTTCAACCTTTTTTTGAAAATATTCGGCATTTCTCTAATGGGATTGATGTGGGTTTACGTCAATCCAACAATTCACGTTTTAACGATGTAATTTTCTGTCCCAAAAAAAAATGCATCCCTAAAACAAATGTATTACAATTTTATTGTATTTTGCTTGTTATTCATCGGTTATATTCTTAGTTGATAAACCATTCGAAGTTTTCATTCTTCTTGTTTCATCAAACTTTTACTTGGTGCCTGTTTTTTATTATTCTACGTTCGATATTTCCTACTATTCTTTCTATGTGTGCATTTCATTATATTTTCCTGTTATGAGATATTTTCTACTACAAAATCTATTTGTATCTTAGCTTCTTTATCTACTTTTTCATCTATTGTACAATTGGTTTTTGTTAGACTCTAATTACATCAGACCTAGTCTTAGACTAAGTTATGATTGATAGTATGCTATTCTTGTATGGTTTTGTGCCCTGTTCTATTAAAGTTTATTGAATTGTTTCAATTGAGCCCTCTTCTCAAATTCCTGTATTAAAAGGTTACTTAGTTTGTTTTCCATCTTTTCATGCTTATACGTTATTGTTCAAAATAAATATTTTCGATGGAGATTTTATTTATCAGTGATATTGCCATTATTATTAATCTTTCCCCTCGATATTTTAACAAGTCATTTTGAATCTTCAGTTTTATTTGTCAGTTTCTGTCAATCCGAAAATTATCATCCTATACTTTTTATCGAACAAGTACTGGAACAAATTGTTTCAAAACTGTTATATATTTATACGTTTTGATGATTCAGCTTTACCCTTTTCAAAGTGGAACTAAATTTACCCAATACATTTCAGCGAAGCCACTCAAATACGGGGCAAAAGTTAGGTGGATACGTGACGCGGAAAGCTTTTGCCCGGTGAAGAGTTTGATTTATACTGGTAAAACAAGGAATGCATGTGAACTATATCAGAGTGAAACAGTCGTCAAAGAACTTGTAGTTATGCACAAATGATTCCGTATAAATACTTGGATGGACAATTTCTTCACATCATTGCCGCTTTCTAAACATTCATTTTGGTTCAATGGTTGTTACATAACACAATATATCATTTATGTTGGGATTGCCCCAGAAAGAATCAACTTAAATCTGAGAGATAATAAAATCATGATTATCTAAAGTTTTTTTTAATACAGCTGTTAAACCACTTGAGAAAGTAACTTTTAAGTTTTATCGTTTAAAACTTTACTGAGTTTACGTGACTTGTCCACTTTGAGAAGGTAGCAATAAAAATTTATGGTATCGCGAATAATGGTGGTGTAGGCCTTGCATAAATTACAAACAAAGTTAAGAGATCTACTTTTAGTAAATTTCCCATAATTTAAATAATAATCTCGTTTCAAACTAATACTTTCATTATTAAAATGTACATACGATAAACGTCGATCGAAAAGATAGAAAAACAATATTTTAATTAAAGTTGACATTTAAATCTTTTAGTTTCAAGTTATATAACAAGAAAGTAATTAAATGGAAGACAATTCAAAGTAAACAATGAAACGTGAAACACGAGAATATGTAAATCTCGATGAGGTTCAGGCATAACAAGACAGCATAAATAAGTCTTTAAGTTAATCACACTTTCTAAACGTAATTATGATTCCGAGACATGCGTGACACAACCTGATAAAGAAACACTTCAGTCTGACGAAGCATTATATAATCTAGATTTTCGTTATACCCAATAACACTAAATCACCTTTAAGTTCAGGAAATGCGATTGTAAATAAATTACATGTATTAATATAAACTATATATATCTAAACAATCATAATCTAAAAAGAATTGTTAGAATTCAAATTTTCAAACCTTATCAAAACTTACGTTAAATTGAGAAGTAAAGTTATGCTAACATTTTGACGAGGGTAGTTCAATGATGTAGACAGTTTAGACGTTGGAAAGTTAACGCTGACAAATTTGCTCCGTACTTCCGTTGAATTGAGGATTTCCATACATTTATGGATTGAAATTTCGGGCTGTAAAATTATTCGGTAATTGAGAGGGGTGCTTCAACTGGTTAAAAGCGGAACATTAAAATTTAATTAGTGATTTAAATCATAGATTAATCGAGCTATGATCCGGTTTCCTAAATTTTTGATGATAAAATAAACTAACAATTTGAAATATTGAATTTCTCGAAATTAGAATATGTGAATTTTGAATTTCTCTTCATGTGAGAGGAAAGAAACAGGTACAATAGACTTAGAAAAATTAACTAAGTTAATTGACTCAGATAAGTTATTATTAATTTTGATATTCTATGATCGCTTAAATTTAAGCTGATTAATGTTTGTCTTATTCAAAGATTTAGTTTTGGTGTAGCTTTTGACTCAACTATGCAATGTATATCGTTTCTTGATTTTCAAAAGGGGATTTAAATTAAAGATTCAAAGAAGCTCTCCGCCCATTAGAAAAAGCAGTAAGAGTTTCAAAGGCGACCATTAGTCGATTACTTAACCGTCAGGATTAATTAGTGAGAAAATGGACCAATAGTGAAATCAATTAGGATCATTCCGTAAAAGAAAGAGGGTCGAAAAACAACCTGAAATAGATGAAGTGTTCATTCGTTAGTTTTTGGAGGTAGACCAAATAGGAGTAAGTGTTAGTGGACCACAGATAAAATTAAAAGGATTGATTTTTATATTGACAGAGAAAATGTAGAAAATTGGGAAAAAGCTAAATCAGACGACATTTTTAACGCCAATGAAATAAAATAGTTCCACTGGACAACAAAAGAAGATATAAAGTACCCATTATACCACATAGCGATTTGTAGGTCATAGGATTTATAACAGTCTTATGTTGCAGCAATATATTCAGAACAAGAAACGAGTCTATTTAGTTATTGGTAATGACTAATAACAATAATTGCAGATATTTTTAAAATTGTATTTGACCACGGTTTTATTCAAAATAGATCGAATAATTGCACTTTAATTGCACCGTAAAGAAATAAATTGTTTGAATCCATGTTGTAAGTTCAAATAATAATATGTGAGAAAAATATTTAAAACAATTTAAATTAAATTTATTTTTACGGTGCTTGTTTTAAATTCTTCGCTAATGATTACCTTATTAGAAAGGGTATCAGGGTCCCGGGCAGCAATGGCTACGGAAGTATCAGCGGCATTAATCTGGTACTCCCGTCTCAATTGGCACATATTTAGACACTGCCCATTATAAAACTATCCGCATCGTACGATCAGTAAGAAAAGATATTATCCAACTAAGAATTGAGCTCCGAATCCTAATGTAATGCAACTTATGCCCAACATATTCCGATATGTATCAAAAAGAGATCAATGACACAGCCGCCCAGATCAAGATGATGGTGAACATACCTAAAGTGAAAAACCGGTACGGAAACCATGCTGTGAAACTGTTAAAATGGTATACTTGTCGAGAAAACTCAACAGCCATTTAATGAAATAAGGCGATAATTATTGAAGTCCACTGGAAAGCCTCCCTTAAATACCAAGACCGTGTTGCATGTCTTCAGTTTTTCTTCAAAAATCCGCTAAGATACTGACTTGTTTAGGATAATTGCTAACGAAGCAACTATCTCATCACACAAATACTTGACACATACGACATGTATATCATCAGGACCGACACTGTTTGTGTTATTCGATGTACTTATGATTCTTTTAATTTCGAAAATGCTAACCTGATAGAAAAACATGCTAGAATTCACTACAATATCAGTCGTACAAGACTCAAATGTCACATATTCAAACGCCCCAGACAGAGAGTCAGAAATTATGTTCACAAAAAAGTTACAAAACCTTGAACAGCATTCCTTCAACCTGTACGGCTGAAAATAATTTTAATCGTTGCAGCTTTGATGGTGATGTATGAATCTTCGATCCCTGCACTATTGACTCACACTGCCTCTAATGATTCTACAGTCTTAAATTCAAATATATACAAACTTATTTAAAAAAATTTAAATAATGATTACATGAAACTATTTTCGGCATACCTTGGTGTAGAAATAAAATTAAAATGGTTGGGGCAGTTTAAGTTATGTCATGGTGAGTGTGTTTTTTAAATGGAACATCCTGTACATTTTAATCGTTTTGGGATTCCTTTTGGAATAATGTTACAAAATACCATATGGTTTTAATGTTTTAGGGACGATAATTTAATCTCTACAAATACCTGTCCACAAATTTAACTTCTGCAACTTTTTTTAAAATCCTTATTACTATAATTTGTTAACAATAAACAGTATTTATAACTTTAGAACCTTATAAATGAAATAACATGAATAGTCACAGTAGGAACTCGCCCAACGGCGTTCCCTATAAGAATTTGTTGCTTATGATATTAATTTGAGTGTCCAACTTCTTCAACCTCCTGATGACTAGACGGCGTGTTAATTCATTGGAGAGAACATTTGGGCGGTTTTCAAATCAATTGATATAGTCAGAACTCCGGTAAGCAATTACTTCTTCCACTGTTGGCATTTGAAGGTCCTCATGGATGATATGGTTAGTCACATACCATGATGTGACTACTCTTCAGATATGGCAGAGTATTTTAGACTGAAATCGTTGCAGTTGCATGATGTTTATTTTGTTTGCAGTTCACCACAATTGTATTCCGTGTTCCCAAATACATTTTTATATATCCTTATAGATTCTAAGTTTAAATTCATTGCTTAAGCCGGAGCTCTTATTCATGTATCAATACTCTTTTTCATACAACATTTCCAATTCTAACCTTATAGCCCATATGTGTTTACGCTAAGTAAGATAGCTGTCCAGATGTATTCAAAAGTACCTGACATAATTTTCCATAGGTAGCGGAATATTGTTGATCTACACCTACGGACGTTAACCTTTTTTCAGGGCAAACGTAATGTGCTTACTTTCCATGTATCTAGCTATTTCTCTACGGAATAAGATGATGCATAATTATTGAGTAGCTATTACTGGTTCAGAGTTAGTGGCCATAACTACGGTGTCGTCAGCATAGATACAAATACCATTGAACTGTTAACTGGAATATCTGATGTATACAGTAAATATAAAGTCGGTCCTAGCACACTTTCTTGTCGAACTCCAGCTTGTATAGGTAGTAGGGTTGTGTATACCACTTCTTGCCATATAAAAAAAAATTGATTTTTTTGGATATGAGTCTAAAACAATAGCCATACTATGCGGTAGCCATATTTTTTTTTGCTAACAGCCATCATGCCAGAGCTTGTCCAAATAGGCAGCAGTACAATATTTCTTGTTCTCCAGGGCATCCCTAGCAGTCCTTAACACCAGGTGATTCCTTTGATATCTGTCCATTAATAGTATCTCTGATTTCTGACAAGCTTACTTTACTAATTGGAAGGTCCTCTGATAAGGAGCTCCTAATGCTTAATGTAAAAATTTATTACGATCAGCTGGTGCTCTTGAATTAGGTGTAAGTATCTTTTGTAGATGCCCTTTTGTCTTCATATCTTGCACAAGTACCGTAATTCCTCATAATAGCTGTTTTCGAGAATTGTTTCTGTTTTATTTTTTGGTTGTTTTCCATAAAAAATAATTTTTGTCTGCTGTATGGGAGAGATTTTTTAGAGGATTTTCGGTGGTCAAGTTTTTATGTTTTTGTAACGCTTCTTTTAGTTGTCGTGAGGCTTTATTTAGTTTAGTTTTATCTCGGGGGTTACGGGTAATTTGCCAGAATTCTCTGAGTTTTTTTTCTCTTTGACCATGTTGAATATTTCCCATGAACAATTGCCGAGTTTAGTAATGGATGAAAATTGTGGGGTAAATTTCCATACAGCATTTTGTGTTAGTACTGATAAGTGTTGCTTTTCGAACGCTTTTCGATATCGCTACCAGTCTTAAGACGGAAAATCAGTTTTGTTGTTTCAGAGATTGAATGCTTAAAGCATTCAATCTCTTCAACCTGTCTTTAAGACCAGTTGGTTTTTTGCATAAACTAAAGTTGGTGGTTTGTTTTCATTTTGTCTTCACGATAAATGGGGAACGGTCAGATGCCAATCCAAATATATGTTCAATGTCATTGTAGTTTGATGATATTCCTTTAATAATACAAAAATCTAAAAGATCAGGTACTTTAAACGGGTCTGAGGGCCAATATGTCGGCTGTCCTGTAGAAAGAGGCCACGTTTGCGTGTGAATTGCTATAGCACAGTGTGCGTTCTCGGTAGATGTTTCAGCAGACAGTAGAATATCTTAGTATCGACAATTGTGTCTATTAACTTTTCCATTTAAATAAAATGTGGCTTTGTCAGAAAATATTATGCTGCAAATGAAGATGTGATTCTTGTTAGTTCTTATTTTACATTATTTTTCTTCACAAAGTTGTACACGTCGTATTAGTTTCCTGGAAATATTTCCAAACAACTAGAAGCAGTGTCAACTCTTCTGGAAGCATTGCAAGACTTTTAGAAGCAGTATCAAGTCTCCAAGGGACTATATTAACTATATTAAGCGCATAGTGAAACACAAATCGTTTGTCAAAAGCCTCTTATTTTTTTGCGATGAATAGTTTTTTTTTCTGTCCGCAATTTTCCAAGGTGTTCTGAGTCATCTAGAAGTAGTATGACATTTTGTAGTAGCATCTATAAATGTTTCAAGCCTTCTGCTAGTTTTTAAAGACTTCTGCAAGCAATATCAATTTTTTTAGAAGCAGTATCAAATCTTCCAGGGGCAGTAGTAAATCATCTTGAAGCAGATCAAACCTTATAGAGGTAGAAGAATTTCGCCTTCTGGAAGTATTTCAAGTCTTCTGAAAGCTATATCACAGAGTATATAATATATATCCTCTGGAAGCAGTACCAAATCTTAATTCAAAATACGTACTCTTCAATAAAAACGTTTATTCAGAAGTACTGAAATATTAATTAACAACCAGATATTTATTTAGTTCTGCGATCTCAGAGATCTATTTTATTTTTTTATTCCTAGTGGTGTCTGATAACAGATATTTAGGAATTCTATTCATTAAATCATGAAAACCTGCCATTTTATGTGAGAATGTATGTGCGAGGTCGAAAGCAACGATATAATATGATATATTTGTCTACTACCATAGATTTTCGATATATGTTATATTCAATGTCTTCATTTTGTCGTGATAGATTCAATAAGTTTAAATTCCTATCCCTTTCTATCGCCAACGTAAATTCAAGTTTTTATGTATTCCATTAAAGTATTCATGAAATTTATTTAGAGCTTCAACTTCTCCTTCCCAAACATAAAAGTATCATCCACGTGTCGTAACCATTTTATTATATGTTTTTTATAAGGATTGTTATCATTGATTATAAATTGTATTTCAAGAGATAGGTAGACCCATAGGTACTCCCTGAGTAATTTTGTAATCCTTATCATCAAATGTATAATAGTTTTGTTCAATTATAACATTAATTATTTTATTAAGCTATTTAGCCATATTATCATTTCAATTTTTAAATTTATTTTTGGAAAAATTTGTTAATAAGATGGGGTAAAGTCTGTTTTTTTAAAATTTATTTATTTATTCATTATTTGTTAACACATAGAATACGAATATTATAAGTTATTGATTAACAAGAAAATTTTTAATGTCGTAATCGGCACAGTTTTCTTCAAAAAGGTAAAGGTGTCCAGTTTGGAACACGTAACATTGATTACGAAAAATAATGAAATATTAGAAAGAAAAAAATGCTTGTATTTTGTTAATACTACTGTGGCTGTTTCAGCCAACAATATTTGTGTTAAAATTATTTTTGTAATTTAACGATGTGATAAAAACGACACGTCTAAACACCTCTTCCGCTATTTCTTATTTTATTTTTAACAACAACCATGATTTTTATAAATTTAAAATAAATGAATAATAATAAATGTATAATGAGATTGATGTAGACGGAAGTCACTACAACTTATAGCTTAAACATGGAAAATTATGCTGAAAAACAACCTTCAGGTTTCAGTATTAACGATAAGCCATAGAGGTGAAAGACGGCATTATGGCCTTTCTTCTGTTTATCGCCACAGAGCCAATTGACATATTGAGAAATGAAATATTATCATATGTTAGAATTGTACTCGAAGCAAAGAAACTGCTCTCACTATTTATTGTAACCATCGAAAGGAACAATACCATTTTCAACGATGGCGAAAATGTTAGTATCTTATTTACATACCAAAAGGGAATAAGAACGTGATATTCGCACCCTCGTTTCATGATGCCAACGCCATCGATTTTCAATCTAGAGTGTGAAAAGAATGCCGGAGGTAATCGCGTTGAATAACTCCAAAAAGCGAAAATTGTAAACATTGGTCGAAAATTTTCTCATATTTTTTAAAGTGTGAAATGGAAGTGTCATTAGTACCCAAGCGAAGTAACTTTCTATCCAAAACCATCGCGAAACAGAGTTTTCCTAAAAACGTTATCCCACTAATTGATGATTGAAGAACATCAATACCACTGAAAATGTTTCAGCTATTCGTTGACGAGTATAAAATTTAACGTCCCCTTTCAAAATTTCATATTGATTTCTATGTGGTATTACAGTAATTAATTAGAAAGTGACTTTAAGTGCCTGTAAAAAATATTACATAAATATTTTTTATTTTATTTCATATATACTACGCAGCTTTGCAATACTATCTTCTTCTGAATTTACATTTATGTAGAGGTAAAGAAAAGAAAATGTTTCACCAAAATAAATCATATAAAGGAGATAATATCTATAAAACTCAATAGAAATCTGAAATTGAATGACGGGATTTTATTAAAACCGGTGTTTAAATCGTAGTGGTACTTTGTACGAGTGGAACTTTAAGAAACTACTACGTGCCGGAAGCTTTAACTACACGGAAAACTACGGAATCGTTTAAACCGTGTACAAAACTTGTTATACACACTGATAAAGTATTGGAAAGTTTTGACAACATGGAGTTGTTTATTGAGTTAATTCTGAAAACGTTCGACGATAAGGAAAACTTTTCAAAAGTTTAACAGTAATTTGACAAATAATTCCCAATTGACGTAAACGTTACGTTATGAAAGCTCTCAACAGATTTATCATTAAAAAAGTTTTCTCTCTCTACAAATATTTTCAAACAGTATAAAACTTTTTAAATTGGACATTAAAAATATTATTACCTTATTATTATGTTGCAAGTTTTTAATGGAGGTTTTTGTTAAACGTGTTTGATATGACCTCTAAAAATAAGATTTTTAATCGATTAAGGAGAGACAGAAGATAGAGCTTAAGTACCATTTTAACGAAGTAATTAATTTTGGGTCGGGGCACCATAATCGTTGAGGGTTTTCGAACTCGAGCAAAGTTGCCAAATTGCTAGGCAGTACCGGATTCAGGCAGTAAATTTAAGTCGAACGAAAACTTCGAAACATCTCTCAGACTTTTACTTATTTTCCATTTAACGCGTATTTATGGTTCGGAAGGTTTACTGAAAATTCATTCATTCATTATCGCACTCCAACGACTCTAATTCGTTCATTAAACGATTTTTAATTGATTAAGCTTTTCCTTAATCATTCGTTTCTTTTTATAATAAGTTTTTCTTCTCAAAATTATTCTTTTCTCTATAAAGTAAGTTTAATAATTCAAATCAAAAAATCTTATTAATGTCATCGTTTTTTTAGTAAAAATTTATGTGCTGATCTAAATATTTTTCATCTAAACCAACGAAGAAAAAATGATTCCACTTTATCTAGTGGATGAAGGAAAGAAGGTGGAAGAAACTTTTTCTAGGTATTTTTAGATTGTTCGTTCCATGAGGTTGATACCCGCATCAAATATATATTTTAATAAGGACGGTCTCGCCGCCACCCCCGTTCAACCTCTCCGTTATGCTTAGGGGTTGGGACATCGTCCTACTTATACCCCTGGTATCGGAAGGTGGGATTCATGTATAATTCAGCGGCCATTCTATCGTCAATATTGGTTCATATTTCAAGCCTAAAATGACTGGAGCGTCCGCGATATCGATTCCTATCAGATTTTAAAGAAAAAAAACCTTCCCGAAAACGTCCATCATTTACCGCTTTTATGCTGTTACATTAAAGTAAAACATATAGTTACTTATTACACAATGTAACTAAAAGTTGATTCAATTACGTACACAAGGAGATAATTTTTAACTCGGGAGCAATTATGAGTTAAATCGTGCGGAACAATTTCATACATTCTAAAATCTGAATAGCGGGGTTCGCGTAAATTGTGCGATAGGAAGGAGGGATCTTCGCCTAATGGGGCGCATTGAAGCTTCGGGATGCTACTCTTGGTCTCTATGGAAGCGTCTCGGTCGTCCCATTAGCTATTTCTCGCGAAATAACCGAGCTGTTTCCGTTAGTAATTTCATGATATTACTAGTAGCGTGTAATTTTGTATTATTGTACAACATTATTGCGTTTTTCTATTATGCCGTGATTTTTTAAGTAAATAAATAACTTTTTTTACAAAAAAAGTATGTTGACCATTTATTTTTAGATATTAAATTAATTATTACAGCACTATTATTTATATTTTGTGTGGTATTTCTCACATTTCTTTTCAGTAATACAATCAACGGAGATGTACTTTCTCGTATGGTGATATACGAGGCATAGTTTTTAAATAAAAGCCGTTTTAAAATTCCGCGGCAGTGTAGCTACAGTAGGCATTTTGCGCATGCGCGATCTGTACCACTATGTGTTCTTAAGTCACACACATTTGAAAATCATTAGACCTTGATTATGTTTGTTTTTGAGCATTTGGAGCATCGACATAGATGAACTTTCATACAGTTTGAATGATGTTGAAGCAATAAATGATAACTTCATTCAGAGGTCGATGGGGACTACTGTAGTAAGTCATTACCTACACAATAAAAAATCTTATGGCGATGTAATGTTTAAATTTACGCCAGTTGAGGATATTAAAGATATTGGTACTGTGTTCGAATTGTACATCCAACTTTTTTTTACACGGTCTTTTTTAACAAGACTTCGAAATAACACGGTTCACCAATAAATTTTTTACACAATTTTTTTGTTATAGCACGAATCCCAAAAAAATTCTTAATTCTAATTTTGATAGCGTCTTACAGAAACGACGGTTAGTTACCGCGGTCAGAAGTCGGTTGGTTTATGTCCACATGTTGATAACTTGGTCTACTACGGGGAATACCAGAATTTTATGATCACTTTTTTCTTTATCTCGTTGTGCTTCAACTTGAACACATGATTTCGTTACTCATTATTTATTTTGTGTTAAGATTGGTCAGTTTGTGAGACGTAATAAATAATTTCGGTAAAGTTCTAAAAGTAGATGTTTCACTTAAAGTTTTTTTAATTCGATGGTGAAATTTTCAGTGTATTATTTGTAATGCTGATAATTTTTTGCTACTAAAAAAGTAATATTGTATTAGATTGTCGCTTTAGAAAAATTCTATACGCAATATTATTTTGAATTCTTTTTATAGTACCCTTATTGTTTAATAAAATGCCTAAACAACAACTTCCGAAGAGATAAGCAATTTGCTTAGAAATTAAAATAAAAATCTTAGACTGTCTAAAGAAAGGCGAAGGTCCCACATCTTTTGGCAAAGCTTTTGGTTTAAACGAAGCGACTATAAGAAAATTTAGAAAAAATGAGAATTCCATTCGAAAATCCGTAATTTCTGCATCGAAAGTAAGCTTCAAAACGGAATATCTTAGAGAAAACGGAAAAACACATGGTGTTTTGGATAGAAGATTTACAGTCAAAAAGAATACCTATTGATGGGAAATATATAAAAGAAAAAGCACTTAGAATATATAACCGACTTCAGGAATTGGAACCATCAACAAAGTCTTCAGTCAATGAAGAAACTGGCATTTAATGCAAGTGAGGGATGGCTGACAAGTGTTATAAAAGGTCACGCATTTCACAATGTAAAAATAAAGGGATAAGTAGCATCAGCAGACGAAAATGCTGCAAAAATTTTTCCGGGTAAACTAGCAAAAATCGTTGAAGAGAGCAGTTATACTCCAGAACAAATATTTAATGCCGACGAAACGGGATTGTTTTGGAAGAAAATGCCTGAAAGAACTTATACAGCAAAATCTAAAAAATCAATCTGGTGGTTCTAAAGCGGCCACAAATCGACTGACGTTCTTATTATGTAGTAACGCATCTGGTGCCACGAGCATTAAGAGGTAAGAACATTAAACAACTTCCAGTTCATTTCATGGCGAATAAAAAGGCATGGATGACGGCTGGTCTATTTGCAAATTGGTTCAACAACTGCTTTGTTCCTGAAATCCAGAAATATATGGATGAAAAAGGTTTGGAATTCAAAATACTTTTGCTCGTTAATAATGCGCCCAGCTACCCAGTGTTGGATCATCCAAATATTCAATTGCTATTTTTACCGCCTAATACTCCCTCGCTGATTCAGCCACTCGATCAGGGCATTATAGCAACGTTTAAAATGTACTACATAAAGCAAACGTTTAAATATATTTTAGATTCAGTGGAAGAAACAAATAGAGAAAGTTTACGATTATGAATTGCATTACACTAGCTTCTGTTGCCATGAAACAATTGCGCCAATCAACCTTAAATGCTTGTTGAAAAAAAATATTGCCAGCATGCGTCAAACGTTTACGAGGTTTTGTAGTAGAAAAGTCAGCTGGGTGTTCTGAAATTATAACTTTATCAAATACAATTGATGGCAACGGTTTTAACAAGATTCAAACGGCTGATATTGATGAATTGATGCGAGAAAGCCCTTTGGATGAAGATGATTGATCGAATTTATGACAATTTGTGAAATCGATAATGACAAGGTAGAAGATGAAGTTCAGCTATTAACAGCTGATTTAATTCGCGATGGCTTGAAATTTCCTACAAGTATGGAACAACATTTTCTTACTCATGATCCTGACATGGAGCGTGCATTGAAATTTCAACGTAGTCTTAAGTTATGTGTAGTTGGATATGAAGAATTATATAAGTGTATTGAGAAATCAAAAAAAACAGCAACTAATAACCGACTTCACAACTACAAAAAACAACTCAGACCGTTAACAACGAACATATCTACTGATGATGCTGATGATAGCGCTTTTGGTCAAGTCCGTAATAAACGTACACGTTTGTTATCAAGTAGCGATGAAGACTTGCGAAATTGATTTTTATTTCTAATTTTAGTTTACGTTTTTATTGTTATGTTGAAGTTTTGTCTGTAACTATTTTTTTATGTAAAAAATAGCTTTTCTGTTATAAATATGTCATATACATTTTATTATAATCTTTTTACACGATTTTCTTTTGCACGGTTTTCTAAGGAAGGTATCTACCGTATAAGAAAAGAGTTGGATGTGTATCTATACATATGTTAAGACTGTGCTACCCATTCATTTTACCTTTTGTAACACATTTAGTTAATTCTTGCATGGAAAATTCAGTATTTCTATCGTATTGGTAAACGGCATTAGTGATACCATTGCCAAAGAAGACACTGCCCAACACGTATAATGAATTCATACTAATTAGTATTTTGCCTGCAATAGCAACGGTAATTGAAAGAATAATGTATTTTCAAATAAGTTTATTCTTGAACAAATATGGAATCTAATCTGGCTTCCGAAGCATTACCAGACGACGCTGTTGCATATTATAGATGATTGTTTAAGAGCATGCGTTAAAAACTATCTGACTGCATCAATAACTTTGGATTATTCCAAGGCATTTATAGAGTAAATCATAAAATTAGTATCGATATAGGTTTAATTTCGCACTCTTAGGCGTTGATATCGAGGTACTTGAATGATAGGTATCAAATAGGTCTCAAATTGAGCAATGTATTGTCCACACCAAAAGAACTTTAAGGCAGAGTTCTACTAGGATCAATATCGTGGCTTCTTTTATATTGTAAATCACATTATACATACGTGATTTTCCGGAAACATTATGAAACTCCTAGGCGTACTTCTACGCAAATGACTCGACAAATTTACTTACCATTGTGAGTGATATACGTAGTTTGATTGACATATCCATAAAACATTGCCTGAGTATAAATCCAGACAAATCTGTGGTGACGCTCTTTCTTTGTAAATATTAACAACAAACGTATAAATGGTTGTATGATATGATAAGTGCCTAAGTATTGGTAGGAATTATATCCAAAAATTGCTGACACTACAGAGATTCATGTAAAGAAATTTAAGAAAAGTATAAAGCACAACAGCTGGTTTGAAATATCGCATCAACCCAAGTAAATGGTTTGACATGAATCTTTTGGAAAAGTGGTTTTTAGAAATCTTGTTACCGCATGTTGGAACCACTCACAATTCAGAAGATGGTGTTGTATAGGTGGGGGACAATTTGGCAAGCAATTTCTTTCCAAACATAATTAAAACATGCAATAACAATAGCATGATCTATAGCCAGATCTATAGGGTGTTTAGTGTCGGTACTTGGTATTGGATCCGTTCCGAGATTTCATGAAAGAAATTAGAGATCAGGGACCACTAAGAAGTCATGGGTTTTTAACAATGTTTCTTCTTTTCACAAAGAAAATATGCTCGGTATTAGGAGTAAAATTTTTTAACCCACATAACTATTTTTTTTGTTCAATCCTACCTTCAAAATTGTCAGTTTCTAGTATAGATAAGAGTGTTGAAAGTTGTTATTTTCACTCATTCTGCTGATATTCGCAGGAACGAGTGAGTGAAAATTTCTTTCACTCACTCTAATTTTCTTTAACCACTGCCAGCTAAATATAGATCCTTTAAGGGAACAACTCATTGTTTAAACGTCACGAATGTTAACTAAAGAACTGTAGAGAGCACACATGTACTCATCACATTTTAATGAATTTATTAATTTTATGCCTAATGATGACAATTAACAATTTGATACTATTGGTTGTTTATCAATCAATTAAGACCATGACAACATCAAAAAGTGACACAATTTGACACAGTTATAAATCAGTAGTTTATAAATCAATTAAAAGCATGACAATGTCAAAAACTGTCGCCTCCGACATATTGGCATGATATTACCTAGGAATTGACGAATTTTAACCCTTCGTCTGTAAACTTTTTTTAGCACCCTCCGTCTGTAAACGTGGGTCTTTCAAGTTCAGTAGATTTTTTTATGGCATAATGCATTTAAAAAAAATATGAATCAATTCATTAAATTCATTACCTTAATCTTGTTAGTTCATATTTTATTTCATATTGCCTTCTTTTTAAGTGGGGATCCACACAATCCACACAATGTGTATCAACTTATTAGTAAATTTTTTACTTAAACAGTTTAGGTCGAACACGAAATACCCAGGTTTACAGAGGAAGGGTTAAAACCGAGATTTCTCTAAATAGTAGGATTGAACAAAACGCTATACAGCACACGTGGAAAACTAATGTTTTCCATTAACTTGTATGTCTTTCTACACTCGCCTTCGGCTCGTAATATCCGAAATACACGTTAATGAAAAATCTTAGTTTCCTCACTGGTACTATAATATACAATTAATTTCCGATTTTGTTTTATTTTTTGAAAATATGTATAGGTGCTGGGTACTGAAAAAAAAAAACTGATTTGGAAATAGCCTCAAACGACGAATGAAGGCTCTCCAAAAGAAGCCTTAATTGCATTTAAAAAGGTCTGAAAAATTCAAAACATCTTACGTGCTCAAAAACAAGAGTTTGCAACAGCTGCTTATACCGAATTAGAAAGAATAAGCTCAATACCTCAAAATAATAACTTCAATACAGATAACTATTAACAATTTCGTATGGGTGCTCTTTTAGGAGCATTTTTAGTCTTCTGGAAGCATTTCAAGTCTTCCAGAGGCTATATCAAGTTTTTTGCAAGCATTTCAAATCTTCTAGAAGCATTATCAAGTATTTAGGAAACATTTCAAGTCTTCCAGAAGCAGTATCAAGTCTTTTGGAAGCATTTCAAATCTTCTAGAAGCAGTATCAAGTCTTCTAACATTTTAAATCTTATGAAAGCGATATTAAATCTTCTAGATCTTCTAAATCTTCTAGAACCAGCATCAAGTCTCTTGGGAACATTGTAAGTTTGCTGAATCAATTCAAGTCTTTCAAGGGTAGTAGTAAATCTTCTGGAATCGGTTCAAGTGTTGTGGAAGCGTTTAAATTCTTCTGAAAGCACTTAATTCTTCCGGAAGCATTTCAAGTATTTAGAAGCAGTATCAACTCTTTCAGAGGCAGTATGGTATTTTCTGAACGCAGTTCAAGTCTTCTAGAAGCATTACAAGTCTTCTGGAAGTGTTTCAAGTCTTCTGAAAGCATTTTAAGTATTTTGGAAATAGTATCAAGGTATCTAGAAGCATTTTCAAGTGTTCAGAAAGTAGAGCAATTCTTCTGGAATCAGTATCAAATCTCTTAAAAGCAATAGCAAGTTTCAATTCAAAATACGTGGTCTCCAATGAAAACGTTCACAACAGATGCTGGATATGAATTGGGAAGAAAAAGGTCAAGCAGGACACCCAATAAATATTTGGAATGGGTGTTATACACCAGAATTCGACAGAATCGGCGCCTGTGAATAAGTCCTACAATAACACTTAAGTAAGAAAACTCAATCTACGTTTTGAAATGTTTTTTTTGTTGTCAACGTATTTTGATTTCTGGGGTATTCTCAAGAGTGACCTTTAGCCCAAGTACTGGAATTTAAAGCTTAGTCCTGAATCCTGAAAAGATTTTTATATACCCTGAATATCTATTTGAAAATTCTAAAAGAACAATCTCCTGTATTACTAAGTGGTCTCTGGACAGCAATCGGCGATACGATAAAGCAAAATCTGAAATCAGGTTTTAGAGCAACTGACTTGTATCCTCCTCATTTAGACGTTTCGAATACATACGGTAGAGTTTTAGATGAAAGTCTGCTAGAACTGATGACAGGAAAAAATGGATAGGCACTGTTTGCATTTTAAGCAAATACTGTTTTTGTGCTTCATGTAACCATGGATATACAGATTCATGGTACAACTCAGAAGAAGACTCAGAATAAGGAGAAATTTTTAATTATAGCAATCAATGCAAACCAAGATTTAGTTCAAGATTAAAGAAAATTATGAAACAGAAATGAGATTTACTTAAATTTTAGTTTGAATTGTGTTATAGACCAATGGATTTTGGTTCTATGTTGTTTATTGTTAGCATTTCGAGTTATTTCGATTTAAATAAATTTAAAGTTACCTATCAGAAGAGCTTATTGAATCACTTGTAAAGAGAAATAAATACAGTTTTGATAATTTTTTTAAAATATTTTTTAAGGTTTTGTAAATACTCAATAACTAATGTATCATTTATTTGACCATCTGACATTCAAAGTAAAAGCTTATCTCTAAAATAAAATTTAGTGTCTAAGAAGCCCCAACAATGTTATGTTGTTTGTTGTTTGTGTAAGGTAATTTCAATATGTTATGATAGCTAGGTATATAAACGTTAATGTTGGGTTGGTACAAGTTTTTATTACCTTAACTTTATCTCTTTACTTTTTGGTGCTGAAAATTTGAACAGCTTTGCATAAGTATAGCTCCTCGAAGAACTAATTATGTTCTTTCACGTTGTCATTAGAAGAATTTCATAAATTATGTAATTAGCTACACAACACGGTACTTGACTAAAATATGGGCATTGTAAAACACTGAGATTCATCCCAGTATGATTTTGAAGATTATGAGTTTATTTCTACGTGCACAGTTAAAAATGACCGTATGGTTTGCTTGACGATTGCTCATTTCATGTGATGTCTTTTTAAAAGAGAGTATTAATTTAAGAAATCTGCATTGCTGGATGGACGACAATCCAAGATGGTTGAAATGTGGCGTATTTTACACCTAAGCATCTTTCTTTATGGGGACGAGTTAAATCACGGTTCCACAGCATTGAAATTACATCGGGCGGGGTTACGAATCCTCGATTTATTTGATCAATTTCGAGCGAAGATAAACGTACTGCCTGGGGAACGATTAATGACAGCGTCGGTCTTTCCGAATATCTCCTTTACTATGTCTCTATTACATGTTATTTTATTAAATTTTTTGTTATTAAACAAATCCTTTTTATAGTTTATCCAATGATTTATTCGATAAAGACTTTTTTATGAATAGTATCAAAAATGATTCGAAGAATATGTGTAACATTTTGTTAAGTTTGATAACCCATCAGTTGGGATTGCACTTGAGATGGATCAATACGTTAGTCGAACGGGCAAATACATCCCATCCGTGAATTTGTGTAATCAATGTCTATCAGGTTCCGCCTAGAGCAACTGAGCGTGAGGGTTAGGATCAGATGGGATATTTCCAATAAGACATTTATGGACGTGCAGACTGTCCCTGTATTTCAACAATACACTGGTTTCAAATAGAACCCAGGAACTAATTTGTGGTTCAATTTAGCTGCATTAATCTTCGTCGTACATACGAGCATCTAATTAATTTACGCCAACGCATATATATGTATTAGATACTATTTAGGTAATACAAGGGGTTCTTTTTTAACCCCGTTAAAAGTTTAATTTTTAAAAAATAACACAAAAAAATAAATTTTATTCCAACAAAATTTTTTGTTTGAAAGATCAATACATGGTATTAACAGTTGAATGTAATTTCGGGCAAATCAGCACTACAGCTGGTCTCGATGAAACCCATTTTGCACGTCCAATTTTGGATCAGTTTATCGAATATAGCTGACTGTATGTCACCAATGTAACAACAATGAACATGTAAACTTCCAAGCCGTCAATGGTAGCTAGTTTATCACCATAAACCAATATTTTCACATGGCTCAAAGGCAAATAATCGAGAAGTGTAAAATAGCACCACCTTCAACTTCAATTGATTTCTCAAAAATCAACTTATTGTCTAATTTTGATTTCATTAAATCGGTGGCTATCAGTCTACCAGCCGTATGGCACGTAGCCTCATCGTATGCTACGTAGCGTTGTCCTGTAGAAACCATATCTTATCTACATCATCTACAGTTTTAAACAAAAAAAATCATTTTTCATGATGCGGTAACGATTTCCATTGATCGTAACGCACACTTAGGCTCAATTTTTGAAGAAATAAGGTCCAATGATATCATTGTTGTGCAAAACTCACCAAGCGATGTTTTTTTTAGATATAATGGAGTTTTGGATTGATTTTACTTCATATTTGGCAATTTTGCTTCTTGATACATCCATTCAGCTAAAAATTAACAAAATGCTGAACATTCATATTTCAGAACCCAATCGACGAAAGAACGCCGCATATGATTGTATCGTGGTTTTAATCCTGCACCAGCTGTATCTTAAACGGATGCAAGAAAAAATGTTCCACTGATTCAACGAACATAGCCCCAATTCCTGCAACCGATAACAAATCGATAAATTTCGAGTTTTTTCCACACTTTTGTTTACAGCGGCGAATTTTCTTTGCGTACATTTCTTCGAGGTCTTGTGTTATTGCATTATTTCGAAAGTATGTGCTATGCAATCTATTCACACTTCGATAATAGTTTGCTCATATGAACGATGTCTGCGTCATAAAAATGATGAAGACATTTATAGGTTGCACGAATTGATGACTAATCAATTATCAAAGCAAATATGGACAACTTGCTAGCGATGGTCAATCGTCAATCTATTCATGATTATTTGTCAGAGTGTCCTGAACAGTATGATAGTTAGTTTGACAGCTAACCCTTTCTGTTTTTTATGTTCTTTCTTCGAACCTTAAATTTAGTCAAATAGTGGTGAAGAAGCAGTCAACAGAGTTATTGTCAATAATGAAATGCCATGAACAGTTGAAAGAATGGGTGTAAAAACGAGAGCTCCATTCTAGTAAACTTTTGGAAATCATTAAGAAAATGTTTCGAAAGGAAAATATAATTCCAATTCAATGAAAAATAAAATTCCCCAAAAGTGAAGATACCTGGTTTTTACACCTAACCCTTCAATTATCTATTATTGCAGTATACAGATGTCCACTATTTTCCAGAGATTTTTCTACCTACAAACCAAAATGGTAATACAATAGTCTTGTTAAGCAAGCTAAGATAATCTAGTTACATACATGATGATGATTAAGATGATAAGTTCTATGGTTGTTGCCAGACGTAGAGCTGGACTAACTACCTTGTAGAAAGGAGTGGAGTATAACTACTAACGAATTTCACGAAAAAGTAGTTTAACTGCTTAGTAGTTAAATATCTAACTACCTTTCAACTACAAAATAAAATGCACTCTTAAGACCTGAAAACCCAATACTGTACTTACAACTGCAAAAATGCATAGAAAAACTTCTAGAATTACCTGCTCTACAGAAAAACTAAGATTAATAGTTTTAACATACATGGGCTCGCAAAATTTGGAGAACACTTTAAGAACTACAATTACATATTTATTATTTTCAACGCGTTCAATAATAATTACTTCAAGATTACCCACCAAGGCTAAGTGATCACGGTGACTGCTTGGAAAATTTGCAGAGAATCCCATTTTTGTATTAAGCGCTAAGGCATTCATGGAGCAACGAAAATCCTCGTGCCGTTAGAATAATATATTTTCAGTATGAGTCTTTTGAGTCTAAATAGTTTTAAAGAAACTTTGACACCCTATATATCATTAAGGAGACATTTGTCAGCCCATCTATATTAAGACTATTCATCTAAATTTTTTATGTATTACCTGCGCTTATCTGTCAGCGATTTTTTTTTAAATTACCTATATAAATCTTTTAAAGGTAACTAGTTTATAGTTAGTAGTTAACAATTTTTGTTATATATGAATTATACTTAAAATCAGATAATTTTGATATAAAAACTGAAACTTATAAGACGCAACAAGTGAAACAAGTCATCGTGTGCTCGTCGTGCACTCTTCAAATACAATCGTCCATGTCAAGTAATGCAATAAAAATCTAATGAATCGTGTCTAAAATCTAATGAATAAATGGGTTAGATTAAGATTATATACAAATTTTAACACGTTGACGGACAGTAGAAACAAGTGAAATTCGAAAATTGACACTATATGTTTTTGTAATTTTTAGAATATTAGAAGTATAGTTTTACTCTTTCTGCTTAAATACACTTAATTTTGATTAATTCAGCACCTTTAATTAGGTTGCGGCTACAACCGTCATGGCGCCAGCGGACTCTAGACACTATGTAATGGGACGATGGCGGCTATAACAGCAAAAATTTAAAAACGTAAATGACAGGTTTAATGACTGAAATAAGCAATTTTTTGTGAGCAACAAAGTATTTTTGGGAGTTTTACACGAAATGTTAGTTCATGATCAAACAAAAATAAATAAATGACAAATAAATTTATTATAATTTTATAATTATTATACATTATTTTCGGTATGCCATGTTTCAAAGCATGGTGCAGGACACAGTGCAGGTTTTGATATGCAATTCTTGCAGCAATATGATGTTTCCTTCCTTACTCCCTGTTTATAACATTGTTTACAACGCTGAAAATATGTTTTTCGCTGATAATTTTCAGGAGGAGAAATATTCTCAGGAAAATGCTGTGTTCCATTGTTGTTGATTTCATTGGTTTGGATTCGTGCACGTTTAAATTGAACCAAAGACCTTCCATCCTGTTTATAATCTATGCCAGTTAGAGATCGTATAATTGCTTCCCTGAATTCTATAAACTTCATTTGAGAACCTGTCTTTTCTTTAAAGATGTAGTAAGAATTCCACACTGCTACATCCAGTAGATGAAAGATTATCTTTTTATACCATCTAATTGTTTTTCGTGGACAGGAATAATAGGACATCATCTGATCTGCTCTGTCGACACCTGACATATTCTGATTATAATTCACTATTTCAATTGGTTTTCTCTTTTCCTGTTGTCGACGGTTAGCTGTGTTTATCATACTTGGGTGGTAAGCTGTTGTTAGACATAGCACATCCCGTTTATCTTTCCATTTGGACACGTATGTCTGATTTTGGCGTCGCCATACATGTTCTCCTTTTCTAAGCTTACGACCTGTTATTTCTTGCGGCAGACCCTTCCTATTTACACGAAGAGTTCCTGTCACATGTGTCTTTTTGCTCAGTAATTTGTTAGCCAATGGTACACTGTTGTAATAGTTATCCATGAATAAATGATGCCCTTTGTTTAAATATGACTGCATCAATCGCATCACAAGACTTTCAATAGTTGTCATGTTTTCTTCGTTTTCTCGATGGCCTTTGTATATTTCTATGTTCAAAACATAACCTTGGGCAGAACAAAGTTCGTACAATTTAATTCCGTATTTTGCCTTTTTGCCTTTCATGTACGTGCGAAAAGAAAGCCTTCCTCGAAATAATAACAAAGATTCGTCTAATGATAATGCCTCATTTGGTGCATATGCATTCGCAAACTTTTTTATGAGCAAATCAAGAAATATTTTTATTTTCCTCAAACGGTCGTTTGAATTTTCTTCTTCTACACAAAAGCATCTCAATATTTGCTCAAACCTCCTTCCAGACATTTGTGAAGGAAAAGCTGGGTGGTAATGTAATGCATCAATGGAAAAGAGTTTTCTAATACTGGAGAATTTTAGCTGGGACTGAAGCAAACACAAACCCAAAAACTTTCTCATTTCAATCGTATCAGTATTTTTTAAATTTGCTTTCCTACTATGCCTTGTATGTGGCCGTGTTTGATTGCAAAGTTTTAGGCCGTAATCATTCGTAGATTTTATAATCATTTCCATTACTTGGTCATCCCAAATTTTTTCAAAAACCTGAATTGGAGACACATTTTCGTCTATATCCAAAAGAATCCCAGCCGCATCTGCATCAAAAGAAAAGTTTCTTATAGGTGTTGTATTGATATGCCATGTCTCATCATTTTCTGGTTCTTCTGGTGCTTCATATTCCTCATCTGTAGTTGATTCATTTTCTTCACTACCCGAACTGTTATTTTCAGCACAGTCAGCATCAGGTTCAGATTCACTGTTGCTTGACCCACTACCTGTTTCCTCAAAAAGCTTCAGCAGCCTAGCCTGTTCTTTTTCCCAACTGGCCATTTTCTATAAATATTGAATAAAACATTCAATTTTATTTTATATTGTTATTTATTGTATATTATTTATACATTTATTATTTACATTATTGTTTTTATATTTCAAATGTAATATCATAAAAAACAAAAAGTAAACAGTATAACTATAAATATCGCTAAATGAATCAAAAAATGCTAAATTTAAATTTTTTTATTTCTATTTAAAGTGTAAAATCAATCATAAACAAATACTTACCAGTATAAACAAAAAATATCGTTAAATGTATCAATAGCAACTGTAAATTGAAGAGAAAACAAGATCGCACTACTCCGTTCACAACCACGTGCATACTCAATGTGTTAACCTTGCATACTAAATTTTATTTCGAAAACATGACACTAGGCTTCTACTTGTACGCTGGTAAATGCACATTTGTGCTGCTACAGCCGCAGTGTCTAAAAACGACCGTTTCGTATTGGACGGCTATTGCCGTCATGTCACATAGTGAACTTGAACTTGACGGCTATAGACGCAACTGTCCGTCAACGTGTTAAACGTCGAATTTTGTTACATTGAAGGCAACTGTTAATTTAAAGTTTGCTTTTAAAGAAACCAACTGCTCAAAAAGATACGCCATTGGAAAACTAAATGTGTGCTCTTTTAAGTAACAACATAATCAGCTATAGTTTACCTTTGAAATAATAAAACTTTATGTTATATTTCCAAAAGTGTCAATATTAACATTTTTGACAGTAGTATATTGTACGAAAAAAGTCTTCTTCAATTTCAAAAATAAACGGAATAGGAGTATTTTTTAATTTGTTTTTTTTTTTAATTTTTAATGATTTTGTTTTATTTATTTTTTTGTTTACAAGTGTGCAATATTTTAATGAATTGCATTATCAATTAATACAACGTCTTGGTCCATTACACGTTTAGACAATTTTGTGAATGTCTGCAAGAATCTGAAGGAGTTAATTGATGATTTATGAGTGTTAAAGCTTTTCAAACCCCTATTGTACACAATAAGTACACATAATCTATCTTTGGCGATGAAAGAGAAAAGTTATTCGATTTTCTCGAAAATATCGTCAAAAATATAAATTAAAACTAGAAAGATTCAGGTTCAGGTATACAACAATTTAAAACTAAATAACAACTAACAATATAGCCAACTGAGTTAATATCAGACCTAGGTTAAGAATAATTTGGGTTTGGCTGTTAAAGCTCAAACTAACACTAGATCTGGAATGAAAAAGATTGGAATTAGCCGTACCTCTCTTAAAACGGAACTTAGTAGTGAAGTGGTACTAACATTTTACGTTGTTATTTAAAAAATTGTGTTACATTAAAATCAAGTATTATTCGTTGCTCATTTGCTTCTGAAATAGAAACTTAATAATAACTTAGAAACAAAGGAATAACAAATATGTTGATCATTAAATATTGTAGTGATTGAAAACCGTACCTTACGATTTAAATTAATTAAAAAAATTAATTCAGTTTTCTTTGCTAATCTACTCCAAAGTGACTTTTTCAATCAGAGTATTTTTGGTTTCAGTTTTTTTAAAATTATTTATGTTACTTATTTGTTGTTTTATAATATCGGAAATCTGGTTGAGTAATGTCGCTGGGGACGAGATGGCATACATGGCTCCAACCTCTTTCGAATTGATAAACCTAAGAGGAGAAGGTGTTTATGTTGAGTTTATGTTAGAAGTTCATAGTGTCTTATGAACTTTCTTAGTGTCATGAAAGTTGTACGTTGGATCCACAGAATTGGACTGGCATTGGGGAGTCATAGGTGAAGTTAATTGTTAAATAATTGGCTTTGGTTTGCTATAAACGACAACATCCCAAGGTAAAGATAATTTGTTGAGTTTAAAAATCCTGGTTGATGAGCTTCCAACAAACCCAAATTATAGTTGTATAAAGATGATGGGCCCAAACAAACCAAAGACCAAGAAGAAAAGTTTGGAATATACGAACTTGGCGAAATTATTATTAACATTGCCGAAGAAAATTCTTTTTATTTCAATTCGGTTTCAAACTCTAAATATGTATCCTTCATTTCAAATTCGATTCGATCCAAACCAGAGCATGCACATCCTTTTAAACTTGTTTAAAAAATACATGGTTAGCTAAAACTGTTGTGTAGGGACTTTTTCGAGGTCTTTGTATCCTGCCACAATCACATGCTGCGATATATCTAACACTGCTATTATGTTCTTCTTCATCATTATGTTTAGATAATGTACAAATATTGCCTGATAATAATGGTGATTCGCAAAGTTGATGGGAATTTTCCCAACACATTTTGAAATTTCCGACAATATTTGCACGATATTCTTCGAATTTAGGACCTCGAACTTGAGCAGCAAATAAATTTAAAGCAATACCAAGTCTCGTTTCATGTACCCTTCTGCTGTAATGACTTGGAATAAATATTTTATTGATTCTGCTCAAAATGCTCAAGTTCCTTCTAATCAGAATTTGTTGAGTTATTATCGCGACAATATGATATTTAGTATGAGTGGTGACTTGACGTTTGAGCCTATCTCAGCTAATAAATTTGAAATTTGTTATCATCCTTAAAATTGAGTGGTATTGGTTCTGATGGGATTTCTTTGGATATGATAAGGTTGGGCTGTGCTCACATACTTAATGTTTTATGTCACATCTTTAATATCTGTCTTCGGGAGTCCGTATTTTCATTTATTTGGAAGTATGGCCTTGTAACTCAAGTGTCGAAGTCAAAATCTGTAAAGATTCTGAAGAATTTACGGCCGGTGACAACACTTCCCGAGTTATCCAAGATACTTGAGACAGTGATTGTTCAACAGCTTTGTGGCCACTTGAATGAGAATAGTATTCTCCTGACAGACAATCGGGTTTCAGAAAACATTATAGCTGTGCTGCAGCGCTGTTGGACCTTACTGATGACGTCTTTATGTCTCTTGATGAGATATGGTCGATAATCTTGATTCGTTTGGACTTCACTAAAACTTTTGACATTTTAAATCATGATCTATTGCTGTTAATCTAACATTACATTGGAATTAGTGGTGCGGCTGTTGAGTTCTTTCGTAAGTACTTCAGGATAGGTAGCAGTCAGTTAGGGTGAGTGATACGATCTCGTTTTCTATGGCAATTGCGTCTGGTGTGCCACAGGGATTCATCTTGGGTCCCATACTTTTCACAATTTTTACTTGTAGTCTACTTTCAGATTTATGTACCCTTTCGTATCATTTGTACACGGATGATGCGCTAATGTTGATTTTGTAGTTAACTGCTGCCCACTTTTACCATGAAGCTCCTCAAAGGTTCTCAGAATTACTTGGAATGGAGTTTAACTAAAACTATATCTCAAAAATGTAAGCAGAATTAGGGAGATCGAACTTCATTGTGGTTCGCTATAGAACTTTCTAGAGTTTATCTGACACAAAAAGTAAAAAAAAAATATATGCATCAAACAAAAAAAAATGTTACAATTTAATAATTGCATAATATATTTCGAAAATTACTATCGTTCTCCGACATTAATTGAGATTTTATCGTTTGCTTTTAAAACCCTTTTCCATAAAATGGTTTTCTAACGAAACATCCCCGTCGTCATCGTGTATGGTCGCGAGGTTGTAACAAGTCAGGTAACACCGAGAGAAGGGCTTTAATTAAAATGGCTTTGTCGTGTCGTGACCGCTCCAAGCAACAACGACATTCAGAGTATGTCCCGCAAAGACCCTAATTAAATTTTATTCCAGACATTAAATATTTTGAAAGTAGCGTATCCTAACAATTAGCACGAAAACAACAACAAAGTTTTTTTTAGTCATTACGGGCCGATTTCGCGAATGTAAGAAGTTACAGTACACCATTTCAGCTTTTCAGGAAATAATTTTCAGTAAAATATGATAAAATAATAGGTGGTGGGAAATGATCTTTCGAAATAGATCAATATAATAACACTTCACTTTTGGGTTGGAGACGGTTGGGTAGCCATATTTCGGCTAAATTAAGGGTCGCAAGAAAATCCCTCGATGAGATTACAGGGGTACAAGTGGTTATAATGGGGGATAACGAGCTTTTGTGGGACTGGATGTTGTAATTATTACGAAAATCACATGATATTGCTTATTGACCGTTTAAACGAAACACCGTTTCTATTAATGTTTGAAATTCAACGGAATAGAGGGTATATTAATTTATTGCACAATTGTCGCCGTTATTATAATTTAACTTTGCATTTTACAGACAGAAATGAAGCCGTGTAATTACAAGCGGAGAGAGATTTTGGCTTAATATGATTTTGATTTGCATGTTTGAATCGTGTAATTAGAGATTTGAGTTGCTAATGGGGTGAAATCTAAAACTTCTTCTGGATCATTATCGAGTTGTGGGTAACGGTGAAAGGTATTTCCCTCCGGATGTTCAACGGTAGGATCCCAATTTTTCTTCGTTTCTCGCTTGCCACCGCATCCGGTATTCCGGATCGAGGTTCGAAGCCGACGGTTTTCGGTGAAAAACCGCTGCAGCATTTCAATATCGATTTCCTGCTTGTGGAAAAGGCCGCACGGATCCCAACGTTCTATATCCGCGGATTAGGATCTTGTTTTCCCTCGTTTTCCCTATACTCACTTTTCCTATCCTTTTTCCGGATATATTCTCCGTTTGACCGTTTGATTGTTACGATCGATTGAGTGAGCACGCTCGTGGTGAGTAGATGTAATTTAAGACGATTGGAGTGGATTAAAAGGGGAAAAAGGAACCCCCCCAACCACCATGAACCGATCTGATGGTTCAATGCACTTATTGTTGCGATTTAAAGGGAGCATTTTAGAAAGTTTTAAAGTTATATGGCAAAATTCGTTTAATTGAGACCTCGGATAATTTATAAGTATTATTCAGAAACGCTTTGTTACCAATTACGCCAATAGATCAAGATAATTCGTCCAATTATGCACTACCATTACAGAACGTGTTCAATTACGGGTCGATTCTGCGTACGTAATTTGCCTAATAAATTAGAGGCGTGTCGTCGAATGTTCCCATAATAACCATCAAATGGTATTGTACAGTCACATTCTTCTTGTGATCTCTCCAAATTAACCTAAGCTTTATATTTTTGTATGTTTACACTTTTTCATCTAACCAACCAGAATAAATTGAAAAGTTTGTCGACCGGACGCAAACTTTTAATGGAAAGATAACACCTTTCTTACGTCACGTAATCCTTGCAGGTTATTTTAAAACTGGAAGCAGACGCGGTAACTTAACTTTACATCAAGATGGAGCTATTATGTTTTATAGTTTGCGTTAGTGTTCAAACTAGCCAGAGATGGACGGAAGTTTAATGGGTCTATAATGACGCTATAATAACCTAAGAATCATTTTATTAATATTTACAGTTTTATTCTCCCCTTTTTTTATTTTTTATTTTTTTAACTTTATAGGTAATAAATAAACATAGCCCTTTTTAGATAATAAAATAAATTGCCTATTCTGGATACGCCTCCTGTCTGCAAAAGCCCGGGTAACATTCGATCAGGTTTCCGGTTGTAAAAAAGGGGAGTAAAACCGGGATCTATTTAATCAATCGGTTGAAGAAGAAACTATTTCCCGAGAGGATTTTCTTCAAGCAATATAAAGGATAGTATTTCAATGCGAATTGGAAATAAAAATGTTTTGTTCAATGTTACGTGATATTTACAATAATTAACGTTGCGTACTGGGTTTCCATTAATTTTAATGCGATTTAATTTGTAAAATGTAATGGAAAGACTCGACTTTATGCGGTCCAAAGGTTCAAAACTGATGCCTGAGGCTGAACTGTGAATACATAAATTACGGCTCAGCTTTCTCGGGCAACGTTAATGTTCCACCGAGAATTGAAACTCGAGCACAACACGGACCCATACATCAGTTTCAATTTTCCTAGGGATATCCCAAGAGGTAAAAAAAGGTCCAGTTATTCCTTATCATATAGCTTATTAAAATTTACTAAAACTTAAATAGTGATGCTGTATGTTTAATTAAAATATTTTCTATTGAAATTTAGTTACTATTAGTGTTGACGTAATCATCATTTATTATGGATAAGCCATTGTAGTAGTTAGTTTATATGTCAAATAATATACAAAGTACATCCCTCGAGGATACATCATAATCGCTCGTCTGAAAGTCAATGCATTAACGCGTTGGTTTACTGGGTATTTCCCAGAATAAATTCATGATGCACTTAATCTATAAGCATTTCCCCCAGTCGACAATACACGGAATTTCTCTCTCACCCTCTCTATTTATCTCGTACTATATTGCTACGTTTCAAACCCTGTAGGCTGTCGGTATGTGTGTGAGTGTTTGTCCTGTAATCCCCATTATGAGACCAGTTAATAGGCATAGTAGATTCATCCTAGTGTATTCTATTCTCGGAATAGTCTATCGGCGTTTGCCGCATACACGCCCGTTTATTGTATTCATGGCTTGTTCTACTGCCTTCTCATCTCCATTGTCTGTAACATGTTCATTAGTAACAAATCCCACCTTTACGTCTTCTCTAAACATCTAATTAGTCTTTAATACCGTTTAATAAGGAATATTGTTCTTAAAATAGCTAATTGTAATCATATAATACCGCTAATTTGAATAATGTGGCGAAAATAAAGCGTTTTAAATCGGAACGAATACGACATAATATGTACGTCGAATATTTATACACTAGACCTACTATGTGAGATTGTATATATTCCTTGTTCAATGGAATATATACAATCTCACATTGAATAACAACTGCAACCAAATACTTATGTTTGCGTTAATTTACTGACATGAATAGACGTTTTAAGTACGAGCTGTAGCTTTAAAATTTTGACAAAAAGATTATGGCGTACGGTTTGGTAGTATAAAAATACTTTCACGATAACCCGGTCCGTTGGACCCATACGTCGTTTGCTGTGTAAATGTGGGTAAAGTGAGTGTGTTTTACAATGATAGTGGTTCGCTTATAAATTCTGAACTTCCCCGCTGCTTCTAGAACTTTCTTCGCATTACCTGCTTGTCGAATTGGTGTGGTTACTTTGATACTGTGTAAGATGAAATTTATATTTTATTCACTTGTGATGTGCGATTTAATATTTTGGCATAATTTTTTATCAATTGCCAGGTAATTATTTCTCCATCTTTTATTGAGACTACCTTCTACATGCCTTGCGTTTTAGTCATTATGGAAAATAGATCGTAGAAATAAGGGATACCTTACACAATAACAGCTAGAGGCGATAGTAGCCTAAATGAGTGACATTGAACATTGACAATGGAGAGGTAAATGCAATCTAGGGCCTCGTCGATGGAAATGATACAAGCGCAGCAGAAGAATCAAATAGACAAGAATCTGGTGAGAATAGTGACGATGACCACAATATAAATTCGGCTGGAGTTAATTGTTTTACATCCAAGAACAAACAAGTTGTTTGCTACCAAGATTAAATTTTACTTCATCGCGGAACGATATAATATTTTAAGAGAAATTTCAGGCTTAACAGGCTTAATACATTTTGCAAATCGCCAGATTGATACACCTGTTTCTTCTTTTTTGTTTTATTTTCGTAAACATTTTCTTGAAATTATCCTACTGTAGGCAAATAAAGAAGGAATGGCTGTTTTCGGCAAGAATTGAAAAATAACGGATATACAAGAATTGAAGAAATTTATTGGGGTTTTGATACTAATAGGTGTGTACAAATCTTATAATGAGGATGTAACACAACTGTTGAGCGAAAGCAATGGTCAAAAAATCGTTCGTGGTATTATTGTCCGAAATAGTTTTCGGAAATATACTTTGAAAGAAAATATACTTTGTGTACTTAGATTCGACGATGCAGCCCAAAGACGAAAAAGGAGTGAAGACAAAATGGCACCAATATAGGAATGCTTTGAGTTGTGGAACACTTATTTGCGAGATGCGTATATTCCAAATTGATGTATGACGGTTGATGAACAACTTGTTACTTAGGCTATATATAGGTTATATATAGGCTATATATTAAATCCAAACACGAACGATATGGTTTTAAATTTTGGTGTATGCACAATGGAAACTGAAGATTTACCCTGGAAAGCAGAGTAATGAAAGAGACAAGAACCAATGTGAAAGGGTTGTGAAACGTTTAGTAGAAGAAATTGAACACTCTGCTATGATTATTTCATATTGCCAAAGAAACGCAAACTTGTAACGTTGCTGAGTGCTTTGCACAGTGATGAAGATGTTGATAATGACACCTTAAGAAACCTTAAGTAATTCTGGACTACCGCAATATAAAGGGTGGCGTGGACAACATAGACAAAATGATACGATCATACACCGTGAAAAGGGTGGCAAGGAGAAGCTCATTAAACTTATTTAAGCTCATGATTTCAAAAAGAGAAGGAACTTTTTAATTGAGCTAGGACAGGATCTAGCAGAATATAAGGACCAGGAAGAACCAGAAGTAGATGAAGAAGCTACAGCTTGAAGCATTTACTAATTCTGTGATGTCAAGAAAGAAGAAGAGATGTGATGTTTGTTTATCTTCAAAAGACAGAAGAACAAGAACAACTTGTGCCCGTTGTAAAAAATGTGTATGTGGTGAACACTCAGAAGTTACATTCAGATTTTTATAACTTCTCCATGCATGTTTTCGGTACCACTAACAGTTCTTTACCATCTTGGTATTTATAGAGTATCGTATTTCTTATTAAGAAATTTTCATAATCTTCTATCTGCAAAACTGTCTTAATTGCTATCAGTGTTCGTCATTTTTTTGTGCCCATTTTAATCTCTCACATCGTCATCACTCGTATTAATTTAGCACTAGTTTTGCTATAACACAATCGGAAAAGACACTTTAAGAATTCAACTTGTCCTGTTGGTGGTACTATCTCGATCTATACGCACATGAAAGAAACTATTCCTTAAATCTAATCTACTAAAATACTTAGCTGATTGAAACCGATCTAAAACATTTTCTATCACTGGTAAAGGAAATCTATCTTAAATGATGTTTTTGTTCAGTTTGTGCTAATCGCAGTAAATACTTGTTTTTTCCGAACTTTTTTACTTGTTTTTACTACAATAGAATTTGCAAAATCCGAACAACTTTCTTGTACAATCCCTTCTTCCCTTATTGTCACCTAATACTTGTAAACTAATTGAATTACCGTCTAAGTAAGTGTATGTCGCAGAACTTTTCTGTATAAACATCTTCTCGAATTCCACTTATATCACTTTTTGTGTCTAATAGAGCACGTTCTTGTATTTCGTTAATAATCAGTTTCACACTGTTTTCTTTTAGTTTTATAAAGTTAACTCTTTTATTTGATCTTGTCTTGATTTTTGTCTTTAAGCATTTTCGTGCTTTTTTGGACTTCTCGGTACCTCAGTCTTTACTCGGACAAGAAGTTGATTTATGACCCTTCATACTGTAAATGAGACAGACAGGTTCATCGTTGTTCTTTTTATTATCTTGCTAACCTTTTTTATAACTCTCATCATAATTCCTGAATTCACTGCAGTCGGATCGTTTAGTCTTAAAGTTTTTCCTTAAATTCGACACAGGCACCAGCTCCATATAACACCATTTTGTCAGTGTTTTTTTTCTTGTATCTCTCTATTATAAAAATTAACAACTAATAGTACAATTCCTACAGTAGTGATAGGTGACCATTTTTGAAGAATAATATAAATATGCAAAACTATACAAAACTAAAATCACGTTTGGTGTCGTGATCCTTAGAACATTTGGTGTGAAATAGAAACGGTAATTTCCAATGAAGCAGTGGTAACTGCACACATTAACATGAAAATTAGCAGATTTAGATGCGACAACGGAAGGAAATGCATTTCAAGGAAAATGAAAAATCATTTTGAAACAAAGGGAATACACTTTGAATTCATAATTAGGCCACAATACAATAGCGTAGCTGAACGAATGAAACGAACAATTATAGAGAAGGAAGACGCTCGTTATTAAACATAAAATTTCCGTAAAGTTCATGAACAAAAGCAATATTAGCAACTGTTTGTCTTATAAATAGAAATTCAATAATTTCACATAAAAACTAAATGCTATCAGAATTAAATTTTAAGATCCAAATGAATTTATTTTTGATGTTTTATAAGCAAGGCAATAAATGTACTTGTGGTAAAATATTTTCTTAGCATATATTGATAATACTATAGAGTACACATCTGCCTTGGTCTATGAAACGGGGTTTTATAATTTATAAAAACTTAAACTTTTTGAAAACAGCTATTAAACATAAAGTACTCATTTCCTCAGTTTCTCGTTAGTTATTATCTTTTCTGTGTATTCCCTTGTTCAAGAATGTCAAAGTCTTATTTGAACTCAAAATATTACCGTAGTTAATCGTGTAACCTACAAGTTGTTTCTGCTGGTCTTTTATACCACAAAAATAATGAAAAGTGATTGTTGATGAGGACGGTTGGTTTACTGACGCCTATCGATAATTGGTGAAAACGATGAAGACAAAATCCAGAATTTTTGACGCACAAGATAATATGAAACAAAGTTTTGTTAGATTGAAGCCTTCTGCTCTTGATGAAGAGAAAAAGAAATGTGGTAGCCAACATTGTCTAGTATTCTTATGATAGAGAATACGAGAAACGATTGTTTAGAGTTATCAAAAAATGAACTCGATTTAGTAATATAAAAAGAAGCCGGAATAATGAAGAATTAGGAAGGTTCTTTACAGCTTATTGGGCGGAAGAAATATGGACAGAGAATGGGCAGATTCCATAATATGCATGTTAGTCGTATGTTTTTTTTAGTATACACGTGTGGAATAGTGTCTCATTCCCGGGACCAAAAATGTTTTCCGGATTCGCGACTAAGTTCTAGATCACGGTACTTCCAGAAAATTTACTATTGCTTCTGGAAAAGTTTCTAGAAGACTTAATATTGCTTCCAGAAGACTAGGGATGCTCCCAGAATATTTGATACTGCTCCAAGAAGATTCGAAGTAACCCTAGAAGAATCTATACTGCCTCTACAAGATTGGATACTGTCTGTGATCCAAACGACTTGAAATGCTTTTAAAAGTCTTGATATACATCAACCAGACTTGAACTGCTTTCAAAAGACTTTATATTGCCCCTTAAAGACTTTATATTGCTTGCAATAGACTTCAAATGCTTTCAGAAGACTAGGTACTGCATTTAGAAGATTTGAAATGCTTGCAAACAACTTGATATTAATTCCGGAAGACTTGAAATGCTTCCCGAAGACTTGTAATGCTACCAGAAAACTTGTTACTGCTTCTAGAAGATTTAAAATTTTTCTAGAAGACTTGAGATGCTTTCAGCAGATTTGATACTGCTTCTAAAACATTTGAAATGCCTCTAGAAGACTCTATACTGCCTCTGTAAGACTTCATACTGTTTTCGAAAGATATAGAACGCTTCCAGAAATCTTGATATGTTTTCAGAGTCTTGATATATTTCCAGAAAGTTTGAAGCTGCTTCCAAAGAAGTCGAAACGCTTCCAGAAGTCTCGAACTGTTTCTACAAGATATTCTCCTGCCCCTGAAAGACTTGATACTGCATTTATAGGAATTGAAATGCTTGCAACAGATTTGATCTTAGTTGTGGAAGAATTGAAATGCTTTACGATGACTTGATTTTGCCTCTGGAAGCCTTGATACCGCATCTAGAAGATTTGATACTGCTTCTAGATGACTTAATATTGCTTCCAGAAGACTTGAAATGTTTCCAGAAGATTTAATACTGCTGCTAGAAGACTTCAAGTGCTTTCGAAGATTCTATGCTACCTCAGTACGAATTGATGCTGCTTATAAAAAACTTGAAATGATTATAGAAATTTTTATATACTTTCATACGACTTGAACTGCTTCCGAAAGGTTTTTTACTGACCCTGAAGGACTTGATACTGCATCTAAAAAATTGGATAATGCTTGCAAAGGACTTGATATGCTTCCAGAAAGCTTGATACAGCATTTAAAACATTTTAAACGCTTTAAAAATTCGCAGACTATCTTCCGTCGAATTCCGAAAATGATGTAGCCAACTAGTTTATCTTTAAAGTGTCAGTAGTATACCTATCACAATTTTCGCCGCTTAGTTTCGGTTGCAAGTGAAGCAGATATGGTGGCAACATTACCTTTATATGGATGTGCTTGAATCAAAATCTTCTTTACTACCTAGACATAAAAAAATTGCAAGAAAGATTAGTATAAAGACAAGTACAAAAACTACCTGAGCCTAGAATAGCTATCTCTGAAATATAATCATGATTTTTTTTAAATTTAAAATTAGATGTATTTCCCAACGAAACAAAAATTGTTTTCGTGTTTATAGGTCTTCTTTTCTCTTCATTTTTAGTAAGTTTTTAAATAAGTTATAACTTTTTAGTTTCTACCATGTGATAGAGAGTCTCAATCCCAAAAAAAAGATGATTTTCTGACATATAAACGTAGACAAGGTTACATATAAAGATCTATTTTATAGGTGATTCACAAGTGAGATATACAATTGTCAACTTCGAGTACTGGTGCAAGACATACTGCTTAGATATTATCTAAAAAAATGGTTTAAAATCAATTTGAAGCAGGATTATATAGATTCTACATGATACTTTTAATAATGAATCAGTACTCATAGAGAAATAGTAAATTTGATAACACTGCAAATGTTAGGTTTTAGAGCCTTGATATTCTGAAGCCTATCTATCAACATCTTCTTGGGAATTGTTATTTTTTATTAACGCTTAAACCCTACCCATCAAAGAAGAAACGTTAATCCTACCATGGGGTCTCGGGTATCCCAACATATTTTGATTTAGGAAATATTTGACACAAAATAATTGCAACATTTTAAGCACTGGGGTTTTTGAGACCCTGGGGTATAGCACAACAAGATTAAAACAAGGATATAGCAAATAATGAGCAATATTTATTTTAATCGTATTTTCTTTGTGCTAAAAGACGTTCACTTCTTCATCGATGTAACCTAGTGTATAAGGGTTGAGAGAAGTTATGTAGACACCATTTCTCGGTACCTCAAATTCAGAGTTGGACAACATGCGAGGGATTGTACCATGATGAAGTCCGGGGATACTTTGGTTGAGTATTATGTGTCAACGGACCACAAACTTATCTTTGATATTACCAAAATTCTTTGGAGGATATATATAGGAAGAGAATTTTACTCAATTCGTCCAAAAAGTGTTGATTTTCCTTATTTTTTTAAGAAAGCAATAGGAAGCGGTGTTTTTTAATTTCTTAGCGTGGTGACTTGAGCTTGGCACTGAGGCATCCAACTTGTCGCTTCGGTAGCAATATTATTAATGTTTGTTTGTTCATATATTCGTTCTGAAGTTAATTATTATAACTTATGCATTTTTAGGAATAGCTACAGATTCCCACATTTTGATGTGTTTATATGGGAAGCATAGTATTTACTATTAATAAAATATTTTAAATCTAAATGTAAGTTTACCGTTTGTTAAGTATAGCTGCATTTTTACAAAGTCTTCAAGTTAGGTTAGTTAGTTAGATTAGTAAAATTAGGGAATAAACTCAATAAAGGTTTATGAGCATTGTGAATATATTTACATAACTACAAAACAAATGACTATCAGGAAATGGATGTAGGTTCATAATGTGTGTTTTGGAAAACCTAAATAGATTTTTTTTGTCGTTTTCACATAATAAATGTTTTGGTGAATTTATTCTTTTGTCATTTGCTGTATACTCCCAAAAAAAGAAGCTTCGTTATCAGACCTATCCAATTATCGCCCTATTTCCTTCCTTCCCGTCATTGGCAAGATCCTGGATACTCACATAAAAAACACGCTATTAGAAGCCGCCTCTAATAAAATATCGAATTACATTACCATTTAGCCATGCTCTGGCAGTGCTGATATTCAACTTACAAGCAAAACTATGGTCGTATATGTATGTATATTTTGATTTCATTGATACCAATAACTTTTAAATTTTATCACAGTGTGATCAACAATAATTAAGATAATGTTGCAAGTATACTGTTTTAATAAATGTAATGAAAACATACATCAATACAACCAAAAACGATAAAATAAGATACTCCTATATCATTATCCTATGCTCCTATATCGTTATCAAATAACTTTTTGGTACTTGTTGCAAATTATTTAATCCTTGAAGGGTCGGGATTTTAGGTAACATATTGTAAGCAGAAAATCGATACAAAGTGTACTTCATATTCTAAATTTATCGTATATAAAGTGTTGACCTTTTTTACTCCTTTTTTTATACAAATTAGTATATTACAATTTACTCCTTTTTTAAATTAGATTTTTTCAAACATTTTTACCTATTGGTTATTAATGTTTATTGTACGCCTATAAAGAAATTCTTTCCTATTTTGTAATAAAACCGGGAATTGGTGATTAAAAGAAAACATGGACGTTTTAAAATAAATATGAGCGGAAAAATGTTCAAAGCAAATGAATATCTCTTGATATATGTATATTGTTTTTATATTTTTATCATAACCTATATTAAGGGGAAATGGTAAACTAAAAAAAATATTTCATGATAGCATTGCAGTCATTAAATCCAATCGTTAAGTCCAACTAGTACATCGTTAATCCATAATCTAACTTGTACTTACTAATGTTTTTCAACAATTTACCTTCATTTTGTCCGATGCGTAATTACGCATCGGACCAACATAGTTTTGATTATATTTCTTGTGATTCCTTTTGATTTTGACCAGTTATCTTGCCATTCAATGACCATGAGAGTTTCGTTTCATTAAATGAAAGATGCGCATTACAGAGTATACAAAATAGCCCAAGGATGCACTTAGTGTCTCCGATTTCATAATGTATATTCCTTAATTTCTATCAAAGTCGTCGTATCGATGGTATGTCGTTATATTACAATTTGTTCTTCAGATATTGTTCCAAATTTTTGTTTTTAAAATCTGAAACAATCAAACGTGCAGACTTGAATTGAAAAAGATCATAACAACCCGGATTATGGACGATAAGAAATTCTTTATGACTCATTAAATCTTTATTCAATTCTCTTTAAGATACTCTTTGTTTCATGATTATATCTTAATTTGTTCGTGAGATAGCATCTTTGTTTCTAAATCTAAAGCTGGTAAATATTCAGAGTTGGGTTTAAAAAATCATAACAACCCAGGTTATACGAAATACGAAATTTACCTTCATTTTGTCCGATGCGTAATTACGCATCGGACCAACATATTTTTGATTACATTTCTTGTGATTCCTTTTGATTTTGACCAGTTATCTTGCCATTCAATGACCATGAGAGTTTCGTTTCATTAAATGAAAGATGCGCATTACAGAGTATACAAAATAGCCCAAGGATGCACTTAGTCTCTCAGATTTCATAATGTATATTCCTTAATTTCTATTAAAGTCGTCGTATCGATGGTATGTCCTATCCTTCTGGTAGTGTATATCATTTTTGGCTTCATGCAAATTCTGCATATCATTATTTTAGTTTTGGTAGATAGTTTTTACTTCAGATGGTCATTCATTTACTCTTAAATATATAGTCTATTACCTGTTCTATCAAGTCTATTATTAGTTATTGATGTTAAAACGTAATCCATATTACTTAATTGACCAAACGACTTCTGCATTTGACCAAACGTTACAATTGAAATATAATTGAATTTCTAATATAAATGATATAAAATAAGTATCAGGGATAATCCATTTATTCTTACAGAATAATATAATAAAGATATTATGAAAAAAATTCATAAAAAAAGTGATTTAAAAAGTTCGTTCTTTAGTTGAAGGTGCTATAAATTGAAACTAGAGGCAAGTTCTAAAAGAGTAATTCGTAGGAAAAGTGTTAAAACTTACGTGCAACTCTGATGATGTAATAGCACCGGCTGCCATAACGCGTTGATTGATACCGGAAAGGAGCAGGAAGTCCCGGCGCGGTTTTGCATAATATTAAAGCCGTCTCGGAATGAGGCCGAGCTATTTTGATTGATAACCATTGCGAAAGTGTCATTTAACTTTTCTTATATATAAACGGCTCGAAAAATGAGAAAGAAAAGTAAAAGGCGAAAATAAAAGAAAAGAAAAGGAAAAAAGCTACCCTGCTCGACAGTGTATAAAGTAATTTAATAGAGGGGAGCTCCACCTCGCCATCACCAACCACCACAGTTTCGTCTTTACACTTCCGCATCATTAATCATCATTCAGAAAATAATAAGTGCTTTTAAAGTTTAGATCCAGTGACGGATCATGTTCATGGTAATCTAACTTTTAAGTTTTTGTTCCTTTTTTAGATGTTCTGCTTTTAGTTTACTTTTTCATAAATTTAGTGATCTCTATTATAAACGTATTATAAGTTTTCTTTCGCTGGTTCAAAATAATAGCGACGTAGGAAATCGAAGTCATCCGGTTCAGAATACGAGATCAATCACACGACTTGTGTTTAATCGAAACGTCAGTAGCACGTCCTACTTTACCGTTCGGTTCACGAGCGATTTTACACGTCAGCCAGTCTGACGTTGATGGCTGCACCATGCGGTTTTGCTCGGTTACTAATCGGAACTACTAACTCTAAGTATAAAGGAAAAGTCTTTATGTGAGGTGACGAAATAAAATTAACACGAATGTTATAAATCGCATTTCAAATTATGTTATTTTAAAATTTTAATATTGCAAAATGTTCAAACAGAATTTAATAAAGAAGTGTTGGAAGGGATTTAAAAGAAAATATCCGGAAGTAGATGATCGAACGCTACAGACAAACAAAAACCGAAAAATTAATTTACGACGCCTCTCTGTGCACCGTAGAGGTGAGGGGCTGCAAGAAGGACAGTGGCGGCTGGTTCATGCAAATTTTACGAGCACTTTAATTAAGCCGACAATTTTTGTTAATCAATTTTTCGTGTAGCCGGGACATTTAATTTCCGAGGCTATTGTTTTTCGGGTTCGCCTAGTAACAAATCTTCGCCAGGTACACCACGGTTAACTTTTAAAAAGTTTCGTTTTGCTCATTTCAGTCTTTGCGGAAACTAAAACACCGCCAAAGGATGTAATTAAATAATTCCATTAAACTGAATTAGTGCATCCGGTTTGTTGAATCAAGAATTAATTGAGATTCCTTGCTAATTTAAAATTCATCTCTAAATTTATATTTATTATAAAGCTGCTATATGACTTATTTATTTAATTATTCATATTCGGGATAAAAACAGGAAAACATACCAGTACTAGTTTCGAACTGTAGATCATCTTCAGCTCTGTTCTTTAAATCAATACAATACAAATTGTAATACATGATACACAAATTTGGTTTAAAACATAGCATGCAGTTTTAAACACATTTAAAACATAACAACCTTTGTAGCATAATTAAAATATAACTTAATAATAAATAAAAACTTCATAATAACTTTTGAAAATTTGTAATATATAAACAATTTCCTGATTTTCATCTATTATTAATAATACCGACGCATGTGTAGTAAAGATAAGCTTTGAAGTACAGATTAAATATGAAAAAAGCATCATTTATGCATTATACGTAACCCATGGTATGCGTCATATTAATTAGCAATTATTATTTATATACATAAAATTCGTTTGAGGTTGTTGCTTTATTTCTTTACCATTACTGCCAATAGGTTAAGTTTTCTTTAAAGTTCTCTTTATTTCACGACTATATCTCAATTGCTTTTTGATTCATAACGATTTGTAAATTAAAAATAATTGTAATTGTACAGTTTAAAAAATCATAATAACCCAGATTATGGAAAACAAGAAATTATTTATGGCTCAATTAATCTTTATTAAAATTGCTTTAAATTGACCTTTATTCTATCGTTATATTACAATTTGTTCTTCAGATATTGTTCCAAATTTTTGTTTTTAAAATCTGAAACAATCAAACGTGCAGACTTGAATTGAAAAAGATCATAACAACCCGGATTATGGACGATAAGAAATTCTTTACGACTCACTAAATCTTTATTCAATTCTCTTTAAGATACTCTTTGTTTCATGATTATATCTTAATTTGTTCGTGAGATACCATTTTTGTTTCTAAATCTAAAGCTGGTAAATATTCAGAGTTGGGTTTAAAAAATCATAACAACCCAGGTTATACGAAATACGAAATTCTTTATGGCTCACTCAAATTTCATTAAATTGGCTTTAAATTACTTTTAATTTCATGATTATATCACAAGTTGTTTTTGAGATATCATTTTTTAAATTTTTATGCTTAAAATGTGAAACAATCAAACGTACGGACTTGAGTTGAAAAAATCATAATAACACGGATTATGGAAGATATGAAATTCTTTATGGCTCATTAATATTTATTAAAATTAGTTGAGATGCTCTTTGTTTCATGATTATATCTCAATTTCTTTTTGATACAATTTTTAAAATTTTCGTTCTAAATCTTGAGCTAGTAAATATATAGAGTTGGGTTTAAAAAGCAGAACAACCCAGTCTATGACAAACAAGAAATTCTTTTTACTTAATCTTCACTAAATTTGTTTTAAATTTCTATTTTTTTTTCATGATTATATCATAATTTGTTCTTGAGATATCATCCTTTAAATTTTTATTCTTAAAATCTGAAATAATCAAATGTACAAAAAAGAAATTATGTATGGCTCAAGAAAATATCAAAGAGAAATTAAGAGAAAGATTTCATGTAACGTCTTGTTTGTCATATAACTGTATAGAATACCAGTTAGAAATAATCAAAAATTTTTATTTTATTGAGTTAAAAAAAGTAATATCATTATATATATATATATATATTAATTTAGACCTTGTATCTGTTGCAAATATTTTTTTGCAATACACATATTTTGAATTGAGACATAGCTTCCAAGAGACTTGATGCTGTTTCCAGAAAACTTGAAATGTTTCTAGAATGCACGATACTCTTGCTATACTTCTGGGTGACTTGATACTGCTTCCAAAAGATTTGAAATATTCACAAGAGTTAAAATGCTGGAACTGCTTTCAGACAACTCGATACTGTCCCTGCAGAACTTGATGCTGCTTCAAAAAGACTTCATATTGCTTCCATAAGTCTTGATCCTACTTCCAGAGGACTTGATATTGATATCTTTAAAGGAATTAAAATTTGCTTTTAGAAGACTTAAAATGCTTCAAAAGCCAAAACTGCTACCAGAAAGCTTGATACTGCTTCTAGAATATTTGATATTGTTTCGAAAAGGCTTTAAATCCTTCCAGATAACTTGAAAAGCATCCAGAAGATATGATACTGCTTCTAAAAGACTTGATATTGCTTCCAGAAGCCTTTAAATGTTTCTAAAAGTCTTGATGCAGCTGCTAGAAGACTTGAAATGGTTTCAGAAAAGTTAAATTGCTTCCAGAAGACTCGACACTGCCTCCAGAATACTTGATATTGCTTCGAAAAGGCTTGAAATGCTTCCAGATAACTTGAAAAGCATCCAGAAGAATTGATACTGCTTCTAAAAGACTTAAACTACTTCCAGAAGATTCGATACTATCTCTGGAAGACTTGATTACTACTGACTTTAAATACTTGAAATGCTTGCAAATGGCTTAACATGCTTCGAGAAGACTTAAACTGCTTCCAGAAGACTTGATATTGCCCGGGAAGATTTACTTCTAGAAGTGTTTCTAGAACGCTTGATATTGCCTCGAGAAATATTGATATGCTTCCAGAGTACTTGAAAAGAATTAAGAAGATTTGGTACTACCTTTAAAGGACTTGATAGACTTGATATTAATTCCGGAAAACTAGATGTTTCTGAAAGACTTGAAGCTGCTTCCAGAAGATTGAATCATTTTTATTTTTATGTTCATTTATACGTTTTGTAAAATTTCTAGCAGTTTGTGGTATATAGAAACCATTACAATTCTGGTATCGTAAGGTATATATTCCACTAGAATTATATTGTTCTTCTTTCATTTTATAGATCGATCACTTTTTGAGAATATCATTATTGCTCTTATAGCTGATGTTGATATTATGAGTTTTAAGAAATTTACCGATTGTGCAGTTTAAATACTATATGGAAGAGATATGTATATTTGCTTTCCTTCTAGTAGCGTGCTAAGGTATGATAATATTTTTTGTTTTAGCTTCTTTGTATTGTTATTTTAAGGAAATTCACTTTTTGTTTTTTTTTACTTCAATGGTAAGCTGTAATTTTTATGGATAAGGTTACTTAAAAAGATACAATGTTGTTAATTCATCTTCTGCTGTTTTGCCGAGTAACTTGACCGATCCTAAAGCGATCAATAAATTTGTTTGTTAATTCCGCTCAAAGTACTCAGGTTCCTCCTAATTTGGATTTGATGAGTTGTTATCGTAACAATAGAATGCGTAGTACGAATAGTGACTTGACGTATGAGCCTGCCCCGGCTAATCAAATTGAGAATTTATTACCATTCTTAAAATTGGGTGGTACTGATCGGATTTCTTTGAATATGATAAGTTTGTACTATCCTTGCATACTTGTCATTTTGTCCCAAGTGATCGTTGAACAGCTTTGTGACCACTTCAATGAGACAATCGGGTTTTAAAAAACACTATAGCTGTGTTGCTGCGTTGTTAGACCTTACTGATCCTGTCTTTAGGTATCTTGATGAAGGGAAGGTCGACATTCTCGATTCTTTTGGACTTTACTAAGGCTTTAGATAGTCTAAATCACAATTTATTGTTGTCAATCTTAGATTACATTGGACTTAGTGATGCGGTTGTTGGGTTATTTCGGAATTATCTTCAAAATAGGCGGCTGGCAGTATTGGTGAATTGTAAGTGATACAATCTCTTCCTCTATGGCAATTGTATCTGGTGTGCCACAGGCGTCTATCTTAGGTCCCATACTTTTCACAATTTTTACTTGTAATCTATCTATACTGTAGCTTCTTTCCGCATGAGTTTCTGGATGTATGGAGTCGAGTAAGTGGAGAATTGCAGTAACTGTGTACTCACATTGAGCAACATTCGTTGCTGATTAATCCTAATAAAACGCAAAGTACTCTGTTTACTAAAACTGATACGTTACATGTTGATAGAGTTACCTAGCTGTGCTGATTGATGAGCAGCTATTGTTTTGTGGTCATGTGGGTATGCTTTCAAGTAGGGCATTTTTTCTTGTGAATTGAAGTGACTTTTGTGTGATGCACTAGTTCGTTCCCATTTTAATTGTTGTAGTGTTGTGTATAGTCTGTGTGTATCGTATGATAGTGACACTCTTGTTTTCGTTTTATTTGTGGTATCGGATATAGAAAACATATTTCGAATAAGTTATTGCTCTGTAGGTGGTGTATTTGGTGTATATTTGGTGTATTCAGTGCTACGGGAGTCTCCTTATTTGGATAATAAGTATTAAATTATTAACATTATTGATAGAAACACCAAAACTAAAATTAACTGAAATATAAAGTAGTTCTAGCTGAAGATAAATAGGGTTCACCTAAATTGATGAAAGCTAAACCTAGTTGGAGACAAAAATAAGCATCTAGTTTTATCCGACTAACACTAGTTGCAACAGCTCTGTTTTTAGCCGTAACATGTGTTATGTGTGGATTTTTGCTCCTTAATTTTATTAAGGTATAATATATATCTAATTAATTTCACCCTCCATAATTTTCTCTGAAAAATCACCCTTTGACATCTTTAGCATCAATTTAGAAACATCCAATGGAGAAAAAAATATGAATTTTGAAGCAATCGCAATGACGTTCCTTTTTTCGTTTTCCTTTTTCGCTTCTATTACCGTAATGATCGTTTAAAATTCGCTGGAGGGTATGAAAAAATGAATAAACAGTAGCAACACGTGGTCAGGCTTTTAAAATTCACAATTTAGGCGACGCTGCGTTTGGCCCCCTAAAATTACGTAAATGGTGGCCAACAGCGTACCCTGATTAACGAATATTTAATTGCTAACATTTTTCCCGACGGTTTTTCATCTGAAATTACCATACGCCATTACATCCATTTCACTTTTTTTGATTTTTTTCCGCTCCCGTCAAAAACACGGCGCAGAATGCAGCAACAGGTAATTCGTCGATTTCCAAATTCTAATTCGATACTCGAATGGTTGAGGTGTATCGTTTATCAGAACGGGAAATTGCTTCATACCGATTTCCGTAACGGGAGAATTTGAGAATTTCTCATTTTCGTTGCAAATAGTTGGGGAACTTGGAATAGCTATATAACAGGAAGGTCTTGTTGCCAGAAGAAACATCGATTGGTCGTCGAGTACGATGCTGGCGCCGTACCCCCTGCGGAAACCCGCAGAAACACGTCCGGGGCCATCGTTTATTAATATTCCATTAGGAGATATTTACGGTTAGTTAATACTAGCAACGTTGGCGCACCCGCAAACCTAAAATCCAGAACGCCATTCCAACGTCGTTCACTAATAATTTTCGAACTGGCACGCCACAGTAACTAATTAAAGTTCTCGTTATCCGCCACTGCTCGAATTTCCTCAAAGGAATTTCTATTCAACAATATAACGATTGGAAAATGGTTCCGCATTGTCGATATGACGAAATAATTCAATTATGATACATCGAAATTTTGATTAGTTAGAAGCAAATAGATAAAAAGATATTGAAGCAGTTGTAGATACTAAAACTATTCGGCCTTTTATCGCCGAGTATCGGACAAGTGAATAGTTTGATCAGATGCGGCTTCTTTATACAGCTTATTTTACAGCTTAAATTGAAACGTATTCAAATCTTCAAATTTTCTTCAATCTTATATTCAAATATCGTATTAACTAAAAAGAGAATAACGCAGATATCTTTTGCATGACATATTTTACAAGGTTCAATGTTTCGAATATAACGTGTTGAATATTAGATTTTGCCGTCTACATGTGAAACGTAAATTCGAGTGAGTCTCGTCTTAGAGAATTTGAAGCGAAACCCTGCCTCGGAAATTCCATTTTCATCGATTTGCGCAACGTCCGATCGCGGTCCCGGTAGTTCTAGACCCATTTCAATGATCGGTTCTTGGAAAATTAACGCTCCAGAGGTGGTAGTTCTCGACCAAACCGATTGATTAATAAACGAGTGATCACATCCGGCTCTCATCGCCCATACGTACATTACGTTAGAATGGTTCATACATAGTAGAAACTTAATACGTTCTGTGAAAGTTCATTGAACGTTTCTCGCCGAGGAATCAACTCTTGGTGTTTACCCTAAAACCGTTTCATGAATAATTCATGGGGGTCACGGTTTAATTCGTTGCGCTACCGCGTATTTCGGTTTATTGAATGCGTCTCGATGTTCTGAAGAGGGCGTGGAGAGACCATCCCACTCGCTAGAGGGCGGTTAACGCGAAACACTAATCCACTTAAGAACCGTCGAGGTGGCTGCGAGATATTCTAGTAAACCTGAGGATGCTCTTCACCTGGGTGATATTGAATTTCGGTCGAGGAGCAATAAAAAAAAGGAAAAAAGTTAATGGCAAAAAGGTTTACAAAAAGTAAAATCTAGTTAATTTTAATCCTTAAATCTTTGTTAGTTATTCTCTACTAAGCCGAATTATGAACTCAACCTCAATATAATAGTAGCAGTTGTCAAACTAAAAAAAATCAATCTATCTTAACTTTGATACAAACTTTTTGATTCGCTTTTTGATTCGTTGGGTTTACGATTCTGCACGATTTCAGTGGATTCAAAGTAAGCCAAAACTCTGTAACGCGCTGAAACAGTCACTTTGGCAGTCAAATGTATAAATATTTTTAAAGTAAATGTTTTTATAGTATCATTCAAAAGCAACAACTTGTGATGGGAGCTATGGAGCTCCCTCTAAATCAACACGTTATTTGTGAAAATGTGTGAAAGAAGTTTATGCAAATGTAGCGAAATTGGAAGTAATGATGGAGTTTCAAAACGAAACATTGAGAAGCAGACCAACTGAACCGCTGATCAAAAATTAGCAAATGAGTACAGTGTCACTCACCTTATGATAATTTAATTTTTTAGAGAGAAATAACCCTTTATTGGCTACCGAATGCCTACCCGTAATGCCCAGGTCTTTCCGCCTTTACATGTTTTTGTCTATACCTATATATTTTGTAGATATACAACATAATGTGTGAATAATATAGGTAAATAGTATAAATAGAAATACTTAATTAAGTTATAATTTTTGTTTAGTGTAATAAGCATTTCAATTATCTTCTTCCTGCTTTGCCATCAGTGCTTCGTATACTGTTAAAAGTGTGCGGTTATCGCTGCTATTCGATCTTCTTTCTTTCTTACACCCGGTCCAATGTTTGTGTGTTGAGACTTTTATTAATGAATTTCTTGTCTAGTGTCTTGTGTCTTAATTGAATTAGTTTTATTTGTGTTATATCATACAGATCTTTATTGGTGATGTGCAAGGGATTGTTTCGATCTCGAATTTTGCTTATGATCCTTAAGCATCTTCTTTCGGCTTTGTTACTGATCTCCTTGGCATTCCCTGGGGTGTTGATTGCGAGAACGTGACCATAATCTAAGACTGGCTTGTATATTACTTTGAATATTTTCCTGGAGGTACTGGTATTGATGCCTTGGTCTTTGTAAGTTACCGATCGAAATAGTTTCGCTCTTTTAATTGCCTCATCTTTTGAAGTACTTAGATAGTTTTATGCCATTATCTAGCGTTATACCAAGATATTTCACAAATGGGGACGGTTTGATGTAATCATTGCTATCAACTATTCTAGATATTCTAGATCTATCGGATATACGGTGGTTTGGGATAAGCATTTAGAATTTTTTCGTTCTAGCCGTAAGTCTCCACTTGTGTAACCATTCCACTATTTGATCGTAGTGTCCTTGAAGGTTATCTGTTACTTTGTCCATAGTCTTGTGTGAATTAAGCATGGTGTTGTTCGCATACTGCAAAATATACTACTCTGGGTTGAAGTAGCTCGGGTCTTCTGCGTATATGTCATAGCAGTATATATTGTATACAGTGGGAGACAATGCGGAACCGTGATGTACTCCTTGTTTAGGTGGGAAAGAAGACGAATATGTGTGGTTTATCATTATTCGCAATGATCTATCATTCAAAAATCAGTCAATTAAGTTAATCAGGCTGTTTTTAATGCCCATTTTTCCATTTTGAATAGAAGTCCCAAGTGCTATATCGAATAGAACGCTCTGTTAATGTCCAGGAATAGAGTCATTGCTTTTTGTGTACTTTGTGATTGAATTGTATGTTGTTTATAAGCGTGATTAATGGATGTAATGTGGAGTTTTTGGATAATAATACTAATACTGGAAGGAGTGTTATTGGTCTATAGCTTTTAGCTTGACGATGGGCAGAGTTAGGTTTACAAATCGGAATAATGGTACTTTTTATTTTTCATATTATAACATTTTTCGAACTTTTCAGACTAACATGTTTATGTACTTAACAGAATAATATGTTATACCGTTGTGTAGATGACGGATTCTTCAATTTTGAGTTGATGAAAAATAATATTTATTAAAATACGGAAATACGTTACAATGATTGTCAACAATAATAAATCATAACACAAAATATAAAGCAATTTATTAGTTGGTTGAGTATCTCTGAGATCTTGATGACAACCTGGTACAGTGTACTCTCTCTTAGCGGTCACTCTTATAAGCGGACATCCCTCACAAGCTGAAAAATTGTTGGGCACCGACCGGAATTGTATAATTAAGCGGACGTTTTATTAAACGGAGATGGACACGCGATAACAACAATTTGTGCGGTCCTATATCCTCCTAAGCTGACTGTACCGCCTGTTCTCCGGTAGTTCCCCGAAATTTAGCTTTAGACGTTGTATAACTCCTACCCATCTACGTTATTTGACCTTAAAAAATATAAAAATAATTCAACCGTTAGATCAAAGAATTATAGTATTGAAGAAAAATTTTAAAATCTTGTACAGAGCAATAATCTATAAACATATTTTAGCGAAAAAAACATAGTTAATTCTGTAGAAGACCTAACCAAAGTGATAATTTACTAGACGTTATTTATTTTATAAGGAGAGCGTGGAGTCAAGTAATTTCAGTAACAATTCATAATTGTTTTCATAAAGCTAGATTCACAGATTCCGATGTTTGTCAAACTGATACCGATTTTGATCCTGAAGAACAAATTATGTTGATTTTCATGAATACACAAATGCTGACAATATTCATGAAGACCAAAATGTACAAATAAGTGTTGAGATTGGTGGAATCTGACGGCAAGAAGAATCTGACTGTATTGAGGAAATAACAGATAATTATGAAAAGGACAATCCAAATGAGTACAATTTTACACAACATAAAACTATTTGCTTCTAAGAATGGCGATACAAAGGGACTAGAGTTGGTGTCTGATATATAACAATACTTTGAAAGTGTGTATTGAAAAACAAGAAAATGTACATCAAACAACAATATTAAATTTTTTTCATCTAAAGATTTAATTGTATATGTGTATTACGCTACTAGGTATTAAGTTATACAGTTTCTGTTCATTTTCACAAAAATTTGGGAAACTTTTAGCTCTTCGACAGAAATAATACACCAGTCTAATTGAAACTTTTGATGTATGATATATTTAAGGATTTGAAGTTTAGTAGATTGGGGTTGGGTTGAGTATTTACCTTAACTCACCAGCGGGCATTAAATATTGGATAGGTTAAACCATTAACCTTTTCAGAGCTTAATCCAACCCAACTAGCTAAATGGATTTGGCTGAGCCAATAATTTTAATGGAATCCAACCTAACTATCTACTTAACATTAAATGTTAGTTCTATTGTGCACTTCAATCTCGAAATGAACCTACAACCAACACCAATAACATTTCACTGCTTAAAGTATCAAATTGTACGTTGGTCTGTCGAACGGCCAACTCCGTTGCTATAATATCTATTTTACTGATCAAGCAGAGTTGACTAAATATGGAATGTTTAACTTCCACAGCAATCACAATTGATGCAACAGCTTTCCATATGTTTTTGTGTCAACAGCTAATTAGGCATCTTAATGGATTGTTGACTTACTAGACGTTTAATAGTAACGTAAAATATTAGTTAGATTGTATTAAGCCATCAACCTAATCTGAGCTCAACCCAACCCAACAAGTTGGTTAGCGCTCAATATTAATTGGGTTGGGTTGAGCCATTAACTTCAACCATCTCTTGGATTGAAGCATCAACCTGATCTGAACTCAACTCAACTAGCTAGTTAGCACAAGATATTAGTTCGGTTGGGTTGAACCATTAATCTTAACCCAATACAACATATTACACAACATATTGGCACTACATATTAGTTGGGTTGAGCCATCAACCTGATCCAATTAGCTAGTTAGCACTAGATATTATCCAAGTTGTCATCAAAATTAAAACTAGACCAGACGAGCATTCAAAATGTTATTAAACTTATTGCTTTCATTATGAACACACTGTATCTATTTGGATGTGTATGGTCTTCAATGTAAAATAAACAAAGTATTACCAAAGTATTACACAAAATATAACAAAATATTACCTTTATTTCACTTATTCCATGTAAATGTTTATGCATATAAAAACCAAATAGCAAGTTTGCTAAGCACCTTTATAATGTATGTACACATTTGCACCAATCTCTTTTAAAGGGACACCTCTTTTAAGCGAACAAATTAAAGGTGATTCGAGGTATCCGCTTAAGAGAGAGTACACCGTATTAACCATAAAATCAGTTAAAGCATCAATAGTGTGCTGGTTGATCTTCGCCAAAAATGTGTTTCGAAAATGATCAATCCCAGAGTATTCCATGACGTTGAGACTGTAAAAATCCTATTAGTGTTATTCCTCGATGTGAGCTTGTGACAATTACTTTGCTGGAACAGTCAACTTCGACCAATATTTTAACTAGTTAGAATTACTTTTTATTACTTTTTCTGTACTTGTGGCAGTCTATGGTACACTTAATGCGGAGCTGAGTGCTGGAGCATCACGAATTGTGCTTGATCATGAAAAGCAGGTATTTGGGATTGAGGCACGTGTCCTCAAAACGACCATCTATTCATGGTCATGTGTATCCATGACATGCCATCAGTTTTGAATAGCAAGAACCTGGTTTTATCATTTCACAGAATTTTCTCATTGATATCAGCTCGACCAAGTTTAACACTCTTCGGTCTTCTGTTGATCATTAATTTAGACTCATTTGCACCCCACAATTATCTCCAAACTTCCATTGCCCTGACTTACACAGACTTGCGACATTTTTATTCTCCAGTTGTATAGTGATTCGAAGTCAACCAGTTTGTTTCTTCTTCACGAAGCCCTCAACTATTTTGTACATTTTCAACTCCGATAAAATTGTTGACTATGCAAGCGAAATTACGTGGTAAGCTGCGTCTGTATGCATTCTCCAGCTCTGACGACTTTCTGTGTCGATATCAACAGATTAGATCAACAAGTTAGCATTCGTTAAGATAATGTACATTAAGGATATATATATAGTTTGTGAAACAATAATAGCTCATGCTGCCAATAAGTTGGCAGACTTCAAACTAAGATAATGTACCTTATTTAGAATAGTAATAACTCATGTTACCAATAACACAGCTTGAGTTTCAACTGAAACTGTGTTTACAGTTATTTTTTTGTTTATTTGATGCTTTATTAAAATTTCATCATTTCACCAAATCATGAAAAAATCATCAGATGTGCTGAAATTTCATCATTTAAAATTAACAAAAACACTTCATATAAACGTAGGTCGACAAACGCATTATTTTGCAGATACAGGCTTTTAAGTTCTGTTACTTTTTCTAATGTTTTAAAACTGTTAATTAAAGACCTTTTTTATTATATTAATGAAAGCTAATTGTCTTAAAATATTCTCATCTAAAACACACTCTTTACATACTTTTAGTGCTGCTGAAACATCGCCAAAAGTAATCAACAATTGTAATGCAAACAATTGTTGTAAGTGAACAAACATGTGCCCCATATAATAATCATTGACTGATGATGTACAGGATGATAAAGAACGTGCTGAAAGAGGCCAAAAGAACTGTTGGTAGTGAGGACATGAAAGAGGGAATAACAATAGACGAACTAAAACAAACACTTCGTGTGTGAAGAACGATTTAAAATGATTTAAGCACGCTCAATTGCTATTTTAAGCAAACCTTTGTAGAAAAAGCAATTAGCGATGAGCGTCAACTAGTTCCTCGAGGGATAAAAAGGAAGTGCAGAGAAAACACTTCTGTAATAATTGAATTTCTTTTATTATTATTTACTAATAATAATGTTAAAAACAAAAAAAAGCAGAGATAATAAAGATAATGGTAACCACACCATGGAACGGATTAAGTGCTTCGTTTAACATTAATAACATAATTTTTATGTAATAATTCGGTTTGGAGTAATTACTGATTAACGATGAATTCTAAGGCAGCATTATAGTCAATTTTGAATATTTCCATCTAAGTTTTGGCATTAAGTTTTTACCACTAACATTTCTAATTTCCATTAGGTGAAAAATCAACGTTTTACTAAATGATTTGATGAGATGAGTAAATAAGATTTCGATTTCAGTGGATTCAAAGTAAGCCAAACTATATAAAATCAAATGTGTAACGAAAAAGAAAAAAAATAATCTTTCTATTGATTCGCTGTTGACAGAAAATTCTATATACGTCAAGAATATTCCTCGGGGAGATCAAGTATAAATGAAATTCGTTGATGGCGTGTTGTCCCAATGTGATTAAACCAATCTGTCAAACCCTGTTTTGTTAAATTATTAAATTTCAACATAGCTATGTGGGTTTAATTAAACGAAGAGTTAAAATAACGTGTTTTTAACATTTAAAAACGTTTTTTTTTGGGGGGGTTGATAAATAAAATATGTTGAGTTAGCATGTTTATTTGCGTTGTGATAAACGTGACATAGAGGGGATTCGTCGTTTGTGTTAGCTATGCTCGAAGCGGTGAATGTATATAGTGGCCGTTGGCATAATTCATGCCGTTTGATTGATGAACCGTACGAAATCTGTTACAATACAACTCGACTGGTATTAAATGGATACATTACTACGTGATTTAGACCGTATCTGGGTGCCCTAGCGCTGTTTAAACAAGATACATTGGTCTGGATTTGGTTTTCCAATAAGTCATTTCATCACTCGCATAAACTCAGAATTGTTATAGACGTGAATTATTTCCCAAAAGACCGCTATTTCGATACGATTCCGTTAATTAGTTTGATCAAATTAGTTTAATTAGTAGGGTTGGGTGTTGTGCAAATCTCTTAGGATTACTGAACAAATAACGTGAAATAAATCGATATACGTAGAAGGTAATGACATGGCTACTCCATTTATCGAATTGGGTCAAAAGTTCATAGGGAATTTCGTTTTTTTTTTTCACATACTCAACATTTGAAATTCCAGCCTTTTGATTGATACAGGATTTATCTCGGGTACGGCAACGTTTTGCACCTGTCTACAAACATTCCGAACACGTCACTGTTTGTGTTAGGCCAAATTGTGACGTAAACACGCGTTCCGGCGGTCGTCCGCAAACGTAGAACGACCAGGCAATAGTGTCACACGCTGGAGCTTTATTTACGTTGTAAATAAAAGCACTTCCTGTGAAACGGTCTGACACTAATTTCATAGTGAATGTATACAGATTCAGCCCAACATATATTTTATTAGGTAATAATGTTATAAAGAAAATAGCTGTGTCAACTCAACTTCAATTTATTAGAAAATTTGAAAGAAAAATGAAAAATCATATCACTTTTTGGGCTGATCAGATTTGAATCTTGTATAATATATTATTTTGGTGAAGCGGAACGAACTTGTAAAAACATTCAAACTTGAATCGATTCAATTTGAATTTAATTTGAGGAAATTGAAATTTAGTAAATTTAAAGTAGAGGAAGCGGAAATCATACAATTTGTTTTTCTTTTTGTTTGGAGAAGTACTTAAATGTTAAGCTTTGATTCCCTTTTCGTCTTCGATTCCGATTCTATTTCCACGTATTGCATCTCAATACTTCACCGCTTCCGGATCACGCCATCTTTGTCTAATAAATTCTCTAAAATTGATTCAAATTGGTTTTAATTCCGCCATTTATTCCATTTAAATTTGAATGAAGGATCCCAACCCAACCCAGTTTTCGTTATTAATTGAGAAATGTGTATATTAAGTGTAAAATAATGAAAAACCCCGTAACAAATATAAATGGATTACGGGGATTAAAAGTTAAAAAAACATAAAATTTAACAACACCAATTTACACAACAACAATTAGAGAAACAATAAGCAGTGTAACGGTAATGGACGAAATAATCAAGCGAACGACTCCGAAGCGGGTATTTTAACGATGTATGCAAACACGAAATCTTCATGTACTTTCCTCGAGATTTTTCAGATGGGATTTTGCACAGACTAATTTTTAGTTTTGTTAGTTTGAACTTTACGCCATTAAATTTCGTACACTTACACGTTGCTTTAGGAATAATAAATCGTTCTGTCTGTGTTACACAGTGTTAGATAGACAAGCTATGAAACGGGAAGTTAAAGGGTACATATAATATAAATGTTTTGCAAAAGCTTCTTACTGCTGAAATTGAAACCAAACTCAGTGTACTGAAGTCGTTGCTCGATGGAAAGATATTATGTTGGAAATATACCCTATAGAATCTACATCACTTGAGAGAAATTATTGAGCAAGTTTATTTCCATAAGGGATTTGGGAGTGATGTTTAATAGTAAGCAATTTGTTTGCTTGGATTCGTCATAAGCGAAGCAGCAAATATCGACAAAAAAGTAGCTAATGAGTATATGCAAGGATTCGGTGAATTTATTGATTGTGAGAATTTTGACTTGTAGCAGATATCTAATTGTTCATCAGCTTTAGATGCAAAATCGGAAGCAAAATTTGATTGGATTGTCAACAATCAATTCGTCCGATCTATGGATCACAAAATTTTAAGAAATTGTGTATGAAAAATATGTTTCGAATGTGTATCGATATCAACAGCCAACCTTATGAAAAAACAGCTATAATGTTTAATAGAATGTTCTACTAATAGGTATGGGTTGTACCTGGGTTATGAGAAGAACTCTAAACTCTTAGAGTTCAAGAAGAAACAGACGTACAGTCTCCTTTTAGGAAACTGCTATCTTCAGCGATTATCTAACGCAACTGTTCTACAAACAACCAAAGTTATACAAACAAAAAATAACAATTACAGTTCATAAGAATAGAAACACGTTAATAACAATGGTACAAAAATTAAATGAGAATAATATGTAAAAAATATGTAAATATGTGCATGTAGGTCAAATGAGTAAATCATGTGAAATGACCGCCCGAGCCATTACCCCAACTGCAGCAAAACGCAGTTTTTTTAAATGATTAAGGAACAGCTTAAGGGATTCGGGGATAAAATGAAACAGCTTGAGTCTGTTACTGTAGAGAATGTAGGCTTGATCTGTAGTTGATGATCTAACGTTGCGGGTGGAGCATCTGGAACAACACTCCAGATTAAACAATTTAATCCTAACCGGGATTCCTGAAAAGAGTCATGAAGAGTCACTTTTGATTTTGATAATAATAATAGCTCCCTTGGTTTAAACATTCCCAATATCACTGCATGGCCATGGTAATAAAATGTGAAGCTGATTTATTAAAATTTTAATCATTAAATCACTGCAATGATCTTGCTTTTTCAAATTGATCCCCGTAATGGTCCAATACTCTGTCAATTATGTATTAAAATGTATGTGGTTTACGAACTAAAACTGAAGCAGCTTAAGTGAATTCCTTAAACTGTAATAATCTAAGATGGGGAGGTACTTTGTAGTGGTTATATTATTTTTAGGTGGTGGTGTTCTTATGGCCCTACTGGGGCTTAATATTTGTGGATACGGTTCCATTTATAATGTTCCTTTAACGGTTCGTGAGCTTTATTCTGATGATGCTCTTCTGATAGTAAGTGATTTCAACTTACCTAATATTTCTAGATGTACTTCAAGGAAGTCACTTAGGCCCGGTTTTGTTCTTAGCATACATTAATGCTATACAAGAATGTTTTCATTATAGTGATTTTTTGCTTTACGCCGATGACTTGGATCGGAGTCTTTGAGAGTTATTTCCAGTGTAATGCATTTGAGTGTCGTTTTTGACTCTAAATTGCTCTTCAATTATTATTTGGAAGAAGCGTTCCGTAAGGCTAACAGGTTATTAGGTTACATCCTCAGAATCTCCAGTCCCTTTACTAACTTACAATGTACAAGGTATATACAGCTAAATATTCCATAATAGACAAACCAAACCTAAGAAGAATAGCACTATAAATAGAGGCTAAACAAGGGCTAACGAAGAAATAAGAAAATATAAGGAAAATCTACAACAAACTCTAATACGGGAAGACACAAATAAGAAAAACAAGAACGAAAAGAAAATCAAGTAGAAAAGAGGTAAAAGGTATACAATCAATAAAGGAAGAAATCAAAGAAAACCACTTAATATTCACTAAAGCAGAAAAAACGCGGGCTTCATGGTTTCGAATAAAGCGGATAATATCGGATAAATAAGATAATAATTACAAAAGAGTTTTCCCAGCAATAATTGTCACTTAAATGTTAAAAAAGTTGTCAATAAGGTTAACTCCAGAATTTCAATTGCAATTCTTTAAAAATAATATAGCTTTTGAACCAAGATATACAATTAAGGAAAGAAAATCAACGTCTCAGTCAAAAACACCATTTTATCTTGCAAACCTATACACTTACATTCTTACCAGACAGACATTAACGATTATTGAAAACATCCTCAACTCACATATAGAAAATAAGAACGATAATAAAAACATATTTAACCGTTTTCCAAATCTGCTAATAACAGGATTCTTGCAATTTTCAAAACAAAACATATACCTATGAGGAGGGATTCCCAATACAACAGCATATTAATACACTGCACAAAGAAATTTAATTTACACTAGAACTTGAAGCCGACAATGAAAGAATAAGATAAAGAGTAAGAACATTCCGTAATCAAAGTGGATACTAATGACAAATGTAATAAAAGAGATTCTAAATCTCTGCAACAATATATGTCTCGAAGCCAGTTCTGATGATACAGAGGAACTGGTAGACACATCGTGAAAATCTCATCACAAAAGACTTGTAGTAGTTACAGAAATAGACAAATATAATACAATACAATAGACAAATTTCATCCAAGTCAACCCCTGACATATTTTGTCATCAATATGTCTTTAAAACACGCTCAATCGCTATTTTAAACAATCTCCTATAGAAAAAACATGACGCACATAGTTCCAACTTCTTTAGCTTCTACTGCTAAAGTTGAGATGATAGTCATGGTATTTCAATCGTTGCTTAATTATTAGATTTATAGAGCAAAATAAGGCACAGATCTGTTCTACTCTTCAGAAGATCTGTCTGATTGTATGCTGTTAATCAGTGAGCACGTCGATTTAATGGTTAGAAAAGCGTTTCATTGGTTTGGATTCGTTATTAAATCAGCTACTGATTTTGCCGACACTAATGTATTAAATTCTCTTTTATACCTACCTTTTTAACATTTTGAAGTGCTGTAGTATTGTGTCTACGACTCGGTGTATCAATATTTCCACTTTTTGTGATACAATCATCGACGTCTTACAATGATATTATACACATTTGTACGAAATAATTCACAATGTTTATAATTTAACATTGCTTACATCACCAATTAATTTTTCGGTCAGTCCAGATCGCTTCGTTTCCATTTTCTTTTTTTACGTTAATGCCGCACTAACGTCTTTCGAATTCATCATTGTTGCGTTTTGCTCACTCTCCTGTCTTTCTATTTACTTATTTGCGCACAATTTATTAATCTCCTTTAAAATAGAAATCCTCGCTGCCGCCGTTAGGAATATGCCGTGTTGCAATAAGTAATATTTATAAGGAGACAACGCAGTTCACTCTTCAAAATAAGTGTGAACTGCGTTGTTTCCTTGTTAATTTATGTCTCATCACATGCTCAATTTATTTTTTTGTGTTTAATGATTTACCACAACCCTTTCAGTGACTTGTTAAATCAAGAAACGTCGTAGAGACTCCAGCTACATTCTCAAATTCTAGATTGTTTGTCATGCTGCTTGAGTAATTTAGCACTTCAGCCACATCGGATTGTTTCGTTCTGATCTAACATAACTGTTAGAAAATTATTCTAGTTTTAATTCTTATTCACCTATATTTACCAAATTACGAACTAGATTTAAATGTCTATTTTAATTTTCCAAACAGAATCAAAAAAATAAATGTAAAAAGTTTTTACATTTTATTCCTTTCTACCACATACATACTCAAGTTCTAAGAGCGACGACAATTGTTGGAATTGTCTTTTAGTTTTACGATCGCCTAATACTACACCTCGTTCCATTTGATGCTCGTAAACTCGTAGTCACAGATCAAGGATATGAAATTTCATTTATTTCAAAGGCGATAGTAGTAAAGTAAAATTTGCTCCAACGCCCAGCTCATATTTCAATTGCAAGTATTGACCTATAAGACATCTAAACATCTCCTGCGTTTATGAAAATACAATTGTTTTTCATATTCTAGTTAATTCTGTTAGTTTCTAGAAAATACTGTATTTTTAATATGTTATTTTTTTAATTTTCAAATATATATCTCGTATCGAATACTGTTAGAAGAAGAGAAGAGATAGGGGATAGGGGGTTTGAAATTTTTCCAAATTTAATTAGAGAAAAACATTTTAACCTAAATGAACTGTGATATTTTGCAAAAAGCAAACTCGGATTCACTCACGGATACGAAGTTCGTTATATTCAATTCGACTCTCGGGTTTCAAATACAAAAAATATAACAGTTGAAAAATTTTAATGAAAAAAATTTTATTATCGTTAAAATATTATGATGTATTAAAAATCAGAAGACAAGTAAAATATTATTGTTTTGTGGAGAGGTTTCATGCCCTTTTAAAAAATTGAGTTGTACTTTTTCATAGGAGGAATACTGTGATAAATATTGTGAAGCGTTGAGACTTACTCCTTATCATTGGCAGTAAAATGCAATTAAACAAAATTGCGAACTAGTTCATATATTATTATGTGAATCACTTTATTCGGGTGAATTTACAATTACAATCTGGAATACAAAATAAAATAAAACTAATACAATATATGAATACTATTCTATATTCAAAACAAGAATGATTTTCAAAAGAAAAATAAAATAGAATGTTATAAAGGAAGAAAAGAAATTGAAATATTTAAAAAAAGTAAGTTGAGTAAATCAATTTTAACGAGCCATAAGCTTGACTAATCATCTGGTTGGTGTGATCTCTAAAGCTTAACGCCTTATGATCCGCTTGAGGTTTTTGACAAATTTACTCAACGGAATAGGAGCATTTCCTACCATCATAATTTAGAAGCACTCAATAAATTTCTTTTTTAACTTCAGCGGCTCAAAAAGATTGATCTGGGTCTTATTAGCGTTCATCTCGTAAGCAGTATTCCCTTGCCTCATCAATAATGGCAAACAAGCCACGTATAAACATATTGAAGCTTTCACTAAAGTTGTATTCAGAAACAGACAAATAAATCTGAGTATCATCAGCATAATAGTGAACGTTACAAAAAAACAACAAAGCTAATCGTATAAGTTAAAGAAGTTAATCGTATAAATTTTAAATAGTGTAGGGTCAAGAATCGATCCCTGCGGAATCCCATAACTCATCTAAGGAGCACTTGAATTCCCCTGACCAATACTATCTAGTGATGGGCAAAGTATCGGTACCTATCGATGATGTCGATATCTACTTCGTCATCGATACTCGATACCAGCAAAGTATCGGTATCGAAGTATTGAAAGTATTATATAGGACATTGCGTGTAAAATATATTTAAAGGATTGATTCTACATAAAAAATTACATACATGTACATCCTAAAATACTTCAAGGGAGCGAAGATACTTTGAAGATGACATTCAATATGTGGTTCAATATGCGTCATTAGTTCAAAATCTGTTAGGGTTAAAAGTTCGCAGTTTTACGTATCTACTTGCTGTTCTGTATAATTTTCCTGGGGGAATAAGGGTTAGGGTATGGAATTTATTTCTCTGTCCTTTTATCTTTATTCTTTTCACCATTTTAACCTTAACATTAAAATTTACGAAGAAAAATACATGTTAAAAATGTGCTTATTAAATGTACTATTGTATTATTAAAATATTATTACCAATAATTCGATGTACGACACTTCGATACTTTGAGTAGTATTGATACCACGAAATATATCAATATTCGATACCGAATTTACGGTTGATTTCAGATAACAGATTGATTTCTGCCGTTACGGTAATTTTTGAAAAAAGTTAATGAGACAGAATCAAGCGCGATGTGATCGAGAACTTATATTATATAAGTCTTGGTTTGAGTATCAAGAAGAGTCAACTGGGTTATTATTTTTTAAAGATATTCCCTCAATCAAATTTTGAATATTCTGATTTTGAAGTCGATCGAATCCCTTCAGCGATGAAGACAATGCATAATACATATATATGCAGCACTTTTTTGTAAGAATCATGTATTTGGCTGAAATAGTATCTTTATTGTAAAAAGCTTCTTTGAGCCTAAATCCTACGAGGAATTGCACCATCTCAAAGTCTCTCTTCTGTGTCAATGAAGCATCTTACTATGAGATTTACACATTAAATATGTTAAAATTGAAACTAAACCGAAACTCCATTCTAGATTCTAGAGGTTTATTCATTTTTAGCAAGTAAACTGATTGTGGACTATATATGATTTCATTTTGATGTCATTTTTCCCTATTTCATCTTGCTTCTATTTCTTCTTTTCTGTTCCAAAAAACAGCGCAATGTCTACATGAAATGTCCTTTCTTCTTTAGGTAAAATGTGATGATCAACTAAAATTTTTGAAAATCCCGGTAACTTTTTCGCTCTCTATGTGTCTACTTATCAGAAAGCAAAATCAACAATTACTATTCTTCATACTTTGACAAGCACCATAGAGGAGACAACTGCAACTAAAGAAATATCTTCATGTGTTTTCACAGACATAGAGGGTAATCTTAATAATACCTTCTACGAATTCATAGGGAATGTTCTAAAGGTAAAAAACATATAGCGATCGACATCAAAATGGTGCCTGAAAGATGATAGATCATGGCTAATTTGGGAGGCGATAATTTTCTTTCCCTTTCCTATTCCCTAATAAGGGAAAGAATTGTTAATTGCCAAGGGACCCAGAATGTTGCGATGTCATACTGCAAACGTTGTATAGTTTTTAATAGGGTAATATGTAATTTAATATATTTCTGATTTCACAGGTCAATTTGTATACTCCTGTGTTTTCTAGTTTCTTGATTTAGTCCTTGTTGTTCAGGATTAATTGGTTCAGTGTGTTGTTGCTTTTGGAAGTAAGAGTTACGTTATGTTATTTAAGTGCTTTTTCTATTTTACTGTTTATGTTACTCTAGCATGTAATTGTCCTGTATGTCTTCTTTTCATTGTTTTGTTGTATGTGTAATGTTATTAAATTATCACGTGTTATTTTGGTTTTCTTCTTCTTCATTATTTGGTCCATAATTTCAGGCTGATAACCATTGTTTTTACCTATATCTTTTGTTGTGTCTATCCCCTTCTTTATTTCGTCCACTTCTTGATTTATTTCAAATATTCTGTCTATATATATATTCTAAACAATGCTAGTTTATGTGTGTAGCTGTGTTGTGAATTATTTAGTATAATTATATCTGTTTGTCTCATCTTTCTGCAAATCGCTTAGTGTATACCGATTTAGGAAATTGATTTTATCATTTTTTTTTCTGTTTCTACAGTGAATGTTATTTTTTCGTGTAATATGTTTATGTATTCGTGCAATTTATATGATGGCTTTGTTTATTGTGATTAGTATGACGAATACATCGTCTACGAATCTTTGCTATGTTATTATATATTCTCTGGAGGGATTTTTTAAATGTATGATTGCTTCCTTTTCCGACATGTCCAAAAAGATGTTCGATAGCATTCGTTGTTGAAGCTGCAGAAATTTTGGTTTATGCAAACTTTAACTAACTGTGAACTTATTAATTCCATGTTCTAATATATTTTCTATAATCTTTAGTGTTTCTATAGTTGCAACGTTTGTGTAAAAGTTAGTAACGTCAAATAATAGCTCCTTACTGGTTACTATAATTTTTATATTTTGATTAATTGTTCTCGTCGGTTTTTTATTGTGTATTTCGTTGTGAATTCAGTTAAGTACTTAAATATATTAATTAGGAATTTTGAAATCTTATAGGTGGTAGAATCTAAGGAATAAGCAAATTCATCTGAAAAATACACATAGCTTACAATTAATTTTTCTTAAAAAAAAGGTAACTATAAAAGCACTTGGACGATGTACCCAAGGGGCAGTACTTTTACTTTACATAGTAATGATGTCAGGTGAGATCATTAATGACTTAATGAATAATTTAACAAAAAATGGATTCATAATTTAGGATAAGCTGATGACCTGGTAATCACTATCCAAGGCAAATATGGTTACTTAGTGCAGAAGTAATGGACTCACCATCAATGCTAACAATGCAGAGTGAAAAAGTCAAGCTTTCACTCGAAGAAGAAAGCTGCAATTGAGCGCAACCTCAAAAGCGCTCAATTGCAGCTTCCTTCTCCGAACGCAAATTTCAAAATAGGTTCCAAATACTAGATTAGGATAGGAATAATTCTAGATTGCAAACTAAGCTAGCACTTCCACTTAGACGAGGTGAGGAAAAAGTTCATCATGGCCAATCAGATCAGCTGTAGGGTTTTCAGACGGAATTGGGATCTCAAACCACGAATGGCTTATTGGGCCTGCGTAGCAATAATCAGACCTATGGTCGCCTATACTTCACTGGTTTGGTGACCAAAAGTATCATGACAGCACAACGGCAGCTGGCACAAATACAGCGGCTCGCAAATCATAACAGGTACGGCCAAATCTTGTCCGATGGCTGTTGTGGAAGCGCTACTCGGTCGCATGCCGCTCTATTTATATAAACTAAAGAGACAACGAAAAATACCTTATTACTGAGAACATGCTCTTTACTCAAGTTGATACACGTAACCTCAGAAAGCAAATGGAAGTCATCAGGATATCTACTCTAAATCACTTGATCAAAATTAAGACGGATCTTATTCCGACGAAATACAACTTCGACCAACCCTATAAGGTCATATTTATAACTTAAAAGAGGTGCCATTGTCTGGTATATCGATGCTTCAAACAAAGTTGGATCCCGAGTAGGCACCAAACAGCTGCAGTAAACTACCATTCAGTCTGGACACAACCCTTTTCATTGTAGAAGTTCTTCCTAGAAACGCTAAACGCCCTTAATTAAACCCAAACCCAATAGTGGACTACAAAAAGCCACATAAAATATATATTTAGATGAAAGGTCTCAAAGATAGTCTCACGCTGAAAAGAACTTTCAAGTCACAGCAAGGCGAAAGGTATGATGGATTCTTCGCAAAACAAAACCCAAGAGGCTTTATGCCTCAGTAAAGAGGATCTAAGGACGCTCTCAGGCTTCCTGACCGACCATGCATTGGACCAGCCGAGGATCAAACATCGTCTTTGCAACAACGAGTCAGAAACAGCTGACACATATTGTGTGCTTGTGACGCCAAAGGCCGCTTAAGACACAAAATTTTAGGTAAACCTTTCTTGACAGCCGCCGACATAATGGAATAAAACCTTGAAGCAATTTTAAAGTCCATTTAGGACCTGTAGTTGCCCTAAATATCTGAAGGGCTACAAATTATAATAAATCTTATAGGTCGCGCTTGACGGGAAGTGTCATTCCCCTCAGCACGGCGATAATAATAATAACAATAAACATATGTGTCTAGTGCAATACAAAACGTGGTAGATTATCGTGTGTTGATAAATTAAATCAACTGCTACAATAATTTATACAGTACAGTAAAACCTGCATCCAACATTCGCTTATGGGGCTGTATTTTGTTGTCATAAATCATGGAACATAATCATACGATACTATTCTGCTCTATGTAAGTTCTACATATGTAAATATAAGCTAAAAAAATAATGTAATTAATAGAAAATTTAGAGGTCATCTAATGTATATAGATAAAACTCGACAAACAATCTGTATGTATTGTGTAACTTGAAAGTTTTATTTGAATGAATTTAAGTTGAATATTTTGTATCGAACATCTCGTGTACCATTTGAGAAACAAATATTCAATTGAATGCACTCAATCTAAACAAAAGTAAGCTTTCCGTTCAGTTTGTACATCGTTCCCCGTAAAACGGGATTTAAGGAGAATCTTTCTTTGCTCGTAGTACAAAGAAAGAAAATAATACAAAACGTGTGATGTGCGGTGAAAAGCGAAGCACTTCGAAAAGACGTCTACGTACCGATATTATTTTCCGATTGTTTTTCAAACCACTCGATTCAGCGAGGAGAGATTGTGGCTTAGCGTTTTGGCACACGTCACGTAAAAGTTACAATTCCGTGCGGTGAGATTTTGTCGCAGTGTTGCGAAATTGAAACGTTTCGATGACAGGGCGATACACGATTTTTGTAAATTGTTACCGAAACATGATATGGTAAAATTAATTTCCCATCTCGATTATTTTTTTTAGAGTGAAAACAAAGCCGGAAGTGGGATCGTCGTATATCATCCTGGTGTAATTAATTCATGCAAAATTCACGTATCGAATTTAATCGGGCAACAATACTTTATTGTCCGACCAGTGAGTAGGCGAATAAAATAGGCTGCAATACTTTACCCCGGTTACCGTACAATAATGGGTAATTTCGGGCCAAGTTATTATACGCGGTATAATCCGCATAATTTATTGAAACGGGATAAATGCGAAAATGTTCCTGAGCCCGTTCTATACTCTCTGATAAATATGCTTTTTGGATAAATTATGTAGTGCTATGTGGCTTTGTCGGTTTTAAACAATAATGATAACAGAATGTTGTAGGAATCATTTAGCTACTTTTAAAATTTTAATAAAAGGAACATTATGCTTTAAAGTATTAATGTTTTAACAATTATTTCGATCAATCTATTTTAATAAAATAAATAAATACACCACCTACCATGTATCGAATATAATCGCGTACATATGTGTGCAAAATACGAGATAAAATGTGGTCATCATTTTCAAAATTATACGTGACGTAAAAGAATTTTAATTAAAATTGCTAATTGGATTTTGGCCGGGCTTGTGAAAAATGATTCGGGAGGGGCGATTAATATCGGATAAAAAGGCGACGCAAACAAGTGAAAGGAAATTAATTACGAGGAAATGTAGATATAAAAAGCTTTCGCTCCGCTCTTGGAGAACTTCCTAGGGGACGCCCATCTTTTTCCGCTGTTACTTTTTTAATACTCCCTTGGAAAAATTTATTCGTTAGGACGGTATCCCTTGATAGCACGCCTGTATTCCCATCACGTTCCCGTTTATCTAATTACCACTCGCCTACACGATCCCTACCGAAACATCCCTTAATACCCTACAACGTCATACCATATCAACCTCACCCTTCTACTTAATTAATTGGAACATCTAAAGCCTTCTGATGCGTCTCAAGCATTCTGTTCTGAAAATAATAAAATTCGTTCGTGTTCACGTATTAACCGTATTAAATCATTCTGATGTATGAATGAAGATGAATCTTGCGCCACGAAATATTGTATATGCACAATTTTGTTTTCCGGTATAATTTCAGGCGCAGGTGTAAAAAAGGGAAGTTCAATTTGCCTGGATCCGGAAACGATGCAAATAAGGCGCATATATTTCAATTTATTCCGGATCTGCCAGAGTTTTTCCACCACGTTGTGAAAACCGACTGCGGAGTTATTAAGAGTAATACACGTGCACCACGACGGCGGTAATAAAATTGCTGCAAATGCAGTAGTCTCGTAACAGCAGGTCAAGCTTTACGCGGACCGTTTCGTTTGTTGCAGATGAAAAATGCCTTTGTGCACTTGACATGGTTACGCTGGATAAACTTCGTTTTTAAACATTCCTTTTAGGTGGCCCAAATATTTTTAATTTAATTTTACTGGTTTGTAATCATATATTTCTTGTTAGGGCCACTTTCTGGTGAACTTGTACTCCAATTTTACGGGGGCTGGTCAGTGTCTCAAGTGCAGCGTTTCAAATTTTAACCCTAAAAAAATTTAATTCAATTTCGCTGTTTCGTTATTGTTTCGTATTTGTTAAGTTTTAGTTTTTAGCTTTGTTTGAGTAGTTTGGTTAAAATCGAGATATTCAAGTTATGTTTCAAATGCTATCGTAGCGCGTTACCTACTAGTTATTGGTTTAATATTAGTTCTAAATTTAGTTCAATATAGTAATCTAAAGTCGAATAGCTAAATGTAGAGCTAATACCAATACTAAAGCTAACACTAGACCTAGAAATTGAAACATTTGGGTTTAGCCGTACGTTTCTTAAGACAGAACCGAACCCAACCCATCCTACCTTCAAAACTTATACTAGTCCTAGCACTAGAGACTTTCTTGCTAGTTCTAGGTGTAGTGTTAGTTCTGAAGCTGGGTTTCTAGGCTTAGTATTAGTTATACTTTTAGTTCCAGAAGAATTTTAAACAGTCTAGAGCTAAACAATAATTAAAACTATAACTAACACTAGACCTAGAACTAGAAAGTTTTGGTTTAGCCGTGGGTCTGAAGAATTAAAACTTTCTAGTTCTAGATCTACTGTTAGTTCTAGTTTTAGTTCGATACAAGTATATCATAATCTAAAACCGAATAGGAGCTAAAAGTAGAACTAATACCAACGTTAAAGTTAACACTAGACCTAAGACTAGAATGATTTATGTTTAGCCTACGTCTCTTAGGATGGTTAAACCCAATGTTTCTTGTTCTAAGTCAAATATTAGTTCTAGTTTTAGTATTCGTTCTAGCGTTAATAAATTCCCTCTTTCACGGTTCACATGGTATGGATAAACTTAATTTTATTGTTCTTATGGTTATATATCATAATTGAATTTATAATTTCATTATATAATTTCATATTTTGAAAAAAACAATGAGAAGATTCAAAATTACAAATAACTATGTTGAAAATTGGAATTAGAACATCATAATGAAGTTGTAAAGTTGGAAAAAAAATGATAATTTTAATATCAATTTTAAAAAATTGTGACAAAATTGGAACACAATTGAAATAGAAATTCTAAAATTTGATTTTAAGTTAGAAAAGCTAAATTAAGTTGTAGTGACATGAAGCTGTGAAATGGTTGGTAGCAAGCCATTGTATTGGAAATTTGAAGATTTCTTTTACTTGTATTCCATATTAAGGACGAAATTAAAGGAAACCTTGCCACTTCTTTTAAAATCTTTAACTTCTTAAGTAATAATTCTAATTGGGTGGCCAAACGAAACTACCACTAAAGAGTACCACGAAAACAATGTCATAAATCGGTGATACTTAAACATATCACAATATCGATGACAGTCGGATTTTCTCTGGATTAGTGAGGTTTAGTACAGCGTATCCCTCCATCAACATGGACCACTTTCTGACACTTGCGTGGCATGCTTCGCACTAGTTTGCGAAGATATCCTTGGGATACGCTTTTCTGTTCCTCGATCAAAGTTTGTGTCAATTCCTGTATAATTAGTGGTAGATCAGAGCGCTTGAAATCTCGTATGTGTAGCTGATCCCACACGTCTTAATAAAATTGATGTAAGGACTTAACACCAACCATTCCATAACCTGAACTTCATGCTAGCGAGACTGCTTCTCTGCCAAATGATCCAATAGAACAAATAAAAACAATACTTACAAAGGCAAAGTTACACTAGGATGACTATGACTAATTAACTATTATGAACATTTACCAAAAATAGGATTTAGCAAAAGAGAGATATAAAAAGGAGAAAAACAAAGAGAAATATAAGGAAAGATACAAAAGAATCTGCCGGACATCAGTTGCCACCAAGTAAGAGAGAGCAATTAACGAGAGGAAATAAACGAAAGAACTAAGAATTAGCAAGCAGACAATTGAAGGGCAAGCAAGCGGCTCTTTAAAGCATATCTTTTAAGTTTACATTGTCTTGCATTAGGATGAAGTTTTGACCGACACCACATCGTGGTCCTCCAAGATGTTTTAGTTATAATTCATGACATCTAGTTTACCAGGAACAACAACAAGATTAGTTCTGTAGTGGCTCTAGCCGATACCATAACAGATCGCCGACCAAATCTATCCACTACCTATACAGTAGTGGCTTGGTAGTAATCTCAAGGACGTCTATATGCACATACTCGACAGTTAGATGTAGATCAGAACTAACATACACCAAATTACCTCTAAATATGCAAATATATTTCAACAGGTTCTAACACGTCAACTTATTGTCAAATCTGACGTTCACATGTGGTGTTATTTTTGCGCACCATTGGGAGGTGTGTAGAAAATGTTAACTCGGTGTTACATTGCTATGTAATCGTGAACGATTTATTCAAGTAAAAGTGTAAGAATGAATGTTGTTATGAACGACTAGGATTAAATCTGGGTGAATCGAGTAATACGTTGTAAACGCACCCCAGGCAAGTAAACTGTTCGCACCCCTTTATTTGGCAGACGTCAATATCCAAATGCTTTCTAAATGCATCACCCCGAAGTAAACATTTCTACGCCGCAGAACATATATTTTCCTTTAAATTGCTATATTATATATAAAATGTAACACATCTTCCGCGCGTAACGGTATAGTGTACAAAAAGGGATTTCTTTGTTCTGGCCGTGTAGGCGATAGGGTGCAGTATTGTAATAAGACTTTCGTAGTTGGGAATCTTTATATTATAATTTTTAAGTAGTTTCGATTAACTCTTGTATTATCTAATATTTCAACCATAGATAAGATATAATATATTGTTATATAGCTAGGCAACTGTAAAAGTTTGGGTAGAATGCATAATGAGTTTTGAATACTGTAGTCTACAGCGTTAAATCAGTCGCACGCAGGAAATAAAAATTAAATTTGTTTTTTGAATGCTCTACCGATGTTTTTTCGAAAACATTCTTTGACGAAAACTACAAATTTGGGGTTACCAAATCAGTTTCTTATTTCGCAAACTATTCATTGTAGAGGCGAACAAATATTTTCAAATGCACGGCTAAACCCAACCCAACACCTTGAATATTTGAACCAGAGCCGTCCTAAGATATTCGGCACCCCAGGGTTGGGAAAACGAGTACACCCCTTTTCATACAAAATTCAATGCCAAAGAAATAGGTCCACACCTTTGAGAGGATAGTGGGTACATGTGTGATAGGAACACCACGTATTTCATTGCAAAAAATAAGGGCGGTCACCTTATTATTCAAAAATCATTAAAAATATTAGTATGTCAAACCTGGTCAACTCGATCAAACTGACAATTCTGACTTCAAGAATAGTTCTTTTACAGGTTCCTGTGTCAGAACTGTCAGAGTAGGTTTTGTAATGGAAAGCAGCACTATAAGTGACAGTATTCAGAAATAAACCTAGGTTCCTGACCTCAATCAGGAGTGAATCATATGCCGTTTCTCAATTCTTGGAATACTATTTTTATTAACCTTTTAGAGGCCGACTTGTGAAAAACTTTCTTTTTCTTGTTTAACATTTTACAAATGTTTCTATAAACTTATTTGATTAATTATCCAATACATTCAAAATATCGATATTCAAAGTAGCATATTCCCAAAATGGGAATATAAAAGGATGCTAACTGATTATTAGAAAACAATGAAACTAGTATTTTGAACAATTAAGTCTCGTATTTTTTGACATACGCTACATCTTCCTTGAGGACATGTGGTTGACTACGCTATGACTTATATCACACACTACTGGTGTGAAATTGTGCGTCTAAATTCTAAATGTATTATTCTGTCGTTGTTGTTGATTTGAAAAATTTAATGCATGTGAAAATAGGTTTCACCATGATTTCTTTAGTCGCAATTTTGGTAGCTGGTTCAAAGACGATCTAAGAGATCAACACCACCCATTGCTTCATTACATCTCTTTATCCGATTTGGTTTTATCACGTCTGTTTTATTTTGTCCTTTTACTCGTCTAGAAAGCTTTTGAAGAGGTGTTACAACGTAGTGGTTATTTTGTAGGTTTACTATTGTATGGTCGTTTCATTTGACACAAAGTACCGTTCCGTTGGACTTATAATCGCATGATCTTCTTTCATGATTTTTGAAGGCTTTAGAATGTATCAAAAGACACTTAATTTGTTCTGTTTTCACAAGCTCAAATGTTTGTCTCTGACAGATAGTGAAAAAGTGCATGGCTGGTGAAGAAGTAAAAAAATATTTCATGTTGTGAAGGTTTTTGTACAATAGATAACATATTTTTTTACGGCACGAGTTCCTAATGGTTCTTTGTTATGTATAAGTGATTTCCAGAAATATATTTCCATATTATATGGATAACCGTCGTCGGTTCCACACAACATACATATTTTGAAAGCAAATCAAATTGGTTTGTTTTCTATGAACATCTTAGGAAAAAATGAAGCTTCCATATCTTCTGTTGTTAACCAGTAATTAGTTTCTTTAGAATGACTGTGATGAAAGAAAGTATAGGAATTAATAAAAAACACAATTTTTTTATAAATCATCAATGTATAAATTTTACACAAATTTTACGACCGTTCTTAACAACAAATATAGAAAGTAGGTAAAAAAGGCAATTTTATTGCTTTTTTACAACTTTCCCGAAATGGAACACCTCAATTTTGTGAGAAAATACTTGAAAGGGTTGATCAGTACTGAGTCGGTAATATTCCTCAATGATTATTATCACATCTATAGTCGAAATGTCGAATCTGTGCAGTGATAAACCACCGTGACAAGTACTTATAAAAAAGGGGCCGGTCGATTCCTTCGTTAAGTAAGCGCCTACTCTCAGGGTCTATAAGGCGCAGATACACTATATGTGAATAAAGCTCCCATTACTGTCGGATAAGAATTAAAAAAAAAAATATTATATCCTGAATTCATTGTAGGACATTGTCCATTACAATTACCGCATTCTCCTTTAACTTCGCCAATACGCTAACAAACCATTCTTGCGTTGCATTCATTTCACCGTGGTAATCTCCAGATTTCTTCGACAGGAAGACCAACTGTCCATCTTCAAGCAATTCCTCTTCACTTCCAATTTGGGCGATAATTAGTCGGTTTCCTTGCCCAGATGAACTCCTTAAACCTGTGGACGGTTCGACTATGTAACATGGTAAAATCTAGGTAACCAATATCACAGTATTGGTATTGCAACGCGACGAATACTCCTATTATTTGAAATATTTTTATCGAAAAATGTTATTAAAAGTTGACTTTTGTATAGCAATTACCGACTGTAAAAACGTGTTTCCTATGCTTAAAAGCGTCATAATCAACGTCGAAATCTAGGAAACGTTGGTTGAATTGCTGTATACAGTTTTGTAAGGAATAAACCCAACTATCGTCAGCATTCTGCGTACCGCTTCGATAATGTGCCATTAAAATAAAGGCATCATGTTTCGGTGTGAACGTCATAACGAAAGAAATAAAAATCTGAAAGAAATTCTCATTGAACGTTTTCGTTATTTTAATTTGTTTATTGACTTACCGCTTAAATCAATCGCTAGAAACAACGATAGCTCTAAGAAGAACTGTTTGGAGAAGTATAAGGGCAACAAAAAATGGTTAAAGAATAAAGAAAATCCGGAAACACACGAAGCATACGACAATCGCGACAATAATAACCTAATAACGTTCGACCTGCTGTCAACATCTGATTAAAATCTGGTTACTAATTTAAAAATATCGCCGTTACCACTACACAATGAGATAGATAACCAACATTACAACGTGACGTAGGTTACGATAATTATTTAACACAGTGTACATACAATAAAGAGAAACAAAAATATCAGAAACGACTAAATGTAGTGTTACAAAGAGAATAGACTTAAAAAAGTGTTAAAAAACAATCTCTATTAGTTAGCACCTTAGAAAAATGGTGTCGATTAATAAAAAATAAGCTAAGTGTTAAATTGTTTGTTGCTTCCATTTTGGGAACGTTAGGTATTAAAACGTTAATTATCTCAAACCGAATTTATTGCCAGTAGATGATCTACCAGCTATACCACCCTTTATTCTTTCATGTCATCTACATGCATACTGTTACCACTCTTTATTCATCTCAGTTAAGATTTCTATAGATATTTTAGCTCATTTACTACCATAATTACTTTCTTTTGAAATAACCTAAATCTTGCTAGCGGCAAGATGTATTTATCACGTCGTAATCTAAAGTTTTACATCTTTGTTTGAGCACCTAGATTAAGCTTTTTAATGATTTATCCGAGTCTCCTAGAGATAACCTGATTACTTACCTCTTAATTGGAAGACCTCTTCAATTTATTACAGGGTAAGTATTTTATTTCCCCAGTATGATTTGGATGTGCATACCAGACGAGCCTTCCCTAATTGCTACTGAGACGCAGGAATTCCCCACAAACTTGTTTGAACCAATAGTGTATAAATAGTAATTATTAAGAAGGTCGAATTATAAAAGAGCTTTAAAGAATACAGGAATATGAGAAGGATGTTCCCATACCTTTAAAACTAGGTCAAAGGATGCTGTTGGAATAGATCTCTCCTAACGAACTATAAGATGGAGATGGACGTTCCCTCGCTATTTGCCTTGTCGTTAAAATTAAAATGTTGCGGTAATTAAAGTTTACTGGGGCGCGAAACCAATTATAATCTTCCGGTTGTGCGCCGGCGGCGATTACCACACCACCGACCATCGAACGGAGAAGAAGCGGTCGAAAAATGACACTCGGATTTGATTAATTGGAGAATTCGCTCGCAGCAACTTTTAATTGGACCTAGACATTTCTGAATTAATTAGAAATCGAGCGGATAAATTAGAACGAACCCGCCAATTCAAAATAAATTCCATCAAATAAACTCTTCAACATCAGATGCCGCGGGTAACGAAATTTTACGGACAATAACTTCAAAAAGAAAGTTTAACTGAACCGAAAGGTGCACCTTTTCCTTCGTTTACCCCACAGTCTTAAACAAAGTTAAAGGGGGAGGGAGATCGGATAAATTGCTTTAGGGGTGGTTAAAAAGGCGACCGGTTAAGTAGGTAGCATAGTGGGTATCTGATGAAAGGGGGTTGAGACCAGGTAAATTTAATTTCTTGTTTAAATTAGCTTCCCAGCTCCTCTTTAAGATACCGTAGCAATCCAAACTTGTAATAATCATCATGAGGGTGATATTCCTTTACGATCAAAGGGTGCAAAATATCATTCAAGATGGAGGAGATTAAACGTGATTAAAAATGTAGGCATTAACTCCTTGAAAGTATTGCCCCAAAAATGATATGGTTAAAGTTTGTGAACTAAAAATAATTTAACACCAGTAAAATATAACAAATAAACCCAAATGTGCATTAGCCATCGAAATATAAACGTTTCTCTTTTATAAACAACGCAATTGGAATAATATTTCTAGCAAATATCGGGCAACCGCACGTTAGTTCGAGTACACACCAGGAGGGGTTTTCAACTGCAATAATTGTTGTTGACGGTAACGTGCTAATTGTGTCGTTTTAAAATACTCGCTGCCAAACTATTTCCGGATACGGGATGAGACTCGTGTACGGTTTAACAGCCATGGGCGTGGTCGATTTCGCGTTAATTCCGGCACCCAAACCGCACAACAACGAATATATTAACGTTTTAATAGTAATAATGACAAATCGTTTAGGCAGACGGGCATCCGCACGTTTATATCGTTTTGTTCGCTGTCCGATCCAGGTCAAACACAAATTATGTTTTTGTGGTTTATCTCTAAATAATAGCCCATACTGTATTTTAGTGCATAACCCTAACAGCTGTACCAACCAAAAATTAATATAACGATAACGTATGCTTTTAAAGATTATCATATATTATAAATTTTTATATTTAATATATATTTAATTAAGCTGCATAACATGCGGTAAATATGTTGCGGTGTTTTAGAAGTTTTGAATAAGACCGTTAGTTTGGTCGGTTAATACGGGGAACTCAAAGTATTTTAATTAGACGGTGGAGGGTGGGTGTATAAATTTTCCGTTAATAGTTTGATTAACCGAGCCCGCGGGACATCTCGTAATTATTTGCTAGTTTCGTGAAGCCACCTTCACCGACAACGGTAACAACTGCGACGACGTTCTCTCTCCAGTACTTTATCTGAGATGAACGGGGCGTCGACTATTTTAAATAGAGCTTTGCTTGAGGCTTTATACTTTAAAGACTGATTAATTAATTTCAGAAACTTGTTCTATTTGAAGTATTTCGTTATATTTTAATATCGTATTATAACAAATTAGTCAATTTAACTAATTCTGCATTTATCTATAATACATGTCAAATAATTGTAAAAATTAAGTTTATAATAGCTGTCAAGATTAGCAGATAATGTTACATTTTTCAAGAAAAAGCTAGTGGGTTGTATCCCCATTAGAGATGTGAAAATTTCATTCGAGTTCGAAATTTGCGATGTTGTGCGAAATTTGTTCGGGTTATGATAGGTCATGTGTGACCCACTGTGAGCGGGCATCAATTGTTATACCACTCAAGTGAACATGCGTGATCGTGAACATCTTTGGTTTCGACGTGACTCGGTTGAAACAAATTTTTGAATATTTCTTTAATAATAATATTGAATTTGTTAACGTCCGCAGTTTATTGTATACAATCAGTGATGGGCGACAGGTAAATACCCGATGGGTAGGTATTTATAAATTGGGTATTTATACTGGTATTTCCTCCGGCCTAGGGTAAATACCCAAACAGTGAGTTCTTAATCAATTTTAAAAATTTATAATAATACATAGCTAAAAGCCAGAACTAATACAAGTCCTAGAACGAAAAACATTTAGGTTTAGTTGTACCTCTCTTAAGACGGAACCCAATCCAACCTAACTCTAACAATCAAGTACTGAGAGGCAATTAAAACTAGAACTAACACTGGACCTAGTACTAGAAAGATTCAGGTTTAGCCGTGCGTCCGAAGACGCTTGGCTAAACCGAAACCGAATTAGTGTTGGTTCTAGTTTTACTTTGATACAAGTACCGGGTGGGCCACTAAGAAAGGACGCCGGCTATATCTCTGAAACTGTTGACCGCACAGTTTTCAGATAAAAAAATTCTTATATAAAGTGACCCATAGAAACTGCTGGAAATTATTTTCAAGTTTGTAAAACTACCGCTAGGGGGCGTAATGCCAACGACAAAATTTAAAATGTAGATTTTCGTAAAATTTTGATAATAAACTTCATTCGGCTATAACATTTTCAGAATCTTTAGATAATTTCTGACAACTTTCGTTAGTCTTTTTGTTTGCATACTGATTAAATAAGTGAGGTACGGGGTGTTACATTTACTATTATAAAAGTAGCCCTAACTTTGGAATTGTTCATCCGAATACATCAAAATTGGTCCTGTTGGAAAGAGGAGGAATTTTTGTATTCGATGACATCCGAAATTAGCCGATTTACTTTCTATGTCAAACGCTAGGTGGCATAATTTGACAGTTCTGTTAATTTTTACAATTTTCTTGAAAAATTCAAATGGAAACGTATATTTTTGACAGGGTATGTGAAAAGAGCGTTAAAAAGTACGCCATACAGTGAAAACCGCAATATCGTACGTGTTTTAGTCTTAGAGATATTCAAAAAAAGAGGGATAAATTAAAACGTAATTATGTAAAACTTACAAAGAAACGGTTTTACTACTTTTTTTGTTCACTTATATAATATGTTGAAGGGTGACCTGAGTAGATAACATCAAAATATTCTCATTGATTTTAGCGCCAAGTCAAACTGTTGTTACTGTCAGTTAGTAGTGTTTTCTCTGTCATGTGAGTAAATTAATTTAGCTATTTTAAAAATGCCGACCAATGAAGATGCGTATGATATACTTGCGACTTACTTTGAATGCAACTATTGCCGCAAGACATTACGCAGTTCGTTATCCACAACGGCAGCATTATAACACAAAAGTTTTCATCCGTATAGCCCATCAGTTAAGGACTACATGAAGTATTCATCGTCCTATATATCGCAGAACACGTAAAACGTAATAAATGTTTTAGCGTATGTGGAATTCAATCCACAGCTTAGCACAAGAACAATCGCTGATGATTTAGGTGTTACTCGGACAACAGTCCGACGTATTTTAAGAGAATATAGGTAGCTGTAAAAGAATATATGAAAATATTACATGTTTTATGAAATCGGCCAGAGAGAATACGAACTAACACATTTTGATGTAGGATGCACCCGTACCACGTAGTTCTCCATCAGGCTCTGACTGCAAGAGATTATGATATTCGTCACGATTACTGTTACTGGTTAACAAACATGTTAATAGAAGATCCTCAACTGCTTTCAAGGATACTGTGGACTGACGATTCCACATGCAATAGCGATGGTGGTGTAAACCTGCATATTATGCATTACTGGTCGCGTTACAACCCTCATTGGATGCGAGAAATACAGCATCAAGGCCGGTGGAGCGTAAACATTTGGTGCGGGATTTTAAGACGACGCATTATTGGTCCTTACATATTTAACAATAGACTAAATAGTGCAACGCACCTTAATTTTTTAAAAAATGAACTGTCAATTCTTTTGGAAGATGTGCCTTTAGCACAAATTAGTGTATTCGCAGAGACATGTGTTTTCAGCACAATGGGTGCCCAATGGGTTGAACGAAACTTTTCCTAATAAGTGGATAGGCAGAGGAAGTTTATATCCTTGGCCAGCGAGGTACCTCTTACTTAGTAGTTTTCAAATGTTACAAGTCTGTAGTACCTATGATTCTGTGATACATCTAACTATTAATTTTTGTTCTCTAGATCGCCCGATTTAACATGTTTAGACTTTTATTTGTGGAGGCGAATAAAAGACCTCATTTTTACAACCAGGCCTACGACACGGGAAGACATGATCGAACGGATAGAAAATGTTATCCGCAATATTTCATTACCGGAAATAGAGGCTGCCGTCTTATCTACGCACCAGCGTCTACAGCAGTGTATTGCTGCTGATGGCAGACAATTTGCACATCTTAGACATCACTGATTTCTTTTAGGATAGTTGGTTAAAGGTGTTCTTTGAAAGCTTATTTTGATATTAAATAATCACCCAAATGTAGTTACGTTTTAATCTTTCTTTTTTTTAATATCTCTAAGACTAAAACACGTACGATATTGCGGTTTTCACTGTATGGCGTATTTTTTAACGCTCTTTTCACATACCTTGTCAAAAATATACGTTTCCATTTGAATTTTTCAAGAAAATTGTAAAACTTAATAGAACTGTCAAATTACGAGACCTAGCGTTTGGCATAGAAAGTAAATCGGCTAATTTCGGATGTCATCGGATACAAAAATTCCTCCTCTTTCCAAAAAACCAATTTTGATGTATTCGGATGAACAATTCCAAAGTTAGGGCTACTTTTATAACAGTAAATGTAACACCCTGTACCTCACTTATTTAAGCAGTATGCAAAAAAAATGACTAACGAAAGTTGTCAGAAATAATCTAAAGATTCTGAAAATGTTATAGCCGAATGAAGTTTATTATCAAAATTTTACGAAAATCTACATTTTAAATTTTGTCGTTGACATTATGCTCCCTAGCGGTAGTTTTACAAACTTGAAAATAATTTCCAGCAGTTTCTATGGGTCAGTTTGTATAAGAATTTTTTTGTCTGAAAACTATGCGATCAACGGTTTCTGAGATATAGCCGGCGTCCTTTCTTAATGGCCCACCCGGTACACAATAATTTAAGACTGAAGAATAACTAAAAACTCTAATTAATTTTTAAGTTAGCGAAGTGAATATTATAACCTATAAGAATATGCCAGCTTTTATTGTTTAATTTTATAACAATCTCATTTATTTTAGGACATGATAAATAAAACTAAGCGCTCTCTTAATTCTGTCATTCTTTTAAACACGATTGTTTAATAATGAAATGAACAAGTAATCAAACATGATTCATACATTTGATCACCTGATCGAGCGTAAGTCACGTTAATTGACGTGACCTATTCAAGAATAGCTTGTTTTATCATTTTGATTCATTAATGATATTCACGTGAGTGGCGTGGGTGACACGCGTGGGTTTAAGTCGTGAGCGGGCATAGAAAGTCACTCACGCGCATATCTCTAATTCCCATGCGTAGCTATGCATGCTTTAACTCTTCTAGTCATGTTTTCTCTTAAAGGGGTACTTTCAAACCTTTTTGACACACACTACTATTTAATGATGCTTTGTACTATAGGAATATGTATTTCTATATTTTAAAACTATAATAGGCGACCGGCAAATAGTGATCAGATAGGGGAACGTTACGGAGTGCGTTGTTCCGTTGCAAATATTCTAGTATTCGCTAGAGTGGTTACTATTATTTGCGAATGCATTTAAATTGCTCCTAACGTTTATATCTTCTATGTGAACCAAAAAATTAAGCATTTAAAAAATACATGTGTTTCAATATAACGTTAAAACTTTTTAAGAAAATTTTGATAATATAAATTAATACAAAAGTGATTTTTTAGAATAATTTATATAAACTTAGAGGTTTAAATATAAGGTGATATTACTATTCATACGTGTACAAAATTTGCTGAAAATCGGTCAAGTAGTTTAGTAGTTATCGTGCTTGTAAGATGTAAAGAAATTGATTTGAGAAAAACCGCTTAAAGCTTCAAGTTGTAAAAACAACTTTTTTTCTATTAAAAATAACTTGTTAGCTAGTCTGCAATACTCGAACAATATAACAGACCTTCAGCTTCTTCATAAAAATTCACATTCGATCGCCAATTTGTCCTTCTGTGCTTTTCGAGCTTCTTCAGACAGCAATTCGTTGCGTCCTTCTTGCCGAGTAATTCGGTGATCGTCCATCTGTTCGGCGTATATTTTGGCTTGCCTCCCAACAATTAAATTTAGTTTGTTGATTATTTCTAAGCTGCTGCTGTGTCCTTCATTAAATAAATTTGCCGCAATATATGTACTGCTTTCCACTATTTTTAAACCAGCATTTATGTGCTTTGGAGCCAACCGCCAAACAGTGGAGTTGAAGTTGTCATTGGTATTTTAAGTGTGGCCCCCACACACATCTTATTAATAAATTTGATACAATGGCGCTGGATGCTTCATAAGGGCACCCGACTCATTCGATTTAGGTTTTTGCCACTCGCACCAACTCTCATGTCTAGGCGGACAATATTGGTGATTTGGTTGTTCATATGTAGAGTACATATTATAATAAGTAGCCATTATCGCTTTTTTTCGTGTCCTCTACACTGTTGTTTCTTTTTCACAGTCAAATTTTTTTTTGTAGTCGGGAGTCCATCCTCTTTTCAACATGTCCAATACATTCATTTTTAATTATTGGAATATCGTGGTGGATTTTATTCTAGGATTGCTTTGAACGTTTTGTAATCTCCATTCATTATATATATGCCGTATTTTACGCTAAACTTTTCTTCAGGTCTCATAAACATCTCTACAGTTGCATCGACTTCCAATTTACAGGCAGATCCTTCATGAGTTTTCATGCAATTTTCTTTGTGTTCTTCATACCAGTCAATATATTCTTCTATATTTTCTTGATTTTTTTAAGAAGTACAGGCTTGACAGCAATTTGGTTTTACAGCTACATCGATTACTTTACCGGAGTAGTACCCAATAAACGATGTTACGCCATATAATGATTTGAAACCGCATTATTTCCAAGAACCGTCAGTAGATACTTTTAAATTCAAGATTGAAAACTTTTTAAAATTTATTTTTTTTTGACGGTTCTAAACGAACTTCCCCCTTTGAGTGCTCAATATGCTCCTAAGATATCTCACTCCATATAACCTCTAGATCAGGGGTTCTAAACCTTTTTTGCGACGATCCCCTCTAATAATTTTTATTATTGCGTCAACTCCACTAAAACCGGACCGTTAAAAACAAATAGTTTTATACAAGAGGTTTTCATTTTATGCATTTGTTCATTTTTATTAGCGGCTAAATAATAAACACAAGTCACTGAAGTTTCGAATAATTTAGGATTTTCAGAAAGAGTCAAGTGTAAGCCAAAACAAGTGAAGCTATGAAAGTATTTTATAGTTTAACAACTAAAAAAAAAAGGTCGCATACCTTATAGGTTGACGGACCCCCTTTATCGACCCCTTATCGACTCCTAAAACTTCATCGATCCCCCAGCATCATTTATCGACCCCGTTGAGAAACAGATGCCCAGAGTACATGTCTTATCATATCCTAGACTGCTATCCAATCTTCTCCAGAAAATTTCTATAACCACACCAGTATGGGCCACCAGTACAACCTCTGCATGAAAGTTGCTATCACCGGTTCCACAACGTTGTTGATATAACCACGTATGTTTAATTCGCCTGAAATGAACGTAAAGGGTAACCATCGGCCAGCACATATCGCTTCCCAAACTATAACCCCATGTGTTCAGGTTGTGTGTCATTTTTAGACAAACTTCAAACTCCGTCCTATTCCTCGATGTCGCCGCACTCTTCTAACACCATAATTCACCCATACACAAAATATTAATCCATCACTGAAGACGATGTTATTCCATTAATGAACTATGCAAATGTGGTTGTTTTAAGGGGAGATATCAATTGAAGCCGAAGGTATAGACGGTATGAACGAAGTTCAAAGGAAGAAACTTCTTTGACTTCAACAGTTGCCATCAACAAGCATGGATTCAAAGCTCTCGCCCAATCCATAGTAATCGACCTTGTTGTATAAAAATCAATCCCTGGTAGTCATCTGCTTAAGGAGTCAGTCACCGAATGCGTTGCTTCTTGGGTGGGTCCTCCAGCAGGATAGCGCCTTTAAAAACCTTCTTCTGACCAAGACCATATCAGATTGTCCAATATGGAACAAACTGTACTTGAGGGGTGCGTATCTGAATAGAAAATCTGAGAGTGTCCTTAGATCCCTTTACTAAGGCATAAAACCTCTTGGGTTTTATGTACCTTTTGCTTGAACTAAAAGTAGCTAGTAATTTAGAAGTGTCTTCTAACCAGTTTCTGAAGAAGATTGCAACATGGCATCCGACACATCAAACATATTTTCAAAAGAGAACCAAGCCAATAAGTGATAACGCAAACTGTATTTCATTGGCTTTCGAAAATCATAAATTAAAACATTCAAATATTTGCCTCCTCCTGCGATCTCCGCAGTTTAATTTTTAATCTGTTATTGAAACCACGTATGTTCTTCAGCTTTATAGAAAATGGGAAATTGTCATAAATGTAAGGCAGGAAATAACTGAAGAAAATAATTGACATCTTTGAAAGTCCAATCAGCATCCATGTCAACAACCAAATTATAGGCAACATACGTAAAGTTTAGTTGTTCATCGTTATTAAAAATCTTCCAAGATTTTATAACCTCATACACAGGAGCATCATTGCCAAAAATGAGGATGGACAAATATTAATAAAAAAGATCTTTTAATTAACAGATCTTGTTGTCTTTTCACATATGTATTCTCCAGTATTATTGTTTTAGTGAAAATTGCTTTTGAAAGTTAAGCAAAATCAGGGACAACAAAAATTAAAATCGTTATCAGAATGTTTATGAATTTTACATTACTTGGGCCTGTTCATAAAAACAGAAAGATTAGTTAAATAAAAATATAAAAATCGAACTCCTTATTCATCCCGATTCTAATCTACAAAGGACATAAGTCCAGTTTGGTGCATAACCAAACCATAGAAATATATGATAGTTAATATGAAATAAGTAATTTTGAAATAAATTACAAATCAAATATTTAGATTATTATCCATGTCGCAAGTGGAAGAACTAAATATCAATGTATAATATCAATTATTAATTGTTGTGTTATTGAGAATAATGTTCCATACTTTACTAAAATCGAACACCATAAACTTAACACAACTTAAAGATATCCAATAATTAAGATGTTGCAAGACGAAACGAGAAGACACTTTAAGAACTTAGTGATATATATGAAAAGGTTACATTCAAGCAGAAACAGCTCCGATGTGATTTTTATTTTCTACAGATGGAAAAAATCATAATGTAGTTGAAAAATGAAGCTAAAATTCATGGTCCGGACAACAGAAGGAAAGAGTTCAACAAATTTAACAACTTAAAAAAGAGAGAGGAAAGTAATGAATCTAAGAACATAAAACTGATGTTATAACGGATCAATTTAAAAATTTAACGGATATTCAGTTTAACCAGAAGGAAATTAATCTATTTAGCAAAGGTCACAAGTTTGTCTTGATCCCTAAACAAAATATTGGTGATAAAGCTATCGATCTGGAAGTTATAACAAAAAATAACCCCAATGATACGGAAATAAAAAACGATTTAATATATTTCCAAAATAATCAAAATAAAACCAAAGATATCAATAATTTTAACAAAGATAATAAGAAAATTGGAAGAGTTTGTTTTAATAACAAACATAAACTAGATGTTTTTGTAAAGGCGGACAAAGGAACAGGTGTCGTTATACTAGATATAACATTTGCAGAAGACTTGTGAGTTTTTACAAAACACAAAACTCTTTAAACACATTGTTACTTAGAATAGATATGTTGACGACGTTTTCTGTATATGGAAAGGAAACAGAAATTAGGAAATAACCTAATTACATTAACAATTTACATGACAACCTTAAAGCCCTTTAGAAATAGAAAAGAATGGTAAAATCAATCTTTTGAATTTGACTATAGACAAACCTACTAAAAATAACTATTGCTTATAATTCTTCACATCCCATTCTACACAAACTTAACTGAACTTAACTTCATTTTTACCTTAGCCTTCAACAATGGTTTTCTCGATATAAAACTAACAAATTAATAAATGATATAAGAATACTAAAAAATCCGTTATTTGTTAAAGTTGAGAACGATAATTTAATTTATATACCTTTAAAGTTTGATGTTTTAACATTCAAATTTAAGTTGTTTGTAAAATTTATTTATATTTACTTGCTTTAGTTAGTGACCATTATTTTAATTTGTATGTTTGTTGTTAACTATATATTTGAGTCGATTTGTTTGTTTTTAGGTTGTTTTAATTATTTTTATTCTACCACCGATCTAACAATTTTAACCATAAAATACAGAATTTTAACTAGTTTTAAAAGATTTGTACACACAATTGATTATCTTAAAATGTATCTGTTCATTTTTTAAATTTCAACATTTCGTTTTAATCTTTTATTGTTAGCTTTATTTTGATACTAAGCCTTTTTATGCTTATATATTAGATTTTAGATATTTTCATTTAGTCTTCGTTTGGTGATGAGATTTTAAACCCCGATACCGATAATACCGTAAATTTTAATAAAACAAGTTAGAATTATTAGTCATAACGAGTGTATTGTTGAATTATTTGGACATTGCAGCATATAAAGCGTTTGTAATTTGGAATAAAAAAAGTTCTTTTTTAGCAGGAAATATTGGCAATCCGATTTAAATTGAAAAGCAATAATCAAACATTGAAAAAGATGAAAAAGGAATAGCAAATAGTATAAATTTTGCAATGCCGAAATAATAGCAACCCAAAAATTGGGAATTCATCAATGTCAAGGAATTGATTTTAAGCATTCCATAAAGCTTTTTATATATCGTTTTATTGTAGTTATTGTAATAATATACATAATATATATCTAATACAATATATAATTTTAATGATTTAACAAAACTCAGGTTAGTTTACCATGCATGGGTCTAAATTGACCCATTATAGTCGTCAGTGTTTGTTCAATCATTTTGGCATATGACGGTTAATTGGAGATTGCGATTCATCAATGCTATCTCCATTAAAGCGGAAGTACACTTGTGTGTCATCGGCTTTAGGTTAGAACACAGATTAATCATGTAAATAAGAAAGGTATTGGTTCCAAAATTGATCCTTAAAGAACTCTAGAAGTAATAAGGCCTCTCTCCGATATCTCGATAAAGTGTACTAATTTAAGTTGAATACAAAAGTTGATATTTCAAAAATGAAGTGAGATATTCAAATATGGTTTTGTTCTAAGGTAAGTACATGCAGTAGAACTTCAATAATCCGAACGTTCGCAAACCCAAACGCTAAAAATTAAATTAACGGATTTCATTTTTTACTTAATTTGAATGCATTGAAAATTTTGCAAGCTATAATTGCAATATTGCAAACCGTAATTGTTAGGTTTAAGAAAATACTATAAAGATTTCTTACTCCCTTAGAATTATTTTCATCTGGTTAACTAAAACTGTATTTCTATACAGTTGTAAATATGTACAAACATATTTATGTATTTATACACTATGTCCACGGATCGAGTTACAAAGAGGGAAAAATTTTTATTACTGATTTTGAAACTCTAAATCACATGAATTTAATGCTCTAACCATAGAAGTTAAGTAATCTTTTCTAAATTGGATATTCATTCAAGTTCAATTGATGTAACCATGAAAACTACAAAATTAAGTTTTTCGACGTATTAGACTATCCGCCATCCCAAGAGACGTCTCTTAGGATGAAACGTGTGACTAAACACAAATGTTTTCAGTTCTAGGTCCAGTGTTTATTATAGTGTTTTTTAGCTCTACATTTAGCTGTTAACCGCATGCTCCTATGTGAAATAAAATTTAAGAGATTTAATTTTAGAATTTCAGTCAATGTCATTGCAATAGGAATATATTAACATGTTGCTGTCTTCCTCAATTTACTTAAGCAGCCGGAACAGGTTGGAAATGAACTACATTGTCAGAATTCAAACGATTACAAATCTCACAGAGTTTGTCGTGCTTGTGTTTATAGTGCAAAAATTGCTACAAAGAAGTAAGCATTTGTTTGTAATTTACTATAAATAATTTCGGATTGCCTTTGCACTAATATATACTCTATTGTCTGTTGCGGTGCGTTTGCTCCGGAACATTGGCAGAGATTGGGTTTCTTGAACGATATATTTGTAGTTTATGCAACAAAGTTCAGCAACACGGTTAGCACAGTTTTGAGATTGATACAGGTGAAATTAAATGATTCATTGTTTCGATGAGGACATCTTGAAGTTCCTCAATGGCGTATGCTGTGGGGAGACATAGTAATACATACAATTTAATGGTCGCACATACAATGAGAACTAATCTACCTAAAGGTGACAAATTTGCAAAAATGCGTCCTCCTTTTGATATGTTTAACAAAAGCTACTTAGCATCTGCAGTTTCTTAATGAAAAAGTAAGCATTGACAAAAGCATGGTTCTTTATTTTGGTCGCCATGGAGCAAAATTTTAAAAAAGAAACTGTTGCATGTATGAGTACCAAACGAATAAAATAAGTACTGTTCTTATTGTAAGTTCCTGTAATACAGTTAACACAATCTATCAAGTAAATAAATGGATACCAAGCGAGATAGAAGGGATATGTTTCTCAATCTCATATTATTGATCATTACAACAATAATATGGGGGGAGTTAATAGATGATCAAATTATTGAAAACCACGGAATCAGTGTTCGGTCAAAAAAATTGTCGTGAGTCGGGTTTGTCTTCTGCCTAGATACTTTTCTCCAGAATTCATATCAAATTTATCGTATGCAAGCAGGAAATGAAAAAATTGATTTCTTTAAATTCAAACGAGAAGTTGTGCAAGTTCATGGTTGACGGACAACTAACAGAGAACATCCAAAGACTTCAAGACCACTGGTAAATAGAACCCATGGCCAAAATCGATATGATTGCCTAAAATATTGAATAATGCCAGCTCGAAAACAAAATCGTTGTGCCACAAAAACCCTACACAAATGTACGAAAAATGTGTTGTTAACCAACAAAGAAAATTCGTGGGAATATATCGAATAAAATAAATAAAATATTTTTATTTTATTTTTTATTAAATATTGAGATTCTTCGCTCACAAGGTGTTATAGTTTTATTTGTTACTTTTTAAATTAATTTTTGTCCAAAATGGCGATATTCCACTTCACCAGATAGATCTTGATGCATACACACATGATATGGGTGAAATTTGTACAACTTAATACATTGAGCATCGCTCATATGTTTTCTTGTGTTTCGACAGAATCACGAATTATCTTATCGTATTAACATAGAAGCCATAAGTAAAATTAATGTCAATTGATTTTCCATTCCGCCTTCAGGGTGTGCGCAGGTTCGGACGAATACGGTATATCATTTATAGGTTAGATCATAAATGAAAAAGGATAAAACAATAACTAACCTACTTCAATTCTAATTTGCAGAAAGAAACAATGACAGCAGTACATAGCTATCTCAGGTACATTGGCTAAAAATAGTTCCATCAAACCATTATGATTTTTTAGATGCGCAGTAGACTAAGCCTCATCTATATTACTATACTTTGTCTACGAACACTAGACTTAGAATTAGAAAAATTTAGGTTTAGCTGTACGTCTGAAGACGGCGTCTAGATGTGCGCCTAGTGTTAGTTCTAGTTTTAATTTTTGTTTTTTACTAGATTGTTTTAAATTATTCCAGGACTAAAAGTAATTACACATTACCTTACGCTAATACTAGGCCTACAACCCAACTTCAGAATTAACACTAGACATAGAACTAGAAACAATAGAACCCTAATGTTTCTACTTCTAGGTCTAATGCTAGATCTGAACTTGGCTTGAGTTCGGTTCCATCTTAAGAGACGTACGGCTAAACCCAAATGATTTAGGTCTGGTGTTAGCTTTAATGTTGGTATTAGCACCAAGTTAGCTGCTATTGGGTTTTAGATTATAGTACACTTGTATCGAAGTGAAACTAGAACTAACACTAGACCTGCTTTGAAGCTAGAAAGATTCAGGTTTAGCCGTGCGTCTGAAGACGCTTAAAAATAAACTAGTTATACCTTAACTTAGGCTAATACTAAGGCCTACAACCCAGTTTCAAAACTAACACTAGACCTAGAACTAGAAACATTAGGGTTTCGCCGTATGTCTCTTAAGACAGCTCAGTTCGGTTCAGCTCGGAATGTGCGCATATGTTAGTATCTTTAATTAAGAATTATAGTTTTGTGAAATATATTGCTTTTAAGTTCTAGCATGCAGGAGTTTTTCTAGTATGCACGTGTACCATTTAACAGGAATATTTGATAATCCGAACCTGTTATAGTCTATACCACGAGAAGTGAAGGTGACTCATCGCCTAAACGTGTGCGGAACAGACGCGCGCGCTTGAAATCATTTTACGCTAACACACGACAACGCGCGAGCATAATATTTGTAACGTATGCGCAAGATTCTTACGGAAATCGATGACTCACATTGACTTCTCGTGGTACAGACTATAGTTCGGATTATCGAGATTCTACAGTACATTCTTTCATGAATCATAAAAAATTTCATCAAGAGTTGTCTAATCTGCCGTACCTTTCGTCTTATGACCAGCTTATTTACTTGCTTAAATGGAATTACACTAGTTTCATCATTATTATCATATCATATATCATATTTCATCATTATTATCGATGTTTATGTTCAAAATTATAACGGTCATAAAACCTATTTACATTGGATATATTGTAACTGCGTGCATTTTCAATCGATACACTTAAAAATCAGAATGTCTTGTAATAAATGATTGAACCAGGCCATGGTATACATTAACTCCTCGTTTTATTTTTTTTATGTTACCTCTTTTATTATTGTATACGAAAATGAAGCTATACTATTTCGTTTTATTCTTAAGGACATTCTTTTGTGGAAAATTTTCTTATAACTCAGTCGAGTAAAACATCATTTACCTATTGCAGTAAAAATCATTTCTAATTGACATTTCTTATGAATACCAATAAAAGTCAATGATAATAAAATAAATGTGGCTATACGAAAAGATTGGAAAGAAATTTTTATTTTTAAAATTATGTAAAAGACCGATAGAGAGATGTTCCGATATGCTAAAGACATCGTTGGAATAGAGATCGTATTACTATTTGCTATAAAACCGTGACCGGAACGTTTTGGACAAAAGAAAATGTTCAAGTAAAAGCGATATCTGAACAAATTGCGGATGAAGTTGGTGAGGTTGCCCTGGAGGAATGCAGAGAGAGCGAGTTTCGGTTCACAAAATTCAGCGAATGCCTCTTTTTGCTAGATGCGTTGTGGTGCACGTCTTTCCCCTCAAAGAAGAAGAAAAATGCATAAGTGCATTTTGGTTCCGTCCGGTTTGGTCTTTTTCAGTAGTTCGACCCCCTGACGACGGCGTGTGCCGCCCAACTCAAGTTCTGTTCTGCTCGCGGAGATGGTCATAAATTCCGAGCCCGACAACGTGTTCTTATCTCGGGAAAACTTTTGTGTTGGCCATTCCCCGTAATACTGGGGGGCTTTGGGTCGTCGGTTTCTCCCGCAACTATTCATGCCGAGAGTTATTTTTATTACCTACTTGATTTAATACTTCAGTTTTATAAAAATCGCGCAGTATTATATAAAAATCCCGGCGAATATACTTTTGAAAAATTACAATTTGCGGAACTGGCATTTACATTTTAAAAAAATTCATAAAAAAATTACAATTTACATAAAATCGGTGCAGTATATAGGTGTAAAACGCGGTTGGGATGGTGCGTTTATAATAAACAGGCATTTGCATTTATATTAGTTGTCCGACGGGCAGTTTTACACGTTAAATCGGGCTCGCGTCGTCCCCAAAAGTAAATTTACGATGTTAATATGAACCAGAGATAATTTACATTAATCAAAAAGATTACCACAGGTCCTCTATGAAAATTTACGAGCGCGTTTATTGGTCCCCCATAAATTTCGGGTTGTGTGACGTTCCCAAACCCGCTCGGTATCGTTATTTTTCTCCTGCTTTTATTTCCCGTTACATTCCGAATTTCCTTTATCGGACACGTCATGTCCGTCCAGTCCTGTGTTTTTATATCAACCATGTTTTGGGGAAAAAGTTAAACCATAAATCCAAAATGACACGCGCCCACAAGTTTTTCTTATAAAAACCTTCATTTTTATCGACCCCATTTACTTTCTCAAACTCACTGTACAGTAATGTGACGATTAACCGTGGTAATCGGGGAGAAACCCAAAAGGAATACAACCTAATTTGAGATGGAAATAAAATGCTTAATTTGTTTTATTTTTTACAAGTACTAGAAACTGTAAACCAAGTTAAATGGTCCAGAGATAATTATGATGATATTTCCAAAGTTGCTCTATTCCACGGTCATAGATAAACTGGGGTATTTCCAAAGTTGTCTATACGATGTATAAATTTAAGACGAAAGTTCTGGTTTCAATTGTTACTCTAGAGAAAACTAGAACTTACACAAATTCGAGTGTTTCTAGTGTTAGATCCAGTATTCGTATTAATGCTGTTATTAGTTTATTTGTTATTCAGCACTAGATTATAGTGTATTAAGGCCCACTTTTAGTGGTTATATCGATTTTACGCGCTCCTATTGGTTATGAGCCTGTTTTTAACTGTTGGATAAATTTATTAAGAGGTGGTAAATGTGGCCCTAAAACTAAAACTTACTAATATACAATATGTCCATGAATCGAGTTACAAAGCTGAAAACATGAAAACCTAACTGAAAAGAATAATGCGGATATGTTCAAACATCACATGAATTTTATACTCTACCGATAGAAAAAACTAATTATTCCGATTTTCATGTAAAAGTTTTTCCATATGATGTTAACCGAAAGAATGTTCGTGGAAAAGAGTATTTATTAACACTAGAACTAATACTCAAACTGGAATTAACATTAGGTTTGGAACAAGAAACATTTCGATTTAACCATCGTAAGAGACGTGCGACTAAACTTACTCGTTAGTATTACTTTACTTTTAGCTGTTATTCGGTTTTAGATTGTTGTATACCTGTAACGAACTAAAATACGACGTATGGCTAAACCAAAACTTTCTAGTTCTAATATGTTAGTTCTAATTTTCAATAACATACATTTAGCAAACAAATTTAGTGGAAGCGTTGGCGTTGCATGGTTTTAGAAAGTTTGGATAAATTGGGCTCATAACTGTCCACTTTTGTTGCGTTACGGTGGTGTTAGTGCGAGGGATATTTGGATATATGTGTATCGGGTATTTCTTTCGAATTAGTTAATGGCGACGGTCCTGATGACATGTGGCCGCCATCAGCCAATCCGAACGAAATACCCGATGCACAAATACCCATATATCCCTCACACAAAAGGCAGCTTTAAGTACATACATTTCTACACAACTTGTTTTTCAACTCTGTAAATTTTCTACTCCACGAAGTTTTACGTTTAAAATCGCACTAATTGCATTTGTACAGATCCAGTATCAATGCTAAATAGCTCAATATTAATTTCTTTACTATTTAAGTAGGGAGGATTTACTACGAATGCTAGAGTGATTTTGTTGGTTCTAAATTGCTCAAATCTGTCAGCAATTCAATGTTTCTTTTGTGCACTTGTTTTATCGCGATATTACCTTAGAAATTGCAAATGTAGTGATTTACAGCTCTGAATATCGTATGCAATTATTTTATATTGATTATTTTATTTTATATATTATGCATTTTTTCTGCAACAACTAATTTTTTTCAAAACAAACCAATTCTTCTATCAAAACAGGTTGGGTTTTCCTTCGCTTGCAGTTTTAGAATTTTGCTGTGATATCTTACATAAAGTAAAATTATTTTATCCGTCAACGACAAATCCTTCTCTAATTCAGGATAATTAATGCCTTTTTCATTTAGGAATATATTCATTTCATTAAAGCACAACACCGTATTAAACGTTTCAACACCGTACTTTTGGAGTTCATCGCACTTTAATCGCTTCTTAGTGTATTGTGTAGTGAAACGTCAGAATTTCGTGGTTTATCTTGCTCTGAAGAATCGTTATTGTTTCTTTATTATTTCCTGTCCGTATTTTTCCCGGTTTATTGCCTTCTAGGCGCTTTTGCACGGTTTTTGCACAACTTGCGCCGTGTCTTTTGTATCGCAAAACTTATCTATTACAAGTGATAAGGCAGAAGAAATATTTGAAGACATTAGGATAGCTATTCTATCCTGTACTGCTTTAGCGGATGCTGGCAAATCTTTGATATTACTTTTCAAGATTTCTGGTTTGTTTTTGGAATCACCAAAATATTCTTAATATAAATGTCTAAAGTATCACCAATAATATTGAGAATAATATTGACTTTGTTGGCATTACTGAGCACTGGAATGAAATCCACAGTGAATAATTCAATTCAAATCCAAGGATATAAATACCATCAACGTTTTGTCGTACGAATTATCAACATGGAGGAAATATTATTATGACACAACATGACTTAAAAGTAAAGGAAAGGAGAGTACGTCTCTCTTATCGAGAGACGTACTCTTATCGTACTCTTATCGTCTTATCGAGTTAAAACTTCCAATTGGGCAATTATCATATCTATGATGGGTATGATGGGATCAACAATGGGCAACTGCGACATTTTCAATTGAATAAACTCATAGAACGTCTGAGTAAAAAACTCTTAAACATTTAATATTGTGAATTTGTTTAATGATTCGTCTAGAATTGGTGCAACCGGTGTAATCTGCATTGATCATATTTTCACTAACGATGATCGCAGGAACTTTGTAACGACAGTGGTAAATTTACATCTGTCGAACCATTATGGACAAATAATGTCATACTAAGAATTATCACGACCACAAATTAAAAAAACAACTATTAAACATATGAGAATACACAATAATTAAATTCAGAGCTGAGCTAATGGTTAATGGTGCGACGCCTTATGCAATACAATCAGCAGACAAATCGTCAAGTCATTACGAACAACCAAACATACCTAGATATATCTATATGGGTTGAATACCTGGGTATTGAGGAGTATCATTGATATACTTGGGTACTCCCAATATTTAAAGAAGAAAATCAGGCTGACTATAACAGTTATCGACCTATATCAATTCTTCCGGGGATGTCAAAAATTCTTATGATGCTGATTGCCACACCGCTCGTGCAATATTTTGAAAAAAATATATTTGTTTTGTCCAATTAGCATGGGTACATAAAAGAAAATCTGTGTTAACTGCCATAACAGCTGTGTTATCCCATATAACGGAGGCCTACGATGTGGTAGACAAAATCCTATTAAACCCGCTTGATTTGTATTTAGAGTATTGGAAATCCATTAGCACTACATATATTTATTAGCACTTTATAGATTATCATTAATTGACTTTATACTAACAAAGGGACAACGCAGTTGACGCTCCACAAATTTTGATGAAATTTTTTTTAGAATCTATGTTGAATATGTATCAGTTTTACCAGGGATTTAGATCCAATGGCCCTTCTAAGAAACGTTATTTGTTTTTAACGTTTATGGGTTTTTAAAATTAATTTCATATACCGCAAAGAAAAAGAGTGTACCTAGGAATTCAGAACGCAAGCTCGGCGATTATTCATAAACGAACAATAAACGCTTCTTAAAAATCGATTTTGTTTGCGGTATATGAAATTAATATTAAACAACCTTAATCTTTGAAAATAAATTACGTCTCTTAAAAGGGCCATTGGATCAAAAATTCTAGTAAAACTGATATATATTCAATACAGATTCACCACAAAAAATTTCAACAAAATTAGTAAAGAATCAATTGCGTTGTCTCCTTGTAAGTGATAAAATTTTTATTAGTGTCCTTGATTTTGATTTTACAAATTATTTTCTTCAGAAGGAGGCAACTATAAATTTATAGCGCAATGTTATGTATAACATGTTTAAACAGTAACTTACTTCAATTTAACCGAAATTGAAATATTACTAACATTAAAAAAACAAATTAAAAATAAAAATAAACTGTGTCACAACATCTAACATAACCTAACATAAAGTAGTGTCGATATAAAATAAATTTCTCTAGAAAAAAAAATTATTGAAAAACCAGGATGCAAATAATAGTTACTTAACACAGAAATATCAGAGTTAGTTATTATGACTTGAATGGATTTTTTTAATAGAATATATCGGTATTTATTTTCAATTATAATAAACACCACTTCTCAGTATTATTTTTCAGTTTTATTTAAAAAACTAAAACATTTAAAATTTTTTTGGACGTTTCGAGCTTTGTCAGCTCATTATCAAGAAAATCTTATTAAGCGTAAATTTAACTATAAAAAATCTATTGTTATTTATTACACTAGAAGAATGCCATTTTATTTTTAAATGTTGATTAAGTTTTAAGTAAGTAAAAAAAAATATCATTGAATAGTTCCATAATTTGGAAAGTTATCCTAAACGTAAATCCTTTTTCATTATAACATTGCACAAAATGGTACTAAAAATTTCATGTTTTTATGGCAAACCATACAGAAAATTGAACTAAAATTAGAACTAACGTTAGAACTAATGATAGGACTAATACTATGTCTAACACAAAAAGCTTTCGAGTTTTCCCACACGACTTTTGAAAAACTGTTTGATGTTTCCGACGCCATATTTCAATCTTCTTCAGAAACTGCACAAATAAACAATAGATATTTTATAGTTAAATTTAGGCTTAATAAGATATTCTTGATAATGACCCGACAAAGCTTGAAACATCGAACAATTTTAAAATGTTTTAATTTTTTAAATAAAATTGAAAAATAATACTGAGAAGTGGTATTTACTATAATTGAAACTAAATAATTATAACCTTAGTAAAACAAGAAGAATCACATATATCTGTATTTTTATGGGAGTTACCTGTTGACTAAGTACTTGGACATTCCGATTTGGATGTTGGAATTTTGATATTTCTAACATTACTAGTACTTCAAGTTGTTGTTCTTTTTTTTTCTCGTGCAGTAGTTTGGTACTTTTATTTATATCGAAGCTGATTCTTGTGCTTAAGCGTATAATGAGTTAATTGATATACTTCATTGTCATTTAGAATATCAATGATATCTTTATTATTTTTAAGGGAGTTCTTTAAGTTGTGGTCAATTTAAAAACAATTGCTTAATTATAGTAAGACTTTTGGCATTCTCAACGCAGAAAACCTTATCCAGAAGTTATGGGATATTAATATTATGGGATAAGAGGAAATCAACTCTTGCTTGCGATGTCTTACACAGCGGATGGGAAGCAGATGTGGAGTGAAAGGGTGAGAGGTGCCACAACATAACATACAATGATATTGCTCAATATTGAGGCCTTTGCTCATCGTAATCTACATAAATACTTGGACGCGGATGATACATCCATCATCATCAAAGACAACAACTAGTTAAGCCTTGAGACGTGATCAAAAGAAGCTGTTGAATAAGCACAGATCAACAATAACAAGCTCAAACTACTAAATCGGAGGAACCACATGTCTTAACATTTTTGGCGTTATATATAAATAATTAACATGGAATAAACACATGCAGCATCTATGCGATACGACGGCTGAAGCAGATTTCAACTCATCATGTTGCCAGATTGGCTCATTTCTCTGTTTTCCACTCCGGGGCATCATGTTTTAAGGCCAGTCATCGGCCTTAAAACATCGGCCATCAATTTAGGCAGAGCTGTAGAGAACAATTTCGACCAGACTGTATACTTACGGTACCCTATATCTACATCACTGTCTTGATGCAGGCATACAATAATGAGACCAAATTTAAAATAAATGGTTGTGAGCATGCTTACAACACCAGAAACTATCGACAGCAACCGAACACCATATCATCGTAATGCCTCCACACAAAAAATTGTCGACCACTGGAGCCCCAAGCTTTTTAACAAGTTTCCGCCAGACATAGCAAAATTAAGAAAATAATCGCTTCGAATTTTTAACTATTATCAAAAGGATTCAAAAGGTTTTACCCCTCACTTGCCTTCAAAGTGTATAAGAAAGAAACAACTCCATAGAAAAAATTGGAAATAGCTTTGTTTGACGCGTAATTTAATTCGTTATGATGTGTAGTAATTTCCTTTTTTGTCACACACTCGTGTAGTAATTATAGCAGATATAATGAAAAAATGTACCCGATTTAGGTCGATCTGAGGAGCCGGGCTTTACGATTCTTTTTCTCTAAAATTGTTTGGCAAAATAATTTCAAATTTATACTGGTGGTAACCTGATGTGTTCTTAATGAAGGGCATATAATACATATAAAAATATATATTTTCTGATAATATATATTCTCGTATATATTCTCATATTTTATTTTTTGAATATTTCATATAGTTTCGCGGGAAATCGCGGTTTAATAGGTTGCGATTATTTCAAAACCGACCAAGCAAATTTCAACGCGGTTATAATCAAAACATGTCAAATAAGTTTGGTTATCGGATTCCGATATTAGATTTTCAAAATTATGTGTCCCTAATTTGTTATGAGCGATTTATCATAATTTCTGTTTCTGTTTAATTTATAATTTCATTAGCTCGATCATACCAAATTAAGAACACATAATATTGAAAATCCAATACCGGAATGCGATAGCTGAAATAATTTGATATATTTTGGTTAAAGCCGCGTTGAAATCCGCCCGTTCGTCTTTGAAATAATCGCAACTTATTATATGTATAATCCAGGTTCATCGTGAAATAGTATAAAAGACTTTGAATAAGCCAGGATGAAAAATATTTATTAAAAAATATCGGTACTGCTACATATGTTTCGAGATATATCAATAGGTAAGAATTTCTGGCAGATGCTATTTCTGGCATCTTAGCTGATATATATGTAAACTACTACGAAACAAAAATATTCGCTGATAAATACAGTTTATTTAAGAAAGATATTTTGTCTAACACCAGGTATGTTGATGACATACTTATTGTATATGAAGGTAATAAAGCTAAATTTATAGGTTTTAAGAATATCATAAATAATATATGCACTTTAAATTTCACTACCGAATTTGAGACGAACTCGAGAATTAATTTTTTGGGCCTACAGATTAGAAGAAATAACCTAGCAAACAAAATTGAGTTTGATATATTCAGAAAACCCACATATATTGATACCATAATTCCAAAAATCTCACATAGTGATAACGAACATAAACATACCTCTTTTAGATACTTTTTCAATAGACTAATTAATACCTTTGAATTATAATGATTACATAAACGAACTAAAGACAATTCTGAAGATAGGTATTAATAACGGATATAACTTAAACGATATGCGAAACATCTATTTTAATGTCTACAACAACCAGGTAAACAAAATCATTTACAATCATTTTAAGGTTAAACAAAGATACATCACACCACCGTTCCACCCCGCCTTGATAAACTTAAAAAGAAATCTAAGTAAGATAAACATTAACACTAGGCGGAGTTTTATGATCGCAAAACTGTTGGCTACAATTAAGGGATTGATGGGTGAGGCGATCAGAATTCAGAATCTGACTAAATTATTACTTGCAATATTTCGAAACTTTATTGTTTCTTCCACTGGCAATTACTGTAAACAATTATTACAAAATGTAACTGACTCAATCCTCTTTTCAAAAGACAAAATGTTTACTTACAAATATAGTCAACTTAAGTTGTGAAGGTTGAAAAAACTACAAAACATTTCCAATCCTGCACGCGAAACAGAAAGAATTGGTGGATGAGGCGCAGACGCACTTGACTTGTTAACTGGTTTTAACTTTTCTTGTGTTTTTATCTGTATACACCACGTTTTAATTCACGAATCTTCATCCATCTTAATTGTTAACATTTAAAAGAGTTCTTTGTTTGTTAATTTTGCATTATCTGTGATGCCAGATCAAGAAATGTTTTGTAGTTTTTTCAACCTTCACAACTTAAGTTGACTATATTTGTAAGTAAACATTTTGTTTTTTGAAAAGAGGATTGAGTCAGTTACATTTTGTAATAATTGTTTACAGTAATTGCCAGTGGAAGAAACAATAAAGTTTCGAAATATTGCAAGTAATAATTTAGTCTGATTCTGAATTCTGATCGCCTCACCCATCAATCCCTTAATTGTAATAAACATTAACTTGGCCTTTTCTTCTAATAATAAATTAGTTAGCATGTTGGTAAACAAATATCATAAATTTGATAAACTTGAGTTAACTGGCCTCTATAAAATCCTTAAGATCTAAGAATTTATTATTATTTTTTATTACATAAGAAAGATGAAGAAGACCTAATTCTCAACGACAGCACAGAATTTAATAATAATAGATTTTTTAAGAGATTCATGACAAAAAAGTAATACAAAAAACCCCACATTTACTTATAATTTAAATATTGAAGTTTGATATTTATTAATAGACCTGCGCACACAATTCTGATTTCCATTTTACATTTCATAAATAACCTGTTCCATTGCCATTTCGCTTCCTCACTTGGATTTTATAACTTTGAATTGTATTTTTGTTGATAAAAAATTTTAAATTGTTGGTTTTTTGATTGTTTTTCACCTTTTATAAAGAAATTTGAAGTACGTTTTAATTATTTACGTTTTATTAAATTAAATATTTTTTTAAAAGATTTATAATTTGTTCCTTTTGATTGTTTTAGTTGTTTGATTTTTTGGCTTTCAAGAATAAAATTTTTAAGATTAATTTTCTCGAGATTCCCAACATATAATATTTGATATCTGTACTTCTTATAGTAACTTGACTGTAATTAATTATAAAAAAATATTTTATAGATACATCTAATCATATACTACTAATCATATATTTTTACCTTTTAATTTAATCATATACTTTTTTACGTTTTAAGTGTCTGAAAATGAGATTGATATATCTCGAAACAATATATCAAACTCAATTTTGTTTGTTAGGTTATTTCTTCTAATCTATAGGCCCAAAAAATTAATTCTCGAGTTCGTCTCAAATTCGGTAGTGAAACTTAAAGTGCATATATTATTTATGATATTCTTAAAACCTATAAATTTAGCTTTATTACCTTCATATACAATAAGTATGTCATCAACATACCTGGAGTTAGACAAAATACCTTTGTTAAATAAATTGTATTTATCAGCGAATATTTTTGTTTCGTAGTAGTTTACATATATATCAGCCAAGATGCCAGAAATAGCATCTGCCAGAAATTCTTATCTATTGATATATCTCGAAACATATATAGCAGCACCGATATCTTTTAATAAATATTTTTCAGCGTGCCTTATTCAAAGTCTTTTATACTATAATTTAAGTTCAGAAAATAAAACATAAATGCCTTCTCAATTGTTTCTTATAAAATTGATTCAGACAATTTTTTCATTTCGTCATTTATTTTTTAAAAAGACATGAGTTTTTAGAATCTGTTGAAAAAGTTGAGAGTTTACGAAGTTTTAAGTATAATAAATAAGAAAAATATCATTGAATAGTTCCATAAATTACAAAGTCATCTTAAACGCTTTCTCATTATAACATTGCACAAAAATTTAAAAATTTCATGTTTTATGACAAACCATATAGAAAATTGAACTAAAATTAGAACTAACATTAGAACTAATACTAGGTCTAAAACAAAAAGCTTATGGGTTTATGTACGACTTTTCAAAAAATATTTGGTAACTGGTTCGAAGTGTCAATCAGTTACTTAATTTTGAAGATTCTGTGTATACACCAAACAATTTCAGTTGTTAAAATTATGCCAAGACTTACAAAAGAGCTTTCAAAACAACCTTTTTGTGATAATATAAAATTCATTTCTTGTGCCAATCCATTATAACAAGATTTTCCAATACTTTTAATTTGCTAGCATTACGTGATACATGTATGTATAGATGAAGTAGCGGGTGTCCCGGTCAATATCGACCGATGATTTTGAGATAGATTGATTTGTAGGCGCGTAAACCGCAACCGGAACAAGCACCAAGCTGTGGCGTTAATATGCTGTTGTGCGAAGTGAGCCGTGAAAATTTCCGGACGCCGCCAAACGCACGCCATGGCACAGACCGATAACAATAATTTTGTTTCGTGGTGTACTCCCAAACCGCGTCGTTATGACGATGTCAAACGTCCGTACATCCGGTAGCATCGATGAACACGTATCTATGGATTTTTGCGTTAATAGTATTTGTTTTAACGAAATTTTTCATAGAGCTATGAGTACAAACTAACTTCCTGAATAATGCATTGCCATAAATGATCCGGCGAATCTATTCTGATTGCACGAAAAAGCTTTATGCAAAATTAGATGTACTGCAGGATTTTGTGAGTGGAAATTTTTTAAATTGTAGAGCGAAAGCTGGTTGGTATTATTCGGGAAGCTGGATCGTGAATTAACTCCAAATAAAACCAACCATTTCGGTCGAACGCGCGCGCTTTTATTATCTACTAATGTTCCCTGAGAGCTTTACCTCCAATTCTCGGTCCTTTTTATTTTTGTTTCGTAGTCGCTTCCCGTTATGCTTAAACTCCCGGAAATTGGAAGCGACCCTCCTCTCCAACCCAACGGTTTTTCCTCCCTGACAACAATTGAATAACGTAACTGTGGAAATAGGAACGTAGCTCCCGGTGGTGATCAAAGCTCTCTCTAGCAAAAGGGACCTTGTTCGTCTTCCGTATTGTCGAAGCAAGTTTGGATACGCTCAGCACCAGCACAAGCAGCATCAGCGGGGGCCAAAGCTCACAACAACTTTAATTAATTTAAGTGCATTATTAGAGGGGATTGTGCCGGTGCACGTTTGCTTTGAATTAGGATACGAGTTTTAAGCTCTCTCGAAGTTAACTAGGACGACCTACTCTTCCAAAAGATGGCGTGCCCGCTTCGTTTCGACCTCTACACGTTTTGCACTGATTTTCACAGACGTTTGTGTGGCGAACCTAAAGCTGCTTTAATTTAACATTAAACGCAATAAATTTCAGGCCGGATCGTAAATTGCAGTTTCTGGAAAATGTCTTTACAAATTTATTTAAAGACATCTTAAATCTTTAATATCCTTTAATATTAGTAAAACACGAGATTACCACTTCGGTTCCGGCGAGTTTCGAATAGCTGAGGGTTACATTTTGTGTTCAGTTGCGCAACACCTCCTTCTAATGTTAAAGGCACCCCGGTATTATGTGTCGGTACAGAAACATCTGCGTTCCTGTTATGGGTGGATGCCTTCGCCCCCTGTAAACTGCAGATATTTACTTAAATTATAACCGTAGGCTGCGAGAGAGCTCCGGTGTTCGCTACGTTAGAGTCTGCTGTGGAAGGGGTGCAAGGAAATACCTTGTTGAAGTTAATTGGAGGAAGCTTTGAGATTGCATCCCCGAGAATTTTGCGGAAACTAATTCCACTCTTAGGATTTTCTCGATTTTGTTTACAAAAACTTATGTGTGCCACTTTGAAATTATACAGCAGATATATCGGTTTAATTTGTATTTATATTCTTGTTTGTAACATTTTTACACAATTTCTTTCAAAGTTTTGTACTGTAATTTAAATTACAACGGTAGTAAATTAAATAACCTATTGTAATGAAACCATCTAATAGGTCGGTTGCGCCACTTTATCCTTTAGTTCTCTACAAAGCAACCCTTTAACACAGGTTCAGTGTACACAATCGATTGAACAATACATGCCAATCTACCTATGTGTTTGAGAACAGAAGGTATTTATACGATTACCTTTCGATACTGTTGGAACACGATTACAGCACCATTTCAGTAGATTGCAATCAAATATCCTGAAATAAAGTTAATTAAAAACTAACTTAATTGCTTCCTTTAAATATCTTTGAATATTGCAAATATTGTCTAAAGTCGTGAATAATTATACGAAAACTTTCATAATAAAAGTAATCACTTGAGATACTTACCAACTACAATCGTGACAAATCCTGTATCATTTACATTCGGCATTGTTCTATACAAGTTATTTAAATCAATTTTGTCGATCCAAAAAGTTTTTGTCAAATAAAAGTTAAAAATACCACAATTTTTATTGAAAAGAAAAACGTTGAAGTCTCAAATAACAAAATCCTGCAAAACATACTTTTGTGTTGTTTTTGGTTTACATTATAGGAGTAATATTGGTTTTCACGTAAAATGAGATAGAATTATACGGGAGAATCATAAAATTGACATATGTCTTTTATTGCAAGTCTTTGTAGTAACTAGAGTTGTTAATTACCCGGATATGTATTTTCAAAGGAAAATTCCCAGAGTATATATCAAAGGTTATTTACACAAGATGGATATTTCGAGGAATTGATAAAATTTCAAACCAGTACTAAGGAAAAGACTATTGAAAAAGTAACCTATTTTAATTCAAAAATATAAAAACCCATAAAAATAAAAGAATACGTTCTAAATAATATGTAAAGATTTAATGGCAAGAAGTTGATTTAATTTCAATTTAAGTCATTTAAGTCATTAATTCGTCTGACAGCATGGGCGCCAATTTTTTAAAATATTTTTGAAAAACGGTGGGTGCTGAAAAAGACGGCTCTCCAAAAGAAAGTCTGATAAAACGTTTACAGCAGATGCTGGGAGTGAATTAGGAAGGAAACGCAATCAATCAGTCAATAGCACGTTAAATTTAAAAAATAATTGAAAGTGGTGACTTCAATCCAGATAATTCCATTAAAAATGTTGTATATTTGAATTTTGTATGTAATTTTAGTACCAACGTATCTAGAGCATATGGTTCGTTTAGAATAAAAGTGCCTTCTACCATTATAGTTTAGAGTTATACAAGCAGTATCTAATTTTTAATTAGCAGCTTTCAAACTTCTTATATGAAGTTTTTGTACTTTGCTAACAGTGTCTGGTATATTGGAAGCAAAATCAACTTTTATTGACAAATTCTTGCCCCTTGCTAAATAAAAATGTCTTCGGTTAGCAGTATTTAGTCTTTAATTTACACTTTTTGGACTACTTACGTCAAGATTTTGCATTTGGTTCAATAATATTTAATATTTTCAAAGGAAATTCAAATGGTTTGTTAAAAGTACCTTGGCTTTGCGATAAAAATGTTTACTGTGAGCCGATTTACATTTAGAAGCAGTTTAGTTTTCTGGAAGTAGTGTTAAGTCTTCTAGAAGCAATACCAAGTCTCCTGCTAGTAGTAGTAAGTCTTCTAAAATTTCAAGCTCTTTGGAAGTAGTATCAAGTCCTATACCAAGACTTGTAGAAATAATATCAAGTATTCTGGAAGCAGTACTAAGTATTCTAAAAGTATTTCAAGTCTACTGGAAGCATTTCAAGTCTTTTGGAAGCAATATCCAGTTATCTAGTAGAAGTTGGAGCCTTCTCGAAGGATTGTAAATCTTTTGGCAGCATATCAAGTCTTCCAAAGGCAGTGTCAAGAATTATGGAAGCAGTATCAAGTTCAAGACGTATTTCAAGTCTTCTGGAAGCAGTAGCAAGTTTTCTAAACGAATTTCAAGTCTACTGTAAGTATTTCAAGTCTATTGGAAGTAGAATCAAGTATTAAGTCGTACGTTGTCACCACAAAAGTGTTGTCGAAAATATATTAAATTACAGCTGAACTGTTTTTCATTTATATGAAAATGCTTTCCATAGGCATTGGAAAACGAATGTGAGTTGCCATTTTATTAACTATTCCGGATTCCTTTAATTGCAATATTTGCATATTACATAGTCAAATATACAAGTCAATATTACAAGACAAGAAATTTAAGACATCCTAGTTGCCGTGCATCCAAGTGCGCACTATTAAAGTACCCACTATTTGGGTATTTACTCTAGGCCGGGATTTTTAATTCTTAACATCCAGCAGTAGTCAGCCATTATGTTAACGTTCCAGTGTTCTTGATGTCTGCGTTCTATTCCTTGTATGTTTTTTTGGATCCGTTGTTCTTGTTCCTCGCTGACTGATCCAAGATTTTCCAAAAAATAATCTAGAATGTAGTAAGTGAACTTTAACACTCATGTTACAGCCCAGCAGTTTAGAGTTATTTTACAGATTGGCAACAATATTCTTTTAGTTTGGGTGTTTTTTATTTCAAAGGAGGCCATTCTTCCCTTTCCTGGTCTTAGTTTCCAGAAAACTGCTCACGGAGGTATCTGAAATACCTTTTTTCTATAGACAATGCTTTGACGAATCGGTTTGTCAAGTTTTTCTTACTATCTATTTTTTGACATAGTTTTTGAAGAGTTTTGGCTCATTGTAAGTGGGCTTGTAGTACCATCATACCATCATTGTATGATGGTATCTAGTCCTACATGATGAAATGATGATTATCACTTAATAGTTTCTGTTGTTAACAATGGACGCTTTGTACTGACCGTTTTGATTAAATAACTATTAAAATGTGTCCTGACGTGAACTGTTGAAGCAGTTACTTCTTAGATCTTCAAAATCTTTTACACTGCGGCTTCACCAAAGTCCAGGGTAACTGGACGATAAAATCTCTAGAATTTAATTTTATTATTATTCATGTTAATCCAAAAACAAAATTAAAAATCGATTCATGTACTTTATTGACCGATGCATTAACTTAATGTCAACCTGAAACTAGTTACAACAAGGTGATACTTCTGTTTTTGGTCAAGTAAGCTTGGTCAATTAAGTAAATGACAGGACAAATTTTAATAGTTATTTAATTAAAATGCTCAGCTCGACATACTCGTATGTTAACGAAAAATTTTAATGCAGAGTAGTGCCAGTGACGTTGAGATATTGGTTTATGACAGTAAAGATGAACTTTTAAGTTTTTTGGGCTGATATAAACGTATATCGTTAACCCTTGAGATTATTGCTTTACTAAAGTTTATGGGAAATTAGTCAACTTTTTTATGAGAATGACAAGTTTTACAAACGACTGTTTCAGTTTCAAAGAAATCTAGTGCTTAAAAAGAAAGATGTCCAGAAATTAGCCAAATCAATACAAATCAAATCGATCGGACTGTGTTCACAAATATTTTTTATTAATAGATTGTTTTGACAATATAGTTATTTATTTCTTTAAGTAATTTTAGGTAGTTCTTACATCTTCATTTAAGATGGCTGAAAATCATTGAAAAGATTCTGTATGTTTTTCTTTATCCTTAAAAAGTACAAGAATCAATGTAGTTAATCCCACGCTCAGTACATTCCATTATATGAAAAATATAGGAGGAAGTTTCAGTTATTCAGTTCTGTGGAAGACCTAGTTTCACGGGGTAACTGGACCTTCCAGCTCAATCTTCTTAATAATTTTTTTTTTGGCAAAAGTTAACCGTTGAATTGAGATCTGTTAAAGTAAAGATACTTGAACTCATATATAGCATAAGTTATTTAATTGAACAGTAAGTTACCAGTAAGTTGCCCCACCTCACCTTACAGATAACTTTTGATGTTATTGTAAATTTATTAAATGTTTGTTGAAATTTTGGTAACTAGTTCTTTATATTAGTAATGTAACAATAGTTCACCGTCCTCCAATTTGAATACAGCCGGATCCGACATAGTCACGTCTTTCGTGAAATCCCCTACCTCGTCGTCGTTGGTGGAAAGATTTTTCGCACGGTAACGTAAATAGCTTTTCATTGTGCGGCATCGTCGCATCGTCCTAAAGTCGATTTCAATTTGCCCGATTCGCGACAGCATCCCCAGGAAAAATACGAATTGCCTGACGCTCGGGGCGTAATCTCGCTCCGCGTGCCTTCTTGGCTCGTTAGCGACCGACGACGTTGCCGTTTCGTGCCAACGCGTCTACTTCCTGTATCTTTCGTCTTTCCAGACACATATCGTCACCCTTCCAACACCTCCCTCGTCGTCCTCATCCAGTCTTCCGAATCCTTATCCGTTGCGTCGTAGAGGAAATCTCGTTTCCAATTTAATCCCTCTTTTATAAACTTGTCTTCTTGAACTTTAACTGAACGACTTTGAAAAATATGTTACTCCACAATAGAACCACTAAAATCCAATTCACAACCGCATTATTGAAAATTACTATTTCGTTATTCGTTTTAAAATCGGCGACTTCGTTGTTGTGCCCTACGTGTTTTCATTTTATTTTGTAATTCCATGGGGAAAGCCCGATTTGCATGGAAATAATTTTTCCCTGAAACCTCAACTCGTTTTATTGACTATTATTCAAACCAACGGTTACAGTTGTATTGGAAATTACCGCTGGGATTAAAGCCTAATTACGTTTAAATAAACATGACGATACCCTACCACCAGCAATTAGTTTATAGTTCAAGTACAGACGGTGACTCCTAAGAGACGTGGTTCCCGATACCTTAACGGTCTTCGTGACCAGTTTCGCGGGGCCATTTTACCCTCTTATCTCAACTAGTAAAATTTTAACGTGCCATTAGGGACTTGAACCCGGAGTTTATAGATTTTAATCAAGCGTTAATCTCAAGACCTAACAGAGGCATGCGACATAGTAGCTGTAATGGAAAGTCATGTCGTGAAATGTTGAAATGGTGTATAATACGCAGATGTAACCATCTTCAAGAAGTAATAACTCTGTTTTAACAAGTATTATGACAGGAAATTTATTATTTATATTGCAATGAGAACTGACATTGTTTAAAGACTAATTTAAAGCAGGATAAGAGGACATCGTATAAATGTCGTGGTATAATTAATCGTCAGAGACCGGATTTATATGTATTTGCGTGTTTTACATATAACTTCATATTTTACATTTTTATCACATATAAACTTACAATTAGTTATCCATATGCTTGGATACAATCGCACGTAACTTCATAACAAATCTAAGTGCTAACAGGGTCATAGCCCTACTGCGCCAACTCCTAGGGGGCGGGTGCCGGTTTTTGCAATGAAATGCATGGCGTCCCCATGATACATGTACCGAGTGTCCCTTTTGAGGTGCAGACCTTTGTTTTGGCATTGAATTTAGTATGAAAAGGGACGCACTGGTTTCGTTTGTCCAATCTAGCCCGAATGTAGGACGCCGAATATCTTAGGATAGCTCTGGTTCAAATATAAATGGTTGAGTTGGATAGGGTTTAGCTGTACATCTGAAGATATTTCTTTAATGAAGGCCCTTACAATAAATAGCTTCAGAAATAGACTACTACATATTTGATACGAGATTTGGGTTTAGCCATGCGTTTTCAAGCCAAATAATTCCACTTCTAGGTCTAGTGTTAGCTCTAGTTTTATATCATTAGTTTTAATTCTAATTCTAGTACAAGAAATATTCGAGTTTAGCCGTACATCTCTCAAGATGGATAAACCCGGTTCTTATGTTCTTACGTAAGACGTTCTTAGGTTATACCATAATTCTAGATCATCTCAATTTTAATCGTAGTACCTAAAAATGTGGTTCTTTATTTGACAAAAGTGTACAAATCATTCATAAGAAATTAAACGAATTTAATCATTAAACGAAACGGTCTCATTTTGAGTTTTTAGCTATTAGCAAGCACTGGCTAATGATGATCTGGCAAGATTTAGAGGCATCGGTAAATGAACTTAACCTCTTTTTTTGCCCACACTAATCATATCCACGGGGATGTCCTACTTCTTGCCCGCACTGATCTTGTGTGTAGACATATGAACTGGGTCAATGAACTGGCCATAGAAATTCATTGTGAGATGACTGGTTTATCATGCAAGACTCACAGTATTGTAGTTGTATGTGTGTATAAGTTTCCACCGGGAAATTTTAATGTGATTTACTTAACAATATCTGAAGAACTTGAGAGATTATCGAAATATAAGCGATAATAAATGATAGTTACTCAGACCGTTATTATTAAATTTTATAAAATGAATACGGACTCTCAAGAAATATATAAACGTTTTAGCGGTTATGGTTATGCTAAAATAATAAATACTACCACTAGATTGAACAGTTACTTACCATGCACAATGTATTATGCTGCCAATTGAGTGTGTTCATAACTCAGGCTGGAATTAGAAGTTTTTCAATAAATTTAGTGGCATTAGCTAGGATTTTTTGATGATTATTTAGAAATGAATGCCAAGTTCGAACTTTTTCATTTTAAATTTGTAGAGTGCTTTACTATGAGCTATTCTGAACGCCAATGACAATCGAGAAATAGAGATAATGGTATTATGTTGTTTAATGACTTTAAGAAAAATGAGAAAAAACCTTCAATTTGTTTGCAATTTATATAAGAAGTACAAGGCAGGAAATTTGCTAACCCTGAAAAATCAAATTCACTCTCAATACAGGACAACTTTAGGGACACAAACTGCTTCCAGTATATAAACCCGTCAGCCAATAGAATGAAGGCTGGCTGGAATTTAATTAATGGAAATATAGGTCATCGAAAGATATCTTCAGCTACCTTTGATCCTGATACATTAAATGTGTACTTGGATTATTTACTTGAGTCTCTTCCAACTGTATCATTTCAGCTTTAAACATGTGTAATATGCCTGTGTTCACGAGAAAATGTTTCAGGCTGGATGAGGTTTCTCAAACTGCATTGTTACTGCATTGTAACTGTGGTTAACTTCCTGAATTCATGTTACAGACTTTTGAAAACGGTGAATATTGTGTTGCTGTATTTATAGATCTATCGCGGGCTTTTGGCTGCGTAAAACATAAAATTCTTTTAGAAAAACTTAAAACTGTTTATAACTTTGATAATAATACTTTAAATATTATTAGGCCACATCTGGAGGGAAGGAGTCACCACGTAAACTGGGGTTGACTTCACTACAGTGGTCGATTCTTGGGTTTCTGCTGTTTCTATTATTTATAAATAACCATCCCTATTATGTTGGGAATAATATTGAATGATTTCTTTATGCTGATGATGCTACCCTGTTGATTCGTTGTCCATGCATTGATGATTTACACCATACATCAGAGTACGTGATGAGTGATTGAGTTCGTGTTTGTGGCAAATGCAGCTTATCTTAATAACTCTAAAATGGTACATACGATACTTGGTCATAGCGGCAAATTTTTTTTGGCACAATTGTTACCGCTCGAAAATTAAATTTTGACGACATACAAACTGAAACGTGTGATTGATGAGTTTTACGAAAGATAAGGCTGTCTATGCTGAGGAATAGCGCAGCAGTTCTTTAGACAAATAGCAGCCCTTCATCCTATTCCATCGATTAGCGGTTCAGGTGGATAGGTCGCACATTGGGCAGCTCTGCTGGCAAGCCTATGATTGTGTTTATTACATGAACAAGTCGTGTGTCCTTTTCTCCATTGTTTTGCGGCCTTCTTCAATGTCAGGTGACAATTCATAACAAGTCCTAAATTGATTTGCCAAAATAGATTCTCTACTGTTAGTATAAATTGTGAAAGTCTTACCTTCCAAGTTTGATTCTGCCTTTAATGAGCCCTTAATGATTGCCTGTATGACAGTGGTTTATCTAATTTATTAGCTGAACCATCAGTATAGAATTGTTGACTTCCATGACGTTTTTTAAAGCTATGTAACCAACCGGACAACGCATAAAAATTTCCTTCTAATCCTAACAAATCAAAGAAGACTTTAGTAACAATGATAGGGCTGGACACAGGGAACCCCCACTTCGCTCTTGAGCTAGACGCACTAGTGTAGAATCAAGTTCGCTGTAAGTGGATTTCTTCAATGTTTTTCGTTTATTTCTTATTTTAACACATTTCGCACAGTTGTTTGTTTTTGCAATCATTAACATAACCTTCTTTCGTTATCCTGTCATTAGTTCAAGAACAATCTAGTAAACTGCGGACCTTTCACTCGCGCATAAACGGGGATCTACTGTATGCAGGGTGTTCTTAAATTGATGCGAAAGATTTCAAGGGGTGATTTTTCAGCAAAAGTCCTGGGGATCCTATAACTTTTTGTTCAAAACCCCTTTTCCTCCAAGTCATAGCCTACTAATTGTCTTTTTATGGACAAGCTATCGATATTCAGAGTAAATGTGAAGAAACAAAAGACAAAAAAGTTGTGTTTGAAACTCTTTATTTAATAAATCACGTTTTCAACACCCTATATAATACATATATTTTTTTCTGTCTTTGTTGTTGTTTTTCTTTTGTTTATCTGTGTATTGTATTTCTCTTAAAACACAATAAATGTGTTGTATATTTGAATTGAAACAAAACTAGAACTAACACTAGTCCTACAAGTGGAATCATTAAGTTTAGCCGTGCGTCTTCAGACAAAAGATTTGTGATTGCCAAAATCCTACAAAAATTTGAAACATATTATTTGTTATAATACAATATCAAAAGAAACATATTTCTAATGCATTTTTTTTTGTTTTGACCGCATAACATTTTCTATATTTTCGGAATATTATTGTATATTTACGACCAATTTTACACGCATATCGAAAGCTGATGTTGCTTATTTTAATCGCATATAAATCCTGTCCTTATTATTCATTCACATGGCTTTCTTTTCCGAGCTAAATCTACTTAATGAATGTACTTCTCGATACTTGCAGGAAAGTGTATTATGATCTTCCGCAATCAAAGGATGGTTTGAAAAGGTTTTTTGGAAGTTCATAATTTCATTAAGTTCTTGGAGAATCTGTGGAGTTCCTTACGGCAAAATACCAATTCAATTTCTGGCCCAAATTGCTCCGCTCTGACATCCGCAGGTGGGGAGTCGTTGCTCGGTTCTTAAGTTGAGGGGAAATACGCATGAAGTTCTAAAGTCGGTTGTTTTCCTCCCATTCTGCTGGAAGCTTCCTTTGTTTGTCGAGAGCGTGGAATAATTAAAACTTCGTAGACAGGTAAAGTTGCTCTCACAAAAGGCAGGAATGATCTTACTTAGGTACAAGTATTTTCTTAATTTTTTTTCAAATTTTATTTTGTATATAAAAATTAAAAGTAATCTTTGAATCTGTAAATTGAGAGTAGATGGTATATTTTTTAGTATACATGACAGGGTTGTGATTATACGGTGCTCATCCGTGCAAAAATCCTTCCCTGGACAATCCATCACTTGGAGTTACCCTTAGAAAAAAGTAGGGGAACGCGTTCCTGAAACTAGATCCGACTATGTCCATCCTGCTGAAAGATTAATGGCGGTCGAGGACGGAAAACGAGGAAGGGACACTAGGAGAACGAGCTCGCGCGTGCAGTTGTCCTGTTTCGTCCACTTATGTTCTTCGGAACGGACTGGGTGCCAGCGGAATTTATACACCCTTCCTATATACTGAGAGAACACTTCCGGTTTGCCAACGCCCTTGCCTTGAATTATTAAATTCCCTTAAACTAAAACGACATCTTCAACACAAACAGAGGCGTGAACAAAACAGTTACTTTAATTTTCTCATAGGAAAAGGAAAATTTAGGAATTTTTACCTATATGTACTGGGGCAAAATTTATTGCTTGTCTCGTGCAAAATACCTGAACGAGCGTCGATATCGTCGTCACGAAAAGATAAATTTCAAGGCTTTGAAATAATTAAAAACCGTTGCCAGGGTGGTTTTGCCGTGCAGCTCGGTCGCTTGTACGATTTATGCTCAGTGTTTCAGCACTTATTGTCGAGAAACGACCGCACTGTATCTCGAATAGCAGCGGCATTAATCAGAGAGTAGAGGCGCGTCGCGTAATAACTGCTGGCGAAGTCGAATTTATGTTGCCCGTTCGTGAGTTTAATCTCCACTGGAGGCCAAACCGGTAAAGGATGGTGAACGGCGTCGGGGGTTTGTAGCCAATAAGTGTGCAACTAGCCACAAACGAGGATAAGTTTCCGGTTTTGCGGAAACTCGGCCAAACGAAATGGTAGATTAATTATAATATCAAAAAGAAAATTCCAACTTAATTTTAAAAAACAGAAACAGTCTCCATTCGAATGCACGGACTTTGAAGGTAGCGAAACCCAACACTGCAAGCTTTAGAATCCCGGAATATTAGTTCGTTATTTCCGTTGAACGCCGCGAGCGTCGCCTTCAAAGGCCGGAAGCTTTTAGCAGTAATGACGGGACCTCTTTGTGCAATTTAAAATGCAACGCGCCGACTGAAAGTTTTAATTTTATCTGGAAAAACTTGGACGCGAGACTAATTACTTTCCAGCCACCGAACCACCACTCCGTCAAAACTCCGGACAAGAACAGGAAATGGAGTAAGAAAAGAGAAACCTTTAACCCTCAAAATGTTAAACACTTTTCTACTTTAACTTCTTTTACTCTTACTTTTCAAACTTACTCTTTTCACTTTTTATATCGTAAATTATTTTATCATCCTAAGTAATTATGAAAAACAAATTCGTTCGTGCTGAGCTCCATAAATCTCGTTCCACCTCTGAATTCAACCAGAAAATCTTCTCATCCCAACAATGTTTTCATTTCACTATCTCCTTTCATTCCAAATCAGCACCACAGTCAGTGCAAAAGACACTATGCCACGTTTGATCTGGTCGCTATTCTTTGATTACAAAGGCTCTGACGTCAGATGGCGCAACCAGGTCTAACCGCATTACCGAGCCCTCTGTGATCCTGCCGGTTTCCTTTGGCCTTCACATAGAGTAGACGCGACGTTGATTACGCGAAAAGCTCCGAACTAATCCAGGCGAAAATTTCGAGTGATTTGTAAAGCTTTCGTAGAAATCTCGACGCAAATTGTTTTAATAAATTTTCAGCAATGTGAAACTTTACTCCCTGTAGACTTTTCCAACACCCTCTTCTTTTTGAGAGAGAGAAGCAACAAGCGTTAACAATACAATTCCAGGGATAAAGGTTGTAATTAAAGCGATATGGAGGACGCCTCGATGTAAATTCAATTAACGGCCAGAGCCGGTAGGTGCCGACTCGGGCGGCTAATGAGATTTTCCCGTGATTTCCGGCGGTTGGACGAAGCCGGAAGTGGATTCAAGAGCCCTTGTAATTCTTTAAAAAGATCCTAACGCGATTCCTTTTTAAAGGACCTTTTCATTTTTTTTTCTCAAACTAAACTATATCTTTCTAAAATTTTTTTAGTATATATTTTTATAAGGGTAATTGGACGTACAAATGCACAAAATTCCATAATTGATATATTAACCAAAAACAAGTAATAAAATCATTAAATCATTGATATCATCTGATACAAGAGATATATTAACTTCGATTGATCATACGGACACAATGTCAACGATTTATGTGCAGAAAATACAAGTACTTCAATTATGAAATATTTGAGCTGAATGTATGTCGTCTACCACGGGAAATATCCTATCGCAAAATCTTAATAATAACGTCATTCTCTAGGATTCTTTTCTCAAACATAATCTTCAGCTCAAATAAATTACTCTCCCTTTGACTTTGGTGTGTTCTTTCAATAAATAATCCACATCCGAATATACATACCACAAAAATTTTATAAAACAATATTCAGTAAATTCAATAACATAACACATCCTGGCATTCGAGCTTTATAAACATCATCACACGATACGATTATTTCTGCCACACATGAAAACACGTCCAATTATGGACAAGAACTTGTTTGCAATGTTAGCAAACAAAGATTTAGAAACACACTACATCACCTTTTAGCAAAATTTCGATACCAAAATTATGGTTTGGTCATATCCATAGAGATTTAGTTGGTCCTCTCACCTGTCTGTTAGGTAGTTATATGTGCTTACCATAATAAATAAATAGAGTTTTTCCTCTTAAAGACATTAGGTCTAATATTGTTGCGGAAACCTTGTTTCGGCATTATTTCAGCAGATTTGGCATTCGTAGCACAATAGCTCATGACCAAGGACGACGATTCGATTCAAAATTGTTTTTTGAATCATTGTTAGGTAATTCACACATCAACTTTTCACATTCAAAGCAACGAAAAATAGAAAAGTTGCAGTGTACTTTAATGTCGGTGATTGTTTCCCGAGGCCTACCAGAAGGAACGATGCTCTTGATTCTTTTATGTCTCAGGTCATCCTTAAAGGAGGATTTAGCTTGTTCTTCTGCAGAATTAATTTATGGTCAGCCTCTCAGACATTCCGGACAATTTTTGATAAGTAGCCAACTATCGTCAGAGACTGAAACTTTACTTTCTAGTTGACGATCCTCCTTCGCCGACCTTAAATCAGTTGTATAATACATACCCATAGATGTGTATTTGATGGAAGATGGGAGCAATTAAACTCCATAGATAAAAATACGGAGAGAGAATACGCGAGAAAAGTGTCATCAAGAGGCAGGGAACGCATGTAAATCATGCAATCATGTAAATGTTAAGTAAAGAAAAGCACTAGTTAATTAATCTCCTTAGAAATACAGAACATCTCCAAAAACAACCGTTTAGAGTAAGATGGTTCAGAACAGAGAATGGTGACATCCCCAGAATCAAACTAATGATCTGTTGCAATGATGCATTTGACTTTTTTAAGTTACAGTTTCTATGATGTTAGAGCTTCTTTTTCAAATATTGGCCTGTTGTATCCACATGAAACCCGCCATAACCTACACCACTTATTTTATGTATGACGTTAGATCGAAGATCATAAAGAAGTCGATCTTTAAGACAACAGATAAAAGAGGCTTTTTAATTCATAATCGTTTGGTTGATTATCCTAATATATCCCAATATAAGAAAGCGTTTTGAGCTCTATACTCCTTATTAACGACAGACGTGATTAATGACGAGTATTTGTGAATGGGGTGTTAGAAATAGAATAATTTTGTTTAGTAGTTTTTGTTATGTAAATGGTGGTAACAAGGAGATTTGGCGGCAAGAAATATAAAATCAGCCGTAGAAGGAATGTCGGTTAAAAATAGCGATTGCAAAAAAGTTGAAATAAAAGAACACTGGTAATTATCATCCAGTTACCATAAATAAAGTAATAATAATAATAGGTTATGGGCACAGATAAGAGTAAGGACTTTAATTGTGTTGTATGAATCGAATTGGGATAATTGGAAGTAATTGCTCTAGAAGACCAAGTACAACATCAGCGATCTCTTGGCTCTTGGTGAAGAGATGAGGTATGTGACATTGTTAGACATTGTGTCCCTGTTTACCAATATCTTCTTGCAACTGGTAATGGAAAGATTGTCAGTAGACTCGAACTTGATACAATCTCATACGGATGTTCACAAAAATTTGTTTGTTGAGGCCATCGAGTTCTTATTCATTTCATTATAGAAAATGATTTATAAACAGAAGTTTGGTATAACCATGGATAGACCTTTTAATCCCATGTTGGCCACCATAATCATGGATCGGATTGCAGACAGTTGTATCTCTCAGCTCATTTTTCGGTTACCTTTATATACAAGTATATCGATAACATTATTTGTGCTGTACCATACGACAGATTACTGTACTTGCAGCGGGAATTCAACTCTGTTTATCAGAACTTACACGTCACATCCAATTTACGATGGAAACAAAATCCAACAATAGTGTGCTCTTTCTGGACTCACTTGTCATTAGAAAAACAGATTAGCACATGGTTTCGAGTTGGCATAGGAACCCAACCCATCTTTTCAAGTCGTTGTATCAACTTCTTTTCTTGCCACCCCATTCACATCAAGGTCAACACCATCAAGGGTATGAAAAACAGGGTTATTTACATTTCTAACCATGAATTTAGAGAAAAGAATCTCAGGTTTCTAGCGGATATCTTCTGCAGTAATGGATTTCCTCACTCACTGGTCAGTAGAATTCATCTCTCGCAGGATACTTAATCACATTATGGTCCTAATCGCACTGCCTTGTCTCAACTTGATTGGTCTATGACACATGCCGCTGATGATGAGAACCCTCCAAGTTAATCAAAGTCCCCTTCAAATCTGGGTTCAGTAAAATGTGGTAAAAATGTTTAGTGATTGTTCTTTAAAGTTTCCAATGTACACCTGCAACCCGTTGAAAAGTTTTTTACTGAGTTAAAAGATGCCACTCCCTTTTTCCACCTGTCTAACGTGGTGTTTGTACTCAAATATATGGCTTGTGATAGTTGGTATATTGGTAAAACTTCTCAGTACCTCAAATCCAGAGTTGGACAGCATGCGATGGTCAGTGCCATGATGAAATCGAGGAAAACTATGTTGTTTGAGCCAACAGGTTACAAATTAACCCCACGCTGATTGACTCACGTCTGATCACTAAATAGGTTCCATATGGATCTATACAGTTAACCTTTGATGTTTTCTTCTTTTTTGATATTTGTATTATTGTTATAAAAATTGGTAATTAAATTTTTTGTATCATATACATTACATTTCCTTAATTTTAGCACATAAATAGTCATATAATAAGCATTAGATCAACACGGGAAAGGACTATCCGTTATTATAACGAAAAGTCCGTGATTGATACATCGTCCAGATAACTGGGGAAATACCCAAGTTATAACCGAATAGCAATATAATATTTACTTTCGAAATGTATATGGTTGATGTGATCCATATTGAAACCATTTTTTGTTATATGGGGGTGTTTCGAATCGGAAATAATTTTATTGGGCACCACAACAATTTTGGAGACATTGTGCTTCAAGAGGTTGGAAGGGTCGAAAGGCGCTGAAACTCCCGTAATATCGGCAAAATGGAATTTATTGTGAGGACGTGGTCGCGATAGCAAGGCGCCGACCTGTAACAATAAAGTAGAGGCTGTTGCGGGTGGCACCTGAAATACTGAAATGCATGTGGTGCCTCGCAAAGAATACCGACCGTCGCGTCGTTGTAGTCGGAGAGAAATGCTGAAAGAACCCCGTTTTTATTTTGGAAGTTGTTGCGGAAGGACGAAATGGAATTCTATATTCAACCAACCGAGGGCAAACGACGAAGAATGGACGGAGACCCAAAGAGCAAAAAGCAACTTGTTCTTTGCCGACTTATTTATACTCCACATACTCTACTCTGAAAATGATTACGAATGGACGATTGCGAGATGCGCGCATCCATTTCTTGAATGCAATGGCGGAGGCGCCGGGAACTACTAGGAATTGAGAAAAACTTTATGTACCAAGACGAAGAAATGACGGCAATCTATTTTAAGGTTGTCTGTACAGCTTCCGGATGTCAAATTTATTTCAGGTGCGCGCTACTTCGGACGCGTTGTCTCCCGTTGTAAAATGGGGTCGCTCGCAATCAAACTTTGTACCGGGGGTTGCCCTTTTGAATAAAAGATTGCCGCCTGGTAAAGTAATTTTATTCTTCCTTAATTTGAATTTCAACACACTTATTAAATGGAAATTTCATGAAGCGATATATTTTTACAAGTAATTAGTATTTAACATAAAATTATATTAATATATTTTTTTTGTTTCAGTTCCCCCAGAATCTGTACAAATAAACGACGACATTGGCCCAATAAAAAACGACATGACATCATCGTACGCTGAAGGTGCTAGCATGACATTGACGTGCTCGGCGTATGGTGGAACTCCATTGGCACGGATAACTTGGAAACGTGATGGGGTAGCTGAAACGAACGAAACGCAATATTTCCCCGATAAGCGAAAGTCCCAAAGTATTCTGAAAATCGACAAACTCTCACGGGGCCATCTCTTGGCTACGTATAGTTGCGAAGTGAGCAACAGTGTTCAACCGCCTCCTCTCGTCGTCAGAGTGGTCATAGACATGTACTTGAGACCCTTAGAGGTTCGCCTGGTGGGTCAAAACCAGCCCTTGAGGGCCGGTAGGAGAACGGATATCGTCTGCAGGTGTAAAGGATCCAGACCTGCGGCTATCATCACGTGGTGGAAGGTAAGCGTCTTTCTCTCTCGTACCTTCGTTAAGGTTTTCAACCCCATTAAAGTCGTTCTGCAAAAGGTACTATAAAAAACTTTTTAGGTAGAGGTAAAATTAGGAGCCAATTCCTGGGAGGACTACCCCCAGGTTCCGCGTAATTGGGAGGATTCATATCGCAATTCAATTTAAATTTGGCTCAGGCCTGACAAAGTCCTCCATACGCGCGCGAAACTTCTCCGTCAGCGAATCCGGCTTTATTAGATTTCAACCCTCCAACTTAGTCGATGGTGGGTCGCCGCCACCGTTTCCTTTTACATAAATTCGTCTCTGTTCTATTATTGGAGCTCTCTGGACGAGGTGTTCCAGTTTAATGCTTTATGGAACGACTCTTTAAAATGACGAAATTTTCTTCCCGCTTCTTTGAGAAATTGAAACCAAGATTTTTATTGCATTATCTCCATTTCAAACCGAAATACATTATTCTGAATAGAGATAGACTACCAAAATTCCTATAAATCGGTGATATTATCGATTATTAAATAACTCTGATTATGGTAAGATAGTATAAAGAACTTAAGTGACTTAGTACTTAAGTGAAACATTCTTCACAAAATAGTGAATTTCGTTCATTTTTGCGAACAATTTCTTTTTCATAAGAATATTGTAAATTGAAGTTAATTATAACCTGTTCTCAATATTCCGATGGATTAATTTCATTGTTACTCTTTTTCAAAGAGAGGGGTAAAAACTTTCGTAATCCGATAATAATTATCTGATACTGTAACTGACTGTGTTTTAAAGTTCAGCATTCTTTGTGTTATTCCGTTATTGAATACAAACGTTATACACCAGCAACGTTAACTCAAATCTACGTTACACAATTGATAATAAAATATTGAAACGAGGAAACTGATGATTACCGTTTTTCCTAAATAAGGGTTTCAAATGGAAACAAGACAGAACACACAGAACAAGATACGTACACAAAGAGAAGGCTTGTAATTGCAAACTTGAGCTCGGTTGTTAGTGGAAAATTACAACAAGAACATCAAAGGAGTAAAAGTACGACACAAAGCCATTTAGTTATTATTCTATGTCGTTTTATGTTATTCATCATTTTGTAAAAATCTTTCCAGTTTGGTCGGTTGAAAATGGAATTTATAAATATAACAAAAAGTTAGGTTCAAGTTTGAATGATGGAAATTATAATAACGAGCTTATATCGAGCAACCTTACCAAGAACTTTAATCGAGGAGAATTATTTTTTCTGACGCTTTTTTAGCCTCGTTTAAACACAACAATAGCCATTTTATTATTTTCCTTTGATAACAATATTATTTATTATATTACTTTTTATAATAATAAATAATAAGTTTTATGCTAACACTGTCATTATGTCGATTTATTATGTTGATAGCATTATTATTATCAAGTTTCTCAAACATTTTTGAAAAATCAAAAAATATTTAATTCTTAAGATATTTATGATGAAATTTTATATTTTTAACAAACAAAGTATGCACTTTTTCGTGCATTAACCCATTCTTTAACGTCTAAATTCCTTTTTGAGATATCAATTTTTGAATTCAACCAAAATTTTTAGCATTTCATAAAATTGGCGATTGCCTTAATCATAATTTGAAAAGATCGTAAAAAATCACATTCTTAAGATATCTTGAGGAAATATTTTATTATTTATAAACATATATATATATATATATATATATATATATATATATAGGGTGTCTCACGTATCTGGTTCATTAAAACATTTTTAGGTTCCACTATTAGTAGAGGCTTAAAATTTTGGTAACATGGGTTGTGCATTCCAATCTATTAATCTAAAATATTTTCAGATGGCCACCACTTCCGGTCTACCGGAAGTAGACCTCAACTTCGTCGGGGTCTACTATTCGTTATTTTATATGGACAGCATTCCATTTAAAACAACGAAGTTGACCTCAACTTCATCGGGGTCTACTATTCGTTATTTTAAATGGATAGCATTCCATTTAAAATAACGAAGTTGAGGTCTACTTCCGGTAGACCGGAAGTGGTGGCCATTTTGAAAATATTTTAGATTAATAGATTGGAATGGACAGCCCATGTTACCAAAATTTCAAGCCTTTACGAAGAGTGAAACCTAAAAAAGTTCTAATGAACCAGTTACGTGAGACACCCTGTATATATACTTACCTCAAAATATAACTACACTTGACTATCTCAATTCGTTTTTTATTCTTGAACTAAACTCAAATTTGAAGAATTTCATAAAATTGGCGATTTCCTATATTATTTTAAATAAATTGTGAAAATTTTAACTATTAAGATATCTTGATAAAATATTTTATGCTCTATAAATGAAAATCTAAAAACACTTTAAAGGAATGTGTGTACTTTTCCGAGAATAACACAATATTAACATATTTCAATTCGTTTTCGAGATATCAAGGTTTGAATTCAATCTAAAATTGTAGCATTTCATAAAAATAACAGTTTCCTTATTCATATTTGAAAAATCTTAGAACATTGAATTCTTAAGATATCTTGATGATTCTATTTGCGATTTATAATGAAAAGTGTGCACTTTTCCAAGATGAAAACCAAGCGTGAGTGTCTCAATTCGTTTTGCATGTATCATATATTTGTAGCATTTAATAAAATTGAAAATTTCCTTTATCATATTTGAAAAATCGTACAAAATCGAATTCTTAAGATACCTTGATGCAATTCTTTGTGATTTATAAAAAAAATGTGTAGTTTTCTGAAAATAAAACCATGCATAAGTATCTTAATTCGTTTTTGAGACGTCAAGTTTTGAACTCAACCTAAATTTGTAGCATTTCATAAAATTCCCGATTTCCTTGAATATTTTGAAAAAATCGTAAATAATCGATTTTTTTAGATACCTTGATGAAATTGTGTGTGGCTTGTAAAGGAAGGTGTGTTCTTTTCCGAGAACAACCCAATATTGAAATATTTTAATTCGTTTTCGAGATATCAACATTTGAACTCAACCTAAATTTATAGCATTTAATAATAATAAAAATTTCCTTATTCATTTTTGAATAATCGTAGAGAATTGAATGCTTAAGATATCTTGTCATTTTTTATAAACTATAAAGACAGGCATCTTTGTAGAAAGCTTCATTTTTAAGATATCAAGTTTTAAGCTCTACGTAAATTTGTAGCATTTTATAAAATTAAAAATGTTCTTAATAATTTTTGAAAAATCGTAGGAAATCGAAGAGCAAAAATCGGCTTTTAGAGTCAGATGCAAAGCTTTAGGACAAGTTTAGGACGTATTAAAGAAGCTTTAATAAAATAACTTTTGTAGCATGTATAGCACTTCCTGTATCGTATATTTTTAAAAATGATCTTAAACGTTTTTTGATGATAACATTACATTTTGCAAACGTTTTAATTTACAACGAAATTTATTATCATTTTTTTTCTAGTATTTGTGAATACAATTATGCTACGACTTACAGAAACAAAATAATGTTTGTGTTCATCTCGTTTCAAGCTTCATTTATATCACGTTATCTCTGGGGATGTCATAAAATAACAATAATAATATTTTCTGCATATGCACGGAGCGTTGGCACGAACTGTTCAATTACCGTGGATGATGAAGGCGTCGCTCCTCATTCCCCATTCTCTTGGTGCATGAATTACATCAGATTTTGGAATCGATACATGCAGATATTATGTAAATATTCGTTTAAGGGTTACATTTTCATACATAAAATAAATTACATAAAATATAATCTTGTTATAGTAAACGAAATTTTATATTTGATCTTTGCCGAATAATTTGATTGGATTCGCAGAATAGCGAGTCGATACTATTAATGACTGTCGGATACTTGGAAGCGATGATATTGATACTGTTCACTCAGTTTCTCCACCGATTGCTGCTGTGGAGAATGCAGACATTAAAGGAAAAGGATAAAAAGGATAGTAATAAAAATAATTGCTTCCTTTTTTAGCAAATGCTTACGAATCTATACAAGATGCTTTCAAAAGGATGAAATTTCAGTCAAGTTCTTCTTTTTTGTACTATAAGATACACACAGTATGTACATAAGGTATAGAAGCAATTCGATATAAATTCGGGAAATGTTCCTAGAAAGAATGATCTAGTTTTATAGCAACCAATATAATATCAATATAGTAATAAAAAAACATGTATATTAAATTGTAGCTTAACGATTCGATTTATGATGTGATATAGCAGTTTTAAAATAATATCATTAAAATTTCCAGAAAAAAATTTATTATTGACTTTAAAATTATAAATTAAGAAGACGCTAAGTTTACAAAAAAAGCATATCATCTGCACTTCAAAAGAATTTTCATATGAATTATATGTTTTATTCTTATTATTTAATTAAACCTACGAACAGTCATTACACGATTCATTACAATGTTAAAGAGATGATAACAGTTTTCAGAGATTTGCTGATAACAGTTTTCTTAAAACTCTAAACCTCTAGGTTAAACAACAAAAAAGCGATTAAACAAGGTTTGGCTTATTAACGAAGAAGGTAATAAACACTGTATGTAAATTTAAAAGAAGTTGGAAAATTGTACTCTATAATTCCTGCTTATTTATACGAATTTTTATGCTACAAAGTGGTTGGATTTGAACGTGAATGATCTGGGTTGTAAAATCTGCAATGATAACCATATTGACGTAGATGTTATAAAGGCAATTTTCGTGACAAATCCCCTTCACAAACTCAAATGTTCACGACGTTGGAAACAGTAAACACCCCGAAATGTAAGAATATAACGTAATATTTTATTTGAAGGATTTAAAAAAAAGAAGCTAGTTATATAAAAATTTGTGATTTTTGAGCGATATTAACCGATTAAACCATAGTTATTAAATGTAATTTTTGAGTTAATCTAGAAAATTTTATATAATTAATAACAAATAATAAATAATCAGAGCGGCTAATTACACCTATTATAAAAATAATTACAGTTACAAGTTAGTTTTTAAAACAGTAATTATATACAATTAAAAAAAAGTACTTTGTTATTAATTACTTAAAAAAAGAACTATTAATTACTTTTAATAATAATACTAGTAGTATATTCTTCGACAATACGTATTAACTACAAGAACTATTAATACTGAATAAATTTCAAAACAAAAAAATAATACATGTTGAAAAATCATAAAGTTGCGGATTCAGTGCCATGGCCAAAAGACCATTACTGTTCTTCCACTATAACCTTAAATTGAAGACAAGCTATCAAAACAGGTCGGTAAATGCCTAAAAAGAATTTAAAGCTAAAATTCCATATTATCCCTAAATTATCGATCTTAAAGCATCAAAATTTAAACCAAATGCTATCAAATGATATAACATAAATTTAATAATCTTCCGGGATGTTCCCGAATGTTACAAACCCTGCATGTTGAAAAGGTAATCAAACAGCCTAAGTTTTATATAATCTTAACTTAAGCCATCCAAAATCCTTCAATTTATAAGTTATATGGTCTTATGGTCTTATAGATATAGTCATAGACTAGAGCACAATTATTATAAGTGGATAACACAATGCTTTCACAAACAATTGACTTAAATTTGATGTCAAAAACATTCCCAAAATAATACAAAATCTTCATAATTAGAAAACCCAAACCTATAAGTCTTGAAATATGCTGCCGATATCGAAATGTATTATCAATAATGGGACCCAAATTCCTGCCTTGTTGTAATATAGGAATCACGTTATTGTCAACACTGATTTTAACCAGTGATTGTAGTTGCTAAACGTGTATCTCACTGCCAGACAAAAGAACAGCACATTTTGCCGTATTCAAAAACACAATATTTTCACGAGCATAGACTGACATGAAGAGACAGACTATCTTTGAAGATCACAATAAATCCTATTTACAGCATTTTCATAATCATTAAATGGAAAACCATAATACAGTTGAGTGTCATCCGCATACATGTAGACATCATAATATTTAATGCAATTTTGCAGTAAGGATTTATAAATTGTAAACAGCAAAGGACCCAAAGGTGATCCCTGTGGAACACCCTTATTAACATGCAATGGATTAGAAACCGAACCACCCAACTTTACACATTGATACCGATTACTTAAGCAAGAGATAATTATGTTCAGGAAAGATTGATGACACCCAATGTAATTTTAAATCGATATAAATAGTTGATGACTAATTAAATCAAATGCCTTCGTAAAATTCCTACACAGATCTTCGATGATAGATTCACTTATAACAAAAAAAAATTACAAACATTAATACATAAAGTTAAAAATGTAAAACATTCTAAGAATTCAAGACATATGTCTTTCGACAAAAAATCTGTATTCTAACGTCCCTATTAATGACTCGATTAACATTATTAAAAGCTACCTTACTGGTAAACATAATAATTTCAACCTGGAATGTTAGCGAACACGAGAACATCTTTATATTATCGTGTTCTGCCCTAATATCTGGTATCATGGGGGATATTTATGTTAACCGTTACGAAAAATAAACGATAATATAATTATTTGAGGACAAGAACACTAAATTGGTGGCCCTAAAGAACATCCTTGACAACATAAGTAAACTATAATTTACATCAGAGATTGAAAGTGACTTTAAGATTAACCTTTTAATTTAGTTGTTTCTAGAGATAATGTTAATGTCATCCTAACACTATCGTATAATATGATGATGTCATTAGGTGTTCTTTACTATATTTCGAAACCAAATTTCTTGTTTTTCATATACCGACCGCTACAGCCAATAACATCATCATAGTTATCAATTTTTTGCGATCAAAAGTACTGTTTAATAATCACACAATTGTATGCAACATAAATAAGCTAATTTTAGATTTCTCGTTAATAGATTAATTAACATACCTCTCGATAATAATGCATAAATTAACGAAATTTTAAAAATGATCAAGATAGGTCACAATTAGGGCTTGTAATACCGGACTAACACCTTAATACCGGTATTCAGAATTGGGATGTATGAATTAGTTACTGTACTTTGTTTAGGTGCACTATGTTTATCGTTCAGTCATGAGCCAGATCTGTCATCTCATGAGTCTATATGTCTCATGTTAGAAATATGACCATGAATGATGCTTTAATATACATAAAGACTAGTAGTAGAACATCCAGTACATATTATTTTGTTTCTATTAGGAAATGATGCCAATCCATCATCGTGATGTTCATCGAGACACTTTTGCATGATTATAGGTTTTCTTATCCATAATGTTTACTTTATCTAATGATCGGACTGATTAATCCCACATGTGTCGTGCCATTGAGTTGGTTTGGGCTGAGTTGGGTTGGGTTGCGTTGTGTTGGAGAAGTTCACTACCAATTGAGCTAATGACTAGAGGGAGGGTATCCCTAGAAACATCAATGGAAGATCGAACCTCTCTAGAAAAGAAAATAGTTCAAGGTTGGAACAACCGGTGAAAAGACCAGATGCGCTGAACGGATAATACGTTCATTCGAACCATAGCTATTTTGACAAATAGAGAAGCAAATTTTTTATCAGTCAACTGTGAGAGACACGGCTTCAGAGACTATCTCTTTAAACACAACATAAACGGTGTGGATTATACCTTTTTTAAGCATGCAAGCTTGTAAGATGAAATGCAGGAAATATCTTCAAGAGCTGCACCATAACTTTATGGTGGAATGTTGGGAAAGGTGGAATACAGGAGAGATGTTTATGGGAGGTCATATTCTCGAAGAAAGGATATGAAAGAAGAAAGGCGAGAGCGTAACAGAACAGTATGCAATTATTGTGATGAATTGAAGGCATAGTGGATGACGGAGCGAAATTTAGCGGAGCAGTTGTATTATTAATTATTGGGGATAGGTAATCGACAGGGATAGCGATGTCCAGAGACAGAAGAGAAGGACGCCGATAAGATAAGGAAGATACGTAATTACAGTGGCTCCAAAATACCTTGTGACAAAAGGGAGTGTAGAAAGAAAGATGTTGGTGACGAGATTTTGTTGTAGTAACGAGTATAGAGTGTACATGTACTGAGTTAGGCTATGATTCCAAGAGGTTGCGGTTCTCAATGATTTGACGCTTTTTTAGTTATTTTTATATATGGTGTAGTAATAATGTTAATACCGAAATACCGGTATTGATTCTTTATTACATTAATAGTTTTAACTTAAATCATATACAAAATATTTTTAACAGTGTTTATAAAAGGTACCCGAACAAATTAATTTATCCTAGTTACTGTATTTACTGTAATTTACCACCAAAATCTGTAATTCACACTTCATAAAAATTTATTAAAGCACAATCTCACACCAATTTTTTTCACGGGTCTGAAACTTGGTCAAATTATTACCAATAATAAACACAAATTCCCTCATATGGAACTAAGTGGTGTATACAGACTTAAACGTCAAAACTGTCCTATAATTTTTAATTCTTAATCTTTATTGTGTTACATATAAAATACAATATGTTCACACTTAAATTACATAAAAATTATAATAGACAACATTAAGTGTTAAATATGGGTATCATCTCAATGTCCTTCATATATTCGGAGGTCCATTAGAATGCCCTCGTAACAAGTTTGTTTAATATACCCTTTAAAGTCCTTCAATGGCAACTCTCGAACCGGTAATGGCAATTTATTTAAAAAATTCACCACTAACGTGTTCACACTGGTGTTTTGTCAATCGGCATTTTGTCAATCGTGTATATTTGTCCGAATATTTATCCTAGCTATGTCCTGTTTACACAAGTCACATGCATTAATGCTCTTTTTAACATATGTAATACTTTCGAAAATGTAGAGAGACGGTAGAGTTAATATTTGCTAATCAATAAAGGAGCTTCTAGTCATCAAATTTAAATTATAGTCATCTCTATAATTTAAATTTCGTAATACCCGTGTAGCCCTTCTCTGCATTCTAAATACGCGTTCAAAACCAGCAGCAGAACCGCAGACCAACAATGCATAAGTCATTGAGGACTGACATAACGCAAAGTATGTTGTACGGTGGAGATACGTTCGAACGCAGGTTTTCTTAACAAATAAATGCCGCTACTTAATTTATTACATATTGTCAAAATATGTTCCTCCCAGCACTGCTTGGAATCAAGATAAACTCAAAATATTACAGCAGAAAGGAGCTGTATGTTAGAGTATCGTCTTAACGTAAACGTAGCAAAAGCCGTTTTACCTAAATTTAACATTAGTTTGTTACTAGCAAACCAACGCTCAGCCTTCCTTAGAGAAGCCGCTCTACTCTCAAAAGTATCTCATAACCTTTGTGGTTGCTAAATAGGGTTGTGTCATCGGCATACACAACAACCGACCCATTCGTCATATTCTGAGGGAGATCGTTAATATAAATTAAAAACAAAAGAGAACCAAAACAGAGAAAATAAATCATTACATTTGACTATTTCGGAATGATAAGAATGATTTAATCAATCTAATACAATTATTGTCAAAATTATATTTTTCCAACTTATGGAGCAAAAGAACATGCTGCACACAATCGAATACCTTACTTCACAAAAAGTACCCATTCTCATAGGACTGCATAACGTTTCCTACAAAATCAACAATTTCACCAACAGTACTTCTTTCTTTTCTAAAGCTAAAGTGCGCAAATTAACATTAAAACCGTATATATACCTAGTTGACGTTGATTTATTCCATTGATTTAGAGGAATCAATGGATTTCTCAAAAAACTTAACTTCACCATTTTGGGTAACTCACCTAATTGTTACAAAAGTATCGTCAAGCAGTTAAAGTTCAGTTATAATGTTAAATATAAATAAAAAACTGAAATAGACATGGTTTTAATTTATGGCGAGATACATAAAAATGGCGTTGCTGCTGTTCGAAAATATCATGAAACATTTCCCACTAGGAGGAAACCGGCACGCTAACACCATAATGACAAAACGTTGGTAGACAAAGATTTCGACGAACTGTTAACGTTGAAGAAGGGATACTCTATAGTATTTCAGAGAACATATCCCTGAAATACTGCCGTGCAATTCTGAAACACCCTGTATAATATAACATAGAACATCATAGTTCGTATCAATCAAAAACTCTTCCAAAGCATTTATTTTACCAATCTACCCCCGAACAATGGGATACAGCAAATAGCAGTCATTGCTTTTACTATCTTGCGCTTTTGATTAAAATTTCGTGATTTCACCTGATCATTATTACAGCCAATTACAAGATTTGAAGATCTATAACTAGACCCAAAAATATTTTAAATTTGAAAAATAAAATAATAAATTTTATTTAGGTAAAACAGGTCGTAACTTGCAAACTAGAATTAAAGAACAATTCACCAAATACAATTCAGCATTCTTTAAATATCTATTCAGAAAAACATAAATCAAACATTGAAAATGTTAAACTCCTTATAAAAATTCTTCATTCTTCTAGGTAAAACAATGAACAAAGATTCCACAATTAAAGATTTGATAGATTTTAACCATATTTTTAGTTATATTTTTTTAAAGATGTATATAGATTTAATAGGTAAAATGACCTATGAGAACTTATTTTTTTGAAATGGCCATGGAATATTACCGAAACGCAAAATGGGGCATTTAGGAAAATTACCTAATTTGGACTCACTATTGGTCACTAGAGCTATAGGTGAATTTCATGTGGAGGATTGAAGAGTACACTCAAGAGAGTGAGATCCAAACTCAAATTATTTAATAACAATTAAATTACAAATATAATTATGTACACTGCATATATTCGACGCATATGGTGATGATAAATTCACCTTCTTCGGTAAATTTCCATAGTAATGGACAACAGACAAGATGTCTCATTAACTTTGACCCCCTTATCAAACAACTTCGTAGTCACCCTATTATGCCGAAATAATTAATAATTTATTAATATAATTCCAACAAGCAATTTGCTCTTATTACAATTCCAAATTAATTCAATAAAAAGTATTTAAATACAGTTAGAAACTAACCGGAAAAAAAGTAATCGTAATTAATTATTTTGTAACTATAGGAATATACATTATTTTAGAACTTAATAAGTGTTATGTTAATATGTCAAGTACTTATCTCACATGTGATTAATACTGTTTTCTTTTCTAATTTTTCTTTTCAATCTTTCCTTTTGTTCTTTCCTCCCATTTCTACTTTTCTACCCTTAGCACCAGAGGTGATCTCTCTGACATGCTTTTCGAAGTGGCAGCGAGCAAGCTATTCGTTTTTATTACTTTTTGGGCCCGGGGCCTACCTTCGGGACTTTCAGGTTTCGAAGCAGTAGCAGCAACGGACTATCCGAAATCCTCTCGCAAACTTAAATCAGAACGTTCGCCCCATCGGGGTGGGATGGTGAGGTGCTGTTTCCCCCGGAAAGTTCGTCGGTGCGAATTGCAAACGTACATTGCCCGGGAATTATGGACCTATTGAACACCCTTTAGATCTACGATTGTGAACGCCTAAAAGCTTAAACTTCTGCTACAGTATCCGTGTGAAATCGTTTTGTTCAAAAAAGGGGTTGAAATGGAAATTGATAAAAAATTATTATAATATTAGCTTTTCAATTTGGGTTAATCGAATGAAATGTGTACATAAGAATTTTTAGATTTCAATTGAGATTTAATAAAAGGAAACTTTTCCGTTTCCTGTATAATATTGATTTTCACGGTTCCATCAGCGAAATTGGATAATACGTCGTTGAACAAACACGCCCTGTCCATCTATTCTATACAGCGTAGACGGTTGGTGAGGAGATTATTTCAAAGAACGAATACGGAGAAAGAATAGAAAAGGTTGAATTTGTACAAATTCCTGCCGGTAAAAGCGGACATGAAAAGGTGGCTTTCAAAGCTTTCCTGTTTTTTTAAAAGACACCAAAAGGCTTTAGTACCGTAATATTTTTTTATGGTGCGATCTTAATTAGCGGCTTTCCATTTCAGCTAACGAACCGGTAATAAAAAAGATGAGTTTCATTACCGAAAAAAATTGCTACCCAAAAAAAAAAGATAAATACAGTTTTATAATTGCAAAAAAAATTTGTAATAAAACAGGAAAAATCGAAATAAAATTTCACAATAACCCACACAATGAAATCTGTTAACGTACATACAACACAACCACACTCTATTTACCAAGAGCCAGTGTAGTGTGGAGTGTAGAATCGGTTTTCGGGTTTAATCGACCACTCTCATCAAAGGATTTTCAGAAAAACGAGTCGAAAAACGCACTGTAGACCAACCACCAACGCAGTGTCAACGTTGTAATTAACAGTAACGATCCCGTCATTAGTTTCACTTTTGCGGCTTATAGATATTTATGTGTCGCTCTATCTCTGTAAACGAGTTTTACCCACAGATTTACCTTTCGTTGATGAAACAACCATTAAAATGATACATACACTCGATCATTTAGGATAATTAACTAATTAATTACTTCATTCCTGTAAACACATCCTACATTGCGTATTAAGTAATTTAAAATATTAGCTCATAGCAAATTCAAATAAAAAAGCTACTAGATTGGTTAATCCCGAAACTATTAACTTTACATAGTGTTATAAACTTATTAAAGTTATAATTAATCTAAGTATAAAGTTGTTGCTGCTAGGTAGTTTCTAACACACTTAATTAGTCATAATTAAAATTAAATTATAAGCTACAAATTATACGACGCAGAATCGAATTTCCGCGCGAAATATACGAAGATAAATATACTCAAGAATTAACTTTTTAAAAAAGAAAATCCTTTCGTGGTCGATTAAATTTTGATATAAACCGGAAATTAATTCTCATCCTACCCAAATTCACCATAACATAGCCATGCCCTCACTCACCTTGTTTGAGCTCAGATCGAGGCCATGTTTGTTAATTAATTCAAGATGATTGCCCCACAGGATTGTCGAGCGAGGCGATAATCCAATTAATCAGCGAACGTACGTTCGCCGGGGAAATTGCCAGCGAACGCACGTGCGCGCAAACTGTGTAGGGAATCAGAGGAAGAAACGATGCATTAGCAACTGTCAAAGTTGCGCTCTACTATGGCTGTTGGCAATTAATATTCATTGCCGGCACGTTTCCAGAGCGATTTCCAGAATCCACCAGCGAGTGTGTACGTATTAGTAAGGGGTGGGCACTAATGGGGACCACAGACTGTGCATCCCCCGAATGTATATTAGAATGGACAAATAGCGTAGAACGGTGAATGCTGAGATTCGATTTTGTAATTTGCAAAATCTAACACTCCAATGTCTACAGCAGAGGTTGTCTATTATGACATGAAATGTCATCTATATCATTAGTTACTACGTAAACTTTCGAGTTTTTCAAGTCTACAGATTGTTAATATCAGTTAATATGGAACTATTAAGCTGTCAATTTTAGTTGAAATCGATAATCATAATCAACTGGTGATACGTAAAGTTAAGTGAATGTTTTTAATAATGATAAAATTATGGGATAACTCTGCAATGCTTACTAGTTATTAGGCATCTGTTTCGCGCAGATTTATGAACAGCCCATAAATTCTCCTAATAATTACCGGTTTACATCCGCAACCGAAAGATACATTACTACATCTAATCAACAATCAAATGGGTAAGTTATATTTATGTCATAAAAGCAAACCTACATGTTTTGTGGATTTCAATAATAGGAAGACATAAATAGTTAAGTTACATTAAGTTCGGTAAAGTAAATACAGTCAGCGCATTAAACTCACTTTTCTGTGCATCACAGCGCTCTTGCAGCAGAATAATGACGTAACTGTACATTATTGAGCTGAACAAAGGACTATTTTTTAATTTTGTGTTTCAAACATGCTCATGTAGGTTACAGTAAGTAAAAAAGCATGTTTATATTTTTGCTATACTTTATACAAAGCTGCGGTACAATTATTGATGAATGGAAAATGTTAATTTTGGAATATGTTACCGATATCTCTCAGACAGATATTGCAATAATTCTTTTTTTATCTGATGTAAAATAACCTAAAAAAATCACGTTAAAAATATACAGCTCTTACCTACTTATTCGTGTTAATCTGAGTCTTAACCTTTTTTTCAACGAACCCAACACCTAACCCAACAACAACGAACTTAACAAAACCCAACCCGGAAGTTGTAACCCACCATCTGCTACGGAGTCCATAGCAGTTTCAAGGTATAACTTCCGGATTTAACCCGGAAGTTAAACCCCACCGTCTTGCGTGACCCACCGTGAGCGGGCATCAATTTTTGTACCACTTACGTGAACGGACGTGATTGCTCACGATGGTTGGTTTTCTTGATTTTGACGTGACCCGGCATGACCCTATTGGTTGAATTTTCAATTTTTGTTTAATAATAATGTTTTACCGAACGCCACGGCGCTGGACAGACTGGTATATAGATATTGTTCAGCTCCGCATTAACGAAAAATACAAAAACGCAATATTTAACAATGTAAATATTATGTGTGAAAATACAAAATTTTTTTAATTGTATTTTTCTGATGTATACAATAATTATTTGTATAAAATAAAAAAGAAGTGGAATGGAAGCTCCTGGAGTTAGTTCGTTATAAGGTCCTATCATAAATCATCTACCTTGACGTGATTTTTCCCAGCGATAATTATTACTTAGTGCTATATCTCACGATTCAAAAACCATCAGAAATATCGGCAACAATTAACACAATTTCAAACAACATCGATTTAGTTGGAAGTTTGGAAGTTGTTAAAGAGACCTTGTAAATGTCGATTGTGAATCATGTTACGAATGAGTTGGTTAGTTTATCATATGCTACAATGAGTCTTAACATGGCCTATGCTACAATGGTGAAAACTTTAGAGAAATTTCACATTTCGGATGATTTTTCAACGTTTTATTTTTTTTATTGCAATTTCGAATAAAGTACCAGATAAACAAAAAAAATATCTGCCAACTTATTGGCAGCATGAGCTATTATATCTCCAAAGTCTTGCTTATCAGTTTGAAGTCTGTCAACTTTTAGCAGCTTAAGCTTTATTTGTCTTCTAAATCCTGCTCATCAGTTTGAAGTCTGCCAACTTATTGGTACCATAAGCTATTACTGTTCTACGGTCTATGTTATCTTAATGACTACCTAACTTACTGGCAGCATGAGTTATTACTGTTCCAAACACTGCACATTATTTTGGACTGCCAGTTTGTTGGCAGGTTGAAACATTATATCTCCAAAGTCCTGCTCATCAGTTTGAAGTCTGTGAACTAGTTGGCAGCATGAGTTATTATTTATTTGTTGAAACACACAGGTCACCCTAATTACATGTTTCAACTCGTTTTTGAGTAAAACATCTAAAATTTCTTAAATCAACATCTACTAAAAACAGGCCAAAAAATAAAACAAAAATAAACAACCAACACTTAATCAGTTGAGCGCTATAAAACATTTAGTTCTGAACTCCTTATTCTATAAAGTTACCGTTTTATTTAATGGTGCTCTTTTTTCAATTCCGTAAAGAAACGGTTTACATTAAACAAAACTTTAAGGCTACCAGGGTATGCATGGGCATACAAACCAACATCTCTCACAATTGATAAAGTAGTTCAATGTGTTGTTTTTATACAGTGAACGCTCTATCAACTCTTGTACAGTATTTTATACAGATAACTAAGACTTAGCATCCTCCGTTTGACCGACAATTTTGACATATCAAAACCTCATCAAGTAAATTAATGAGATTAAAAATCAATAAAATTTTTGTGTTTGTAGAAATATATTTCAATTAAAATAGTTGGTGAAAATTTGGTGACTTTTTTTACAACACGATTAATCATCATCTCATCGAGCGTGAGTCACGTGAATTGTCATGACCCATGCGTGAGCCACGTGATTCACGTACAATATTCACGTTAGTGGCGTGCGTGACCCGCGTGGGTCTAGATCGAGAGCGGACGTGAGCGGGCATAAAAAGTCACTCACGCGCACATCTTTACTTCATACCCAAATAAACATATGAGGATGTCTCCCACAAAAGTTATCTTATTTCTATACTCTGTTCTTAGCGTTACCCAGGTTGCACAACAAGGAAGTTAGAGAAAGAGACAGAAACGCAACCCAAAAATTTAGTATATATACCAATAAATCAATCATCGAATTCAAATTATTTTGATTATCAAATCTCAAATTTTTATTGGTCTTCATTGTCGGAGGAAAGGGTGGATTCAACTTCCAGGTTGAGTATCAGTGGAAGGTAAAATACGTTGTAAGCAATCTTCATACCGTAACATCGGAACTTTAAAACGATTTTTCGATAAGTTTACGCTTAGCCAAACAAAAAAAAAGTATTTTATAGGTTAGTTTTAATCGTCATTTAAGGTATAATACGTTGCCAGCAAGCTTCGTGACGTCATATGACGTGACGTCACATCGAATCTTTAAGACGTTTTTTTGTTAAGTTTAATGTTCTGTCGCACTTTTTTTATTTTTACGTTTTTAGGTTATTTTACATCAAATAAAAAAAAATAAACGGTAACATTTACCTTAATTTTACTGGATACTTAATTTAAGCATTCTCTTTCACAACCTTCTTTTTTTTACAATTGAAATCTCCATTTTAATAATGGTTTGAATCTGCTTTTGCTCAGATAGGGAGCTGTTATATCGATTGCCGTATAGTCTTTGGACACCAGGTGAATCCTGAAAAAATTAACGTCGCTTACGATTACTATTCAAACAAGAAATGTCACGGAAATAAGTTGTTTACACATGCAGCACGTAATTCCAGATCTGCGGAATTATGATATGGGAGGGATTTTAGATTTTCATCAACTATATTAAAAGATTTATGGAATGGCATAGATACTGATGAGCTATAATAATTAGTTATGTTTTGAAATTACTAGAACGATTGAAAAAAGATTTGAAAAAATAGCAGGAAATTGTTGAAATTAAATTATTAAATTAAGTATGGAAAAAGCATGGAACACATCAAAGAAACATTATGACGATGATAGCTGAAAGCAGCTAAAGAAGTTGATGATGGCTAGTATGAATAAATTACAAATGTAGTTGGAAGGTCTAAAGAAAGTAGTAAAGAAGATATCAAATACCAACTAACTAGAAGAACTAACTGGAAGAAAACAACTAATTCTTGTATATACGTGTACTTTACGTTCTTTTAATTTACATCGGGATAACATGGGTGAGGTTACTGATGGCAACCTTGATGCTTGCTTGAGTACACTTCTAATTAAACTTTTTCATAGGTTACGTAATTTTGTTTCGGTGTGCCACATAAATTCGAAAAGTCTCTGGGTCCATTTTAACGATTTCATGGTCACATTTGAATCAGTCTTTTATAATCGTCATGATTATCGCCCACTCAGAAATGATTGGGAACATAAATATTATTGCTTTATCTGATCACTGCAAACTACCGAGTATTTGCTCACTGAAGTGACGGTGACAAGCAGCCCCGTGCTGTTGGGTACATTTTATAGTGCACCAAATTTGCATTACTTTGATCAGTTGGAGGATGCACTAGAAAGGCACATAAGATGTGAAAAATTTTGATTCATCACCATTTACCAATATTTCAATCAGTGTTAGACCTTATTATAAAGTCCTCTCTACACAGCATACATTCCTATGGTCTGATTCCAGAGACTCAGTTCTCTAAACATAACTTGATTTATTGCGCTCTTGAGATTGAACATCATGTAACAAAGACGCTATGTTTCTACTCGAAACTACCGCAGAATCAACATCAATGCGTCAATGTTCAACATATTCACCTGCCATTTCAACACAAACTTCACATCTTCGCCGGAAAGAAGTTCTTATTATTTCAAATAAACCTAGATTTTGTCCAATTATTTGACATTTGTTTTGTATTCGTTGTTATAATTCTTCTACATTATTAATTAGCCTTGAACAAGCCAACTGTTTTAAATACAGTAAAACCCCGATTATCCGCGGAATTGCGTGGCAAACGGCGCGGATAATGAAAATCGCGGATAAACCGACAAACACTAAAAGTGAGGTGTAAACAGGGAAAGCATGTTTAAGCATAGGTACTATATTTTAAATCACTACAATAAAAAATAATATACGTAAAAAATTTTCAGAGTGACAACAAGTTTTGATTAAGAAACCAATTTTTATTTCTTGTTCTGAAATTACATATTTTTTTAATTCAGGCTTCCATGTGTCTGAGCATAAGCTTTTCTGTAAGATATGCGTCGTCTTATTCTTCTAATCTATTACTTAAATCTATATACAAGCAATATATCCGGTATCCGCACAGGTACCTCGTCTTCTTCACTTTCAATGTTGTCGTTTCTGTTATCTCTCATTACTTGTTTATAATGTCTACGTCATTTAGTCGATCAAACCTAGGCTCATTTTTCTCGCACTCCAGCCACTCTTCTATATTTTCTTGATCAGCATTCTCACCTCTCGGAACAGATGTTACTAAAGGAATAAGTGTAGCGATCGGCATGACTTCATTTTCTTCTTCACAAATGTTTTGGTTTTGGTTTCCGAATATCGCGATCAATTTGGAAAGTTTTCTACATGACTGTATGATAATTCAGGGTTTAATGAAAACCTATACAGACGCAATATCGTAAATGCTATCAAAATTGTATAAATTTTCCAGAATTATTTATCATCGCTACCTTCTTCCATTTTAACATTAACAAAGTTGTTCTCTTCATAATTGCAATAACTCCCTGGTCCAGAGGTTGCATCAGCCCAGTAATATTTGAGGGCGAACACTTTTATAGCTGGACGTAAAGACCATCCATTAATTAATGTTAATTGATTCCTTTTGTATCAATTAACAATAGTGCTTTCTTTGGTAGGTAAATTTGTCGAGGCAGGGTGTTTACGCACTGAAGGCACAAAATGTTTTCACACCCTTCTTAAAAAATCTGTAGGTTCATCCAACCTTTTTTTTATTGAAATAATAAACTGGTTAATTATCTGCTTTTATCCCTTTGAAAGATCATGGTTTATTATATACAGGGTGAGTCAATAGTGCGGGAACGAAAGATTGTGGCTTTACAATCTTTACGAAAGATTGTGGTATTCAGCTTCATTTTTTTAAATGGAACCCTATGCATCTTTTCACATATGCTGATTAGCTGTCTTAAATGCTATAAGTGCATATCCTGTTTTCAAATTTTAAATGCAAGATTGCCAAGTTGTTAATCATTTTGTGAAATTTTTGTATGAATCATGTGGTCACTTAAAATTCGTTATCAGCATTATTATTAAATATTGAAGGATGTAATTTGGCATATCGATAAACAAAGCTTGGGTCTTTTGAACACCAGTAATAGTATTGGATAATATTATATAGGGTGGTTACCAGAACCGGTTGATTTATGGAATGTTTGAGGGACCATAACCTTGTTATTTTAAATGGAACACCTTATATTTCTTGTTAATTACCTTTCATTTTTATTAAGCATATGGTATGTCTAACGCATGTACTTTTTGAGATAATTAGACTATATCAAAAATGTTGGTATAAACCTGATTTTTTCACTGAAAATAAACTATGAAAAAGACATTTTTAAACAAATGCAAGTGCGTCTATTTAATAAAAGATGAAGAAATATACATGTGTACATATTCAGTACAAAGAGACTAGAGTTTTTGAAATGTGTATTTGAAAAAGATCAACAACAATATAATTTTCTTGATTCTCTTTAATACAGCGAATAAGTGATGTTACCTAAAAACAACTATGTTAACCGCTTTAATCTTTATTACTGTGATATTATTAATAGTAAATTTATATGGAACGTTGTCCACTAACATCGATGGTCCTAAACTATATGGGCAGGGATTCTAGAATCTTCTCTGATCAGATCGTATTTCTTCGAGGCAACCATTAACGAACGATCTTTTTGATTTTCTTAGAAAATCAATTGTCAAACATTTTAAAAGATGTTTCACTAGGCGTTTGACAAAGAATGTGGTCTCAGCACGATAGTACACCTCCTCACTATGATAGGATTTTTGCAACATATTTAAATAGAATTTTTTAAATGTTGTTTTCTTAATACTATTGTCTATGCACGAATCCATACTTTTCCATCGTTTATGAACTAAACTTACTTGCATTTGTTTAAAAATGTCTTCTTCATAGTTTATTTCTTGTGAAAAAATCAAGTTTATGCCGATATTTTTGAAATAGTCTAATTATCTCCAAAAAGTACACATGTTAGATATACCATATGCTTAACGATAATGAAAGTTAGTTAATAAAGCCTTCTGAGGAATTGAAAAAATATAGGGTGTTCCATTTAAAATAACAAAGTTATGGTCCCTCGAACATTTCACAAATTAACCGGTTCTGGTAACCAGCCTGTATAATATTATCCAATAGTATTAGTGTGGTTTCAAAGATCAAAGCTTTGTTTATCGATATGCCAAATTGCAATGTTCAATATTTAATAATGGTGGTGATAATGAATTTTAAGTCACTACAAGATTTTTCAAAGGTTTTCGCAAAATGATTAATAACTTGGCAACCTTGCATTCAAAATATAAAAACAAGATACACGTTTATAGCATTTAAGACAGGTAATCAATATATGTAAAAAGATGTATAGAGTTCCACTTAAAAAACGAATTGTATAGTTGAAAATAATTTTAATCGATGCAGCATTGATTGTAATGTATGATGACATAAAAATATTTTTTTTATTTTCAACAGTAACGCCACAATCTTCCGTTCTCGCACTATTGACTCACCCTGTATTTCAATTACAAGGAGCGTTAGTTTGTGATTATCAGTAGAGTTCTACATGACAAAACTGTGATTCTTCCCTTAATACTTTGTGACCGGTTGTTTTATGTTCACTCTCAAATGCTAAAGTATCGATAATCACAAAAATATCAATGAATGTTGTAAGTAAGAAAACTAACAGCACGTTGTTTAATAGAATTAACCGTGCAATATTATATACGAGTATAAAATAAATACACTCCAGCAATGTTCCCCGGAGATAAAATCAGGTACGGAGATAGTTCCAAGAGAAATTGAACTTCCAACTAAAAGTGTTTGATTTAATACCATAATAGTAACTTTTATTCTCTTGCGGTACCACTATGTCATTGCTGTTTTAGAAGCACTTTGATGTATTAAATTCTATAATTGTAGAGTATTCAGTTATTTTAATGGTACAGACGATTCACCGTGCCTTATTTTATGAGATGTAATAATCCGTTTTTAGGCATGACGAAATGGCAACGAAATTCACCACTTTTTCGTAGCAGTCTGTTATTCATATGTAATTGTTATATGAAAAACGAGATATACAATCTTCTCGGATGGTTCTTCACCTCATCATCAACTAATGGTTATTATGTATCCCACATCTTTGTAGTGTAGTGCTTAGTAGAGCTGACCGATCCCGTGAGTTTTAAGGAACCTAATCATCGGTGACCATTCTTTCTCAATTACCGTAATTTTAAATGGTGACCGTGATCACCATTTACCTTTTACATACAGAGGTGTCGATATTTCCCCAGATATATAACAAAAACACTACTACAAGTAGCTAACTAAGAATCAGTGATAAAACGATGATTGAATATTTTTCTAGAGTTGGTTTTTGTTTAGAGATACAAGCAGATCTGGGGAGATCTAACTACGAAAATTTTGGAACAAAGTGGTATTAAAATACTCCACAGGTCTGCATACAATCCTCAGTCAAATGCAGTAAAAATTTCATGGAGTATTTAAGAGAATACTCAGAGTTTTGAGTTACGAATATAGAAAAGAGTGGGATGATTGATGCTATTGGTCAAACAATACTTGCCATAAAAAGTGGATCAAGCCCGCGGAGTTACGTTATAGAAGTCAAATTAGATCTCCGTTTAGGCTCACTTTATTCACTTTTTGTTAAATTTAACTATCGGATATCTACCTAGGCAAGTAAAATTACAGTAACCATGAAAAATATCCGGCAGTTAAACTTAATAAAAGGTGAATAAACCAGCCCTAAGTGTGTTAAAAAATTTATGACATGGCAGAGATAGTACCAATCCAGTCGTTAGTTATGCTTCGAAATTACTAGACCGCTTAAAAAACAAGAAATTGTAGAAATTAGTACGCAAGAAGCAAAGATCATACCAAAAAAATATTATGATGACAAAGCAAAAGAAGTTGTTTACAGGATGGGGATGTCGATATGACGATATGTCTTTATTCGCTCAAAAGATATCAAAGATTTTAATAGAGCATTATTTTAAGACATTAATCATGAAAATATCTTTATTCGCTCAAAAGGCATTAAAGAGACAGGTAGGTTTTGTTTGTAACCAATGAAATTTATAGTAAGAAGCAGATTTGAGAGATTCTAAGAATTTGATTAATGTGAACAATATTGGATTTAAATTAAAGTGAATTGGGGATTCTTTTGAGATATTAATCATTCAATTATCTTGATTTATTCAACAGTTATGGAGTCAGGCTTTATTTCAAGATATTGATAATGAAAATATCTTTATTCGCTCAATAGGCATCATAGAAAATGGTAGGGTTTGATTTGCAACAAATGGCACCTGTTTGACCAAGAAGCAGATTTGAAGGATTCTAAGTATTTGATTAATGTGAACAATATTGGTTTTAAATTAAAATGAATTGTGGATTATTTTGAGATATTAATCATCAAATTATTTTTATTTAGTCTAAAGTTATGGAATATAAGGTATTCAAGTTGATTTTGTCAATTTCAAGCGCATCCAAGCTCCTATATTCCAAAAGTTCTAGACGTTATACTGAAGTCTATTAGTTTAGAATGAAATTCTTTTTAATCCAGCTTTATTTTAAGATATCAATTATGAAAATATCTTTATTCGCTCAAAAGATATCAAAGAGAAAGGTAAGTTTTGATTGAAACAAAGGAAACCTGTACTAAGTAACAGATTTAAGGGATTTCAAAAATTTGATTAATGTGAACAATATTGGATTGAAATTGAAGTGAATTGGCGATTTTTTTTGAGATATTTGTTATAAAAATATCTTTATTTACACAAAAATTATGGAATGTAAAGCATTCAAGTCGATTTTGACAATTTTAAGATCATCCAAACACCTATATTCCAAATGATTCGTTATGATTAGGGCTTGCAATACCGGATTAAAAACTCTTAAAATCAATATTCGATATTCTGAATACCTGTATTAACTCAACAATATCATTATGGTTATAAATTATGTATTTTACACCAATATAAATGATATAGCATTAGTAACGAACACGATCTATATTGATATATTACGGATTTACAAACTTTAGCTAGAGTATAATAATAATAAAGCCATATCTGGTTATGGATTATGTATGTTACACCATTATAAAGTTTTATTCAACATTCCTTACTGCAACATCGTTACTTTTTGAGCTATGATAGAACTTTAATAATGAACATTATCAATTTTGATGTATTGTAGATTTTCAGACTCTAGCTAGAACATAATCATAACTGAACAATATCTGGTTATGGATTATATATTCTTTCACCAATATAGATAATATATGTTTAAAATTTCTTGTTCCAACGCCGTTATGATCGACTTTACTAAGGAACACTATCAGTTATGATATATTGTGAATTTCTAGATAAAATTCTAATTCTATTCTAATTCTGAATTTAGCTAGAACAGAATCATAAATGGCCAATGATCTGGATGATCTCGATGATCTTAATGATCAACAATCTGTTTATGGATTATGTATTTTTACGTCGCTATTTATGTTTAATGTTTCTTTAGTAATTTTAGTAATTGACCAGCCATTATGATATATTGTGGATAATCATAATCTAGTTAGAATATAATCATAATATTACATAATAGAGTAAAAATCATATTACAAAATATGATTCTTACTCTATTATAAAAAATTTAAATCAAATAATTGTTCCCTAGCTTTTACTTATTGAGTTATGGCTAGTTATTATACCAAAAACCATCAATTTTGATATGTTGGGGATTTATATATTCTATCTAGTATATAATCATAATTCATTAATATTTGATTATGAACTACGTATTCTTACATCATTATAAACACTATGTTATGTTATGTTATGGTCGACTTTAGTAGCGAACACAATCTATATTAATATCTTGTGAATTTCCAGATTCTAGCTAAAATATAATCATAATTAAGCCATATCTGATTATGGATTGTGTGTTCTTACACCATCATAAACAATTTACGCACACCGTTCTTTTCCCCAAACCCTTTAATATTCGAGTATAACCAGGTATTCCTCTGGTTGTTTGGCCTAGGTTGGTAAACTTAAAATTCACTGTATGAAACTATTAGACACTGGGACAATCAACATTAAATATAAGGTTTCTTCGTTGAAAATGTGGCTATTTTTTATTCTACATTTAGTGATCATATAATAGCTTAGTCTTATCAATAAGAATTACCAAAATTGATTAAAATATTATTACGCTAACAATACGGTATAAAAATTTTCCGGATTCCCGGCTTCCTCGATTCCGGTATTGCAAGCTCTAGTTATGATAACACTGGGAAATCACGGTTACCGTTCTTTTTAATTTTACGTCACCGTTGCTAACCGTGAGTTTTCAGTAACGCTGACAAATCGCTGTTACTGATATTCGTTCATCTCTAATGCTCAGACTGACGTTATCAAAACCGATCGTCCATTTTTACGTTATGCTCCTCATTTGTTATGACTTTTGTTCATAAAATTCAATTTTAAAAATCATTCAAGTTATGGTTTGTCCAGCTGATGAAAATATTCTTAGAGAGTCATTTTAAAATCAACATTTTTGAGGAAAAGAAAATTTCCGTATGTTGAATCATTTAAATAAACGGAATTTAAATTACTCGAAACTGTGAATGCGGAATACCTAAGTTCGTAGTCAAATTTTTGTTATTTAAGCATAAACTTGACTTATGTTTAAATTTGGGAGATCCTATGTCTTGAAAAATCTTTTAACATTCTAGGTACGATCGTTAATGTAGCAGCTTTATTATCCGGGTTTTGTTTTCATTAATGCTTACACTACCAAAAAACTGCTGTTTGCATATTATATTACTTATTAATTTTTCTTACTAAGAGCATATTTAATAAATGTCTAAATAAGTTTCACGTAAAAGGGCTTTGGCGTTAATATGACTTTTCATATTAATACGCTTATTGAAGTTTTAGCAACTCATCCAACTATCAAAGTATAGAGGACCTGCAACTAAAGACAAAAGCTTATGGTATTTATCACTGCATCATAAACTTAAGCAAAGATTCGTTTTTCGTGACGTAGATGTCAAATAACATACTCAAACAAAATTCGTCTTACATGTAACATACTGGGCTCTAGAAATTGTTTGCTTGATAAAAAGTATTTGAAACAGAAAGCATGTTGTAAACCTAATTAGTAGTAAATTTCCATTGTAATAAAAAAAAAAGTTTCTTATCAAACCGTAAGCTATTTTCTGACGATGTTCCCTAACGACTCACTTATACGACGAAACGGTTCATAAAGTTTAAGTCACTTTTAAAGAAAAATAAAAATTAGGTCAGAATAACTTGGGGTTCTTGAGAACGAGGTTCGAGAGTTAACCCAGATTTTTTTTTGGAGGGGGTGCGGTAATTAGACGACGACGGCATTTGCATTTTCGACGAGCGGGATTGGAAAATTTTTGTGAATGGCGACGTCTGATTAAAATTTTACGTTCCCCCTTTCTCGCACAGGCAGGGGTTCGAACCAGAACCCGCTTTAGATAACGAGCAGTAACCGTTCGGGTGGAAAATGTACTGTTCTCAGCCCGTGCTTTGCGTTAATTAAGGTTTGCTATCTCCTCGTCGGTTATTTGTTCCCGATCTTACAAGATTAAGACCTTTAGACGATCCCCTTACCTAAAAGAAAAACACAACATGTTTTCTACATTGAATATTTCCAAATTTTAATCTTAAAAATTAAATTATCTCATTTATTTCAAACCAAATTAATTATAAATTTAATAATATTACATGGAATGGAAAACGTTTACGGCAATATAATAAAATCAATAGGGTTTAATTAATTTTATTTACAAAATTTATGTTTCGCTTAGGTGAAAACAAATTTACATAATAAAGTGGCGTTATTATTAAATGTTAAATATACTACAATAAAATAATGCAACTACCGATGTGATGATGTAATTTCCAGTCTGAAAATCTGTGAAGCAAAGAGAGAGTTCATTTCAACGTCGACACGTCGTATACTTCCAGTTGGATCTCTTCAGCAAAAAGTTTATTGCCTCGAGAGCATGAAGTGCAGCGACACATAACTCGCGTTTCGTTGTACAAACTGTGCGCAATATAACGTGCGGCGTACGACGACGGCTTTAGCAACGTTGCCGTCGTTTCAACCGAGATATGTATACCACTGGTACTGGTGTTAAATCGCCTGGAATAATAAATTTCTCGGTTTAGTACTTCCTGAATTATAAAGGAATGTATGAAAGTTCAAAATATATAGTAAATATACTATTCTAACTGACAGAAGTGTCATCCGGAGGAAACATTTTCTGCTTTACCCTCATAAACCGAAAGACTACATCCGCACCTTACAAGAATGATGGAAAATTGCGTTTCATAAAAAAAATAGAACAGATTTTTTTGCTTGAAATGCTAGTCGTTTTTCTCAAGGGTATGACCCTTTAGTTTGGTGAATTCGTCCCTAGGGGGTACCGGGACAAACTCGTCGGCGTCAAAAAGGTCCCAGAAAGTTTTTCAATTAAGAAAAGTTTGTGATGAAAGTCACAAGGGCCAAGTGACATCGAGAACTTGAGAACCGGAGCAGGACGTATAATCTCTCCTAAGTCATTCTTCGCCGACAGAGTTAATCATATATATTGAGCGTGGAAAACCTTTGTTGGTGACGGAATAGATTAAGAGTCTGCAACATTTATTTCCCTGCTCAATTACAGTAACGACCAATTAGAGTAAAAAAGCTCCAACGCTTAACAAATTAATCAATTTAGAAGGACCGACTTGATGATATCTTCGTGAAAACATCTCGTTCTCTCCGTCGTAATTCAGTTATGGGACTCGAATGGGAATTGATTTTCTGATCGGAGATAAAAGTAAAAGGTCAGACGTCGAAGAATTTAAACGTTTGAGAGATTCGTGACGAAAACTGTTCATGGTTCCTTCCAAAAATTTAGGACTTAATAAAAGTAATAAAATGGTGTTATGTACATTATCATTTCAATTTCTCTAATCTAAGTTGACAATCAATTATAAAATTAAAAAAGAAAAGTTCTTAAATTAAGAATATGATGATCAGTGAAAAATAAAACATGTTCTTCTGTCGTTACTACTAAGGAAGTAACTAGAACAATAATGTTCTAATGAACACATATAAATGTGTTCCATCCAAAGACAGGTTTAAAACAGCCACTCCACACATTTTTCTGCACAAATTGATGATGTTTCACTTTCATATAAAATCCACTGCCCGCTAAAATACAAATTACAATTTTGAAACTTTGGTAAAATCAGTGTTGGATCGAATACTGAAAAATAGTATCCGAATACGAATGAACTACAAAACAAATATGAATCGAATACGACACAAACAATAATGTATTCGAAAACGAACACAATTTCATATTCAAAGATTTTTAAATTGAATACTTTTGTATAAATGACATGTTATATGTCATTTATGTACATAAAAAAATCAAATAACTTTATAACCTACATATTTGACAAATATTACGACAGAATTCTATTCTAAATAGTATTGAAGGTACTGAATACTCGAATGCAGAATGTCAACAAAAGACTCGAATCATTTGAATACGAATCCTGCTTTTATAAACATATTCTAATATGAATACGAATGCAGTCAAAAGTATTCGAATAATTCAAATAATACTCAAAAAAGTAAAGCTTTATTAACAACTGATAAACATGGTGTTTTCTAAAAGATAGCGCTTTAAATAAGTTTTAAAAGTAATAGATGGTTTCGTTTTTAAATCATTAGGTAGGTGACTATATACTTTGATACAAAAATAAATTGTACTTTTCTGCACTTTTGTAAATTGAGTTTTAGATGGTAGCAAATAACACTTTTCTTTTTGTTCCATAACAATGCTGTTGTTCATATTTTGAAAAAAAAATATAGTTACTCTTTACAAACATTGCAGACTCAAGGTTAATAATTGATGGAAGTGTTAGAATTTTCTGATTTTTGAAAACTGGTTTAAATGATTCTCTTATTTGAAGACCATAAACTGCTCTCACAAAGTTTTTCTGAGCAATGAAAGCAGGCTCCATTTCAACCGAGTGTCCCCAGAAGATTACGCCATATCTTAGTCGCGATTTCACACATGCATAATATGCACATAGATCTACACTGACCGACACTAACCGCGCAATTGTTCTTAAAGCAAAACATAGTCGATTTATCTTAAGGGCCAGATCATTGATGTGATGTTTCCACGATATATTGGAGTCAATCTTCACTCCCAGAAACATAACAGCTTCTTTGGGAGTAATTTGCATATCAGAGTTATGTAAATTTATTTGTTTGGTAGTCTTTACTTTCCCAAATACCATAAAGTTAGTTTTTTCAATATTAAGCAGTAAATTGTTACTAGCAAACCAGTTGTGGAGAAGTTTAAGGTTATTTACGGTCTGTGCTAACAACAGTTCTTCAGTTTTTGCTGTCGTAACTGCGGTGGAGTCACCAACAAACAATACTAAGAGATCATTTATTATTTTAGGTAAATCATTAACATGCAGGATAAACAGAAAGGGTCCCAGTACAGATCCCTGCGGAACATCATATAGAACTCTCATCCAGTCTGATGCCACTTCAGTGCCAGTACAATCGTAGGAGATTACCCGCTATTCTTTGGTAGACAAATAAGACCTAAACCAGTCCAGTGCAACCCCTTATCCCCTTATCCCCATAGCTTTCATTTTGTCCACTAGAATAACATAGTGACCCATATCAAATGCTGCCACTGCTCTATATCTTAGGACGGCACTGTCTTTACCATAATATTATCTCCAACTTTCAATATTTTAATGCTAGCTGTTCATGCAAGAACGACTTTAATTGTTATTCTATTGTTTTGTTCCGTATGCGCACGACCGAATCGCAGGCGTGCGCATTTTTGAATTTTATATTAAAATTTTATATGCGGGAATCCGTCCCGCACGCGCAAAGTGAATTCAATGTAGTTTGAATATATATTTAAATAGATTACATTCTTATAATTGTCTTAACTAAAACCAGCACCTTATCTTAATTACCCAGCTCATTGCTGCGCGTACACTAGCAATTAAGAAATTTCTGCACACAAAATGTCAGTTTATTTGATTGTCAAACTGTAATGCAAACGCCTTGTAATATCCGAAATGCGGCGTTATTGAAATTTTGCCACAAAATTTTGAAGTTACACACCGGGAATACTAGGCCAGAGTAGTAAAATCTCTAAAAGGTTTGGAGTTCCTAGACCAAACATTATTAGTAGGACCATTTATATTTCTTCCTTATGTTGATGTTTGTTTGCTTGGTTTTTCAGTTATAAGTCAAGAACCATTTATGATTTCTCATTTCGTTCTTCACCAATTTATAGCTAAAGCTTAAATGTACAATTTCTGCTCATGTGTCCACGTAAAAAATTAGGTTGAGGAAGTCTTCAAAAAATAGTGTCAATTAGTGTCAACAAAATCAGCAGCTGATCTCATGACAACTCCAAGCATACGAAAAGATTTCCTATATTGAAGTACTCACTGAATAATTGCTAGAAGATAAAATCAAACGTCACGAACTATTCACCCCTCCCCCCATAATGTGGTCAAAGCACATAGGACCAACGTTTATAAAAAGTAATTGAAAAGTATTTGCTATAGTTGAAAGTGATGAAGTTGATCAAACAATTTTGAACAGGTTTACATAAATCTCGCTGAAGAGCAGAACTGTCTCTAGAATTTGAAACATGGCAGAACATTTCTAGATGCCGATTGCGTCCTATCAACCACAAACCAGCTTGTTCAACTTTTTCTAGCAAAAGCAGATAATCAATTTTATCAAATGCTTTACTAAAATCAGTGTAATCATGTGATAATTGTCGTCGACAGAGTCAACGACAGTTATCATCAAAACAATGCAAAATGTAATATATTCAAAAAGATTGGCTTTCATCGAATGCTTAGCAAAACAATCCGTGTTGCTGAAAATTGAGAATTGCATCGACGGCTAATTAACACAAGAAGCGTTTGATTCCAACAAGATGTGTATCACATTTTCCCAGGAAAAGTAATCTCCCGTATCAAAATTGTGCTGTCATCTCAACCTACGTCGATAAACCTGGAAATCTGCAAGAGTTGAAAGAAGCTATCATAGTACAAATGGGGCGAATTGGCATCCGTCATTTCATTCTACTAAAATGACTGAAACAAAAATAACTAATAGTGTAACGTCATTTCAAATGACATAACAACTCGATAATATTGTTCGCCTTGTTTTTCAGATTAGGTTACCATTTATCAGCTGATCTGGTATCTGATGTTTTAAACACGTTTTAAAAGATACTAATGCAGAAAAAGTTCAGGTGCCACTTCCTGTTCCAGTGAACCTTACAAATTAAGAAGATTAAAAAGAAAGTGAACGTAAAGCAAAAGTAGCACTAGAAATAATAACCTAATCTAATACTAACAACCTACTTAAACCTGATTAGTTCCGCAAGAAAAAGAAAAATAAAATATTCCGTATCAATTCAATACCATAACAATTCAACTCAAAAAAGGACTCATTGCAAAGAAAAACCACACCATAAACTAACTTAGTTATTGCTCATTGAAAACCAAGAGGAAAATAGCACGTCGGAACGCCACTACATCCTTAGTTTTTATTTGTACTAGCAGATTTTTATATTTAATGCAAATGTTGAAGCTGAAAGATCTCCCAAACAAAGTTATTCTATAGTCAAGTTTTTATTGCTAATGTTAATAGAATGGATATCACCCCTAAACGTCACTTTAATAACCGATGGAAAAGAATCAGGGAGCTAAGAATATAACGATTTTTCATGTTAAGCCAGTTTAAAACCAACAATTTATGTGAGATTTTATCAAACTTTTGAATGCCAATTATATACCTAATACAAGCGTTCTGAACTCCCTCGACCCCCTGAACCCTGCTTACACACACACCGAATCTAAAAAAGGACACAGATGATAAAACAGATTCGGTAATTTGACTGACTAGACGATTTTCTAAGTATGAACAGATAAATTTCACAAACGAAAGATCACAGCTAATATGGTGTAACATAGATAATAAAACACCGTGATTGACCGTATCAAAGGCTTTACTAAAATTAAGAAGCACAAGTGCAGTACACTTATTGATATATTTAGCACAGATTATGTCATCAGTAATCTTCAACAAACCAATAGAGTAGCTGCGACCTGGCACAAACTCAGATTAATAATAGGGAAGAATGTTATATACAGTAAGGTGCCGCCTTAGCCTTGAAAATTAATGATTTTCTCGAACACCTTGCTGATGGTCGGCAATATACTGATAAGAAGTAGTGGTGTAACGGATATTCGCATCCGCATCCGCAACTGCGGATAATCCGCATTGTTTTGAAGATCCGCATCTGCATCCGCATCCGCATATATTTTAACGGAGCTCCGGTAAAATAGTGACAGTTTTTTGTTTCGATTTTTTAGATAAAAAAATTTTTTAGATATTGTAACATGCACGAACACGTGAGGTAATCGCGATGTGGCGACGGACGATACGACTCCTATATTGTCGCGCCGCAACGCCTCAAATCGGGGGCGCCAATGCATAGCGCTCTAAAAGATCTTAATTCCTAAAGACGATCAGTTGTTGAACGGATGGCAACTTGTATGTATGCTTTTGCGCATTTATCGTCATTCGTTTTATTGTTTGCTATCCATCGAAATTAAATTAATTAAAATGAAACCAAAAACAAGCTTTATTTGGGAATATTTCTCGGAAATTAACAGTTTGATTGCTCGTTGTAAGATTTGTGAAAAGGAATATTCACGAAAAGGACGTACCACATCTTCTTTAAAAAATCATTTGAAATCTAAGCATACAAAAATATTTGAAGAGTTAGAAAAACGTATAGCTGAAAATGCAGAACAGAACCAGCCAAGTTGTAGTACATCTACAGATACAGGTCCAAATACAACAAAACAACTTACTTTACAAGAATGTTTAACGAAGAATGTATGTTGGGATTTCTCATATACAAAATCCAAAGATACGGAATGATTGCTTTGGAAGACTTGCCATTCAACTTCGTCGAAGGTGTTGGTTTTCGGCGATTAATCAATACAATACTTCCACGATATAAATTAAGGGGACGTCAGTTTTTTACGTCGCTTGTATGTGACGATTTATATAACGGTGTGGCAAATAAAATTAAAGCACTATTAAAAGATCTTAAGAAAATATCGTTTACAACTGATGTTTGGTCAGATACAAGTTGTGGGACTTCATTAGTTAGTTTGACTGCTCATGGTATAAACGAAGGTTTTGAAAGAGTAAGAATTATTTTGAAATGTGAAATAATGGAAGGCCGTCACACTGGTCAAGCTATTTCGACAAAACTTGAAACCATTCTTGAAGAATGGGGTATAAAACAGGACAATGTTCACTGTGTGGTACGCGATCGTGGTAGCAACATGATTAAAGCAATGCAGATATCTGGATTTACTATTATTTATTTATTAGATTGTAGTCCGATACATAAGAAAAGAAAAATTGATAAACAAATTATTACTAATTCTAGCTGTTGTTCTTCCAAACTACTGCAGTCAGTACAATCCGTTCTAAGTTCAAGTGAAAGCGAGGCAGAAGATGACCAATTAATAACACTGAAAATTGTGCTCCAAAATTATATTAAAGAAAGAAGACTACCTTTAGAAGAAGATCCATTAATGTGGTGGCGACAAAATGGGTACAAATATACCGTTTTATTGCCGGTTGTTCGACAATATTTATCAACACCACCAAGCAGCTTTACCAGTGAACAGCTGTTCAGTGGAGCATCGTTAATATACACAGATAAAAGAAAAAATCTGAAAGGAGAGAAGGCATCAAAATTGCTGTTTTTAAAATATAATTTGCCTATAATAAATTATGAATATTAATTACTTTATTTGTGCATTAGATATTTTCAAGAAAATTTTAGCATGTAACTTTTTTCAACAACTCCGCATCCGTTAAATCCGCATCCAAAAATCTGCTTACGCATCCGCATCCGCAAAATTAGAATTAAAAAATCCGGTTCCGCATCCGCATCCGTTAAACCCACATCCGTAACACCACTAATAAGAAGCTAATCTTTGTACTTTGAAGTTATTTTGGGTGAGGGGAGTACTAACGCCGATTTCCAAGCATTAGAAAAGTGGTTTGCTCGAATGTGTCCATTTACAATATCTGTAATGTGGCGTAGAAGCTGAGGACCAACTTTAACATATTTATACCGATATCGCCCGCGCCAGAAGACTTACTCTTAATTTCCGTTAATAATCACATGATCATATCCTCATCTACACCAGTTAATCGAAAGGAAGGATTCAGGTTATTAGTAGAATTCTGATAGAAGTCTATCATGTCTGAGGGATCATGAGTAGCCTGAGAAATATCATTCACAAAAGCTTGATTTATAATATCTGCGTCTGCTAGATGAGCGGGAACTCCCTTAATCTTATTGAGAATGACATATACTTTTTTAAACATTTTCCATAATAATAATAATAATAATAATGCATATTTATTTCCAACAGGTTCCACACCCAATTACAGGAAAACAAAATTAATAACTTAAATTAAGGTTAAACGGTATCAAATGAAACAAAAAAAAATAATAATAATGGATATAGTCCACGAACTGGTCTGTCAAGTCTCAAATTGGTTGACAAGTCGATCATCCAGAAACGACCAAGAATCAAAAAAAAATATCGCATTCATCAGAAATTTGATTAAAAAAGTTACACATCAGTGTCACAGGTGCACGCTGACCCACCGTCGTTCTGTTAGAATTACAATAGAACACACGCGTAGACCTATTATTTAATCTGGGCACGTTAAAATTAATGTTACATAGAATCTGCGAGCAATCAATAGTACCATGCAACAATCCATATAAAAATTTGACAGCGATCACTACTCCACGTGTAGATAGAGACACCATAGCAAATCGGTTCAGTAATGAGCGGTAATCAATACCTTTAGGCGGGTAAGTTGCATCAATACGATATGACAAAAATTTTAAATATAATCTTTGTATGCGCTCTATGGAATTAATATGAGTATTAAAGTAAGGTTGCCAAATCGGGGCGGCATACTCAAGACGGGAACGAATTAAGGCATTAAAAACAGTAAGAAGCCCTACGGTCGAAAATTCTTTACAATTGCGATAAATAAATCCGTACGTCCGGTAGCATTTAGTGCAAAGATCAGAAATATGATTTACAAATGTTAGCTTAGAATCAAAGGTTACTCCTAAGTCTATGATAGTACTCGTTCTACGCAAGTGAACATCGCCAATATAGTATTCGCAGGATATCAAAGAACTTCTAGTGTAAGACATGACGGCGCACTTAGACACATTTAGCCTCAAACGGTTACTCACACACCACTCAACGACACTGTCCAAACCACTCTGAAGAACCGCAACATCCGCCGGTGACCGAACCGAAGTGAAAATCTTCATGTCATCTGCAAACAGCAGTTTCTCACAATGAATGGCGTCCGTGATGTCACTAGATCCAGAATTTCAGCTCAACTGCTCAAAGTACGCCTTCTTTTCATAACATTAGTGGCGGCTAATGTTGTAAAATTACGCAATTTGTTGTAGTATTTCCAGTGACCGTCTATTTTAGATCTTCTATAATTTAATTTAGTTATTAATTTGTGTACCAAGTGAACTTTTATCGAATCTGAGTTTATACACATAGCAGTTGGTAACATTGTAACACCTAAATACACTGTCAAAAAATTTTTTTTGTTAAAAAAAGATAACAACGCGAATTACAAAAATAATACAAAAAACTCATTTTATAACACTTAAAGCACTAAATCATTAACGAACTCGTAGCTTCGCTACTCGTTTTTCATTTTGAATTCGTGTTTTTCAAGCATGTCTTAGGAAACTTGTTTTTTAATATACTATTGTTAAAATCGCTTGAGGCAGGTAAAATAATGAAGTCTGCCGCAAAATCGACAGTTTACTAGACAGTAATATAAAATGTCGCTTTATTGTCTTAAATGGATACCATAAAATATGTATTTGTTGCCGGTTGGCGATAAAAATAATTGTTTTGAAAAATGGCAAACGATAATAAATTGTTCCAAATCATTTTTCGATATTCACTGACGAATATTCGTAGACACCATCCTGTACATAGTAAAAACAAGCTTCTGCTGATTTACTACAAGAATGTTGTAGTTTTTCTGTTTTAAAAAGTAATACAATTGTATTCATTTCTAATACATCGTCCGTCAATACGGTTGTGCTGATTTTCAGCGATATTGTCTGCAAATAAAAATAATATAAGCAGTCGGTAAAATTTTTTGATATTTATTGTTGTAAAATTGAAACACTTCTTTGGTAGAGTTTAATGTATACCGTGTGTACATATGTGAACCATATTATTTGTACTACAATACGATGCGGTCGGTTACTACAATTTGCTTTAATTATAATTTAACGTAGCGTGAAATATTCCTGGAAATTGACATGCAAGATAAATTTTAACTTTACATGTCTTTTTGACCAAACTTGAGGTTAATAAAAAGTATTTATTAGTAAAGTCGTATTATGGCCGGCAATTTCAAATTTCCTAACACTGTGCGATTGTCTGAGGTGCGGGCAACTAAGACAAGTGTACAGGCCTCCTGGGAATCTGGATGAACTTCGACAGCACTTAGAGGTTGCATCAAAGGGGGGCATCGACCACTTAATAGAGAGCGTGGGTAGAATAGTTAATGCATACATAGCTGAGCGTGAGATTGCAATCCACTACTAACTTTTTCTTAAATGTTAATTTTTGCATCGTTCTTCTCTACTAAACGTTCATCGTTTCTTACCATCTTCTATTATTTTACGGAAGTTTCAAAATTCTAGTCTAATTCTTAGTGGGTGTTTTTCATGTGAAAGTCAGTATAATTTCTATCTTGGTGATTTCAATATTAATGTGTTGGATACTAATAATAATGGTACTACAAATTTGGTAACTTTCTTTGATTCAATCACTCAATCCACTGCAACATTGCTTTGGCTCTAGAATGTTACATGCGAAAATTTCTGAACATGATCTAGTTTTTTATAATTTTAAACTTCATAGCTACTGCCGTAAACCTATTTATTATACTTACAGAGACTTTTCTAATGTTGAATATCATGAGGTGATAAACCATTTAACAGCAATTCTATTTGGTACAGCTGTTTAACATGTTAGCGCTAAATTACTAAACTATCGTTTACTAATAACATCAAATTTATGCAGCGACTTAGGGACAATGTTAAATATAAAGATCTACGGAATTTTATAATTCTAGCGGTGGAACACAAAAAAATGGCGTACTTTCAACAATTGCGCTAAATCTCTAACTCCAATATTTTATAGAAAACATTAAAAAAATTCAATGTTGTTTCCAATAAGGTTATAGAGATTCCTGTTTACTTTTTTTTTAACGCGGATCTCATAACTAGACCTTTGTGAATAATATACTCCAAACATCGGCTAATCTATCAGACTATAAAAACCTACCAAGATTGCACATGTAACAATATTGATTCTTGTTTTAAATTAACTAGTGCAGATGACTTGACAGATGTGACAGATTTGAGAAGATAGAGTGGTAAACTAAGAATACCTAAAAAACTAAAATAAGGAATAAACAAACCAAAAATGTGTTTTGTTTCTTGTGTTTTGCACGCATCTTACGTTAAAATATTAATTATAATGCTCACTCATCATGACAAAGTCTCTTCACTGAATAATACAAATCTCAAGTTGCGTGCAAATACTGCTGGTAATGCCGATTTGAAAGTTCTCGATAGGAGATTGTAAAGCTTTGGAAGGGTGAAAGAAAATGATCTTTGAAATAGTACTATTGCACGCTACGGAGAAGAAATTAGACCCTTATTTCTAACATTTAAATTGTGAATATCCGTTCTGAACCTAATCTTATCACATTAATAACGAGGTTCTGGCGACATGAAAAGTTTATGATAAAAAGTACGCAATCGGAACTTTCTTCTATAAGCCATTTTTAATCAGCCAGCAATCTATAATATATGAGAAACACTTTCTCGTCGTTTAAGTTTATAATTCATTCGTAAACAGCAATGTTGTACATGCTGTATTCGACGTGCAATATCAGTATGAAGACAAGAATCATATACAATACTACCATAATTAAAATTACTAAGTACTAAACTGTCGCATAATCTTATTTTATTTGACGTCGTTAACAAATATTTACTAGCATGTGTCATTTTTAGAGTAGCAAACGATTTCCTAACTTTACTAGTAATTTAATCATGGAACCTTAAATCGCTGCCAAGCAGTAAACCCAAATTGCGAGACTAACATGTCACTAACATTTATTGGTTTGTTGTTAGCATTTACAAAGAAAGAGGAGAGCTATTTTATATTTTCGGGAGGAAAGATAAGTAAATTTGCGAGTCATCTGCGTAGAAATGCACCTCGGAGTTCGATAATGTTCTAAAAAAAATCACAGACATACATACAATATAAAAGAGGCCCCAATATTGAGCCTTGTTGAACACTGTCAAGTCGAATATCATGCCTATCATTCAAGTAGCTCGATATCAACGCCTGAGAGTAAGAACTGAAACCAATATCAATACTCACTCGCAATATCGATACTCAAATTTTATAATTTACCCTGCCAAAATACATTGGAATAATTTAATGTTAATAACGCAGTCAGATAGCTTTTCACATGCTCTTCAACTATCACCCACAATATGAATTGCATCATCTCGCAACTTGTTCATGTATAAACTTATCTGAAAATGCTTTATCTTTGCAATCAGATAAATTGTCAAGAGGCATACTTGCACTTTTGCTTTTGGAGAGGGATGTGCTGCGGAACTCTATATTGAGATCGTTAATATTTTGTGTCTATACTGCGTTTTTATCCAAAACTATTTACTTTTGTAATAAACATATGCATGCAGACGATACGTATTTGTAATGTGCTTCGCTCGAGCGCATAATTAACTTTGAATCCCGTCAAAAGCGCGAATACTCTTTGGAAGCGTAGCGGGCATTGAAATGTTATAAGACTCACTGAATATTAGCCTTAATAGATCGCGTATTCCAATTACTTCAGCAGCGAAAAATCTTGAACTTAGAGATTATAATATGGCATCCGAAAGTGTGATAGAATTTCGCACAAATTGAGTGAACAAAAAATCTTAAGAAGATTTAATCAACTATTGCTACTGAGGGTTGACTTGATGAATTGACTTATCATTCAATTCATTCTATCAATATTAGAGATAGGAATTTCGTTGTGGGTTGTCCGAAACGGGTGATTCAAGCCGCCCGTACAAGGGATTTTTCTCAAAAACGCAAATGCAGTTGCAATAAAAAATATGATAATAAAATCGCATATGAAGAGTTCAATGCACCAGTTTTCATCACGCTGGTAAGCCCGGAAATTGGTAGTAATGACATCAACTTAAAAAAAATCTAAGTCATCATATAAATTAAGTAGAATAGATATTCTAAAAATAAATGACTTTTGTTTGCACCCATACAATTTAGTGTCCAACAGGCTCTTGCTGGGCGAGGTTTTGAAAGAAGGCTGCCTTTTTCTTATTGGCTTTTGAATCAACCCAACGATTTTTCTATTTGTATTCTTTGGACCAATGAATCGCCTTTTAAAAGTAATGGAGAGGTAAATCTTGATAACACCAATCATTGGGCAAGGAAAAATTCGTTCTGGGTGAGATTTGTTAACAATCAACACTTATGGTCTCTCATCATATGGTGTGGTATAATAGAAGAGCAGATAATTGGCCCACATTTCTTTGATCTAAATGGAGAAATATACGCCCACTTTGTAGAAAATATGATGAACATCTACTGCTTGGGCGATGTGTCCTTACTTGTAAGGACAACTATGTGGTATCAACATGATGGGTGTCCTTCACATTTTGCAGTTGTATGTTGGTAAATTGATCAGCACTATCCAATGGGTTGGATTGGTCGTTGGAATCCAGTGAAATGGTCACCTCAATCACCAGATTTAATTCCACTGAGACTTTTTCTTGTGGAGAATATAACAAGGTCTATAACAAGGGAGAATATCAAATTTCGAATTCTTCGAATACGCCAGTCCTTTAATGCTCATGAAATTTGTCGTGCAGTTAATGCTGTACGGAGGGGAGCAAGAAGATTTGTGGCTGTTGATGGCAACGTTTTTGAACGTTAAAGTTTCTTTACGTTCGTTGTGGTTCTTAGATTTATAAATAGGTGTTTAAAAAAGCATTGTTATTAATTAATCACTTCAGCATTTTTTATAATACATATTTAGTTATCATTATTGTAATCATCAATAGCACTTAAACGTTGCATTAAATCAAAGAAGAGCTAAAACAAAAGTTGTTTATTTTTAAAATATCTATTCTACGATAAAACTTAATTTACATGGAACCACTTGGAAAATTTTTAAGTTGATGTCATTACCTCCAATTTCCGGGGTTACCAACGTAAATGAAAACTGGTGCGTTGGATTTCACTGGACGGATTTCGCTGGATTTCCTCGGACAACTTCTTAGGTTATCGCATTTTTGAGAAAAATCCAGGTGGTTTGAATCACCCGGTATATTCTTAGTTTAAGTCTTGGTTATAGGCAGATCTTTTCTTTAATTTTTTTCAGAATATGCCAGGTTCAGTGTCAGAACAAGGAGTGTATACACTCAGCTAAACTAGTCCGTGAGATTCTCTAATTAAATCAATTAAAACCAGCTTCAATCAAATTATAGAAGCATGCGGGTTATTGAAGTCATATTTAGATGTTATCAAAATAGCTTCCTCACTTTTATTAATTATAAATCGTTTGTCCCAGCGACTTACTGGAGAGAACTGCCTAATTAACAGCAACTGTAGCATAACACCGATTTCTTTTAATTATTGCATGGGCAATCATGGTAATCATTAGCGTCTTACGATATTTGGCGTCCCAGGGCTGGATTGGATGAACGAAACAAGTGCGCTCCTTTTCACACAAAAATTTTAAAAAAGATTCTAGTTCTAGATCTAGTGTTAGTTCCAGTTTTACTTCAATTTAAATATACAAGGTTGCCAAATCAGTTTATAGAGTACTACTCTATTTCAGAAAGTATTCATTGTATGGGTTTTCGTTGGCAAGGTGTGTCTTCAGATATACCGCTAAACCCAACCCAACTCAATCCTGTATATTTGCATTGAAGTAGAACTAGAACCACCACTAGACCTAGAACTAGAATTCTAGTTTTACTTCAATTGAAGTATACACTGTTGCCAAATCAGTTGGTAAAGTATTATATTCCAGAAACTTAGGCCTCTACATTGTATCCTCACTCAATCCTGTAAATTTGAATTGTAGTAAAACTAAAACCAACACTAGACCTAGAACTATAATCATTCGGGCTAAACTGCTAAACCCGAATATTTCTAATTCTAGATCTAGAGCTAGATCTAATGATATAAAACTAGAAATAACACTAAACCTAGAAGTAGTTCGGCACCTCATTGCAGGATTGGACGAATGTATCGAGTGCGCCCGTTTTCATACAATAATCAATGGTCAAAAAAAAAGGTTTGCACTTCAGAGGGGACAGTGGGTACATGTATAATGAGGATACAATGCATTTCATTGTAATAACAAGCTGTTAACCTTTAGGTTTAGGATGGCGTTGTTCCTTTTCCTCATCTAACCATCCAAATACATTTCTCGACCGTTTTGCTAATAAATTGCAAATCTTGGCAAAGATTGGGAAGTATGAACTCAGCTATTTTAATAGAAGCCCTTAAGTGTTTTCGAAATATCGTTCTGTTCTACAGATAGAACGAAAAATCTGTTAATTCTGATTAGTAAATCCTTTATCAATTCGAATTCCAAGTTACACAATGCAAATTTTACTTGATCTAATTTTGGTCGGATTACAAGGGAATTCGAATATTGTATCATATTTATATTTGTGGAGAATAAATGCCATAATCATTATTATTAAATCACCGAGTGTTAGTGCTAGTTCTAGTCTTAGTTTAATTAACACCGGCCACAAAATCCTAATAACGTATTTTTATTTTCACTTTATTAGGCACGAAATAATCTAATTTTATAAATAATTTATTATCTTTGATTTAGAATTTAATGAGAAATTTATATTACTTAATATCGATCCGTTAATGTAATGTGATGAATGATTGTTTTACAATATTGGGAACAATCCCCAATTCATCATTACACTGTTTCATTATGCAAGGATGTATAATTAACACGTACTAAATCAGTTTAGTCAGGTTTGAATTTCGAAGCAATTAATATTCACACACGTTACATGTCTATACACACATCAAAGCTTCCAATTTAGGTAGTTTCGATTAAAATTTGATTCTTATTCATGTGTTGTACCTAATTTTGCTTTCGTCACAAAAATAAAATAAAAGCGTCCACCTCGTTATAGCCCCACTAACCTATATTTTGGACGGGATGTGGCAAATTTCCAAGGGAGTCACCTCTAAAGTCAAAAGTCCCAAAGTAGAAAATTATGCCAAGTTTTATCCTCGACGGAATAAAAAGTAAGTGAAAAACATCGTTGTTACGTACGACAAAATTATACCTCCGGGTTCCATTTCTCCCTCACTAGCCCACCCAAAAAAAGATAAACGACCTTTCGAAAGAGACCACGTAAACGACGTACTATCACAGGAAAAGGAACTCGGAGCTCTTTAGTAGGGGTCAAAAAGATACATTTACATGTCTTTTTTCAAATGGGGTAATCGTAGCCAGCCTTCAACCTCCTTAAACTCCATCGGTTTCGTGTAAATCATTCAAACTTTGTTTTTTACGTGCCGGAATTGATATCATTTATATCACTTTCGTTTTCACGCCTTCTGAATCGTATTATCCTTCCGATGCTACCCTCGTTTTTGCTAGGCACATTTCGAATTTGCACCCTTCGTTTGCGTTTCGCTGCCGAACCATTTGTCGGAAAGGGGCACCTATCCTAAAAGCCAATGTTACCCTTCTGGAAGACACAACGTTTGCAAACAATTACATGGGGCGCTGAGCAAACGATCTCCAAGGAGATGGGGGATCCTTATTCAACTACCCCTATAGAATGAAAATTTTATTGTAAAATATTGAATTTGGGAATATGCTTATACAATTTTTTAGTGTTTACAATTTGGTGGGCAAACATTTTTATCGAGTTTAAATTGCGTATTTTCAACGCTTTCCATTTTTACGTATAAACAATATATTTCAAAGCCTAATTCAAAATAAATGTAAATAAAAAAATAAAGCTCGAATATAGTTGTAGATGAAATAAATGAAATATTAAAAATTAATAATTACTCTCGGCAAAAAATGTAATATTCCGTACTTTTCCAAAACATTTAACCGGTAGATATACATACATTTTAATAACAATAATAAATTGCAGCCCACGCCGCGCATCTTTTTTTTTTGAAATTTGTGCGAAAAACGTTTTATTTTCGACCGGAAATTAACGCAACTACATCCACGTTTCGTTCGATTGTATTCAGAACGAAATTGCGCGTTCGCGTTCCAGATCAATCATAAATTCGAGAGCGAGCGATCGGCCGGTAATTAATATTACGGCTATTCGTGTCAGATGTGTTCACTTTTATCGTCATATTTCGGTGGCGGTCACCCATCTGTACGATAATGCATAAATGATGATCGAACACCACCAATCCACCCAGCCCCGAATTAATTCAATACGCTACCATACTACCGTTTGATTCACTTTTAATGAGATACTCGATAATATAATTTTAATAAACAATCGACAACCTATCTAATTTTAATTATTAGATATTAATTAATTAATTATATTAAAACTTTACTAAAAATTCGATTAGCAAATACTAATCCAGCAGGACTAAAGAGTTGTTCACTAGCTATATACGTTGGTGGTGTTGAAAGATATTTTAGAGCAGCCTTTTATAAGCAAGGGTATGGGCTTAAATTCGAATACTCATATATATAGTCTGTACCACGAGAAGTGAATGTGACTTATCGATTTCCGCAAGAATTTTGCGGATACGTTACAAATATTATGTCCGCGCGTTGACGTGTGTTAGAGTTGAATGATTTCTAGCACTGAAAGCCTCCACTTCTCGTGGTACAGACTATACTAGCGTTTCTTTGCTAGCATGGTTTATCTAGCACTTAAAAATTTGATCTAATGCTAATTTATCTTTACAAGATGTGTTGGGAGAATCCTCCTTCCTCTTTTCTCTGGTCAACCGAACCTTACTCTTCGTTTAATAAATTATTATTCCTTTTGAAGCTATATCTCTTCATCGGGAATGAGATATTTTGTTTTAAATCGGGGATCAAATAATGTTGACGTAAAAACTATGGGATAGCCTTTTACATATGCAAATCGTTGTTTATACACATATGCAATGTCTTAATAATGTTTTTTACCTCTTAGTTGTCCGTATTATCCTAATTTTGTAATTTACCTTTAAGCATTCTGTTGAAATTAATGATAAGAATTTTTTTTGAGTTATTGGTGCCCTCTAAATCTTGATCGTTATAACTATTTTTGTAGGTTAACTAAAATAAACCGGTCTGAACTGGCCTGTTCAGAACACTCGAAGTAAGCGGTTGTTATTTCATATCTCATACCTAGTTTAACAGCTTATGGACCCAGATCAGACCCATACAGTTTAATAAAAGATTAAATAATGGCAGTGAATTATTTATCAAGTATACCGAGTTTGATTGGTGGAGGGAATTATGAAGAGTGGGCGTTCGCAGTGGACAATTTCTTTATTCTCGAGGGTCTTACGGCCTGTCTCGAAGGAAAAGAAGAAGCGAATGCACAAATAATGAAAGCCAAAGCTAAATTGGTTTTAACATTGAATCCCACATTGTACGTCCATGTGCGAGAAACAACAACAGCACATGTGGATAACGTTACAGAAACTCTATGCGGAGACCGGCTTTACGAGAAAAATTGGTTTATTGAGACTATTGATTTTATTGAGATTGGAAAATTGCGAAACTATGGAGCATTACGTAAACCAGGTAATTGATTCCTCTCAAAGTCTGAGAAGAACCGGTTTCAAAATTGATGATGAATGGATTGGAAATTCTCCCCAATGTTGATGACGGTCGAACATTCCGGAATATAGATATAGAGTGAAACTATCAAGACCAAGTTGTTGGATATGAATGTAGATGGAGCTCCAGTCGTGTCAGAGTTTTCGTTGTTAACCCGACGACGGTATGGTGTGGTATATTATACCCGAAAAGATTATAGAGCAATTATAAATAGCATCTTCCTCAAACTTTTTGTATCTTTCTTTGTCAAATTGAACCTATCTGAAGATTCTTTTAGCGATATAGTTAAAAATTAGATATAGTGCCTGGTGTACCCCACCGTAATCTTAGGTATATTGGGTACGCAGTGTTTAGTATTGCTATTATACAAGATTTAACTTAGTTACTCCAAATGTCTAAAGTTTTAGTCTTTTATACGGAGATCGAAATTTAAATACTTCCTTCTTTGACCCTAAAGGAGGTGGGGACCCAATTCTTTATCAACATTTATTTTGATTTTTTGGACATCCAGAAGTTTACATTTTAATTTTACCAGGATTTGGAATAATTTCACATATTATTAGACAAGAAAGAAGAAAAAAGAAACTTTTGGAACTTTAGGAATAATTTAAAATAAAAATAAAAATAAAATTGGTCTTTTAGGTTTTATTGTTTGAGCTCATCATATATTCACTATTGGAATAGATGTTGATACACGAGTTTATTTTACCTCAGCTACTATAATTGTTGCAGTACCTACAGGTATTAAAATCTATATATTCATATGTATAGATGGTATAAACAATATGTCGTACTACGAGAAAGAACAAGCAAGATTATTGAAGGTATGGGAAGAATCAGAGGATATGTCAACTGTGGAAGTTGATAGATCTGGTTCACTCCACAATTTTCACAAGCGAATTACATATTTTCAAATAAAATTCAACAGTATATAGGAGCTAATCCTCCAATTCATAAATCCACTATTGACCATACCACTCCTGAAGAACTTCGAATGTATACTAACAAACTACCTACAAAAAAAGCACCTGGGCACGACCTTATCCAAACTGATTGATCAAAAACCTACCCAGCCAGACCTTTAATATACTAAGCTCCATATTTAACATCTGTATGAATCTGGGATATTTAGCCAACACTTGGAAGAAAGCAGGAATATTAATGTTTAGAAAACCTGGCAAAAATAAAAAGAACATCAAAAACTATAGACCAATTAGTCAGCTTCCTATCTTAGGTAAACTTTTTGAGAAAGTGATTTTTGAATGACTGAAATTAAAAATCACAATTATACCTAGTATCCAATATGGGTTCAAAAGTGGTCACTCAACAGTACATCAACTCACAAGAGTAACGGAAATAATAGAACGAGGATATGAAAATAAATAGTACACAACAGCGGCCTTTCTAGATATAACAAAGGTCTTTGATTAAGTGTGGTTATATGGCCTAAAACATAAGATTCTTAAAACTAATATACCAGAATATCTCAATACTAATTTTCTGATTTTTGGAAGATAGAACATTTTACATAAGAGTTAATAGCTACAAATCAGAATCAAAACCCATTACGGCTGGAGTTCCTCAATGAAGTGTCCTCTCACCGTTACTGTTTAACATCTGTTTACATGACATTTCTATCAACAAAAAGGACCTAAAAGAATTGTACGCCGATGACATGGTTATAATGACTCAAAACGAAAATTTAGAAAGAGCCATAAAGGTCTCCATTACCTTTATGGTCTCCATTACCTGGTGCTCCCATTTAAATCCAAAAAAAATTTGAAGTCAAAATATTTACCCATAGACAAATAAAGAACCCTACAACAGTAACTATCGAAAACCACCAAAAACTGGAATCCTAGAGATAGTGCTATCAAATATCTGGGAGTGTATCTCGTCTAAAGGCTTGCATGGAAATTCCATATCAATAAAAAACTAAACGAAGCATATGCAAGACTAAAAGAACTTCATCCAGTCATCAATAGAAAATCGAAACTGAAGATCGAATGTGCATTGTTACTATACAAATCATTAACACGTCCAATAATAACATACGCATGCCCAGTTTGGAGCTCATCAGCTGAATCCAATATTAAAAAAGCCAAGTGCTACAAAATAAAATATTAAGAATAGCTATAGTTGCACCATGGTTTGTGAGAAACTCGCAAATACATCAGGAATTAGGAGTCGAGACAATAAAAGAATACCTCAAGAAAACAATCAAAAAATATTTACAAAACCTTCAAAAGTGTCCAAGTGCACAAGAACACCAACTAGAAATTACTGGTATCCATCGCCGATTAAAACGAAAACTTCAACAAGATCAATTTACAGATTTAATAAAAAATATTAGAGAATAACATTTAATGTTGAACTGGTTGATCCGATTAATAAAAAAGATGGAGCTCAAGGAGATGCAAAGATGACGTAAGGAACGCTGAAAAAACATAACAAAAGATGACATTGTTTGCTGTAATGCAGGAAACCAGATCACTTTAAGAACAAATGTCCTTGCTTGAAAGAGAATAAACAAAGAAATGCATTTAGTGCATTATTTTTGTGTGATCAATTCAATAATACAGATTGGTATGTCGATTCCGGGGCGAGCAATCATTTAACGGCAAGAAATGATTGGTTGATAGATGAAGAGAAATAAACGGAAATCCAAGAAATAATTGTTGCTAACAGATGGAAAATACCTATGCTAAGTTCAGATGATATGAAGATAGAAACAATCGTGAATGATAAATCATAGGATACTGTTATAAAAAAGCTTTCTATGTTCCCGAATTGATAACAAATCTTTTATCGATTAGTAAGTTGATTGAAAATGGTAACAAGGTATTTTTGAGATCACTCATTGTAAGATCTACAATATGAATGACGAATTGATTGCAGTTGCTAAAATGATAGACAGTGTATAATATATAATAATAATGTATTTACAATTGAGATTCGAAAATAAATGTTTATTGGTGGCTTCAGCGGTATCCGGGGATCTTTGGCATTGCAGAATGGGTCATTTAAACCACAATGATCTAAGGTTGATGAAAGGCTGGGTTAATGGATTAAATTGTAATGTGAGCTTAAAGAATAAATCATGTGAGATATATTGCGAAGGAAAACAATCCAGATTACCATGTAAGCATAAGGGTACTAATTTAAACATAAGGGAATCATCGCTAAATGTGGTACATGCAGATCTATGTGGCCCTATGGAAGAGATATCATTGTGTGGATCACGTTATTTTTTGTTATTTGAAGATGATCAGTCAAAAATGATATTTGTTTACTCCATGAAAACTAAGGGTAGGTTTATGTTGGAACTGCGATAAACGATAAGAGCGACGATACTACCAAAGAAAACCAATAACATTGAATCGAATGTTTTAGCGACCAATTAAAGCACGAGTTGCTGTATCCAAATCCATAGAAACGAATTTAACGCTGCTCTTATCGTTTATCATAGCTCCAACGTAAACGTACCCCTAAGATGAAACCTTCAATTATTTTAAGGAATTTAAGGCTAAGGTAGAAAATCTGATAAATAGAAAAATTAAAATCTAGTCTAGAACGGACCATGGAGTTTTGAGTTTTGTAATGAAAATTTTGACAAATATTTTAATAACAATGGAATAATTAATAACAAAATGGAATGCTGGAAAAGATGAATAGAAGCACAGTAAAATACGCTAGATGTTTACTTTATGATGCAGATTTGAGTAAAAGTTTTTTGGCAGAGGTTGTTAACACTGCTGTGTATTTAAAGTATCGATGTGTGGTAAAGGGATTGGATTACAGAACTTCATATGAATTATGGACATGTAATAACTCCGATCTTACTAACATTAAAGTTACTTAAAATTTATTAAAAAATCAAAAATATGTTATTGGATTTGGTGAAAATGTCAAAGGATATTGACTGCATGATTTTGATAAAAGAGATGTTATCATTTGTATGGATGTAAAAATTTTGGAAAATCTAAACACACCTAAAGTAAATATAACATCTAATTGCATAGAAAAAATGGGGGATGAAGCAATTAATGACATCAGGCATCATTTAACTAATAATCACACGAATGAAAATCTTGTCCAAGAAATGGAGGGCGAAACAAATATGTTGAAGTCAGAAAGAGAAAGGAAGCCAAAAAATTTTAGTGATTATGTAATTTACATGAGTAAATCGGTTAGTTTAATAATTAAGTTGATTTGCAAGATGTACCAACTACTGTGGCCGAAGCGTTATCAAAACCTGACGGTGAACAATGGAGACAAGCTATGGAAGATGAAATGAAGTTATTTGATGAAATTAGTATATTAGACTTGGTGAATGTGGCGGAATGTGGTACAATCGTTGATTCTAAGTGGGTATTTAGAAAGAAAAGTGACGTAGCGAAAAGAATAACGTATAGAGCACGTTTGGTGGTAAGAGGATTTACAATAAGACATAGAATAGACTTTGATGAGACATTTGCGCCAGTTGTTAAATTTAAATATAAGATATTTAGATATTAAAACGGTATTTTTAAACGGTTTGTTAGAAAGAAATGTGTATATGAAACAACCTGAAGGTTTTGTAAATAAAGAAGGATCAGATAATGTTTGTAAATCAAATAAGGGTTTTTATGGTTTGAAACAAGCATCTCGAGCTTACAAAGGTAGATACAGTTTTGATTAAATTAAAATTTAAAAAGTCCGATTTAGAACTTTGTTTGTATTCAAAATGAAACGAAATTTTTTCACCAGTTTCAGAAATTTGGTCGTCGAAGTCTTTGAACCAGTTTCTGAAGAAGGTTGCAACATGGTATCCGAAACGTCAAATATTTTTTTCAAAAAACGCACGGCAAAACCCAAAATTTAGTTAGTGCTAGTGTTAGTTCTAATTTTAGTTCAATAGTATCAGTAGTTTAGTAAATAATAGACTCAGCTCGTCGTGACAGATCCTGTATATCCATGCAGTTTGTCCATTCCAACCCATGGTATAGAATTTACCGTTAATGATGTTTTGCACTCTTTTAGGAACATGATCACTACATGTACCTTTGCATGTACAGGGTTAGCCAATCTCGACGCTCCCCTCTTTTGTGGATATATATGGTATCATATGTATCATAGGTAGCCACATACTAAAAATTTACAAATAATAACATAATAGACATAACGAATATATAGAGAAATAAACATAACGACAAAAAGATATAGAACTTAGTATAGTATTTTGATTTTAATGAATTAAAGCAACAGAAACATAATATGTTGCACCCACAAAATGTGTTCAAGCAGGTCATCAATCGTTGCCCGATAGTGCTGAAATTGGCTTCTCACTTCATTATGTGTAACTTTTCTAAAGAGTATCTAGGCTTATTGTATTACAAGCATCACGAATTTTTTATTTAAGATGTTGTATGTTCGTAGTTCAAGTATTGCTTAACGATTGCAGAGTTGTGATAGGGCACCTCATCCATTTAAAATCATACATTTTCCTGCATGAGAAGTATATCTTGCAATAAAAGGGTACTTCATTTTCTAAGAAATGGCGAAAGATTGGTCCATTAAAATTGTAGTCTGAAGAATATGGACCCACTATTATACATTAGGAACGAATGTGGTCTTGGTTTTCAATTTCATTAATCACATAAGGCCCTTCAGTGGGCCAGTATCTTCCATTTTGTCTATTTGGAAGTCCATTACTTACAAATCGGCTTTCATCAATCCATAAAGTGTAATTTTACATCCTTTTACTGTAGTCTTCCAATACAACCATATCTACTAAAAAAATTTATGCGTTTATTACGGTTGTCTTCGTTCAAGGCACCAAGTTGTTTCAGTTGTATGCAAAATATCTGTTGTTCTTAAGTATTCGACGTTTCGAGGAGTATAGAAAATATTTATCTGTTGACTTGCTGTATTAATAGATGCTCTATGATAACTTAGAGCTACCTATGTTTGAAGAATTGCCAAAATGATGCTTGTGAATATTAATTTACGTATGCCACTATATATTAAAAACTATAAAAAAACTTTCTTATTCAATATTGCTAAGAATTATATGGGCATCCTATTTATAAACAGAAAAGAATATGTTATATGGAAAAATAAATATGTGTGTGCCGCGCCACCTAGCATCATCGTCCAAAATTTGTGACGATTGATGTTTCTTAAAGCTGAGAAGATGCTATTTAAAATGGCATATATTTTTTCCTATAATTTTACCCGTTTCCCATGAAAGAGGTGGGGCGTCAACTTTGACTGACGCTGTACATAAAATCGAAGTAAACTGTTCCAAAGTAATTGACATACTGTTCACCTTTGTTTCGTTTTTGTTTGATAGCATTTCTCTTCCACATAATCTCATATTTCTGTTTTCATAATTTCTTCTAATGGACCCATACATTGTGAATTTAATAAAGATCCTGCTCGACTTGTGGTGGGTGCGTTATTAATATGCTTAGATATATTTTCAATGTTTTCTTTAGACTCAGATCCTTGTAATGGACGATATGATTTACTTCTGTCACTATAAGAATTTGGTTGTGATTTCGAAAATTGATATCCAAGTATTGTAATTTCACTATCAGGAACAGCTAGACTCCACTAGACTCACTAAAAAGTATTACACAAAATTATCAGAATGTAGTTCGTAGCATGGATTATTTCTCCACTATATAAGTAAGGTTCGGATTGATATGCAAAAAAAATAAGCAACATGAGCTTTTTATATGTGCTTAAAATTAGTTGAAATATACAGTAATATCCCATAAATATGGAAAATATTATAACGTAAAACCAAAGAAAATGTGTACTTGCGCTGGTAAGATTACAAAAGTACTGCTTTTAATAGTGTTTCAAGTTTTTCTAGTAGGACTTCAATAAGTGTAAATATACAGGGTTCGATTTAGCCAAGCATTTAAAGACATTTTCCTAAAATAGAATACTTTACAAACTGATTTGACATCCCTGTATATTTCAGTTGAAGTAGAACTAGAACTAATATTAGACCTAAAAGTAAAATCTTTTTTTTAATTTTGTATGAAAAGGGCGTACTCGTTTCGTTCGTCCAAAACAGCCCTGGGGCTCCAAATATCTTAGGACGCCACTGTGTATGAATAACTAAATTTATGTGCGATAATAATGCAAAACATGAAGTTATATGTAAAAGCATATTAATGAGGTCTCTAAATATAAGTTAAAGTCCACAGTGAGTTGATCCAAGCAGCATCCAAGTAACTTAGATCAGATCAGTACTAATAATTATATATTTCTATTCTATTCTATTATATTTATTTATATTTTTAAATTTTTTTTTATATTTACTATAATTTTATACAACTTTATTAATAAGAGTGCTCAATAATATTTCGATTACTTTTGCATTAATTAATGTAATTACGAAATCAAAATGTGACAAATCAGTTTTTGTAAAACTGTTACTTTATAAATATCACTTCTTAACTTGCCAGATATAAAGTCGACATAGATATTATAATAACCAGTACATGACCCAGAATGTAGTCTGGTAAATGTTAGTTATGCTTCTGTAAGATTTACGACATGCTAAGTTATATATCAACGTTGACAGTGAACCCTAACAACTCCGAGGTAGACAATAATCAACCCACGAAATGAGAGAATAATACGGGATGCATCCAGCTGGTATCATTAGGAAGTCGTAATATACTTCATCCGCAAATGTAGCAACCATTACGCAAAATATAGTATAGATACAAGAATGTATATTGTGTAAAATTGGTACGAAACGAAATTTATTCAAACTCAAAAACCCAGTGTGTTTCTTATCCTAGATTTACCGACGTCATAAACTTAACCTGCACCCGGCCCTGTTTATGAGCCATTATGTTCACCGAGTTCACCATAATTTTTACAAAGTAATTTTTATAAATCTTCCTTAAAACACCGCAAAAGCTAACCGTGCAAAATTAACGTTTATTAAAAAATTACATTCTTCAAAGCAGAAAAAACTTTTCAATATAAATTTTAACCATTCTATAAGTCGCGATAATTAATAGTAGTAATTGGGAAAGGTTCCAAATTCCGAAATGGTCGTAGAGACGATGTCTAACTATTAATTAGAATCAGATTGCATTATTTATCGCGCTAAACACGCCCAGGGCCGGCTTCGGGCTTCGGGCTTCCCGGCCTTCGAGGTTCGTCCGGACGCAATTTAAATTTCTCCAACTGAATTTAAACTTTGCCGCTTTAATTTAGATATTGCTGAATAATCAGCGAGCCACCGTTAAATATTTGCAGACCCCAACCGACCGTGGGCTCCTTCTTCTACACTTCTTTCTCTTCTCTAACTCGCCCACTTTTCTAATTAAGTCCTCTGGATGCAATTTCGGCGTCTCAACAGAAAAGTATTCCTTCGCCCCTTTCTTTTCTATCTACTCACAGAGGATAGACTCTTATTTGTTGCTCGGGATTAGTTTTTTGTTACCCCATAGTCCGGTAAAGTTTTTAAAAGAAACTTTTCACAATTCCCTCGGCTTCTCTGCTTTGACTTCACGAAGATTATTAAAAAGAGAATATCTTAAGATAATTGTATTTGTAATGGCTTAAAAGTATTTTTGATGTCAATGTCTGAAAACAAATGGTTTCACTTGGAAGTTTGGGTCGGTTCTTATTAAGTGTCACAAACGGAAGTTTTCTTCCGGAAACGAGGTGACCTGATGTCGTGGTACTTGGCGGTAGTGTGCACACAGGAAAAGGACGTTCCCCTACTAACGAGATTATCTCGAATAACTTGCTAAGCGGCAGTTTTCGGTCTTACCACGTTTCGCGCCCTCTCCACCGCCCCATTCGAAATACTCTTATTTTCTCGTTGAACAAAGTTCGCGCAATGTGAGAGATAATGTGCTCGCATTAAGGCTCCAAACTGCCCGGGTTAATGTTAAACATAAGTAGGTTGAAACATAAGTATCTTGAAACATAAGTATTTTGTGACTTAAGTATGCTGCAATATAAGTATCAACCATAATGTTAACCAGATTTTGTTCTTGTTTATTCTCTTAATGATGCTGATGTGAAACATTCCACGCTTAATGAGGATGATATTTGCTTTTATAGTAAGAATTAGGGTGATTTAGTTTGAATTATGTTGATTACTTTTAAATGTTAACTAGAGGTTCGTAAATTTGAAGTAAATGTGGTATTCTTGGATGGTTTGTGCGATCAATCTATGGTTCGTAGGGTTTAGTTGCCTCCGTTGCATGCAAAATTTTTTCTCGTAATTCGGTGATTCATGTTTTTGGTGGGATTGGGCAGATTTACAAACACGGCATATGGAACGCCCACGGTTTTTAATCTCTGCAAGCAAGTTTTTGGATAAATTGCTGGCGATAACTGGGTGATGTATTACTTCTCTGTGCGCGAAACAGCTTGTGTTACTACAATTTTTTTAAATATATCATTCAAATTTTTATCTTGTTCTGATGTATTGATGACCATTTGAGATGCCAAAACTCTAATTTGTCCATTTAACTTTAGCAAGTAACAACAACACCGTTCCAAGAGTAGTTTCACTAGCCGTTAATTGGACAGTTTCGGAACAAGCTGGTTACACCACCTGTTCATAACAAAGCATCGCCACTACCAACATGAGAGAAACCCCTAGGGGTTCTAGAACTCGGCATCTGCGTTCAATTAATTTCCACTATATCGTTTTCTAATAGTATTCCCTTCAACGTAACATCGAAATTGCACCCTTTAGCTATAACCCATAAACTAAATCCGTTTAACTCATCAGTAAACCGAGTAAAGATTAATTTGCTCATTGTCGATGGCTCCCCATCGAGCTAAACTTTTCGGTGATTTACTGCTTCTAACGGAAACAAAACACTGAAAAATCGCTGCGTCCCACATACGACGTTTGATGAATTGGTTCCATTATAAAAAAAAAATCGTCAAAACTCATCCCAAGTTGACTCGCACAAAAATAAAGTGAGTGGGAGGAAATTAGAGAGATAAATTCCCACCCAACCGCAAAATTTCAATTAATCTAATGAACGACCGAAGACGACGGTTCTCTTGGTAGTCATTGATTAAGTTCGTCATCCAGAGACGGAACGAGTGATAAATTACTGATGGGAACGACGCCCTTACAATTAGGACCGGCGGTCGTACAAATGGATTAACAACGGGCGGTGGCAGATACAACGATCCAGGGGCGGCAATTCGAAACGGTTATCTTCGAACTAGTACAAAGATAAACAGTACTAACCAGAAACTGTACCGAATTTGAAAGGGTCAAAGCTACTCGTGACTGTGATTTTATCTCTAAGCGCTGAACATGGCACTCGTTTTTGCATGTTTTGTTAGATTTACCAATGAGGAAAACTCGAGTTAGTATCAACTGTAACGAAGTCACGTAAATGCTTTGTAAGATTAGATGATAGTCTTGAATTAATAGCAAAATTTAATAACACAATAACCTATTTAATACTCACATTCGGATGATACAATTAATGCGAATTTAAACACGATTCGGGGTTAACATTGTCTCTAAATGCTTGTAGTAATTTGTGCGTGTATTATGTGTTATAATTGGGAATTGTTACTCTACAAATGGCTACTTAAATAAATAAATTAATTTGTATTATCGTCATATATTTCGGGTTTATATTGTATAATCATAATGGGCAAACTGTTGAATATTACCATATATTATAATTCGTTCGATATCCAATTTTAAAAAGATATATTTAGTAATGCACTGAGAGAAATGGATTTTACTATACACTATAAATAAACTATATGGTAATATAATATTTAATACCTATAGTGACATCAAGACAATATTGTACTGAAGCATATCTTGAGCTATGGTCCTTTTGTTTAATTAGTGGTTAATATAGTAGTTAATTAATTATACTGTATTAAAAGTTTGTTTAAAATATCCTCTATCTGTTATAAAATTATATAAAAGTATATAACATGTATTTAGTAGTTATGTATTTATAATAATAATGTAACACAATAATAAGTTGTACAAAAAAGAAGAAAAAACAATGAATGGTGAAAAAGCCATACATTATTTTTTTCCTAGCCCTAAACAAAAATTAACAACAAAAAATAACAACAAAAAAAGAAAAGTACAAAAAAACTAATTTTAACTTAAATACAATCATCAATCTTTTAGGAAAAGAACTGACATTTCAAGTGCGACAAAAAATTTATAAAAGAGGACACACAAATAGAATATAAAAGTGATCGAAGCAGCGAACCCTATGGCACACCAGAAGTAACGTTAGAGAAGCGGACCTGACGCCATCTATTTCAACACACTGCATCCTATCACATAGATAACTGAGCATGAGTAATACAACTAAAACACTTAGCCCAATGTAGTCCAAAATCGCGAACGTTATTGAATAATTCAGAATGTCGAAAGCTTTGCTATAATCAGAAAGCTTTGAATCTTCGGACAATCGTAACACATCGTCGACAACCGTCAGCAATGCACATCCATGATGTTCTTTAAAATCTGACTGTATACTTGATAGAATATTATATGTACAGGGTCTGTCACGATGAGCTGAGTTTATATGTATTTGCTAAACTACTGGTACTATTTATGTGAAAATTTGCATACATGGTAGTTCCAGCTTTCTCCAACTTCCGATTATACCGGAAAAGGACAGCAATTTCCCCTTATTTTTTTAATAAAAAAATGAAATTATTAAATTAATTTTTCCCTTATTTTTCGACGTAGAATAAGCTGGCAAAAGAAAAAATTGGTGCCATTACAAAAAAATAAGTTTTCAACATTTCGAGATAGGGAAGTTCTGCACAAATTTTTGACCAGCCCGTATAATTTTTTAAAAAACTTTTCATGATTGACATAAACTACGAGACCGAGAAAAAACGAGCACTTCGGATAAACCCCGTATGCAAATTTCCACAAAAATGGTGCCAGTAGTTTAGCAAATACGTATAGACTTATCTCGTCGTGATAGACCCTGTATTTACATATTGCTTTAATTGTACCTCAATAACTCTTTCAGTCAATTTCCCCAGAATAGGCAAAATACTTACATATAAATATTAAACTACAACACTAAACCTACATTCTGTTATTATACATGTATAGTGTTTGGAACAATCAACAGTAATTCAAACCTCAAACTGATGAGCAGGACTTTAGGACTATAAAAATACATACTGTCAACATATTGGCAGTCTTTAATATAATGTACTGTGTTTGGAACAGTAATAGCTAATGCTGCCAACAAGTTAGTAGACTTTAATTAATATGCAGGACTTTGGACACAAAACAGTGTTTGGAACGGTAACAGCTCATGTTACCAAAACAATTCATGCTGCCAAAAGGCTGGCAGTCTTTAAGATAATGTACAATGCTTGGAACAGTAATAGCTCATTCTGCCAACAAGTTGGTAGACTTCAAATTGAAATTGATGAACAGGATTTTAAAGACATAAGAGCACATGCTGCCAACAAGACAGACTTCATGTTGATAAACAAGACTTTCGAGACAAAACAGTTCATGGTGCCACAATTGGCAGTCTTTAATATAATGTACAGTGTTTGGAACTGTAAGAACATATGCTGCCAATAGGTTGACAGATTTCAAATTGATGAACAGGACATTAGAGATAAAACAGTTCATGCTGCCACAACTGGCAGTCTTTAACATAATGTATAGCATTTGGAACTGTACAGCACATGCTGCCATAACAGTTCACGCTGTCAAAAAGTTGACAGTCTTTAAGATCATGTACATTGTTTGGAACAGTAATAGCTCATGCTGTTAACAAGTTGGAATACTTCAAATTGATAAGCAGGATTATGAAGACATAACAACTTATGCTGCCAGCAATCTTCAAAAAAAAATGTATGTGTAGTATTTGGAACAGTAATAGCTTATACTGCTAACAAGCTGCTAGTTATTTTCTTGCTTAACTGATACTTCATTCAAAATTTCAAATAAATAATGAAATGTTGAAAAATCATTTCTCTGAAGTTTTCACCATTTTAGCAGGTCCCAAAAAATTCATCAGATGTGGTAACAATCATAGGAAATTCCTATTTCCTAACGTATAAAACGATATAGTTTGTGATTTATAATATTATATTAATTTATTACATAAATATTGTATTGTATAGGTTACAATGTTATACTTTTAGTTTTACTAAACCTGATTAACAGTATTAATGTTAAACCAAATACAATATCAAAATTCATTGGTTACTATTATGAATTAATGCATGTTTAATATTTTTTCTGTAGTACGATTTGTACAATCCATTTCTCTCAGTGTGCATAAACGTCCGCCTCTATCGTAGAGGAATCTGCCATTTTCGAACGACCACCAGGTGCACTGTTGAATTTGTATTAAGTCCCAATGGGGTGAGAGGTGGAACCCTAGTTTCTCCCGCAGAGGGGACAATACGAGAGATTAAATTCTTACCGGCGGAAGGATTCCACCCACGTCCTACCGGAGGCGGGTCCTAATGCAATCCTGAAAACGTCCAACCGCAAAGTAAGTGAATTTTCACAATAATTACCCTTGCTTAAAAGCTCCACATAAAATAATTCACGCAGTACGTCGTGTATATATGTGTATATATATATATACTTGATTATTCACCCCTCCTGATTTCGAATATAAAATATAAAATAAAAAACCTTTCCAATCAAATTTAATCACCTGCTGAGTTCAAAAAGCAAAAATTTCAGAGAAAACCGTAAATTTCGTAAACTACGTTCACGGGTTGGAGCGTTCCTTTTGGTAACCTTCCCCCTTCCCCCTTTGATGTAGATCGCAATTAGGGGGACTAAAAGGGCGGAAATAACGCGGACCTTTGGACCCGTAATTGAGTCTGCCGCCGGTCTCGGTCTCGCCATTTTAAAACACTGCCGAACGTGTCCGGAAACGTAAAAAAGAAGCTCAAGCCGCATACTTGTTCTTTTTCGTCACCATCATCCCTTCGAAACGCGACGCCGACGTATTTGTATCACGTCGTGCGACCTTTTCTTGGTCCGCGCATTTTCTCCCTAACCCAAAACACTACCCCTTCTCCAATCCCCCAGGATACAGAAAAAACTGTTTCCATTTTACGCAACGGATTCGATTTGAATCGGGCTGCGGTGGCGATAGTGGTTAGAGGTTCATTTCCCGTTTTCCTATTAACGGTTTACTCTCTCTACCAATCGACTCATCAGATAGCCCCTTTAATTCCCTCCCCCCTACCCCTTATCGATATACAAGGTTTCCATTCCTATTCACTGCCTACGTTAATATTTGTTCATCGGGGTCCTCTGTTAACAAACATTTAACGTACCGTAATCAAAATTACGCAATGTAATACTCTACAGCTTCGTGTCAATTTACATTTTGTAGTATCTAACTATTTTGCTAATAACGATAACGATAAATTGCTCATATATCAACAAGTTTTTTTATTTACTATATCTATAGCTATTTTGCGTTCCACTCAATCGGCAATATTCTATATAAAAATTTCCGCAGTTTCGTGTCTCATAATTGTGCATGTCAGAATGTGTACTGTAAATGTAAAAAGGACATTCCAAAATAAACACAGCTAGTACCGGTAAAACTTTCAGGTATCTGAAGACGTGACGACAATCATCTGCATAATCCAGCCCTGAAATGACCCTCAGAGTTCTGCGTTGCAGACCAAATATGTGTGTATCAATGAGAAATAGGGGGTCTTGGCTACCTCGGCAGACACCGAACTTTACTGGGGGAAAATCCATTTCATGTAAATGAATTTTCCTTCTCGTGTCTAACGCTGAATAGTAATTGAACTGTATTTTCTTTATTTGGACAAAGTTCATTGGCATACACCTCGCTCATTTGCTGCCATTAGAAACCCGCTCGACAATACTTCTTCATACTTATCATCTCCCACCAACAGCGTTGCGTCATCCCCATATAGCAATCAAACAAAAGGGGTCACAAAATTGGTCCTTGAGGGACACCCCATGTAATGGGAAGATACTAAACCTCCGCATTTAACATGTTGGAATCAACTCGAAAGGTATGATCCTATCAAAGCAACGCTATCTCGAGCAAATCGGAAAACATTCTCAAGTTTGTACAATAGCAAATCATAAGATACGCTACCGAAGGCGCATGATAAGTCCAAACACAACGCAGCACAATATTTACACTTTTCATAAGCATCATGACAAATGTTCGTAAAATTCATAACCGCGTCCTTGAGCTGAAGACTGAAGAATTGGTTATAAGCATATTATTTGACTCAATATGTGTTATTATTTGCCTGAACAGTACACGGTCAATTTTTTTAGATAGTGTTGGAAGTGTGCTGATGGGTCAATAGTTGGAACAATCTTTTTTATCGCCTCGCTTGAAAACAGCAACAACGGACATAACCTTTAACTCATCAAGAAATATGCAAGAAGATAATGAATTGTTGACCAATGTAGTCCAAGGTTTCACAAATAGACACCATAAACGTCTCGAGCCCTACTAGACTTTTAACTCTTCTAATCTCACATTCCGATACTTGTGCAAACAAGGTACAAATTAAGCCGAGAAATTATTTTATTGGCCTCATTCAAAAAGAATTAACGTCATCCGGACTTCGTTTCTAGAACCAAATCCGGACGTCATGTATCAAATTGACATAACGTCAGACAATAACTGTTTATCTATTGCTGTCTATTTTTCTATGATTGGTTCATGTGAAAAAAATATAAACGCAAAAAACGCGGCTGACTTCTATCAGAAATAGACTTCTGCGAAAACTCTTTTTTGTACTGTTCTAATTGGTATTCAATTGAGTAAATAAAGCGAAATTGTATGCAGAAATGTCGAGCATGTTGTGAAACGTCGTAACATGTCATCGCCTATTTACATTCCGTTTGCATGAATACTAACCAACCATCTGATCTAACACAACGCTAACGATGTATTTTGTTGTAAAATTTGAAGCATCCATTCGCATAATCTCCGAATTACGAAATGGTTGACACTGCTTCCAGGAGACTTGAAATGGTTCTAGAAGACTTCATAATGCTTATAGAAGATTTCAATGTGCCAAAAGAGTTGATATCGCCTCTGGAAAACTTGATACCGCATCCAAAAGCTTTAAAACCTATATAAAGGTTTGAATCGCTTCCAGATGGCTTCAACTACTACCAGAAGACATGATACTGCTTCTAGGAGATTTGACACTGTTCCAAGCCTTACAGCGAGAATTCGATGTTGCCTCTGGATGACTTGATTTTACTCCCAAAAGCTTTGAAATATTTCTAGAAGACCTGATACTGCTTCTAGAAAAGTTGATATACTTTCAGAAAACTTGATGAAGACTTGAGATGCTTCTAGAAGACTTGATACTGTTTCTAGATTGCTTGAAATATTTTCAAAAGACTTGATACTGCTTGTAGGAAACTTTAAATGCTTCTGAAACACTTGGTATTGCTACTAAAAATTTTAAATGCTGCCAAAAATCTTGTTGCTGCTTGTAGAAATGATAGCAGAAAACGTTTTCATCGCAAAGAAATAAGATACTGTTTATAAATCCTTTGTGTTTGCCTTAAAATATTAAATACTATTGGACATAATGCAAAATCTCGACATAAGTAGCCAAAAAAAACTATTAAGTTTTAGTATATTAAGACTAAATACTGATGGCAATAGTAAATATATAATTTAAAGTTGCTTCAAAAGTACCAAATATTGTAGTCAAAAGGCAATATTTCCATGTCAGAAGTTCAAAAACAATTAATTAAACTAATAAATTAAGTATAATTAATAACATAATTAACTAAATATAATTAAAGTATAAATTAAAGACTGGAAAGGTAATATTTCGTTTCATTTTTTACAAATCCTACCGACGATTTTCATGTGATGTGAAAAAATTTACCATTTTGTCCTAACAGAAGAAGAAATCGAAATTATAACTATAATATACAAAGAAATTACCTTCACACATATCAAGAACAACATGTTTATCTTGATTTGCTTTACGTGCAGAATGTTTATTACTATCAATTATATGCATAGTACGTCTCAGAATCTGCTGCAACCCATAAAATAGAAAGCAATCCCTCATCAACAGTAACTCGTAATATAATCTCTCGGAATATACAACAGTTTCAACAGTTGAACCTATTATGAAAAACGAAGCGAATTATTATCGAATTTCATCAACATTTGTCATCAAAGTATCAATCACCAAAGCACAAATACTACACGTGTTTCTTTAAACGTTTCACTAAGTGTATTTATTTTTATTGTAACTACCTGTTACAATAACATTTGCTTGCAAGATCAATAGATCAATATTCGGATGTACAAATGTGTTACTCGACGCTGCATCAATCTGGCACATGATGTACGTGTTAAGGATTTTTTTTATCACCTTATAGATAAGAATTACGGCAAAAACAAAAATGGAAATGTAAAATAAACAAAAATTCATTAACTGAGCCAAAATATTTAGTCGTTTCGATCGTAAATAACAAAACTATCATCAATTAATTTTGAAAATTGTGTCAATTTGATACAATGTCTCGATGAGGGTTGAATTGAGCATATCAGGGTTAAGGTCCAGTGTATATTACTTGTTTGCATTTCGTCTATTAAAATTTATAACCGACCAAGTTGCTTTAGATTTATTTCTAGACTATTCCATAAAACAGTTATAAAAAAAGTAATAAAATAATTATATGATTTAAAACGACTAAAAAAGATTGAAACTAGGTCATAGTCCTCCTTTAGCTAGCGAAGTGTGCAGTCAAACCAATTAATCTGTCCTTCACTCAATTCTGGTGATTATAACATTTCTGCTGTCGGTCAAACTAGCCAAAGTATTCTCAATAATATTTTTAAAGCTCACAAAACAGGCGGATGAGGATCTACAGATACAAATAATGACTGCCCTGGTAATCTCCGTTGTGATACGATATATAGGCAATACAAGGGCCTGACCAGGTAGAAGTTCGGTATTGGTATTGGCTCAAAGGTGTTCGCTCCGGTTTTCTTATCACGGCATGAGTACATGAGGGTACCATACTAACTGAATTGATCGAGACGCTGTTTTCACCCTCACAACATCACCAAAGCACCGGTCGAAATACCATTAAGTAAGAATTTCTTTATTGTTTCTATCGTTTTCAGTTCACATCCACCAGGAGGAGTTTGAGAATCAGACTTTAATTCTTCTATCGACGTTTCTTTTCGATCCAGCACTAAGATTACACTATTTGGTACTTTAGCCACCACTGACACATCCAATTTCTCTATTAGAGACCGAGATGAAACCTCATGCAACACGTGAATCGATCTATTTAAGCGATCATGTGGATTGAAACTACAACTAGATTGACATTGGTCGGTATATTGTCTTCTTCAATGAACACAAGTTCATTTATAAACATATATCCATCAACCAAAGTGCCGTCAAATGTTTAACAATTTACCTCAGATAATCTTTTCTTCAGCCTGAGTATTTCACTCTACTGTTCCTCGCAAATACATTTTGAGGTTAATTTTTCACAGCAGAAAATTCCGGCCAGAGAATTTAAGAATGCAGCTCGAATGGAAGTTATACACATATAACAAGCAATGTAACCTCTTTTGAACATCATTTACACACCTTTAATGAAGACACTCGTTTTGTTGATTTAATAGGCGTAATATTTTTACTTGTTATTTTTAAGTTACTATTATTATTAAGTTATTATATAGATCATTTTTTTTAAGTTTTTTATTTGTTTAAGAAGTTGTTTGAGAAGCTTCATCAAAAATATTGTGATAAATGTTCTGACTGTATCTCTTATATGAGGGCAACAAAAGGTATGATTATGCAATAAATTAAAATCTTTTGCAACATTTAATTTGTGTGCATCATTTACAGAATATCTTTGAATTATACTGAAATACGTTATCTATCGAGAGTTATGCTAACATTTGAGATTTACTGATAACATACCACGTCAACTAAAAAGTTCCTTATCTGATCAACTCTATGTATCTCTAATGAATTATTAGTTTCTTTACTTTAAGTTGCTTTACTTTTTGGAATATCCCTGTACTCTTAGCTTTTGGTACATACCTTATTTATGTTATTCTGTTCCGCCGTTCTATGCGTTTTCAGTCTATATCTTCTTTTAGTTCTCTTAACGTTTCACTGATGCTAATTGGTAGTGAGTATTTATAGCACATCACGCATTTATGTTGTTTTTATATTTGGTTATTGTATCTAAAGAAATTGTATGCGTAGAAGCTGTTGTAAACATGGAGCCATTGCAAAATCCAGTTTGTTTACTAACATTCTTAGCGAAACCGACAGGCGCGCAGATCGGATTACCGATTCGGTCAATTATCGACATTTCTTTGGTTATATCAACATGCATTTGTGGTCTTGTTATTGATAATCAGCTTACGTTTGGCGTATTAATTTACTACGTAGGCTTACTTATGGTTCCCTAATGACTCGTTACTACAGTAGGATGTTTTCCCCAAGGTTTGATATCCTCTTATGTTGTCTCACTTTAATTATTAGATGTTGTATTTAGTTCATGTTTGTCTCGTGAGAGTTTAAGAAGGGTTCAGGTTCTCCAGAATCCGAGTATTCGCTTTATACATATAGCTTTGAAGAGGTGATTATATATCCCATGTTTTATTATCTCGTGACTGGCTAAATATGAGGCAAAGGGTTCTGATTCATTACTTATCTTCCGTCAATGGTCTTATTACATTCCGCAAGCCGCCTTACCTTAGTCATAACATTATGGACGTATGCTCATAACTTAAATCCCCGGCATAGACATTGTTTATACATTCCTTCTATTAGGTCCTCTAAATTTAAGTTCTCATTTTCATACAAAGTTGCTCATTTTTGGAATTCAGTTATTTTTTATGTATTAGTTGTTATTAGGTCTCTAGATGTTTACTAACTTTGTAGGGTGCAAGTTAAATGGCAATTTTGCCGTTTCCGCTTTTACATTTTTTTGATTTATATTTCGTTCTTTTTTCTTGTTATGTTTTTTTCGGTGGCTCAAAAAGATATATTATTGTTATTAATTGTGTCGTGATAGTTTTGTTGTTAACTGGGGGTTCACGATAAATTTCGAAACAAATTCCATAAATTTTTACCAATTGTATTTCGGAAAAAAAGGCCGAACTGGCAATTTAAAATTTTTATTTACGATTTAAGATTATAAATATTGACATTTTAAATTTTGATTCAGTTTGATCAGTTTTGGCGAAAAGCAATTAAATTTTATTCAATTTACTCCTTTCATCATGAACGCACTGTAGGGATAAATATATAAACAGATTGCATATATATAAAAAATTCTATCAACTCTAATATAACTTATTATTTATGTAAGTAATAAAGTTACTTATAAAAGTATAAAGTAATAAAAACTTTCTCAGCAACATTTTCAAAAGTCTGATATAGCAGTATTTATGAAATGTAACGGATCTACTGGTAGAAAGCTATAGAAATTTATACAATAGTACAAGATAACAGATTTGTTTAAATGAACACTGGTATAGGATATTAGTGTATTGGAATTCAGCACTTTGAAACTACGTGTATATGAACATACTTGTCTATATGTACTCAAATCTAGCCTATATAACCTATCGACATCACACTGACTCATGTTCATTAAGCTCATGTAACTACTAGAGTTACGTGTATCAGAAAATAATCGTCAACGATTACTTATGCGAGGCTGATGTAAGATATTATCTTTGTAATTCAATTGAATCTTAATCAGATGAATCTTCAATTGCTTCTAAGCACACATTTCAAGATATCATACTTCCAAATACTATCAAACTGGTATTAAATTATATGACACAGTTATTGCAGAACTGTATAGCTCATAATTGGGATGAGGCCCTAAGGTTAAAAAAATCTTAGGTTGTTGGCTATCACCTTCTGTTACAATGGTTACCCTGGTTTGCTAATTAATAGATTTTGTTCTCTTGTGATGAACCTCTTGAACCCGCTACGAAGGTTAGGATACGGGTTCTCCACCTTCGCATGGCTGTCACTCATCCATCTGATGTGGACCAAACACGCTCCACTCTTCAAACGATTTATTAAGTTACCATTTGTCCCAGCGATAATTTCATTAGGCTTTTCAATGGCAAGCCATTCAGGTGGACGAAATATACCGTCAAGCCTCTGAAAGGCATTTTCTTTAATTTAAAAGATCGTCGGAATGCAGACTAAACGAAATCAAATATCACAGCCCTTGTAGAACACTACATCAACAAGAGACACGTTTTCGACTTTGATAATTCTTTCATCGTGTGCTGTGATTCATCCTATCATCCTATTATTTTCGCTGACTTACAAAATGTAAGTCATCACTATTGCCACTTAATCTATTTACACCATTATATTTCGACTTATTGTAGTTTTTCTATCGTTTTTATGACTTCTATAATTTACACCTTCGGTCTCGTTACCGACATAATCTTTAAGTTGTAACTGGGTTAGTTCATTTTATTATGTAAATTGATTTTGTTTTGAACAATTGAACAAAATAGTAATGTAGAAGAATAATTTATAACTAGAATTAAATCATTAACAGGCATCATTCAGAAAAAGTACTTACGTCATATATCGGTTTGCGTTAAATATTAACGTTACAATCCATTATTATGAACTGCTTGTGTATGAAACTTATGTGCAGTGTGTCAGACAACAGTCGTCAAAAATTGCTACAATCTCAAGTACTTTATTCGAAAACCTACTGATGGCCTACTGGTACTTTATTTTAAAATTAATAATGTGTATTTTATTTTCAAATCAGTGTTATCCATTATTTTAGTGTTTTAGTGTTTATTGTAAAAAGAATTTTGGCACTAGTTTTAACCACTAGTGTCAAAATTCACTAGGACTCATGTTCAAAAATTAGATGTGATTATTACAGCTGGATCAAAACAGTTCTCTTGGTGCAGTTGAATCTTTTTCTTACCTTGGTAGATGTTATTGTAATTCTCTGACTAGTTATTTTTTAAAATTTCCTATCAATCTCGATGGTTCAGTTAAGGTACTAACAATTCTTGGCGCTAATGCCTCCGCTTATATCACTTCCAGACTTTCCTAGATATTTTTGACGAGTTTCAGGTCCGTTAAGCTCTCAGATATTGTTAGTCCACTTATGTTGGTGCTGATGGTGTCAATATTAAGTAGCTTCTTCCTATTTGAGATTTTGCCGCTTTTTTGTCTTTACTTCAAACTTTTGAACTTGTGCAAGTTATTGATGGGCCAACTTGAATAACAAGTACAAACGCATTCGTTGATTGATTTTGTCCTTGTCGCTGCGGATGCTTCTGTCGAATGGCCGATGTGACTCCTGTTAATGGCATAACGACGCACTGTTTGATTTGTGTAGTTTGAGTATAGGAGCCCAGGAACTTGAGAAACTGGAAGCATTATGTTATAGAGATTTTTGTAATTTTCATATTTGCGAATTTATTATGGATTTTAAAAGTGCTCCTTCGCATTAAATGTTTGATAGCCCTGACATAAATGACAGTCTCCCTTTCAATTTTTTATTATAGAATAATTTCCAAGAATTATCCAAGCGCATGCAACACCGCACTTAGATTATTGATAACAGCAAGTTGCTCATATCGTTGTATAACAAAGCTTATCGTATGTTCATAGGCTCGAACAATCCAGATGATTTTGAATATTATAAACCGTTGCGAAACTATACTAACTCAGCAGTACTTTAGGAAACAACTTATCTTAATCAATTTTTAAATAAATTTGATCCTCGTATTTTGTGGAATAGGATTGCACTTATGGGTGTTGCTAATAAGAAAAGTTGCTCGATTTCAGACAGTATGGGTTTTAGATTGTTCATGTTATGGTGCCCTATATGATACCATATATTCGCCATCCGTCAAATTATTGTATTGATTATTGTATTCTATTTTAAATTATTATTGTTATTTTATGACATTGATTTTAAACCAAACATTATTTTGCCGATTTTGTGGAAAGTGTTTGAGAAATTAATTGCAATTAGAGATAGATAGATTTAGAATTCTTCCTGAGCGTCAATCTGGATTTCGACAGGGAGACAGTTGTGCACCTGGTCTGCTGGATGACGTTGATGATGTGCTAAGGGGCTGGATAAGTCAGTTAAGGGCTGGAATAGATCTCTGACAATTTTGATTTTACTTGATTTTTTCTAAGGTTTTTGACACCTTGCACCATCAAACTCTCTTAGCTGTCCTTCATCATGTTGGCTTTTTCGAGCCAGCTTTAGATTTTTTTTGTAATTATTTAAGGCACAGTTGCCAACTTTAAAGTTCAATAATAACTTTTTGTTTGTTGGTAAGGTAACGTTCGATGTACCTCATGGGTCATAGGTAATTTAGGTTTATAAATATGGTCGATGATGCACGAAATCTCGGAATTGTGTTTGATTCTAAAATAAGGTTTTGGTGGCATATCTCACTGTTGTTTTAAAGAGTTAATGGGGCGCTTAAATTGCTTTAAAACAATAAACCTTAGCGTCTTAAGGTGCAATTGTGTGACGCATTTGATCTTTCTATTTTACGCCGCACCCGGTTATACAAAACCTTTGTTTACGTTTCATATATTCAACGTATTCAACATTCAATCTGTTTAGACCATAAGAAAACACAATATAAGTGTTCGCCATATTTATTTAAAAAAAATTTTTTAGAACGGATGTACGCAACATAACTTTTAGATATAAACATGTGCTAACAATACCTAAACATAAATTGCAGCTTTTTAAGAAATCTTTTACGTACTGTGTGTCTAACATATGCAGTAACCTTAACCCGAATTTTATTTGGAAAAAGGATGAATGGAGTTTTAGATTTTGCTGAGACGGATTTTACATTATGAATGAGCTGAATGGTTAGATAATTTGGATGGACTGTGGCTGATAAGGAAATTTCTGTATTGTTATATAGATTTTGATATAAATTTATTTGTCATTTTTACTTATTTTTCTTTTTGTAATTGGTGTTTGTTTTGTGAAGGTTTGGTGAAACTGGTCACTGGAGTACCTCAATCTAACTGACTCAACTCTTCAACTCTTCAAAATTAATAAAGATAAATGCTAAATTTATCTTTATTAATTTTTATGATTATTATCATTCCTCCACTACTCCACATATTTCAGTTCTCCATTGAGACATCGACCTTCGCTTCTATTTGGAAACTAGCTTTCGTTGTACCCACATCTAAACTTAAGTGTTCAACTTGTGTAAGGTTCTCTTTTACCAACCTCCCGTTAAACTAACTAGCGGTGGTTACAGCGATTTTAAGTGCTTCCGTTGGCTATGAGCTCCTTTTTAACTATTAGGTAAATTTATGAAGTGGTCAAAGTGGCCCTTAACGTTCTTAATGGTTAAAAAGCGGCTCATGCTCAATGAAAGCGCTTAAAGTCGCTGTAACCATCGCTAATTAGTTTAACTGGAGGTTGGTACAAGTAGCCCTAAATGATTTTCGTCCGATGTCTATTATATCCGTAATTTCGAAAGCACTTGAGCGATGAACTTCCAGCAACGGTAATGCGGCTTATTGCAGACCGTGCTAGTGTTCTCAACTGGTGTAGATACCATGGCTAGAATTTGAATATATCAATAATACCCATCTGACTCTTGATAGTAATATCATACAATTCTCTCAGTCAGTTAAAAATTTGAGGGTTATGATGGATTCTGTATTGTCATAGCAGTCCCAGATTTAGTGTATGCAGGAATATAGGTATATTTCTGTTTCTAATATCTGTTATTAATTATTCTCCATTTGGACTATGATAATACAGTACAAAGACCTTTCGGTTAGTCTTGTTTACAAATTAGAGAGGCTACAATATAATTTTTTTTTGACCTGAGAAAATATGACTAAATTACACCTTATCGTAATCATCTCGAACTGCTCACGTTTCGCATATTAACTACATATATTTAATTAAAAAGAACATTTTCCTTTTAATCTTCACATTACTCCACCGCATTTCAGTTCATGCCATTCCACAGTCTTCCTCCTAGAGCATAATCTGATCTCACTCATATTACCCGTTCATTGTACTGAAATATATTATAAGTCATTTACTGCACAGCTATAACTCTGTGGAATAATTGCCAACAGAATCGCGTAAGGCTCGTGGCTTTCACGTATTCAGGGCTTCGCTAAGAAATTACCTTTTTTTTCTACAATTTACTGTGACTAAATAGTATTTAATGTCATTTTCCTATTCTCTCACTCTTTTCAACTGATAGTTTTTTATCCTTCTTTCTTGTTCTATTTTAGATTTTTTTCTGTTATCTAACATGTAGACTTGTTCTTTTTTCTTTACTTTTTCTAGAAAGAAGAGGATATGTCTTATTTCTTATATATTGCTGGTTGCGTCTCTATAAAAACATCGCCTCTGGACATAAATTGACGTTTTGTCAATCTTAAAGTTTCAATGTTTTCAATTCCTCCCTGCGCAGCCTACTCCACCTCTCCTTATCCGCCATCCAGTATCTATTAGCTCTCTCCTCGTTTCCACGTCGGAACCTAGCCAGCAATTTCTTCCCTTCCTCATCTTCTTCTAATACCAAATATCTAGGCAGCCCCTCTCTAATTATGTACTTGTACCCTTCGTGATACCTTCCCTCTTTTATTTGTGTCCTTCTTTCCAGTATCTGAATACAGGAAGGAAGTACACAAATAATATTCCTCTCTCAACTTCCTCTATATCTGTCTACCCACTTCGTCTACCATTAATCTCAATTACTGAAAAGCTCACTCTTTTGTAATAATTGTCTCTGTCTACTCTCTCATATCCAACTTTTCCCTTTTTAATTTCCCTCCAACACTCCCCAAGATCCCGCAGTTTGGCCTACCTTCCATTCCTTCTTCATATTTTACTGCCCTCCTGCTCGCCTCTACTCTGACCTTATCTACCTTTACCTCTACCCTCACTATGTACCCCGGTGTTTCCCAAGCTACCCCAAGTACCTTTCTCCAATATCTAGCTAGCACGTCTCCCAGCATTCTTTGCTCCCCCCATCCCCATACCTTTGCCCCACACTTGTTATTATTAAAATCCACAACATCATTCAAATAATCCTGATTAATGTCAATATGTTTCTAACAATGCAGCTGTTGATTTAAATCAAGTAATATAAAAAATATATATTCCTACTGCTTCTAAGTCGTATCACACTCATTTAAACAATAACTAAAGGATTAGTTTACATCATTTTATTCCGGATAGACTTCAATGATTATATTTAAAAATTTATAACAAGCATGGTAATAGAATGAGTATGAAAATTACAGTAAGTGTTGGTAATAAAGATTCAAACCGGTTTTAAAACTGACGAAAATCAGTCACGTAATGGTCGTAAAGCTGTATGTAACGATCGCTGACGAATTAAAATTTATCGTTCGATCAAATTTGCCAGCAGCTCAAAAGCAGCTTTCACACACACGAAAGCTTATACCACCGTAGCAGTGTAACATTTGCAATGCAGATCCGGTTGACTTCCGGTTTTCCAAGCCCGGTTACGTCCAGAATGGTTTTATTTAATTTTTGATTTTGTAAATCGTGTCCACAATATTACAGGGCGAAGGGGTAAATATTTACTAGCGGGAAGACCGGAAAACTAACCTAAATTTCGTGGAACAGCTAGCAATCAGTTATTCAAACAGTTCGAGAAAACTTGTTTACCGGGGGTGAGACTATTTATTTATTTGTGACCGTAACTTTTAATTAGAAGTAACGTGAAAGTAACCACTCTTTTTTTAATTACGTGAATGTTAATTAATTTGAAAGGAAGATCTAATTAAAAAAGTAGTACTACGGGTAACAATAGCGGGCGAAGCATTCTTTAATAATACGCCAATAACAGCGTTACTTAGTTTTATTTTTTTCGTTTTATAAAAGTGCCTCAATGGGGTTCGTTCACAAAAGCGACGAAGAAAAGAGTTTAAAAAAAGTATATTCTCTGTTGAGGAGTTCCTGGGAAATTAAAAATATTTCTTTGTGCCTAATTAAAGTCGATTTCAACCGGGATGGTTGTAAGCTCTCCTTTATAAGTTTTCTATAAAACATTATTGTTTGTTCTGTGTTGTTTTAAGCAAGAAAAATAAGTTTTCGCGTATAAAGAGCGAATCTCCACGGGAGGGGTCAATTTATTGTTTTAATCAAGTCGTAACGCGAAAGCTACTAGTTATAACTAACAACGAAAACCAAGAAAATGTAATCATAAGAAATTATGATGGGAAAAAGCAACAAAACAATCCTGAAGCTCTTTTCGTAGTTTCGGATTATATTTAACAACCACAATAAAAAATGGTACTTGTTAATAAATTTAACAAAACACGATAAATATTTATCTCTTTTTGATGCTATATAATAATTAATTGGTTCCAAATGGGAACAAACAACTAAAATTGATTTTTCAATTTTATTTCTTCCATATTTCACATATATTTTCATTGATATTTTATTTCTCAGCTTCAGTGTTTTGTCTGCTATTGTTGTTGAAATTTAAATGAAAACCAATTAAAACGTTTAATTTCATTTGAAACGCAGTTAGTCTCGATTGTCTGCCAGTATATTGGAAAATCCAATCAACGCTTATAAAAAAATAATAAAAATAATTAAATTTATTTTATTGATTACTTAAATCCCATTGTAATCACATCCATACAGAAAATTTATCAATAGATGACAAAAAAAAAGAATAGGTAGTTAGGAATAAGCTTAGTACGCACGTGAATACTCCTCTCTATGTGATGATTGACAACAAAAACAGTTTGATAAAAATTTTTTGAAATCAATAACAAAAAAAAAATGAAATGTTTTTTCAAACTGAAATGTGAAAGCACACAATTATGAAACTCGTTATTGATTTCGAGATTTTTCATTGTTCGGTAATCCTTTTTTAAATCAGTATGTCAACGTATCTTTTAATTTTACCCGAAACCGAAAATAGTAACTTGTAATGAGTTCATTACCAACATGAATTAGTTGTTAATGAACTCATTCCAGTAAAAAAATATATGTCTTAATATTTATACAGGGTGTCTCACTCCTATGTAGTATGGCAGAACTCCATACTACATATCAAAATAAAAATTTGAGAATTCATGTTTAACATTAAACCTACCGATACTTCATGTATTCCTATTCCTAGCAACCAGGCTCAAATGGCCATTCTTTATAATGTTATGTCTTTATCTGGTACCTACACCTCGACTTGTTGATTGGGAAAAAACTATTCATTGATAGTTACATGTTCCCCAGACTTGTAACAATTAGAGCAAATTTATCTATTTGTAAACGATGACTTTGTTGAAGTTTTTTTCAAATCTGATAAACCGCATAATTTCAAAAAAAGTACTGCTGTTCATGGTTTTTGAAATAAGAAGCTGGACCCCATCTACTGTTCCATAGATACAAAATCTTCAAGTTGTTCAAGATGCATATAGAAAAGCAATAAATGCATTTATTTTTGCAAGAGGAAAAGTGCTCTCTCCTTCTGTGCATTTTCTGATGAACTTCATTACATGATTGTCAATAATTAAAGAAAATGCAGTTCTTATTTTACCGTTCATGATATTTCGTACATACCAACCCAGAGCACCTATATATCTGGCGCCTATGGTTCGTTTGCAATGGAAATACCTTCAGCTAATAGTGTTTAGTTTTACAAGCAGCAACTAGTCTTTAATTGATAAATTTTGAACTTGTAACCTAACGATTTTGTATTTTGCCAACAGTGTTTAGTATTTTAGAAGACAAATATAATTAACAATTTCTTGGCTTTTGCAACAAAAGTAACTTCTCCATCTTTTTACAATGAAAATGTTTTCTACCAGAAGTTTTACAAGCAGTATCACGTTCTTCTGAAAGCATTTCAAGTTTTCTACACGCAGCATCAAGCCTTCTGGAAGCATTGCAAGGCTTCTGGAAGTATTACAAATCATTCAGAGATAACAAAAAGTAACACAAACAATATCAAGTCTTCTAGAAGTAGATCAAGTCGTCCAGGAGCAGTATCAAGTGTTCTGGAAGCAGTTCACCTTCTCAAGCATAGCAAATCTTCTGGAAGCATTTCCAATCATATAGAAGCAGTATCTAGTCTTCTTGAAGCAATATTAAGTCTTCTAGAAGTAATATCAATCCTTCTAGAAGCATATAAAGACTTTTGGAATAATCAATCTATATCAAGTTTTCTATAAGCAGTATCAAATCTTCCAGGGGCAGAAGTAACTTTCTGCAAGCAGCTTAAGTCTTCTGAAAGCATTTTAAATTTTTTGGAAACGTATCAAGTCTTCTAGAGACAGTGTCGCGTCTTTTGGAAGTCCTGCAAGTTTTTCGAGAACATTTAAAGTCTTCTAGAAGCAGTATTCTGTCGTCTGGGCACATTTCAGGTCTTCTAGAAGCAGTATCGTCCAGGAGTAGTATCAAGAGTTCTGGAAGTGGTTCAACTCTTTTCAAGCATTTCACATCTTCTGAAAACATCACCAAGTTGTCAAAAAGAATTTATGACTTCCAGAAGCAGTATCGCGTATTCTAGAAGCAATTCAAATCTTTTATAAGCATTTTAAGTCTTTTGCAAGCAATATCAAGTCTTCTGAAAAGAGTATCAAGTCAGAGAGAGCTAGCGCGCATTCGTCCCTGTATGATCAAGCCTCCTAAACACACATGTGTATTAACGACAACCAGAGATGTTAGACTGGTTGCTGGGACCGACGGCTTAAAGTCCCTCCGAAGGACGGGGGGAGCCCCAACGTGGTTACACCGGGATGTGTCGTCTCAGAACACCTCGAGTCTCCTAAGGAGGTTGTACAAGGGGCCCGTTGAGAGGCCTAAGTGCTGCATGCCTTGCATTCCCTCCCCGTTCCATACATACAATATCAAATCTTCTGGAAGCATTTTAAGTATTCTGGAAGCAATATCAAGTCTTTTGAAAACAGATCAAGTTTTATGGAAGCTACAACAAGTGTTGTGGAAGCAAATTAAGTCTTCTAGAAGCATTTTAAGTCTTCCACAAGCAATATCAAGTCTTTAAGAATAAAGCAGTATCAAGTCTGCTAGAGACATTTCAAGACTTGTGGAAGCATTGTGGAAGCACAGTCTTTTGAAATCGATATCAAATCTTCTGGAAGCATTTTAAGTCTTCTGATGAAGTCTTCTAGAAACAAAATCAACTCGTATGGAAGTATTTTAAGTCTTTTGGAAGCTATATCAGGTGTTTTGGAAGCCTTTTCGAAGCATTTTAATTTTATCAGCTCAATTCTTCTTCTTTAATTCTACAAGCAATATCTTCTCTTCCAATATCCGAAAAAAAATTATATTTTTTCGGAAAAAAGTAATAACAAGGGAGTAATTCTTGGGATATACATTGATCTATATTTTAAGAAAAGTCGTTAAGGTACATGACGATCTGATGATATTATTTTGAAGAAATTCTCACTAAAAATTTAAAATGGGTCATTTGACCAGTAGTAGTAGGTTTAGTGTTAAATATAATCAATTGCGTTCTCTTGGACTATTTTCAGATTTCCGACACTTATTTATGAATCTACTGTTCTTTACTTTACTTTTGATCTTCAGTTATGCAATTTCTAATCTACTCGAGCAGACAATCGTTGAAAAAGTTGAAAAACACTTTATTTTTAGGTGATCAATTTAGGATTATGAATACACTTAAGCAACATGTTGAAATACATTTTGGAGCCGGGAACAGCTGGTCGTTTGGTTACCGTACTATATCGATATTAACCTAGTGTACCATAAAGAACAAATGTTTAATGAGTCTTTAATCTCTTTGAACTTGAGAACTAGATGTTGGCATTAACTAGATGGATCTCCGGCTCATTGTACCCAGGAAATATCCTAAGAACATATCACAACGTTGGATATCGTTTCCGTTTTTAGGCTGCTGATGATGTGGAACAACGGTAAATGATTTTTCTTTCTGTACTTTCAATTTCAGTGCTTATGGTAGTCGATATTCCCTTTCCATCTTTTTCAGTGTTTGATGCTCTTCTATTTATTTCAGGTTGAGTAATGACATACCCAGTTCCTGTAAAAATATTTTCCTTCGTCCTTTAACTGAAACATTTCCATCCCAATAAAGTTAAATGGTCAACTGAGTTTGTCCAAGACGTCGACTCCACTCTTTGTTTCATCACAGTTTTATCATCTCAAAGTATCTCCTTTATAAATAAGAAGCAGGATGAATAAGCAGCTCGATTTTTTAGCTCAATTAATATTTTGTCAAATCCTTCCTATTTTTACGAATTGTCTCGAGTAATATTAAATTTTTTGTTAGAAGATCTGCTATATCGGTAAAAAAATGTCTGTAATAAGTAATTTATGACTCGACATAAAAACGTATAAACTAATTGAATATCGCATGACAATAATAATACTAGAAAATATATGAAAGGATAACAACATCAAACTTTGATTTCGAATGCTATGTAAAAAATTATTGTTTTCGTGTCATTATTGACCCAGTTTTGATCGTATGATTGTTAATGTATGATTTCGTCGAGATACCCTTTATTAGTGTTTAAAAAAAAATAATAAAAAATCAATTAAATCACTAGGGCCTAAGTGTGGTGTGCGTTCATTTGCACACTCTCCCGGGTCCTTACATACATACATGTCAATCATCTCAAGAGAAAGCTAAGCATAGTCTTAAAATTTCTCCGGAAGATTTATTAATTAGTAAGCATCAGCTGAAAGCAACGTCAGGTTAATTAGTCAGATCTACAACTTTATCTGGTGATTAGTTGTTAATATCATCAAGGCACTTGCAGCCAAGGTTCTAGGATATGATAGCCAATTTAAAATTAATATAGTTTTTTACTAAGTCTCAGCCTTAAGCGACTTTGACTAATTAGTGAGGCTCATTCCCAAATGACCAATATAAAATAGCCATAGTCATTTCCATCAACAAAAGACAAATAACTGACCATTTTACAACTATAGTCCTCAAACATTAGTATTGTGAAGTCTCTCAAAAGATAGCAAAAGTAGTAAAAGAATTAAACAACGGAAGGCAGAAGTATAGTTCGATTGTATCTATATGGTAAGTCCATATTCCTAGAAAAAAGGACAAAATAACTTAGATGAATTGAATTGTATTTATTCTGTTAAATTCTCCGCAGTAATACCATATGTGTCGGGTAAACTAGAGAAAGTTTCGAAACCAGGTTAAATAAACATAAATTTAAGTCAAGGTAACGTTTACAAACATACCCTCGAAACGAACCGCGAATTTAATTTTAATGATTCAAAGTTACTTCACAAGCATCAAAGTTACTTTTGTAATTTTAATTTACTCGCGAAGAAGCGGAAGAAGAAGTGAAGAAGACCATGCAGGTCTTCTTCGCTCCCTGATAGTCTTCATTATTTAAAGTTGATAACTATATTTTAATATTAAGAAAAAAAATATCGTTACTTATGAGACTTTGAGACATAACAGAGTTAAATGTCAGATCCTCAAAATATTTTGTTATAGGGAGATACCGCATGGTGACTGCAACTTTTCTTCGGGTCACATTTGTGTTTTGTCTTTACATTGGATGAAAACAAATTTTGTAGTCTTGATGGAAATTAAAGAAACTGACTATCTTAGGTATGATAGTCTTAGATTGATATTGTAAGCTTTCTCCACAAAGTTGTAATTTTATTTATTCTTCTTATTTTCCTTTATTGTTTATTTTAGACATTTTTCGTCTTGTTGGAGCAGTCGCAGTCGCCTCGATGGTGATGACTAATCCGAAATATCTGGATATATTTGGCAAAACATTCATTTTAATTCCCAAAACGTTCTTGTTCCAGTATCTTTATCAAAATCTCAAAAACAATCTTAAAAGTAACCCTAAGAAACTTTTGAATTTCGTCGGTGACTCATCCAAAATTTGTGGATTTTTATAAAATTACAAATGTTCTTAATCATGATTGAAAAATCTTAAAACATCTAAATCTTAAGATATGTTGATGAAATTTTGTGAAATATAAAGGAAAGTATGCACTTTTTCGAGGAAAACTTTCTTCGAGGGTATCTGAACTCGCTTTTGAGATATCAAGTTTTGAATTTAACTAAGATTTGTGGCAATCCATAAAATTATAACTTCATTAGTGATCTTTGAAAAATCGTAAAAAGTCGAATTCTTAAGATATCATAATGAATATTCTAGTGATTTATAAAGAAAACCATGAACTTTTCCGAGAATAAAACTATCCATGAGTATCTCAATTCAGTTTGGAGATATCTATTATTGAACTCATCTCAATTTAGTGGCATTTCATTAAACTAAAATTTCCTTAATCATTTTTCAAAAGTTTTAAGAATCATATTCTTAAAATATCTTGATAAATATTCTTGTGATTTATAAAGGAAAATATGCACTTTTCCGAGATCAAACCCATACTTGAGTATTCCACTTTGTTTTTGAGATATCAAGTTTTGAACTCATCCTAAATTTGTCACACTTTATACAATTAAAAATTTCCGAAATCATTTAGGAGAAATCGTAAAAAATCGAATTCTTAAAATATCTTTTTGAAATTTTTTGTGGCTTATAAAGAAATGTATGTGCATCTCCGAGAATAAAACTATGCGTGATTATCTTAATTTTTGTTTGAAGATATCAAGTATTGAACTCATCTCAAATTTGTGGCTCAAATTTTTTGTGAATTATTAAGAAAAGTGTGCACTTGTCTGATAACGAATTCATAATTGAGTATCTCAACTCGTTTTTGAGATATCAAGCTTTGAACTCATCCCAAATTTGTGGAATTTTATAAAATTAAAAATTTATTTAATTAAAAATAATGTCTGAAAAATTGCAAAAAGTCGAATTCTCAAGATATTTTAGTGACTTTTTTTATGATTTATAAAGGAAACTTGTACTTTTCCGAGAACAAGTATATATCCATATTTGAGTGTATCAATTCGTTTTCGAGATATCAAGTTTTGAATTCAACTTAAATCTGTAACATTTTATAAAATTAAAATTCCCTTAATGATTTTTTTAAATATCGTAAAAAATCGAATTTATTTATTGATTTTAAACCAAAAAAACATCATTAACTCACCATAATTAAAATTATAGAATCCTTATTAATTAAATGATTTGTGTTATAATGAAGAAATTATAAATTTTTCGATATCCAAAGTAGTCACTCTCAAGGAAAACTTTTGTATACATCGACCTATTAGTTCAACAATGAGATTGAACTACGTCGGATTTAATCTACTCGGATTGATTTCTCAAAATCAGTCCTTTATTAAATCATTCACAGAGTATGACCCCTTAAAAACCCTACATTTAACCCACACCTTTGGAATCGTTCAAAATGATGTCTTAAAAATATTTTTGTATGGATATTTCGACGAAGAAACTCATCAAAACGTCAAAATTAAAACTGGATTAGGGAAAGTTGTTAAAAGAGTTTCGATTTATGACAATAAGATGACCATTTTATTTGAATGTGGAAGAATTTATAATGTTAACATCGACAGTGATTTAAGCTTGAATAAAATCTCTGTAAATATAGATGAGCATGATTGCATTATTAATATAATTGAAATTATAAGAAATGGATATGCTTATGATATACCGAATAAATTAGATTTTGTTAATAAAGAAGATTATACGAGTTAAAACATAAAGAGAACATTGTATTTTATTAGATAAAAGTGGAAATGTTCATACATTTGGAAGTGGGAGTAACAATTAGGTCATGTTGATTTAACCAACAAAGATAACTTGGTCTTAGTAGAAGCATTGTCTGGAATGAAAATTGCAGCTGATGGGTGGCATTCTTGTGCTTTAAGCGACTCTGGAGACCAAGTTGGCTTTTTGTTGTTGGAACTCCAGACCCGATTATGTTTTTGAAGCTAGTGTTGAAGACGTTGCCTGTGGGATAAGACATATTTATTAGGCATTATTAGGAAATAAGCTATATGGGACTGAAATAAATAAATATTTTCAATTAGGCAACAATAAATCTGATGATGAGGCTGCAATGAAATGTTTGTATGGCTGATGGAGATATTTCATATTTAATTTGATGTCTATGCAGTACAGCTGTATTAATGTCTGATAATAAAATTGAGACTGAAGAAAATGTATCATGAAATATTGTTATATTTGTACTTAGTTTTATTATATTGATATTAATTTGTGTTTTCGTATAGAATGTATGTTTTATAAAGATATCAACTTTTGAAATTATCTTAAACTTGTGGCAATTTATAAAATTAAAAATTTTCTTAATCATTTTTAAAAAATTGTAAACAATCAAATTCTTAAGATTTCTAGATGATTTTTTTGAGGTTTATAAAGAAAAGTGTGTATTTTTCCGAGAATAAATCCGTGCGCACTCAACCCAATTTGTGGCATTTCATAGAATTAAGAACCTTAATAAATTAATTATATATGTAAAATCGTAAAAAATCGCATTCTTTAGATATCTTAATATTTTTTTTGTAATTTATAAAGAAATATGTGTATTTTTCTGAGAATAAATTCGTACGTGGGCGTCCCAATTCATTTTTGGGGTATTAAACATTGAACTCAACCTATGTTTGTGGCATTTTATAAAATTAAAAGTTTCTTTAATCATTTTTGAAAAATCGTAAAAACCCCAATTTTTGAGATATCTTGATGAATTTTGTGATTTATAAGAAACGTCCGATAACAAACCCATGCGTGAATATCTCAATTCGTTCTTGAGAGTTTTAAGTTTTAAACACATCCTAAATTTGTGACACTTTATTAAATTAAAAATTTCCTTAATCATATTTGCAAAATCGTAAAAAATCGAATTCTTTGAATCTTGACGATTTTTTGTGATTTATAAACAAAAGTATGTACTTTTCCGAGAATAAATCTGCGTGTGCATCTGAATTGGTTTTTGAGATATTACGGCTTGAAATCAACCTAAACTTGTAGTATTTCATAAAATTAAAAATTTCCTTAATAATTTTTCAAAAATCCTAAAAAAACCTAATTCTTAACCCTCCCTCTGTCGGGCGCGCTTTCTTAACACTTTCGATCGGGTGTGGTCTGTGGAGTCCAAAATAGAAAAAACTCTAAAGGACGCCAACGTGTCCTCCAGTGCTAATTTCTCATAAATGTTTTATATGATGCTTGTACTATATAATAGCCCAATACAGGGCCAATTCCAAACTCACGTTTTATGTTAATTTGATTTAAAGAAAATGCTTACAATTTAATCACATATTTTTCAAAATTTGGAAACAATGCCTAAATAAAGGAAAAGAAAATCGATCTATAATAATATTTATTTAAAAATGTATAAAGTATTTAAAAAAAAATGTCTTAACTAAAGAATAATATTCTATGCACAAACTGGAGGGCCTTAAACTGTGGTCTTCATATTTCCCAAACAATCGTTGCAGCACGCTGTTATGTGCTCCATGCACAACCAACATTTACAAATTCTGCAAAAATAACGAGTTTTTCGTCTTTTGCAATATTTACAGTTTCCTCTTTTTCCTGGTTGTGGCTCTGGAATAATCTCCTCTTCAATACCTGAGAGCCTCAAGGCAGAAGTGCGCACACTTTTGGTCAAGTGCTTATCAACGACTCTTCTTTGCATGTTATTTTTCACTAACTCCATACCAAGATTTTTTTGAAACAGTCTGCGAGTTTTAGCACATTCACCATCTGGTATGTTGCTTTTGTAGATAACAAAAGCGTTAATTGCTGCTATATTGAGGAGGTTATAGAAAATTACCATTGGAAGGCCAACGCTTTGTGTTTCTTGCAACATTGTATGATGTGATCATTCGATCAACAACATCTACTCCACTTTTTGTGCTATTATAGAAAGTAATTACTTCGGGCTTTTTCCGATCACCGGTAGCTTCATCGATATGATCGTCTCGGTGCATTGTTGAAACTACAAGCACATTCGTTCCTTTTTTGGGTATATATGAATCTGCAGTCATATCATCACTAAATGCGAAAAACGAAGAATATACTTTCCTGTTTTTAACTTGTGTTATTTCAAGAGGTAGTTCTCTTCTATTGGCTCTAATTGTACCAACCACAGTAAGGTGGTACTCTCTTAGCAGTTTCTTTACAATTGAATATCCTGTGAACCAACGATCTATTGTAACATTTCTTCCTGATCCTAATAAATGTGAACACATTCTTTCAATTACTGCAGCGGTAGAGTTGTCAGTTTTATATGGACCATTGGGTTGAACATCAGCGTAAATTTCTATGTGTGAAGTGAAAAATGTTTTGGCATGAACAACGGCGAAGACGTTCAATCCTTATTTGTTTGGTTTACTTGGAATGTACATTCGGAAACTGCACCTACCCCTAAAGGCAAGCAGCATTTCATCTAATGTTACATACTCGCTCTCAGAATAAGTTTTCTTACAATTGTCGTTGAACTTGTCAACAATAGTACGAACTGCTGCTAGTTTGTCCATTTCTTTTCTTTGACCTCTAGTTGTGGTATCGTCTAAGCGAATGCATTTCAATAAGAAGACTCCGTTTTGCCATTGTAGCAGGAAATATCTCATATCCCATACCGTCTGATGACCAATACTCTGCTAGATGTGTCCTTGATCCATGATGGAGCCCAGCTAAATAAAGCAAACCCATCAGCGCTTGGATTTCTACAGAGTCAGTAGGTCTACACTCAGTCTTATCATGGTATTTAACAGAAATTTTATCAATAAATAAATTAGTGTTTCCAACTATAATATCAATGCAGTTTCCAAACATGTACATCCAGCATTGAATGGGAGATAATGCGTCACGTGTTTCACCGATGACCCCCGGCAGGTGAGACACTATGTTTTCGTTGCGAGTTCTAATATTTCTAGGTGGGACAGCCTTTTTCCATTTAGTCCCATCTTTACCAAAAAAATAAGAGCATCTATCACGAATCACGGGTTGTTCATCTTAATATCTGCATCTTCATTTATGTTTTCTTGCTCGGTTTCTGTATCATGATCACTGATACTTACAAAATCTTGATCTGATATCGAACTATCGTCAGACTCTTCTATATCACTGCCCGTGCTAACTTCTTCATACAGTTTCTGTAATCTTTCTCTCTCCTTTTCATAAGGATCCATATCACAATGTTATCAAATAATAAATCATTTATTATTTTATCAAATCATATCAGAAAATTGTGTGATACTACTTACCTATTTGTAAGTATGCTATTTGTAGATTACTAACTAGATATTTGATATTAGTTATAAATAATTTTTTATGCATTTTTCTATTCTCTATATTTGTAAAATAAATAACACATAACACAACGCCTCAAAATGGGGTTCAATAGTAAACTGGCGTGTCAACGATACGGTAACCGTATATATAGTAATTATTAAGGGAACTACCGAACTATATTGCGATCACTCCGAGGTATAGTTTTATAACTCGTTAATACCCCCACAAACACAAAAAGAACGCATAGAGTTCCAACTGGAATACGATTCTTACAGATTACATCTGCGAATATTGTTACACATATGATCGGTACAAAATATTATGTAGCGACTATTTGGAATTTTCAAAAACAGTTTTTTATAGCGAAAACAGTTGATATTCAGATACTTGAAAGGTACTGTGACCGTAGAAGTTTTGAGCAAAATAATTTAAAAAATATTTCACATAATCATTTTGTCGTGTACTCGTAGACCACACCCGACAGACGGAGGGTTAAGACATCTTGATGATTTTTTTGGGATTTATAGAGAAAAGTATTCACATTTCTGAAAACAAATCGATGCACGAGTGTCTTAAGTCGTTTTTGAGATATTAAGTTTTACACTTAATCTAAATTTGTAGCATTTCATAAAATTGAAAATTTTCATTTCATTTTCAAATTTTTTTGAATAGATATGAAATTCTTTATAATTAAATTTACTCTTTTTAGCAAACAGAATGATTCTTGAATATCTCAAATAGTTTTTATGATATCAATTTTTTAACTCAACCAAATTGAATTGTGGTTCGTATAACATTTTTCTGGTATTTCATCGCAATATAAGAAATCTTCGGAAACGCCTTTCCATACGATTAATGCCCACTCTAAACAAACAAAGGTTAAACAACCTCCATTCAGTTTGCGATGTTGTGGAAAATACGAAAATGGTTTGTCCTAAATCCGAAAGAATTTTAAATTTTAAAAACATTGAATCCTGCTAATACAATCAAAATTGTTTTTCTCGAATTCAATTTAATTTTCAAACTGTTCCGAAAGAAAAAGACACTTAACTTAGTGTCTAAACGTAAATCAGTAGGTACTACTACCTTAAGTGCATCGAGTTCGAAGTTAAAGTTAACACAAAGTTATCGCGAACCTAGTTCTCTGCTCGTTCGCAGATGGTGTCGACGTCGCGCAAAGTTTGACATCTAACCGAGTTATAATTTAATGGTGGCCGTTCAGAGCTTTGTAACTGATTAAATCACGAGAGACCACTACGCCGCGGTCTCTTTGTAACTTCCAAGAAACAAACACCTTTCTCTCTATATTAAATATATTGTGTTGAAAATATTCGGGTGCATCGTAAATTTCTGTCACGTGTTGACTCAAGACGTCTCCTTTGGTCTTTTACCTTTGGTCTCCTCTGGTCTACTTTCATGTTGTACATATTTACGAATACGAAGTGAGTAGTGGAATCCCCAACTGGATAACAACGGCATCTTATTCATTTTATATTCATTCGCTAAGCCGAAGGACGAAGGAAATATCTCGTCCGTATTTATCGTGAAGGGTTGCATAGAGAGTTTCACAGAGAGTATCGCGGAGGGTATGCAGTGGAGAACTTCTAGAATGCTTTTTGCAGCATCAAAAGCAGAAGCAACTGCGCTTGCAAGAATCGCAGACGCTATTATTTCGGACGGTTGCAATAAATCTTCTGGAAATCGACTGCTGCTCGGAAATCGCTTTGGCAACGTTGCCGTTTCACTAACGACGCCCCGGGTCCGCATTACGAATTTTAATAACGACTCCATGTGATGTTTGTTCCGGTCGAATACCATGTGTTTTCAATGTTTCAATATCTATGTTATTTTTGTCATCTGATATAAGCGATATAACTAAAAAATCGTTATGCAAATATTCAATTTTCTATCATTAAATCAACAAATAATATACATGTATATGCAAGAAAGATTGTATAGTTTTGGTTAAATGTATGTTTACAGAATTAATTTCTTGCGTATTTGTTTTGGAAATGTGTCCCCGATATTTTAAAGCCACATTTAATTCGAATTCGGTTGTTTACAATTTTCAGTACAAAAACCAATTAAAATGTCGAATTTCATTTGGCACGCAAATTTATCTAAATACGGTCGACAACGCGTACAACGTAATAAAAAATCGGCGTGTTTTGAAAAATTAACAGTCCGTATCGGTTAAGCGTCCAATAACCGACGTACCCAGATATATTCAAACCCACACAAATTTTTTTTAACCCACATTTTTTATTGTTACGTACATCAAATGCGTTTTTAATGGTAAATGAAGGTTTCTCCTCGAAAAGGTTTTTTTCAATTTTCTCCTCCCCCATTTTCCTTCCACGTACGGTTCTCGACCCATTTTTTATCCGTACTAATTGCGTTAACGATACTGTTCCCCCATCGTCGTCTCCAAAAAGGAGAGTTAATAGCAAAAAAAGATGAGAATTGAACAGCAGATATATAACGATGACGTTGTCACGAATTGCGATCTTCACAAATCAACGAACCAAAATCACTGTGAACAGATCTCGTTGTACATCATACCGTCCGATTTTCGTCCCAATATATTACACCTACAATCCAAAAGCGAATCGGACGAAACGCTGTTTCACGGTAACGCGAAACGAGGTTCGTATATCGATTAGGTTAATGCGATTTACGAAATGGAGTTGAACCGACGAGACGTGTATGGTTTCGAACTATCGCTCATTGCTTTAAATAGAATTTAAAAAGCCAGCGTTAAATATAAAATAACTAGATCAATTTACAAAATACGAAATATAACAAAGTACAGATATATCGATATAAATTTACGGAGATGAGTAGTGAAAATTTAATTAGAGCTAACACTCAGTGTATAAACAGTAAGCTTAGAACTCGCAATATTCAGGTTTGAAATGTTTCTATTTTTAAGTCTAGTGTTCGTTCAATAAAAAAAAAACGGGAAATAACCCTGCTCAGAATAACAACTAAAATTAAAGCTAACACTAGCACTAAAACTAACACTAGACATAGAATGAGAAGAATTCGAGTTATCCGTGCAGGCGAATTTAGACTACGCACAACATACTCGTGTGCAGTTTCGAGAGAATTTTTGCCTAACATTCGTTTTGTCCTTTCAATTTACACCAAGCGCAACATTGTGTGATACAAACACACGACAACGACGCTTTCGCCGGGCTTGAATAATCCAGATGAAATAAACGCATTTTTCCTTGGTCTAAGTTTCCGAGGTTATCCAACAAATGGTTCAGATTTACATGTTTTTAAAATCAAAAAAGAAATTGAATTTTGCTTCACAATTGTGGAGACTATCAACATGGGAATAGTACTACGTGCATTTACATCGAAGACTACCGGTATAGATAATATTAGTATAGGTATTGTAAAGGAACAATATTTTATACGCGTTTTGAAATAAAACCGCAACTGCTTTATTAATACTGACTCATTTTCTGTCGTCGAGATAACTGTACTGCAGAATACATAATTCTGAGGAAACAAAGAATTATTTGAACTGATTCGAATACTTAAATAACCAACACGTATTTTAAAACATACTTTAATATTCTGTAATAACAAATAATAAGCAACCTTGGCAATAATGATAACAATGGTAAGCAATAGCCAAACGCCATTACTAAACACCCCGTGCTGAAATGTAATTTACAATCGACCATCTTGACCTCTCTAAGACGTCTTCGTCGTCTTCTTTCTACGGTTTGAAGATTTGCTTCTAAAACAAATTCTATTGAAGACTTAACACCATGTATTTAATACTATGTAATTTTGACCATTAGAAAGAAGATTTGCTTCTAAATACGGTTTGAAGATTTGCTTCTAAAACAAATTCTATTGAAGACTTAACACCATGCACTTAACACTATGTAATGGTCCTAAATAAATAAAATTTTCTTTATTTTACATATAGACGACTACGATTGTTTCTATAGCATGTGTACAATAATATAATTAGTTATTACTTATTCATTTTTAAAATCTGGTTTTATAGCATTCACACAGAACTTTCTTTTGCGCGGTCACGAAAATATTTAAATTTTTTGGTGTTGTAGTTTTATTAGGTCTATTTTTAAGATCTGGTCAGTTGGCATTCTGCTGGAAATTTGTTTTCCGCCTGGTCAATTGCTTCTTTACTAATAAATTAATTAATTCATCTGTGTTATTAAAATCATTGTTAGTATTACTTTCGCCTAAATTCCACCAGTATAGTTCCTATGGATCAATTAAGGATACAGCTTCCTATATTTTATACCCTTTCATACCCCTTAACGAAGTAATCTTGTATCTGTCATTTCCTATCACACTGATTACTTTGTATGGACCACCGAAGTGGATACCTTTTTTTTGTAGCATCTACATTTCTAATCCGATGCTTTTTAAAGAATCAGATTTATTCCGAAGAGCTATTTACTTACACATTCATTTGCGCACAGATGGGATCTGTGTTCAAAATAGTCTGCTTTCTACGGTCAAAACCAAATATTAGTGTATAAGGAGCAAACCCAGTACTCGAATTAGTTGTATTATTGAATTCCCATGCTACATTGCTGAAAATATCATACCATTAGCTTACATTATTCACACCAACATTTATGGCATTGTTGAGTGTACGATTATATCTTTCCGCTTAGCCTTTTGACCGCGGAGAAAGTACTGATGTTAGAATATGGTTGAATTTACATTCCAACGAAAATTCCTTAAACCGTTTGCTTGTGAAAGCAAACCTTGATCCGAAATGATACGTTTTTGGAATGCCAAACAGTCTGAATCAATCTCTTAAAATGTAAATAGCTTCCTTTGAATTAATGGTTTTTGTTGGTCTGGCTATCAAGAATTTTAATCTTTTACCGAGTATCAAATTAAATCCGTTTGAGCTTTTACAATAAGGATCTAAATGGTCAATATGCCAAGTATGCATAGGTTGTTTTGGTTTATCTATAGGGTGAGGAAAACCTCCCTTCTTTCCTTCTTACCGTATTGTGGGCGTTTATACACACAATCAAGACAAGCATTTACGTATTTCATTATAAACTGCGTCATCCTTGTAAGCAAATTTCTGTTTCAAGCATCCACATGGTTCATTTTATTTCCCTGCTTATGTTGAATCTTAAAGTCAAAGTCTTTAACACTTAGCCACCAACGAGCAATTCTTGGTAGTAAATTCTTTTTAGTGAATGCACCGCTGTACAATAAGTCACTATTATGAAAAGAATGCCCGTTAAATATACTTTAAATCTTTTTAGACTCTACAATGGCTAGTGTTTCCAGTTCGTACGAGTAGTATATGCTTTCTTGTTTCGTAGTAGATCGATTATAATACATGACTGGTTTTAAATCATCCCTATGCTTTTATAACAAGATAGCTGCTATATTATAAGATAGCTAACAGTAGCCTGGATTTTTTCAAAAGGTCAGAGGCCTAACGATTAACGAATGATTCCGTCTAAATTTTCTAAAATTAGAACTTAAACAAAAAATTGTCGTAATTTATGTTGCGTTTTAGGCGTTCGAAAACCGATATTATTTTAGTTAAACCAGGGCGGATATCTTGACTATGTATATCATATCCTACATAGTCTACTGAAGTCTCAAAACAGAAATACTGTTGACCATTCAACTTCAAATTATTTTCTTTTAATAATTTTAAAACCACAGCTAAAATTTCTAAACCTTCCTCTACTGTTTCTAATGATATCAATATGTCATCTAAATATATAATTATTTGGTCATACCGCAAATTAGAAAATGTTATGTTTAATATTCAATGACGCATTGTTGGTACATTGCTAAGTCCAAATGGTATTCTCACAAATTTATATTGGCCATCTTGAGTTACAAAAGCGATATTCTTTATTGAGAATGAAGATATAGGAATCTGATAATATCCCTGCGTCATACCTATACTACAAAAGAATCGTTTTCCCTTTAATCGCCCTATCTGGTCTTCTATATAAGGTAACGATCTTGTAATAGACTTTAATTTTCTATAATTCACACATAATCATTATTTTTCTAACAGGCTGGATTAGCAAAACATGACTTCATTATCGTATGATACCATTCTCTAGCAAATCCTGAACTTTTTCTCTAATAATATTTCGTTCATACTCTGAATATCTATATGGTCGGTAAAGGATTGGCACCATTTTCATTAAGTCAATTTCAAATTCACCTATATCAGCACACCCTAATTCATCAGTTATTTGGGAAAGACATTTCAGGTTACATTCCATCAATTTGTAAAGCTGCTCAACTTCTTCATGGGTTAATGATTTCGTGTTTACGCGAATGTTCGCTAATTGTATCTGACGCACATTAGTCGAATGAGTATCTGCACGTACTATGTTTTTGTATTCGCTGATCAGTTTGATACCGCGACTTAATATTTGTCCTTTATTTAATTTCACTAACAATCGTAACAATCGAAACACTGACTGTTTTATATGGTTCAATACTTATGTCATTTTGTATAATTACCGGTTCTTTAGACAGTGTTTTTAATATCTGAATCTGAGTCCCTTTAATCATGACAGCAATGTTATTATTATTTAATACTGGTTGACCGATAATTATATCAATATTTTTCATATCTATATCGACAAAATTCGGATTGCACGGTCCTTAAGTAGAACAGTTGTGTTATCTAATAGCTATATTAGGGGTCGAAAGAATAATGTTAAGCGTATTAGCCACCGATAAATGCGTTATATTAGCTTCACTACCACTGTGTAAATATCCCTTAAAAGTAACACCCGCTATAACTACGGGTATAAAATATAAATTGTTGGTAACTTGCTTGTGCAGCAGGTGTACCTTGTTCGGACTACAGAATGAGTGTTGGTCAAGATACCAACACTCATCCTTTCGATAGTCTTTCCGTTTACAATAGTTACATTCTTTCAGCTTGTACATCAGAAGTGTGAAAAATATAGTAAGCATTCTTTGGATTTTGCACCACTGCGGTATTTCTGATTTTACATAAAAATCTTTGGAAAAGTTCTTTCGGACATTTATAACACCTAGTCTTCATCAATTATACAGGAAACTGCGTTAACAACAGGTACTTCACATTTTTTTATCAATGCGCACTTTAAATGGATTCTTCTGGCTTCTTCTGGCGAGCCATCATTTGTTTTAAATTTTCAACAAAGTATTCATGCCCAGGAAAAGCCACGGGGATCGCTACCTACCATTCTGCCCATGTCTTATTGTAGTTCTTCAATCCATTGTACCAACCTTTTGCAATTCCAGCTAATTTTGATTGTAAACAATAGGTTTTCACAATTTCTGACCAACTATGAATCGCTTCCAATTGTTCTATTTTATTGATCCAATTCCTCGTGGTAACTTTCCCCGCTTAAGAATCAAATGTTGGTACAATATCATTTTTAGACATGAAGCACTGGTGATTATTATTAGCCGAAGGATTGAAAACTGGTTGAATCTGTTTCAATACTTCACATACTTTTTTTAATAATATCTTCTATAATTAATCCGTTCCTGTCTCAGCTGCAACACTTCATTTTCACTATCCGTATTCATAACGAGAAGATTCGGGTCCCACTTCTGAATTGTAAAGGAACAATATTTTATACGCTTTTTGAAATAAAACTGCAACTGCTTTGGTTCACTGCTTTTTTAATACTAACTCTCGTCAAGATGACTATATTATCCCCCTCTATAAAGTAGTCAGGTAAATGCGGAATACATGATAATAAAGGAGCAAAAAAATATTTGAACTGTGTTACTACATTGGTCACCACATCACCGTAATCTTATACACAAATTCGAATGCTTAAATAATTAACACCTTTGATGATACTTATACTATAAATAATTATTTAATTAAACGTATTTTAATATTCTTTCATAATATCCTTAGCAATAATAAAATGTAATTTACAATATATTAAACTTTACGGATGTCAAATTTTACAGTTAGTTACACCTTAGACCAATAAGCATTTTACCAGTATTGTCAAAGGTGTTGGAGAGGACAGACACCAAATATAATCAATGCATAAATAGAATAGAATTCAATACGATTGGTTGATGACTTCATATTTCTTTGGGGTGGGTTGATCACCTTTTGCGGTTATCTTAGGTGAACTTAGCGTTTTTAATTAAGTTTGGCTTACATTGTAGTTCGGTGTATTCCCAAATCAATTTAACCTTGCCTATGAGACTTGCTTTGTAACTCTAATAGTTGTAGTTAAGGTACTTTGGAATGTTACTTGAACTACGACGGAATCGATGTAGGTGCCTTTGGTGCAGCCTTGCTTGGATTATTGTACTCCGAAATTGTTTGGATTCAGGTTGAATGAAGTATTCATGTAATGTTGTATTCATGTTTGTTTAGTTTAGAGTATAATCATACTTAACGTATGCCTTAGATTTAAGTAAAAAGCGAAAAATATGATGCTCAGACACTGATACGCCTTTGATCAAACGCATTTGATCAACCGTTAAATAACTTCAGGATTTCTAGTGCTTCACCCACCATCTGTGTCTGAATCCTCTTGTCCTTTTAGTTTGTGACTTTTCTTGCACCTCCGTTCCATCTCCGAGTATAATTTAATGGTTCTTCTTTCTATTTGTCTTGTAAGTCCTTCATTTCCACTTGCAATAAACTATTCTCTGTTATCATCTCCATTTGTGACACTATAATAAATTCTTGGCATAGTCACCTTGGAGCAAGTGTCCACGTTTATATTATGCGCAGTTAAAACTACATTACTAAACTGTAGTAAACCTACAGTTTCTATTTAGTAAAATCTCTTGGACTAAACGTCCAAGAGATTTTACTAAATAGAAACACTCGAACTTGCCTTAAGATGACTAAAGATATTATTTTATAGACTTAACCATTTTAATAAGAACTTCTATATTGAGATTTTACTATATTAAAATTAACACAAACAGTTTAAAATTTTAATTAATTAAAAAATTATTTAGGTGTTTTGAAAGGACAATTGCAGAAATGGCCACCTCTTTTAATTTTTAGTCTTAAGAATAAGGTGAATACTAATTGTAAAAATAGCCCGACAAGCAAGATAAGATGTTGATTTAAATTTTTGCAGTTCGCTACGAGTGCCACGCTTCTTACCCTTCGTTTAATTGGGCTATCTGCCGTTTAATTAGTGTAAATGGCGAACGGAGGCAGAGAAAACGGTTTCTTTCGCTTGCAAAGAGAGAAAAGTTGCGATAAGAGGGTAAAGCGACAGTTGGGGGTAGAAATATAATTAAAATTTCTCGTCTAAATTTTTCTATTCTTATATTTTTCTTATTTTCCAGCCGTTATTCACTTTTTTATAATAAATTGAGGTTATAAAAAGTCGTTGCCGCAGGTTGCGAATATATTTTATTCATAAACAAACTTCACGCGACACATGAATATTCAAGTTCTCTACCAATTAAGCCTTCAAGCGAAGACAAAACACCAAAATTGAATAAGAGGACTAATTTGAATATTGAGCCGACAGAAAACTGGGGGGCACGGGTTTCGTGTCTATACGTACTGTCACGTTTTCGAGGAATGATTAGAATTCTAAGCACATCCTCTAAAGAGGTATTAATTTCCAAGAAGCACAAAAAGATTTTTTCTTTTTAACAAAGAAAACTCACTTCATCTCCCTACTCGTTACAACGTAAGAGCAAAACAGATCGATACAAAATTATACTTTATAATGAATTCACCCTCTTATATTATTCTCCTAGAACCTAGAAGATTCTTTGTTTATATTAATCTGAAATAAGGATGCGATAAAAAAGCACAATGATGAGGGATTTTGAACCCGACCTAATTTCACTTTTTTCGTTATTTTTTTATTTCCATTTTTTATTTTGGTTGTTGTTCAGACTTCAAGCCGTAAACGTAATTGAAGAGAAACGAACATAACCGATTGCGAGTTTATGAGGGTACTAAAGAAAAATGCCCCACAAGGGATGAAATTGCCGGAGTTGCTGATGTGATACACCGAAATTAGGGTGATTTAGTGGAATAAGAACCCAGACTGTTCTTGTACTATGTAGGTATACCTATTTCACGTCCTTTTGAAATCCTGAGTATTTGTCAAGTTAACGAGTACAATTTACTATTTCGAAAATGATAAAACACCTGAAATCGAATACAATTTGTCGTTTGTCAAATCAATCTATTGAACATACCATAATCTGTTGATGTATAGTTGGAAAATTGTATAGGTTTACAATTGAGATCATAGATACTGAAGCTTTATTTATATTGTCGAGATGTTAATGTCTTAATTGGACAGTATAATACAAATAACTAAGGGCCACTTTTACCAACTTGATAAATTATCCTATACTTAAAAACCGTCTCATAGAAGATGGTGGCGCTTAAATACGTTGTAATAATAATTTCAAGGTAATTATCCTCTAGGTAGATTAATTGGAGGTTGGTAAAAGAATATAAAACAAACCATTTCAATTTCAGTTTTATCTCGATCTCTAAGGGGCCTATAGGAAGCGAGTAAGGAGGTTAAAAAGTTGGTAAAATCAGCTAGTTTGGTGGTCAATGTAAACAAAACCAAGATAACGATCTAATGACGTAGACACCAACTATAATCAATGCATAAACGGAATAAGATTCGATATGATTGGTTGACGACTTTATATTTTTTTGGTTAGGTTGGACACCTTTTGCGATTATCTTAGGTGAATTTTACTTTTTTAATTTCGTTTGGCTTTCATTGTAGTTCGGTGTACTCCCAAATCAACTTAATGTGCTTAATGCATCCTCTTGATGCATTACGTTAGAGGTGATTATGATAGTATTGATTTGAGAGTCATTGCCTATAAGACTTGCTTTGTAACCCTAATTGTTACAAAGCACCTTGTAACCCTTGTAGTTAAGGTACTTTGGAATCTACTTGAAATGAAATCGATACAGATGCCTTTGGTGTTGCCTTGCTGGGGTTATTGCTACTCAGAAATTGTTTGGATTCAGGTTGAATTAAGTATTCATGTGATGTTAGGTTGCTCTAAGATTTACATGCCACGTTATGCTAAAAAAGATGAGTGAAACCTCACATAGTAAAGAAACTGGGCAAGTTGAAAGAAATTGTTTTAATTATAAAAGTGAGAAAAAATATATTATTGTATAATAGTTAATACAAAACATAGTTCTATTTAATTTTAATTGATATGGTGATGGAAACGAAAAATCCTTTAAATAATAAAATCTTATTTACTTTAGAGTTGAATATCTTTGTGGTTAACTTATTTTGAGATTTCTTTTCATTACAACCCAACACTACATAACTCAACTCAAGCCAACCCAACCCAACAATAATATTGCATTTGGTTTTCTACTTTACCATTAGCAAGTTTCCTACAACCTGTAATTCAGCAAACTTATCAGACGAAGTAATAAGACAGAGAAAGAAGATTTAGAAAAGCATTTCTAACAATATATGGATATCTTGTAGTGATCAGAGGTGATCAGTGCATAAATTTCATAGAATCCCGTATTAATACACAATTGGCACTCAATACTTTAAGTTAGGTTATCCATGTCATGTAATCAACAATTTGGTTTTTATTTCAGCTGTTCGAGTTGTGAAAATACGGTACTAGTTCGGAATTGTCTAAACTAATATGTGATTCTTTTCTCGAACAAACGTTATAGAAGAAGGTTTGAGTTATTTCAAGGTTAGATTTTTTTGTTTGATTTAGGTACTGTAGAATCTTGCTTGAAGTGCAATGGGATCGATGTAGGTACCTTTGGTGTTGAAATTATACCACAATACTTGTGGTTAAGGTACTTTATAGTCTTACTTAAACTAGAATGGAATCGATGTAGCTAGCTTCGGTGTTGACTTGATTGAATTAGGAAGTTTGGTTGCTTGAAGATTTACTTGCATGGGGTTTTATCTACTTTAGAGTCGAATAATTTTGTGGTTGAGTTATTTTGCGATTTCCTTTCTTTACAACCTTTTCTTTTAAAGAGCATGGGGATAGTATGGGGTTACTCATTAAAAAACCTTTCTCTCGTCTTCTCCGGTATCACCCTTACGGATTTTCTTCGGATTAGTATGTAGTCGTCTACCGCTGCGTTCCGCAAATTACTTGCCATACAGCTTCCCTCCTTAATCCACGATTATTAGAGCTCCAATAAGTATAAGAAAACATTTTAAAACATGCCTGTGTGGGAAATACGTTTCTCCAATGGGCCGCATCCATGCCATCTGCTTCTCATCTCTTATTTCTCTTCTTCCTCTCATTTAGCGTGTCAGGTTACATAAAATTACACATATTATTCTTTGAACTTGCTTTAATATGTACCGCATCTAGACGAGGGGAGATAAGGTAACCTTCTCACCTATATTCTACATTTTTATACCTTGTCCTCTTTTGTTACCTCGGTTTCTATTAATAGCCTCCTTTTTTCATGTCTTCTTTTTACTAAGGAGCCTCTAAGTGTTTTTTTCTTCCCTTCCTTAGTTTGGATATAACCCTCCACCACTTTCCAATTGCTCTGACTTTCTAACATTATTTGGATACAGTTTTCCTATGTTTGTATTATTCTGGGAATCATCAGTCTAAGTTCAGTTCCATTTTCTCTCTTTCATATCTATCGCGCTTAAAGAAGGTGTGCATCTATGTGTGGATCTATGTGTGCATCTATGTGTGGCCAAGATGGGGCTGAGTGGACTGCCCATGGGAGTTCCAAACTTCTGTCTATAATAAACATTCCAAAAACAAAATGTGGAGGAATCAAACAGAAATCTTGTGGGAGGACAAAACTCTTCATCTCATTAGCGAATGAGAAAACATCAGAGATGATATACCTTGTTCTATTTGCCAGGACAAAAAACAAAATTGCCAGACAATCTATATGTGGAAGAGCCAACAAAGGAAATGATTGGTCTCAGAGGAGAACCATCTCTGTGGATCTTTGGTAACCCATAAAATTTGGGTGAGACACCATTATGGCAGACTAAGGATCTTTAAACCTGTCTAGAAATATAGTCACCATCAAGTAAGTCTTTACAGAGTTTATTTTGCTTTCTCTGGATGGAAAAAGTCGGGTCAGATTTTAGAACCTAGTAAGTGTCTGAATGAAACAACAAAGAAAGGGACTTTTCCACATATGCAGGAACCACTAATAGAGGGTCAGGTCTTGGTTCTTTTAGGAACTGGACAGTTTCTGATTTGAGGTGGGAAAGAAAGATAATCCTTTCGCGATCGCTTAAACGTCGTAATCCACACCGTTTTTGGTGAGATTGTCCTCTCGATGAAAGTAAGAACAAAGGTGGAGAAACCTCCACCTTTGTTGTTATTGGGAACAATGTAAGTTTAGTTACGGTTTATCTAAAAAATTGTTAACGGCCTCTCGTTTGTAGCGGACCCTGACGAAGATAAGAATAAATTTATCAAAAGCTTGGCCCAATTAAAGGAGTTTCTCTAATTCTTACTATAAGCTTACTTATTTAATTCTTAAGGAGTACAACCAGTACTTTCACATAAATTGGAGTTAAACTGTGTTAGACTACTTTCAAGGACATATACATTGGGGTATTGCATATCGATTATACAATTTTAGAAAGAACTTGGTATTTAATATAGAAGTTGATTTGCTTTGAGTTTAAATTGAGTCATTCACTCATGACTGAAGTTGGGAACCTGCGTTTAATTATGGATACTGTCACTTATAGCGCTGCTTTCCATTACAAAACCTTCACAGTTCTGATTCAAGAACCTATAACAGAACTATTTTTGAAGTCAGGATTATCAGTTTCAACGATATGACCAGGTTTGAAATAGTAATATTTTTGATTGTGTTGTATTCTGTATAGTTGGAAAAAGAGTCACTTTTGCGTCGTCCTAAACTTATGAACTCATAGGGTAACAGCCTTATTAGCCCTGAAGAACCTTAGTATTGTTCCAAAGCGTCGTTGAACAGTTTCTGATTTGTGTTTACAAAGTTGACAAGTTTTATTCTCAGCTTGTACAATATATTTTCTATCTTCTTTACATAGATTGCTAAGTTCATTGTTGAAGTTTTTTTCCAGGATCTTATAAATCTTTGATTGGCTAAATTTATCTTATAGTCATATTCATGACTGAATTATACCCTATCCATGAATCGTCGTTGTTCTAGGTTCTTCTTTCAGTAAAGAACTTTGACACAATCCTCATCCTCTGCAGTTTTATTGAATAACTCTCTTAGATATAATTTATGAAACCTGTTTACTGAAGTATCTACTACAAGACCACCAATCTAGAAAATTTTTGATGTTGATTGTTTAATCGTCCGAGGATTTTGTGAACCCAGTTTTTCTTTATCGTTTTAATGCTATTTGGCTGAGGAAGAGAATAAGTCCGGTTTTATTATTTTGTCACCATTTAACAGTCTGATTTATTTTTATAATGTTGACCAGTTTTATCCTCAGCTTGTGAAATATAGAACTAGCACATGTATTTAAGGACGTATGGTAGCTCTAGAAATCTGATAGCAACTTTAAGTGCTCGTTGTTGAGACATGAAACTTCTTCCATTTTCTTTCGCGATTGAGTTATCATATTTTTTACCTATCTGTGTTCTTCCCGACTCAAAGTCACCTTTGGGACGTCTCATATGTGAATCCTCTGTTTTAAGTGACTTAAGTCCGCAGCCAAGTAGGTGAGTGAGGTTCAATAAAGGGTGTCTTCACTGCCACATTTCACGATTCACAGCTTCTTCACCTTTTTACCACTCACATTGAGAATCCACTTCGGTTGACAAATGAGGACAGGCTTTAAGGGAAGTGCTACGATAAGTAGGTTTTTATAACTGCATATACGAGAAATAACGTAGAAAACTTGACGGTACGCCACTGCTTGCAAATATCAAGCATTGCCTTTAAACAATAGAACATTATTGATTTTTCCAAATGTTTAAATTGCCTATCTATATAATAATATGTTATATCTTATCTGTGATCCACACTGGCAATGGGTAGATATTACGTTAACTAGTCTTATTTTGGTATCATTTATCAGTACTTCTGAAATTCAAATTCTTTTTAACTTGAGCTATTTAGGGTATTAAGTTTTGCTGGCATATATTTTAGTATTAAGAGGTATACTATACGTGATTATCTATTAATAATGTAATGAATAAAGTTAACTGAAAAGCGAATAAAATAATATTCAGAATGTTCAGTACAAAAACAAGAACGTTATATTATACCATAACGTTGTTTATTACAGAGTTTACTACATTTACGTTTCGGCTTTACTGAAAGCACCAAACTATCAAATATTCATTTCGTAGTTTATGAACACTTTTTAATGTACAAAATTGCTGTTTCCTAAATTAAGCACATCCGGCTTAATTTGAGTAAATCAACTTTATTATAAATAAAATGGGATTTTAAAAGTATACATTTCAAGTTACTTTGTGTATTTTCTTTTCCATATTGTGATCTCTAAAGAGTTGAAGAATAGTTGAACGACGAAGATTGATGGTGAAATATGGCGACGTTACCATCCACATCGAGAGTAATGATATATAAAAAAGAGCGAAAGTGTATCGCAAACGTCTCTTTTGGGAAGGGATGGAAAATGCCACGACGACGATGTCGACAAACGTTATTTCTCTTGATGCATCGCCTTCGGTGGGTGTTGTTACATTACTTAGTTTCATTTTTGATTATTTTTGCGAAAATGACATGCTGAAAAATGATTTGTGGGTGTAATAGAATTTTAAGGCATTAAAGAACACTATTACTTCCAGATAAATTGTTTTATTGGTAAATATGTATTTTATAAGTCTGATTTAGTCTAAGATGTCTTCATTATTTTTGATAAGTCGACAAAGATTGGACATTGAAAAATTTCCAAATATCTTTTCACTGTCATTGTAACAACATCTAAAACAATCATATTTTAAATAAACATACATTTTAAAATACATTAACAACCTGTAAACAACGAATGCAACCGCTGTTGTAATGAGAGTAAAAATAACCAATATCAAAATTGTGAACCAAACATGAGTAGATTGATCCCATTTTAAGAAAAATTTGTATGAACCACATCTTTCTTCCCCCGCAAACGAATTTCTAACGATAACAATCAAAGCTTTTAGATATTGCCCATATATTAATCGATCTTTTAAATAAACATTTAACTTTTGATCCGTCTTATTAACTTTCCCTAATCCATTTTCCTTTCGCGTATTTGCTTTAGCATGAAGGTAAATTTCAGGATCGTTTAAAACCTTGCAATTATAATTTACCGCATCGTAGGGACTTTTTGGAACATAAACAAAGATTTCGCTAAAAACAAAATGATAAAAAATATTTTTTTATCACAAATTGTTTCCAACCTAAACCCGTCTAAATTTTCTAAAAATATTGAATCAACAACAACAATATTTTTATTAACAATCTGAAAAGTTCCGCTACTTTTAATTGTTGGTGTTTTCGGGGGAATATCCACCGTTGTATACACAGATTCTGAAACTCCACCTAAATTAGTTACTTGCAAACCGACGATTAATTTTCTTGCACTAAATTCTTCGACGTTTATCGCGACAGAAAAAAAATTAACATCTTCCTTTTTAATAGAAAACGTAAATCTTTTATCTTCGATTGTTACAATAGAAGATGTTAAGGGCCCGTATGATTTATCTGGACGTTCAAAATTAACAATCATAACAAGATCATCAATTAAAACTTTAACATTTCTCGGTGGATCAGGTCTATCTTCTTTAGTTATTACATAAAGGGGAGTAGTACAATCACTTAATTTTGTAGAATTGACATTTTTCCCAACAACCTACAACAAATCGTATTTGTTTATTGCCAACCTTTGACTTTACACAGAAAAGACTTACACATATCGTATAATTTGTGTTCGCAGTTAAATTTTTGATTTCACCGCAAATAAACTCCGGCCATAAAACACAATTTGAATCCACTTCGACTTTTATTTCGTGGTACTGTTGTGCCGTAATCCAATATTGAATGAAATAATTTTCTAATTTACCTGTTGGAGGATATGGATTTTGCCATCGAAGTGAAATTGACGAATTTGTTTTCGAATGCATTGTAATATTTGGAACAGGAAATGGGGCTAAAACCGAATTAAATTCATTTCTATCTATGTGTTTACCATTGCGAAAATTGCGGTGCAGTCAACCAGGAAAATAACGAAGTTCTATCTGAGTGACTACTCTGAGAGAAATCCCGGAGGAAAGCTCATCCTTTAAAGCTGCCTCAAAAGCCACTTCTAAGGTTTATTAATTAATTTCATATAAACTAATTAACCAATATTTGCAAGATAGCATGGGATTCCTATCTCAAATAAACAACATTTCCTTTTTATTAATCAATTCTTTGGGTAAACCAAAAGGAAAAATCGATCTTAACACTATATCCCCAACCATTTTTAAACTAGACGTGATAAGTTATATATGAAGTGCCCCGTATGAATGTGAGTAAATGGTAGCAGAATTTATGTGTTGATCGCTACTGAAATCAGATGTCTTTGTATTCATGAAACTCCCCTCTTTTCAAATGCAGTTTTAAATATGCAATGGTTTGCTCCATGTTCATCGTAAGTCTGAATATTTAAATCAAATAGAGATTTTTGTGCTGAAATAATTTAATAGATATTCGTGTTACGAACGTGTCGTATTTAAACATGTACCCAGGAATGAATTGTAAAAAATATCAAAGTCATAATAACTAAGAAAATGTTCCGTTATAGAGTAACAATGATTAATATGAAGACTAAAGGTGAGCAACAATGGTATTGAAAACAATGATCTTTAAAATAATAATGGCTAACTTGGAAATAATAAATTCAACTTCAAGGTTTTTAATTTTAGCAAAGTTAACTTGCAGAATAAAACGTTGCCAGATCAATATGTTCAGCTCTTCTAATCCTATTCAATTGGACGTATATTTAGAATTCGACAAAAATCAGTCTTCATCTTTAACACATTTTACACACATGTGTGATTTGTTGAAATATGATGACATCATCATAACAACATCTTCCGAATCATCAGGATTCGGTAATATTTGTTGCTGAGTTAGGAATACAAGAAGCAACAGTCAGGCTCCATAGTCAACATTTTAGCTCATACTCCAATAGTGGAGACAAAAAAAGAAAGTCAAACTCAATAAGCTGAACGAAGCATCAAACGGGTGGTGTTGATTAAGTATTACTATTGCATACAAAGAAAGACGAAAATATAAAGTTTTGTTTTGACTGATAGTATTGTAGCATTAGACTTTAAGACCCGCATTAAAAAACACGAGAACTTTTCCTCATTTACAGAAGATATGGCTATCAAAAACGCTCAACAGTAAAAAGTTAAATTAAGTTTGCTTCACGCATACGTATTCTGCCTTGTTACTAAAGGCATAATCGAAGGCGCGCAATTTGGGTCTGGTGCTGGATACAAATCTGCGAATTCGGCAGCCACAAGTAGTATATGCTAAGTTAAAATTTGCTTAAACTTCACGCCACCTTATTGACGTTAAAATAAAAATCTTACTTTGCAGCACGGTGATTTTATCTAAATTTAACTTTGGAGATGTTGATGAACAACGGATTCAGAGAGCACAAAACTTATTTGCGATTTATTTTTGGTGTTGGAAGATTTGAAAGAATTTCATATAAATTAGGGGAACTAAAATGGCTTAGTATGTCTTATAGGAGACATCTCCACTGTTCTGTATTTTACTGCAATATAATTCGGAGGGAAATGTCCGAATATTTGTGCCGTAAAATTCAGTACATTTTTTTTAATTGATTTAGTCCTATGTACCAACTTGTTTTGGAAATCGCCTTGGGATCAGGAATTCAACATGCGAATGGCGTAAAAATTGGAACCTACTCAAAAAAGTAGCAAACATTTGTTTTTAATTGATTTAATGAATTTATGTGTACTTTTAAGAAGCACTGCATTAACGAGCATGGTCACACAGTCCCGGATCACAGTGCCCTCCCAACCCAAATCATATCATTTTAGGATTCAGAAGAACAAACAATTTAGCAAAATGTTAATTCCACAAATGAAAAATTATTATGATGGACCGCAGCCAATGAAGAGAGTTCTTTAACAGTAACTGGTTCATCAGATTGCCATCGCACCATTAATAACAAGGCAGTAATAGTAGTAGTAGACAGTATAAAGACTTCATGACCTTCTCGGAATAATGAAAAATCAATCAAGAAGTGGGCTTTTTATAATAATATAGATAGTGTACTGAACGTTCATTACATGAACTTACAAACTGTTACTGCAAATTAAATAGCAAATTATAAATACTCTTAAATTGTTTAGTCACCTGCTAGAGTATCGGAACAATTGACAAACTACCTATGCTATCATTGTATTACGGCTATTAATGTACTTTTCACTATGAGTATTTATATAGTATAGTATACTATGAGCATTCATTACGAGTTTCGAAGAATCACGAAAAACTATTTCTGATTTCATCAAAGTGTGTATTTATTTTGGATCGCCGCTGGTTAAAAATAATAAGATCTGGACCCCTAATTGCATTTGCAAATCCTGTATCGAATACTTGAGATTATAGAAAAGTGGTAAAAGTTTCAAAAAAATTAAATTATGCTGGTATACAAATTGCAGTACCCAATTGAAAGAAGTTATAATATATTATAAAATCTCATTCGCTTTGAATAAGATAAAATATTATGAACACGAGAACATAAATTTAAAGAAGATTAAAATAGGTTTGTTTATTTAATGGACCCCAAATTAAAAAGCTTACAGAAGATGGAAATTTTTCAGCTTCATTGACTGTACTTAAATTGAAATCCTCGGAAACCACAAATATCTTGCATCAATAACAACAATAACAGTATGCCTTCTTACTGTTATTACTGTCAGAGTTCTACATTTTTTGATTTGTGATTTGCGATTTTTTTGACATTGGAATATGATTGCTGATTTTATGCTGACGACGTACCACATTACAAATTATAATTTTATTCAACAACGTAGAATTACAAACAAACGTGGCGGTAGTGTTGGTATATACATTAAAACTGGTTGTAATTTTCAAAGTCGGTGTTCTCAGTTTTGAGCGTTTGGAATAGCTAAAACAGATGGAACTCTTTGTTCGCTTTGGAGTGATTTTTTTTGATTCGTTTGATGAAACTGTATCATTGCTCGTACCAATGTGATGATTGATATCTGCTGGAGATAACTGCTGATTTGATGAATCCCAGTCATGATCAAGCTGTTACTTTTTTCAACCAATTTACTAACGAGAATTGGCCTGCTTGATGTTGTGGTTACGTCTTCTGTTAATGTTTCTGTTTTATCACTTAAGTCTCTTCATGACCTTATACATTTTTGTCTTAGTGTTCCGAAATGAGGGAAAGAGCCTGGTCATCAGAACCTTCAGAGATTTTGCTACATTTAATTTGAATTTTTTCACGTTGGATATTCAATCACAGCCGTTGGACTTGGTGTATGGAATTGATGATGTTGAAGTGAAATTACAGTACTTTAAGTTACTTATTTTAATATATAAGACTACACGGTTTAGCAAAAGATTTGCCCCGGCTTATTTCTCTGCTAAAAGACAAAATAGGCTTGGAGATGAAGACTGGCACTTAACGAATATAAATCTTTTAAAGAACATGTTGCACGTGCAATAAAGCTCGAGCAGAAGGCAAGAAGGCACACTATGAATCATCTTTTAAAAATAAAAGGTCTAGGGATCTCTGGAAATCACTAAGGCATTTGAATGTTACCATATCAAAAGAGCGGGGAATTCCATAATATCTGCATTTATGATATTTTTTTATTGATCCAGAGTAAATTCACCCTTATATTACTACGAAAAAGTCCATCTTTGATGAATTTGCTTTTGTGACTATTTCGAAGCTTATTGTGGGGAGCTATTTGTTAAATATCAAATCTGGCAGTGTAGATTATGATGAACTCTCGGTTGTGATGATACATTACTGCAGTCCTTTCATCATTCCTTATGTCACACATATTGCTAATAGATGTTCATTGAGGTCAATCTTTCTAAAATGTTGGAAGACATCTTTAGTGACACCTTTGCCAAAGACTTAAGATCCTATTACATTTTCGGACCTGCCACCTATTAGTATTTGACTTTTTTTGTCTAAGGTGTTAGAAAGAATTATAAACGGTTAAATTCGAGAATTTGTCAATAATCTTAATATTTTGCCTAGAATACAGTCTAGGTTTCGTGCTAACTATACTTGTGATACTGTATTAATGCATACAGCTTTGTGGCGGATCAAAATAGGCTTACTAGATTGATTTTGATGGTCTACAGTAGACACTGATACGGTCAATCATAAGCTGTCATCAGCTATCTTATCCTTTATGGAGCTCAATGATTCTGCTTAAGCATGATTGATAGCTATGTGTCAGACAGACATCAAGCGGTTAAATTGGGTGATCGGAGGTCTGAACTACGAGACATGAAATCAGGCGTGTCAAAGGATTCTATTTTGCATCTACTGTTTTGTATCTACACTTCTAATAATCTTTCGACAGATTTGAAATTCACGTATTCAGAGTCAGATTACAGCACATTCGAATCTTAGGCTTTAAAAGCATATCCTAGACAAAGTAAAACATTCACTTACTGCTTTGAAACTTATGTACAGCATAAGCACTACTTTAAATCACAGCACAAAGGTTATCCTTTGCAATTGTTTTACCACCTATAAAAATCTGTTCTTTCGTTTTATTTTTTATTAGTACACTATTATTATTGGTTTTATTTGTATCTTGTTTGGTTTTGATTTGTCTTTTTTTTCTATTTTTTATATCTTTTGTTTATTTTTAACGCAGGACTGAATGGAAGAAAAGACAAATGTCTTAACTTGGCCCTGCCAACAGATTAAATTTATATTATTATTTTGTGCAGTTCCTTTCTAATAAAGTCTATTATTATTAATAATATCTAACTATCGCTAATATCTAATAAGACAATTTCAATCCATACATAATTGGAAATCTTTCAAGCAAAGATTCTTGGAAGCAAATACATTTTTATTTATTGCCTTTTCTTTAAGTAAATATATGTTTTAAAGAACCGGAGATAGCAAAAAATTTATATTCAATACCAAAGCATCGATTATACGTATTTTGTACGTAATACTACTACATGTTTCTTAATATATTCATTTTTTTACTATCTTTCAATATCACTTCTTCTTATCACGTCTCTGACATAAAAGTATACCAAAGTATCATAAACTACAGCTGAACCAGATAAAATTTTAAAGGCTTCCAACATTTATATCGTAAATTGAACTAAACTGTGATATTTTAAGACAGGATTTATAGAACACAGTCTGATTGCACGATTCAGTTTGATTACATGATGTTACCTGTCGGATTAGTTGAAATAAAAAGATCGTGACGTAAAAGACCCTTAAAGAAATCCTCATTTCTCGAATACAATAAAGAAACCCTATATGTAGAGTAACCCAAAATTTTATAATAATGCCTTGAAGTACCAAAGTAAAATCTTTTTACGATTTTTTCAAATTCATAATCTTCGTTCCATGCATCCACCCCTTCTAATGTTAACGTATAATATAAAGGCCCTCGTAATCTTTTACAATCATGTAACGATAATGACACTTCTAAATTTATATTATCTTGTAGCGTTTGTATCGTAGGTAAATCATCTTCTTCGACAGTTTCTTAAAGAAAATGTTGATTAAAAAGCATTAAATTAAAAATTATTAGCCACAAGAATATAGTTTCGAAGAATCACGAAAAACTATTTCTGATTTCATCAAAAGTGTGTATTTGTTTTGGATCGCTGCTGGGTAAAAATAATAAGATCTGGACCCCTAATTGCATTTGCAAATCCTGTATCGAATACTTGAGATTATAGAAAAGTGATAAAAGTTTAAAAAAAATTAAAAAATTGATTTGGAATTCCAATAATTTGAAAAGAACCAAAAAATCATTTAGATGATTGTTTTTTGCAGTGTCAACGTGAATCGTAACGATTGGCAAAGAAGAATTCGCTTGTGTAAAATGCAAAATTTGCTTGTTTTTGGCAGTAATATTAAAAACTCATCGATAATGTGGTCGTTGTGTTACATACCAAAAACAAATATGCTGGTATACAAATTGCAGTACCCTATTGAAAGAAGTCATAATATATTATAAAATCTCATTCCCTTTGAATAAGATAAAATATTATGAACACGAGAACATAAATTTAAAGAAGATTAAAATAGGTTTATTTAATGGACCCCAAATTAAAAAGCTTACAGAAGATGGAAATTTTTCAGCTTCATTGACTGTACTTAAATTGAAATCCTCGGAAACCACAAATATCTTGCATCAATAACAACAATAACAGTATGCCTTCTTACTGTTATTACTGTCAGAGTTCTACATTTTTTGATTTGTGATTTGCGATTTTTTTTGACATTGGAATATGATTGCTGATTTTATGCTGACGGCGTACCACATTACAAATTATAATTTTATTCAACAACGTAGAATTATAAACAAACGTGGCGGTAGTGTTGGTATATACATTAAAACTGGTTGTAATTTTCAAAGTCGGTGTTCTCAGTTTTGAGCGTTTGGAATAGCTAAAACAGATGGAACTCTTTGTTCGCTTTGGAGTGATTTTTTTTGATTCGTTTGATGAAACTGTATCATTGCTCGTACCAATGTGATGATTGATATCTGCTGGAGATAACTGCTGATTTGATGAATCCCAGTCATGATCAAGCTGTTACTTTTTTCAACCAATTTACTAACGAGAATTGACCTGCTTGATGTTGTGGTTACATCTTCTGTTAATGTTTCTGTTTTATCACTTAAGTCTCTTCATGACCTTATACATTTTTGTCTTAGTGTTCCGAAATGAGGGAAAGAGCCTGGTCATCAGAACCTTCAGAGATTTTGCTACATTTAATTTGAATTTTTTCACGTTGGATATTTAATCACAGCCGTTGGACTTGGTGTATGGAATTGATGATGTTGAAGTGAAATTACAGTACTTTAAGTTACTTATTTTAATATATAAGACTACACGGTTTAGCAAAAGATTTGCCCCGGCTTATTTCTCTGCTTAAAGACACAATAGGCTTGGAGATGAAGACTAGCACTTAACGAATATAAATCTTTTAAACAACATATTGCACGTGTAATAAAGCTCGAGCAGAAGGCAAGAAGGCATACTATGAATCATTTTTTAAAAATAAAAGTTCTAGGGATCTCTGGAAATCACTAAGGCATTTGAATGTTACCATGTCAAAAGAGCGGGGAATTCCACAATATCTGCATTTATGATATTTTTTATTGATCCAGAGTAAATTCACCCTTATATTACTACGAAAAAGTCCATCTTTGATGAATTTGCTTTTGTGACTATTTCGAAGCTTATTGTGGGGAGCTATTTGTTAAATATCAAATCTGGCAGTGTAGATTATGATAAACTCTCGGTTGTGATGATACATTACTGCAGTCCTTTCATCATTCCTTATGTTACACATATTGCTAATAGATGTTCATTGAGGTCAATCTTTCTAAAATGTTGGAAGACATCTTTAGTGACACCCTTGCCAAAGACTTAAGATCCTATAACATTTTCGGACCTGCCACCTATTAGTATTTATTTGACTTTTTTTGTCTAAGGTGTTAGAAAGAATTATAAACGGTTAAATTCGAGAATTTGTCAATAATCTTAATATTTTGCCTAGAATACAGTCTAGGTTTCATGCTAACTACACTTGTGATACCGTATTAATGCATACAGCTTTGTGGCGGATCAAAATAGGCTTACTAGATTGATTTTGATGGACTACAGCAGACACTGATACGGTCAATCATAAGCTGTCATCAGCTATCTTATCCTTTATGGAGCTCAATGATTCTGCTTAAGCATGATTGATAGCTATGTGTTAGACAGACATCAAGCGGTTAAATTGGGTGATCGGAGGTCTGAACTACGAGACATGAAATCAGGTGTGTCACAAGATTCTATTATGCCTCTACTGTTTTGTATCTACACTTCTAATCTTTCGACAGATTTGAAATTCACATATTCAGAGTCAGATTACAGCACATTCGAATCTTAGGCTTTAAAAGCATATCCTAGACAATGCAAAACCTTCACTTACTGCTTTGAAACTTATGTACAGCAAAAGCACTACTTTAAATCGCAGCACAAAGGTTATCCTTTGCAATTGTTTTACCACCTATAAAAATCTTTTCTTTCGATTTATTTTTTATTAGTACACTATTATTATTGGTTTTATTTGTATCTTGTTTGATTTTGTTTTGTTTTTTTTTCTATTCTTTTATATCTTTTGTTTATTTTTAACGCAGGACTGAATGGAAGAAAAGACAAATGTCTTAACTTGGCCCTTGCCAATAGATTAAATTTATATTATTATTTTGTGCAGTTCCTTTCTAATAATGTCTATTATTATTAATATCTGACTATCGCTAATATCTAATAAGTCAATTTCAAGCAAAGATTCTTGGAAGCATATATAGCAATACATTTTTATTTATTGCCTTTTCTTTAAGTAAATATATGTTTTAAAGAACCCGAGATAGCAAAAAATGTATATTCAATACCAAAGCACCGATTATACGTATTTTGTACGTAATACTACTACATGTTTCTTAATATATTCATTTTTTTACTATCTTTCAATATTACTTCTTCTTATCACGTCTCTGACATAAAAGTATACCAAAGTATCATAAACTACAGCTGAACCAGATAAAATTTTAAAAGCTTCCAACATTTATATCTTAAATTGAACTAAACTGTGATATTTTAAGACAGGATTTATAGAACACAGTCAGATTGCACGATTCAGTTTGATTACATGATTTTACCTGTCGGATTAGTTGAAATAAAAAGATCGTGACGTAAAAGACCCCTTAAGAAATCCTCATTTCTCGAAAACAATAAAGAAACCCTATATGTAGAGTAACCCAAAATTTTATAATAATGCCTTGAAGTACCAAAGTAAAATCTTTTTACGATTCTTTCAAATTCATAATCTTCATTCCATGCATCCACTCCTTCTAATGTTAACGTATAATATAAAGGCCCTCGTAATCTTTTACAATCATGTAACGATAATGACACTTCTAAATTTATATTATCTTGTAGCGTTTGTATCGTAGGTAAATCATCTTCTTCGACAGTTTCTTAAAGAAAATGTTGATTAAAAAAAATTAAATTAAAAATTATTAGCTATTACCTTTCGTTAGCATATCTATAGTATCTTTCACCATAATTCGTTCATTTTCATTGAGAATAGTGAAATTGTAAGTTACATAAGGCAATAAACCAGATAATGTTGTATAAAGCAACGTACCAAAATTACTTGGAGTAACAGGAATGATTGTAATGTTATCTTCGTTAATTTTTTCATTACAACCAATATATTTAATAAGCTAAAATGTGAAATTTATTTTATAAATCACCTTTATATATGGTATTGAATTCGTACAGAATACTTTAAAACATAACTTTTATCTTTAATGTTTGGCACCCAAACTAAATCTACTTCTTCACTACTTTTTACAATAATTGTTCCTTTTTTAACTAAACCCTTTCTTGGCCTTACATTAATTATAGGGTATCTTACAGCAACGCAAATAGGTAACTCCTTCAACATCATTTCGGTTGTATTTAATTCTAAAATTCGATCGTTTTCGTTACAATCTCGCATATCGCTTATAAAAACTTCATTTCCATCTGTTAATACGGATATATTTAAATATACATTCACTTTATCGAGTATTTTCGTTTTTAAATGAACTTCCTCCCATACATTATCCTCTTCAACTGTGTAATTAACGTACGCGAAAGTTTCGTTTTTATTTAAAGATAACGATAAATTAGCCTCAGGAGTTTTTTGGACGAAAATAGCCAAACAAACATTTTCATTTTTGTTTATTTCGTTTAAAGGGAATTTAATTTCGTTGGTTTTTTTCGTTGTTACAACATTATCTAAAAATAAAACCACTTAAAATAAAAATCGATTGGTGGAATAAATTATTAATTTATACAGGCATGTATTTTCCATAAAACCATTTTTTCACTGCCAATAAACACGTAATTAGCCGTGAAATTTTCGTCGATAAATTCGGCTACTTTTTCTTCGTCTTCTCGTAAAAATGTGAAGATATCTTTTTCGTTTATAAATTTGAAATGATACCAAGTTGTGGGTTTTCCGAAACTTGGCCAAAAAATCCTAGTGCTTGTTATGCACCGAATGGAGCTACCCGCTTCGAATATTTTACAAATTGTGTTTCTTCCATTGTCATTGAAAATAACTTTATAGCATAACCCATCAAAAACGTTATCTTTTTCGCAAATTTGAACGAATAAATTGTTAATGGGGACTATTTCTTTTATTGAAAAATTAAATGTTAATATTTGTTTATTACAATCATTTTTTCGTTCAAATTTATGGATTAGTTTTGGTTCGCCCGTTCGGTATATTGTTGATTGGTAATTAATCTTCCATTGAGCAGGTGAATTAGTTAAGCTAGCTATAAAAACGTAATTAATTGATATATCTTGCTCCGGATCCTTATAGCTTATTATGCTACTGTTGTTGTTTTGAATGTTAATCACAAAGTCATTTATTGTTATCACATACGTACTCCAATCATTTATAATACTCTTTCTATCATAATATGCGCTATGATAACTATCCTTTTTAAGCATACATTTTCCCTTGGGATAAACCCCTTGAAATTGGGGAATAGTTCTACGGTCACATTTTCTAATAATACTGTTTTTATATTCCCAACCGGCTAACGTAATCCAATAGCAATTACTCTTTGGTGGAAACATTCCGTCGCAAAGATAAACAAACCCATTTATCTTAGTTTTAAGAGAAATATGGATTTCTGATTCTGGAGATATCTCCGGAAGATCGACGTGATTGTAATTTATTTCCGTTGTTTTAATAATACCAAAATCTAAAAAGATACTTGGAATAAATTATTCCAAAAAATTATAAATACTAACTTTCCCATCTTCGATCTAAAACTATGTCAAAATTATAATTCGAAGAGTTATCGAGTTTCCAAAAATCGTTCAATACTTTATTTGTACAACTTCTATCTCTACCCATAGCGCAATGAAACAGATTTGGTTTGTATTGCGACATTTCCAAATCATCTAATCGGCTTGTTTCCCATACAATAGCAGTACTAGTTGTATCGGTTTCATTTCTCAATAGGCAATGTAAACGGTTGGTTTGTCGATTTTCCAATAATTCCAAGCTTGGTAAACTCGAATTCACCGAATTGAAATGGATCAAAATTAATAATAACTTCCTAATAATTGAATTAAATATGATACCTTAATTATAAAAGAAAAAACTTACCATTTAACATCCATTTATTAAATCGATTACTTTTAACTAACAATAAGCCACGATGGTTTGGCACTAACTAAAACCGATTAATCAAAGAAGGGGAACGATAAATACAATCGAACAAAACGGAAATTGCAAATTGTTCACGATTTTTCATGATAAAAATTATTATCTAAATATGAAATATTTGTACAAAAAAGAAACATTTTTTTATCGAACAATTTATTTTAGATACTGTTAAAAATTCCACGAAACAGAAAAAAGAATAAGGTAAAAAATGTTGTCTGTGATATATGGTCTTTTTATGTATTATGCAAATGTTTGTAGAAATTAATACATTCAAGAATTTTGGGTTGCGCTAAATCTCCTAAAGAAATACAGGGTTGATTTATTAACTTTGACGTCTGTTAGCTAATCCAATTACAAAATAATAAATGTAATGAAGATATGTCCTACTTCAATTATTTATGAAAATATAACACTTTACAGTTTTACAGATTTAGTTTAAACACATAAATATTATAAATATTGTTTAAAATAGCCTCTCTCTGCTAGAATACATACTTCACAACGTCGAATTAAAGAGTTTTTCAGCCGAAACAAAAATATCTGGTTGATTTCTTATTTCAGAAGCAACCACTTGTATTTTGTTTAATAATAGTTCTCATGTGTTAATTTCCAATTAACACACAATGTGTATCATATGACCCTATAAGTAGCAATCCAATGGATTAAGGTCAGGGATCTAGGTCCAAATGGACTATTATCACCAATCCACTTGTTTGGAAAATATCGGTTAAACCATTCGACAACTACTCTTCCGCGATGAGGTGGCGCACCATTAATGCTGATATGTATATCTTCAAGTAAATCAAAAATTACATAGCATTGTTCAAAAAAAATCTGTAATTTACAGCGTTCAAGCGTCCGTCAAGTACATACAAACCTAGTAAATTGTTGTTAAATATTCTACCCCAAACATTGATGCTGAAACGTTGTTGAAATTTCATTGGTCTACTCGTATGCGGAATTTGTAATACCCAGATATGTTCATTATGGTAATTATTTCTCGTGTGAAATATGATTCATCTGTCCAGAGAATATTTGAAATGAAGCCATTATTTTGGGCATGCTGTAATAACCATTCACAAAATACTAGCCGTTGCTGATTATCTCCTGGCTGTAGAGCTTGTGCGTTCTGGTTACGGTATGGATGAATGACTTCGATGTTCAATACGCGCCATGCAAAATTTTGTGGATAACATGTATATTGTGTGCTTAAAATCAATTTAGAAACTGGGAAAGATATATTTTGAAACAAGGGTATAAAGCAGCAGATAGAAGGAAAGTAATAGAAATCATAAAGAAAGTTTAATAGTAGCTAAGATTCAGCAACAACACGACAAGTACACTTAATAAGAAAAGAGGATTAAAGCAATCAGAATGATTATATAAAAAATATAATACAAGAAAAAAACCTTTAGCACAAAAATTCAACTAGAAAAAAAGTTAAACATATATAAAGAATATATAAAACAATCTTCTTATGTACTTCTTACGGAATTCTTATGTAAAAGAATGGAAGTAGTTCAAAGGAATTAAGGAACCAGAAGCAATTTGAAAACAAAGATCAACAAGAAATAATCCAAAATCAATTCCAAATCTGAGAAAGAAAGATTTTAAAACAAGTATACAAAACGTAGATAGAAGGGAGGTTATAAAGAAGACGTTGATTGTAGAACTGCGCTGAACAGGAGTGATGAACATGGGAGTCTGAAGGGAAAAGAAATAAGAACAGCAATTTTAAATAGAAGAATTTGAATATAAGAGATGCGACCAAAAATATGGAATAAGCTAGATATAAAAGCACGGAAATGCCAAGAGAATGAGATAAGAAAAATGAGTAGAAACACCAAAAATAGGGTGTCCAATTCCAATTCCAAAACCGTTTCCGGGATTCGGGACTAAGTTTCAAATTCCGGTACTTGGGTTAAGGGATCCGAAATTCCCGAAAATAATCCCAAAATCAAAATACGTTTCCAAAACAACATTTAAAATGTACATTGTTTTTTTACTGTAGTGTTATTGTAGAACTTATGAATTAAGAGTTGATACTACGTCCAGAAGACTTGAAATGCTTTCAAAAGGCTTGATACTGCTTACAGAAGACTTGATATTGCTTCTAGGAAACTTAATTAATGTTTTTAACAGACCTGCAGTTTTTACTATTGCATCTGGAAAATTGAAATGCTTTCAAAAGATTTGATACTGCTTCTAGAAGATTTGAAATGTTTCCAGAAGACATGGTATAGCTTCTTGAAGAGTTTAAAAGCTTCTAGAAGAGTCTAGGACTTGATACTGCTTCTGGAAAACTTGATATTCTTTGCAGAAGATTAGAACTACTTCGAGAAGGTCTGTAATGCTTCCAGAAGACTTGGAATGGTGCTTGAACATTTGAAATGGTTCTGTCAGACTTGATACTGCTTTTAGAGGACTTAAAATGCTTCCAGAAGTCTTGATACTACTTTTAGAAGATTTGAAATGCTTCTAGAAGTTTAACTATTGCTTCCACAAGACGTGACATTGCCTCTAGTAGACCAGAAATGCTCCCTGAAGACTTGCTACTGCTTCTAGAAAACATAGTATTGCTTACAAAAGACTTGCAAGTCTTCTGCCACTTGATATTGCCTCTGCAAAATAGAAATGTCTTGAGAAGATTTGATACTGTTTCTAGACCACTTGGAATACTTCCAGAAGACTCAATACTACTTCCCAAAGATTTGAAGTGCTTCCAGAAGATTTGATATTACTTGAGGAAGGCTAGAAATAGTTCCAGAAGATTTGCAATACTTCCAGAAGAATTGAAATGGTTCTAGAAGATTTGAAATGGTTCTGAAAGCCTTGATACTGCTGCTAGAGGACTGAATACTGCTTCCAGAGTACTTTTCTTCCAGAAGTCTTGATACTGCTTTGAGAAGATTTAGTACTGTACTTGGAATACTGCTTCTATGAAACTTGATGTTATTTTCAGAATACATGGTTGCTTTTAGAAGACCATATACTGTTTCTAGAATACTTGATGTTGCCTTCGGAAGACTTGAAATAATTGTGGAATACTTTATACTGCTTCTTGAGGACTTAGTATTGCTTCCGGAAAACTTGAAATACTTCCAGAAGACCTGATACTGCGGTCAGAAGACTTGAAATGCCCCCAAAAAATCAAATTTACTAAACTTCAATAACTTGATTCTGCTTCCAAAAGACTTAAAATACTTTTAATAGACTTGATATTGCTACTAGAATATTTAGTGCTGTTCCTGGAAAACTGAATGCATGCTGAATTAAAAAAAATCATATTGTTTTATGCTTTCGATGTCATTTTTATTATCTTATGAAATTTACTGTTTCTTTTGTATTATTGTAGTGGACACTTTTTTGGGATTTCCCCCGTATGTGACCAGAATATAAATAAATAATAATAATATTTAAATGTCAAAAAAGGTTTTATGAATACATATTTATAGGTTTATATAATAAACAGATAATATTATCTGCAATATATCTTGTAATATAAATGATGCACTGAAGCTATTCCTAGCTACCTCATGTTTCTCCTTTAGCTCGTTTTCGTTTGTTCTTGCGTCTTCATAAAAAGAAATGCCTTATTTATTGAATTGAAAATGGGATGTCGTTATCAAGTTCTTCTTTTCTGATTATACAATTACATTTCTCCAGCATTTTTTTTTATTCGCTGACAGTTTTGCAAGAATTTGGAAGTATTAGTAAGGATGAACTCAGCGGCGAATCATTTACCAATTTGGATTGTAATGCCCCTTGCAATGTATATTTTATGTTATCAAATTTTATTCGGATTATAGGGAAATTCGGATTTGTAGTTGTTCGAATTTGCAAAGATTTACTATCTTGATACTAGTTCTAGAAAATTTGAAATGTTTTCAAAAGACTTGATGATGCAATATCAAAGAAGATTTGAAATGCCTTCGAAAGACTTCATACTGCCTCTGGAAAACTTGACGTACTCCGAGAAGAGTAGAAATGCTTCCAAACGAGCACCCATACTAAATTTTTAATGGTTTTATCTGGATTGAAGTTATCATCCTCAATTAATATTTTAATTTTAATGTACTATTGCGTTTCTTGTTCACAACTCAGTGCTAGCATGTTGCCAGCAGTTTTGCGTTTTCACAGACCCAAATCAGCCTTTTTGTCGTCAATTTAGTGACGTCTATAGACCTATAAAATATGGAATTTATATGGAATTAAATAAATAATTATTTGGGAAACGATCTATTATAAAATGAACTACTTTATTTTATACTGATATTTCGACTGTTTATTTCAGTCTTCTTCAGAGTACAAAAGTTGTGTTCTATTTAATAATATCATTAAAATTATTGAAAAATCGCTACCACAGATCACTTTTTAAATGAGAATGAATGACATATTAAATTATAAAATAACATGATCTGTGGTAGTGTTTTTTCAATAAATTTAATGATATTATTAAAGAAGGAACACAACTTTTGTACTCTGAAGAAGACTGAAATAAACAATCGAAATATCAGTATAAAAGAAAGTAGTTCATTTTATAATAGATCGCTTCCCGAATAATTATTTATTTAAATCAAATTACTTACGATCGATAAATTTTTTATATTCTTATTATTTATATGGAATGACAGAACACAATAACAAAAAATACAAAATAGGAAATTCAAAAAAATATATTAAATGCATTACAGCTTTTCCAAATTGTTTTTAAAGATTCACCTTCTAATACCGAGCGTATTTTCATTTAAAAAAATGGGCTGTTGAAAAAGTGTTTATCGTAAAAATCGAATTTTAATTGTTTCTGAATTTCAGGACTTTTAGAATGCCGAGTCGTTTTAGTGATCTCGAACATTTCTCTCATGAAATCAAAGAAACACGTGTTCTAATTAACGTTGGCTGAGATATGGGCTTTTAAACAGCATGGTGATATTTGCCAAAAAATACTTTAAAAGTACCAACAACTGTTATTAAAGTCATCATATGTTTTTAAATATAATTGAATGGTGTAATAAAAAGTATACCAATCCGTTTAAAATAACGAAGTTGAGGTCTACTTCCGGTAGATCGAAATTGGTAGCCATCTTGAAAATGTTTAGATTAAAAGATCGGAATGAACAACCTCTGAAACCAAAATTTCCAGCCTCTACGAATAGCGGAACCTAAAAAAATTTTAATGAACCAGTTATGTGAGACAGCCTGTATAATAACCAAAAACTGAGAAACTCCAGAAAATCATTGAAAAATAATTAAAAAAGTAATGAATAATAAGAATAGATGGAGAGGATCTAAAGTAATTAAAAATTTAAGGATATTAAGAAAACAGAAAACAAAATATGTAAATAGAAAGAATATTTTTGCAAATAAGATTTGTTTCTAATCAAAACAAAAAAAATAAGGTTTTATTACATCAAGTATCTTATTTATTAAAAAATCCATATAAGACAATAATAAATAACGTAATAAGCTTTAGACACTTTTAAAGGGACTTTTGAGAGGTCTAGATTTCACGGTAAAGAGAAATAGTAGAGGGGCTTTAGTAGTAGTCTTCTTCGTCGTCTACAACGTTGAAAACGTTGCTCTTTAAGAACTTCCGGCATTTTTCTTTTTGTTTATAAGCTAGTTTATGACGACGACCCGGAAAGTTGAACGCGTAAAAGTTTGTCCAAGTATTCGTTGCCGAGGACGTGGAAGTGCAAGCGGAAGTCTGTCGAACCGTCCAAAACTTGTAAACGCTTTATACCCTCCTACTAAGGAGATTACAATTATTAACACGAGCAAGATGTTGGGTGCACGGTAATTGCCGTGAGATGGAGAGAACCATTAAGATGGATGCGCTAAATTTTATTTATATATGTTGTTTTAACACTTCCGGAACGACAATTTCATTTTTAGTGCTGCCGCGGGTAGCAAGTATATTTTTTTATTACATAACGTGTGTTTATGCACTTGGATAAAGTATCGGCAACATCATACTTTCATGCAAGGCAATAGAAAATGTAATTTTTCAAGTAGGACAGCTCACGCGCCAATGGCTCTCGCATGGAATTAAAACGAACCGGAAGCACGCGCTCGGGATGCTTTGAAAAGTTTGCTCATTAATGCTAACAACATCGAGTTAGATGAATGTAGTAGGTATTTTTTAACCTAGAGATAGGGCTACGAGAACATCCGGATACAAGTTCCAGAGTTGATGAGGTCTGGGTGAAAGGTCGAAATAACTAACGCAGTTTGCGATTATAAAGTACTGCCTACACTTTCTGCAAAATTAATTTAATTCATGCGAGATTATTTCGTGTGATTCGAGAAATAATTAAAACGTACACCATAAATATTTTCTTTTTGAAATTGATAAATGTAGAGAAGGCGCAAAATAAATGTCAAAAAGTTCATCCTATGTATTCAGGGAGATTGAGGTACTGAACAAGTCAAGTGCAATACATTACAACGATATTCTTTTTTTAAAAACTTTCCAACGTTAAGCATATTTGCGTTGGAGCTTGCGGGAAAACAAGATAAAGTGACTACCTGAAGCTATTCATCGTATGTTGTTGACTCATGACGACCGAATTTATTTCGCAAACTACCTCACTGTCATTACCTATAATTTAACTTTGATGAAAAATTCCGTTTGGTTATAACACAAGAATTTCAATCAAGATAAATCACTCCTGCAGAATATTGCTACAAATTTAATAATTTGAATTTACTCTGTTTACGTTTCTTAGTCAGTTCGTAGTTTTTATAGTCAGGGTAAATGTTCATCAATCACCACAAGGTTGTGATATTCCTGAATCACATCATATGATATACACATCATATTTATCAAAATATAGCTAGATTGTAAGATGTTACAAAATCAGCTAACAAATTTACCGCCTGAATAAAGCAAAGGAGAATTAAGTGTAGTATTTGTAATAGGTGCAGAGCACCATATGCATAACTACCCATTACATAGGATATCTAGGTGCTCAAATACGAAATTTGTTATTATACTGCTTTTAAAAGGCAAGATATTGCTTTCAGATGACTTGATATTGCTTTGGTTGATTTGGTATTGCTTCCAGAAGGATTTAAATGCTTTCAGTAGACTTGATGCTGCGCCGAAAGACTTGATACTGCTTCTGGAACACTTGAAACTGCTTCCAAAGACTTGTTATGCTTTCAGAAAGTTTGATATTACTTCTGAAAAACTTGAAATGCTTCCAGAAGACTTAATACTGCTTCTAAAAGACTTGGCATTGCTTGTCGAAAACTGCGAATGCGGCAAAAAAATTTGATGCAGCTTTTAGAAAAGATATTGCTTCTGAAAGCCTTGAAATGCTTCCAGAAGACTTAATACTGCTTCTAAAAGACTTGGCATTGCTTCCCGAAAACTGTGAATGCAGCAAAAAAAAATGGTGCAGCTTCTAGAAGACTTGTTTTCAAGAAAACTTGATACTGTTTTTGGAAGACTTTAAATGCTGCCAAAAAAATTGATACAGCTTCTAGAAGACTTAAAATGCTTCCAAGGGACTTGAAATACTTACAAAAGACTTGATATATCTTATCTTAATTCTGCGTCAACGCAATTCTGAATTTTCAGAATTTATTTAAATAATGTCACTTTTTCATTATTAAATGGTAACGCCTAACCTTTCTTTTTCTTCTGTCCTATCCTGTAGTTACAGGCTGTAAAACTCGAGTAAAAACGCAATTTTTCAAAGAGACAAATTCGTAAGCAAACAGCAAGGTAAGGTCATGATTTAAAAGCCATTCAAAAAAGTTTGGCCTGAAATACTTTGAAGGTTTTTGCTACACTGACCTAGTACTTTCATCTTAACTTGGAATTTCTCACCAACCTGACATAAACCGATATAACAAAGTATTTTGGACGATATTCAAAGCTGAGAAGCGATTGCAAAAGAAATAGAAGATGAACTAGAGACTAAATTCTCAAACTTATGTAGTTCAACTGAGAGGTTATGCTATCAGGAGCAACCTGACTAAGTTATTAAATATCTAATGATACCAAAATAAAGGGGAATGTTATAGGGCAATGAAAATATACATCGTTAATCAGGCCATCAGGATTAGAGTAAGATCTAGTCGATACTTGGAATCTTTTCATCAAAACATTTTTAATTTTAATCACCATTTTTGTCTCTGGGTAATGGTCCACTTTCTTAAAAAGCACTAAATTTTCAATTTAATGCTGCTATATTCTGCTATAACGCCGCTATATATTCTGCTTCCAACTTCCTTTACTTATTACTACTCTTCACGACGTTAATATTCTAAGTAGCTCGGATACATTATTAAACATTTCATCTTTCTGGCATTTTGGGAGCTTGTTCATCAGTCTATCCCTAAGCATTTTCTCGTGACAATTCGCTTTAGAAGTCTCGATAGGTTGATAACAAGTAAACAACTTGCTCAAATGGTTCTGTTATCATCTAATATCTATGATGCTAATGTATGTAATTACTTCTTCAATCTTGGAATATCATAGCCACAGGGCTGTGTTATGATATTCCTGATACGATATCTGTATGTATGATACAATAGCATTTGCCCGTAAAGCTACTGCAATGGATACAGGCAAAGATTATCGAAATATTACTAGATTCTAAGCTGCTAAAAATCAGTTAACAAATTTACCTCGTTTTATTCCCTTTGTAAACTAATATATATTTATTACCATAAGCTGATACAGCAAAGCGATTATCGTTATTTCCCTAAGCATTTATGGTCGTAATTCGCCTTAGAAGTCTTTCTTCGTTGATAATAAGTAAACAAATTGTTCAAATTGTTCGATTTTGTCATTTAGTATCTATAATGTAAATATATGGAATTGCTTCTTTAACATTCTGCCCTTGCTCTTCTGTGGAGCAGTGGTAGCTACAAGGCTGTGATATTCCTGAAATAAAGTATGATACGATACCTTTATTTGCTCGTAAAGCTACTGTAATGGATACATGTAAAGATTATCAAAATATTACTAAATTCTAAGATTCTAATAAATCAGTTAACAAATTTACCTCTCCTATTCACTTTGCAAACAAATATATGTTTGCAGGTACTCCTCGAGTTAGAGCTTTTAGATATAATAGCCAATTCATTTTTTAAATGGAAACAACACTTGATTTTTAGCTTATTAAATTTGCTATTTCTTTATTAGAGGAACATTGAACTAGAATTTTGATAATTTGCTATTCTAGTTGTTCAAACACCTATACCACCCATACAAAGTTGGTAATGATTTTATCCAGATTGAATTTGCCATTTTCATTTAATTTTTAATTGTACTATTGAGCTTGCTTTCCAATTCAATCCCAGATATCTGTTGCGAATGTTTTAATTGGAAAGTATGTATTTGAAATTAAGACTTTATACTGCACCTATAAGACTTAACACTGCGTTCAGAAGACTGGATACTGGATGCTTTTAGAAGACTTAAAATGCTTCGAACAGATTTAAAATGCTTCCAGAAGACCTGATACTATTTCCAGAAGACTAATGCTAGAACTTTTAAAATACTTCGTACTTAGAACTAGTACTTAGAATTCTGTACTTAGAACTGCTTTCGGAAGATTTATTACTGCCAGAAGAAGATTTACAATAGTAATAGAAGATTTGAAATGCTGCCAGAAATCTGATACTGTTTCTAGAATACTTAATATTGCTCTCATAAAACTTGACATTAGTCTTCTAGATACTGATCTTTTAGAAGATTTGAAATGCTTCCAAATGATTCACTTCTTTGACACCGAGCGTATTTTCATTGCAAATCAACAGTTACCACCTGTTGATTGTTTTTGATCTTGTTGATCATTCCATATATTTTAATTTTTTGTTAATTTCGAGATATGAAATCGCAGTACCTTTTAGTGGTCGCAGACCTATCATTTATTTCTGGGACTGGACATTCTAAACAAAACCGAAATATACAAGTATCTCAAATTTGAGATACCATTCCTAAGTTGACATTCTTAAATAGGAACCCCCAACATTTTAAGTATTTCATGGTTGTTTAAACATGTAAAACCATCATAACAGGTATACCATTTGCTTGCTTTAAAATTAATAATTCAACTAAATCCTCGAGTTACGACAAAACGGACTTACGACGAAGTCATTGAAAGCTAACCCTGTCATATGTCGAGTACTACCTGCATAATCATGAGCGGATACAGCAACGTATTTGGGTAAAATAACAGATACCATGTAATGCTAAAAAACGAATGTCGAAAGAAATGGAAGATGAACTAAATACCAACTTCTCAAACTTGTATAGACATGTGGCATTAAAGTGAGAGGTTGATATATGAATGATACTAAAGCAACAAAGAATCTTCGTGGGGCAATCAAAATAAACACTGTTAATCAGGTCATGAGTAAATTCGTCACAACGACATCTACTTCACTTTGAAAAAGCCATCCAAATCTAGTAACATCTTCAGTCAATACTTAGAGTTATTCATTGAGAACTTATTCGTAGCTATTCGAGTCTGATATAGTGTCTGTTTTAAAATAAATGGTCGAGTACTTGCCGAATGAGGTACAGCTTTGACGTAAATTATAGCCTTCGATAAATCCGTTGGACTGATTGATTCAAAGAGAATGTAATAGGATTAAGTGTAAAGGGCGCATTGGGGATAACGTACAGTGTGCGTATACACTTAATTTCATTGACGTAGTCTCCTCTTTTTACAATTACTTTGTCAACCATTCGTAATGATATAATCAAAATCATCAAAATTAAACCTTTAAACTTTATTTTTGACTATGAAATCTTTTTCACTTCTAAATCGCCGTCATTTACATCAACTAAAAGAGCGATCGCCTTTAGAAATAAGAATATCCCATCTCTGGCACGAATCCAACCGGAACGAGAACAAGAAGTATTGATTGAAGTCCGCTGGGTTAAAGTAAAATTTTTGGCCGGGGATGCGTGAACTCGAAAACAGAAATGGAAAACGAGACAAAGAGGTCTGCCCCCTGCATCTCCCCGTTCATGCTCTCCTTTGAGTTTCGACAATTCTCTTCTGCTGGCGCGATCCTTTCGCCAAACAATAAAACGAACAATAAATGCTGGTGCTTTAGGGACACGCGGTGGAAATCGGAACGCGTGTTCGAATGTCGGTATTCCCCTATTGTTTTTGGCCTCGGGTTGCATGCGCAATCCCAGTTTTCGGTTAAATGGCCTCGAGTTTCATTGGTTTCGACGTTTTTATTAAAAATATTTCTAGCGGAAAATTCGAGCCGATTCTAGATGTGCATATCTCATCTCGACTTTTCCCTGAATATGTCAAGTGTGTCTTTTTACAGATTGAGAGGAAATAGGTTTCTAAAGTGCATTGTTATTGTAAGCGTGTCACATCTTTTTGAAGAAGAGAATTCACGATGAATATTCCTAATACTTCAAATAAACATATCATTCCTCAAAGTGAATTATTTACGGGATAGAAGTGTGTTTCAAAAGACTGCTGTAATAGATCTCTCAGTACTGGAATTAGAGCATTGTTTCTCCATCTGGCTGGCTTCCAACCCTATAAATCCATCCGTAATTTGAAGTTCACGCCTTGCTGTGTTGAATCATCTAGGAATGAAAATCTTGTAAACATCTCCTCGGTAACCGATCTTATCAAAAAAGAATTATTTACAAAGTTAAAACAATTTCTCCCCACACATCCTTAACCAAGCTGTGTTGGCAAACATCTCCCTCGCTACACAAAACTCTAAAGAGCTAATCGTCGAGTGGCATGTTGCCAACTTAAGCATTAATAACGCCTACATATTCTCGGCACCATCTCCCATCAGGATGATATTAGATTAGCAAAATGTTATTCATAAGAAAACTTTGGCTTTACGTGGTTTAGGGGTAAGTTATTTTCGGCCTCTAATTTAAGTTAGCACTGAGAGTAAGTTTGGTTTAAGCCGAATTATGTCAGCTATATTATCGAAACCTCGATGCCAATGAATATTAACGACATAGAAAGGGCGCGAATAGGGTGGGCTGTATAGAAGAGGGTTATAACCGTTCTCCGCTATTTTGTCGACCTCTGGCACTGCTTACGTGACCCTAATTTAATATTATGTAACAGAAACGTCGATAGTGCATGAGTTTCAGCTTGAATTGCCCAACTGGAATATCTCAATTTTCGCAGGTATTTATTACAAAATTATGTTAATTTTTGTATGAAATCTATTAAATATTCTATATTATCTAACAATCGCGCGATATACATTCTTTACATAACCCCAAGAGATCTTTAAGAAAATGAGGTATAAATTTTATACCATACGTCGACGTTACAACGAACATCAATTTATTATCATCCCTCTTTTTCCTCCCGGGGGTAAAAAGAATACTTTATGGTCTTTTGATTAACAACAGATTAAATCCCGCTTTGTGTTTGAGAGCACAAAGAAGCTTCTTTTGCCGCTGTATCCATTCTAAATCTCCAACGCTCGTTTTCTCTCAACAATAAAAACTTTATAAAATTTTCAAGGCCTTATTACAAAAGATATTCGCGCATTGAAGCAGAAAGAAGTAAATTAAGAGTGAAAAATATATTTGGCTCGAGTTAATTATGAAATTGCGTTTTGAAATATCTTTATAATGATACGATATCACGAAGTGTTACGTGTTAATTTTTTATAATTAAATATACTAAAACAATGCTTTATTATTAAGTACGAAACGATGAATGTTTACTTGAAGAAATAAAACAAAAGTTAATATTTTTCAAGAAGTATTGGGAAGAGCATTAATTCTTTCACCCATGCTTTCTATTACGTGGCCGATATCCTCCTGGGCTATCGCGTTCCATGCAACCTTTAGATGGTATCGAAGATCATCCAAATTTTCAGGAGGCTTAGGTACTTGTCTTATGTGCGCACCCATCATATCTCAGTCATGTTTAATAGGCAACAAGTCCGGATACCGTGCAGACCAGGGCGAAATCTGTAATTCAAAATGCTCCAGAAATATTCTTGCAATCACGGTAGTATTAGGTCTTGCATTATAATGTTGGAAAGTGACATTCTGCAGTCTGCATAAAAGGTATGAGTAACGGTTCCAGAACGTTATCGACGTAATGACTTGCTTTTAATATGCCTAGAATAATCGCAAAGGGTCACCTTCGTCTAGCACATATCTAACCCCAAGTGTTAAAGCTGTGTGGCGTCCTTGACCGGACTCCAAATTTCGTTTTTCTCCTTGGTATTGCCCAAGCCTTCTATGACCATCTTTCACCCATAAACAAAACCTTGATTCATCACTGAAGACGATTTCATTCCATTGATGAATCCACCCTTGCCGTTCTTGAAACTATGCAAGTATGGCTCCCTTATTGCGTGGTATTAATGGAAATAGAAGGTAAGTTCAATCACCTAGTTGTTTGAAATCGAACCGTAGTAACCATTCACGTAAGTAGTCGATCTTTGTTGGCAAAAGAAGGTTTAGTAAAGTTTTTGAAACTTGTAGAAAGGAAGCCCAAGGAGCGAAATTCGTCAATACTCCCAAGCCTTGATAAATGTTGCTGCTAACTCGTAGTCGGGTCAACAAAGCGAAGTTTTCAGTTCTGCTTTAGAGCTCTCAACAATTATGCAGGCTAACTTAACCAGATGCCAATATAAAGTAATGAGAACTGCTAAAAAAAGTCGGTCACAATATGTATCGCAGCTACAAAAAAGTCCAAAGCGCAAAAACAGTTTAGCAAAGTTTAGTTGACTATACGGCAAAAAGAGTTGTGTTGAATCGTGTTTTATTGATACAAAATACGAAAAAGAATTGGGTAATCTAAAAAACCCTGAATTAATATTGCATACAAAATAGTATTTTGACAGCTCTTCCGGTCAAAGCGGAGTCTCTCAACTATTTGCAAATTAAAGTGATTCGTGAAGTGGCTCAAATTTGTTTAAAACGTCAATGGGACACTGATAATGACACTCATTGGAGATTAATATGAAGATGTTTAGGTTAATCCTCGATATTGCAGAGCTGTTAAGTTTCAATTCATCAAAAGCATCCGCATTTTGATTCAACTAGCCGTTGTCTGGATATTGGTTTTTTCCGCTTTTCAGATATTTAGACCCAGTGTGCGGTACTGTTTTGAAAATATCTTCTTTAATTCAGCCTTCTCCCAATCTCTCAGAATGAGAAACCCTGTTGGAATATAGAAAAACTTTCATCGTTGATAATAAAGTTGATAATAAAGCACTATTTTACCGAAATATCAAAATTGTAGTTTGAATTTTAGTAGGTGATGGATTTCATATGAAAGTAAGCATATTTTCCATGAACATTAATAAATTTACGATAGGTATCTGGAATATTAATTTATCTTTAATTTTCAGTTACCATTTTCTTTCCTGGGGAATGTTCCACTTTGTAAGAAAAAAACTCTTTCATTCTCATTGGATGTTTAGACATTTTGCTTGGGTAGTACTAAAGTAGTATAACTTATCGTCGCATGGAACCATACGACGTAGTATCGAGATGATATGTATAATATAGATTATTATAGTGGGAGGGGTCGCGTCTCAACTCGCCTCCATAGCGCCTCAACGTTAATCGAGGGGAGCCGGATAATGTTGAAGTTTCCGGCACATCATATGCCAAACATGTCCAATCGGACTCAGATTCGGAAAACTTACATTCTCACTCTACGCCCGATTACACATCGAGAATGTTGTACAAACCTTTGTAGAACCGTATATGTATATCTGAATCCGATTAAACATGTTTGGGGTAAGCTGGATCGAAGACTTCAAGATTATAGCCGGCGAGTTGTGTCGGCACGGTTGGCTACCCCTCGCTCTACAATATAGCCAAATATCAATTCCATGCCACATCGTTTTACAATGGTACTCATATACTCGAGAATTATTTCCATCAGAGTATGTCTCTTCCAATGGCACTACTATTAAATACTGTCCTCTTTATAAATGTTTTCATCTCCTTCTATCTGCTACTATTCTTCGCCATATTCTAGCAGGTCGGATCATCTCTCGGTTCATCAGCCTTTTCATAATAATTTTGTGGCGAGAATTTGTTTTAGAAATCCAACGCAGCTTTGAACGTCTAATTATCTTTCCAAGGGGATCTCCTGAGATGGACTGCTTTAACTTATTAGCTAATAGAGTACAAGTAAACAAATTGCTTGTACTGCATTGGTTTGATGCTATCTATATGCATGTATGCATCTAGTACCAGCATCTAGTACACAGCATCTAGTATCTGTGATTCTAATGTAGGTTTCTTCTTTGGTAAACTTAGATTAAATAAATATGTATGAAAAATATGAAGAAACTATGAATGAATTATGTCTTACGGTGCGGGGGAGAGAATAGGAGGCAATAATAAAGGAATTTCGCCATAAATTGTTGGAATCAGAACAGTATAATCGAAATAGGAATGTGGAAATTATTGGTGTTATGGAGCGGGAGAGTGATAACTGTATCGAGATAATAATGGAGATTGCGAGAAGGTGTGGTACTGCACTACAAGACGCAGATTTAGACATAGAACCCATAGAATCCCTTAGAATTATTGCGGTCTTTAAAAAAGGTGATTTAAGTTCAGTTAAAAATTGTAGACCCATATCGTTGGTAACTGTATTGCACAAAGTGGTCGAAAAGGTGATAAAAATAGGTTTAATTATAGTTTTTGGAAAAATATGATATAATGTTTTCAAAGCAATATGGTTTTCCAGGATTATTAACTATGGATGCTATTTCAGATTTTACTAAAAAAGGTACACAGCTTACTTGGAAAGTCAATACCAACATTGAAAATATTCCTAGATTTAGCGAAAGCAATTGATTCGGTTAACCATGATAGGCAGCTTAATGCACTAGATAGTGTTGGAATTAGAGGTATAACTAATAAACTGTTTTCAAGCTATCTGCTTGGCAGAACTTATACTGGCGATACGGTAGTAAAATAGGGTGTGCCTTAATGCACTGTTTTGGGGCCTGTTCTATTTAATATTTACATAAATGATTTCTTATCGGTGACTACTGATGGAAACACAATTTGTTTTGCAAACGCAGAGAGATATGAGAAAATTAATAGACTGGCTCCCTAATAATCTTATTACTGTCAATTTCGCAAATCTTAGGCACACAATAAAGTATTTGGGAGTCGTTTGGAGACTTCAACCTTAAATGGAATAAATATGTTGATTAGCGATGATGATTAGCATTCATTAATGCTAAAATCATCCATTATTTCATGGATGATTTTAGAATTATACCGGCAATATCTACGATTTTAATAAATAAAGCTAATGGCCAGCTTTTTGTAATCCTTTGGGCAGTGCCAAGAACTGACAGGAACTGAAAACTAAAGCGCAGAGAGATATGAGAAAATTAATAGACTGGCTCGCTAATAATCTTATTACTGTCAATTTCACAAAACTTAGGCACACAATCAAATAGTTATAGTTCAACAGTATATGTTGAACACATTTGGTTAACCATGTCCACAGCTCTTTTGTTAACATTACAATCTAAAATTATCTCTGGTTTGTTCGTTTCAGAATAAATTTCTCCAGAGTCATGCATTGTTGACAGTAAAACAACTAATTTATTTCGTTTAGGAACATGATACAAGAGTGGTATCACATTGATATCTGAAAAGGGAAGATCCAACTTGTCTGTTGGTAGTTTGGAGAAATTCTGTTGGTATGTCAAGTCTATTTTTTCTTAGAGTCCCAATAATAATATTTTCATTTTCTAATAACTTCTGCGACAGTGGATAACTGGTATAAAAATTATCTGTAGTGAGGTTCCTAATCGATTTTTTAATGGATCAGTTAGTAGACTTATTACTATGTCAAATGGTTTTTTGGGCGTCACACATGGTTTTGTTATCTTTGGCATATACTGGCTGAATCTACAACGTCCTCTAAACCGCTGTTGTGAAACTGTTGTGTCGTTGTTCACCGACACAGCAGTTATTTTGGTATCTTTGAACAAATTTAATGTAAATGTTTCTAATTGCAACAAGTTTATTTGACGATTTCTGATCCTTTCTAGTCCTTAAGCCATCAAATGACAGATAAATAGTAATAAAAATCTTTTATAACCAAAGACCGTTCTAAGTATATTCATTCCTGAAACGACTTCTGCCCATAGCTCTAAAATATTCACATGGTTTCCCTTTTTTATAAAAATTAAAAACAGGACACCAAAAAGTGCTAAAATTTCATCCCGATCGATAGGTTTGCGTCTTTCTGTCTTGAATACTTCATACATCTTCCTGAATAAATAAGTTAGTTGATGTAACAATTTCGATATCCATGTCAACAGAAACGTATTTTAAAAGTACGTCCATATTTGAATCTGTCTGTTTCGCTTGTTTAGTTGGATCTAGGTGACATTTTGATGATATTTTTAGATTAAGTTTTAGTACCTGATAAAAGTTCCAAATTATGTCCATGTTATTTATCTCATTAAAATACTTTATCTTCATCATCACTTTCATCACTGCTATATCTTCCTGCTCATTCTCACGGAGAGCCTTAAAATTTCTAGCATTTTCCTTCGTTTCGTATTTCAGTATCTTTTTCACAATACACGTAAAACATTAAAAAAAAGTTTAAAAACCGTTGAAATGTATAGAAGATATACTAGGAAAATTGAGAGAGAAAACAACATCAGATCAAGGTCGGTTTTAGACCAAGTTATTGCATTGCCACTACAATGAACCAACCTGGTATAAAATATTATAATAGCTACCAACATTGTAAAATTTAATTACACGTAAAATTTACATAATAGTTGAATATAGTTCAAGTAAGTATATGTGTGCTTCTCCGAGTACTTTTAAGATGTACCAGGACGGATTCCAGTATATTTTTTGTACTTATGTTCAGAATGGACGTAAAATAACGTCCATTCTGAACATGGACTTATGAAGAATAAGAGTAGATGAAAAAACTAAAAATACTTATATGATCAGTCGCGCAAGGGAACCAAGGACCGAAAAATGTACTAAATACCATCAAAGACTGATACCCACTCTAGTTAATTTTCTAATCAGGTGATATAAAGTGTTTCCTACATTACTCAAGAAAGCATACCTACCGCCATCATTCGATATAATGATGAATATATAAATAATTTTAAAGCACATCAACAGTACGGACCTCTGTTCCCCGAGGCGACTGCCAGAGAGAATATACACATACTCTTACTCTTAAATACTCTTATACAGAAGAGTGTGCTCGAGACTTATTTCCAACAGTATGTGTCTCTTTCTATGGCACTACTGTTAAATGATTCATTCACACATGGTTGGTATCATTGGTTTGATGCTATTATCTAGTATCTGTGATGCTAATGTATGGAGTTGCTTCTATTGCTTGCTGTTCTGTTGAGCAGTCTCCCTTTCTTTAAACTTACATTAAATGTATGAATAACATCTAACTGAACTATACATTCGTTCTTATTAATGGCTTGAAATACTTTATTTAAATTTATGGTATACCAAATTCCTTATTTCCTCTCTACATGCCACTAAGAAATAGCGTGTTTACTCTGGTGTCTCTAATATCACTTTTAAGCCAACGTCTGTTATATAAAGCGCCATTTCATAGTCAATAATCTTAAACGATATCAAGAATAAAATCACTGTTAATTTTCCAACAATTTCCACCTGGTTGCGAATTAAACTGTACCGCAGTTCTTTAAAGGAAAATTAAATTATCAAAGGGACATTATGTCAACGTTTACGAAAGCAGCAGATGTTGCAACGGGGCCGCATTTATTATTGCCTTTAATATTGCTGGCTCTAGCAAAAGGCCCTTTTACCCAAGGAGAGTTTAAAAATTTATTTGTGTAGTCATTTTCTGCTTTAGAATGAAAGGAAAAAATTGCTTAAATTAATATTAACATGGACAATTCGTTATACTGTTCAGCATTGAGTTTGGCTTTAGCAAAATTAGAGTTATAAAGATTATTAACCACATTTGCTCAAATAGTAAAATTTAGAGCTTGAAAAACTTATTGCTGGTTTATATTTTCAACTTAAATTGTCGAAAAAGACATAGATTTAAAATTGTTTGTTTGAATCCATGTTGCAAGTTTATTAAATATTTAAAATATAGAGTAACATAACTTCTTTACTTGCTATTGTTTATTTGTTCGGTACCGGTTTCGAGTTTTACAATCTCATCATCAGCCGAATGTCAAAATATTAAAATACTACAAAATGGTAATAAATATATAAAACATTTACACAGAACAATTTACACGAACTACACAAATACAGAAGAAAACTTGAAAATGGTGAAAATGGTGCATTTTCAATAATTTTCATAAATTATTGAATTAATTATTGATTTAAATTTTAATTCATAATTATTGATTAAATTTTCATAATTTTCAAAAATAAACAATAGCAAGTAAAGAAGTTGTGTTACCTTATATTTTAAATAGATTTAAAAGACTCCAGAGAGAAAGATATAGACTTTATTATAAATTATATTAGAAAAGATAAAAATCTGTTTAAAATTGGTTTTATTATAAAATCGCATTTTCGAGGCATTAGTTAAAATTAAAACGAGGTGTTGTTCCGAAACTGGAGACGAAGAAGTAAAAAGAGAAACAATGAGAGATGAATGGCGGACTTCTGGAATCACGAGAGAACTCGAGGTGGGCTTCCTAATGGTCCGTTGCTTCGTTGCCTTTCTTTATTAAGCCCCGGTGCCGTGTATCACCTTGAAACACGACCGGCGATTTATTATAAATTAAAAGGCCCGCGAGGAACTGTATTAAGACCGTGTTTGTGAGCCGCCCTAATAATTTACGATCCCCCAACGAAAAGCACCGGGGGTAATGAAATAAGGTATTTGTTCTTCTTCTGCAGAGCCGACTAATTTATTATTCTTAAAAGAGGATTAGAACCCCGTCAAATATTCAAGACGTATATTTTATTTTTCGACAGAGATAAATTTCTTCTTATTATTATCCCACCCACAGTTAGATGGTTTGGGGTTAAAGCAAATCTGTTTTAAGCATGGAAGGCGACAATAGTTTCAACGTTCATCAAATTAATGTTTAAATTGTCTTAAGAATTTCTGTAGAGAATACAAGTTTCTACAAGACAAATTAATTTGACACGGTGTATATACTGCTCCAAGCGTTCACCATTAAGAAAGTTGGTATACAGTTTCAATCGGTACGCGAACCGCGAGTTCGTGTCTCTTGCCAGCCCCTTAGCTGGTGGGTACCCGTTTCTGCCGCTCGTTTTGACAACATCTCTTGCGGCAACAACAAAACTTTTCACTCAAGACAATACACCACTGTCACAGCTTCTAAGGGACACAACTGGGAAAATTGCGGTTCGTACCCCTAATTCTCAAAGGGAATCTAATTTATAAACTTTATCTAAAAATATAAATTTTCACCTTATAAAATTTCTTTTCTAATTTTCCGTTCGCACGTTTCCCACACAAACATTCCCTTACAGATATCTTCCCGAATAATGGCACCTACGCCTCAACGAAAGCGTTCACACTTGCAGTTCCCTCGTTTCGGCCATTTAGATAGCAAGCGGGAACCGTTAGGAACACCTGGTTAAACCCCGGTATTGCTACGATGACGACCCCAGGCAACGATGAGATGACGTCGGCGCACATCGTCTACCATTAAAAGAAAATCGGGGATATTAAAACCTTTTGGGGCAAAGTTTCCAAGGCGAAAAGCTCCCTTATCTTAAAATTCAGATTGCACTCAGTATTAGAGGTACTATGCACCCTCGGACCTTGCGACCTACAAATCAGTAATTCCTACCAACGCCTTCCAGACGACGCCCTGTCGATCCCATCACCCAGATAAGAACAACTCCGGGGTAACTAACGTGAAATGAAACTCGTAAATCACTGTGCGGATTATTTCACTTTGAAAAGTCAATATCCTTCCTTTCAAAATTGAAACATCACGTTTTGTAGAACTCTTGTCTTGAGTTACAAGAAAAATAGAGAACTGTTTAAATCTAACTGTTCAAGTTAAGATAACGAAAGTAATTTAAAACTGGATGATACTAAAAGACATTCAAACGTGTTTAAATCATTTTTCACCCCTCGTAGCTCCATAAAGACTTTCGTGTCCCATTGGTCTTATTTTGAGCGCAATCCAGGGTGCATTAATTAAGGGGCAATTAACTCAAACTAACAAACTAACTAAAGTAGGTGCACGGGCGATAAAATTACGAACTTAAGGAGAGACGCCTCCGGACCAACCCCCGTGACTCCAGGGGCCCTTTTCGGCCGACAAAGGCCGTATTAACGGTCTCGACGTCGTCGTCGCTTCTAAAGCCGGCGAGACGCTTAAACGCCCGACTGTGCAATTTAGGGCATCGTCGTCGAACTTGTTCGAACCCCGTAGTGCCGGTTTGGACCGGGGTTTCCTTGCTAGTGTTGACCCTATGGTGCCCACACGGCCGTATGCAATTATCTGGGACTGTATTTGCGTAAACCTCACGGCTCGTTGAACCAGAGCTCAATCTAAACGTAATTAAGAATGTTAACTAGACCGGAAATCATTTTGATGTTTTAATAAAAATATTTTGAAGTTAACGTATTTTTAATAAAATAAAGTTTTTATTAAACTTATTGCTTTTGGCTATGTTTCAGGCTAGATTTAAACCATAAACCAACCTCAAAACAGTGTAACAAATAAAACAGGCATTTACGTCAGTCTTAGCTTTAACTCGGAAAAACTTTAGTTGTGAACGTCTTCATAATGAATTTCCCCTAACTTTGCAAAAACCATTAACGATAGCCAATAAATTTTCTTTTTTTTTCGAAATATCTATATCTCTAGCTTATATATTTTATCTTTATTATGTCATCTCATTACTTTGGTACTTTAGTAGAATCCAAAAGAAATATTAGAAACTAGACTCATTGATTGAGGATTAACCTTTGAAATAAGATAAGGTGAAGTAACCCCAAACTATTATCGACTTATGGCCGATTAGTGTGTTACCACTTATATCAAAGATGAAGAAAAAGTGCATTGAAATCCAACTAAAGAAATTTGTTACTATTAACGACAAAAATATCGGTAAAACGGTAAAATTTTTGTCCTACAGCGATATTGACATATTGAGACCTAAACAAATCTGCGGTGTAGGGTCTTGTTAAACATTGATAAGTAGCGCCATGTCGAGCTAGAAGTTTAGAACAGTAAATGTTTGGTTTAATTTTATTTAATTTGGTTATAAAATATCGCAAACAAAAGTTTTTTTTAAACAAATAGTGCAATGAACAAAAGAATCATGGAAGTTAAAATTCAGTCTACTAGCCTTCCATAGTAACGCCTATACCTTTATAAAACAGCCATAAATTTTTCTAGATAAGGATATGACATTAAAAAATAAAGAAGTGGTAAGTGATCAAAAGGAATCATCTTGAGGTATTTAACTTTAAATGTTTTAATTGTAGGCAATCGGGTCATAAGAAAGCGGACTGCAAGAACAAAAAAAAATGTTTTTAGAGGTAGAAGAAGAAAACTAAAACTATAACCTCTATAGAGTTAATCGAGGAAATAGACGAGAAGTTGTGAAATAGAAGAATTTAAAAGTAGATTCATAACTGACTCAGGAGCCACATAACGCATAGTGAATGAAAATATGGAAAAAATATTTAACAGAATTAGAATAATTGGATACTACGGTAGAAATAAATATTGCAAATTATGAGACATGGAAAAAAATTTAGAAAATTATTCACTATAAATTTATAATTGGATCAAGATAGAAAAGCACAAAGTGCTAGTATAAACCGAAAAGATATTTGGCACAGAAAACTTGTACATCTTAATAAAAGGGGTTTACGTATTTTAAAATTACCATTAAGTAAAAATCGTTGCAGTATCTGTATAGAAGGAAAATGAACGAGATTACCGTTTACAAAACAATATGAAACCACTAGGGAAATTGGACAATTGTTATATTGGTGGAATATCAGACTCCCATCAGCATTTTTAAATGGCGAATTGGACAGTACATTATATACAAACAAAGCAGATGGTACAAAAAACATCTAAAATGGAGAAGAGCATTATACGGATTAAAGAATTTGAAACAAGACATTAAATGATTTCGCTTTTAAGAATAATTTAATGGAGATCGGCACATGATTGTTGTTGATGAATGATAAAATTTGGCTTATAGTAAATATTAAAAAAAATATTAACTATTTAATAATAACCGGAGAAACAGATCAAATAGAGAAATTAATTGAACAGTTAACGAAAGAATTTAAAGCAAAATATTTGGAAACTATAAAAACATATTCGTTAAATTTCATACCTAAATATGAATATAGAATATGTTAACGGGAAAATAAAGATAAATCAAAATAATAAAGATAAATCAAACAAAAATATTGAATAAGTTTGGGATGGAAGAATCAAAACCAATAGAAACACCGATGGAAGTGAATTTCAGTTTAAATCCAACTGAGAAAATAATAACAGTACCATATAGACATATGATAAGAAGTTTAAAGTATATTTCTATAACAACCAGGCCTGATATAATGTTTGCACGCAGAATTGACCCTAAAGCAAGCCATTCGGTCCATACTACTAATGCCTTTTAACACATCAGCCTAACGTCGTTTTTGTTGAAAACTCTTGAAAAAGTACTGGAACGGTATATCCGCACGGCGTCATTGGTATCCAGAGTCACCACCAAGTCAGCTCTACACAAGTTGGATTGTAAAGTATCCAGGACACTCAGGATAAGAAATCTTGGTTTGTGCGTTTCTGAATATAAAAGATGCATTTAACAATGCAACACTACAATACTCCTGGAAGTGTGAACTTGAAACCGTTAGTACAAATATACAAGATAAACCCGCAAAAGACAATCGTTATACCGTTGAACAGAAAACGTAAGTTGGTTGAATTAATCGGCCCTTCTATCCACCGTGAAGAAATTCCTTTTTACAAAGAACTTTACAAAAAGCAAGACATAATCTCTGTGATAAAAATTGGAATCTCACCCCTGAAAGTGGTTGACTATGGTTCCACCTATAATTGCAGGATGGAGCGATCAAGCAAGCTTACAGCCTGGGTACTTATTGTACGGTATTCCAGGCAGAAATATTTGCTATTGACATGGGGGCTAAAATTCTTCTAAAGAGTGCGTTAAGGAATATGACAATAAGATTCTTCTTAGACAGTCAAGCTGCTCTCCAGACGCTGAAAGCCGTGGAAACCGTGTTGGCTCTGGTTAATGACTGTAAGGGACCTTTAAACAGTCTCACTGATGATAACAGAGTTTCTCTGAGCTGAGTCTCAGGTCACTCTGGAGTTGCTGGTAATGAAGCGGCAAATGAGATGGCCAAGAGACATTTGTGATGGCCAAGCACAAGATTGGACTGTGGGCCGAAGAAAGGCTTCGCCCACTATGGGTCAGTTCTCCTGGAATGTGACATGCGAAGTTATTTATTAACATTGACACATCAAACCCGGGAATACCATAGGACTTGCTCGTAGCAGTATTAGATTTCTAATATGTGTCTATACTGGGCACTGTCGACACACCTCAACCTCTTGGACCTAACCGACGAGGTTGATTGCCGCCTATGTGCAGAGGACGAAGAGCCGGTTGAGCATGTTTTATGCCACTGCCCTGATGTCAATCGTATCAAATTTTCGATTTTTGAAGCGCAGATTATTTCCTCCACGGATCCAAAAAAATTCACCTAGTAACATATTAAGTTCCTTAAGAGCATTGGACTGCACCGTGAAATTTCATAACATTATCTATAGGGGCACAACAACACAAACATGAAAAGCAGATAAGAGTATTTTAAGACAGCTAAATGAAACAAAAGGATTGGGACTTACATATAAGAAAAATAATAACGATAACGATTAGATATTTGGATTTACAGACTGATTGCGCAGCTGATAAGAAAGGCAGGCGAAGTGTTAGTGATGGTATGTTATTTTATGGAGACAATGCGGAGTGCGACAACTGCGAAGTCGGAGTATATGGCAGCTACAACAACAATACAAGAAACGATAAACATTAAGGGGGTGTTAAGTGATTTAAAGTAAATAGTGGTGCGGTACTTTATTGTGACAATAAAAGCGCGATAATGATGTCACAATCATTCGAACATTCAAAAAGGTCGAAAAACATAGATATTAGATACCACTTCATTGAAGACTTAATTCAGAATAAAACAATAGGGATAGAATATGTTATAAGTTCAAATAATATCGCAGATATGTTTACGAAACCATTAGGTGCAGATTTGTTTGTTACATTAAGGAATAATGTTTTATGGGTGTGTTAAACTTGGATAATTAAGGCCATTTTGAGGTAGAAGTGTAGAACAGTAATGTTTGGTTTTTCTGATGTAAGACGTTGTAAAAAAATCGACGAAAAAAGAAGAACAAAAGAATCAGCGAAGTTAAAATTGAGTCCACAAGCCTTCCATAGTAACACGTAAACCTTCATAAAATAGCCAAGATTTAACACTCCTCAGAAGTTTTTTTGATAGAGTTGTCAAATTTGGTGTACTACAGGGTTCAGTGCTATTAGCTCTATTACGTCTCAGATTCTTGAGAAACTCCGATTCAGCAAAATTCATATATACAGTAATGACATAGTTATACATATGTATATAGATATATACATACTTCAGTGGGGAAAATGTTACCTACAAATAAGTTATGATTATTCATTTTCAAGTCATGATTACCTGTGGGGCCTAAGACTGTGATGATATTTGTATATCTCTCAACAATGGGATTCTGGAAATAGAGTCAGAGGCAAAAAATTTGGGCGTTCTCTCTGATGGAAAGTTAAGATTCGGTAATCCCGTAACAGCATGTATTAAAAACGCGTTTTAACGTAATCTGGAAGTTGACGTTAAAAAAATGGTATGTCCTGATTTGCTTTGTCTCTTGCATAAAATAATCACTAGGAAATCTCCATCATATCTATATAATAAGATTAGTTTCAGAACAGATGTCCACAACATCAACATCATGCACCGTCTTATTATTACAATTCTGATTCACAAAACAGCTCTTTTCAAGCGGTTCTTTTTGTGCAACCTTGTCATAGTGTCCTGTGTTCTTACACAGCTTGTAAAACTCACAATCAGCACATTACTCAATTTGATTGAACATTTCTTCGGAATAACGTCGAAATATGATTGTATTGTTGGTTCTTGATTTTATCTTGATTTTGTTTCTTTTTTCGTCTTTTAGTTTGTTTTTATTTTCATTTTTTGTGTATTCGTGTAAAGGTTAAGCCTTTACTGGGTTCATTTTCAATTTCGATAACAATAAGTGTTAACACTTCAAAAAATTTATTTTGTAAGAATCACAGCAATAAAGTTATGATATTATTATTATACAAAATGCCTACAAAATTGAGGGCATATTTACGTTTAAAGTATTGCGAAACGTTTTCTAAATGACCAATATATCCTATTTTGCAGAACAATAATGATCAATGAATATGCATCATTGAGTGTCGAACAAAGTTATTTTGAATTATGATAAATTATGTAGTTTGGATGACCTATATGGATATTCTTATCTTAAATTAAAACTGAGTTTAGCGTAAATTACAACCCGTATGAATGCCGCCAATTACACAGACGTGCAAGTTTAATATATGAAGCCGACTAATTTTGTGTTTCAGCATAACATTTCCATGATATTAATACGAAAAGTACATGAAATCTGAAATCAGAACTGAAATGAAACTTTACGAAACCTGGTCTAATCATAGATTATAAAAGTGTTTTTAGTACTAGATCCGTGAACAAGCAAAATGTACAAAATATTGGTTAATAAGTTTCAATTATTGTTAATTTCTGCCTTTTTTTCATCTGTGTTTCACTTATCGAATCTTATATAATATTACCAAAATTTTTCATTATGTAATTTAAGGTTATATGTACTTTTATATCATATTAGCTACCACCTTTAACTTTCTTTTCTTGGAATCGTACATTAACCCCCTGTTATAAATATTTGAAAAATCTCTTCCGAATTTGCTCTAACATAAGCCACACATGATATACATATTGTAGTGACCAAAGTACAGAGCTGTTAAATTTTTCTTTCTTGGAATCGTTTATTAACCCCCCTGTTATGTGCAAAGAATGAGTGGTTTTTCGACATCCCTACTTTATTGATGCATTACATAATGTTTCACAATTTATAATAATAATCCACTTTATTGCACTTTATAGATTACAGCATAACATTACAAAAAAAAAATAAAACAAATTTGACTCAAAACATTCCTAATCGATAATTATTTTTAATTAGTTTACATATTTTCTGCAACGAGGAGTAGGCTAAAATATTGGATCTGCAAATCCATAGATAAAATTTGGCAGCAAGTGTTGTATGCGAAGGCACCGCGAAAATGATCCCCGATAATAACCAACCACAATCCAAATCATCTTGCACCAACCTCTGTAAAAACTTGATACACTGATCATTCTTTCTCACATCCAGTATAGAAAAGTTTTGACATTGCAGAAGGATCCGCAATCTATTCCACGATTATACAGCTCGATACAGAGCTATATTCCATTTTGGACAAAACAAAATTGATGTTAGGAAATAAGTACAAGAAATAGTTGAGAAAAGAGCATCGAATCGAAGATATTACCTCAGTCTATATTTCATCTAGTTCATTAGGGATGGAATATTTTGATGTAAAAAATTTTAACAAACTGTTCAGTTTTTTATTGAACAATAACAAAATTTGTAATAAAATTGATATATTATTGTGGGTTGGATTATTGAAATCATATAAATTAATGATCACAAACCCGATCTGTCTAATTTTATATATCTGTCGACTCAGATAATAAATGAGGGCAATTTCAGTAGGTCGAGACTCCCAATATGCCACACTGTATTCATTAGACCGAGTCGTAGCGCGATATTTCACTCCGTATTAATTACTATACGCATTTATTTGTTTGCGCCGAGCGCGACAAATTAATTGTTGATAAATTTATGGGGCGGCCGGTTTCATGATTTATGGCGGTTGTAGATATTTAATTCCCAGTGCCATGCCACACGAGCCAGGGAGCGGAGCGATTCACCAATTTATTATGTGTTAACTTTTAATAATGTCAAACATAATTTCTGAAAATAAAATTATTTATTTTTTTTTGTTACAGGATGGCGTCTCTTTAGAAGGAGGAGTTATCGAATATAGCACTGACGATAACTCAAGTACGAGCACGTTATCATTTACACCAACAGCAGCTGATCATGGCCTAATTCTAACTTGTAAAGCTTCTAATCAAAGGATACCGCACAGCGAACTCAGAGATACTTGGATGTTAAAAGTGTTTTATCCCCCAAACGTTACTTTGACTCCTGGACATGCTGTAGATGTGAACGAAATAAAAGAAGGTGATGGCGTTTACTTCGAATGTCACTTAATTGCTAATCCTTGGGTAAGTAAAACGAAAATTTGTAGTAAAAGTAAATTCGTATTTGGAGAGTGAGATAATTTAGTTGGATTTTGTGAAGTTTGCGGGTTTGTTCGGAAATTTCAGCCCCTTTGGACGTCCGATAAATGTAAAACCGTTGTCCGGGACGGTTTGAGATATGCCACGGAGTTTCAAGGGGACAGCGGATACAGAACAGAACCCAACCCTTTCTAATCCTAAAACCGATTTTGATTGAGTTTGGTCGTTTAGTTACGAATCCTGATTGTGTGGGCGTAAAAGTTGAGCATCGAAGTGCATATTTGTTACGAGTGGAAAACCAATTTTGGGTGGCGCAATACTCTCAGGCACAGATGCCTTTGAAACACTTACGTCCCACTCAGATTTATGACCAAATATTTACCATACATTACGCCGGATGCATTTCAATGCGAAAACCCCTTACCAAAGATAGGCACTGATAAAAATGCACGCGACGTCCATTCAACGAATACACTTTACTAGAAAGGAGATATTTTCAAATGCGACAGTTTCGGTCTAAAGTACTACACTCCCACATTTTTAAAATTCCTTTACTATTACTTTAAAAGGTTCATCTCTCCTTATTCGTTGATATATCCTTATTTAATAAAAATACGTAAATCCCTCTAATTTTCGGAGTTACACGCCATATTTACACAACATATTTACACGCCAAAAACCCATTTTAAGCATACTGCGCGTAGAAATTGCTAGGGGTATTGGTAGTTGCGGTTATATTCGTATTCCCATGGAATAACGAATAACAAGTTCAAACTGGTGGCGGTGTAGCGCTTCTAATGCAAATGAGCTAGACGTATTTAAACATTTCGCAACCGCATCGGTAACCAGTGTTTACCAAGTTCACGTTTGCTCCGATGGTGCGCTAATTAATACGTTGCTATGCTCAAAAGGGTAATTATTACAGGACACACAAAACACAGAAAAAAGTTCTTGATATGTAAATTAGATTGGGGTGCAAACGTTAAAAAAATATGAGTTCTGTTTCGTTTAATTTATGCAGTGATATACTGATTCAGCAGATATGTTGTGATATATTACGTATACATAGAAGACTAAGGCAAGGAAATATCGTACTTAATAACACTTCATCTATAGCAGATCAAAAATGAATAGTTGATCCATTCAACCAATATTTACGATATACTAATATTTAAAATACAATTCAATAATATATTAACGATTAGTCGATTATATATGGAAAGAAATGAAAAGCATATAATTATTGCCGGCAATTTCAATGTGGGGTTTTTCAACGAAATCTAACGAACAAGAAAAATTATTAGATTTAATACAGTTATATAATTTACTAAAACTATCAAATCTTACAATTCAATCTGTAAGCTGTATTGGTAATATCTTAACAAATATTGCAACAGATAGAATAAATGCGTACATGTGTATTAATGTTCTTACCATTATTCAAATTATATGATGCAGTTAGTAAAAATCAGATATAACAAAGCACCAAAAAGAAATTGCAGAATGGAAAAAGAAGTAAGTGAAGCAAATCTCGATGTATTCAAAAGGTGTTTAATATCACATCCACGATAGCAGCTGTTCCAGGCTTGCAAAGCGGAGAGAGCGTATGATACCTTTCACTATGCGTTCTTCACATATTTCAAGCATGCTTCTCTGATAGGAGTATATGAGTACTAATTGACACCGGAAACATATCAAGCAAAGGAAAACGATAGGATGCATGAAAAACAAAAATAAACCAAAAGATGTATATGACAGTATGTATCCGCTAACGTAAGTTCTTAATGAATGGGATGAGACAGGTACTTTTCCTGAAAATGAAATTGGCAATAGCAACATTTGTACACAAAAGAAGATGTATAATGTAATATTTGAATATATGATAGCAACTAGACTCAAGACAGACTGAAGAAAATAAATATTTTACTGAAAAACAACATAGGCATAGAAAATAAAAATCGGTTAGCACAGCTATCATGAATATAATAGAATCAGTTTTAAATATGATCGATAACAACGAATCTGTTGAACTTACATACTGTGATCGCAGTAATGTTTGACACTGCCGATTATACTACCCGTTACCATTATGGCACTAGGGGCACCCCACACAAACTATTAGCATCCTATTTGGAGGCGACACAACAGCCGGTGGAAGTCTCCCTGTTCACTTAAAACCTCAATAAGGCGGCCTATGAAGCCTATGGTCTGTTTGGGGTCTGTTGGTGTTCGTTATCTATATGAATGATTTATCTTACAATATAACATCCAAATATCGTCCGTGTTTGCATGCTGATGATTCGTCATCTATAACAGGAAAAAACAACCTTGCTTCGTCCTTACATTTGTTTGACCTTATATACTTAATTTGTCTTTATTGTAATAGATTTAAAAAAATCTTACCTCTTTTGTATTTTCAAATTTTTCGCTAGCTGTCTTAATTTAGGAGATAACCGACCGTCTCCATACATATCAGCGACCTGTATATCGTATACAGGGACGTCCGGTATCTTCCGGGTCAGAGGTATATAGCGATGTAAAGCACATTATTTTCAGACGATTTTTCTAATAAAGTTTTTTCGTATTGTTTATAACAATCGCAACGATAACTGTTAAAGGCGTCCAATGGCGATTCCTGGGAAACGACTGAGGAGGTCGTAAATCAATCTCTGGTAATCGGTCCAACCCTCCGCCTATCATCCGTTTATTACACGTTTATCTCTCATAAGAATTTGTTTATTGATTTTTCTCTTTGTAACATTCACAATTTAATTGTTGCGATAAGCTACATATCTTTAAATATTAAAGGAATAAAAATGAACATATTTAAATTTTTTAATTACAATAATTCTATAAGTTATGTGTTATGAATATGTAAGAGCAAAATAAACACATAAGAGATGAGTGATAAGGCGGGGGTGAGATTGATTTACGACCTCCTCAGTCATTTCCGATGAATCGCTGTTGGACAACATTAAACAATATGAAAAAACTTTATTAGAAGAATCGTCTCAAAATAATCTGCTCTACATCGCTATATACCTCTGATCTGAAAGATACCGGACAAAAATGGTTCTGTAGAATACAAAGATGCAGTAAAATATGAGCAACGGAATCTTAAAGTATCAAATTCGCTCGAAAATTAAAAATATCTGGTCAGAAGCACAATTACCAAAAGAAATGAAAGCAATGCAAACAAGGTTGGTGTTCAGAACAAAAGAGGATGGAACGAAGAAAGCTCAACTGGTAACAAAAGGATTTCATGTACAAGACGAGAATCCATTTGAACCAAATTATTCACCTGTTACTCGGATGTCAACAATACCTCTGCTCCGGAAGATACCGGACAGCCTGTATAGCTTCCATATTAGCCAGTGCAATATACACAATCGGGAGAATGAAGGATGGCTTATTTTGCAAATTTCCAAAGCATTATATGTTATGGAATCCTATTTTGGGGTATGGAACGCATCTTCAGTACGCATCTTCCCCCTTCAAGAAGCTTCAAAAGAATACTTTAAAATGAGAAAAATTCTTATTCTATCTTATATTTACATCCTTACCTGTTTAAAATATGCACATGGGAAAAAGGAGAAATATACCAAAACTACGTACTATTCTACGACAAGAATGAGTGAATCATTGAATTCCGCGCTAAAAACCGACCTTAGATAGAACGCCTCCGAGGCGAGATGAGGAGGATCGAGGCAAGACGAGCGTCCATACACACTCGCTCTCTTATGATCCTGAGAACATGTACCTAGCTCTGAGTAGAATGAACTGGTCTGTTTTTGACGTGAGTTTTTACACTCTTCACCTACATTCTCCGATCATAGCGGACATAACCTGAATTGCGTTTAGGATGACCCAAGTGTTCGTGAAAATATTTATTAATGCACCTTTCTGCACCGTTTCAAGTTTCAAAATAGCGAAAAAGTTTTCACAAAAATTTCAGTTTGAAGATTATGTCAGTTTTAAAGGAAAGTTAATGCTGCAATTTGATCCATTTATAACGCATACGCCGAAGTTACGAAAGATATTTTTAATAAAAACGAACTATTTTGACACACATCATTCGCCATTATCTATTTTCTAACTTTATTGCGAAACGCCCAATTTTTTTTTTCTGCATAGTTCGATCTTAATTTACCTCTTGACCAGGAATATCGTGTTACCCTGTTCATGTGTCATGTCGGGCAACAACGAGCAGCAGACGTAGTAATGTTTTCTTTCTGTATATAGTCTACCTCCCGTTCAGGATGCCGTGATGGAATATGAGACATTCCATTCTACCACGATTGCTGTCTTCTTCTATCAGTAATTATTTTTCATGAGCGCGTTCGAGTAACCAATGCCATATCATACCACTGTCGGAAAGCTGTATACAGTGTATTAAGGTGTATGATAATGATACTGATACAAATGCTGATATTAGTGATTGCAATGTAGTTGTTGGTAATAATAATGATGAAATATAATAATAATAATACCGTAAATTTTGAAAAAATACTAACGCCTATGAAATTAAAGCACTTTTTACTTTATGCATACTAAGGGGCCAAGTGAAAAATCAACAATTGCTAGCTATTGGTTACAAAGTAGATCCATTGAAACATTAATATTTCGAGAAACAAAACTTGCATTCTAGATTTTGTAGTAAATTCAAATTTTATAAGATCAATTTTTAGTCATTTCCAATTTTTAGCAAGGTTTTAAATGGTCGATTGAGAACTCGTAGAAGACCGTTTGTTGGTGATACTGCGTTAAGGCAAAAACAAAGCAAAATCATCCAGAATATGTGCAGTATGGTCTAAAAGGCGCAAACGAAATTCGATTAAATATTACGAAATTAATTAAAATATTCGAAATTAAAGTATTTTACAGATGTTGTTTTTGCAACAAATATGTGCATACAGAGGCGGCGCCAGTGATTTGGCTGCTACAGGCAAGAATGGATTTGGTCGCCTTTGCCTAAAGAAAGATTTATGAAAGGGCTCCTTTCAAAACTGCACTAAAAAATGAATGTTATTTATTATGAATGTTATTTTGAACAAGTTATAAATTGCAAACTAACAAATATGACTTTCGTGAAAATGTAATTAACAAGTAAATATGCATATAAATATACAGCGTGTCCGTAAAGTAACGAATATGCGTCATGCACATTTTCTTTAAAGTGGCAATCCTCCTTTTTTACGGAATATGATACAGGATTTTTTTCTGAATCTACTACAGTTAATATTAATATTGGTAACAAAAAAAAAAAATTTTGAGAAAAATTGTCTTTATATTTCATAATTTTCCATTCAACCATGGCAACCAACTGTATTATATGTCAATAATTAAACGTTGTCTTAATAAAATGTACACAGTTAAGTTAAATTTTAACGTACACAATAATGATTATATTGTACGTACACAATATAGTCATTATGAAATTATATACTTTGCACGATTTGAAAAAGTGAGGTAATCAAGTCGATTAAATAATCGTTTCCATTCACAGTGCGTTCTTCTCTTCTCCTGAATTAGTTTAATTGTTTTATGTGAAAATCAAATAGGAAAACCCTTGGTAGCAGCACGTTTTTAACGAATCTACATATTTGCAGTATTTACATAATCATAAAAGATTTGAACAGCATCATTGATATCATGGCTTCCAGTTCTGATTCCCAATCAATTGCATTCAAGTACTCATTCATTTCAGGAAAACGGGCTTTTCTGAAACAAAAGCCATCATTAGCAGGAAGCAAAATGAATTGAGCAGGGAAAACTCAAGAGTGGAGTGCGTACAGTCCTCGGAAACCAATGAATCATTACAAAGTGAAATTAGTTTTAAATCGGCAGAATTAGTAATAATAAGATCAATTGTGTTAAAAGAAAAATTGTTTTGATAATATAGTTGGTAAAGCCCGTAAAAAGAAAGAACATCGGTAAAATCGACAGAGCGGGCGCTGACAGTGATCAGTTTAGTTCAGGTAAATTAAAATCACCACAAATGATAAAGCGATCATTAGGTCTACTCTCGACAATTAAAGTAATTTAATCTAAAAAATTATTTAAGGCGGTAACGTCAGTAGGGGGAATATAAAGGCAACAAAGGTAAGTTGTGCAAACCGGGCGCAGGGTTACACCGACAGTATCAACTCCGGTGAATCAGTCGAACTGAAGAGCTGGCATCAACGAACTGTTGTTGGTGACGTTAGGACGATCGCATCTAAAAACGTTATAGGAGGAAGAAAACCACTCAGAGAAATAGATTCCCGGATTCCGTATTCAAAAGATTATTATTTAAATTTTGCAACTTGGTGCGAATACCTTGAAGGTTCTGATAGTAAAATGACAAAGCCATTGTACAAGCAATGACATCAGAAAAAAAGTGCACCTAAAAAATCGAAGTAAACAAAAATTTAAAGTTTATAAATATCAACGACCTTCTTGATTAGTAAGGGGCGCGTTTCACCCTTCCGAGCATAAATCCTAGTCTCACGTCCAGACAAACTTGTAGCCCTTCTCTCTGCCAGCCTTCCTTACGTTATTCAACAAAAATTTATTTGCCGGCATGAGGTGATCGTTAATGAAACAGCATTCAGATACACCGACATTACACAAGCCAGGAGGCGAACTTGGAGGACAAGAACGCCTCTTTAGTTTTGCAGCAGCTAGAAAGCTATCCTGGTAACACGACTGCAAAACTCTCTCTCTCTAACCACAACACTCTTTGGATTTGTTCCACGATTTTGACTTCCAGCAGAAGGAGGGACAAAATGAATCGCATCCACATCCGTTGAAGCTCCTGTGCCTTCAACAGAGCATTATCCTTCTCCGGGACGCCCTGCAGCTCCAATTTATTTCTGCGAGAGTACTGTTCCAAATCACAAAGACGATTGGACAAATCATTTAATTGTTTTACAATGATATATTTTAGGTATTCAATCTGTCTATGATCTTCAACTTATCCTGAAAGCACTTCATCGCCGTCCCAAAATCGGACACCTACCAACTACAAAATTGTACCGACGCAACCAAGCCATCATATCGCAAAGTCATCAGTCGAAATATATATCCACATTTTGCTGAAATTTACTTCTAAATTCAATTATAGATAAAAGTTGATATATCACACTCAAAGAGCCTATTAAAGGTATGTATTGTCTCCCATTTTCTATCACTTTTGTAGAAACCGATACATCCGGTTTTACAAACGAATTCCTCATTTGTTCTTTTGTAAGCAAAATCAAGTTTTATTAACAGTTTCCTGCCTTTTTTCATAAAACTGCATTATGCCAGCAGTATTTAGTCTTTAGTTAATAGTTTGTGGATTACTTATGTCGAGATTTTGAATTTTGTCCAATAGTATGTGATATTTTCGAAATAAACTCAAATGATTTATCAACAGTATCTTATTTCTTGCGATTAAAATATTCTCTGTCAGCAGTTTTACAAGCAACATCAAGTATTCTGAAAGCAACATCAAATCTTCTAGAAGCAGCATCAAGTCTTGTGGAAGCAATATCAAATTTTCGAGACGCAGTATCAAGTCTACTGGAAATATTTCAAGTTTTCCAGAAACAATATCAAGTCTTCTCAAAGCATTTGAAATCTTTTAGAAGCAGTATTAAGTCTTCTGGAAGTATTTCAAATCTTTTAGAAGCAGTATCAAGTCTTTTAAAGGTAATATTAAATATTCTGAAAATATTTTGAGTCTTCTAGAAGGAGTATCAGGTCTTCCAGAAGCACTACTAAGCCTTCTGAGAGCATTCCAAATCTTTTAAAAGTAGTTTTAATTCTTCTAAAAGGAATATCAAGTTTTATGGAAGCATTTCAAGTCTTCTAGAAGCAGTATCAAGTCTTTTTAAAGCAACATCAACTCTTCTGGAAGCATTTCAATTCTTCGGGAAACATTATCAAGTCTTATAGAAGCAGTTTCAAATCTTATAGAAGAAGTGCCAAATGACACATTAGTCTTGACAGTTTTTATCTTTAAATCTTCTGATATTAGTATTTTGCATATGTACAAAACCGTTGGCGTAGAAACTCAAATGGTTTATCAACAAGATAATCTGAAGTATTTTTAAACTTAAGTAAGCTGCTAAGCTTGCTGAAAAATTGGTAAAAGTCCTTTTTGTTTTTAAGGGAAACATTGTATTTAATTCAACGAAATCTGATGGATAATTTAAAAAGACTGACAGCAATTTAAAACTAAGAGTATACTAACCAGATTTTAAATTCACTCCTTTTGATAAAGCAAGTAAAGAAGCTGAATTGAATGAATTATTCAATTTTTGAAATGTTTTATTTTTCTTAATACTTGATCGGTTATCCTAATATAAGAACTAATCGCATATTCTCTATAGAAATTGTTTTCTTTTTAAAACCTGTTTTCCAGAGAAATTTAATCTCATTATTCATAATTAAGTGGTTTAAGGGGAACGGATTAAAACGTCCATTTTCATATATACCGAGAGAGGTTATCTAGATGTACATTCACGACTTAATGCTACATATTTATAAAAAAGTAAATACGTAAGCTTGAAGTATTAGTCTACAGAATCACATATTCAATTCTCTAAAATAATTCGAAATTGAGGAGTTATCAATATGTAGTGGAATAAATAAACTTAAAATTAAGAATTGATTAGACATAAATATAAGTTAAATAGAATAGCGTAAGTAGCATTAAGTAAAAAAGGCAATGAACTTTGCTGTTTGTGAACTGAGCACTTTGGTTACTGACCGATTGTTTAATTGATGAGCACGCAAAGTAAGCATTGTAATAATGTACAGCAATACTGCAAGTCAGTACAATTTTACTTAGCAATAAACTTAGATGTAAAATAGTTGTTCATGGTTTTTCATTAACTACAAACCTTACCAATACATGGAATCCCTAAAGGAGAACCTAAATTATCACATGGCGATCCTGTCAGGTGTTTAAAATCGAAAGTTAAAAAAAATTAACTTAATGGGTTATAACCAGTAGAAAGAAGAGAAGGAAGTAATTATAACACAAGCAGGAAACAGTGGTGGAACTACGGCAGCTACTGGAACAGTTTTTACGTTATGGGAAGTTGGTACAGTACTTTTGGTATTGGTGGTAATATGTACGTTGAGATACATCATATGGAAAAAATGCGATAAAAAGATCGAAAGAAAAATAAGACGAGAAGTTGCCAGAAGTGTCAATTTTTAGAAAAAGAAATGTTATATTTAGGTCATCTTATTTCTTTAGACGGAATTTCACCAGACCCCGCTAAAGTAAATACAACAACAAATTACCAAACACCAAAGAATGCTGAGGAATGTAAACGTTTTGTAGCATGCGTAAACTATTATCGTAGGTTTATTGAAAATTTGCTGAAATTGCATATCCGTTGAATAAATTATTATTTGATGGGATGAATCTTGCCAAAAATCTTTCGAAATTCTTAAAAATTCAGTAATAAACCCACCAATTTTACAATATCCTAATTTTTCAGAAAGAAACAAGTTTATTCTTAAAACTAATGCTTCTGGTTATACAATTGGTGCAGTACATTCAAATTCTGACGATAAACCTGTTGTATACGCCAGTAGATCGTTAAATAAAGCGGAAATTAATTATCCAGTCATTGAAAAAGGACATTTAGCAATTGTATGGTCAGTAAAGCACTTCAGGCCATACTTGTACGGTAGAAAATTTGAAATATACAACGATCATAAACCATCTTCGAGACAAACCCTTCTTTGAGATTAACTAAACTTAGGTTGGTATTAAAGGAATTTGATTTTACTTGATTTGATGAACTTGATTTTACATAAAGGGAGAAAATAATTCGGTAAAAAATGTAACCGATGATGACGTACTAAAGTGTAATAATATGGATATAATTAATTACAATGAAATATTTTATGATAAAAAGCATCAAATAATTTATATCAATTTAAGTTATCGATCAATTTCAGCCCTAGACGCAAAGTTGAGACACTTAGAAGCTATATGCATCAAAAATGATATTTCGCAGCTGTGTATATTTAAATGTAAAGAAAATGATTATTTGATTGAAAATTTAGGGCAACATACAAAAATGATTAAAGAATTACGTGTAAAATTTAACAAAATAAATAAAGGGACATATATAGAGTGTAAAGAAACCCGTCAATTAATTTTAAAGATTTGAAACTTATTAAAAGTTGCAAAAAAATTAAACCTTTTTAAGGATTTTTCCATAAACCGTAACAATCTATTTGCTGAAACCAGAAACTTACCCAGCATTTTTTATTTCCATAAGATATAGCTTTCAGAATATTGAAAAACCACCCTCGCATGTGATGCACTCGGTTCAATCAAATCACCTCCTCAATTTCATCAACGTCCTTGTCGTCGGAGATGATGTCATCAACGTACATCGCTTTAAGAACTGAAGAAGTGTGCAGTGGATTATGTATATACGTTTCAGTAAGCTTACAAAAATAATGAAAGAATCACGAGAAAATGTGCTGAAAAGGCAATAAATTTAAAGTAATAAGTTCAACTTAATTTTACATCTAGTTATTTCTACCAACAAATATTAAAACGATAATTTTAAAAATTCCATTTCTCCTTGAAAAAAGTTAACCCAAATTACAACCACTCAAAAAGAAAAAAATAGTAAAGTAAAATAAACTAGAAGTTATGCAAAAGCAACACCGCGACCACAGGCAAAACATCCGTTGGTAGTGATGTTGGTGGTCGTTGAGAAGAGATCGAAACGTTACCGGGAAATTATCCACCCCGCTAACATCCCAAAGGGCGTCACGCTAGACCGGTTTTAATTATAGACCTTTCCCGGACCTCCACGTTTCCGCAAATGACCTTTCCAACAACGTTTATCTAACGCCCGGCCGCAGCGCTAATTCGAAACGTGCTGCTGCGAGCTCTAGCTTGGTTTCGACGAGCTTTTTCAGGTTCTAGCTCGCAGTCAGCTGTCGCAGGCCCACGAAACGATAACTTTTGACTTTATCCTATTCGAGAAGGGCGCCCGATCCGCACCGTTGCTCACCAAAAGGGAAATTACATCGCGCGTCCAAAGCTCCTCCACTCTTATACACACCTCAAAGCATCCAAGAAAGCCTTTTGTTCGTCGCCGACGTCGAACAAACGCCGTCATTGACGGCGGCTTTTGTACTACGCCAAGTGACAAAACTCTCGAATGAGATTGAATCTTCCTTTTCTCTTTTGTTAAAGTCATTTTTTTTAAATTGATGTTCAAAAATAGTTACTTATACTTACATCTTACCCTGATATCTAGAAAATAATTATGATTGAATCTTTTTGTTGACTTTTATTGCCTTTTCTCGGACAGTAACCGAGCGTCAAATTCAATAATCCTAAAAAACCAGATGTTATTAGCTGGGAAAGAAGCACGAGAAAATCGCTCGATGTTGTAATAACGAGCATTGTCTGTCTGAAAAGTCAGTTTTTAATAAACTGGACGTTACACAGCAGTTCACAATTCTTCTTGTTTACTTCATACAGAGCTGAAAAGTATTATTACTTTTTTCTTGTGCCATTTCTTTATTCGATTTAAAAGAAAAGGGAAATACATGAATAGAACAAAGAACACACTCGAATTTAATATTACAGCGACACAGAAATTTCATTAAAACATATCCGCACATGTTCTTTTTGAGAATACTTATAAAAGCAAATTTAGAAAGGTATGTAACAGGACGCAATCAGGAGTTGTGACGCCATCTACCGCGAAGCTTATTTCGCTCATTCAATTTGCATCACCCTTATTCTACCAGGAACAAACTCGGTTTTCGGAAGTAGCTGTTTCGTCTCGTAAGCGGATTATAGCTTTAGAATTGCGTGGGGGCAGAAATTTGCAAGATCAAGGTGGAAAGTTACTGGTAAGCATTCGCTTAATCCACCCCTACCAGTATGTTGATATGACTTCCTGACATGAAATCATAAAAGATAACTTAACAATTCTATTAAAATTAATTTAATAGATGACTATCAGTAGAGAGCGGAAAATATGTACAAAAATATGCGCATATATGATGCATATATAATTTGGACAAAATATGCAATTGTTTAGAGAAAATATGAAAATAATATCTACAATTGGAATTGTTTACGATTTTCAATTGCGTACTAGCAAATTAGTAGCAAATCTTAATTCAAATTATAAGTGCTTATCGTTAAAATCTTTCTTAGTTGTCGTTAACATTCACAATAATAAAACCAAACGGAGTACCGGTTGTAATTTATACAAAGATTAAAAAATCTTGGAAATAGCAACCAATGGATAAGAAAACAACTTCCTTTTTCGCTATCCGAGCTTTCGCAATTATTTTATTGCTTCATCAGGGAAACACTACAATATTAAAATAGATTGGCAACGTTACAAAAAATCTTAACATTAAAGTCGACATACAATGGAAGTAAGAAGGTTGACTTCAAAATTAGATAAAAAATTTTAAAAACTTATTTTTATAAAATTAAAAAGAAAATTTTCTTGACACATTAATCAATGTAGAGGACAATGACAAGGTTAAAAATAGAATGATTTTTTTGTTTTTAAAAAAAAACAACAACAAATCTGGTAAATTTTGAATTTTGTTAGAGAGGAACACTGGAGGGGCAAAAAGGAGAAAATCGGTTCAAAAAGTTAAGGACGTAACTCTCGTCGTGTAAAGTCGTTGTTAATTATAAAACTGTAGATTGAACTTATCCCTTCTGTATCCGTTCTGAAATTCACTGAATTTGTGTCTTTATTAATATAAACCATTTCAAGAAAAAAATTCAAAATTTCCCAGATTTGTTCTTGTTTTTTTTTTTAAACAAAAAAACAAAAAAAAATGATTCTATTTTTAACCTTGTCATTGTCCTCTACATTGATTAATGTGTCAAGAAAATTTTCTTTTTAATTTTATAAAAATAAGTTTTTAAAATTTTTTATCTAATTTTGAAGTCAACCTTCTTACTTCCATTGTAAGTCGACTTTAATGTTAAGATTTTTTGTAACGTTGTTTAACGTTGTTTTTTGTAACAATCTATTTTAATATTGTAGTGTTTCCCTGATGAAACAATAAAATAATTGCGAAAGCTCGGATAGCGAAAAAGGCAAGTTGTTTTCTTATCCATTGGTTGCTATTCACAAGATTTTTTAATCTTTATTCACAATAATGTTATATGAAAATAATGGAAAATGGGACATGATATTTTGTTTTATAGAATCTAAAGAAAATGTAGAGGCTGCAGCAAATTAATATCATAAACGTTTTAATGATATTTAGAAATGTTAAAGTATGATATGTTTTCGACGTTTTAGTAGAACCACGAAAAAAATGATAAAAATTAAAACATCGTGGATATCTTATTTTTGAAAATGAAGAAATGACTTGTATATTACATTGAAAGCTGAACCTTCCTTTTTCAAATGATGTAAATCTCATTGTTTCATTTTGAAATTGATTCAACCTAAGAAGTGTTAACGGGTGATGTGTTTTTGAAGTTTTAGTAGAATCGCGAAAAATATGATACAATTTAATTAAGATCGTAAAGTGTTATTTTTGAAAATGAAAAAATGACTCGCATACTAAATTGAATATTGAACTTTCCTTCTTAAAATCTTGAATAACTCGTTCCAATTTTAAAATCGATTCTGCCTAAGAAATGTTAAAGGATGATGTAGTATTGACGTTTTAGTAAAATCACCGAAAGAAACGATGAAATTTAGATGATTGTGGACATCTTATCTTTAAAAATCAAGAAATGACTTGCATATCAAATTAAAGATTAAATCTTCCTCTTTTAAATGATTTCTAAGTCGTTGGTTCAATTTGAAAGCGAGTCCACTAAAGAAATGCTAAAAGATGATGTGTTTTTTTACGTTTTAGTAGAATCACGAAAAAAAATGATATAATTTAAATGATCACTCCACGATCATCTTATTTTCGAAAATGAAGAAATGACTTGTACAGGTAGTACTCGACTTATGACAGAGTTTTATTCCAATGACTTCGTCGTAAGTCAGTTTTGTCATATCTCAAAGAATTATTTGAATTACTAATTTTAAACAAAACAAATGGAGTGACTGTTATGAAATAGATTCACATATTGCCATTATGTATATGTACACAGTATAAATAAAGTAATATACATTCTTTGTACAAATTAAGTTTCCTTGTGACATGAGAGTTCTATGGATTATTCTTATAAATAATTGTTCTAAAGTTTAAACGCTCATCACTACGTTATTCCCCATGACAAAATGCACAAGATTCGCTTAAAAAATTTTTATATTGCAGGGATCATTACAATTAATCAAGTAGGTTAGATATATCAAGTAGGTCATAGGAGGTGGCTGTTGTTTTAGTGCTCATATCTGTCAAAATTCGCTATAACTGTAAATATATCCATGACGATTCATATAAGATTCCATTAAGCTTGGAAAGACATACGAATATTGGAAAAAGTAAAATGATTATAATTTATGGAGAAGCTAGCTACCTCTGTAGTGTCAATTATTACGCTTATCTAACAACCAAACATGTAGCTAAGGGATATTTCATATATGGGTACTAAAACTTCTGCAATTTATCATGGCCGTCTTGATATTTCCAGACTACTTGAGGTTAATTGCGGAGTTCCCTGGTTGCACTTTGCATTGTTGGTATAGATAATATAGATGTGTATACCAACATGTATACATGTCATGAAAATTTACTTAACAATTGAAAGACACAGAACTGTATATTATATTATGTTATTAATAATATTACATCATTATTATATAATGTGTCTAAACGTTCTATGGACAATTATTAAATCTTTCATAAGGACACATTCAACCCAACCCAATATAACCGAAATTAATACCAACCAAATCGAAATAAAACGAAACCCAAAGTCAAGTTCTTTTATAGAGGTCGCGAAAAATCTGATGACAGACATCCGGCCTGGGATACTGAGTGGCCGGATGGTGTAGGGTTGAAGTCCATCTTTGGATCTCCGACCCACTAAAGACCCCTTTCCTCTAATCCTACACGATGGGCTGGAACTATGCTTCAACGTTTCTTGCCATCAGTCCACCGAGTAATCTGTCCTCCACAACTCTCCATCATCTCACAGTCCATACCATCTCGACATTGGAAATAACGTACCAATGCCAAAAACAAAACACACGAACAACACGAAAATTTTTAAAATCACAAAATTACTCACGTACCGGGACGTGGGTGGCAGGGACCACCCCACCAACCCAACCCCACTTTCCTTTCCTCTTCACTATACAAACAACATCCCGAGCATCACGTTCCTCTCAAGCCATTTGGGACAGGACACCAAAACAAACATAAACACACGACAGACTTTTAAAATTGAACTCCATAATCAGATACCTGGACGGAGAGGGAGGCACTGATGACCAACCACCTCTCCTACCTTCCTCTTCCACCAGGGATCGCTCTTCCTATTACCTCAGCCTCATCTCAATTTCCTTCTGTACCAGAACGTCACCAACGAATTGCGTAATATGCTTCCACTTTTTCTCATTTTTCAAAGTGTGCAACAATATGTTCTTCGAACCTAATTCTTTCTTCCCTCCACCTTATACATTTACAGAACGTATATTCGACACCATCTTGTTTCTCATAGTAATCACAAGAATAAACCTTCCTTTTTTTAAATTTACGCAAGTACGCATTAATACATTCGTGTCCTAACAGCTGAGAAAAGTGGAAGTCCAAGTCTCCTCAGCTTCTGGATACCCATTTCCTTAAATCCGTGATCAGCCGCTTGCTCCATTTCGCCTTTTTCGTATCCACCCTTCATCTTTTCGCCCATTCTTCCACTATTTTTGCCTCCAGCTCGTCCTTGTTGTACTCTTCCTTTCATGCTGTTGCTCTTCTCGTAATCATTAGACCAATGAGCAAAGTGCTGCCCACCAACTAAAGCGCCAAAGTTAATTTAACCCAAGCTGATTCATGCAACTAATTTATAAAGATGTCTTCCAGAAGATTCCAGTATCTATCTTAATATCTCAATAATGATAAAAGAGCGTCTAAACGCATTCTGAACAGGATGCAATTATTGTTGAGTTGAGTTGGGATCGTCTTTGAAAATGAACATTCATTCCAGCCCAACCGAAATCAACGCCAATCCATCCCCAACCAAACCCATTTCAACTTAAACTACAGCCAACCTAAATCCAACCCAACTCTACTGAAATCAAAACCAGCCCAACTCCAATCCAAGTGGAACCTATGACCAACCCAATCTAACTGAAAATTAACATAAACCCAATCCAACTGAAAACCAATGCCAATCCAACCCATATCAAACGCAATCCACCTAAAACTAAAGCGAATCCAACCCAACTGAAACCAAAGTCAATTCAACCCAAGCTGATTCATGCATCTAGTTTATAAAGATGTCAAAAAGCATCCAATATCTTTCTAATGATCTTTATAATGATAAAAGAACGCGTTCTGAACAGGATGTAATTAGAGTTGGGATCGTTTTGGAAAATAAACATTCAATCCAAGCTAACCCAAAACAACCGAAGTCAACGCCAATCCAATCCTAACCTAACCTATTTCAACTGAAACTAAAGTCAACCTAAACTTAACCTAATAAAACTGAAACCAAAACCAACCCTAGCCAACCCCAATCCAACTGGAACCTACAGTCAACCCAATCTAAAAGTGTCCAGAATCTTACTAATCATCTCTAGAATAATATATCGTCTAAACGCATTCTGAACAGCCTACAAAGATTGCAGACAGTTTTTAAAGGTGTCCTATACCGATCAGAATCTTTCTAATAACATTCTAAGTGGTTCCAAATTTAACGAAAATTGTCTAAACGTTTCTTGAATAGCCATAAAATCTTCCAGAAGACTTCTAAACATCCCAAAACGTACCCAAAATCTTTTTAAGTGGTATCATAATTAACAAAAGTGTCTAAATGCTCCTAAATAGTAATAACGACTTGTAGGGGATTGTTAAACGGTCAAAAGGTGTCCACAATCATTCTAATGACATTTATAACTACCAAAAAGCATCTAAACATTTTCTGGTCAACTATAAACGTATAGACAAATTTCTAAAGTTGTTCTAAAGCGTCCTAAAGACCTCTATAATCATTAAATAGTATTTAAATGTTTTCTGGACTCTGACTATGATTTACAGAAATATATTTCGCTTCTAAAATGTATTGAAAATCATACTGAATATTATCCTTTTCTATGAAGAAAATTTTATCTCAAACTTTTTTGTGTAAAATCTATACGCTGTGGTACAAAACCTCCATAGAGATACAGGGAGAATTGGTTGAGTTGGGACCGTCCTGGAAGATAAACATTTAATCCAACCAACTCCAAACACAACCCGGTCCAACTGTAACTAAAGCTAAGCCAAATTCAACCCAACCCAATCCAACTGACACTGAAACCAACTCATCCCAACCTAACCCAACTGAAAACTAAAACAAATCCAACCCAACCCAAACCAAACGCAATTCAACTGAAACTTAAGCCAATCCATTATATCCCAACTCATTCCTCGAGTTTATAAAGGTATCAAAACGTGATCAAATTCTTTCTAATAACATTCTAAGTTAACCAGGCATATCTAATTGTTCCAAAATTAACGAAAATTCTCTAAACGCTTTTTGAACAGTCATAATGTATTCCAGAAAGTTTTTAAAGATCTCAAAACGTATCCAGAATCTTTCTAATCATATTTTAAGTTATCCAGGCATTTTAAAGTATTTTTTATTTTATAGGAATGTTTTTCGTCTTGAATTAAATATTTATTTAATAATTTTTTTTTGTACTCGGTTACGTTTTAAAAACGTAACCGAAACCGGTAGAAACATTGTGTGAAATACTATCGTCTTGTTAATAAAAGTACAAAAAAAAATTATTAAATAAATATTTTTAAGTAGTTCCATAGTTAGCAAAAGTTGTCAAAAGATGCAGGTGTCTAAAATCGATCTAATAACATTTATAACTACCAAACAACGTAAAAGCATCTATATAATGTCCAAACAATGTCCTCTATAATTATCACATGGTGTCTAAACGCTTTTTGTACACTTTTCAAAATTTCCAAAAATGTGTTTGTCTTATAAAATACAATGAAAACCATGCAAAATATTTTCCCATTATATGAAATAAATTTGATATGAATCTTTTTTGGTTAAGATCATTGGATAGGTCGTCACAATTTAGTGAACATATTTTAATGAACATGGTTAATGAACTAAAAGTAGAACTCACGCTAGACCTACAACTAGAAATATACGGATTTAGCAGTCTTATGAGATGTACGGCTAAATCCGAATGTTTCTAATTCTAGGTCTAGTAGTTGTTATTTAACGTTAAATTGTGTATATTACATAGGCAGGTTGAACCTTTCTCTGTAAAATGATGTATAACTTGTCGCAATTTGAAATCATTTCCACCAATGCTTAAATTATGAAGATTAAGTAATTTTCTACAAAATATAGATATATATGCACAAATTAACAAAAATATGCATCTTATTCCGAAAAAGAAGAAAATATGCAAAATTATGCATTATGCATATTTTCCGCTATTTAATTATCAGTTTCACCTTTGCAAACTATAGAAGAACCACCATGATGCCTAATATTTTGACATCGATGAACACAATTATGAAAAACAACAGTTTAATCGATATTAGTCCCTTTTCAAATTTCATTTCGATCTCCTTTCATCGAAATTATTCCAATTACGTGCGACAAACAGACGGAACTCATGACTTTGGACTGAACTCAATCAAGTGGATGGGAATCGATCGGCGATACATTAACATATATATTAGAATTCAACTATAAACAAGCATCTAAAAATAATAATCAAAATTTAATTGGTTTTGAAGATAATTTTGCATATGAAAATAACTCAACTTAATCACAAATAAATATTAACATATTCAAATCGTGATGGTTTTAAATTGAAATGATAGATAAATTGGTTTTCTTGTCTAAATATTTGCCCTATTGAACGTTTTAGGTAAAGTAATCTCCTGCAACAATTAGCACGCAAACAAGGGACGTGTACGGAACAATTCTAGATTCTCATCCATTGTCGACTGGAATTAGTAAGTCTCGGGAAAATCGCGAGAACCCATTGTGAATGTCGTGAGTAATAACGAGAACCGCGTTCAGAGTCATATAATAGAACGCTAGAGGAAGGTGCTCTCACACTCATAAAGCAAATAACTCCAGGATCAAAAGATGACGTAACGAGGACGGTCCATAAAAAATGCATTTCTCACCCAAAAAAAAATGAAACTAAATAAAACCAACTCGTTACGAAAGAATTTCTTTTTTTCTTTTCAAAGGAATACTGTTGAATCGAGAATCTTATAAAACGCTCAAACAAATAGGATTTGTCTCTAACAATTTCAGTTATTGGGACATCGGAAACGGGAAAGTTTCATTATTTAGGGCTTGTCAACAACGATGTTTTCGTTCCCGATGTTTCAATAACGGAATTGTCGCTTATCCTGAAGGTAGATAGCGAAAGAATTGAAAATCAAAATAAAACAAATATTATCTTACTTGTGTTATGAAGGTCTCATCACAAGTCTTTTTTAATGGTTTGTTTGAATATGAAGAATTTTAAGTTTTTTATTTAAATTTTAATAATTTAATTAATGGAAAAAATGTAGCCCATTGATTCCTATTATTTCTATAGCTTTACTTTTAAGTATACGTGCCTATTAGTTAATAGTATAACGCATCATTAGGGTAAAACCCACATTACCTAGTGACATACAGAGTACAAAACTTAATAACATTAACTCACGCAATTATGGATGACTGAAATAGCACGCGGGACCCACCATTACCAAGAACCCTAGTCATGGATATAGCTATATTAATACCAACCCCAATTGTATGGGCGTCCTAACTATCGATTAAGCATATCGTAATTAATTTGTTCGTCATTAGAGTTTATGTTACTATGTCGTATGGCACATTTGGTTTCACGTTTATCTCTGAAGACGCTCACGTCGACCACAAATAAAGGTATTATATAAACAATGCAATACAACGAATAAATATAATAATCTAAATATGCCAGTGATTTCCCCAAATTTATCATACTATCATAAAAAATATAACAAAGTGTTATGATGAAAAAACATTTATTTTATAGATTTCGGTATTACAATTGTTTCAACTTAAAATTAAGTCATCTTTGTAAGCAAGCAAATTTCTTTGTAAACTAAAACTAGTTAACCAAAATAATAGACCATATTTTATTGCTGGTGGTGTATGGAGTCAATGTTTTTAAGTTAATATAGCTTTATAGATGAGGAAAGGTTATGGTTGCCTGGGAGTAATCTAAATAGGTAAATATGTTCAAACAAGCTTATAAGTTATTCAAGCTATATATAAGGTATACACAGTAAAATTATGCCATATATTCTAAAATACAAATTTATTCTCGCAATAAAGACATGGTTTATTCCATTTGTATACTGATTACACTGCTTGTCTGTTTTATCACAAAAACATTTACCAAGAAAACTAAATTGTTTATTGTTAAATCTCATATAAATGTTTACACATCATGGGCTTTTTAGATACGATCAAAAATGTATTGGATATCTTGGATAATCAAATGAACTTTAGTAAGCACGTTAAAATTTTATGTGGTCATTCGCATAGTGCTTTGAAGCAACTTTCCTCAAATCGAAAGATTTTATCTGTCTGGCTTAAGCGTTTCGTATGTTGTGGTACGTGTTAGTCACATGAGTAACACCGCTTTATTGATTACTTTATTGATTAAGTATTTTTACGTGGTTCTTTGTGGTTCTATGACCTGGTTTCAGACTCTTCCAAACGTTGACGTTCACTCGGACCATCCAGATTGTAGTAATTTGTGGAGATGTCTTCTATTTCTTTTCAAATCTTCTTTTCCGTTTCCACAATAAGATCTTGGTTCCTTATTTATTACCCATACCCGATCGCCTGGTTCCAGATTTGTGTTCATTTGAGTGGAATGAACCCCAAACGAAAGCCCGAATACCACGAACGTGGTAACGCCAAACAAAATAAAAAAAAAAACGATTAACTGTTTCAACTTTAAATGTTGAAACAGTTAATCGTGTTTCAAAACAATTAACGATTAACGTTAAGAAAGAAACACTTATCACTCTCATAGTGATAATTGTTTCTTTCCAAGTATTCCTTGTAGTTCATTGTTTGATTATACAAATGTCGACGTTGCATTGTCTTCAATAATGCAGAGGTGACTTTGTGCGTACCATACGCGCACTTAGGTTTAAGTAAAGTAGGAATGAATATGCGTAGGTAGGCCGAGGGCATAAATAGTCCGGGAACGCTAGATTAAACATCATTCAATTATTCTTTTTGTTGGTGATCAATTGTTGAAAAGACCATTTGTGATCAAAGTGCCATTCTAAATTCTCATCAAAACTAAAAGTAACATATTTCAATTTGAAAATCTTCTTTTGAACGTCCGTCGTCCGTCTTCACATTATTTATAAGTTCGTCGTCCGTCGTCCGTGGAATTGTCGTTGTAACATCGTCAGATCAACGTTAACAAATAAAAAGCAATAAAACATCATCGAGTGTTTTCTTTACGGACATCAGCTCAAGAACCCTTAACTTGTGCTAGATAAGGGCACAACAGTTGAGAAATGATACTCGTACTGAGAAACTTTAGTACGCCCACTCTGCCCTACTCACCATCTTCCTACCTCACATTCTCTTCTTTATCTTATTATTACATAAAGTCCAGACGATATACTTACACATGGTCAGCCACCTACCTTCCAATTTTCCTATCATGATTTTATCTATTGTACCCTATAGCAGCGGCATCTTTGTCGTTCCCGTTGTGTTGTAACTTACCGTGATCTAGGGAGGGTGGAAATTAATTTGCTCTTGTCAGATACACTGTTAATTGATTGGTTTCCACAGTATCGTTTAGCAGATGATGCTAAAGTGGACTTCTTTAATTCTAAAATTATTAGTCTTTATGATAAACATGCCCCGCTTAGGCATCGCAGGATGATGCACCCGCCAGCACATTGGCTGAGTGTCAGAGACTGTCTTATGCCGGGAACATTTTGCAGGACTATGAGGTCTCTCGGAGCGAATAACTTTCCGTCTGTCCAGACGGATCTTGATTATGAGTCACTGGCAAACTTCTTTACAGAGCCTCCCCTGATCATCGATGACGTAACTAAGACGGCTACAAGTAATGAAATCTTTACTTCTCCTAAATCTTGCTCCTTCTCTCTTACGTTTGTGAAGTAGCTCCTGCTTTGACCTATTCTAAGTCCCCTTGCGTGGGTTTTGATGGTATCGGTCTTAACTTTCTTCTTCATATCCTACATATAGTGCTTCCACCCTTAACTCATATCTTCAACTTTTCGTTTGAGCGGTCTTCATTTTCCTCTGTCAGGAAGGTTGCCCATATCGTTCCCATACCTAAATCCAAGTCCCCATACTTGATGGGGACTTGGTAACCGTCCTGATTACCGTGCGATTTCCATTCTATCTGTACTACCAAAAGCTCTTGAATGCTTAGTTTATTTACAAATCCAAAAATTTCTAGAACGATTTAATTTACACGATGAGTTGCAATCGGGTTTTCGCAGTGGACATAGTAAAGTTATTTATGATATTAGGTATGCCGGTGACAACAGGTGTATTACTGTGCTAGTGCTGCATTTGACAGGATACAAAATGACATACAAAATCTCCAATTATAAAGTTTGAGAATCCTAAATGTCGTTTTGAACATATCCATGTTTACATTGTATGCCCTCTTCTTCCGTTTGGTGGTTATGCATACATTTAACAATAAAAGAACGATTTACTAGATAGACAGAAGCTTTTCCTCTTTCATCATTTTCAACATCAACTATTGCTAAGACAATTTATGTTCACTATTTCTCACGTTTTGGTATTCCACATTCTATAACGCATGATTAAGGTCTACAATTTGAATCTCATTTATTTAAAGAATTTAATAATTTGTTTGGTTTCTTTCAAATTCACACTTCAACATACCACCCTCAAAGTAATGGTATTGTTGAAAGATTTCATTACAACTCATTGGAATGAGTTGGTCTTGGTTTAGGTTCAACAATAAAAGAAGGCTTAGGTTGTTCATCTGCTGATTTTCTTTATGATCAACCCTTACAACATTTTTTTTTCATTGAAGAAGGGAATATTTGTGGCGTTATTTTAGTTGTATTATATCAAGTTTTTTATGATATTATATGTTTCCCGTTTTTCCTAACAATAAGTAAATAAACAAGTTTTGAATCAAGTCAAAAAGCACAAATACATAAAATTTATTAAAATGTAAAAGTATATTGCCGCTTTTAGCCTGACTACTAGCCTGTTAGTATTCGGAACTGCTACTTGTTTATTTAAACCCATATTCCTTTTCAAATCTTGAAGATTCATAGCAGTCCAACTATCTACCATTATCTTGTATCATGTTAACTTCCTGACATGTTATTTATTAATTGGAGTAATAATCTAATTGCTACACTAATTTTAATCATTGTAGTATTGTCTTTAGCCCATGTCTAAAAACATGGATTAAAAACATTGTCATCTTATGAACCTAAGCGTAGGGTGCAGGTCATTCAGAACTCTTGTATGTATGTAGGAAAGAAGAGGGTTTGCTTAATCATATAGCACCTAAATCCCAACGGGAACCTTGCATCCGCCTGTACTCTCTCCGGCTACATCAATCAGCCTAAGGAATTTCCGAAGGCCATTCCTCCCAAAATCTCTCATTCTAAGGTCTGGACCCGTAACGAGTCCCGTTACAATTTTTAGGGAATTTCTGCTGAATCTTACGAAAAATAAGACTATCTCTGCTGAGGGGTGACGCAACAGTTCTTTAGATAGATAGCAGCCCTTTACCCTATTATTACGCTCTGGAATCCTTTTCAATGTCAGGTGACAATCCATACCAAATTTTGAGGTAATTGTTGTTCTACTCAGGGCTAAAATAGATTATCTACTGTCAGTGTAAATTGTAAAAGTCTTACCTTCCAAGTTGGTACTGATTATAAAGTCAACGGGAATTAGTATGGCGATTAGCTCTGCCTGTATGACGCTGGTACCTTTACCTAACGGAGTAGATATGTGGAGTAGGAGGTCATGCTAGAAAACTCCAGCTCTAGCTCCTTCCTATCTGGCTGAACCATTAGTATAGATTTTTAGACTGTTTTTTACGTCTACTTCTGTGAAACTTGGATAGGTGAGATAACTCTTCGTAAAAAGTAAGCATAAGTCACCATTTCATTCCAGAGTATGGCATTTTTACTATTTCTCTCACTCATTAAAATTCCTACTGCACGCAGTCGAAACATGGTCACCAGGGCCACCTTTTAATGAACAGATGAAGTGACATTAGGTACAACATCTTTACAAGAGCCTAGATAATAGAGTAAGCAAAGCATACGTTGCATTCATACAATGCCGGAAGACTATAGGTATGACATTGTTACTTAATCAATTAGAAAGCCACTAGCATCATATCAAAAAAGTACATTTATGTGCTTACCTTTGATAAGGATGGTTAGATCATTTACATAACCAACTGTTGTAAACTTGGCCTCAGTGAGGTATTTCAAGAAAGTATCCAGGGCGAGATTCCAAACCAGTGGGGACTTCTTGAAGACTAACATCGACAACCCTAAGCTTAACTATCCTATGTTTAAGAGTCAATCCAACTAAAAAGAGTCGGTGGAACCTTATGCTCTAACAAGGCATCGTTAATATCAGAGAAAGTTGTTTTATCAAAGGCTCCCTCTATAACTATAAATACACCCTGGGCGGACTCCTTTGAGTTCAGTACTCCACCAATAAAGCTGATCACCGAGTGAAGAACCGTTAGAGTAGACTTGCCTTGAGTAGATTTGCATGTTGATTAGGATGTACTGGTTTATTTAGAAGACAGAAATCTCTAACATAGCGATCACACAGTCTCCCCAAGCTTTCAAAAGAATGGAGGAGATATTGATAGGTCTAACCGATTTCGATGTGAAATAATCTAGCTTACCCGGTTTTGGTATGAAGTTCATCGTAACCTCACTCCACCAATTGGGTATATAGTGTAGCGCCAAACATGCCTTTCTCCATTCTCCTAAAACGGTAAAACGGCTGATATAATACCGTTTAGTCCAAGTGTGTTGAGCGGCGAAATACAAAAGTCCACCGTTTTTTTTCTCCCTGCAGATTTCTTCGGCTGAATTCCGACCACCTACAGTAGGTTCATGGTTGGTGTCCTGATGTGACACAAGCACCTTCCGAAACCTGGAAAATGCATCCATTAATGCATCTCCAATAGAAGATGAAGAATCTCTAAAGATATTTGTTATAAGAACCTCAATGGTCAGTCTTTTTTAATAAGCCAATTCGTTGTTCAGAGTCAAAAGTCAATATCCGATTTAGAAGAAGACTAAATTTTTTAAATTTTTTTTATCTCCGCTAACTAACCTCTATAGAGTTTCCAGTCGGAATGTAATTTTGAGTTTTCCGTTCTATTGAAGGTTGTCCTTGCCTCTTGTTTGGGTTTACCGAGTTCAGGACACCACCAAATGGCAGCACGCTCCGAAACGGCTTCTGATGGCATAAGAAGTCACTAATGGTATTTAAGCAAGTGATGCACCTATGGTCTGACATTGAAACCTTTAAACCCTTTTGAAGCTGGACAACTGCGAAACAAGGACTTGATACCCATCGAAGCAAGAGTGATGTCAATAATTGATTGAAGGACGGCTCAGACCCTCGATTAAGTATATCTAATTATTGAACAAAATGAATTCAAGAAGGGACTTAGCTCAGAACTTTTGTTTACGTTGCCTAACATTTAGCACAGATACGCATAACATACATTTTAGACATAGATTTAGAATGACGGTTTCAATTCATTGATCTGTTAAATTGTGTCGTTCTTATTCATATCAAATTTTGCTTCTTTGATATTTGATGCCTACAACTCTCTCTTCATCTCTACATGCGTAAACATGATAACAGTTGTTTTCTGCAGATATGCGTATTAGTGAAAGACAATGTCTATTTAAGGTTAATTAAATTAAGGTTTGGGAGAGTATATTCTTCGTAGTTTTGTGACTCAGCATTAATAATATAGGGCATCCTGTTTCGTAGTGTGCAAGAACAACAAGAAATACTGTTGCCTAATGAAAGGCTCCCATCAAAACATGGAATGGGACGGCATCGAACGCCTACATGTTTTCTCGACCTAATCTCGAGGAAGTGCCAATCATCGATTGTTAACCTGTAGTTGCTATGCAAAATTTCAATAAATAATAACTCATAAAAAAATCTGGGCATCTTATGTCCCGGACTACGTTAGAATAGAGTCTAGGACTTCACCTGATCAAGCCCACATTGTTTCTTGCTTTTTGGACCAGTTTTCATGTTAGATGATACAGATTATACCGCTTCGGCTGCAAGAGATATCGGCTGAGCTTACAACAGGTGTTCTTTATCCTTTTTAAATCCAAAAAAGATATACTAAGTATTTAGCATTGGATATGCTCATTATAACCGATATCAATTCCAATTTTATAAAAGTTCATATTAAATCATTATAAAACAATAATCTTAATCTTTATATCAAAAATCACACACATTTTGTAAGTACAGTCTAATGAGAAGGTGTTCAAATTAATAAGTGCGTAATACAAAAACTATCAATTTGTTCTATGTTTTGAAAACAACTAATAGTTATTTATGTAATCAGTTATGAAAAGGTTTAATAATTCAAAATTCAAAATCGTTGTCAACAAGAAATAAGACTTGCCTTTTTTAAACCTTCTTCGCATTCAATCAATCAACACTCTTTTATATTTGATTGGTTTAAACTTTCCTTCGCTAGTCAGACGATTTCAATGCTTAAAAATTATTCCTAAAAGGTATATAAATAAGTTCGTTCAATAGACAAATAAAAATAAACAATCATATTGCCGAGCAGTATGAAACTATGCGTAAAGTGCTGTTTGAGCACGAACGCGATGTTTATTACAGCATGAGCGAAGGAAGGGAAAAAGCTAACTTTACGCACTGTTTCATAACTATTATTCGTATATATCCAATTTTTATTGAAAATACGAATCATGTTATTTAAATATGACATCGCTACAATAAATTAATTTACAGATATATTAACCAAAATAGGTGGAAAACCATTTATTAATAATACATCTCTATTTGAGATGTCTGGTAATCGTGCCAAACAATTAATGATAATAATAATAATGTTGGTTTAAATAGTAAATAGAGTAACAAATTTGAGTTTGATTGTCAAATATAATATTGCGTTAGAAATGAAGCTTCACGTGCGTTCTCTCCTATTGTTATATTACCTACCTTCAGTATGATTACCATTCTTTTAATTTCCGTTCACGATCGATTTTTCTATTTGTAGAATTGAAACCCGACCATTTGATTGTAAACGACTGCCCCCTGAATGAAAATCGGAACAACCTCGCAAACTGATAGGATTTAAAACTAATCCCACACCCGGTTACTATTGAATTCCAATTTTTTAAACCGACGAAATCGCCGATAACGGCAAAATAAAAAGAAAAGAAAGAAAATATATAAATAAGAAATAGGATTTGAATCGATTGCGCACTAAATCAGAATTTTAATTAAACATTAAATGTTTTTAAAAATTCACACTAGACACTTATTTGTATATTTTTCATTGTAATTTAGTCATTTACTTTGCAGACTATTTGAAACTGGTTCGAAACAGTTTTTGAATCGACTACACTATTAATGGATATAAATCGGGCGATTTTTTTTTTTGGGGATTGAAAAGCTTGGGTACGGATGTGAATGAAAAACGACAGGTCAACGACTGAACAATAGATTTCGAGATATTCCCGTGAATGCTTTGTGTCCCCATTGTTGGAAAATTCGTTGGAACAAGTGCGGTGTAAACGTGCGTTTTGACGTGTGCCACAACCTCTCGTTGTAATTGGTTTATCGAGGTCGCAGAATTTCGATATCTGGCGATATGTTTTTATTTTGGCGAGATTTTTGAGAATTGAAATGAAAAAAAGCGAACTAAAAACGAAAACGACCCGAGTACGCCTTACTTATTTACGATTTAATTCCGTGTAATTTTAGCAGCTCTTTGAGGTTACAATTTTGTAGCCCCTTTTTTTATTCAATTTGAGGTAAAAAATGTCAACGTTCATTATCATCGTTGGAAGAGTGATGTTTTAATTTTTTAAAACTGACATAAAAGGAACGAAATTTTGCATAATGTTAGTTTTTTTTATTCATTCTTGTATAAAGGCGAAGTTTCAAAAATTTAATTTTATATCAACCCTCGCCAAGTTATTAATTTTAATTTTATAGTCAAGGATTACCGGTTTCGGTTGACATATAAAAAAGCCTGAAATGTCTCACCGAATAGTCAGTGGATATGAATAATTCATGGTGCGAAAAAGCTGTATTCATGAAGCTAAAGCTTCGATTTTTATTTCATAAAATGTTAAAGTCAACTTTTCGTATAGAAAAAAATAAGTGAACAGTAAGTAATTTTGTTCTATTTGTTTTAGGTTCTTCGTGTATGGTGGTTGAGAGACGGGGAGAGACTCCAAAGTAATACTACTAATGGAATTATTGTGAGCAACCAAACTTTAGTTTTACAGGTAATAAAAAAATGAAATAAAAATATTCGAACTTCTCTCGAAATATTGCATCTCCTATTATAATCGTAAAGAAAGACAAAATCTTCACAAGAACATAATAGCAAGCTTTTATTTGCTTCACATATAACACACGTTAATTTCCAGTTAAACAATCGATTAGACCACCTGCTCCATACTAACTTGGCGCAGTATTTGTTGCCCCAAACTTTCAAAGTAGTCCAACTTTGTTGATACTTAAAAATACTTTAAGTTAAAGTTTCTAGCGCGACGGGCGCCGTCTACAAAATTACCACATGTCACGTCAAGTTGAAATACAACACCTTCGTATAACGCGTTCAATCTTCAAGTCAACTCTTGCAAACGTTGGCAGTTCGGAAAAATCCAGTTCTTACACTTCGGGGGACATCAACGAATCCCACGCGATGTTTGTTAAAGGAAAAGTTACCGCCACCGGTGGCAGTGACACCACCGGAAACTCTGAAAGGAGTTTAGAGAACTTTACAACGACCCCCAATAACTGTTCCCTTTTTAATCCAACGATCGCACCTTCTCATAAATTATAAATGAAATCGACTAAGAATTTCTCAAATTCAATTTAGTTTCTTTGATGAATTTAGTTCGTCATCTAAGAGGTGCAAAGAGAGATATTCATAAATACAGATTTTCGACGCTACTTAGAACTTCTTGCATCACGTTTAATTCGTTGCCCATATAACACAGAGAATAATGAACACGTTTCCTCTCACTGCGTATTGTGTTACATGGAGTAGCAGGCACTATCCTAGTGCACTTAAGCGAATGCATTTTTGAATAGTCGTTCGCGTAGTATTTCACTTGATTATAAGTAATGTACTACACACTTAGAAAAGAAAAAGCTTAAATTTACCGATAAATTGTAAATAGAAAAATCATTGGTACTAGGTAGCTATAGAATAACTAAAATTAACTCATTGAGATTGTTTACTAGATAAAGTACATGTTACATCTGATAATTGTATAAAAAAGATTTATTGTTGTCGTAATAAGGGATAAAAAAGGAGTGTCGTGTGACAGTAAGGCTGTGTCCTACTCTGTATCTACAATATATTAATAACACGTCATAACTTAAGGTACTCGTAGTTCCAAATACCTAAACATGAAGCAGAAAGCCAAACGTACGTGAAAAAATTAGTCCCAAATATATAGCTCTAATAATTTGTAACGATTTAAGTCGCAGTCCAATTTTGGAAATAAATTATGTTCAATTAGGACCAAACACTAATGCAAGACACTAGCATCTTGAAGAAAGCTCATTGTTTTTTCCCATAGCTTCAAGTAGACGCGCATACGATCATATCATATAGTAAGCTATAAATGGTTTAATGACTTCTCCTCCATTAATTGAAGAAAATTGGTTACATTCGGTGATAGAAAGTACAACACTACAACCACAAGTTGGTCGAAATTAAATAAAAATGCAATGGGAAGGCCTGATGCGTTGTTGGTTAATAACATCACTTTAAATGGGATTTGCTTTAATTGGCAATGACGTTCGACCGCAGGTTTGAAGTCATAATAGAGTTCTCATAGAAAGAAGTTGTCATCCAAGCTGTAGCATTCGACTTCCAAATGCCGAGCAACCCAGTTTTAAATTTTAAAAACTCTTGGATGTTGTAGAAACCTGAAAAAGCTTGTTTTCACACACGACAAACGTTCTTTTAAGTATTTTTCCACAGAACAGACCAGTTTCATGTATATTGAATATAGTTTGGTTGGTATAGCAGGCTTATTCTATTATTACATGGAATATTTCCCAGCTTTTATCATTCCAAAATTAACATAACTTGATATCACCACATTTTGAGTAATAATTTTTCACTTGTGCTTGATTATCTTACTATATTTTAAAAATTTTTACATCTCAGCGTTACTAATCTCGAATGCAAAAGTTCTGCATTTTTTAAGCTTCGAGTAACTTTCCCAATTATTTTCTTTGTGTTTTTAATTATTCTGTCTGTTGATTCCGAACTTCTTTGCCAATTCAGAAAATTTTGTTTTTACATTGAACTCTTGGGATTTCCTTACCTGTTTAATGTAAATTAATCAGTATCTGTTCCACTTCACTAGGATAACATAATTACAAAGGTAGTCTTTCACAGTCAGCTCATTAAGAGACTGTAATTGGAATTAACGTTTTTGCACTCTAACATGTTCGAACTTGTTAAACCAACCACAATGCGTTACGGTGGGTGAAGTGGGGAATCAAACTCAAATCGCGTAACTCTGAATTTAAGTAAAATGGAGTAGCATAAGTCGGAGTATCACTGTATTTTTATCAGAATAAAGTAACACGTAAATAAATGTATTGCCAGAACTAATTGACAATATTAAATTGTACGTAGCAAATACTACTACATCGAAACAGATTTGGGAGAAACCAAAATGATCTGTTTCACAGAATACGTCAAAGACGATCCGTGATCTTTCAATAGTCATAGTTAATATATTTAAAGTTACCTTATTGATAATATTCAGATTAAAGAGAAAGATCAAAAAGAAAAATACAGTAAATAAAAAAATATGAGATAAAAAAGTATCTCATATTTGCTACAACGAATAATACACTAATTATCGGACTGTTATAGTATAGTTTTGTAGAGATTCACAAGCAATCTCAGCAAACAGTAAGTTCCAAATCGTATAATGATCTCGTTCAAGGTAACTAAACGTACGTTTAAACAGTTCCGTTCTATGTGAGGGGTATAATAAGTTAGCATATCTAGTGTTAACATTCTGCATATCTTCTCTGGACACAAATCAACAATGTAGGTACCGAGATGAACCCGAGAGTAGAATTTTATATAGAAAACCAATCAAAAACCCAACCAAAGTCAGACAGCTTGTGGCTGATACAGTGAGGACGTCGTATCCCATAAAGTATTTAAAAATACAAATTCTGCACTTTTTGTAATCTATCTTTGCCCTTTTATACAAAAACTCACGATAGACAACATGATTTTACAAGTCCTGGAGAGAACATGACGCTGGTGAAATATGGACTTGAGGACTTAGTATGACTTACTTATTAAGTAAGAGTTCTGTCCAGAAGGGGACAGATCCTTATCAATCGACAATTGGAATAGGCACAGACTTGGCATAACTTCGATGGGTTTAGCACAAAACAGTGTCGTTCAGTATACTTAACCAAAGCATCCAGGATAGAATTAATAATACTCTTAGCATTTGCCGTATCTTGTGGATAGAAAGATCTGTAGGTCTGAGTGTCGTCGGCATACAGGTGGTAGTTGCATCCTCAAAAATGACTTTGTAGATCATGGGCGCACAAAATTGGCGAAAGGATTTAAAATAACTCCGCCAGTGACGTCTAGAGAACTCGAATGAATAATGAATGAATAATGAAACAATATGTTCATCCTCATCCAAACCTATTACCCAAGTAACATATAGCGAAGATCTATTGTAAACTAAATCGGAGGCCCGCGTGAAATCTAAACCACCCAGTCTAAAATCTGACTGGTATCGAGACAACAAGTGTAGAATGCTGATTGGACTACTTCCATGCTTCAGGAAAAGTCCAAACATCTGTGCACGCATTAAAGATATGAGTGATACATGTTAGCGTTAAGGTATCGTTACTAACAAAAACGATTTCTGCTCTTACCTAAACTATATTCAACTGCCTTCTACAAGATACAGTGAACAACTGACTCACTTCGGGTAAATTTTATCACAGATAAACCGAAAAATTATACAAAAGTAAGTCTTAGTTACTTCCGAACAACGAACGCCCGATATTATGGAAAGACACTCGACCCGATCGGCCTGGATAAATTACGACGGTAACACGGCCGTTGTAATAAACTACTTACTAACAACAAAGAGCATTTTCGACTTATATCTAAACTTCGTACGTAGCAACTAAGAATACGACTATAATCCAGTGAAGTTGTTTATGAACGATGAAGTGAAAGTTCAATAACAGCTTAACCTACGATTTAATTTCAAAAATATAAAAAAGTGTAATGCTAATATTTGTATTTGGTAATATTCACTAAAATATAACAAAAAAATAAAAAATACAAAAAAAACAAATATAAGCAAATTTGTATTTGCTAATATTTGTATTTGGGGTTATGCTTGTAATATTTATGTATGAACGACTCATCGTACTACTTGTTACTGTGACTACTACTCGTTTATTGTGCAATAAGTAACACAACAAACTAAATTCACTTCATTTCGATTCACGTAATTATTAGCTAGTATCCGACTTCTGGTCGATATCTTAACTGTTCGTGCGCTGTTGTTTTTGTTAACTTTGATCTTTTATCGCTCACTACGCCGAACATATCTTTCATATCTGTCGTTGTCAAGAAGCGTTATTATTTCATATGGTCCATCATAGCATGGCCCTAATTTTCCACCAGAAATCTGTGTGTTTTCTATTAAAACTTTGTCTCCAACATTATACTGTACAGCTGGTAGTAACCAGTTCAAATTAAATCGTATTTTTTGCTTTTCTTTGCCTTTATTTTATCTTTTCTGTGATATTGTGGATAGAATGATCTGTAGGTCTGAGTGTCGTCGGCATACAGGTGGTAGTTGCATCCTCAAAAATGACTTAGTAGATCATGGACGCGCAAAATTGGCGAAAGGATTTAACCTAACTCTGGGAAACTCCGCAAGTGACGTCTAGAGAACTCGAATGGACCCAATCAACAAGACGTTCACCCTCATCCTAACCCATTACCCAAGTAACATATAGCGAAGATCTATTGTACACTAAATCGGAGGCTCGCGTAAAATCTTTGTCTCCAACATTATATCGTACAGCCGGTAATCAGTTCAAATTAAATCGTATTTTTTGCTTTTCTCTGCCTTTATTTTATCTTTTCTGTGATATTAGCTAATATCTCTTTTTACCCTGCCAACATTACTCTCTTCCCAAATATTAGCATATTTGGTGAGAAACCCATGCTTTCATTACATGTCTCATTCAATCTCAGGTATTAGGTCCATATTTTTCTTTCTTTATTGTTAAGACACTTGGCATCATGTCAAATAAGTTCTCATAACTCGCTCTATTTACCCATTTTCTCGTGGAATTCCTGTTGCTATGAGGTGTGGTTCGACATTATTTTTGACCATCAATTGCTTAAATGAAAAATTAGAAAAACAATGGATGAATTTGACAATAAATTATCCAAAGCTAGCGCTGGACAACAGTTTACTACGTCATCAGCAACTGTGATTGATGCTATTAAAGAAGAATTTAATGCCTTTCAGCGTGAAATACTCCGGAAAATCGGGGTGTTTTCTAAACTTTTGGAGGAACAATCTAGAAAATTGGACGATCTTGAAAATTATACTCGAAGAAATTTCGTGGTCGTACACGGTATTGAGGAACCTGAAAAGGAAACAGCTATGAGTTTGGAGGAAAGTATACTATCGTTATTTTCTGATCAGAAAATTCCTAATTATACACCAAATATATCAGTAATTGATCGATGCCATCGCCTTGGTCGCTTTAATAAAAATTCAGGTTACCACAGGCCTATAATCATTAAATTCTGTTCATATACAGATAGAAATCTAGTATGGACGCATAAAAAATATCTGAAGGTTCAAAGATTGTCATATCAGAATCGTTATCGGTTAGGAGATTGGCGATTTTTAAGGAGGCGAGGAAGGTATATGGGGCCAAAATGGTATGCACGGCAGTTGGGCGTATTAAAATCAAGGGTCCGGATGGGAATATCCACACCGTTTTATATGAGGAAGATCTCGCTTCTCTATTAGTAGCACATTCACCTGCTGCATCACCACCTTCCCAGCCGTCACAAAATACAAGTACCTTTAAATAGTGAAGAAAAGGAAGACGTAAGGTAGCGGAAGTGAACGGGAAGTATAGGAAAAATAGGACTAAAGGAAGGGGGTAAAGGAAGGTGCAAGGCGATAAAGCTTATTATTATTATTTTTAATAATTTTCTCTCATTTATTTTAATTTAGTTATGATTCTGTTTTGTATTATTTTGCTTGTTAGATGATATTTTGATTGTTGATAGAGCTTACTCTAAATTTAAATCTCAGCCAAATGTTAGTAATTTCAATTATTATAAACAATTACGCAACTACACTAACGGTGCTGTAAAAAGAGAGAAAAGGCAACAATGGAAACTTGCTGCAGTTATACCCACTGCAAAAGTAAATAATCCCAAGGAGTTAAATGATTTGAAGCCTATAAGCATTCTACCTATTTTATCAAAAATTTTTGAAAAGATTGTGTCTACTCGCTTACGAACATATTTGGATTATTTCAATATTTTACCCCAAAAACAATCAGGGTTCAGGTCAGGTTTTAGTTGTACCACGGCGTTATTTGATGTTGTAGATGACATAATTTCGGCGCGTGATGATAAACTAGCAACAGCTCTCGTCTTGCTTGACTTTTCCAAAGCTTTCGATACATTTCATCATGATACCTTGCTTGCTTTATTACACCATGTAGGGTTCTCCGATAGCGCTGTTGATTCTTTCAGATCTTATGTTACGGGTCGCGCACAGTTGGTCAAAATTAACAATCACAAATTTTATTAATGTTGCTCAAGAACGAATAAATTCTGATCTTTACGCACTTATCAGTGAAGCCAACAAACTACGTTTACAAATTAATCCAAAAAAATCTGTTGTTGTGCTGTTTGTGAATGATGGGCTATTTGAATCAATCAGAGTTAATTTGAGTATCGTCATTGACGGCAATAGGTTGGATAGCAGTCTGAGGTTTAGGAGGCATGTCAATATTTTATTACAACGTGCTTATTCCACCCTTAAATTGCTGTATAGTAATAGAAATCTATTTAACACTCAGCTTAAGATACAACTTTGCGATACCCTTGTGTTGTCACTTTTTAATTTCGGCGATGTGCTTTATTACGCCTGTCTGGATAGTGTGGACGCATGTAGAATACAGAGAGCGCAAAATGCGTGTTTACGTTTTATATACGGTCTTCAAGGTCGAAACTAGGGTGTCTCACACTTTGCAGTGGGCTGGCTGGCTAAATATGTCCCAGCAACGTATTCTGCACACCGTATGTATGTTTCGTCGCATTATTTTATACAAATGTCTTCCCTATTTGTACCACAAAATTCGGTTTCGAACTGATGTCCATAATATAAATGTTAGGCATCGCCATTGCCTCACAACACCGCGCCACAAAACTCAACTTTTTAAACGATCATTTTCTTATGGCATGCCTAACATATATAACAAATACATAGCTACAAGGACTGATGCAAGTGAGTGCTCTTTTAAGAAGGAGGTTAGATGTTTATTGTTTCAGCAGCAGAGAGATATTTAACTGTATTATTTAACCGTTAAACTGTATTTCTTTTTCATTTTTTGATTGCTTTTTTCTTTGTTGTATTTATGTATTATATGTTTACATTTAGTTTTCTTTTTTCATTTTAAGGGACGATGAAAAACAATAGTATCTGCTCTAGGTGGATACATATTGACTCGTTCCTTTTTGGCAATCCTTAGTATTAATGCTTATTTTGTTTTTATTATTTATATTATTATTATTATTATTTTTATTATTATTATTTTATTATTATTTTATTTTATTTGGATTGTCAATAAAGATTTATTATTTATTATTATCATTACATGTTGCAATGTTAGGCTATCAATTATTTTCTTCTATATTACTTCATATTCTAGTAACCAATTGAATACAGCATTGACAACATGATTTAGCATTGGCTAATCCAAAAGGCATTCGATTGTACTCGTAATGGCTGTCAGGAGTAACAAATGTGGTATACTTCCTAGACATTTCATCAACTTCAATTTGATGAAAACCGGATTTCATATGCAATGTTGATATTATGTTGTGATAATGTAGTTTGGGTACTGGATAGCGATCTCAAATTATTTTCTTATTTAATTCTTTATAGTCAACATAGTACCTAAATAATCCGTACTTTTGTTGCTAGTACGTACTATAGGACTTGCATACGTTGATGAGCTTTCGCGTATTATTCCATCCTTCAATAACTTCTCTATTACTTTTTTAAGTTCTACTCATTCCATGAGAGCAAAACGACGGGGTTGGAGCATTATCACCGAATTTAATATTAAGCTTCCCCGTATAAAGTATTCTAACTCGGTTTTCTAGGGTTTTTCTTTGCATATCCGATAACTGCGGAATTTTTCGTTTCTACATAAGCCGGTTTATGTCTAAGAACTGGTACGCTTTTCAAATGAGTATCGATTCCATGCGGGCAATCAAAATGCTTTAGGTTTCGTTTTATGCCTTGAGTAGATTCCAGTTGACGTAGAACAGTCATTCGTTCAGTTTGATTCTTTGAAGTTTGTATCCGTAATATTTCATAAGTTGAATTGCAATCGATACATTCAAAAACATTTGAAACAACCTTTTTCCAAGGCAGATCCTTATTCAAGCGATTTATTCCTCTTATTTTAGTTCGAGCATACTCATTTATCGTTTTAAAATTCGGACACTTAATGTCGTATGCGTGTTTAAACTTAGTACCCCATGACTCATAATCCGGAAATGAGGAAAGTAAGTCGCCCTAAAATGTCTGCCAGTCGTAATTTATGGTTTATGGTGAGGCGTCCTTCACCTGCTTTTAATATCATTAAACAATCATCTATGTTATTAGTAACTCGAAGTCGGTTTGATTCTTTTAACCACTCATGCGCTGGATAATTGCTCTTATTCTGATCAAATGACGATAATTGAAATGTAATTGCTTCGCTTACTTGAGTGTCTGTAGATGACGATTGCGCAACACTTTCCAACATGGGACTAGCTGGCACATCCGAAGATTTTGTGGAAGACTTCAATATTTTCATCTCATCCATAAAAAATTTTAAACTGCATCACAAGAAACGTAGACTTCATGTTGGGTTCCTCTGTTTCGTAGACGGTGTGTTCGGTTACATCGTTCATTTTTACAACATAAAAAAACAAAATAATTCTCACGAGGATTAAGACAATAACATATAGTCAACGACAGCTAGGAAAACCAAACTCAGACATCTTGAGTTTAGACCACCAGCACCCGCAGCTATGCTCCTCATAGAAGAGAATGCGCGAAGCACTTCAACATCAAAAACGTGTTCAAACCGCATCCCCTGATCAGTTGAAATCAAAGGATTAAAACGGTAGCACTCAATTATCATTGAGCTTAGGCATGAGAAACTTAAAGTTCTGGGAATTCGAATCTCCGATAGTAGGAGATAACGTTATATACGCCATGTTAGAAATTAAGTTTTTTGATTTCTGACCAGAGGCGCTTTTTGTTGTTACGATATCTGTCACATTGGTACTAAAAATATGCTTTTTCTCCAAGAGCTTTATTGGTTTCATTCCTTAGTAACTTATAGTACTCATAATAAGCTCTTCCACATTTCTGTGAACGTTCCAAAACCGCGTCTCTCAATCTTATCATGCGATTAGTATTATAAGTGATCCAAGGTGTGGTCGATCTCTTCCTCTGCACCAACGTCATGTCGTAAATATAAAAAGAAAGAAAAAAGCGATCATAAAGAAGATAGCACTAGAGCAAAACAAAAAAAATTTTAGAGATTTAACAAACATTTCAATTAATATGTTAACTTTTTATTACAGAGAGTGAATAGATTTAGTTCAGGAAGATATTGTTGCGAGGCTAGTAACAGTGAAGGATCAGCTAGAAGCAAACCATTTCACTTAAAAGTAAAATTTGAACCTGTTTGTTCCGATGGTCCAACCAAAAAACTTTTGGGAGCAGCAAAAGATGAACCTCTTCGTATTGAATGTAAGGTGAGTTATCTTGATAAACTATAAATTTATTAAATATAGCTAATAAAAAGCAAAAGAAAAAACAAAATAAGACTCCCCTTTGAAGGATTTCCACAAAATATTTCGTAAAGTTAGAAACTTCATCCGGAACTCAATTAATTCACTCACCATTGTGCTAGATTCAAAGGGTTTAGTCGTGGTATTGTGGTATTGGTTGAGAAGTTTTCTCGTGAAAACTGCACACTCACACTAAAAACTTTTGGAAATCAATACGAATATCAAACGTAGGTCGGTCGCAAGGTTTTCGCGACACTTTCGACAACCGGAGTTTGACGATTCAATCGATATTGTATGATGACGATAGGAAAGGAAGGAGGGTTGGTTTCGGATAAAGCTCTTAAGAGAGTTCTTCATGAATAAGTAATGGCCTTTCAAAGAATTTTTAACAATATAAAACTTTTTGGAAAAATAAAAGTTTTTTTGAATAATCTATTATTTTATTTTTCACCACCTCGTCGTATCGGTCCATTAACCAATTCGAAAACAAATTTTTAAACGTACTGTTATTACACGACTGCAATTGCTTAAAATAACAATATTGAAGCGTTACAAAATAAATGAGCCGAACAATTTCAAAAACGGTATGCATTCGTACAATAATAAACAGTGAGCAAAAAACAATTTCAATATTAATTTTTTCATCATATTTTAAAAATGAAATGAATTACTATTTAACTGGAAGAAAATTATTTCATTGATAAATTTTGGGGAAACAAAATAGAAAATTTGTGTAAAACAAACAACGTTTAAATTAATAATGTAAAGAGAATATATTGTTCATTATTAATATTTAATTTAATCGAAGCTTATTTTATTTTAAATGAACACGGCTCATAAATATTATTTGCATTAATAATATATGCATAAAAATATTTTTCTAATAAAAAATTTAAATTTGAATATTACTTCGTGAAAATCAAAAACAAATAAATGACATGTTTGCAATAAAATAATTGAATTTTTAAAAGCAGATAACTGCAGTTCTCTTCGTTGAAAAATACTCCATCCTAGTTTTATACAAAATATAACTTCCTAAATAGTTCAAACTCTAGCGTTTGCTCTGAAGCTGCGTGGGCATATTATATGCATTAATAATATAGGCATAATAAACGATTTAAAATTTGGATGTTACTTCGTATTGTGAAAACCAAAAACAAATAAGAGACGTTTTTGTAATAAAATAATTGAATTTTTAGAAGAAGATAAATATAGTTCTCTTCGTTGAAATACACTCCATCCTAGTTTTATATAAAATATAACTTCCTACACAGTGTTGGTGAAAAGAAATACACATGAATCGCGTGCGGACGTCACCACGTCCCACCCCCCTAAGAAACACGAACACACATCCTCGACAAGCCCGAGTAAGTCCAAGCATTATCCTTCCCGGAACCTTCCGGCAAAAGATTCCATGTCTACTCCGCGACCATGTCGCGGGTTCCTTACAATTTATATTTCGCGTTATTGCACCCTATTGTAATGTATTTTTATGCGAGGCCATATTTCGAACCGAGTCACGATCGTGACGACAACCCCTGAACTCACCCCCTAGATTCCTCAGAGCCACCTCTTTTCTACGTCCACCTTATTTCAACCCCTCTTTCCCCACAAAACCACCACTGTGAAAAAGAAGAATCTCTCTATTGTAATCCGTCCAAGATTCCGGGGCCTACGTATCTCGGTTCACCTTTTTGCATAAAGGGGGTGGGCTAAGGAAAGGGGGGTGGTATTGAATCTTTTCAGACGGTCGAGCACTCCAAGCGACGTCGCCTTGTATTTTCTTCGTTAAAAGTTATCTACGTTGCGGCCGCGGGCGCGATGTGGTTTTATACGAAGAAAATATGGACGTCATCCCCTTCTTCCAAAAAACAGACCCCCCACTTTGTACGGCTTATGAAATCTTATTCTCAGACATAAAAATTCTCTTTTTGTCCTTAACCCGGGTACTTTAAAGTGATGTTAAGAAAATTAGTTTTATTTATTTATATTGTAGGATATTTTATGACCAACTGTATTACAGGAATACATTTTTATTACCATCATGATTACATCTTATTATAACATTAACTTATCGTTTTATTCTACAGTAAAAGTTAAGACCGATGAAGCTAATGTGTTGTTTACATTTATTGCATTCCTATTTATGCAATTTCATCTTTTTATATCTCAGCTTCACTATTTAAAGCCTGGAATTAATAATTTCTAAACTTCTGCTTCACTAGAACAGATATAAAAGGTTTTTTTTTGGTTAAGTCACTCAATTACGGAATGTATAAATGCGCTTGATCGTCCTATACATACCACCAATACAATGCGTATATCCGGTCCCATGTACAAACTCCGTTCATTCACTCTGACTACATCAATCAGCCTAGAGAATTACCAAAGGCTAGGTCACAGCTTAAAGATATGTCTCTGACACCATCCGCAGTAACCTATTCTTCCCCAAACTCAATATGAGATCCTAGAGATGGGACAATCGTCGGCAAAGGGAAACAGCAGCTCATTTCGCCAATCTGTCGGCGTGCTTATAACTCAAATTTGTCGAATATCTCTTTATCCACTGAAGTGTAACACTATTTAGTATTGGCACTTCATCAAGCGCTTAGTGACAGTCCATCAACAGCGCAGAAATAAACTTATACCTGTTTAAGGCTGAAACAGATTGTCTGAATCTGTGTTTAATGATAGTCTTATCAGTGAAATTAGAGCTGACAATATAGCCAACAGCAATTTTTATGGTGACTAATTCCACCTGGAAGACAATGACGCCTTCTCAGAGTGATACAAGAAGACGGAGCCCTAAATCATTGGAGAATATTCCTGCTGCTGCACCAGGCCGTCTACAAGAACCATCAATGTAGATTTTGCAGGGGTTATTTCCCTCTATCTGTGGAACTGTAATGGGTGAGGTATTTCTTTAAAAAAATGTAACATAGTAATCAACGCAACCTCTTGGGTATATAAGTGTAGGGTTGGCAGATTTAGCACATTTTCTATGACCGCAGTGGGGGTGGTCCGCATGGCACCTGTACGGTTTTGACCACCAAACGGACGGTCGTGTAAATCCAGAGGGCAGAATTGAGTGACCAACTCTGTGTCCCTAATAGCCCCCCGGCACTGACCAAACGAGACACTAGCCTTCCTAACTCTACTTTCTAGGTGTGGTTTCCACGATAGTTTGTTACCCAGAGTAATACCCAGATAATTAACCTCTTTAGACAAAATCAGTGAGCATGTAGCGAACGAGGGTAATGAAAAATTGCCAATCTTCCACAATCAAGACAATTAAGTGAGCTTCATTGGGATTGACCGACAATTTCTGCCATTCACACCATGACTCTACTATATTAAGAGCTTCTTGTATCCTGTTACATAACACCCCCACATGATTGCTTCGGACAAAGATAGTAAGATCATCAGCGTAGATGGTAACAAATTTTGTCTCTTTGAAGCGTTTGGTAAGACTGTCGTCTAACACGAGATTCCATAAAACTGGGAAAAAATACCTCCTTGAGAACATCCTCTCGTGTCTGCCTTTTTAAGAGTGACATTGCCAGCCCTTAGTTTAACGAATCTATGGCTGAGGAAATTCTCTATCCAGCTACAAATGGTAGCAGGAACTTTAATGATCAACTAAAGCTTGACCAATGCTAACAAAAGTCATCTTATCGAATGCGCTCTCAATGTCTGAGTACTCCCAAGGCGGAGTCTTTGGAATTCAACGTCCTTCCACAAAACTAACCACGGAGTAAATTAATGTGGACTTGCCTTAGGTGCATGTTTATTAATCTGAATCTAAGTGTCAGATCCAGACACTGTATCAGATCCAGAAGCTGTAAAAGGTGAGAAGCAATTTATTACCAACCTCATTTTTTTCCTGCGTGCAGATCCTCTCGGCAAGCAGCCAATCTTCTGTAGTCGATGTGTGGTTGGTGTCCTCGTGAGCAACGGTAAGGTCCAACGAACCTTAAAATGCACATTCATTCGTAGGTGCAAGCTTTCCAGAACGTTGTCGGTGTAGAGACCATCATCCTTCTTTAGCAAACCTATATGTCAGTCTATGTCTGAAGTCAGTACCTTTATCAAACGAGAGAGTTCGTTGCCACAAGTGACTTCCTCGAAGTACCTCCTGCAAGTTTCTCTCTTCAGCAAATTTAATTGGAACTCAATCTTGCGTTTTTGGTTCTGTTAAAGACTGTTCTTCCCTCTTAAGCTCGCTGACTTCAGTGCACCACTAAAGAGTTCTGAATCAGCCACCAGATATGCCTTTTTATACGCATTTGTCAAGGAGTTCATCAAAACCATTGATCGTTCCTCAATGTCTCAGCTCGATTCAGGTCTAATTAACCTTACCTCACCTAAGCACCTAGATAGCACTGACTTGAACTTGTCCACATCGGCATTTCTGAGGTTGTGCTTCAGGTTTTTTCATGATGCTTCATAAATTTTATAAGAAATACCCATCGAGGCCCAGATAATATTAATAATTAATTGACCTCTGGCAAACAAAGTCTAAAAGTGACTTACCCGTGCTATTGTCCTCAGCAAAGTCCCAGAATACTGAGCGCATTAGAATCACAGTGACGAAGTTCTAGTTACCGGATCTCGCTTCTTCACCAATTCCTCGGTAGATGCCTGGCACTCAAAGAGAAGATAGACTGAAACCAATTGCTATTGATGCTACAACGAACTCTGACGGTTGTAATATCCCCTTCGGTGTGCTGTGGCAGTAAGAAAACATGAATGTGTTCCGGCACATAAACGTCTGTTCTTATTCTTCACTACTGTAGCAGCTGAAAATTTAACAGCCTTTAAGACCAGTGAATTCACGAATATAGGATTTAAAAACTCAGTGTACTTATCATCACTCCAATCTTCTTTTTTTAATTTTTTCTATGGTACTACAACCCAAATAATAGCTTACCTCGGTATCCATATCATCTATTTCCGTGCCTCACTGTCGGTTGCCATTTCATTTTCAGCCAAATACCTTATTTTAATCCTTTAGTATACCGAGTGAGGCAATTGAATTGAGACGACTTTATAACACATAAATTATGATTTAGTAATAATTTCCCCCCTCTATGTATTCTTAGTGATGTCCTAGAAAGTAAGTCGGTTACATTGTTGCACACAAAGAAAAATGTTTTATAATTTGAATTTAACAACCATCGCTAAATTTTCTTTTATAAATTTTGCTTTTCCTTATGTTTACAATTTATGTAATAGTATACAAAAAATATTACATTATTTAAAACCCTTCAGCTTTAAACAACACATATTTTGTATCATAAAAGACATTGAAATTAATAATTTTCCACATCATCCCCTCCAGGCATAATTGTTTGTGTTTATCTAAGTGTTCGCAACGTTGCTGTTATGTAAATGTATTTTATATTTTTCTAAGGATAAGACGGAAGCCTCCGAAGATGGCATAGTGCCGAAACGCATCAGGGGAAGTTTTATAATAAAAACAAAACAAAAAAAGCAAAAAAGTATCCAGGTAAAGTTTAGGTAATGTTAGTGATGTTGGTGATAATTATTGATGATGAGATCATCGGATTATTATTTTATCGATGTTAACAGGTATTGTCCTAGTTAATATTATTTCACAATAAATCAATCTATCTTTCCTGTCCATTTCCATTTTCATCACAGACGCAAATACAAAATTGTTACTGGTTCTATAGATCAGATTGCATTTATCTCTTAATTGTTTTCAAATAATTTTTAATATAGTATCGTACCAGGATCTTGTGAAGAAAGATGTAGAGTAATGTACTGGGCGGCTTATAAAAGTAGCTTAGGTAGCATGAGCTCTTTAAAAAAATCTACTACTGAAAACCTTAAAAGTATCGTAACACTAATAACTGCAATTATCTTTGTTATTATTGGTAAAGTATGATAACTGACATTATAGGGACACTTTTTCATGGAGAATTTGATGAAGATGTAGCAATTTTTTTTTCGATTTATGTTTTGCGATATTATGACAATTTTCCTTTTCACCAGAAGATTTCATAAAAAAGTTTATTTTTAGCTTTATTCGAAAACAATAAGAAATAAACCTATCAATCCCTAAATGTTTGAAATCAGAAAAAAATAGTGATTTTAATAAGCTATAAATCAGTGACTCAGTTGCCATTTACAAAAACGAAAATTGTCATAATATCGCAATATCTAAACAGAAAAAAAATTGTTACATATTTATCAAATTCCCCGTAAAAATGTGTTCATATAATGTTTTAGTTAAAACATTCTACCAATAACAATAACCAAAATAGTTACAGTTCTGGTTTTACGATATTTTCACTTTTGGTGTCTAGCGGAAATGAAAAGACGATAGTGCTTTCAGGTTCAGTATTGGATTTTTTTAAACAGATCATAACATGTAAGCTACTTTTTATCTAACTCTTACAGTTTCAGAGATAGCTTATTCGGACTTCGAATTTGTGCCACCCTGTACACTCATACCTCCCTGTCTTTATACGGTGATTCCCTATAATGACTGAAATCAATAATAGCTGAAATCAAGAACATTAATCCACGAATTGTGTTAGTTGCGCAACTGACAGCCATAGCCCTGATCTGCTTCCAATTATACAAAACGTATTACTGATAGCAAAAGAAATTGGTTTTGAGAATGTTTGCTGTTTACGAAGCTATTTTAAATCGCGAATTAATTGAATTTGCAGAGAACGAAACACTTCAGGTAAAAGAAGAAAAAGTTGGCAACATAATCCCACAAGTGTCTTTAAAAAAATTATTAGATCCTTCTGCAAAATGATAAAAATAAGATCTCGTTTATAATAGTATTATCTCAGCTGTAAGCTGCTACCAATACTTGAATAGAGAAAAGTATTTCTATGTTCGTCTACGAATAACATAAATGCCGGATACGTGGGTTCTCTAAGTGCACAAATGCCCACACAAAATGTTGAGTAGGTGCAGAGCACCTATATAAATAGGCGACAAATACGTGGGGCCTCTGAGTATACAAGCTTACTGATACTACTACTAGAAGACTTGATCTGTGTCCATAATACTTAATATTGCATCTAGAAGACTTGACATACTTCCAGAAGACTAGATACTGTTTCCAGAAGACTTGATCTGCTTCTAGAAGTTTTGAAATGCTCCCAGAAGACTTAATATAGCCTTTGAAAGACTTGATACTACTTCCAAAAAGTTTAATATGCTTTCAGAAGACTTAATACTGCTTCTAGAAGATTTGAAATGCTGCCAGAAAAGCTGATATTGCCTCTAGAAGAGTGAGACATGATCTACTTTCAGAAGACTTGAAATGTGTCCGGAGGACTTAATATTGTCTCTCGGAAACTTGAAATGCTTCCAAGAGACTTAGTATTGCTTCTAGAAGACTTGAATTGCTACCAAATGTCTTGATATTACTTCTGGGCTACTTGAAATGCTTCTAGAAGACTTGACATGCTTTCAGAAGACTAGATATTGCCTCCAGAAAACTTGATCTGCTTCTCGAAGAATTGAAAGGCTTCCAGAAGACTTAATATGCTTCCAGAAGACTTGATCTGCTTCTAGAAGTTTTGAAATGCTCCCAGAAGACTTAATATAGCCTTTGAAAGACTTGATACTACTTCCAAAAAGTTTAATATGCTTTCAGAAGACTTAATACTGCATCTAGAAGATTTGAAATGCTGCCAGAAAAGCTGATATTGCCTCTAGAAGAGTGAGACATGATCTACTTTCAGAAGACTTGAAATGTGTCCGGAGGACTTAATATTGTTTCTCGGAAACTTGAAATGCTTCCAAGAGACTTAGTATTGCTTCTAGAAGACTTGAATTGCTACCAAATGTCTTGATATTACTTCTGGGCTACTTGAAATACTTCTAGAAGACTTGACATGCTTTCAGAAGACTAGATATTGCCTCCAGAAAACTTGATCTGCTTCTCGAAGAATTGAAACGCTTCCAGAAGATTTAATACTGCTTCTAGAAGATTTGAAGTGCTACCAGAAAAGCTGATATTGCCTCTGAAAGAGTATATCTTGATCTACTTCCAGAAGACTCGAAATGTTCCTGAGGACTTGATATTGACTTGTCACAATGTTGCAAACTTGAAATGCGTCCAAGTATAGTATTGCCTCTAGATAACTTGAGAACGCTTCTAGAAGATTTGAAGTATTTTATAAAACTGTTTTATTAGAACCCATAAGAATAGGAGCCAAATACATGAGTTCACTCGATGCATATCATGCTGCTTCTCAAAGGCTTGATCTGTATCCAGAAGACTGTATTGGAATATAGTCCTCAGTCACCGTCGTATAACGAGGTATGAGTGTGTTGTACTTCATTATTTGTGGGAAAATATATTATTTCTCTTAAGTAATGTAAAAAGCTGGGACAAATCCGAGAAAGCTTGGACGGTTGGACACTGTAATTACATGGAGGCATCGCGTGTCTACAATAAAGTAGAAGGGCTTGATTTTACACGAAGGCGGAGTATTGCTGCATGCTTTCTTTTATATATTTGTATGTTTTTTTTTCTTTCTTTTGTATGCAAATTTAATATTATTAATATAGTTCGAATCACCCAAATATGCTCCGAAAAAACTAATAATTAATAAATTTAGAGTCGGTACACCATATGGATGTTGTTTTCTCGGGATTTTACTTTGAAGCTCAACTGGAAAGGAAAGATAAGTCACTTACGAGGAAACATTTTCGACGCGTAACAACCCTAATAATGCGTGTAGAGGAATAGAATTACATAGAAAGTAAATTACTTTCATTATTTCCAATAATGTGGAAAGGGTCATAGACGAGGAAGGGTGTTGCTGAAATGTAACGGATAGTAACCTTTTTCAAGCACAAATCCAACGAATAGGGTTCGAATCGCAAATTATAGAGATATGTTTTGATAGAAAATAATAATTAATAAATTTGGAAATGATTTACTGTATGGGTGTTATTGTTTTCTTGGATTTCATTCAGCTAGAAAAGAAAAATAAATTAATTTATTGTGACAAAATATTAATTAACACAATACCTGTTAACATCCCTAAAATGGCAATCCGATGACCCAATATCAATAATTGTCTGTGGCGGATCCAGAAAAGAAAAATTTGGGTGTTTCGTTAGATTCTTATGATGAACTTGAACTGAGTGTAAACCTTTTTGCATGTAATAGAGTCACTGGTTCCAGTGACTCTTTTATCGATAAACTGTCCATGCTACTGTCTTATGTGTCAATTAATTTTCAAAATCTTGTATTGTGCGGAGATTTGAACATGGATGTTAATAGAGATTGTTCAATGTCAAAAATGTTGCGGGATGTATTTGATTCTTTTCAACTTAATGGAAAAAGTACTGAGCCTACCCGTATAGTGTTTGGTGAGATGAGCACGAACGAGTCAACTTTAGATTATATGGTAACCAATTTACCGATTGGAATGTGTATTTTTAATGTTTTTAACGCGAATATTGCTGATCACTTTGCTGGCTCGTTGGTGTTTAATTATACTGACAGTTTTATTACTCGGACGCGTGTCGAGACGCACGGAGAATTGGCTGGTAGAAGAATGAGTGATTCATGTTTACACGAACTGTATCGCTCACTTATATCCCAGGATTGGTCTAGCTTTACTTCTTATGTGATGTTGGATGTAAACGTTGACGATATTTTTAACCGTTTTTTTAATATTTTTACTTATTGTTTTGAGTTATGCTGTCCAGTTGTACATCAAGTTTCAGTAGGCGTTAGGCGTAGTAGTTGGGTCACTCCTGAGATAGTTAAAGCTGGGGATAGTCTAAGAAACATGCATTGGTTAGTTAGAAATGGGTTCCGTGATCAACGTGCAAAATACAACGATATGAAATCTTCTTATAAATCACTGATTGATAATGCTAAACGATTTTTTATAGCTAATCAAATTTCTAATGCTTCCAACAAAACACGTAGTTTATGGCGATATATAAACACACAGTTGGGAAGGAGTAATGATGAGAGAGATATAATGTTAAATATTGACGGGGTTTCAATTTCTGACCCAAAACGATTATCCAACGCATTTTGTGAATATTTTTCGACGGTAGCGGCTGATAAGGTGCGATATGCTTTTGGTTCTCTTGTTGTGGACTCATGTACGTTGGGTATAACTGTTTCTTCCAGTATATATTTATGGCCGGTGTCTCCTGAGGAGATAGTTGAGTCTATCAGTGCTTTAAAGAATGTGAGCAGTGTGGGTACTGACGGAATTGGTGTGAGAGTTGTCAAATACGTTGCCAGCGTTATTGCTGAACCTCTTGCGCTCATTTTAAATCGGTCGATAACAGCGGGCGTTTTCCCATCATCCCTTAAAGTTGCTAAAGTGATACCGATTCTAAAAAAAGGTAATACGACCTGTATTGAGAACTATAGACCGATAGCAATTTGTAGTATATTTTCTAAAGTATTCGAAAAAATAATTAGTAACAGGATTTTAGATTTTCTTGACAAGCAGGGTACAATTAGTAGCTGCCAGCACGGTTTCAGACGTAAACTATCTACTGAGACTGCCTCAATTGAGTTCGTCCAGTATATTTATGACAATATTGATCAGGGAAATTACGTCGTTGGATTGTTTTTTGACCTTAGTAGGGCGTTTGATTCCCTCAATCCAAATTTCCTTTGTAGGAAGTTATACTGTATGGGTATCCGCGGTCCTATTTTGAACTGGTTTCTTTCTTTCTTAACAGACCGTTCTCTCAGAGTTGTGTTGTCGAATGTTAGCTCGGATGAGTCATCTGTTGACTTGGGGATTCCACAGGGTTCAATTTTAGGACCTTTGCTTTTCATACTTTTCATTAATGACTTACCTGACTTTCTTGAGGATACTCATCTGGTTATGTACGCTGATGACTCATCTGTTGCGGTTGCAGATGCGGATCCGGATACGTTAAATTTAAAAATTACATCAACTATTAAAACGTTTTCTGTATGGTGTGAGCGTAATAGGATTATGTTAAACGTGGATAAAACAGTTTGCGTTAGTTTTTACAAGCGTCGCTCATTGCCGGCCAGTTTTGAAAATAAATTTTTATTTGCCCATAGTACGCGATTTCTTGGTTTGGTGTTGGATGATAGACTCTCATTTGTTAATCACATAGAAACTGTGTGCAAAAAATTGAACTCAGCCTATTATGCAATTTTGAAATTGAAAAAAAGTTTAAATATAAATTCGCTATTAAGTATGTATTACGCACTGTGCTACTCTGCTATTTCCTACAATATACTGGTGTGGGGTGCTGCAACTGACATTGAGTTTAAACGCGTGTTTGTGGCACAGAAGCGCATCATTAGATTAATGTTCGATTTAAATGGCAGGGAACCATGTAGGGAAGTTTTCAGGGAACAGTCGATACTCACCTTGCCATCCATTTACTTATTGAAGTCTTTGTTATATGTGAAGACTAATATGAGCCGTTTTGAAATGTCCACTCATGAATATAATACTCGTGGTAGAGATAATCTGGTTCTCTCTCAACATGTCACCACCACATTTGAAAAAAGTCCCTTTTATGACTTACCCAAAATATATAATAAATTACCCCGTTCAATCAGATCTCAGGAGTGTCCAAAGAAATATAAACAAGATGTAAAACGATATCTCTTGGATTCTGTGTTTTACTCTAAACGAGAATTTTTAGATATGTAGTGACTTATGTTAGTTTTAACAGATTGTATAATTTGCTGTTGTATTTTGATGTTCTATGTACTGACTTGTCACATCTACTTATGTAGCCCACGTGATTTAATAAATATTATTATTATTATTATTATTAATACTTTATGGTTCCAAGTACATACAGTATGTCAACAAAGTATATTATATATATTTTTAATTCGTATCAGATTTTTTTTGTCTCAGATATTCGCATATAAACTAAAATAATAATTAATGTGTTAATTAATTAATTAACCTTAATTTAGTGTGTGGAGAACGAATAGTAGAACTGAATAACCAAAAAACGTAAAGTCGATATAGCGAAGCGATGTAACCATTTTTTTGGTTTTAAAACTCAACCTTTCGTTAAAACATTACTCGTTTGAAATGTTTGAACTAAAACTTACATAATTAATACACCTGATTTTAATACATACATATGTATGTAACCGTATCAAGGTTCATAATTTCATTTTATTTCAACACAATTTTATCCTAAATATAACAGTAAACATAAACATAAAGGGAATATGGATAGTGCTTTTTCGAGTCACATTTCACCAATTTGAAACAAAACACGTTAGTATCATTTAATGTAATATTGAGTTTTTTTTCCAACTCATTTCCAACATCTGCGAACGTTTTTTTTTAAGAATTGTTCAGTCCAGTTCAGTTCTTTTTTTGGGAGTACACATATTATTCATAATTTCAAAAATCAGCACCTATTATTATTTGCGATAACATTCCGTGCCTCCAAATTTAACAGAAATGGCACAGAATATTTTTTTGAACCAGTGGAATGCGCGGAATATTTTGCCAAAACAAATTTGAATTTGCAAATCACGTTATGATTTTCATGACTATTGATTGTAACTGTTATTTATTTATTGTTATAGGTAAATATTTAAACATAAATAACTTAAAAATCCATCGATTCGTGCAAATAAAAAAAGTAATTTTTTCGTTAAATATAAATTTTATGAGACTTTTGGCGTCTCATATTTATTATTAATTTTCTCGGTGCTTCACAAATGAATCTTTTAATGTAAATTCAAACACCCGTATTAACAGAATGAGTTTATCTAAAAAGATATTCAAAAGCAATTCGAGCGATTAGCATCTTGTTCATTTTAAATGCTTCAGTGCGCTTAAACCCTCAAAGCAGTTTACCATTGCTTTAGAATTTCCTAATTACCGTAGTTTTAGGGGTTATCCCTAAGAGGCTCGTTGTCGTAAACTCTAGTCTTGAAATACTAGGATAAAACTTACGAACAATTTTTAAGAAAAATTTTGAAATTGAGAAAATCCGACTTTCTTTTCTTGTTATACTACGATGTAGGAATATTTGCTAAACCAAAAAAAAATAAAAAATTAATATTTTCTAGGTTGATGCAGAACCTCCCCCGACATCGTACCGTTGGAGTTTTAACAGTACCCCGGGGATTTCAAAGGATTTAAACCAGTACGCCTCGGAACCCGGAGGTGGTGTCCTGACGTACGTTCCAAGAACTTTAGCGGACTACGGAACGTTACAATGTTGGGCAACAAATACCTTGGGTTCCCAAAGGACGCCCTGTATATATCAAATAGTCCGAGCGGGTCCACCGGAACCTCCGACAAATTGCGCCCCCGTCAATGTCACCCATCACTCGGTCATTGTTTCTTGTAAAAAAGGCTTCGATGGTGGCTTGAAACAAAGATTCGTCATGCAACTAAACCTTAGTGATAATATCATAGCGAATCAATCGGGTAATATACCGGAATTTCCCATTAACAGCTTGGAACCGTCTCAAGAGTACACTGCTACCGTTTATGCTATTAACATCAAAGGAACATCGAAGGCTCCTACCATTTTACAGTTCAAAACGCTTCAAGCACCCGGATTGAAAGAGCCTCGACGTTCTGTTAGTCCGGGTATTGAAGAAAAAGTAACGGGACCTTGGTTGTACATCGTTTTAGCTGCAGGATCCACATTAATCGTTGCTGCCGCTATCGGTGCGATTATTTTTGCAGTGAAAAGATTTAGAGTTGATAGCCCGATCAGAGAAAGACGGAATCAGAGGAGCCCCAAGAGGGATGAAATGCCACAAAATCCCACTGTGTCCTTCACAGACAATCCCACTATAGCAGACGATAAGAACCCAGACTTAATTCCCCCAAGCAACGGTAAAGCACGAATCTCTTTATATTTACTTTATCATCTTAAAATATCGATATTTAACTACTATTTCATTTTACGTTTAGAAACTCTATTGGAATGCGCGGCACCATATACTATAACGGCTAGGCCATCGAGCAAAAGAAACTCTGCGACCCAAATGCCAGTTAAGCCCTATCACGTGACGTGGGCACCAATCCTTCAATCGCGGAACTGTGCCACCCAAACGCCTCCACCGCACAAAGAAAGCTCAGTCTGAGCACAGGCCCCTACACTGGGACCAATACCACCTGTGATACTTGTGAATATCTTAATTTAAGTGACGATTATCATTAAAAAACTACTGTTAAAGCGCTGTTACGAATCATTATTACTACTATTATTATCATTTCATTGTGAATAAAATATCAATCTATGTAAAAAAATTATTGTTTTTTTGTTATTTACTTTAATCCTCGTCCTAGCACCTAACAGTTTAACAATAAGTGTTATGCTTAAATAAACATTCATTAATACGTTCATTAAACGTTCATTAAATAACATTCATTAAACATCATTCATTAATAGATTAGGAGAGTTTTAGAAATAAAAACAAAACGATCCTGTTACAAACCCATACCGTTTAATAAAATTATTGTGAAGGCTTAACACAGTATGTGAAATAAGAATTTTTTTTAGTATTTTCCAATAACAATACTATCTGAAGTCAATTCAAACTGACATAATTCAAATGATATGGATATAATAAAAAAAGTTGACCGTATTTTTTTACTTTAAAACAATATTTAATTTTTTAAAAGATTACTTCAAAAAAAATTAGCAGATACAATCCTAAATCCAGTTACTTTTTGTTCTTGATTTATGTTAGGGACAACTAGATTTCATTAAAATCATCATTTTCTTAAAAGATTACTTTTTTAATCACCATATTTTGGTTATTTTACCTAAACCAACCGATATCTAGTTACTTTTTGTCCTAGATTTATGTTTAGAGATTAACTTATCAATTAATCAAATACCAATCAACACTATCTTAAAAGATAACTTTTTTTTTAATTACCAGATCTAGTTATTTTTTTAATATGAACTTGATCCAGACACTTTATTCCCAGATTATCATAAACCAATTTTTATTTTTAATCAAGGTTCCTTTTCTTAAATCATCGTATTTGGATAACTTTTCCATTACTAACCTAAACCTGATTACTTCCAAATTTAGATGTAGGGACAATTAGAATTATTTTAAAAAGAGTAATCTTTCTTTAAAAGATTAGTTTAGCAAATAGCCAGATCTAATTATTTTTCCAATATCAACCTAGATCTAGTTACTTCTTCTCTCAGATGTAGGTTTAAGGACAACTAGAATTACTTCAAAACTCAATCTTAACATTCTTTAAAGATTGATCTTTTCAAACACCACCATAATTTGGTTATTTTTCTAATCTCAAATTTAAATTTAGGGACATTTAGATTTAAAAATATATTACTTAAATCGTAAATTCCGCTTACAATGACATTTTCAGAAACTAAAAGACATTATTATTACAATGAATAAATAATGAATTTACAAAAAATGAAAATGCAAAAATACATTCAACATTAATGAGATACACACTTACATGTCTAAAATAGATAAATATAACACTTTCAAAATTAAATGTTTCTAACAATCTACTAACAATGTTGTGTTATAATTTAAGGTAATTCTGAAGATGTAATTGATATTACATATTAAAATTGATTCAAATATACATGTTAATATTGAAAATGGTGGACTAAGATTCATAAAATCTGAAAAAGATATGGTTTACAAAGAAATATTAGAAAAGAACCTGTAATTAAAAAAAAAAGAAATGAGAAATTTTGAAATGTAGTTTGTAATCTGTTTGGAATTTGAAAATTTGTTTTTAAGAAAAAATAACAATAAAATATATAAAAATATATATAAATTAAATTCGGATTCTGAATTAGTATAAAGAAGACAGAGGGGGAAGAAAAATGAAACGACAAAACTAGAAATAATGTATTGTTTTGAATTTATCAATTCTTATTATCTGGGAAAACAACAACGATTACAACATAAATCAGCTCCACAATTACATTAATAGTGTGCATCAGTGCATAAACTTTACTTTAGAGACAGTAAGTAGCAAATAACTTAACTTTTTAGACCGTGCACATGCCAAGGTCCGTTTGAGTTGTCAAATCAACTCAAACGGACCAGCCGTTTGAGTTATGAGGAACTGTAATTTCTCATAAGTCGGTCCATCATAAATCACATAAACTGTCAACATTCAAAGCTTACTTACAAGTTCATGCTCTACGTATAATCAAAAACATACCTTACAATAATTCTAGGTTTCTCTATTGGTCTTATAGAAAGGTTAGACACACAATAGACACATACGTAAAAGACAAAATAAAGAACATACTTTTTCAACTAGTCTGCAACCTAGCAATTCTGTTATGAAAAATATTTGATACAGATCCATAAACTATCCAGGTAATATGGCCTAGAGCATTTAACAAATTTTTCAAAAATATAACATCAATGAACCGAAAGATCGTTGATGTTATTGTGTCGTCTTGATGCTAATGTGTGTATGTACTACAGGTGCTTCAATTTCGATGGATTGCAAGATATCTCAGACGTTATGAAAGATGGAAAGTTGCAGTTGTCGGGAACTTGACTTACTTTTTTATGAAACTTACAAGGTACAAATGCAAATCAATTTATAGTCGTTTTCGCTTTTGACATACAGGAAGATTATAAAGTTTTACAATTTTCAAACATCTTCTGTATCTGGGTTATCTTCTGTATCTGCACGTAGAATTTTTCTACTCATCACATTAATTTTTTGTGGATATTGAGTAAGCCCTTCTTGAATCCATTGTGGATTGTTGTCATTCCAATATCGGCTGTAATGACGCTTTATTGTGCCGTTTAATATAAAAGTTGCCTCGTCGGAGAAAAGGCTGTTAAGTGGTAATTATTGATTTTCGTTACACCTAGCAATCATTTCTTGGCAAAACCACACTTTCCTATTATAACCGGCATCACCAAGTTTGTTAATAAGTTGAAGCTAATAGAACATGGAAACAGGAAGTAGTTTATCCCACAAAACTTTTAAATGCCTTATATACTATACATAAGTATTATAATATAATTTTACCTTATATAGGTGACACTTTTGTAGTTTTAAAATTTGTTTTTAATACTTCCGACGTTAAAGATTTTTTTTAATATTTTGGATACTGTAGATTGTGTAATTCGTTTATCCGCGTAAATATTATTGAAGTGTGTACAAACTTCACTTGGGTGTATATTTTCTATTACCGTAGTACCTATACCTTATTAATATTTCCATTCTTTGTCTTTGTTTTTTAACATATAAATATGTCAACATCATTTCAACGTCTACTATAATTAATTGTATTAACCGATTTAATATTTTCAGAAAATGCATCTTTTCTCCATTTTTGTCCTTGTACAACCGTATGATTTGATATGTATCAAAGTATGTAGAAAGCATATACAACGAACCAAAAAAGAATGCAAAAAAGAAAATATCGGTTAAAAATGTGTTACAATTTATAAAAACCTTTTATTTGAAACATTTTCTTTAAATCCACGAATTGCGAAGTTATTTGATTTGAAAGGTTGCATTTGATCTGTTAGTTTATGAGTCATAAAACTAATATACATCTTAGTTTAATTTGATACAACTCCAAGTTCAAACTGATTATATTGCAAAGTTGACAAAGTCTACGCTCATGAACATATGTTTATATTTATTGTCGGAAATGTTAGATAATAAGTTATACAAAATGTGGTGCAATGTAAGAAAAACTATAAATGCTTCAGCTACATTTTTTAATATTCGCTAAGATGTTCAACATTCAATATGGAAATCCACATTCGAATGTTCCTTATGTTCCTTATGTTCCATCCGTATGTTCCTTTCGTAAACAAACCACAGTTAAAGATGACCTATTCTAGAAATATGGAGATCAAAAGTCGTCTTTAAACAAAACTTAAAGAACACAAATTATCAAAAGCACAGTAATATATTTATTAAATAACACAATTGTGACTGTATAATTTTACTTTTATGATTATTGAGCTCAATCAGAACAGGGAAAATATGTTCTAGTAATACATGGACTAAAAATGAAAGTGTAGAAAGGGTCAAATGTAATTTGTTCTGTGCTCAAACATTTTCTTAGATTATTATTATCAACATATGTCGAAATCGATCCTGCAAATATACCTTACACCTTGGAGCTGTTCTCCGATTCATGCCCAGAGCAGAACAAGAACACGTCTGTTATGTTTATGCTACTGTGTCATGTACAAAATATTAACTTTACCGAAATTGCACACATGTAAAGTTAAAAAAGTCATACATATGCAAAATACTTATCCTGGTATTCAGCTGTAGTAATACGTAATGTCATAAATACGTTAAATAATGTAAAACCATCACCGTCCGTTAATAAAATTAAGTGCAAAAAATTAGTAATGTTAAACATTTTTGAAGTATATGAAGTTAACAGATGAAAGAAAGACATTCTACCACAATGCTCTAAGAAATCTTGAGACAAATGATACAGATGATACGGAACTCTTCGTTGAATGCTGTTTTCTGCGCATTACTATTGTTATTTTTCAAATGTTACTGATGTCCAAGAACTTGGTTTAGTTTTGGCTTAATATTTGTGAACTTCCCATTCTTTGGAAGAAAGAAATAAAAAAAATAAATTAATCCTAAATATTCATTGTGATTCTTTGACTACATAATATCATTTATACAGGGCTGTCTCACATAAGAAAGAACTTTTTTAGGTTCCACTATTCGTAGAGATTTGAGATTTTGGTAACATCGTTGTTAATCTAATATATTTTCAAGATATTTCGTTCTCTTCCGTTATTTTAAATGGAATGCTATAATTTTTATTACACCTTTTAATTATACGGAAGTAAATATGTTGACTGATAAATATTGCTTGGTTACCAGCGTTTTTAGTTTTCGAGTTATTTTGATTAGAAGTGTTTTATCATAAATATCACCATGCTCTTTAAAACCCCATACATCAGCTAATATTCATTCAACAACGTTTTGCATTGGCAGGATAACTGTTCACGTGCTGTCAAGTAGATTGTTATTTGTTATATCAGTGTATCTTATACAGGTTGTCATATTCTTCATATTGGAAAATTTATCAAAATCCTACGTTTAATTTATTTAAATTATTATAGGTATTATTTTCACAATGAACTACAATTGAATACTCCTTATCTTGCTAGCTTTCATTTACCAAAAATAGTCAACAGAAGAATGAATAAATGAAAGAATGAAAACTACAACATGGTTTAATATTCAATGTAATGATGGGCAAGATATTCCTGGAGAGGTCACTTTATTTATTAAGAATGTTTTCTTAGAAAATATTACTTATCTAAATCGACTAAGAGATTCCTCCTATTACCGAAGAATTTGGTTAAGCAATAAAATATGACAAAACATTTATTTCATGATTTATGGTTTCTTGTTGTTTTGATCTTTCCAAAACCAAGAAACAATACAATATATATAATGTTTTTGAGTTAACGTTGGCTGAGATATAGGCTTTTAAAGTGCATGGTGATATTTCTCAAAAACACTTAAAATCAAAATAATTCAAAATCAAATCAATAATTTCAAGATAGTGGCGACTATCTTGAAAATAATTTAGATCAAAAAATCGAAATGAGAAACCCATGTTACCAAAATTTCAAGCCACTACGAATAGGGGAATCTAAAAAAGTCCTAATTAACCAGTTACGTAAGACACCTGTATATTAACACATTCCTAATAAATGTGTTCTATACATTTTATATTTTTAAACATTTTACAGAAAATCAGTCATATCTACGAATATCTATTTAGGACTTAGTTTTTTGGATTTAGTTTTTAGACAGCCTATCCAACAATTCAAAAATACTTCATCAAAAAACCTGCATACTTTTAGGTGATAGTAAGGTGTTCCATCTTGTTGGAACCAGATTGTTTTCGTTCGTAAATCATCATTTCTATACAAAATTATACACGTTTATAAAATCATCTTCTGATAATTGTTGTAGTAAAGCCGGTTTATAAGGATGTTGTTTCTGGTCTTTCAAAATGTTTTCAATAGATCCTACACTTGCATTGAAATTTAAGGCAAGTTGACGAATCGGGGTATGTGGATTATCTGTTATTTCTTGTAACATCTCATATCTTCATTTGTTGCAACATTCGGCGGACCGCATTTTGAAATATCCTTTACATAACTCGGCTTCTGAAAAGGTTTTCAAGTTTTACTAATAATCGATTGACTTGGACATTAAATCAATAATTTAAACAACTGTCAATTTGGATATGTTTCATTAAATAAAACACATAAATTAAAAAAAAACACACAACAATCCCATAATTTCTAATAATGACGCCAAAATTTAGTTGAAGATGTGTCAAATCTTTTTAAATAAAAGCGTCAATATCTCGATAAGTATGCAATTTAAAGCATTAAAACCTTATAACATTTAGCAATACCTTGGCAAAATGAATCGAAAAACGTTAAAACATACAGGATGTTCTATTTAAAAAACACACTCAACATGTAGTAACTTGAACTGCTATCATGTTTTTTTTATTTCTATTTCAGGATATGCGATAAATAGTTTCTAGTAACGTCAAAGTTTATTTAAAACTTTTTTTAATATAAATTAAACCTTATAAGTTAAAAATATAAGTTGTACCTTTTTCTTTTGCTGTATGTCTTTGAAAAGCATTCTAGTTCAACAAGAAATAAAATGTAGATTGTTGAAAGGATGAGTAGAAAAATTCTACATACGAATTGGATTCTATGTTAAGAATTCTATTAGAAACCTGTAAAATTAAATACAGAGTATATGATAAAGATGCCATTATAAGAAACTAAAGACTTAATCATTAGACATAGAAATTTTATTAATAATAAAACCAGATAAAGTGCCACGACTTTGTTCATTTAAATTTCATATTATAACTGGTATATATCTAAATATTGCTGTTTTCTTTGTTTGGGGGAAGCTAAACGAGCGAGCATCATTATGTGCGCAAAGGCTGGCCTTCTAGAGAACATTACAATGCTGGTGCTTTCAATGTCTCAAGTAAACCTCTGGTGATACCAGCATCTGTGATATTGCTTCCACTACACATCAAACTGGAATTGATGAAAACCTTTGCGAAAACGTTGAATCCAAAAGCCTCAATATTTAAATATCTCACCCAGTTCTTTTCACAAATATCGTACGCTAAACTAAAAGAAGGCATATTTGTCGGCCATTAAATAGGAAAATTACGAATTGATAAGAAAAGAATCAAGGTGTAGATTAGCTTCAAACAACCCGTCCATGGATTTTTAGAAAACCGAAAGGATGAGAATTATCGCGAAATAATTTTTAACCTACTCCATTTGCACTTAGATTTCTTTCTATGCAATCTTGGAGCGGAATATGAGGAACAAGACGAGCGGTTCCATTCAGATTTAATGACATTGGAAATATGTTATCAAGGTTACTGGGAGACACAGGGATGATGGGAGATTATCTCTGGAGTGTTATTAGAGAAATCGACCCAAAGACATACAGCCCCTGCCCGAATATATGTTATACGTTTCAAATAAAATCATAGATTATCAAGAATATCAAAAACATCTAGAAAGATTCATTATATTAGTATGTATATATATCAAATATCAAATAGCCTAACATAATTGACAGGTGTTGTGTTCGTGTGAAGTGGTGTGAAGTTTGAATTTGACGATTAAAGATTAGATTTTTACGATAAATAAAATAGCCACCGCTGTAATATGAAACTGGAAAGCTCCGAAGAGAAATTGGTAGACTTAAATAGAAGAGATGCCAATTATAAACAATTAACCAAAGAGCAACGTCATGGTATCCCAGAAAAATTATTACAGCATATGAAAGAGAACAAGTTACAACACGGATCAATCAAGTTGCTACTGCCTTTCAAGTAATTCGTTTCACCATTAGTAGAATTTGGCATACAGCGCCAGCTTAATGCCGAGAAGGAAAAATATGTGCCGATATTTCTTCAAACAAGAACAAAAAATGCGAACGAAAACATAAAGATTATGCTGATAATTTAGCACAAATAAAAATCACGCCATTAAACCGTCGAGGAACGATTAGCAGTTTTTCTTTCGCAATTAATGTTCCAAAATCAACTTTGTTTGATATATTTAAACAACGAAACCGTTTTAAGCATAGGTCTTCTACAGTGAAACCTAGTTTAATAGATAAAAATAAATTGGAAAGATTACAGTTTTCTTTGTCAAAGGTAAATCTAACCAGTACCGGAGATTTTCAATTTATCTCTTATTACATAATGACAGACGAAGAAGTACCGGACAGAAACTGCAAAAGTAAAAGATTTATGACTAAAGTGATGTTTATGGCTGCAGTCGCTAGACCACGATACGATACACATCGTAAAGATTATTTCGATGGTAAAATTGGAATATGGAATACTTTGTATATCAAGAACCTGCTCAAAGAAATTCTAAGAATCGTCCTAAAGGAACATTGATAACAAAAAATGTAGAATCTGTTACAGCAGAGTGCTGTAAAAGAATAATCATAGAAAATGTTATTCCGGCAATTAAATCAAAATTTCTACAAACCTCTAAAACCAAAACAATTTACGTACAGCAAGATAATACAAAACTGCATTTCTCTGGTAGCGATAAATATGTTCCTGTAGGTTTCGTTGATGGTTGGAATATTAAATTTAAATCGCAACATCCTGATTTAAACATACATGGTTTGGGTTTTTTTAACTCGATTCAATCATTACAATATGAAGCTTCGCCAAACATAGTTGATGAATTAATTGGCTGTGTTCAACATTCATTGAATAAATTAGATAAAAATATCACATTGCAAACATGTATGGAATCAATTATATTAACGGGTGGAGGAAATTCTTTAAAAAAAATGCCAAAAAATTTGATTTTGTTGAGTTATTTTAGGCTGTAGCAAAATAGCGGAGAGTCCGATTTATGCCGTCAATACTTCAAAATCTTTGCCTGGATCTCAACTTTCAAGTCCATATACAGTATTGGAGACAAGTAGAACAACTTTTAATTGTACTATATTAAATTTTAAGTTTATGTTTTTCATGAGGATTTATATTACTATGGCAATGTGTATTATGTAGTAATTGTTTAGCCGAAATTTGACAAAGATAGCTCTATTTTTGTAGAAATTAAACAGATTTGCAAAAGTTGAGTTGGAAAAAGTAGAACAACTTAACAATTTTTAGGTAAATAACAGTTAATTTGAGTAAAACGCAAAGTTTTTTTAGTACTTAATACAATCTCCTTTATTATTAACAACATCCTGATACCTTCGTGACATTGAGTGTATTAAATAGTCAATGGTTTTTTTTGATATTTTACACCATTCACTTTGAAGTGCATCGAACAATTTGTCGCCATTTTGATAAATTGTATTCCGAATTTCATCATCAACTATATTCCATAGGTTTTCTATAGGATTTAAATCTGGCGACTGTGACGGCCAAGTCACCAAATTTATTTTATTTTGTTCAAACCATTCCTTTACGACCTTAGATGTGTGTTTCGGATCGTTATGCTGTTGAAATTTATAAGAGATAGGCAGACTTTCGTCAGCATAAGGTTCCATAACATTTCTTAACATATCACGGTACATAAATCTGTCCATTATTCCCATAATACGGTGTATAGGGCCTACACCAAAACCGGAGAAACATCCCCACACCATCACAGAACCACCTCCATGTTTAATGTTCGCTGCATGCTGCAAGTCAGCTTTTTTCCTATTGGACTCCATCGCTTTTAATTAAGTTAAACTTTGATTCATCACTAAACAATATCTTTCTCCATTCGTTGTATGTCCACTTTTGATGGGTGCGTGCAAACGGTAGTCGTGCGGCTTTATTTTTCTTTTATAGAAGTGGTTTTTTCGCTAGTCTTCGAGCAAATAGTTTATTTTCAATTAATCTATTGCATATTGTACGAGTTGATACCTCGAAATTGTGTGTTTCTTGTAAATCCTTAATTTGAATAAAGCCTTAATTTTGGCCGAAGAATAAAATGTATATTTTTTAGCTGTTCTTACAATTATTCTATCAAGGTATTCATTGGTTTTTCTGGGACGTCCAGACTTTTTCTTCAAGTCTACAAGTCCCGTGTCACGATATTGTTTCATAATTCGCGATACTACACATTTGTGTAAAGAGAATTTGTGAGCGATATCACATTGTTTAACATGGTTTTTAAAATCATTAATAACCATTTCTTTCACAGTTTTACAGCTACACCGTGAGGCATGTTTAAGAGGCTAATTACCAGGTCGGTTAGTTTCTGAGGGGCGCAGACGACGGACGTTCGAAAGCAAGGTGGAGTTTATTTTTTATTAAGCCTGACCTCTCATACGTAAAAAACACCAAATATTTCGTCTTCTAAACGTGTTTATCTACATTTCGCACGAGAAATACGAATACCTGTATTTTATTCTTCGATATGAATAGAATATTAATTTTTTGTAACGAAGAAATTAAACAAAGACGGAGAGATTTAAGATTTTGGATATTGAGGTTTTATAAGTTCAGTGTAAAACAAAAATCAATTACAAATGTAATAAATAAATTATATCTTATATTATCATGATCTCAAAATATTTAGTTGATTCGGAGTAACCTTGCAAGTAATTTTATTTGAAACCAGAGGTTTCTACAAGCTCGAGATAAAACATATAATAACTAAAACTTAAATAATGGACCATTAATCACTACCTATAAGATGTATTATAATTTCAATTCTTTAAAGGTTTATGTCAATATAATGTCCTCGACGAACGCTTAGTATTACTTCAACGTCTTGTTTCTTTATACCGACAAGTGTCAGGAATAATTTCCCTTCCAATAATTTCATGTCTTCATGTTAGACAGTTTTTTTTCAGAAAACATTTTTACAAGTTACATTTTTCACAATTTTTTCTTGATGGATTTTAGATTTTATTAAAATATGTATCATAAATTATATAGCCTATTACTGCTTTTTCGAAAGTGTCTTCCAGTACTAAATGGATGGTCTTTGTGACAACCAGATTTCATATCTTGATTCTTGTAATTATCAGTTAGCTCGGACATAACCATTTTCAGGTTCTTGCTATAAATTACACCACTCCTTTGAACCTGCACTAGGGACAGAAAGATGCATCCATAGACATTTTCACGGGGGCATTCCAGTTCTTTATGTGTGATTCGGCACTGATCAGAGAACGTATCAGAAATAAGCGCCGGATTTTGAATATACGTATGGGTTCTGAGAAAATCATTCGCAGCAGATGTTGAGACTCAATAGGGAAGAAAAGGATCAATGATACATTAAAATTAAGGAAAAATAATTACGAAAAATTAAAAACTATTATAGTACATAGTGTATCAAGTCTTTAGTTATTTTTAATCTCAATTTCAATCATCAATAGTATCTTGTATTTTGAAATGAAAATGTTATATGCCATCAGTTTTACAAGCAGTATTCAGTATTAGAGAAATCTCGTCTTCCAGAGGCAAGATCAAGTCTTCTAGAAGCAGTTTAAGTCGTCTGAAATCATTCCAAGTGTTCTAGGAACATTTCAAGTATTCTGGAAGCATTTCAAGGCTTCTGAAAGCAGTATCAAGCATTCTAGAAACAGTATCTAGTCTCAATTCAAAATGCCCTCTCTCCAAAAACATTTGGAACAGATGCTGGGACTAAATTTTGAACAATAAGCTGAATAGTTCATTAAATTTAAACTATTAATTGAAGATGCTAATTTTAATCCAGATAGAAATATCAATAATTTCGTGTGTATGCATTAAATGTTTTGTATGGGTACTTGTTTATCCAGAGCACCCACATATCCGGTGTCCATGGTACCAGCAACTTGAGAGGTGATACTGTTACTCTGTAGTGTCGTTTCAGCTCACAATGACATTCAGGGCAATGAGAAGGTGGGCCAAGCAAAAGCTGGCCAAAGAGGCAGCGAAAATGCAAAAATCTCAAACCCGTACAGTGGCTAATTTCTCTAAGATTTATACCAAAAATGAGTGCTTTTCGTCAATCTTTATATTATAACCTTTATATTGTATTTATATTGTAATCCTTTCAAAATATCAAAATATAGAAAATTTTAATCTTGAACTTATGCCACTGTTTCTATTTCACAGTCAATATTTCCTAAAGTCAGTGGAAGCAAGTAAAATCTTATATACTATCTAATAGGTAATATTTCAGGTTACAACATTAAAAAAGAATTGGAATGATTCATGATGAATCCTGCTAGATAAATCAAATAGAAGTGTAATTATGTGATGTTAATCTTTTAGCTTTAAAAACAAGAGCTTAATGAAGTAAATAGGAGTACCTATATATGCTAAATGTATTATAGATATAGTGATAATCACAATATAATTAGCATTGCTACAATCTCAACAAAATTGAACACCCAATAATTTCTTAATTAAACATCCAGATAGTGGTAATAATTTCAATAGAAAAACAAATATTCCTATACCATAAGAAATCACCAATCTTTGTATTTTATCCACCAACATTATTAGAAAATAACCACTGTGCGGTCTGAGCTACTAAACAATCATATAAAACAGGTAGCAACAGTGGGGAGACTTCAAAAGTAGCATCATGCCGGAAGGAAAACATAAGCGACAAGCTACCGATCAAATTTTTTAAAGACTTTGTAATAACGAGTCAGAAACAGTAAAGATTCAGGTACAGCTCATTTGATACCCACCAACATAAAGAAACAAATTTTTGGAGCGAAAACCTTAAATGGCTTAAAGTTACAATAGAAGCTCGCATTGAGAAGAGTAGCCGCTTCCTTTAGCCCGGTAATAATAATATATAAGTTGGTAAACTTTACACAAACTATACTAACATTGAACGATACATAGACAATAAGCTAAATGGTAATCTATAAATTCAAAAATGTAGTTAAGTTAAACAACGTCTAAAATGCATTTTTGGAGATAAATATTTTCTGTACCGCATTAAAAAAGCTAGAGATGAAAAGAATACCGATACTCCTTGTTTTATCGGCGTCACATAGTCGACAAAAGGCGGGACTAACGCGATAGTAACGCTACGTGGGAATCTTGACGGAAAATATTCAGTTTTACCTTACTTTCATGCAATTTTAGCAAATTACAAACTATTCCTTTATAACTCAAAATTCCGAAAAACTTTATTTGAAAAATATTACTATTTTGAAGTATACCATCACGGAAACTAAAAAAGAAACGACAAAATTGTGTAATATAGAAGAAAAAATGTTTTCTTTGGAAAATTAAAAACTTACCACCATCCGTTATGTAGAATTGTTAAAAGAAGATATTTACAAAATTTCACTGAATTATTTTGATAAATAATGTATGTTTTTTGTCTCGAATCGCAAAGTTGTTTTACTTTTTTCCAACCCAAGTTTTATAATTTTCTTTTACTTCTAATAAAATAAAGTTAGCTTTATGAAATCTTCACTACATAAATGCCATATAATATAAACTGCCATAGCAATGCAAACCCTAAGGAAAAGCATTAATTTAAAATTTAATTTACAAAAATTAAAAGTCTCTACTTTTTTCCAATACTGTAGCTACAGAGGTATACTATGCCAAATAACAAATATACTGAACATGAACCGTTACTGTGTTTTTTAATTTACGATTTTCCACATTTTTGAGCATATCACGAAAACTGGACGTGATAGAGAAAAACTGAAGATAGTTTCGGAATTAACACAACAGTATACATTATAAAAAAATATCACACACTTTGAGGAAAATTTTGATTAAAATTTGTAAACCAGTGTAAATACACTAGACACTACTTGACACCACTTGATCTTTAAACATAGTATCTTTCGAAGCATAAACTCGCCAAGAATTTCCGTTTAATTTAAATTCTTTCGAAAATAATTAATTACAAATTATTAACATTTGTATTATGCAAGTACAAATCAATTTACCGCCATTTATACTTGAATACACAAACCTTCGACGATTAAGTTATATATTTAGAAACCATCGTTTTATTTATTTAATTTAAATAATAAAAAAATGCATAAAAAGTGGAAGCGGTACGGTAATGACTAGAGCTGTGATTATATGCAAAATGCATATTTGCTAATATCAAAATGCGAAGAAAAAATTTTATTTATCTTCACGAATTACGTCAAGAGAAATCATTTGAACTTATGTTTAATATTTGAGCATATTTACGTTTTTTTTTTAATATTTCGTCAAACAAAATTTTATAAACGTCGCGACGCGACGGCGACGCTAGCCATAAGGAACCGGTTGCGGCGACTCAGCTACGTAGTATTCCTTACGTAGTGTGCCTTATTCTGCATAAGAGTAACTTGCGCGTAAATCGAGGTCTTCTCATCGAGGTTTTGTGATCAAGTTAATTAGTATAACTAACATGCCGCAAACGAATTCGTTAATATCAATGTGGATTAAAGAATATCCTGAACTTATTTTGATTGATGATAGCGTGTTTTGTACTGTAGTAAAAAAGTAAGTACGACATATGCATATACTGCAAATTCATAAATTTGATGTGATTTTAGATACATTGCGATAAAAAATTTCAAATAACACAGCATGTCGGTACTAATTTATATAAAAGAAACTGCAAATCAACAACACAACTTACATTGTCTCAATCCTTTGCATCAACTTCAAAGCATGTCGAAAAAGAATCTTTTCATTTTGATTTATGTAATACATTAATGAGCTTAAATATACCACTGGCAAAATTAGATAATCCAACATTTACATCATTTTTGGAAAAATATACAAAAATGGAGATACCCAGCAGAACTACCTTAACGAGAACATATGTTGAAAAAGTATTTGAAAGCACCATGAGCAAAATTAAGGAAATAATAGGCGACAACCACATATATATTGTTGTAGATGAAACAACCGATTCTACTGGACGATATATTGCAAATTTGCTAATTGGAACATTAAATGAGCATTTTTCTAGCAAATCATATTTAATCGGGGTACAAGAATTAGATAGAGTAAACAATATATCTGTTACAAAATTTATAAATGATGTATTGATTAAGTTATTAAAATTTAAAAATGTTTTATAACAATTTAATTCATGTTACCTGTTTGGCCCATGGCGTCAATAGAATTGCCGAAGAAATACGGAACACTTTTCTAGACATTAATAATTTGGTGAATACCACAAAAAAAATATTTGTGAAAGCGCCATTGCGTATCGACCACCACAAAAATATTTTACCCGGCTTACCTCTTCCACCCCAACCAGTAATAACGAGATGGGGTACTTGGCTCAATGCAGCTGCTTTTTACACTGATAATTTCGAAGGTATAAAGAAAGTTGTAAATTCCTTTTCTTCCGAGGATTCTATAGCTATACGAGACTGCAAACTTATACTAAGCAACACTTCAAACCTACCACAAAATTTGGCTTTTGTTAAAACAAATTATTCATTTATTTGTGAACTATTAAATGAACTGGAGACTCGATGTTTAGAACTAACCGAATCCATACAAATGATTGAGATATTCAAAAAAATAATCAACAGCATCTAAGGTTCAATTGCACAAAATATTAAGAAAAAATTAGAAAATCTTTTAAGAAAAAACGAGGGCTTTAATTTTCTTCAAAAAATTTCAAACATACTCCAAGGAAACGTTGAAGAAGGGGTGCATTTAGATCCCTCTTTAATTTCCAAATTAAAATATGCCCCAATTACTTCGGTCGATGTAGAAAGAAGCTTTTCTTCATATAAACAAACTTATATATACTTATTTATATACTTATTTTATTTGAATATATGTTTTTTTTTTAAGTCTTGCATTAATTGAAATAAACAGATATGATAATACTGTATCATAGTGATCCAAAATTCAGATTGTTTCTAGATTATTTACGAAAATATTTGACATAAAGTTACACAACAAGATGTCACAATCACCTTCTGAATATTTTATATGATAATTGTTGTGTATTACAAACTTATCAATATCAAGGTATTATACAGTGTGTTCAGTAATAATCGTAACTTACTTAACTAATATTACTTTAATATTAATAATGTAACAGTTCTAATTCACTTTTAATAATCAAATAATCACTTTCTTCAACATTAATTTCAATTTATACAATAAAAATTATTTTAATTAACAGGAATTTTCGTCGCATTGTACGCAATACTATTATTAGGTTTCGATAATTATTGAACACAGTGTATAGTGTTACATATGTACCTTTGAAAACAAACTTGAAAAGGGAGTTTATTATTTCTTGAAGTTTTCTGCATATGTGTGCATATTTTGTAATAGGAATGCATATAATTAACAAAATGCATGCATATATATGCGCATATATCACTGCTTTTTCGTGCATATAATGCACAGCTCTAGTAATGACCTTGATTACGCCACCTTTTCCTCTTACGGCGTCGCTCAAAGTTTCTTATCAATCGCGATTACCGAAACTTTGTTGTAACTAGTGAGCAGACGAGAGGGTTGTCACATACCTACCGAGGTTACACTCGACGGCGTTACTGCTACTGATGGTACGCACATCTACGACCTGTTCTCCAATTATTTCGGTTCGGTATTTCGCTCATCGCGTGTTACGGGCTGCAGCAATGGTATTTTCCCTGTAAATTCGTGCTTTTGTGACCAATCCCTACAGTTTGAGTAGGCTGAGGTCTTGAAAGCCTTGGGAGCGGTTAACTCTATTGGGGGGGCCGGCGGTGACGGTGTACCTCCTGTTTTCATTAAAAACTGCTATGAATCTCTTAGTGAGCATTTAACAATTTTGTAGAATAGATCTATAAGAGAGTGCGTCTTTCCGCAAGTATGGAAGCATGCCACAGTTGTGCCTATATTCAAATCTGGCAGTAGAAGTTCCGTCAAAAATTACAGGCCCATTTCTCTACTGCCTATATTCGGTAAAGTTCTCGACAGCTTAATTTATAAATCAATTTTTTAGATTGTTAAGAATGTTTTAGACCAACGACAGCATGTTTTTTTTTTGCTGGTCGATCAGTAGAGACTAATCTTCTTGAATATACTAATTATATCTTGCATTCTCCTGACGACAATTGCCAGGTTGACTCCGTATACACTGATTTTACCAAAGCATTTGATAAGGTTGATCGATGATTTTATTAAATAAATTAGAACGAGTTGGTTTGCCCAGCAACATACAGCAGTGGCTCGCTTCCTATGTGGTTGATAGAACAGGCGGTGGCCGTCTAGTCCGGTGTCTCAGGGAAGCATCCTTGGCCCCTTGCTCTTCAATATTTATATTAATGATATTTATCATTGCTTTAAACATTTAAACTGTTTAATGTATGCAGACGATTTAAAAATTTTCTGCCGTGCATCTGCCCCTAAGGATTGTCCTGCTCTTCAACGCGATCCCCACGACCTTGCTCAATATTGTCTGACAAATTTTCTTAGCCTAAATTTTAGTAAATGTGTTACCATCACATTTACAAAGAAAGCTAATCCTATATGATTTGATTACGTTGTTGGAGGGGAATTGTTGCAGAGAGTCACGTCTGTAAGAGATCTGGGTGTGACCTTTGATAGTAAACTGTTATTTAATGAGCACGTCGACTCGGTGGTCAACAAGGCTTCTCGCATGCTTGGATTTGTCATAAGATCAGCGTCTGATTTCAGTAATATCAATTCCATAAAAGCTCTCTATTTTGCGTATGTATTCAGCATTTTAAATTATTGTTCTGTCGTCTGGAATCCTAAATATGACATGTACGAAAAAAGATTAGAACAAGTTCAAAAGAGATTCCTTCGATTTTTATGTCGGAAGTCTCATATCACCTATGTTTACTACGACTCGGCGTGCCAATCCTTTCGGTATCTGCGACTGACTCAGCGACGTTTTGCTAATGATGTATTACTATTCTATAAATTAATTCATAATATCTATAATTCGACTTCACTTATGACTCTAATAAATTTGCATGTTCCGCCCAGAGCGTTGAGGTATGATTTTCTCTTTTTCACTCCAACAACCCGCACTAATGCTTATCAACATTCCCCATTGCTGCGTGCTACTCGTTCTGCCAATCGTCAGTCTATCGATATATTTGCTTATGAGTAAAGACCGGATTTATAGAAAATATGCTTATGCTCAAAATTAAAGGCATTACAAATATATTTAAATATCTTTACGAATCAGTTAAATTAAGTGAAATAAGACCAGGTTAGTTATGCCTTTTTTGAATTTTCATGCCTATTATTTTTTTATGCCTATTTAAAGCCTTTTTTCAACTTTTTGGCGTCTTTTCCCCAAAAATTGGTTGAAAATAAGATCCGCGTTTTTCATCGATCCGAATTTAAGCTTTGGAATTCCCCGTTGTGCCGTGTCGTCTTACACGGGATTCCCCGTATGTGGCTTGACTTGCGTCGAGTCTTCAATTCATTTAGTTGTATTAAAGTTACTCGAGTGACAGTGTGAAGTTCTTGCGTAGTACAATGCCGAAACCAATGCCGAAGCCAACCGTAGAAGAATGGATTAAAGATTACAAGGAATTGAAATATGAACGCAATCGTTTATTTTGCCAAGCCTGTTCAAAAATCGTAAGTATTGATGGAGTTAATCGAGTAAAAACAATTAATTATATTTTTAAATAATGATTAAATTATGTATAATACCAAAGATTTTTAAATATTTAAAACCGAAATTTAAATCTTTTTACGGTAAAAATTGGAAATTATAAAGAATAGCATGTCCCAAAATTCACTATTGATTCAATGTAGTATTTCGATCACTAAAATTAATAGAACAATATATTGATTGTTTAATAATTATAGAAGATATTATAAAATACTGACGTTATTAAATTACTGTTAACAGATTAATTGTGACAAGAAATACTACATAATTCAGCATGTCAAAACATCATTGCATCAGGAAAAATTAAAACTGACCAAACGTCAATCCAAAAAACAACAAACTATAGGTACAGCTATACAATCTGTGGCATCAACATCCGGCTACACTGAACAATCAAAATTCAATTTTGATCTTTGCAAAGCTTTCATAAAAGCAAACATACCAATCCATAAAGTGACAAATAAATATTTCAAAACTTTTTTACAAACATATTGTACAATGCATATTCCCGATGAAAGCCATCTCCGCAAAAATTATATTACTTCAGTCTACAAAGAAGTTATTCAAGAAATAAAAAATATTATTGGAAATAATTGTATTTGGATAAGTGTAGACGAAACAACTGATGTATGTGGACGATACGTGGCAAATTTAATACTTGGAGTATTAAGTGATGAAAATTCGTCAAAAAGTTTTCTAATAAGTACCAAAGAATTAAGTAAAACAAATAATAATACGGTAACAAGATTTATGCACGACGAATTAACGCATTTTTTCTTACCGGAGCCGGTACCGAATGATAGAATTTTACTGATGGTGTCAGACGCAGCGGCATACATGGTAAAAGCTGCGTCTAATCTGAAGATTTTTTACCCAAATTTAATTCATTGTACTTGCTTAGCACACGGACTTAATCGAGTAGCAGAAACTATAAGGTTACAGTTCCCATTAGTTAATAAATTAATAAAAAGCGGTAAACAAATATTTGTTAAAGCCCCTTTAAGGGTAGAATTGTTTAGAGAGAGGTTACCAAATACCCCATTACCACCACAACCAGTTCTAACAAGATGGGGAACATGGCTAGATGCCGATATATACTACACAAACGCCTTAGATCATTTTAAACAATTAATAAATGAATTTCCGGCTACAAGTAGTAAAGCAATACAAGATTGCCAGGCCGTCCTAAAACAAGTGGAGCTACAAAATAATTTGGCAATTATAAAAAGCAATTACAGTTATATAAGTGAATCTATAAATTCACTTGAAAAACAGGATTTACCTTTAGTGACTGCAGTAGAAATGCTTAAAAAGTTTCAAGACAGCACGTATAGCGTACCAGGACATATTTTAAGTGGTGAAGTTGTTACTGGATTTATTATGGATACCGCATTAATTACAAAGTTCAAGTATGCACCAATTACAAGTGTGGACATGGAGAGAAGTTTTTCGGTTTACAAGAATACGTTAAGTGAGAGAAGACACAACTTCACAATGGAACATTTAGAACAGCATTTAATAATTAGTTGTTTTTGTGATTAGTGGTTTAATAATTATATATGAATGTTTAGTTTAACGATGTATTTTTTAATGAAAACGTTATTAAAATACATTATTAATTAGGTATAGCAATTTTTTCGATTTCTAATTTTTATGCCTTTTTAATGCTTTTGTTGCCAAAATTTCATGCCTTTTTAAGTGCCTTTTTCTGTCTTTTTTGTGCCTTTTAATCCGGTCTTTACTTATGAGTCTATTAGTTCATTTAAAAAATCGACCTTAGCTGCTGTTGGGAGCATGCCGTATCATAGTCATTGTTAACATTACAATCAGCAATTCCTTATTGTTCTTATTTTGTAATTGTTTAAGGAATGTTTTCTTAATTTCAATCTGAAGTTTGATCGTTTATTTTTACTTATTTTATTTATTTTTTTACTACTGTTCACTACTTATGTTATTTTGTGTTTTTATTATATTGTTTTGTTCTTATTCTTTCTAGTGACACAGCTTTTATTGGGTTCGTCCTGTGCTGTGTCCTATGTACATATATAAATAAATAAATAAATATAAATATTAATAATAATAGTGAATATAACTATTAGAAAATAATGCAACCATTATAGAATGTTATTAATGTTTCCATTTTAAATAGACATAATGACGTACACTTAGCAGCAGAAGTCTGCGTACAAAAAACTTCTAACACTTTAACTGAAAAAATAAGGGTCATGATCTAATGTGATAAACTTCAATTTTTTTTTATTTTGTGTATTAACTACATATAATTCTATTAACAAAATATGCATCAATAAAACAGAAATATTAGTTACAAAAAAAATTAAAATTAAAAATTCTCCAAATAATGCGTATGCAAAAATCTGCGTACAAATAAAGACGCCTTCTCCAAAATATACTTATTTACTTAAATACGTAGTTGGCGATGTACGCTTTCCGATTTAAATAAAAGATAATCGGTGTCAATTATATTAGCAGAGGCTTAGAAGCTAAAAGTTAGAATGGACACGAAAGGAAATTAAATTGAATTGGGAAAGAGAAAAATTATTGTAAAGTTATGGAAAGAGAGAAAATCTTTTCGAAAAATAGGAGAAACTGTCGGCAGGTCACACTCTTCCATTCAAAGAGTAATTAATAATTATAAAGACACTGAAGATTACCTCTCACGTCCGCGATCTGGTAGACCACCCCTTTTAACAAACCGAGAGAAGCGAAAAATTGTACAGCAGGTTAGAAAAGAACCTAGGCTGACGGCAAAAAAAATACTAGAAAATGTACAAGAAGAATTTCATAAAACTATCAGTAAAGATACGGTGAGAAGGACGTTAAAAAAAGCTAACTATCACAGTCGCGTTGCACGAAAAAAGCCATTTGTGTCAGAGGTCAATCGTCAGAAGCGGATCGCCTTTGCAAAAAAACTCTTAGACAAGCCCATTGAATTCTGGGAGAAAGTTCTCTTTACAGATGAGAGCAAATTTTGCATTTTCGACATTAAGGGTAAACAACTTGTATGGAGAAAACCTAATACTGCCCTTAATCCCGAAAATTTGAAAGCGACTGTAAAACACGGAGGTGGTGGAGTTATGGTTTGGGGGTGTATGTGCACCAAAGGGGTGGGAAGGTTGGTTTTCATAACATCGACAATGGACCATAAAATGTATATAGACATTTTAAAAGAAAATTTGAAGCCTAGCATCGAAAACTTGGGCTTGGGGCCCGAATACTTTTTTCAACAAGATAATGACCCCAAACATTGCGCCCACAACACTAAGCTTTGGCTACTATACAATACCCCAAAGCAACTTAAAACACCTCCACAATCGCCGGACTTGAATCCCATCGAACACCTCTGGGATTTACTGGAACGCAGGATTCGGCAACACAACATAACGTCGAAGGAAACGTTAAAAAATGTTATGATTGAGGAATGGGCCAAAATCAGTTCGGACGAAACGAAGAAATTAGTGCACTCCATGCCTAAACGTTTAAGGGAGGTCATTAAACGTAAAGGTTATCCGACCTCATATTAATATAGAAACAATGATCTCATTTATGAATTTTTTATAAATACTGTCCTGACTTGTACGCAGATTTTTGCATACCAGTTATTTGTAGAATTTTTAGTTTTGATTTTTTTCTGTAACTACTGTTTCTGTTTTGTTGAAGCATATTTTGTTAATAGAATTATATGTAGGTAATATACAAAATAAAAAAAAAATCAAGTTTATCACATTAGATTATGACTCTTATTTTTTCAATAAAAGTATTACAAGTTTTTTGTACGCAGACTTCTGCTGCTGAGTGTATGCAGCACTACATTTAATTTGATATGCCATTTTAGTATAACTTTAGTATAAATCTAAATAATCAAGAAGTCTACTTTACGTTATTATAGTTCTGATAATTTTTTTATATTAACACATCCTACACTTTACAAGCAATAACTCCCGAGATCAATTTCAGAACTTAATTGCGGAGAGTAACTTTCGGAAAAAGTTGCGTCTAGTGGATACACTTTTGAAAGTTATTTCTGAGACCAGTGTCGCAATTTTGTTGCTAGTGGACATGCACTTTTTCACTCTAACACACGTCATCGTGCGGGCGTAATATTTGTAACGTATGCGCAAACTACTTACGGAAATCGATGAGTCACCGCCACTTCTCGTGGTACAGACTATAGTTAATGTATACATTAACTGAAATGCACACTTTACCTGTAACAGATATACACTCAGCAGCAGAAGTCTGCGTACAAAAAACTTATAATACTTTAATTGAAAAATAAGAGTCATAATCTAATGTGATAAACTTGATTTTTTTTTATTTTGTATATTACCTACATATAATTCTATTAACAAAATATGCTTCAACAGAACAGAAACAGTAGTTACAGAAAAAAATCAAAACTAAAAATTCTACAAATAACGGGTATGCAAAAATCTGCGTACAAGTCAGGACAGTATTTATAAAAAATTCATAAATGAGATCATTGTTTCTATATTAATATGAGGTCGGATAACCTTTACGTTTAATGACCTCCCTTAAACGTTTAGGCATGGAGTACACTAATTTCTTCGTTTCGTCCGAACTGATTTTGGCCCATTCCTCAATCATAACATTTTTTCGAATAAGGTTAAAAGTCAAGTAAAAATTTTGTACTTTAACTGGTCGTTTTTCAAAAATATTTATTTATCTAACTAGTTTCGGCCTTATTGCCATCTTCAGAGATAAAACTACAAGAAATTATAGTATTAATTAAATATCTTAACAATCAAAAGTAATGTAGTTAAATGAAAATATAACTTAATAAAGAAAAAAAAAATAATGATACTTTGGAATGCCTTAATGACCAGGTTCATATTTACAAAACACCTTTATATACTTTTTTATCCAACCCCTTTCCCCAAAACGCCGAGGCTTGATATATTTAGTCCGCATATATTAAGCACACTTTTTGCCCCCTCCCCCCGCTGCCAAACTATTTTCGTCTTTTCTAAGTTTTCACCAAACATTAATTTTGATTTATACTTTAGAAAATAAAAATAAAAATTTTTCAGATTTGAATTTAAATTTTAGAACTTTTTTAACGTCTTTATTGTAAAACGATTCTTTTCCATACATGTGCATCGAGGTCAAACTAAATAAAATAAAAAAAAAAAAAAAAAACTTGTTTTACGTGTCGCCATTACAATTCTTCGTAGTTTGTACCACGTTTCTTGTCAATTAAATGTTAGGTGTGTTTTTAACTCAGTATGTATTAATGTAAAACCTTCCACATGATCAAAATGTACATGAGATTATATTTAGTATTCATATGCTCTTATTTTCTTGTTTGACTGTAAGTATTTTTAAGTTATATTTTCATTTAACTACATTACTTTTGATTGTTAAGATATTTAATTAATACTATAATTTCTTGTAGTTTTATCTCTGAAGATGGCAATAAGGCCGAAACTAGTTAGATAAATAAATATTTTTGAAAAACGACCAGTTAAAGTACAAAATTTTTACTTGACTTTTAACCTTATTCGATTTGATACAACACTGGTAAAAAATGGATTTCGAATTAAACTTCAATCAATAACATTTTTTAACGTTTCCTTCGACGTTATGTTGTGTTGCCGAATCCTGCGTTCCAGTAAATCCCAGAGGTGTTCGATGGGATTCAAGTCCGGCGATTGTGGAGGTGTTTTAAGTTGCTTTGGGGTATTGTATAGTAGCCAAAGCTTAGTGTTGTGGGCGCAATGTTTGGGGTCATTATCTTGTTGAAAAAAGTATTCGGGCCCCAAGCCCAAGTTTTCGATGCTAGGCTTCAAATTTTCTTTTAAAATGTCTATATACATTTTATGGTCCATTGTCGATGTTATGAAAACCAACTCCACCACCTCCGTGTTTTACAGTCGCTTTCAAATTTTCGGGATTAAGGGCAGTATTAGGTTTTCTCCATACAAGTTGCTTACCCTTAATGCCGAAAATGCAAAATTTGCTCTCATCTGTAAAGAGAACTTTCTCTCAGAATTCAATGGGCTTGTCTAAGAGTTTTTTTGCAAAGGCGATCCGCTTCTGACGATTGACCTCTGACACAAATGGCTTTTTTCGTGCAACGCGACTCTTCTTGTACATTTTCTACTATTTCTTTTGCCGTCAGCCTAGGTTCTTTTCTAACCTGCTGTACAATCTTTCGCTTCTCTCGGTTTCTTAAAAGGGGTGGTCTACCAGATCGCGGACGTGAGAGGTAATCTTCAGTGTCTTTATAATTATTAATTACTCTTTGAATGGAAGAGTGTGACCTGCCGACAGTTTCTCCTATTTTTCGAAAAGATTTTCCCTCTTTCCATAACTTTACAATAATTATCTTTTATTTAAATCGGAAAGCGTACATCGCCAACTACGTATTTAAGTAAATAAGTATATTTTGGAGAAGGCGTCTTTATTTGTACGCAGATTTTTGCATACGCATTATTTAGAGAATTTTTAATTTTAATTTTTTTTTGTAACTAATATTTCTGTTTTATTGATGCATATTTTGTTAATAGAATTATATGTAGTTAATACACAAAATATAAAAAATTGAAGTTTATCACATTAGATCATTACCCTTATTTTTTCAGTTAAAGTGTTAGAAGTTTTTTGTACGCAGACTTCTGCTGCTAAGTGTATTTGCTTATAAGTCTATTAGTTCATTTAAAAAATCGACCTTAGCTGTTGTTGGGAGCATGCCGTATCAGTCATTGTTAACATTACAATCAGCAATTCCTTATTGTGCTTATTTTGTAATTGTTTATAGAATGTTTTCTTAATTTCAATCTGAAGTTTGATCGTTTATTTTTATTTATTTTATTTTTTTTATTGTTTTGTTCGCATTCTTTCTAGTGACACAGCTTTTATTGGGTTCGTCCTGTGCTGTGTCGTATGTACATAAATAAATAAATAAATATAAATATTAATAATAATAGTGAATATAACTATTAGAAAATAATGCAACCATTATAGAATGTTATTAATGTTTCCATTTTAAATAAAGAGATAATAACGTATTGTTATAAACGATGTTCTAATGAAAATAACATAATTAACTAAATGATTGAAAATATTTAACTTATAAATAATATTTTAAAGTTTTTCATTTTTTTCTCAAAGTAATTAATTAACTTAATTTTGTTTTATAAAATTACATAACAATTTAAATTATTAATTTAGTGCGCCATCTATTCTTGAGTGCTATAACCGTAGATACGGAATTGTCGATAAAAGTCAGAATACCAAAATATATTACTTCAATATTTATCATTTATATACAGTCGATTAATTTAGTTTATAATTTAAACTACCAAATTATTAACTCAAATTATTATTAATCTAAAATCTTTAATATGTACACCTTATTGATGTGTACACTTTCAATACATAAAACTCATTAGATGGCGCAACCATCTTCTGTCTACTTTGACGTTTGCACCAATTTTAAGCAATTTTTATAATAAAATAATATTAAAAGTATGGGTATTACCGAACAAACTTATTTACCCACTGAAGAAGAACTAACGGTTCAAGAAATAAACGTGTCTGGGCCAGTTTTAAAAGCTGGAGCCCTTCACTTAGGAAACGAATGTCTCCACCAAAATAATGTGAGGTTAATTATCTAATACGGTCATTTAAAACGAAACAAATTAATTTTTTCACAGGAATTTATGCTATGCCGTAACGAAACGAAGGATCCCCGTAAATGTATCGCGGAAGGAAAAGCTGTAACCAGCTGTGCTCTAAATTTCTTCCAGAAAGTCAAGAGTTCTTGTGCTGATGAGTTTATGCAATATGTTAATTGTATAGATAAATCAAGTTCATATCAGTATTTCGCTCCGTAAATATTGGCTTTTTATCCCTATTAGAATTCTTGTTTGAGACTTTTTTTTTAGATGTCGTAAAACGCAGGGTGTTTTTGATAAATGTATGCAAGACCAATTGGGAATGGAAAGACCCCCTTATGACAAATTTGCGAGGGTTCAAGTTCATCATACTGAAAGACCTAAACCGGAAGTTGATCCTCCAGCAGTTTATCCGGATGCACCTCAATATCTTCCTGAAAATGTTGAAAAGCCACCAGCGAAATATGGTTCACGTGTCCACTGGATGTGGTAGAAAAACGATACCAAGTCTCTTAGAATTTTAAAATTAATTCTGGAGAGTTTAGTATTGTTGTTGTTTATTTAGTAAAAATGTAAATACAAAATATAGAAAAAGCTTTCTTGTATTAATACCAAATAACAAACTTCTAAGATAAATTTTCTCATCATAATTTTCTCCTTTTTTGTCATATTTAGGTTGCAGGTAGTTATCGCCTAAGCATTTATTGTTCATTGCTAACAATGTTTATGTAAGATTCTTTTTATTCATTTTAATTTTTTATATAGTTGTTAGATTTTTGTGTTGAAAATCTGAAATTACTTATCTTGAAGATATTTACTGTTTTCCTGCAAATTTTTTATGTTCACATTAACTGATGTATAAGAGCTGGGTAATTACAGGTACAAAGTAGATTTCTTAACCCGGCGACGGTATTTTGGGGTATATTACACCCCATCACATTTTGCAAAAAGATTATAGAGCTATTATGGACAGCATCTTCCTCAAACTTTTTGTATCTTCCAATTTACCCTTAGTATACTTGTTTCTTTGTCAAATTCAAAATACTTGAAGGTAGTTTTAGTAACATAATTAAAAATCTGATATAGTACCCGGTATACCACACCGTACTTTATTTGCAACTATCACAATTTTAAGCATACCCACTGTACACTTGGGTATATTGGGTACACAGTAAAAGGTCTAAAGTTTTAGTCTTTTATACGCATGTATATGTAAAGACAGTTATAAACGATATATCGTACTACGAGAAAGAACAAGCAAGATTATTGCAGTTGTGGAAAGAATCAGAGGATGTACCAACTGTGGAAGTTGGTAGATTTGGTTCAGAAGCCGAAGATGATGTATAGCTAAGGTGACCGTTTTTATTTCGACTGAAAAAGGGACAAATCTAGGTACTTTTGTCGATAATCAGGTGCAGTCTAAAATTATTAAAATTTGGTTTTAAGTTAGACTTGGTACAGCTTCTACAAAATTTGATAGTTTCCTAAAAACTTGTTATTGCTGCTAGAAGTCTTGATATTGCTTTCAGAAGACTTGAAATGATCTTAGACGACTTTAGAAGACTTAGAATATTTCTAGAAAGCTTAAGACTACTTCCAGAGGACTTAATATTGCTTATAGAAAACTTAATACTGCTTCAGGGAGACTTGAAAAGATTCCATAAGACTTGAGATGCTTTTAGAAAGCTTGATACTGCTTTCATAGGACTTGAAATGCTTCTAGAAAACTTGATATTGCTTTCAGAAGATTTGAACTACTAGATGGCTTGTTATTACTTTCAAAAGACTTGAAATGCTCCCAGAAGACTTGAAATGATTTTAGAAGACTTGGGGTGCTTCTAGGAAACTTGATACTACTTCCAGAAGTTTTAATATTGCTTCTCGAAGACTTAAAATGCTTCTAGAAGACATGATATTGCTTCCAGAAGATTTGAACTGCTTCTAGATGGCTTGTGACTGCTTCCAAAAGACTTGAAATGCTTTTAGAAAACTTGATACTACTTCCGGAAGTCTTGATATTGCTTTTAGAAGACTTAATACTATTTCCAAAAAATTTATTACTGCTCTTGGAAGACTTGAAATACTTCCAAAGGACTTGATACTACTTGTGGAACTGTTTGTAAAAACTGGTTACTGTTGATAGACCAATTGACTATCTTTTGAAAATATTAAATACTATTGAACAAAATGCACAACCTTTACGTAGAAGTCCATAAACTGTTAATTAAAGGTTAAATACTGCTGGCAGAAGACACTTTTATGGTAAAAAGCGAAGAACTGTTAATAAAATTTAATTTTCCTTCCAAAATATCAAAAACTGTTGGCAAAATACAACATCATCATATCTGCTAAAAGCTAAATACTGACAAAAAAACTGAAGAAAGTTTACTGCTTGTAAACTGTGCTTGTTTTATCAGACATTTTTTGGAGAGTGTAAGCTAATCCCTTTTAGGCATTACAACTGCATCTTATTATGTAATTATAGAAGTACAGTAAAGCGTTGCTAATTCGTACAACCCCAAATCCGAATTCCTTGGTAATCTGAACAAAATTGAAAAACGTAAAATTTGCATTATGTCCCTTGTAATTCGAATTGGTAAGAGATTCGCTAATCGGAAAAGACTATTCGTTCTATCTGCAGTGAAAGACGATTAATTCCAAAACACTGAAGAGCATTTCTATCAAAAATGCTGAGTCTCTACTTTCTAAGGATTGCAAATCCTTGTAATTTTTTAGTAAAATGGTAGATATGTGTATTTCAAAAATCAGCTGAGGAAGAAGAACCTGATGGCGGCATTCCACTGCTCATTCAATAATTTATGTATCATGCTGCAGCAAATAAGACAATTTCTCCATGAAGATGTTGGGATAACCGAATTGACAGTGAGGAAGTTAGTAAAACTTTTAGTGTATCATGTAACGCAAGATAAACAGCAGATAAAGTTATTATCTAATACAATTTCACTATAATCCGCATGCTTCCATCATTTAAATTCAACTGATTTTGATTGATTCGGATTAGCGAAGTTTTACTGTAATTAGATGCTTAACTACTAATTCTAGTAGCTGTAATTATCCTATGCTTCTATTTTCGTGGAAATAGTTAGTAATTATACTCGACTACCTTTTTCAAGCAGTTAGCCAAGCTCTGGTTTTCATCAACTTTGCTAATAAATTTCGTGTAACGTTTGGGATAAAAACTAAATTTTTTCTAAAGACAAGTTATCTTTTAAACGGTTTCTTACATTCACATCCATTGCTGATATATTTTGTCCTTCGGTATTTAAAGCGGCTTGATGAAAACCAACTTCTTGGGCGTGCACAAAATATAACCAGCATTCGGAGCTGGGATTGCCAAGAAACAACTTCAATATATTTGGGCATTTGATGACTAATTATTAGAAGAGTAACTATTAGGATGAATGCCTATTAGAAGACTATTTTCTTAGATTAGCAATCTAAAATAGTTTTCTAATCTTACAAACATTTTAAGCACTCTTCACGTACAGGCCATTTAGATTTACTGTAACCCAACATTCCTTTATACTCTGTAAATCCCAAAAAAGTGTCCACTACAATAATACAGAAGAAACAGCAAACTTAATAAGAAAACAAGAAAAGTATTGAAAGCATGAAACAATAATAAAAACAAAAATAAAATATCAAATCAGCAAGCACCAAGCAGAAGAGAAAAAAAAAAACATAGACACTACATTAGTTTATATAATCTTGAAGTTAAGCAAACTAGAAAAACAGTATAAGGTCTATAAAACGGACTATTATTATTGTTTTTCCTTTCTGCCCCACCAGCTGCAAAAAATCAAATAAATATGCTAAACGAATGTCAAGCGAATGTGCATCAGATAAATATGTAATATAATTCGATTGAGTAAATTAAATTTACAAAAAAAAACTAATGACAAATACATAACGTAAAAACAGATTTTTTAAATGACATCATAGAATCACAAAAAAGATTAACATTGGAACAATAAACATTGTAAGTGTGCATTAATCATAACAACATAAACGGGGAACGAGTAACATAAGACGGAACATAAAAGTGAATCTCCTTTAAAAGTAACAACCTGGGCTACCTTGAGGTACACCAGATGTAACAGGAGTAAAACTAGATATATAATTATTTGCATTCACTGCTTGAAGCTTCCCAGATATATAGGACGAAATCGAAAGAAACAACTCGTTAGATAAGTTGAATTTGTTTAGCTTTGTCATAAGAACGTTATGGTGAAGTTTGTCAAAAGCTTTCGTCAGATCAGTGTAGACAGCATCCACCTGAGAGTTATTATTTATAGAATTTTTAATATACTGCACGTATTCAACCAGATTTGTCTCCACTGAGCACCCACGTAAAAAAACGTGTTGTTGAGGGATTATAGCAGGTCGAAGATAGCTGTATAGGTTCTCGTAAATTAATTTTTCAAAGACCTTCGAAACAATAGATAATAGGGTAATTGGACGATAGTTGGACACAAAATGTCTGTTACCCGATTTAAAGACTGGAATTATGAAGGCTTTTTTCCACTCTGAAGGAAAGACTGAATTCTCAATTGAGCGGCTAAAGATAATGAATAGAGGAGCTGCCAACTCTTTCGCACATTTAGCAACAAAACATCCCGGCAAGCCATCAGGACCAGGGCCCAATTTATTGTCGACTAGTGTGAGAAGATGAGAAACATTATGTTCAGAGAACCAAGGTTGCGATTGATAAATATCATATCGTTTCTGAGAGGCAACTATCGATATAAACCGAACTAAAATACTGAGAAAAAAGTTCCGCAATCTGCTCTCCGTCGTCTGCTACCTCTCCGTTCAGCTCCATTTGTGACGGAATACTGCCGCCGCTGTGTCTCTCTTATTTTTAACAAAAGACCACAAACTGAATGGGTTATCAATTTGGTTACTCTGAACACGATTTTGGATAAGTGCGATAATCAGCAGCAATTAAAGCTTTGGTACGTTTGCGCTGAACGCTAAAGCTAAGATAGTCGTTTCTGTTACCCCATCTTTTCCATTTTCTATGATATTTCAACTTTTCTTTCACAGATTTAATAGTAGAATGTGTATACCAATGAAGATAACGGTTATTACCAGAGAAACTCTGGGGAACGAATTTGTTAAAACAAGAGTTGAAACCATGTTTATAACAAATTTATCTGGGGTGAAAAAATGTAAAAAGATGGAAGTATTTCTTTACTGAAGAAATGCTCTCTGATGTTAAATTCACTAACCGCAAACTAAAAGAAAATGCCCACAACTATAATCGTCCTGACACGCAACATTAGACAAAAGCGACGAATTTAGAAGAACTTCACGCATTAATAGAACTCCTCTATGGACCATGGATGGATTTGGAATAGACATTTTTAGAACAACTATGTGTAAAAAACGGTTTAGTATACTATTACAATGTTTGCGCTTTGATAACAGTGAGGCAAGAATTCAAAGACGTTTAGTAGGTAAGCTTGCGTCAATCAGAGCACTATTTGATATGTTTGTTGAAAACTGTTTAATGATTTATACACCTAGCGAATACTTAACTATTGATGAAAAAATAGAGTCGTTCCATGGAGGTGGTAGTTTTCGTCAATATATTCCAAATAAACAAGATTTTTGCTGTTGTGGACGCACGCACGTTCTATGTTCTCAATTAAGAAATTTATGCTGGTAAACAACCAACTGGTCCATTTCATGGGAGTAACAAACCAGAAGATATCGTTTTAAGATTAAATAAGCACTTTCAAAAGCTGGTCGTAACATCATATTGGACAATTTGTTTAACAGCTACTCATTTGTAACTAGACTACTCTCTGAATATAAGTTAACGTGCGTTAGATTACCAAAATCATCATAATTCGCCTTTCAGAAAGACATTACTCTTCCACTACGTATGAAATATCATAGTTTCTAATTTCTTTAAGAACGTTATAAGATATTATCCTGAACACACCATTTTAAAAAGACAAGGTCAAATAAACAAAATGAATGCATTAGATCTACCTGAAAACTTCAAAAAGATTTTTTTCGATATAACCAACCTCCAAACAAATGTTCCAATTCAAAAATCATTACAGATAATTGAAGAAATCATAAAAGAAAATCTTGAAGATAATGTAGATTCCAACAACTTCTCTAAATTGTTTAACCTGTGATTAAGATTTCTCATCGGCGCACCATTAACTCATCTTTCGACTCATGTCTGAAATTTTCCTAAATAAATTAGAAAACGAATTTATCAATAATAACAAGAATCCAAAAAAAATAACATATTGTTAACACAAATAACACACATAACCTACATACATACATTAATACAATCCACAACAAAAAAATGAAATTTACTTTGAAGACGGAGAAGGATAATATCTTCTTGGATTTTACCATACAAAGACACAAACATAAAATTACGTTTTTCACGATTATTCCCAAAGAAATGGCGTCACTGATCATGATAAGCTCAAGAAATCAATGTTATTACTCAAATAGCTATGAATAATGATTTGTAAGTTGACACAGTACAAAAACTAATCAGCAAAAAACTAAATAAAATAAATTTAAGTAAAATAATATTATTAAATGATCATAAACATGCAAGCTTGGAGCATAATAATGAAAAGTATAAGGCCATATCCTATTCAGGATACATGGCAAACAGTCTAAAGCAAATTTTTAAAAAATATAACATAGCATTAACTTTTAAGACAAGAAATACAACTAACGTTTTAAAGAATTCAAAGAACAAAAGAAAAATGCTACATGATAATGGCATCTACAAGATAGACTGTGACACCGATCTGATTGATATACACCAGTCTGTCCGGCGTTCGGTAAAATATTATTATTGTAGAAAAATTAAAAAATCGATTCCATTGGGTCACGCAGAGTCCCATCGAAACTAAGGTCGTTCGCGATCACGCACGATCACGTGATTGATACGAAAATTGATGCCCGCCCACGGTGGGTCACGCATGACCCATTGTGACCTGGTGGAACTCACGTATCTTGCACATCTCTAGTAGAAATATATTTAATATGATGCAGTATTACTTCACTCGAATCTCATGTAAGTGACGACCATCCTCTGAATGCTGTTTTCTGTTCTCCTCAATCGTGACCAAGTCTTGTCTGATAGGATTCTCAACTTATCCAAATTGACTGGTTTATGAGTTCTTTTGAGGTTCTTCACAAGGTTCTTTAGAGACCCCCATAGAAAGAAATCATATCTGGTCTACAGATATTACAGACATTCTTTTTCACACATAAGCTCCCTTTATGTGTGAAAAAGAATGTTTTCACTTTCTTACTGATTCAGTGTGACATTGCCTTTCACATAGAAAAAAACGAGAAACTCGTGGATTATTTAAAACTTCCCTGAAAAGTTAAGAGAAAAAGACAATACACGATAGGATAGAAAATTCACTCGAAAAAACATACGGTAGACAATATCAAGCTGAATTGTATTTTTCTCCAGAGTCATCTTTGATGAAACCTTTTTACGAGTAGATTGTTAAAAATATGGATCTTGCTCCATGCCTGATTCGAAAACATTACTCAACTTCACCTTTCTTTTCTTCGATGATTGATACTGCTTCTAAAATGCTTGATATGCTTCCAGAAGATTTGAAATGCTTCTACAAGACTTCATACAACCTCCAAAAGCCTTGAATTGCTGTCAGAAGACTTGAACTATTTCCAGAAGACTCGATATTGCCTCTGGAAGACTTGATACTGCTTTTAAAAGTTTTGAAATGCTTTCAGAAAATTTAATACTGTTTCTAGAACCCTTGATATTGCTTCCAGAAGACTTAATACTATTTCAAGAAGATTTAAATTGCTTCCAGAAGACTCGATACTGTCTCGAAAAGACTTGCTACTACTTTTAAAAGATTTAAAATGCATCTATAAGACTTCATACAAGGGGGTGCAATGGCTCAGCGTGTTAATTCTCGAGTTAACACGCAGACGTCCCGGGTTCGAATCCCGGTGTAATCACGTTGGGTCGTCGCCCCCCGTCCTTCGGAGGGGACGTTAAGCCGTCGGTCCCGGCCACCAGTCTAACATCTCTGGTTGTCGTTAATACACATGTGTGTTTAGAAGGCTCGATCATACAGGGACGAATGCGCGCTAGCGCCCTCTGACCCCCCCGCCCTCGCCTAGGCTTCGGCCGAAAGCGAACAGTCGGTGTGGTCAGGGCGGCGGTAACTCGTCATAGGCACAAGTAAGCGGTATCGTCACCTGAACAGAGAGATCTTTCTCAGAACACCTCGAGTCTCCTAGGGAGGTTGTACAAGGGGCCCGTTGAGAGGCCTAAGTGCTGCATGCCTTGCATGCCCTCCCCGTTCCATACATACATACAAGACTTCATACAGCTTCTAAAAGCCTTGTAGACTCGATACTGCATCGGGAAGACTTGTTACTGCATTTTGAAAGACTTAAAATGCTTTCAGAAAACTTGCCATGTTTCCAGAAGGCTTTAAATGCTTCTAAAAGATTTGATACTGCCTCTTGAAGACCTGATACTGCTTCTAAAAGCCTTGATATTACTTCCAGAAGATTTGATATGTTTCCAGTAAACTTGATATGCTTCAGAAGACTTAAAACTTCTTCTAGAAAGCTTTAAATACTTTCAGAACACTTTATATTGCCTCAATAAAACTTGATACTGCTTCTAGAAAATTTGATATTGCTTCCAAAAGACGTAATACTGTCTCGAGAAGATTTGTAATGATTCCAAAAGCCTTGATAGTGCTTCTGGAAAACTTAACACTGCTTCTGGAAGAGCTGATACTGCTTCTATAAGACTTGATACTGCTTGAAACTGCTGTTCTTTATTACAGAAAATGCAATATTTTGAGAGATATTTGTTTTGCAAAGGGCAAGAAACTGTTAATAAAATTTGATTTTGCTTCGAAAATATAAAATACTATTGGCACACACAATGTTCATGTCAATACTTAAAAAATTGTCAATTAAAAACTAAACTGTTTGTAAAATTATAAACACTGCCGGCAGAAGACATTTCCCCTTTTTTATCACTATGTTTTTTTTAACACTGTCATTCGTCGTTTGAATCTTTTCTCAACTCCGTTTTTTCAGCACCCATACTTGTTTTCAAATACCGGTACATATGCAGCTGTGAGGATTGTGTAAGATATACCATAGACGCTCTAAAGATTAATCAGTTAGCTGCTGAATTTGTCCAATCTTCAAACTAGCCCCACAAACGCATTAGGGCTGCACTCTCGTTTGTTTTCAAAAGGTTTAGTTTGGCTGAAAGGTGAAGATGATATTAAAAATTGTGATAAAAATGAACAGTAGTGGTTAGTGTTTAATAGTTCTTCTAAATTATTTATTAATAAGAAATAATTAATTTGTTATGTAATTGATTTATTTTTATTACATTAATGTTATTTATTTTAAATTATCATTTGGATTCACATTACACCAACAGTAAAACTATCTTTAGATTATATATAATGCCAGCCGGATTCGTAAAACCGAAGAAGATGAGGAAGAAGCCAGAATCGTCCCCGTCAAAACCGATAATAGATACGAACTACTTCCCGAAGAAATAGAAAACGTCTCCGAAAGCATAACCGCAAGTAAAAGCGCTTTCCTAGCTTCCAATCAACAGCATTCGAAAGAAATCGTGTCCTCCAATATCAATCCATCTGGTCAAGGCACTTAAATATTCAAATATTCCATTTCACACCCACACTCCCTGAGAAGAATGCAAAAAAGCGTTCACCATTGATGATCTCCCTTATAAATATCTGCAGAAGAGGTAATGCAAGAAATTCTCGACCTAACAACTATTCAACCTTCCAAATGTTTCCTAATGAAAGGATATCAAAACCATCCAGTCACTTCAAACAAACATTCCCATTCAACACTAAGGTTTATTGAGGTTACGTTCGAAAGACCAAACTCCTCGTTCAATACAAAAGTTGCCAAGGCTGGGGTCACGCGACTTCGAATTGCTATGCTCAGCCCAAATGTGTAAAGTCCACAGGTGACCATAAAACCTTCGATTATGAAACTACCCAAACAAACGGTCTACCCATATCTTGTAGCAATTGCAAAGGCAACCATGCTGCCAACTCCAGCGAATACCCCAGATATCATTAGCATTATTCTAAGCTGCAAGAGAGCTTCCGATGTAATACCTAACACCTCCGATTTCAACGAGCTCGCAAACCTAATGGTCGAAATTCACTCCCATATTAATCTACCCAATCTCTATGCCAACCTTCTGAATGTCTAACTTAACCATAGTTAAATTTATTCAACTCTAACAGCCTTATCACCAAAATCTGGAGATAACTGATATCCTAAAAAGATTAGATGTAGATATTCTATTAATCAAGGACACCAAGTTAACCATACCATACTCTTACCACAAAACTGTTTCCGTCGGTGACCGGAATGCCTGTCATCCCTCTTGGGGATGTAATAGATTCAACAAAAAGGTCGTACCATATTCAACTACACACAAGCCCATCTGACGACTAGGCTCTAACATCCGTCGTCAACCCCCATCTCAAGCACCCGACCGGGATAACTTCAAAAACTATATCGAATCCACACAGGAGCTCGACGTGGCTAAGAGTACACATTTTGAATTAAGACTTGATACTGTTTCCAGAAGACTGATACTACTGCTAGAAGGCTTTTTTGAATTGAGACTTGATACTGTTTCCAGAAGGCTTGATACTACTGCTAGAAGGCTTGATATTACTTCTAGAAAATTTGATCTGCTTCCAGAAGACTTGGTACTGCGTCTAAATGTCTTGATACTGCTTCCAAAAATCTTGAACCGTTTCGAAAAGACTTGAAATGCTTCCAGAAATTTGATATTTCTTCTAGAAAACTTCAGACTTGATACCGCTTCTAGAAGAGTTGATTTGCTTCCTCGGGAAGCATTGCTTGACTATTACTACTACAAACTTGATATTGCTTCTAGAAGAGTTCAAATCCTTCCATCAGACTTGATACCGTTTCTATAAGACTTGAAAGGCTTCAAGGAAAGTTGATATTGCTTCTGAAAGACTTGATATTGCTTGCAAAAAACTTGAAATGCTTCCAGAAGATCTGCTATTGCTTCTAATCAGGATGAATAACGAGCGCAATATTTTTAGCAAATCCTTTTATTTCTTCGAACAATCCCAAGTAATGTTAAATTTTTTGTGAGAAGTTCTTCAGCTAGCAATATCCACCATATTCCACTATTATTTTAAAAATTAAAAAAAAAAATCTCTCTGCAAAAAATAAGCCTCTCTGCAATTCTTTTGAGGCTCATAGGTCTCCTAGAGACTTGATGCACTATTCTGATTCCCATGCAGCGTGATGATCACAATATTTGTAATATAAACTTGCATATCGCATGAGAATGGTAATACTAGAGAATATGTGGAAGGACTACCACATCCAATTTGTACTTCGAATACTATTTAAACAATTATTGTGTTCGGATCATTATTGACCCCGTTTTGGTCGCACAAGCGTCAAATTCAACAAAGAATTTATTGTAGTATGTATGGTTTTCTAATATCACTAATAATAAAAAAAATATCGCCAATATGATGTTTTCTCGTCTAATTCTTATTCCACATATTTCCATACGTAATTCTAAGGAACTTGATTTTATTTTAATCAAATCTTTTGCTCGGATCTGTGGTTTCATGTAAATTGCTACAACCCATATTTGAACCGTTTTCGTGAGAAATATGTTGCCAATCTGTGGTCTGTAATTGTATAGCCTCCATGTTATCCTATTTGCACCAGTGTTCTGTTACACACAGGATATCAACAGCACGACTATGTAGCATCTCAGTAAGGGAGTCTGCTTTATTTCTAGTAGAATGAAGGTTGATATCTAACAATATCGCAGATTAAGCGACGCAGTCTTTTGCCGTTGATACTTCGGGTTTCTTCTGTAATTGCTTCCACTGCTTTATGGATTCATTATTACTTCTCGTGCCGTGTTCAGCATTTGAACCTCTTCTTTTACAGTTACAATATTTAGCTTGTAATATATTAATATATTTCCAACCCATACTTCTACGACTATACTGAAAACATCTTTCTGCTTGTTTGTGGTTCTAAATAATGGTATTCACTCACCTTTTTGAATGTCTTTCGAGACTAGATTTTTCTTCTGTCGTCTGTTATTACTCGATGTAACTTGTATATAATAAGCCTTGGCATCAGTTTTTTTTTGTTTTCTGATTTCTAATTCCTGATTTTCGCCTACTTTTAGTTTCACAATATCGATATCTACTCGACTTCCACTTTCGCTCGCCTTTGACCTTCATTAGCTTTCTTTTTTGTCTTCACTTCCCAAGTTTTTATCTTTGTTGGATACAATTAATACGTTGTTTGCATTTTTCCTGATATTGCTTCCCTTTTACTACATTTGACCAAGAGATACTACTCCTCTATTGACTAAGATCTCTATTTTTCCAAATTTACCTGTTTTCTCAAGATTCGCCTGTACCGTTGCGAATCTACGAGCTAGGACTACCAACAAAGATTTGGCTGTGTCAAAACAGTCGACTATTTTCGATCCCGCCTTATACTTTATACACGATGTGAAGTTAAATTTATCCATTATACCAGTGTAATATGTTAAAATACAAGGAAAGCTATAGTGCATTAACTGGTTTTATTAATTAATTTAAACTCTAACTAGTTTCGCTAATTATAACATCTTCAGAGACTCTACAAGAAAATAATATCTATAGTAAACTAATCAATCTATTGAAAGTAAATTTTGAATTATAATTAACAATGAAAAAGATGATTTTTATATTTAGATAAACTTACATGTCATAGGAATGTATGAAAATAACATTTATGCGTAGAATTTATTGATACTCCTTATTTCTTTCTAGTTCTTGTTAATAGATGATTTAATTTCGAGTTAGATGTATATTTAAATGTAAATTTAGTAAAACTTCTATTAATAAAAATTAAAAAATTAATTGGACCTCACGTTACATGTTAAAAACTGTAATGGCGATACACGTTGTTATAAATGTGAAGATAAACTCAAGCCGGAGCAGTGTAGAAATAAGTTTTCAAAAAAGGAACGAAAATTTGAGAAAGAGATGAATATTGTATATAATAATGAAAGTAGAAAAAATTTTTAAGTATAAGAGTTCTTTGAAAGGATGAGGAAAATTGGATATTTAAAGTTGGATTTTAAGATATATTTAAAAAAGGGATAAAGAAAAGGAAGTTGGGCGGGTCGCAGGACCCCAAAGCATGCGAGATATGTGTGCGACCTACATAAATCCTCTTTACTTTGGGAAAAAAAGGGTTACATAGGTGCTTATAGAAAGGAGTGTTTGATGTTTGAACTTGGTCATTAAGACAGTGTAGGTTAGTATTCGTTATTCTGAATTTGTCGTTTTTATAACTTTCTAACAAATTAAGTTTAAAGCCTTTGTTTTGCTTATGAAGTATAGAAACATTCTGTATGTCAAAGTCATGTCTGTAAGTTAACATATGTCACCGAAAATTGGAGTTATCATTTAATTGATGTTCTTTAATACGTGTTTTGATTGCTCTACCGGTTTCACCTATGTAAGTTGCACCACAAGTAGCACACTCCAACTTATACACACCATTGTCATCTAAAATACTGATCTTATCTTTAGCGTTAAAAGTTTTTTGAAAATTATGTTATTATTTCTGAACGATATGTTTATGTTATATTTGTTGAATATTCTTTGTATACTGTATGACAAGTTACCTGGGTAATTAATTGCGCTATAAGAAATTGGTTGTATTGAATTGGCTGTAGACTGGTTGATAAATTGAGATTGAATGTTGTTTTAGTTGTATTTTGTTAAGTAATATGTCGATGATTTATATTTCGAAGTTGTTCTTGAAAGCTATATCTTTTATTATGTTAAGTTCATGAACTTTTTCTGAATTTGATAATGGGATATTCAAATATCTGCGTAAATAAGCTCTTAGAGCTGATAATTTATGTGTTTTATGATGATAAGATGTATATGGGATAATGGTGTCTGTCTGTGTTGGTTTACGATATATTCCAAAATCTATTTTATTTTTGTTATTAATTAATGTAAGACCTAAAAAAATTAATTTCTGGTCATTTTCTATTTCCAATGTGAATTTAATATTATTGTGGAGGCTATTTATGTAATTATGAAATTGTTCTATAGAAAAATTGTTATTGTTATTGTTGTCCCAGATAATTAGAATATTATCGACATATCTACGCCATAATTTAATATTTTTACTTTTAGGATTATTATATTTTAGAATTTTGTTTTCTAGTTCATTTAAGAAAATGTCTGAGAGGAGACCGCTCAAGGGAGAACCCATCGGTAGTCCTTCATTGTATTTATAAAATTTATTATTGAAAGAACAAAACTTCTGTTCTGTACATAATTTAAGCAAGTTATAAATTTGTTCTGATTCTGAAGGGTGAATTTTATCTTTGATTAAGTTTTTAACGATATTTAAAGTTTCAAGAACAGGTATGTTAGTATATAAGTTGGTTACATCAAACGAAAGCAATGTGAAGTTTTCTGGTAATTGTATTTTTTGAATTGTGTTGATAAGACCATTTCTATTTGTGATGGTGAAGTCAGCTTTAAATTGTATAATATTTTTGAAATATTGTATTAGAAATTTCGATATTTTATATGTGCTAGAGTCTATTGAAGAGATAATTGGTCTTATAGGAAAGTTGTGGTGTTTTCGGATTCATAGGTAAAAAATTAAACATAGTTATGTTTTCATCTTTCAAAAAGTTTTGAGTTAATTTAACAATTCTTTTTTGTTTTGGTATAAATTGATAGTTGGATTCTTTTTGATTTCTATGAAATTATTATCTGTGAAAAATTGTAAAGTTTTAGAAACGTAAGCCTGTTTTTCTAAAATAACTAGTCCCGCATTTTCATCAGCGTTTGTAACGATTAAAGAATTAGAATTAATTTTGTATTTGACCTTATTTAACGTTTTAATTTCTTCTAAAGAGTTGTTTGAGGTTTTGTTTTTGTTGTTATCCTTTTCTTTCCGTTACAAACCAATCGATTAGGTCTTTCCTTAAACTGTCTTCCTCTGGTGTGTTATGAGCAGCAGTTTCTAAATCAATGGATAATTTAGGTAGATTGTGTCTTCGTGGTGCAATACTGTATTTATGTCCTTTATTCAATAATTTCCATTCTGCTTCGGAGAATTGGATGTTGGAAAGGTTGGTTATTCGTGGATGAAAATTGGAAGTGTTCTATTGTTGTTATTAGAATCTTCAACCTTTCTGTTTCTCAATCTATCTATCTTCCTTTGTTTTCTACACCAGGAGGTCTTGAGTTCATCTTTCTTGTAATTCTTAGCTTGAAGAATTGTGTCGTGTATCTCAATGTAATGTAGTCTTGTAGATAAAATGTGATAAATGTAATTCAGGTGTCTATTAATAAAATGTATAGCAAAATATGTCATATTCCTAATTTGACTAATAAAATAACAAAAACGTTTAAAAATATGAACATACGGAAATTAAATTTGCGAAATACAATAATAAAGTTGAACATCTTTCTTACACAAACCAAAGATAGAATACAGACGGAAGATAGGAAGAATGTGGTTTATAAGTTGGAGTGTCTTGATTGTAAGAAAGCATATATAAGTGAAAGAAAACAGAATTTAAAGAATAGATTGTCACAACATAAATACGACGTAAAACAGGAAAATAATAAGAGTAAGACAGCGTTGTGTCATCACGCTCACATCTTGAAACATACATTCACATTCAATTTTGAGAAGCCATCGGTTATTGACATAGGTAGAAATACTACATTTAGAAAACAACTCGAAAGCATACACATCACTAAAAATATTAATAACATAGTTAATTTTAAAACGGATGTAGGTAAAATAGGTGCTCATTATGCAGGCATAATCAACACCTTGAAGATATAAAATAAGTGCAATTTCACACCATTGGATGGTGCTGGTTTTCGTGAGTTACATCGAACATTGAAAAACCAGTTTTACAGCGTGGCTTTCTATCCAAATTCTTGCTCTTGTTAAGTGTAGTCGTATGTTATGAAGTGACAAAATTCGTTAACGAATGATTGATATATTTGATTTCTTTTTTAACATAAGTTTAGAAATTAATAACAATAACTCTTTAAGTTTGGTAAGTTTCAATAATATGAATTGTTGGACTCATTAATGTTATAGTTTCGAGTTATGTATTTTAACCTGTATCCTTGTTGTTTTTGTAGATTATAGTGGATATTTATTTGTATTTGAAAATGGAAGGATGATTCTGAAACGTTATACTGAGTAAATTGATTTCATATAATTAAAGGTGAATAAAGAATCAGTTGTTAAATGTGTCTTTTTATCATAAAGAAACATAGAAATTTTAGTTTTATAAACTAAAGATAATACCTCTAAAAAACAAACGAATATAATAAATTTACTATGTATTATTGTGCAGATTGAAAGAAAAAAAGCATTCTAATAAAAATAATTTATTATTTTAAAATCTTCATTTGAACATAAAAATATGGACACATACACTAAACAGTAGTTCTTAAAGTAATATACTGAGAAATAAAACCACATTAACAAATTTGAGACGCGATAAATTTCCGTGTTGATCATTTTAAGAACTTCTTTGTATACTTTATTCAGTACTAACGAAAAATAAAGAATATAATATATTTAAAAAAAAAATCAATATCGACAACTATATCTGAATGTAAAGAAGGCTAAGTGCTCCGCTCTTCCTGAAATACCTTTTTTTCAGAAAACACGTCTGATGGCACGTTGTGGAGTTTTCTGTCCTACAATTTAATAAGCGTTTCAGATATGAATCGTTTAGATTCAAACTTCGCACTAAAGCGCCACACATGATGATAATTACAAAATGAGTATGCTGATGGTGCAGGCGATATGTCTACTAAGCGTTTCGTCAAATCATAAAGAAATATCACATAAGTCCTTAAGGAAAATACTTATAAATAACAGGGGAGATATTTCATTATTTATAATGATTATAAAACAAAGAGTATTGTGAAAATACAAAAATTAAACGTAAAATTAACAGTAAGCGAAAAAAAAGTATTAAAAATGATGGGTTATGAACAAACAAATAAGCACGATTAGTTGATCTAAAAGGTTTTTGTTTATAGCTGATTGTTTATCATGGAAAGAAAACTCACATTCTTCTTTGAGCGATTCTTAGTGTAATAAGTTTTCTCTTAATAAACATAGCTTTTTTCAACGTTATTATTATTAAGTTGATTATTACTTGAATTATTTATTAATTCACCTTTACTAACATCATGAGCAGAAATGTAAAGAAAACTAGTAGGATATGTTGAGAAGGATATATTAGGAATATAACGAGTACAAATAATGTTAAAATCGATATGTTTTGCACTTTGTACATAAGGTGAAAAATAAAATTATAAAATTGTATTTGTCAAGTAAAAGAAAATAATTTCACAATGATGTAATAAAGTGCAAAATAATTGGATCATTTATTAAGTAGGATATATGATTAATTTAGTTTTGTAATCGAGGAATAAGGAGGTATTTCAAAATATAATTCGAAAGTGATAAAAATATCTTTTGGATATCAACGTAGAATTTTTTTATGGGTGGTTAGAAAAATAATTGAAGCCCTAGGAATGTGAAAAAATTACGTTTATTCTGCGGTTTTTTCTTGCAATCCTTTTGCAAATTCGTCCTCCTGAGAAGATCATACAACAATCGCATTTCCGTTTCGTTCACATGGTGAGCCGTAATTGCCGTCAAATAGATGCACATGTCCATTTCTCGTTTGAGATATGAAAACCCTGGATGATTCTTTGGTTTGAGCTTGGCATTCGCCGGTAACATACCTTTAAAGAAAAGACTGACTCGAATTTTATTCAAATATTACAGAATTCATTTCCTTACCGGTAATATATACGTCCTCTAAATAATAAATAGGTGTGTCGAATGACGTTTTGTACAGTTTTTGAACTACATCTAAAGACATCACATAACCCGTTCCAGAAAGATAATCTGGATACGCATCTTTATCATAGAGATAGTAAGGTGCTTTCCTAAAAACAAAACATGTTTAATGGTGTTATAAATTTAAAAAATAAGGATATAATAAAAGAGAACAATCAATTATGAAGGGTATAAAATGTTTTATGCTGCGGTAAATTACATAAAAGTAACACTTTATGACCACGAAAGTTCTGTAAGCAATCTAACAATGATTTATTACGGCGTTGTTTGACAATTATATCGTTCCTTTAATATCAACATATTTACGTTCGAGTTATGTGTTTATTAAAAATATTTTTGTAACATTTAATAAATAAGACGTATTATGACACAAGTAATAATACAAACAATGGTACCATTTTTTTAAATGAGTGTGGTGCTTCGAAAAAAAAATACAGAACTGAATTGGGAACTAAATTAATCTTTCTTTCCTTTCTAGCTGTGTAAAATCTAAAAGAAACAACATCCATATGGTGAGTCGTTTCCACATTTTTTAATCATTATTTTTTGCGAAAACATCTCGATAATTCACAATTCGAAATATTTATTGGATTTGTATTTGAAAAAAATTGTTACTCATTACATATTTGCAACCTTATCCACCTTATTGTGGATAATTAAAGTAATTTACTCTCCATGTAATTGTATCCCTCTACACGCAATGTTAGGGTAATTACGCGTCGAAAAAGTTTGTTCATACATGGCTTAAAAATGTAATAACGCCCTGGATGCTTGGTTATAATGCTTTGGTGTTCCTAAAACTTCTCAGGGGGTTCGTAACAAAATAAAATTAATTTGGAAGTCCGTAGATAGCGCTGGGGGCCCGCAAAAAGTTTTGTATAAAACAAAATTGTAACCCAATTTAGGATGGTTGTTCAAAAGTACGTGTTTAAATAGATTTTAGTCAATTTTTGAAATCTTTGAAACTAAAGACAATAATCTGTGACTTAATCTAATTAATTCTAAAAATGATATACCTGGTGTGACTGATTTGTTTGCTAATTTTGTGTAATATCTGATTTCGTAAGAAAAAATTTATAAAGAAAACTTGGAAAGAAGAGAATTTTGTAAATTTTCAAAACTTTTTGAGTTAGATGTTGACATGCTTATTTATTGCCCTCAACAACAAGCACTTGCCCCTTTAACTTATATTTCAATAAAAAGTTTGAAGATTTATATACAAATCAATTAGCTCCGATTTCATATTTATTCATATTCTTATTTGCTGAGTACAAACTAAGAAGAGAACCAATATGAATTGGCGGATATGAAAAATGTTGTTTACAAAAACAGATGCCAACTTTATATCCCAAAGTATGAGACACGGCGAAAATGTTTTTAATAGATTTTCCGTTCTCATACCTAGTCGAACGTGGATTTAATGTGGTTATAAACATGACTACGAAAAAACAAACTTCACGATAACGGTCTTGAACTTGCGGTTAATGTTTACAAATATAGAGCCGAACATAAACAATTTGATCACAACATATCAGCACAGACACCGGATACGTGGGTGTTACATTGTTACTTTGTGCTTTAATTGATACATTGTCTCTCCTTACTTTATGCACTGCTATCCATAATGACGTAATTAACGAACTGAAAATGTCTTCAAAATAACCATTTTACAAATAAGAGTAGATAAAAGTTTTTATGGGTGCTAATAGGTAGATAAACGCCTAATGGACGAATGATTTAAACCTCGGCGATTTGACTATAAATGATATCATATAAAAAAAGGTATATTAACCAAGACATGTAATGAACGATTTCGCTTCAAATCACCGAGATCGCTTAGGAGCGAGGCGCGAGAGTTGATGTGTCAACACGAAATTGACAATGGAAAGGTTATAACGCCTCGCCCGCAAGCGACCACGGCGATTTGAGGTGAAACTGCTGATTAAATATTTTATTAAAGCTACGAAATCGCTTATAGGATGACATTTGTCTTCAAATCGCCAAAATCGCTTAAAAGCCAATTTGCCAAATTGCCAAGATTGTATAAATGTCATCTTATATAGAATTTGGTATCTTAACCAAGTCGCTTGTGGGGGAGGAACTAGAGTTGATGTGTCAACACGACATAGACAATTCAAAGATTGTAGCGCCTCGCCCGCAAGTGACTTAAGCGATTCCAAGATCGCTCCCATTTTTAAGTTCGACGATCGTAGCCTTGTAAACAACTATCGTTCTATATCCATTCCACCAATAATGGGAAAGTTTTTAGAAAAACTTATTTATAATGGATTATTTTTTTCAAATTATGTCATGTATTGGTACATAAGAACACGGTTTCTTCCCTGAACGTTTTGTTGAGACGAATCTATTAGAGTATACTGATTTCCTTTCCTCAATTCTTGATAAGAACGTCCAGGTGGATGCTATTTACAACGACCTTAGTGGTTTGCCTCTTATATCTCCAACCGGACTCAGCTAGGTCCTTATGGTTGGTGGCCACATATCTGACCAAATTCTTATGACTTCTGGAGTATCTCAGGGCAGTCATTTAGGACCGCTTTGTTTATAATCTACACAGGAGATATATCTAATTCTGTTCCTAACTTCAGATTTCCCATGAACGCTGACGACCATAAAATTTTGTCATCAATGAGTAATATCTCTGATTGCATGACGTTCAAGCCGACTTGATTAAATTTTATGATTACTGCGAAAATAATAACTTATATTTAAATATATTGAACTGTCATATTATAACTTTTACAAAAAAAATATTTTATTAAATTCTATTATGTACATATATCTGGTGTCCTACAGCTCGCAGACTTTGTTAAAGAGTTGGGAATCGTTTTGGACAGTAAACTACTTATTAATCAGCACGTTGATGAAGTGATGGCTAGACCTAACAAGATGCTAGGATTCGTAATGCGTTCGTCTGAATCTTTGACGAACGCTTTGCCTATAATTTCTATGCATAATGCTTTTGTAAACAGTATTTTATGTTTCGGAAGCACGGTTTGGAATCCTCACTATGATGTTTATATGAATAGAGTAGAGAAAGTTCAGATGAAATTTTTGAAATACCTCTCCTATCGATTCCATTATCCTTATACAGATTATTTATCTGCCTGCCAAACTTATCGTATGCCCACTGTTCGAATGATAGAATAAAACACTATTTTTCTTTCTCTTACTTGTAATGTAATTAAACTATTTCCAACAATATAAAACTAATAACTATGACAACTTTGATATGTGTGTGGTTTCGTGTACGAACAACCACCATTTCTTTTTTAACTCTTTCTGTCGGTAAAACCCCCGGTGTTGACATCCTGGGGGGGGGGGGGGCACCTTGGAAGTTTAACTTTCAATTTTGCTCTTCTGGGTCATCTAACGGAAGTGGACAAATTTTGACTATAGGGCGCTGAAATTCTTTCCCAGATGCTGTCACTATTGTAACAACTCGCACGTTGTTGCCAGCACCAAAATGTACTGCTTTGATTCTTGCAAGTGGCCAATTTAGTGGAGGTACATTATCTTCTTTTACCAAAACAATTTGACCTTCCTTCAAATTTGGGTTTGTAGTTTTCCATTTGAACCGTTGCTGAAGGTGTGTTAAGTAATCGTTTGACCATTTTTTCCAAAACATTTGTTGTAATTTTTGTACTAACTCCCATCGTTTTAGTCTATTAATGGGTTGCACTACAAATGATGGAGTGGGTATAGCCGTCAAAATGTCTCCAATTAGGAAATGGGAATGGGGCATAATGGTCGTGAATTAAGACAAGCTTCTATTTGTACCAATACAGTGTAGGTTTCTTGAAATGTTAGATTAGAATTCTTCAATGTTCTTCTTAGATGGTATTTGGTTGATTTAATTCCTGCCTCCCAAATTCCTCCAAAATGTGGTGAATTTGGTGGAATGAATTTCCATTCAATGTTGTTATTAGATATGTCATTCAGTAAATCATTGCGCGTTCGATCACTATTAAAAAATTTATAAAGATCGTGCAATTCATGGTTTGCTCCTTTGAAATTTGTTGTGTTATCACTGAAAATCTTCAAAGGTTTTCCTCGTCTGGATATAAAACGGTGTAACGCTGCTAAAAGGGCTGCTGTTGTGAGACCTGTGACTAATTCTAAATGTATAGCTCTTGTGGATAAGCATACAAATAAAGCAATATAAGTCTTTCTAAGGGAAGCATTTCTTCGTTTTCCTTCTTTTGTAAAAATAGGACCACCGTAATCTATACCTGTGTTTAAAAACGGTCGCACAGATTGCACTCTTTCTTTTGGTAAATTAGACATAAGATGCTGTCCACCTTGAGCCCGCAATCTAAAGCATGTAATGCATTTGTGGATGATTTTTCTAATTTGGGTCTTTCCATGTATGATCCAATAATGCCTTCTCAAACTGATTGCAACTGCCTGAGGTCCTGCATGAAGTAGTCTAATGTGTTCTTGTTGAATAATCAAGTGAGTCAATTTATGATTTGCAGAAAGTGTTAATGGATGTTTCTGTTCAAAGGGAAGCAATGAATTTTGTATTCTACCTCCTACTCGCAAACTTTTATTCTGGTCAATAAACGGATTTAACGATAAAATTTTGCTGTTTCGATGAACATAATTTTGTCTCTGTAGTTCTTGCAATTCTGGACCAAAGAACTCTTGTTGTGTTAAATTTATCAATAAAATAAACGAACGCTGTAATTCTTCAACTGTTAATGTTCCAAAACACTTTCTGATTTGAATGACAGTTCTTTACAAATCGCAAGCAGTATGCAACAACTCGTTGTAAACGTGACATTTTGGAGAATCTATCAAATAAGTATGAGGTTTGTGTTGTCAATAATGTTACTTCAGCTGACGTTTTTCTTGCATCTGGCACATTTCCGACGACATCCCGTGAGAATTTTTCTTTCGGCCAATGATCTCGGTTACGAAGTAATGAGGATGGTCCGTTCCACCACAAATCATGCTGTCTCAATTGAATTATATTTAAAACTCTGGATAAACAATCTGCTGGATTTTGATCTGTTCTGATATGATACCATTTGAGATCCTTTGTCATTTCTTGAATTTCTGCTACTCTATGTGCAACAAATGGTTTCCATTTCGAAGGATTATCATTTAACCATGCTAATGCTATCATAGAGTCCGTCCATAAATACACCTGACTTATCTGAAGCTGTAATATAGGTACGATTTTAGCTGCTAACTTAGCCAATAAAACTGCTCCACACAATTCTAATCTAGGAAGTGTGATCGGTTTGATAGGTGCTACACGAGAATTTGATGTGATAAGTTTCAAGCACGTTTTATGATTTTCATTTTCACTCCGCAAATAAAGGACAGCCCCGTACGCTTTAATGGAAGCGTCGCAAAATCGCTCGATTGGACCAATGTTCGGATGATAGAATAAAATACTATTTTTCTTTCTCTTACTTGTAATGTAATTAAACTATTTCCAACAATGTGAAACTAATAACTATGACAACTTTGATATGTGTGTGGTTTCGTGTACGAACAACCACCATTTCTTTCTTAACTCTCTCTGTCGGTAAAACAGTTTCCCTACTAAACACTACTTGACACCCACACTTCATCAACGTAGATGTTGCAGTGATATCCGTTTTCTCTTCAGGTTGGTTAAGGGTTAACGCGACTCTTCATACCTTGTATCAAGAAATGACTTACACGTTCCTCATCACCAGTTACGATATGATTTCTTATTTTACGTACCAACTGCTCGAACAAACTACAAAAATTCCCCAATTGTACGGAAGGAAAGAGCAGTAGATCGCCTTATGTTAGACATACTTGCCCTTACGCCAGCCAACTTTAAGCAGATTAGTCGAGACGCCATCTTTGATTTTGTACTCAGCATTGTTGATTTTATTTTATGTATATCGTTATAACGTAGTAACTTTGTAAATTGTATGTACATACATCATTGTACTGACTGATTGTACTCACATAGCTGTGAGGTAGCTCCTAATAGGACCTGTCCTGTTGCTACCTCCATGAATAAATAAATAAATAAATATAAAAAACCTGTTATCTTAACCACGATATGTAATGACCATTTGTTTTCAAATCGCCGAGGCCGCTTGCGGGCGAGGCGTTAGAGTTGATGTGTCAACACGAAATCGATCGAGGTTGTAGCGCCTCGCCAGCAAGCGTCCTCGGCGATTTGAGTACAAATGTTATCATATAAAAATTTGGTATCTTAACCAAGACATGTAATAAACGATTTCGCTTCAAATCGACGAGGTTGCTTGTTAGCGAGGGCGAGAGTTGATGTAGAGTTAATGTATCAACGCGAAATCGTCAATTCAAAAGTTGTAGCGCCTCACCGGCAACCGACCTCGGCGATTTGAGTACAAATGTCATCATATAAAAAATTTGGCGTCTTAACCAATGAAATGTAATGAACGATTTCGCCTCAAATTAGAATTTGAATTGATATATCAACATGAAATTGTCGATTGAAAGGCTGTAATACCTCGCTCGCAAGCGACTTTGGCGACATTTATACTCAATAAGCTTGCGGTTTAGATGAGTGAATACATCTCTTAAATAACGATTTCGTCAATTTTCGTTTTCCAAATTAGGTTGATATTGAAAAAGTAATTAGATCTGATATTTTTTTAAGAAAGTAATAGAAAGTGGTGAGATGAAATCACCAGATCAAGTTATTTTTTAATATCAACCTAATTTTTATGCCTGCTTTAAGTTGCTTTCTTACTAAATTCATACATTGAGTGATATTACAGGAGAGAAGGGGAAGGATTTTATTACTCAAATAACACTGTTGGACATTTTCGGGGAAAGTACTATACCAGTATAGTACAACCTCCAAAGGGTTTGACGTTCTCAGGCCAAACTTTTTTTAATGACCTTTTAATTCTTTTCGTATCTTGTTGTTTATTTACTTCATTTTTCAGTTATAATTCTCATTGTTGATTTCACATTTCTCTCTATAGCAAAATTTTAGCTAATAATTAGACATAAATATATAATTTCAATCAATCAATGATATATTGATTGATGGGTAAAAAATTATTTTGGACAAATTTTATCGAATGAAATCTCAAAACAATTGTTCAAAAATTTACAAAAGCTTGTTTTGTTGAACAATTACTTTACATGAATTTCACAAATTGTAACTACAGGGTGGGGCAAATTGAAAGGTCTTCTTTGAATGAGAACAACTGCTGTTTATTTATAAAAGAATGAAGTTTAGATGTTACCATTTAGCTATAAAAAAGTAAAATTATTTTTGAAAGTGTCAGGCAGATTATGTCCGTTTTTGTCATTAATAGTAATAATTATAGTAATAGTTAGTATTCTTCAAAACTTCTAAGTTTATCGATCTTCGCCGTTAGTTGTCTCCATAAAAAAATAATCAGGAGTTATAGTGTCAGTAGTGTATCTTCCATTGAAACTCCAGCTGAATGTGCTATACCATTTGTTGCAACTAAATATCTCTTGTGTTAATTCTTCGCCGACGCAATTTTTAATATGCAAAACTTATTTAAATAATTTCAGTTTTTCATTATTAAAACGTAACATCAAAACTTTATTTTTTTATAAACATTTTCTTTTAAATAAACAATGGCTGGTTTATTCTCATTTTAATTCTCATTTTTATTTTCATTATGTCCTGCCGTGTATAAAAAGTATAATTGTTATGGATGTTATTTACAAAAATTACGAAAAAATAATGTTTAAAGAAGAATAAAGTTTATACTTAAACATTGCTCTAGACCATTTCGATGATGAGTGTCATAATGTTAATTTATGACTCCACAGGCGCCGGTTTTTCTTTTCAAATACTTCTAAGATGAATAATTTGTATTTTGCCAACAGTATTTAATATTTTGAAGCAAAATCTAATTTAACAGTGCGTTGTTTTCTTGCGATGAAAATGCAAGATTTTCTTGCAAGATTGCAAATTTTCTGCCAGCAGTTTTATACGTAGTATCAAGTCCTCTATTAGGATTTCAAGTCTTCTAGAAGCAACATAAAGTCTTTTGGATGCATTTCAAGTCTTCTAAAAACAGTGCTAAGTCATCTGAAGGCGTTTCAGATTTCCAGAGGCAACATCAAGTCTTCTCTAAACATTTCTAGTCTTTGGGTTGAAAGGGTTGAACTATTCCAACCCTTCTGAAAGCATTGCGTGTCTTCTCCAAGCAGTATGAAGACTTCTAGAAGCATGTCAAGTCTTTAGGAAGCAGTATCAAGTCTTGAAGAAGTAGTATCAAGTTTTCTGAAAACATTTCCAGTCTTTTAGAAGCAGTATCTAGTCTCCTAGCAGAAGTATCATAACTCAATTCAAAATGTAGGCCTTTAAAAAAAACACACTTTCAGCAGATACTTCAATCCAGATAACACCGTTAACAATTTCGTATAGGTACTTGTGTTCCCAGAGAACCTACGTATTAGGCGGTTATGCGCTGCAAAATTTCGACGCCCTTATGTAACTACACTGCTGGTTCGACTAAAAATTAATAGATGTATTGAAAGAAATCAATTATTTCAGCCATTGCTGCATTATTTCTAATGAATAAAATGAAAAATCGTGAATAATTCCTGAAATTACCTATAATTGAAAAATTAAACAAACAAAAAACAGCATAAAGAACAAAATATGAAAGATCATATACAAAAATTGTGGCTTGAGAATGCCAAACGTTGGAAGTTTTTCTGTGCTTGTCTAGTACTTTCATCCTGATTTGGAATTTTCCACCTTTCAATATGGCTGTTACATTCTGTAATTAATATAACCTATTAGAGCAATGTGTTCCTTAAAAGTAACATGAAAATTAATTTTAATTCAGACATATGTGTCTTCAATTTTTGCACAAAGAAGACCTTTTTTCTTTTGGAGAGACCAAATGACGTTAATAATAGGTAATAATAATAGGTTTTTATGGAATTCACTTTTTCCAGTACTCAATCCAATCCAGCGCATTAAGAAATGTTTTAAAAAATGTTACTACTTTATTTCACGTCAGAGTAAGTGAAAACAGTTTTAGTAACATGGTATTGTAAATAACATAGGGTCCACGTTTTGGTTCAGAAAGGGTTGCGTAGTCATAATAAGTTTGGGAACCACTATTCTGAAGGAAAACAATTTAATTTAAACAATTTCGAGAATTTTATTTTAGTGCAAGCACGGCAGGATGTAAGAGAACTGAAGCTAATAGGGATATTATCCTCATCAAATACAAACACCATCTTTTACAAAATCGATAAATTTTGTAAAAATGGAACGATTTGTAACATTTTCATAAAATTATCTAATTTTTACTATAATTACATTAAAACCCAAAATCGCTTCTATACAAATTGTGTCGATGCTTCTAAAATTTTCACGTCAATCAAGAAGACACAAACGTTGTATCTCGTTCACGAACTTTTAATTCAAGTCACCAAAGTTATTTCAAATTTTTATTATTTTTATTGAACAACTAAAGTTCGAATAGGACACTAAAAAAATGTGTAACGATCCCATTGTACGTGGCACGAGAAATGATGTAATGCAACCCACGCATTGGCTTTTTAAACGAAAAGAACTCAAACAATTCCTTTGTGGTAAGAGTAGTAAGGTAAAACATATTTTTAAACTATAAATCACTGATTACAATTTTTTTTGTAACATTACCTCACATAACTAGTTTTTGTAAAAAGTCTAGAATAAAAAAGGTTTGTAAGAGTGTAAATATTATAAAAGATAAGATTGAAATAATATTTACACTTGTACTACAGTCGAAAACCAATCGAAAAGTCGTAATGAAATGAATTCGCGAATAAATCGTTTGAGATACTCTGTGTATTTGCAAATTTCTACAGTATGAAACTGTCTGATTTTGAGAGTAGTATGATTGATGATCATTGCTTTTGGTTGGTGCAAGTTATTCCATTACAAAGCAAGTATACAGATTTAAAAGATATTTATTACACAGATATATTTTTTAATTTTTGTATATAGTTTTTGTGTTATATTTCCTACAAAAATTGAAATATACCACTAAATTTGTAATAAAATAATTAAAATTTTAAATATTCTTTTATGTGCATAGACATAAAAGATAAATACGGTTAAATTTTTGAAAGTGATTTTAAAACATTTTGTATTATACATTCTCAAATACATTTAAATCAATAAAGGCTAAATTACACTGACAAAACTAGTTAACATTAACAATTACATTTATGTAAATTTTGACTAAGGAAAGATAGTATCATTATTTCCGTACAGGATATGAGTAATTCAAATTTCAATAAGAAATAAAGTGTCGTTAACTATTACTAACAATTAAGTATCACTAATTAAAGCGTTTTTATACTAAATATTCAAATTATGTTTATATTCGAAGGAGTTGTTTACAGAATGAAGATAAAAATAACGTTATTCATTGGCAGCAAATTTTGAAACGAAAATAATATTAACTTATATTTAAAATAAACTTACCATTTGCTTGATGTTTGTCTTACTGGCGGAGCTTTTTGTATCAAAGATCCAAAAAGATCACTTTTACCTCGCCTCCGTTTCAAATACTTTATTAGAAGCGGTACATTCACGAACATATCGTCGTCAGTCTTCATAATGTATTTCACACTGTTCGTGCAATGTTTCGTAACAACCTTTAGAGTCATTAAAGATTTTAACGTTAAATTGTTGTAGGTGTCTAGGAACTGTTCCTGGATTATATCGTTATGTTCGTTATACTCTTGCGTTAATTGATCCTAAACAAAAAAAAATAGTTTTAGTTAATGTTAAAGATGCAAAAGAAATTAAAGATAATTTACTTGTAAAGTATCATTGGTAACTTCACCCAACATAAAATAGTAGTCCACATTGAAATTTTGTATGATTTTGTCTGAAGCCCATGTTTCCCTGATCACGTTTCGTTCGTCGAAGTTGGTGGGCGTGGACGTGATCATAATCAATAGGTCTGTCTTATTTTTGCAAAATTTCCCCGGCAACAGGATCGAGGTCAAATTATCCGGTTGTATATACAAGCTGACGTCTCTGGATCTATTATATTCCCAACCATCAACAGGACCTATAATAATTGCGTGGTGTATCGATGTGTTTAAAATTGTTTACTCAACATCTACATGCGATTCGATGAATTTTTTAGTAGAGGTCAAGGATTTAATTTTTAATTAACCTTTAAAAATTTTTAGCGATATTAAAGTTTTAAAATACTAACCGAAGAATTTGAGTATAATTACTTAAATATTTTAAGTTGGGTTTAATAGGTTTCGTCAAGGTCTAACATTTTGACCTAACAAACAAATTTTCGTGGTATTGTATGACCTTACAAAGAAATCACTAATCGATTCTTTTTTACAAAGTTAACAAACAACAGTTTACAAAAATAGGTATGACATTATAAATTAAACAAGACTGGAAAATAAGGCGTCTTCTTTAAATTCAGGTTTATAATTAACATCTTTTTCGGTTGAAAGATTAATTTTTTTATAACATTGTAAATAAACCTTCAATAATTTATGAGAAAGTGGGTGTTGCTTCATAATATTTTTATAGTAAAAATTTATTATTTTTTTCTCATTTTAATAATTTATTTTTAAAAAAGTTTTAGTTTTTATGTTATTTTCTTGTCAGAATAAATTCAACACTGTAACATTCGGCGCTTACCAGGTCATAACATTCCGAAATTTAAATGTAAACTCTACTTGTGGTTTACGTGTTACGGTTTTATGACTCATTACTGTCCCCAGTTCCAGATCTATTTGTATGTATTACTCAGAAAGTCCGATATAATGCTAATATAAAATATTTAGAATGAAACATACTTTGATGTTTAGTAAAACTGCTGCAAAATACTAAATTGTCTGCAATCCAACTTAGGAAGGATCTGATGGGACAGAATTAAGAAAACTAACATCAGAGGCCAATGTGAAATGGAGAATAAAGTTTGACACAAACACTTCCATAGAATACCTACTACACAAATTCTGTTTATAAATAACAAACCTGGCGCCAAGCCATCAAAGAGACAGCTGACCATTTTTTTAGAGTTCATTTAAATACTTATTTCGTTCTTATACGGGATTTTTATTGATTTATAAGCATTTTTCCGAGAACAAACTATGCACCTTCTTCTTGCGATATCATGTTTTGAATTCAATCTAAATTTGTGGTATTTCACAAAATTAAAAATTCTCTTAACCATTTTATAAAAAGCGAATTCGTAAGATATTTATTGCACTTTTCCGAAAACAAATCCATCCGTGAGTATCTCTAATCGGTTTTGAGATATCAAATTTTGACCTCAACCTAAATTTGTAGCATTTCGTAAAATTTAAAATTTTCTTAATTGTATTTGAAAAATCGTAAAAATTTGAATTCTGAAGATATCTAGACTGAAAGTATGAACTTTTTCTAGAATAAAACCATGCTTAAGTATCTCAATTCTGTTTTGAGATATATAGTTTTGAACTCAACTTAAATATGTCGCATTTCGTAATATTAATAATTTCCTTAATCATTCTTGAAAAATCGTAAAATTTGAATTCTTAAGATATCTTGATGAATTTTTTGTGAATTATAATGGAAAGTATGCGCTTTTCCGAAAACAAATCCATCCGTGAGTATCTCTAATCGTTTTTGAGATATTAAATTTTGACCTCAACCTAAATTTGTAGGATTTCGTAACATTTTAAATTTCCTTAATTATATTTGAAAAATCGCAAAAATTTGAATTTTGAAGATATCTTGATGAATTTTTTCTGATTTATAAAGGAAAGTATGAACTTTTTCGAGAATGAAACCATGCATAAGTATCTCAATTCGGTTTTGAGATATATAGTTTTGAACTCAAATATGTAACCTTTCGTAAAATTAATAATTTCCTTAATCATTCTTAAAAAATAGAAAAAATTGAATTCTTAAGATATCTTGATGAATTCTTTGTGATCTATAAAGGAAATTATGAACTTTTTCGAGAATAAATCCATGAGTGAGTATATCAATTCGTTTTTGAGATACCAAGATTTGAACGCACCTACATTTCTAGCATTTCATGAAATTAAAAATCTCCTTAATTGTTTTGAAAAATGGTAAAATATCCAATTCTTAAGATATCTTGGTGAATTGTTTTGTGATTTATAAAGGAAAATATAAACTTTTCTAAGAACAAAACCATGCATGAGTATCTCAATTTGTTTTTGAGATATATAGTTTTGAACTTAACCTAAATTTGTAGCGTTTCGTAAAATTAAAAATGTTCTTAATGATACTTGAAAAATAGTTAAAATTTGATTTGTTAAGATATCTTGATGATTTGTTTTTGAGATTTATAGTTTTGAACTCAACCTAAATTTGTAGCATTTCGTAAAGCTTCTTTAATCATTTTTGAAAATAATTGTTTGATTTCTTGTTGTAAGTTTAGAATAAAGTTTAGAATAATTATTGAAAAATATTTAAAACAATTTGTTTACTTGCTTTTTTATAAAATATTATTTTTACAGCACCGGTTTCGAGTTATTTAAAAAAATCATCATCAGCTGAATGTCAATATTTAAAGAACAAGCAAGTAAAGAAGTTGTTTTAAATATTTTTCACTTATCATTTTTGAAGAGTCTTAAAAAATCAAATTCTTAAGATATTTTGATGAAATTTTGTGATTTATAAAGGAAACTATTCACTTTTCATCAAAGAATCCATTCGTGAGTATCTCAATTCGTTTTTGAGATATCATGTTTTGAACGCATCCTAAATTTATAGCATTTTATAAAATTGAAAATTTCCTTAACCATTTTTGAAAAATCGATTGAATTCTGAAGATACCTTGATGATTCTTTTTATAAGTTATAAAGGAATGTATATACCTTTTCATCGAACAAAACGATTCTTAAATATCTCCAATTGTTTTCGAGATATCAATTTCGAGATCTCAACCTAAATTTGTAATATTTCATAAAATTAACAATTCTTAGAAATAGATATTTTCTTTTCTTTTTAATCGTGTAAAAATAATTCGTGCAAAAACAGAATTAGATGTAAGACTATCAAAAATTTCGAATTTGTTAGGAGAACGGTTAGAATTTAATAATAAATAATCACAAATCATTGTTGGAATATTCTTGGACCCAGTAGAACTGCTTTTCCAATTTTATTTACATACTTTTTATTTCTTGTGGTGACGAATTATACGATTTTACAGTTATATAATGATAAGTTTGTTGTGATTATCAGTATTGTTTGGTAGCGAGTCTTTTTTATTGTGAATACACTCAAGACTAAGTGTAAGTATAGACTAAAACAACAAGGCAAGGAGAGTATTTTTAGTTTTTTTAAGAAAGTTCTGCAGCTCTCATGATTTTTTATTCGAATTGCCTTCTTTTGTGCATTACAAAAATAGCTGCCATTTCTCTTGATGTTCCCACGCAATAAACCCATACATTGCCATGTTATGGAAATATGCAAAGTATACGCTACGCAGCGTGATAGGTTACAACGTATAGTTTTAACACAATATCAAGTATTTGATAAATGTCTCTTTCAGTCGAATATATGTTGAAACCATTTAAGTGTTTCTGAGATGGCAACTCCAAGGGATTCTATGAATTTATCATTTACCTCATCATTTTGTTTTGTATAGAAGGTGAGAATATGCATCGTCGAGATCATTTGCGAGCGAGGCGCCTCTCTTAATCAACGTGAATTTATCAATTTTGACACATTCTAGCGCCTCGCCCGCAAGCGACTACGGTAATTTTTCAAGATTTCAAATAGACGATATACATCGCTGAGGTCGCTTGCGAGCGAGGCGTCTGTCTTAATCAACAAGAAATCATCAATCTTGGCAGATTTTAGCGCCTCACCCTCAAGCGACATCAGTGAAGTGAAGATAGGAAACAATCTCCCATTGCTTAGGTAAATTTTCAAGATTTCAAATGAACGGTATACATCGCCAAGGTCGCTTGCGGGCGAGGCGCTTCTCCTAATCAACAAAAAATTGTTAGGGAAAAAATGTAAATTAATTCACAGACAAAAGTTTGAATTTATACAGGCCAAAAGCCTCTACTAACAGTATTTAGTCTTTTGTTAACAATGCAATCTTAGTGTTTATAACATTTAGGGACACAATTATATAAAAATGGAATAATTTATCGTGGGATAAAGATTTCTGGGATTTAAAAATAGTTGTGTGCACGTTTAAGTTTTTTTTACTCAATTTTTCTGTTTTAATTAGATCATCACTCCGACAACCAATGTAAGTTTATCTTTCTTTTCCTTTACTATTAACTTTATCTTATTCTTTATTTTTGCTTCTACGTACTTTTTAATTGAAAAATTTAATATAAAACTTAACCACATTCTCAACGAATATTTTGAAACTTCTTCAACATTTTTCTTCATAACCTTCATATTTTAAAATTTTTCATTCCATTAAATTTTTCAAGATTTTGACATTTAACAAATTTCTTCTTTTAATTTCTTTTAATTCCAAAAGAATTAAAAAAAATCTACAGTTAAGCAATAATCAAATCTAGAACTAACAATAAACATAGAGCTAGAAAGATTCAGGTTTAGTCGTGTGTCTGAAGACGCACAGTTAAATCGAAATTTTTTAGTTCTATGTCTAGTGTTAGTTCTATGTCTAGTGTTAGTTCTAGGTCTAATATTAGTTCTAGTTTTAGTTCGACACAAGTATACAACAATTTAAATCCGAGTAATAACTAAAAGTACGGCTTATATTAACATTAAAGCTAATACTAGACCTAAAACTAAAAACATTTAGGTTTGGCCGCATATCTGTTAAGTCCAAGTCTAATGTTAATTCTAGTTTTAGTATTAGGGCTAGTGTTAATAAGTTCTCTCTTTTACGGTTCGTAAAAGAGAAATATATTTTTATCGTATGAAAAAACTTAATTTTATGGTTTCTATGGTTATATCAAAAATTGAATTTGAAAAATTTTTAATTTCAACATTTTTCATGATAACAATGAAAAATTTATTTTAACAAAAGCTAATTCTTTAAAACACATTTATTACACCTTTAGTGCTGACAAAACGTCATCAGAAGTGAGCAAAGAATTGCTAATTTGTTCAAAACAAGCATAAAAGCTTATTAGCTGCATAAAATATAGCAGCATCAATCCATGTACCCCATCAAGTAATAGTTGAATTAGGCAGTAATGACAGTACAGAAAGTAATTTTTGGTATCGGCGTATATGCAAGAGAGTCTTGAAAAATACTCTTTGTTTACCATTATTTGTTTATTTATACTGCTGAATATTTTAAACGTACTAATACAACGAATCTGTTCCACGCATGCTTGAAATATGGACAACATATGCACTCATATGCAACTACATGAGATTACACTGAGGTATATGGATAACCAAATTTATATGCAGTAAAAATGTAAAATATGAAATTATATGCAAAGGAATATAAATACGATCTCTAGTTATGACTTCAATGCGATGAAGTAGTTTGTGATGGGTAGCTAAGAGTTTTATTAAAATTTCCACATGAAGCCAGATTTAGACGACGTAGTGTAGAATTAAAAAAAAAGAATTAAATTCTGAGATAGGAAAGAACCGCTACTAATTATGCTCAATTTGAAACAACCTCCATATAACTAAAAGTAGGTAGAAAGCACCACATAATAATAGTAAGATTTCGGAGAAAATATTTGTGCACAATAAGTTTTAAAAGAAGGATGAAAATGAGGCAGGTAGAACAGACCAAATAAAACACCGGGAGCATGTTAGAACAATGCACTAACATCCGTTTTTCAGTAAATTTTCAACAAACTTGTATAATACTTATATAGAGGCTAATTCATAACTCGAGTGCAACAAAATTTTAAAATAAAAAATGTAAATTTTTCAAAGCAGAATTTTTAATTAATGATGATGTAAGATAAAGTTGTTTAATAAGATAAGATAAGGTCCACTAATCTTGAAGGCCATAGTTTAACAGAACCTATCCACTTAACAAAATGAGAAAGGAAGAAACTAAAAAACAAGAACTATTACTACTTCGACAGATAACAGAACTCACGAATACAAATTTCAGAAGAGAATTACCAATGACGAATATAAAATTTAAGCAATGAGAATTGGAAATAGAGTAAAGCATCAAAATTTGCACTGCCTACAAAATAATAAATTGCTATAGAGCTCTGTTATAGAAAAGCAGTGACAAAACCACTACCTAATAATACAGCAGATGCTTATTAATGAAGATTCCTGGGAGACAAAGGACAGAAAAGCAAGAAGAAAAGAGAAAAGAATCATAGCATAATGGAGAACTATAGGAAACATAAAAAGTTAGGTTGAAGAACAGAATCTAACTATTACAAAGGCAGATAAAAATACAAGCGTAGTAATCATACACAAAGAAGAAAACAGCAACATTCTTAAAAGACAATAATTTCGAAATAAATCTGCATCATAAAAAAAATCTGAAGACCCAATCGTAAAACTAAATAAAAATCCTAAGTCATTGCTTCCTAAAAATTCCAGGTTTACACTCGTTTTTAATACTATAACCAATAATAGACCAATAATACCGTCTGTGGATACTAGGACATATATGATTTCAAAATTTCTAATCGATATTTTTAAAGACATCGCAGATTTTACGTTAAAATAGACGATTAAAAATAGGAAGAAATTTACAACAGAAATTAAAAAACTAAAACTCCTTAAGAATACACCATGATATCTTTTGATGTTACAAATCTTTACACTAATATTCCAACCCCTGACATATTAGAGATTCTTGAAAAGAGTCTGGGAAAAAAGATAATCTTTTTTTAGAACAGACGATAATAACTTACACAACCATTTTGAAATATGCGGTAAACAAAACTTGTAGCTTCAACAAGAAGTAGTACGCCTACGACAAAGCGGATATATTCTTAGATAATATGGAGGATAGATTAATCATTATCAATAGGAATCCCCATAAAAAATATACTCCTATGGAAAAGATATGTTGACGACATTTTTGTCATCATAAGCACAACATACGAAAACACGATTACACGATGATATAGAACATGCTGGAAAAAGAAAAAGGCAACATAATAAATTTTTTAGACTTGATCCTACAAGAAACAAATGACGGAATACAACTGGATATTTATAGGGAAGAGACGCATACAGACATAATCATTCCATTGGATTCATATCATGACTACACAAAAAATGGCGGCCTTTAGATATATCTTTAAATAATGGAAATCAACCAGAAATAATAGATAAAATCATGAATAAACAAAGAAACAAAAGAAACGTAGAGACATTTCAACACTAAACTTACATAAAGCAGAAAGAGCGAAAACTTACAGAACCATAACTTATTGAGGAAGTATTAACAACAAACCGAAGATTTTTAAAAAGTTTGACATTGAATTGACCTCGAGGAGTAACAACACAATTATGCAAATGCTAATGAATAACAAAGAAAAATTGAAAAGCTGGACAATAATGGTGTTTATAAATTAATTTACGGAAGCTGTGATGTCACTTACATAGGCGAAATGGGCAGACCATTGAAAACAAGGATTACAGAACAAATTTCAAAAATCAAATTTCAGTAAGCATTTGATTTTTAATCAGGATCATCAGTTCAAGGAAGAATAACGCTTCCTCATTTACTGTAAAAATAAAAGTTACGTGATGGAAAATTTCGAAGGTTATGAAATAAGCAAATTTAAAAATAACAATACAGACAAAACATGTCTCAATAATGAAATAACAATGCTAAACGGGCCATTATATGTATATTTTTTAAAACAATCATACACATCTCCACGAGAAAAATCCCCAGATGCACGAGGATGTCGTAATAGAATTGCAATATGACATCGCAACATCTGGGGAACTTTAGCTATAAAAAAATCATTCACTTCAAAAATATTTTTTTTAGAATTTAATTTTAATATGTAAACATATCTAATGTAGTTCTTCATTACATTATAACAGGTGGCTAGCTTCTGAATATGATTACAAAAGGTAATCGAAACCGGTACAGCCAAGAATAAATATAATCCATCCCAAAAAACACATAGTTTTATTAATTTCAAAAAATAATTAAAGAGGGAATAATAACGATGAAAAAAATTGAACCTTTATTTGTTGGTAATCTTTTTGTAATTTTTGACAGTCAGAATGTTTAGGGATGAAGCAGTTCTCGCTTTAAGTTCGGTGCACAAAAGATTGGCAGGTCTTCTCAGAAATCGTAAGAGCTTCCTCAGTCTGCGTACAAAATATTGCACACGAGTTTCGAATCATTATTATTAGTTATTAATTATATCTTTTGAATCTATTTTTATCTAAAAAGCATGCAAAGGCACAATGATAATAATAACAGGAGTAGATACATAGATTAACAATAAGATGTTCATCCATAAATGAAGCATCACTTTCAATAACGTAATAGTATTAAAATATCGTTTCTATTGAGATCAATGAAAACTACCTTTTGTAAAACGGACGTGTTATAAATATTCATAAACGTTTGCAAATATTTCAAAACCACTTTTGAGTATAATAGAGCTTTTGTGTATTTATGCTTGTGTGCAAGCGATAACATATTTTAATTATTTGAAAACTAATGAAAGCATTGATCGATTAAGGCCAACGTTTAGGATCTCTTGATAAATTTATCTAATAGATAAATAGAGATTTTTTTAGTGAAAAAATGGTCGAGTCTAGATTAGATTTTTGAATTTCCCTACTTTTAGTGTGCAATCGTGATTAGGAACTGTTCAAATTAAATAATACGTTTGTGTTAAATGGAACTAACAACATTTAGATTTGATAAAAATTGCAAACAAAAAGGAGTTATTTTTGTTTGTAAGTAATGTTAATATGACGGAAATTATTATAAAAATTACTACAAAATTTTGCGCTTTGAATTTAAACAAACAATTTAAATGAAACACCGCTTTTAGTATATTGTGTAACAAATCTTAAAATCCTTCGTGCATGAAATGAAATACAACACTATATACAAGGTAAACTGCTACAAATAACCTTGTTCTTTCATCAAAACCAACAATAAAATAAGTTTCTTGCTTTATTTGTATTATATTCAACAAATAATACATTTTTGTGTTTGTTGCCCTACAAGAAGAAATCGGGTGTTGACTCAAATATTTGCTTAAGATAATCGAGGAAGATATCGCTTCTGAAGCCGAATTTGTGCCGTGTTTATTTTTCATTAAAACACAAATTATTAATTAGCAATGAAACATTTTTGAATTAATTATTTAAATTCTTGTAGGAATTTTAAATTATTTTTAAAACAAAAAGTTACATAATAAAATGAAATCTTTTAAAATAAAACACAAATGACAACAACACCTCCCAATATTTCCCTTATTTGTTTTAATAACGGAATAGGTTTAATAAGGAAAATATTGGGAGGAGTTGTTGTCGGTTGTGTTTTATTTTAAACTAGTAATAAGCCTCCATATTCAAAATAAGAAAAAATTAAATCTTTTAGAAACTCTAATAAATTGCAAAGTTAATTAAATATCTCATTTAAAAAACTTACCTAGGTCAAATCTATGATTATTATCAACCCAACAAAACCAACCAATATAACCAGCAATTGCAATCAAACCTAGTACCATAAATTTTTTGGCTATTTTTATCATAGCTTTTTTTCATATATTGTATTGTAAGTTTTGTATATATTTTTATATATTAAACCAAATTACACTTTCGCGATCTATTATTTATCTAATCTTAAAGTATATATGTAGGTACCGATTTCGTCTATACTAAATTTTATACGTCTGGCAAAATGCATTTCAAGGTGCAATCCAATCTTATCTTCAAACAGAATCAAAAGTAAACACTCTTAAAATGTTGCGATTCGCAGTAATTTAAAAATAAAGTTGCTTCATAATTTTGAAAATTGGACCCCACAACGTACAGAGTAGGATAAGAAAACAAAAGTTATCTTGGTAGATTCGTAAAAGGTAATCTTAATATTAAAAAGATACTTAATAAGCAGAAGAAAATAATAATAATAACAGAAAATACAGGGTGTTTCTGTAGGTCATCTCAATATCTTGAGTAAAAATAATGATGATTATCATGAAAATTTGTATAAATTGCTAGGAGATGTAGTTTCAAAGTTACGAAATTTTTAAATACTGAAAGTTGAGATTCATTTTACAAGTTAACATTTTCAGTGTGGGTAAAAATATTACAATTTATTTTGTTTTTGTACTTTAAACTGGTTTATTAATAATAGAAATTTTCTGTCTACTAGTCTCGGAGACAGGCCATCCTCAGAGCCTGTTTATTTTTGTTGAATAAAAATAAAGATCACATATCAATTTTAAGAAAAGAATAAATGACTTTACAAGTTAATAAGAAAGAACGTTCTTGCAGTATTATGATAAAGAATCGATTACGGTCACTTTTGCAATTAGAGAACTTTGGGATCAATGCTATAAAAAGTAGTCACAAAGATTGTTTACTGAGAACTTTCATATAGAAGGGGTAGGTTCTTACATAAATGTATAAATCATTCTTCTATTTTAGTTTCTGAAATTGGAGTGATGCCATAATTATGTTTTGCTGAACCATTATGTCAGCAATTATAAAAAAAATGTTATTAGGTCATTCAACTTTAACTAAACAGCAATGAAGAATCTAAGTACGAAGGCTCGAAATAAAACTAGACACTTTCAGGTTTTGTCTTTTGGAAATATGTTTAACGTTTCGAATGCATTGTTGCAACCTTGTTCAGAAACTGGTTCTAAATGAACTAAGGCTTCTCCCAACTGGACCAATAGCTGTGGAAGCAAATTGTGTGCAATAAGGGCAAGTTTCATGTTTGAATATGAAGACATGTTGTGGATACGTCGTCCTTCTGACACCCAATCATTCTAGTGTGGGTTGGTTCAACACCATCAAGACTGATCAACATGTTTTTAAATACATTTACCTACAGGTGACCTCGACAATTTGAAGTTAAATCGTATTTTATATGTTTCGGAACAGACACAATTCATAAGAGTCATAAGAATATATTTATCCTCAAACCGGCATCATCAGGAGAATACATCAAAATTCACAAAAGAACCGCATCTTAAAATATATGATGAATGGTATATATATGATATATGATGCCGTATAAAATGTGGCGAAACCGGTAAAGAAGAAATAAAATAGAGATCCATTTGAAGTGCAAAATCATTAGTATTTTATATAAAAATGAAAGTTTTTTATTTATCCAATCTTAAATATTAATTAATCTTATGTTATTTATCATTAATCTTATATTAATTCTCATTATTATCAAACGAAACAAAAATAATAATGTTGTTATTTATGAACTTAAGTTGTTTTATAATTTTGAAAATTTTATCTTAGTTGAATCTATCTTATCTTGATATCTCCAATGTGAAAAAATGTGAAATGAGATATCACATTGGAGATATCAAGATCTGAACTGAACCAAAATTTGTAGCATTTCATAAAAATAATAATATCCTTAATAATTAAACTAAACCAATAAAACCATATTTGAATGTCTCAATTCGTTCAAAATCAAGTAATATTTCATCATTTTAATAATTTAGACCATTTTTGTAATATTCCATTAAATTAACGATTTCCTTGATTGTTGTTAAAAAATCGTAGAAAATCACCAATTCGACTTCAAATTCTCACAAATAACATACAAATAACGAACTTCGTCGAAAACTGCGATCTTATTTCTAGACCTTCCCTTCCTCCCGTCTACAATGACATATACCCTCCAACCCATCCAAACACCAACTATATTGATCCGGGTAACTACATACTTCAATATGCAGATGTCACCACATTAATATAACATAGAAAAAAAACCTTTAAATAGCAATAGTATCACCCCCGATGCAATACCATAATATATCATCATAATTCCACAACTAGAGTCATCCCTAATCCTGACAAATTTCAACCTTTGATCCCATACTCCAGAATCACCGATCGATCTGCTAGGACATCACGACAGGCAAGTCAATTATAAAACCTACAAGCTTGGTCAAATATTTACGCATAATCTTAAAACACAAAATGAAATTCAAAGTACAGTACAAAAAAATACAAACAGAAATAATTACTAAACACAGAAATGCTAAAACAGAGAAACAGTCTGTGATTTAGCATCAAATGCTTAAGAAAAAATCTCCAAAACGGCCGAGCAAGAAGAAAGACCTAAAAAAATATACGAAGACCTCAACGAAAATTCACAAACATAAATATACTATTATAATTATTGTAAGCGAAAAGGCCATATAACTACAGTATGTCTGCGGATTGAGTTTTAAAGAGGAAAAACAAATTTATTACTGATTTTGCAAACTTATCTCAGCATAAATTATGCGCCGGATACGTTCAAAGAAATTATCTAATTATTCCTGTCTTTATGTAAAAACTCGACTATTTATTCTAAATTAAATTTTTTTCAAATAATATGTCACCATGTAAACCATAAAAGTTACAAGGCCTTCCTCATTTAATTTCCTTTTCTGCTTCTTGATGCAGGATTAATCATAATTAGAGGATTCAGGGTTAATAAGGTTAATACAGGACCAGTTTTCAAACATTTTTTATAAGATTGCGTGTCCCAATGTGAGATATACATATGTTCAGAAATTTTTGCTGGAATGTTTGTCTAACTATATGAAAACATCCACCATAGCACTGTATACTGTATAATTAAAAAGAAGTACCAACACTAACGCTAAAGCTAATACTAGACCTAGAATTAGAACCATTTGGATTTAGTCGTACGTCTCTGAAGACGGAATCGAACCCAATCCAACTTAGCTATTGGTATTTAGAGCTAATACCAACACATATATCTCTGAAGACGGCTGAACCCAAATGTTTCTGATGCTGGGTTGATCGTCGTTAGTTACACTTTTAGATCTAGAAGAATTTAAAAGAATCTAGAGTTAAACAAAAATTAAAACTAGCACTAACACTAGACTTTTGTAGTTTTTCATAAAAATAAAAATTTCTCTACGAGTCTTAAAGAATCGTAAACAATCGAATTATAAAAATAATTTAAAAAAAAATCGGCACATTATAAAATATTTTAAGGTAATACACTTCTTGGCGATCTATATAGCATCGAAAATATTTAAGAAAATGTTTAATAATTTCTTAACATCGATGTTCGGTATTCTAGTCATTTATTATTTACTCCCGTTATGTATTTTACGAAAAGAAAATTAAAAATTCAGGTTCAGAAACGACCAGCAATTTTTGTAACAGTATAAACTTTTTATATTACGTTCTATTATCTCATTGGGGTATCGGACAATTAATTATTCATTATTAATTAATTATTAATTTAACCTTTTATTAGTGGCGTACGATAGGAGAGATCGGACAAGGTGATATTTTAGCATAAAATATTATAGCCTTGTTTATTATTACACACGATACACATGACATCATTAAAATAAAAATATACAATAATGATAAAGATATATTATCCATTTTTAAATAAGTTCAGTGATAAATGTTTCAGACATAGTATTTTTTATATATACCAAAGTGGGGATGTAACAGGGGACGTTCAGTTACACCCCTTTTTAAGATATGAACATTTTGATAGTACCATCATTTTATGTTATTTATGTGCTAATTTTGTACCATATTAAAAATGTTTGTACTAATCTTTTAGTGATTTTTATATATACAAGCTGTCACACAAAAAACGCCTCAAGCTATAATTCTGTCATTTACATTCCAATTTCGATTGATACCGAGCCAAGTATCAAATGAAAGGGTTTGATAAATTCTATATTTTATGATACAAATGATTTGTTTCAGATGCCATCTTGAATTTCAAGCGATTATTAACTTTTGTCTTTTAAATTGGTCGGTATATTTTTATCACTTCATTGCCTAAAGACTTTTTTTCTGAATTTATTGATATATAGCATATCAGTTTTGAATGTAATTTTAGCAAGGAAAAGACATCCTCTATCGGGTGTCCCTCAAAAGTGGTCACTCCCATATTTTTTTTATTATTAATAATCTAATATTCTACGGTATCAGAAAACCATTTGGAATGTCTAATTAGGGTATTAGAGAAGATTATTACAACAAGGAATTGTTGTCTTTGGACTTATACCGGAAGTGAATATTAATTTCGCTATTTCTTAAAATTAATTTTTTTTCTTCAGATGGGCAAACAACATAATTTTACATAACTTTTATTTGAAAAAAATTTTGAAAAAATTTATAATTTTCGAAAAAAAATAGTTTCGTTATTTTTTCACGTTTTACTACTTTCGAAAAATGTGTGAAAAAAGCTTTGACGCATAGTAGCTAGGATAATAGTATAAACTACCTTATGTGCCTTGCCTCTTGATTTGGTGTTTCTAAAGTAGTGATTACTGTTGTGCTTTATTCAGTGATTCGTTTTTAATAGTGGTGTAAATAAACAGTTGTATTAAATTAGGTTTAAAAGAAAAATGCAAATAAATAATCAAATTTAATTTAGTAATTCTTGTTTTTTTATTCTTTTTCTTTATTTATTGTTCTTTTACACTAAATGTTCTGCAACTGATAATAACTTATAATGTACTATGTTCAAAATACGTTATGATTTGGATTGTTTACTTTATTTTAATCAAAACCTATCCAGGTTCCAATTTGATATAACGTTACACTTTAGTGTAACTTAATTAGGATTGTTATCCTAAAACGATCAGAAATAATTGAATTAAATTTAATTGCTTATTCGCGTTTTTCTTTTAGGATTACTTAGATACCACTACATAAAAAAATATTAAATAAAGCATAGCAGTAATCATTGCTTGTGAAATAGCAAATCAAGAGGAACACAGAGTACTTTATACTCTTAACCTAGCTACTACATATGTGTCAAAAATTGTAATACATTTTCAGAAGGTTGTAAAACGTTAAAATATAACATAAATATTTTTTTTCTCAAAAACTATAAGCGATCGTGAAAATTTTTTCAAGTAAAAGATATGTGAGATTATGCCATTTACCTACCTGAAGAAAAAAACTTCATAGTTATAAAAATAGCGAAATTAGTACAAATATCCGATAAAATGGTTTACTTTGTGTCCTAATAATCCGTTTGACTGTCCTAATTATGCATTCCAAATGGTTTTCTTATATCACTAATAATAGAAAAAAATATGGGGGTAAGCCACGTTTGAGAGACACCGGTATATACAGATTATAAGACAATACCGCCTAAGCTGTAACTCTGTCAATTACATTCCGATTTTCATGAACGAAGTATCAAATGAAATGGTTTGTTGAATGCTATGATTTATGCTACAAGTAATTTTTTGTTTTCCAATGAAATTGAATTTCAAGCGATTGTCGATTTCGGCTTAGGACGTTATTATATGATAGTCTCTATATACAGGGTCTAATACAATTACACTCAAAATGGATGTACTGCACATCAGTATGTTCAGAATAAAAAATTCCACAATAACGTGAAGAAAGGTTTTGTTCTACTTTAAAAGTTTTGCTACTAATCATTTAGTATTTATTTTGTAGGGTATAGCTGGAGGTCTAGTATTATTTTACATTATAATTATTTATTATAAAGATGGAAATTATTTGCTATTTATGTGGGAATTATGTACTGCATTAAAATTTTTGGTACTAATTCTTTAGTAGTTTTTAAAGTATTTTTTTAATAATTATTTTTTCAAGACCTTCATCAATGTTGGACGACATATTTTGATGAGCGGAATAGACTTCGTACAATTACAATCGTGCAATCATCTTCTACTGAATATCAGTTAATCAATGAAAGTTTGAGTAAAAAATACTTAACTATTTTATTATACAGTTATTTCTTTACAATTTATTATACAGGCTGATTCTTTAGCTAATATTAAGGGTATCGCCTCCTGAAGTTTGGGAACGTCATTCAGATACAGCCTATATAATTTTACAAGTGTCCCGGAAATCGGTGTACAACGAAAGACCACACAATATTTTTAACACAATTTTAGAAACTCAAAAATTATGGAATAATCATGTGTTCAACAGATATTATGTCATATTTCTTTCTGATCACGCGATAATTACATCATTGTAATTTCTACACATTTGTACTGAAACTTCTTTATTTCTTCTAAGATTTTGATAACATAAATAATTACGCCAGAAAAATTGAATTGTAATTATCTAAGCTTTATTTACGTCATTACAATTATAAAAGCTCTCCATGATTGATACTGATTTCTCTAGGGGAAATTGAAGTCAAAAGTCTATGCACCTATAATTGATAATGAAGAGAAATTACGAAGAAAAATTGTCCTAACACTTAATTTTTTAAATAAGTATCAACTATTATAGTTTAAATTTACGAGTTTTTGAGTTATACCAAATTTCTATGTCAATTTAGCAAAAAAAGTTGTTTAGATGAATCCTTTTATATTTGATTTAATAACCGATTATCTAAAAACAATACATTTAATTTATCAACATTATCAGGAATAATAAAAAACATACCTAAAACATGGATAAAACATTCTCTCAATACTAAAAGACTATTATACGTGCCAGATGTCAAGGCCCCTCACTTTAGAGATCGATATCGTCGAAATCGCTTGATGAAAAAACTTGCGGTAAAGGTTATTAATTTGGAAATTTTACTGATCTGCGGTTTTTCTTCTATCGCGAGTTAATTGAAAAAAGTACCCGATATTTGAGAGTGCCGGCAACATTGTCTACTTTGCGATTTTATTTCTCAAAAACTACTTGACGAAAAATTTTCAAATTTGAATTGGTGATAACATGATGCGTTGATAACTTAATGCGGGGCATATTTTGTTTTAACGATGCTCCATATAGTTTCGTGAAAAGTCGCGATTTAGTAAAATGCGGTTATTTCGAAAACGTCCGGACGGATTTCAACGCGATTTTTACCAAAATGTATTAAAGAATGTCGTTTGTCGAATTCCGTAATCAGTTTTTCAAAATGAGGTCTCTCTAATGAGCACCTCTCCCCGCAGTGTTATTTCTGTTCTTCTTTAACTTGTATTCCTAATAGATCCCTCTTAAAAAATTAGGGATCACTTATTTTGAAAAACTGCTAACGGAATCCGACATATAACATTATTAACATTTTGGTAAAAATCGCGTTGACATCCGCCTGGTCGTTTTCGAAATAACCGCATCTTACTAAACCGCGATTTTCCGCGGTTCGTAAAAAAAATTGTAAATAAGACAAATTTGCCGGCACTCTCAAAAATCGGGCACTTTTTCAATCTACTCGCGATAAAAGAAAAACGGCGGTTCCGAATATTTCCAAATTAAACTATGATACACAAAAATGTTCACTGATTACAATAAATTTTACCGTAGTTTTTTTCATCGAGCGATTGCGAAGATATTGATCTCTAAATGTTTATAACTGGCAATGAATTTGTTTGTATTTGTGTACGCTATTATTGAAATCGATGCAAAACATTTTTGTATTTAATAGAAAAATGGTGATATTGGATAAACATCACCGTTTATTATATACGAGTGATAAAAGTCTCTAAAATAAATTTTAGAGATAAATTTTAGAGATAAATTTTGAAAACTACGAAAATAAATTTGGGGTTACGATCGAATAAAAAAGTTCTGACAAAACAGATCTTAGAAACATCCTGTACAGTATTTGTCTGTCAGATTGATTCAACTTATAAATTGCCCATTGCTTTTACTTGATATTGATTTATACTGTACCAAATTTCAAAGATTTACAATGACTGGTGTGTAAGTTATTTAAAGAAATATATTTAAATTTTCTAACTTCAAGAGTCACCGAAACATCCTGTATAATCAAATTGTTAAGTATTGTTTACTCTAACCTGTATTGATTAGTTATTATTCAGTAGAAGATATTACTAAAAAATGTTAATATAGTACTTAATTAGTACATCATTATGGCACTATCAAAATGATGAAATCTTGAAAGAAATCTCTTGATAAATTTATCTAATAGATAAATTCATATTTTAGCATAAAACCATCACAACATAACCTACATGGAGTTTTCTCTTGATATATTTATCGAAAACAACATAATTATGTTTGAATTCGAGTAGAAATCAACTGAGAAAATCGTTTAGAATTTCTCAAAAATGTTTAAGTAATATTAATTTAATCTATGTTCAATTCTACGAAGTGGTGTCTCAATTTATGACAAACTTGCAATTCAACGGTTAATTATAACCGTTATGAGAGTCAGATTAAAGGATATAATAAGGAAATACAACATACAAGGCCGACCGGTGATTAATTGTAACATGCGATGAGTTTGAACTTATCAAAGTTGACAGTGAAGTCTCTAAGAAAGTGAGCGAATATATTACCATGATGAAAATACCATCATTTTGGGTATCTTAGACGGATGAATTTTCACTTCATCAGAGTTTTAGATAAACAACATCAAGCAACTTTTCAATAAATTAAAGCAATAATTTGGGTGCTAATCAATGAAGTTAAAATTTAATTGACAACTAAAAATATTGATTGATTCGAATTGACCTCAACAAAATGCAATAAGATGTAGATCTTAGGAGGATGTTCATAAAATCTATAAATAGCATCGTGATGTATTAAAGTTCACTTATCAAATTGCGGTTTTGTATTAAACGCATCTAAAAGTCCACTTTTCCATACAATATTTGAGTAAATTTTGATTTCAAAATTGTTCCTTGACACACAGTACTTTCATGAGAAAAAATTTTCAATTTAGCAAAAAAATTTGCGCAAAGAACATTTAGCACTGAAATGAGTTGTTTAGTTGAATCCTTTTATATTTGATTTAATAAACGATTATCTAAAAACAATACATTTAATTTATCAACATTATCAGGAATAATAAAAAACATACCTGAAACATGGATAAAACATTCTCTCAATACTAAAAGACTATTATACGTGTCAGATGTCAAGGCCCCTCACTTTAGAGATCGATATCGTCGAAATCGCTTGATGAAAAAACTTGCGGTAAAGGTTATTAATTTGGAAATTTTGCTGATCTGCGGTTTTTCTTCTATCGCGAGTTAATTGAAAAAAGTACCCGATATTTGAGAGTGCCGGCAACATTGTCTACTTTGCGATTTTATTTCTCAAAAACGACTTGACGAAAAATTTTCAAATTTGAATTGGTGATAACATGATGCGTTCTTAATGCGGGGCATATTTTGTTTTAACGATGCTCCATATAGTTTCGTGAAAAGTCGCGATTTAGTAAAATGCGGTTATTTCGAAAACGTCCGGACGGATTTCAACGCGATTTTTATCAAAATGTATTAAAGAATGTCGTTTGTCGAATTCCGTAATCAGTTTTTCAAAATGAGGTCTCTCTAATGAGCACCTCTCCCTGCAGTGTTATTTCTGTTCCTCTTTAACTTGTATTCCTAATAGATCCCTCTTAAAAAATTAGGGATCACTTATTTTGAAAAACTGCTAACGGAATCCGACATATAACATTATTAAACACATTTTGGTAAAAATCGCGTTGACATCAAATTTGTCTTATTTACAAAAAATTGTAAATAAGACAAATTTGCCGGCACTCTCAAAAATCGGGCACTTTATCAATCTACTCGTGATAAAAGAAAAACGGCGGTTCCGAATATTTCCAAATTAAACTATGATACACAGAAATGTTCACTGATTACAATAAATTTTACCGTAGTTTTTTTCATCGAGCGATTTCGAAGATATTGATCTCTAAATGTTTATAACTGGCAATGAATTTGTTTGTATTTGTGCACGCTATTATTGAAATCGATGCAAAACATTTTTGTATTTAATAGAAAAATGGTGATATTGGATAAACATCACCGTTTATTATATGCGAGTGATAAAAGTCTCTAAAATAAATTTTAGAGATAAATTTTGAAAACTACGAAAATAAATGTGGGGTTACGATTGAATAAAAAAGTTCTGAGAAAACTTTATAAATTGCCCTTTGCTTTTATTTGACATTGATTTGTACTGTACCAAATTTCAAAGATTTACAAGTTATTTAAAGAAATATATTTAAATTTTCTAACTTCAAGAGTTACCGAAACACCCTGTATAATCAAATTGTTAAGTATTTTTTTTTCTAACCTGTATTGATTAGTTATTATTCAGTAGAAGATAATATTACTGAAAAATGTTAATATAGTACTTAATTAGTGCATAGTTATGGCACTATCAAAATAGTGAAATCTTGAAAGAAATCTCTTGATAAATTTATCTGATAGATAAATTCAGATTTTAGCATAAAACCATCACAACATAACCTACATGGAATTTCCTCTTGATATATTTATCGAAAACAACATAATTATGTTTGAATTCGAGTAGAAATCAACTGAGAAAATCGTTTAGAATTTCTCAAAAATGTTTAACTAATATTAATTTAATCTATGTTCAATTCTACGAAGTGGTGTCTCAATTTATGACAAACTTGCAATTCAACGGTTAATTATAACCGTTATGAGAGTCAGATTAAAGGATATAATAAGGAAATACAACATACAAGGCCGACCGGTGATTAATTGTAACATGCGTTGAGTTTGAACTTATCAAAGTTGACAGTGAAGTCTCTAAGAAAGTGGGCGAATATATTACCATGATGAAAATACCATCATTTTGGTTATCTTAGACGGATGAATTTTCACTCCATCAGAGTTTTAGATAAACAAGATCAAGCAACTTTTCAATAAATTAAAGCAATATTTTGGGTGCTAATCAATGAAGTTAAAATTTAATTGACAACTAAAAATATTGATTGATTCGAATTGACCTCAACAAAATGCAATAAGATGTAGATCTTAGGAGGATGTTCATAAAATCTATAAATAGCATCGTGATGTATTAAAGTTCGCTTATCAAATTGCGGTTTTGTATTAAACGCATCTAAAAGTCCACTTTTCCATACAATATTTGAGTAAATTTTGATTTCAAAATTGTTCCTTGACACACAGTACTTTCATGAGAAAAATTTTTCACACCAATTAAAAACGTAATATATCTCTACACATATGTTACGTAAGAAATGTAACAAATATGTTAAGTATAACTAACAGGTATTTAGATCTGATAAAAATTGCAAATAAAGAGTTATTTTTGCGTCATTTTTGTTTGTAATTTTAACATTGTTATATATGTTAATGAGATGGAATTCATTGTAATAATTAATACAAAATTGTTATGTTTAGAATTTAAACAAACAATTTAAATGAAATTGAAATTGTGTAACAAATTTGAAAATACTTTGTACGAAATGAAATACTACACTATATACAAGGTAAACTGCTATAAATAACCTTGTTCTTTCACCAAAACCGACAATAAAATAACTTTCAAATTTTATTTGTATTATATTCAACAAATAATGCATTTTTGTGTTTGTTCTCTTACAAAGAAGAAATCGGGTGTTAACTCAAATATTTTCTTAAGATTATCGCGGAAGATATGGCTTCTGTCGGAAAGGTGCCGTGTTTATTTTTCATTGCAACAGAAATAATTAATTAATTATAAAGAATTTTTTAATTAATTATTTAAATTTTTGTAGGAATTTTAAAAATTATTAACGGCATATGCAATACAAAAAGTTACATAATAAAAACGAAATCTTTTAGAAACTTTAGTGAAATATAATATTAATTAAGTATTTTATTCAAAAACTTACCTAAGTCATATCTATGATTATTAACAACCCAACAGAACCAACCAAAATAACCAGCAATTGCAATCAAACCTAGTACCATAAATGGTTTGGCTTTTTTCTTCATAGCTTTTTGTCTTTAGTTTAGCTCGTCGTTCTTTCTCGTTTATTGTTTAAAATTGGGTAATTATTTAAAACGGCATCGCGATAAAAAAAGAAAAATTGAGATTCCTCGTAATCATCTGAGATGAATCGTCGTTGAGATATAAAATCGTCGGACCCAAAAATCCGAACATATTCTTTTTAATTATACAAAATAAAACAAACACACATTATTTACTTATTACATTGTTGCGTTGAACCGTAAATTAATTTCCGGCGCGAACATTCAACGGACTTCTGTTAAATGACTGACTGAAACAGTGTTACTTTGTAAGATACTCATTGTCTTGCGGTAGTGGTAGGACTTCGGCTAACACTATGCGACACTGCGATCATTGGGATATTTAATCCTTACATTTTACCAGTCAAAGAAATTTGATGACATCTTGTTTTGAGGGGTCGACAAAAAATTCAACGGGAGTTACGGCCCGTGTTAAAAATTCCTTTCAGGAGTTAAATACTTCTACTTTTGGATTTGTAGCATAGATGGTAGCTGCGCTTTAACTTCTCAACAACAGGTAGCACTTTGAAAATTTAAAAAGGTATTTTGGTTCATTCATATTTTCATACTTAATTTAATTTTGTTAATTTTCTACATCATCTAAACATCAATTTAATCTTTACATGTTGTCAGATATATTGCGTTTCTTTCAATTTACATCTAAATTTCATTGCTGGTATTATTGATTTTAATATGATACCCATAGGATTCACAAATCTGATGGTTAAAACATTTTAAAAAGATATTTTGGATTCTTTTTTAATGATGCGTCATGTTGACAGACAAAAGTTGTATAAATCAAAGAAAAATAAAAATTATTTCGATTTAAAGTAAATAAAATTATTTAAGGTTAACGCCAGTTTAATCTTTTTTAAAAATAAATATATTTCGGAATTAATAAATATTTTTATCTTAATCTGTCGAGCTTTGTAAATATGTTTGAAGCAATAAGCAATGTATATTACAGTAAATTATTATTATTAGCTTTTAGTTAATATTGATTAATATTTTTTTCTGTAGTCTCTAAGATGATAAGGTGAAATTAAGGCGTATCTTTATAACTCCATAAAAACCGATGAAAAAATAATTTTATTAAATCAGTGCGACTACTTTCGAGATCAACTTATCGCTTCATCAGGAACAACTGAAAATATACTAAATATAAATTGCAAAATAGAAAAACAGAACAAAGAAAATTAAATTACCGTCAATAGTTAAAAGTTGTACCAAAAATATAAAAATTAGTTATAACAGATAAAAAACTGAAAAGAATTTATTGATATTGGATGACGTAGAGTACTTTCTTAATATTATTGTTAAAATCTAAAAAGTGAAAAGATAAAATATTAAATAAGACAATCAAAAAGTTACCGATTATACAGGGTAAAATATACATGTTTGAAAATATAAAAAAATAATTAGTTAAGAAATAAACATTAAAAACATTTAAATACACAATCGAACATTTATGAAACGTAAAGTAATATTTGAAGTAGGGTTTTGTACTTTTTCTGGTTAAACAAAAATAAAAATTTCCGATTCAAAAAAGTATCGTAGAAATTCTATTTAATTCAATTTTACATGTTTCGCCCGTTCGAGCGGGCATCATCAGAAACTACAAAAAGCATAAAAGTATAAATCAGAATTAACGGAAATCGAAAAATGACAAAATGGTGTCCGATGACATGTGTTAAAACATAAGAATACTTACAATGAATATAAAAATTTAAACCATGGAAATTGAAATTTCATAAACTGAAGACAGGCGTAACGTTACAAAAATAAAAAGAGGTAAATTCTCCTATGATGCTGTATCTGCATTAATAAAGATTTTTATTTTTAAGCGTAGATTAAAATTTAATACAGTAAGGCCCCAACATTCGCGAGGGTTAGGTTCTAAAAATACGCCGCGAATGTTGAATCCGCGAATATTGAAGCACTAGATATTATGAAGGATAAACTACTACTTCTATGTTCTTTTAACACGTTAACCGCCAAATGGTCACCGACGCCAAAAGTTTCATTTAATTTAATTTTAAAAATTAAAAATTTCAAAAATTAATAAATTATACATACTAAATAAAACGCTTAAAATTGCAAAATAAAACGACTGGTCTTAAAACTTTTGTATTCGGAACTAATACAGATATTAAAATAATTACAATTGTTTAAAATATAAAAAACCTGAACTCGATAGCAATAACAAACTGCAACAAAATAAACTAAAAAAAGAAATAAAAGTTAACATTTCTACTCATCAATAATAATTGCTTTAGAACACGATGGTTTAAAAAATGAAAGGATAGTAGGTTGCAATGCTTTGTGTTGCATATCCTTTTGAAGCTCTTTGTAAGGAGCAAGAAGAGTATTCAGACCATTTTTAAATTTTGTGCTTCGTTCCGTTGATGGATCATATTCTACTATTTTTTCAGCAAGATTATTTGCTTCTTGTATAAATAAATTAAGTTCCTTCAACGTTAATTTATTACATAGGGAATTACTATTATCTTCTTCATCCGTTCCTGAAACATTTTCTATTAGTAGCGCTTCTAAGTCTGCACTGGACAACTCTTCCTCTTGATCATTGACGAGAGATTCGATATCAGCTGGTACAATGGTTACAACAGCTCTCTCTGTTGCCTCATCAATTTCGCTTACACTTTGCGCAGTGTCTTTTTTCAACAGTTTTTTCCATGCATTACTTACGGTTGATACTTTAATGTCATTTAAAGCAAGTTTTATAGATGTAATCGCATGGTATTAATATTGTATAATTTCCACACATCTTTTATTGAGAAAACACTATCATTTTGTATTTTCTCATGTACAAAATCGAACATGTGCCGGATATAATGACTTTTAAAAGCTTTTATAACACCTTGATCTAAAGGTTGTAATAAGGATGTTGTGTTGGGCGGAAGAAATACCACCTCGACACATGGATGAGCTAATTTGAGAGCATCTACTGGATGAGATGGGGCGTTATCCAATATCAATAAAACGTGAAATGCTGAATTTTTAGATTTTAGGTAACGCTCCACTTCTTTAACAAAGCACTCTTTAAACCACTCTATAAATAGCTGAGAAGTCATCCAAGCTTTTGAATTAGCTCGCCAATAGACCGGAAGAGCTTCTTTGTCCTTGTTCTTTAAAGCTCGTGGATTAGCTGCTCGATATATTAACATTGGTTTTGTAATAAAGTCTCCGCGTGCATTTGCACAAAATAAAACTGTAACTCTATCCTTAGCCGATTTAAAACCAGGTGCTGTCTTTTCATTTTTTGAAATGTATGTTCGTGTGGGCATTTGTTTCCAATAAAGCCCGGTTTCGTCCGCATTAAATATTTGTTCAGGACGGTAACCTTTTTCTTCTATTAATTTTATTATTTCATCAGGAAATTTTGCAGCCTGTTGATAATGTTATGGAGATTAAAATGAGTTTTGAATCTTTCGAACCATCCTCTGCTGGCTTTAAATTTACAATCGTCTTCAGCACAGTCCATTCCACACGAAAAATGTTGATAAAGTTCCTTGGCTTTATCCATTAATCTAGCCCTAGTTAATGGTATATTTTTACGACCATGGTCCTCAATCCAAAGATAAAGAGACTTCTCCATTTTTTCAATATTAACATCACGAACTAATATATAACGTTACCTTTAATGATGACGGTATGCTACTTTTTACGCTATTTCTAATTACCTCTTCTTGTTTCTTTATAGATCTTATCGTAGATTCATTGACACCGAAGACCCGGCCTACTTCGGTAGCTCTTTTCCCTTCCCGGAGCATATCAAGAACTTGAATTTTTCTTTCTAGAGTCATAACTGACTTTGCACGTTTGGCAATTAAATTTATTTCCATCGCATTCCTTTTTGTACCCATTTTGAGTACTGTTGTGAGATTAATTTATTGTTTATAAAATTATAGTAAAAAAACGGGCGAAACACTAACCTGAATGAAATACAGAACACAAAAATAAGCACCTAACACAAACATTAAAATCGATCATAAATGAGGGATTCCCAGAGAAACGCATATGTGAAGCTGGTTGCTTGTACAGTAAACCTATGGTAAACTTCGTTTTAAATTTTTAAAAAATGACATACATACTTGCTATGTATTCGCGAATAATCGAGTCGTGAATGTTGAAAAAGGCAGCAAAATTTAAAACGCGAATATGCGAATCCGTGTAATTTGAAGCCGCGAATGTCGGGGCCCTACTGTAGTTGACTAAATTTTGCGGCGTGTGCAGATAAAGAGAGAGAAAACAAGTAAAAGAACAACTGAAGTGCGTACCGGATTTCAAACAAAATATAATAGCGCATGCGTTTCGGCATAGGGTTGAAATTAAGCTAAAATTCAAATTATATCTCTAAATTAAAATCAAAAATCAAAAATTTATACTTATCAAAAAATAATAATAAACATATATTACATAATAAGAAAACTAACTGAAAACGATTCTTAAATTGGAAACAAAATGAGATAAAAATCAAAACTTAAAAAATTAATTAATAAACCAAAAAAATTAAAAATTAAAAAATAACTTTTTTTCTTTTAAAAAATTTTTTATTTTTTAGAAAACCTTTCCTTGTAAAAATATGATCAAACTTAAAAGGGAAAAGGAAAGGTGTACCGCCAAAGGGCCATAAGATCTGCGATATCTTATTGCGGTGTTGTAAGAATCCTCGGTATTTTAGGGAAGGTATTCTTAAGGTGGTTCGACCGTGTGTATAGGTATAGGGAAAACCAATAGTTCTAACTTTTGGTCTAGTTTCTTTAAAAATGGCTATTTTACTTTAATTCTTTCAACAAATGATAGATAAAAGTACAAAGATTCTTTGGACAGAGCCCGTTTTTCTAATAAATCATTTCATCGCCAAATATTTACCCCAATACTGACCTCAAAATAGGCCTCTTTTTAAAAGTATTATTACAAGCATTTAAAAGTCGAAATGAAAATTTAAGCTCTGTAGGAAGGTTACTATAATAATAATCCAATAAACTATTTAAACGTTTGGAGCGAATCAAATATATAATAACTTATCTCAAATTTCTTTACAACCTTACTTACGTCACTTATTAATGACGTACGTTTAACGATAATCCTATTATAGAGCACGTGAAGTTTTTTTAAGAAATCGTCGTCAACATCCTGCGACTACTTCATTGTAAGAAATAAATACTTTATTATAAAGACGAATTCAACTAATAACAGCTTTTATTTAGAAATCATGGTAGTATAATCGAACTGACGAATGATGAATTAAAAAATGTTTGGTCAACACAAACCACGTATGTAATTTTAATTATATTTACATAAAATATTTCCAATAGATTTTTTAGAAGATAGTATTCTTTGAAAAACAGTATTTTTAATCTAATTTTCTAAAAAAAGCTTCTGATATGAAAACACAATTTATATTTTGTTTACTTTTACATATCTAACTGCTAAGTTCATTGCTAATAAGCAAAGTTCGTCAAGTAGATATTCAAGTAGACACAAAAATTTTATAAGGTTATTAGAATTGAAATTTCCAAATTTTTTTAAATATTATTGAAATTTTTCAAAAAATTACAACATTTACTCTATATAAACGGGGTAAATTTAATATTCCCCATATAATAAAATTTATTTTTTATTATAAATTATATTAAAAAAAATTATACTTATGTTCACTTTTATTTTCATTCTTTGTATTTCAGTTTCTAAACAGTCTTTTACGATTCTGAATTCTGTATTACTACCATAAATATTGTAATATAATTGTAATATTTTGTAATATTATTTTTATAAATTAAAATCAACTCATTCGCATTTTGACAATTATAGTTACAGGAAAAAATATATAATTATTGTTTGTCAGCTTGGGCAAAGCATTTATCTAACTGCAAGATTGACTGAACCTAGTAAAATTTTTTTAATTTTGATTTCTAATTTAGAGAAGGAATTTATTAAGTTTATGGGAGATGGTAAAGTTTTTGTCTTAATTTTGTAACATTGATCATTCTATCTTGAAGTTAAATTATAAGTATGATTCACTTAAAAACCCAACTTATTTCAAGAGTTGAATTAATATCATAAGAGAAGAAAATTTTAAATTAGAACTTAAGAACAAATCTAATAAAAGTTTTATACAATAATAGTTATTAAACAGTTATTACTTAGTTTTGTTAATATATGTATATAAATATTTAATTATTTCTGTATGTACACCTGTATAATTACACAACCTGTGTAATTACCACAAAATAATAAATAATTAATATTTACGATAATATTATGTTTAACATATTATTTTGTAGCGAAGTAGATGAAGAATTAGAAATGGACCAAGGCAATTACGATGACAATGTTAATAGCAGGAGTAGTCATAACATCACTGGAAAAAGAATTGTAGACATTATGTTATTTTGGAGTCAAATTAAACAAATAAACCATTTAGAATCTTTCAATTGTAGCATAGATTTATGCGACATAGTAGAAGAGAAGCAAATCGGCTGTGAATCTATATTCACTGCTGAATGCAAAATGTGTGGAATGACATCTAAGCTAGAAACGAACGGCAATAAAAGTGAATTAGATGTTAACACTTCAGCAGTGCTTGGTGAGACTACTTAAATAATTAAAACAAATATGCACTTAATATGCTACTATAAATATGTTTATATTTTGATACACTTTATAATAGTTTCTATTGGTGCTGGATACTCTCAGCTAAGAGACCTATGTGCAACGTTAAACATACCCCACATGACGCAACGTAGATACACGACAATCCACACCAAATTCCAGGATGTTGTTGAAAATGTTCTTTTGAGCAAATTAAAGGAAGCTGGGAAAGAAGAAGCTGCTGTAGCAAAAGCAGAGAGCAATGTTGATGAACATGGCATTGGCCATATAAATGTTGTTGCCGACGGAGCATGGTTCAAACGGTCGTACCGGACCAATTATAACGCCACGTCAGGTGTTGGAGTAATAATAGGAGAAGCCACAAAAAAAAATTCTGCATTTAGGAGTCCGTAATAAAAATTGCAGAATTTGTGCAACAATTTACTAAACATTCCCATAAATGTTTTAAAAATTGGATTGGTCCATCCACTGGCATGGAATCCGATATTATTGTCGAAGGATTCAAAAATAGTGTGTCTGCACATGGTTTGAAGTACACCAAATTAATTGGAGATGGTGACAGTAGTGTTACTAAAAAATTAAATACCTCAAAGCCATACAGCATCCTCCTAATCGAAAAAGTTGAGTGCATCAACCACTTACTGCGCAATTTTTGTAATAGATTAGTTGAGCTGTCGAGAAAAGTGCGAAGTTCTACTGGAAAATATGTACCGCTGCACATCCGGAGGCACCTTCACAGCAACATCTTGAGATTTCGAATAGCTGTGAGAAAATCTGCCGAGTACAGAAGTAAGCAAGATATTGCTTACCCACGAAAACTACTATTTTTTAAAGAAGACATGCTAAATATACCATCTCATATATTTGGAGACCATGACAAAATACCGCACTAAAACAATTTAAAGCTGTTACAGGCCTACGTGTGGACTCTTGTGGATTATTTGTTGGTCAAGGGGAGTTTTTCTTTTTAGGTGCGAGTCCAGATGGTGTAATCCACAATCAAAATGCAATATTAGAAATAAAATGCCTGTATAATCTAAGAGACATGTCGGTAGAAGATGGTATACAGGCCAAGAAAATTAATATGTTGGAAGTACGAAATGGCCAATTAAAATTAAAGACACTATATAAGTATTATTACCAAATACAAGGGCAACTACATATCACAGGAAAGCAGAAATGTTATTTTATGGTATGGAGCCCAGCAGGACAGCCGCACATAGAGGAAATTGAGAAAGACGATGACTTTTGGAATAAAAAGATGAAAAGTCATCTAGCAATTTTTTTTCAGAACACTTACTAGAGGAAATAATAAAGCAACCCATATAATTATTTTTAGTTCCATTATTTAGCTGCTTTTTTGTGAAAAAATCAATGTTTCAATTTTTTTCTATACTAAAATCAATTAATTAAGATATTTTTAATCTATTGTCATCTACCATTGTATGTACTACTAGAGTTGAAAAGAGATAAAGTAGAAATAAATAATAAAACTTAGAAGAAAACCTGTCTTGCATTGGTCGAACCTGCATCCACATAACAGTAGCATAGAACATGGAATTCATCAAACCATTTCATTTGATGATTGATTCATGAAAATCCGAATTTAAATAATAGAGTTATATCTTGAGGCGTTTTTTGTCTGGCACCTCTATATTATTGAATGAGTATTTAGTTGCAGGAATTATATGACTGACGAAGATAACAAGATTTAGAAGAAAAATGTTTCTTCTGATTATCTTGTTTGTATAATAAATTGAAAACAAAAGTAGAAGGATTGAAATGCATGGTTAATCGTAACTAATTATTCAGTGTACTACAATAATATAATAGAAAATAAAGGTTATAAATATATACTTTTTTAATTCAGATGCTTTAGGTTACGCGATAAAAACTTTTAATACAATTATACTAGATATTTCGTCTTCACATCGGTTTTATGACTAATGTTAAAAAAATTGTGTAATTAACTGGTCTCGCCCAATAGAAAAATAGAGGCGTTGTTATACCGATATATGCTATCCTTTTCTGAACTTTCGTTTCTCTTACAAAGAATTTCTGCCCACGCAACGGTCGAACAGCCTTTTAAGTGATTTATAGAGTGGAACGTTTGTATGCAGAGTTTGGTCGTTAAGGCATGTTTGGTTAGTTAGTTGTTTCTTGTGTTTTTCAATTTCGTATATTTCGAGAGAATTATTGAGTTTAAAACCCTTGTTACGATGGTGAAGTAATTTTATGTTTCTATCGTAGTAGAAGTCGTGTTTATGGTTAATCAAGTGTCTTCCGAAATTTGATTCTTCTCTATGAATATGTTCCTTTGTTCTTGTTCTTAAGGAACGTCCAGTTTCTCCTATGTAGAAAGCTTTGCATGTATCGCATTCTAATTTGTATACTCCGTTTTTGTCTAGAAAATCTGTTTGGTCCTTTGCATTGAAAAATAGTTTCTTTATGGTGTTATTGTTTTTGAAGGATAATTTTATGTCGTGTTTCTTGCAGATCTTTTGTACGTTATGGGAGATTTTACCTGGGTAAGGTATAGATCTGTAAATTACAGTTTCAGGCTTAATGGCTTTCAGGCTAGTAGAACCTTTAAAGTTTTGTTGAGTAATGAACCTATTCATGAAGGAATTAATCTGTTGTATCTGGAAATCGTTATTTAGTCCGATCTGTTTAATAAGATTAATTTCTTTGTCTTTATTTCGCTTGACATGGGGGTGTAGTACCATCTATGTAAGTATGCTCTAAAAGCTGCGGTTTTATGTGCTTGGCAGTGGAAGAAGCAATTAGGGATAATGGTGTCAGTTTGGGTTGGTTTTCTATATATATTGCTATATATATCAAAATCTATTGAGTCGTTGTTGTTGATAAGGGTCAAATCTAGGAAATTCAATTTATTAGATTGCTCTATTTCTATCGTGAACTTAATGTTGTCATGTAAAGAATTTATGTGGGAATGGAAGTCTTCAATAAGGTTAATTCCGTCGTCATAATATTACTTTACAATTACATTAACTGGTTAATATGGATCTTAACATAAATTTCGAATATATATGAAACGGTTTACACATTAAAACAAAAATTAAGCACAAAAATTTAACATAAATTTTGAAACCATTAATCGTTAGAAATGAATCTTCTCATACCTAATATGAAATGTCTGATTAAACTCCACAAACAATATAAAAGCTTTGATTATATATACAGGGTAAGTCGGAAGGTGCGAGGACGGCAGATTGTGGCCTTACTATTCAAAATAGAAAGAAATACGTCATAATCCATTACTAGCAAAGCTGCATAGATTAAAACTATTTTTAACTATATAGTGTGTTTCACAATTCTAGGACCCTACTCTACTTCAATTTCTTAAATGGAACCCTAAAAAGATGTTTGAAATCTTTTTACATACGTTGATTACCTGTTTTAAATACTATAAATGCGTATCTTGTTTTCAAATTTTAAATGCAAGGTTGCCAAGTTATTAATCATTTTGTGAAAATTTTGAAAAATCTTGTGGTGACTTAAAATTCATTATCACCATTATTATTAAATATTGGAGATTGTAATTTGACATACCGATAAACAACGCTTTGGTCTTTCAAATCCCACTAATACTATTGGATAATGTTATATAGGATGGTTACCAGAACCGGTTAATTTATGAAATGTGTGGGGGACCATAACTTTGTTATTTTAAATGAAATACCCTATATCTTTTCAATGCCTCAGAAGAGTTTATTAATTACCTTTCATTTTAATTAAGCATATGGTATATCTAACATGTGTACTTTTTGAGATAATTACATTACTTAAATAATACCGGTATAAACTTGATTTTTTCACAAGAAATAAATGATGAAGAAGACATTTTTAAACAAATGCATATAAGTTTATTTCGTAAAAGATGGAAAAGTATGGAAAAGTATGGATCTATGCACAGACGATAGTGTTAAAAAAAATTTTTTTTCTAAAATTCTACTTAAATATGTTGCAAAAATCCTATCATAGTCAGAAGTTGTCCCATCGTGGTGAGACCAAATGTGTAGTGCAAAATTTTCTAAGAGGGTTGGCAATTGATTTTCTAAGAAATTCAAAAAGATTGTGCATTGAGGGTTGCCTCAAAGAAATACGATCTGATCAAATTCCTGCCCAGACATTTTAGGATCATCAATGTTAGTGAGTTACTTCTCATATAAATTTACTGTTGAAAATATCGTAGTAATGAAGATTAAAGCGGTTAACATAGTTATTTTTACGAAAAATCGCTATATAGAAGATAATCAAAAAAATTATATTCTTGTTGATCTTTTTCTAATACCCATTTCGAAAATTCTAGTCTTTTTGAACTTAATATGCACAGATGTATACTTCTTCAACTTTTACTAATAGACGCACTTGCATTTGTTTAAAAATGTCTTCTTCATAGTGTATTTCTTGTGAAAAAGACACGTTTACACCAACACGTTTTGAAATAGTTTAGTTATCTCAAAAAATGCATGTGTTAGACATACCACGTGCTTAACAAAAATGAAAGATAATTGAGATAAAAAGCCTTTCGAGGCATTGAAAAAATATAGGGTTTTCCATTTAAAATAACAACGTTATAGTCCCTCAAACATTCCATATATTAACCGATTCTAGTAGCCATCCTATATAATATTATCCAGTAGTATTAGTGGCGTTTGGAAGACCCAAGCTTTGTTTATTGGTATGTCAAATTACATCCTTCAATGTTTAATAATAATGCTGATAATGAATTTTAAGTAAAATAGTGAAACATCCTGTTTAGCTGAAAATAATTTTAATCGATGCAGCTTTGTTAGCAATGTATGATGATATAAAAACATTTTTTTCATTTTCAACATTAAACCCACAATCTTCCGTCCATGCACTATTGACTCGCCCTGTATAATATACAGTGCGTTTCAAAAGTAACGGATAAATTCGATAAAATCATTACAAACAATTTATGAAAAAATCGCTGAAACGGGTCTAGAGATTCAAATTTTTTGCTATTGTTTGGTGTATATTTTAAATTTTTTCCGCCATTTCTAACGTAGTTATGACGTTATCAAAGTTCTTTTAAATGGGACACCCCTTTTTTATATCGGAATATGAAAAAGGATTTTTTTCTGAATTATGTACAATAAATATTGGTTACATACGAAAAATTTCGAGAAAAATTAATTTAAAGTTTCATTATTTCGCATTCCCAAAAAAAAATCTTATAGATAAATCTTCAATTCAAAAAAAAATTATCTAAAAATTTTGAGAAAAAAGAAGAGACTGATCGTAATCCATCGAGTTTTCACATAAAATCTTCTTATATAGACATTTTAGGATAGAAACAAAATATTGAGTCGCGGTTTTCAACAGTTTAGTTGGGATTCATTTTGCTATTTTTTCATAATAAAAAGGTTTGTATAAATGTACTAACCTACAGTTAAAAACCTACTAACCTACTAAAATTTTTGTCCCAATTGATAAATCAGTTAAAAAGATTTTGTCGTGTTCCATACTTTACTGGCGCACTATTTAGATAAATCGTCAATTTAAAAAAAACAAAAACAAATACAAAAAAAGAACAATAAAACAAAATTTAACATAATAGAAAATTGAACTAATGTACCAAACGAAGATTTTTCTTTATAAAAAGAATTATAAAAAAATATCTTAATCATTTAAATTAATATTCTTACATGAATTGAAATAAAATAAAAAAAAAATAAAGTAATGTGCAAAATTAAATTAGAAAAAAGAAACGCTATGTGAATGGTAATTTAATAAACTTTCTTTTTTTACCATAGAAAGATTATAAATCAAAAGTTAAGCCTTCCTTGACAGCAACAAAAAAAATAGTGTTCTAACCTTGGCCTTCCTTCCTTATATTTACTACCAACCTTCGAAATGTGGAATAACGTTATCTTTCCTATTGCCAACGTCAATGGTAATTTTCAACCTCATCCAGAGGGGTATAGGAAGCTTTTTTGGAATATGACTGATTCTAAATATATATATTATATTTAAATTAAATATTCTATTAATTAGTTTTTCCTCGGTAAAAGAGACTTATATCAGTAAATGTATACAAAACTAAATTAGAAAAAGTTAAATTAAAGTTTAGGAGTTAGCTAAAGATAAATGTAATATTAGTATATGAAAATACTGTAGTAAGAAAGTTAAATAAAAAATAAAAAACCTACCTCAGGTCTTCGAGGCCTAGGTACATTGTTATTAAAGAAATAATACTTAAAATAATGCGAAAAATCCGGCCACGCAGATAATCTCAAAACTCAAAAGTTTCTTGAAAAAGCACGTAAAAATTGTGACGATCTCAACAAATTCGGACACAAAATTTATTCAAACAATTCTTCAAACGGTTTCGCACGAAATCTCGTACCAGAACAAGAACACAGAATTCGCGTCAGTCTCAAAATTCGAATTTCCAAAAAAACTTGACGTGTACTCCCGTACTTGCAAAACTTTAAATCAAAAGTTAAGAAAACTTAACACGATAAGAAAAGTAGAAAAACCTAAAATAAAAAAACCAGTAAATGATAATCGACATCTGTCAACGAAAGGTTAATTTTAAAGGGAAAAGAAATTAAAGCGTTCTAATTTTATAATAATAAATTCAAAAGTGAAAAGAAATAAAATAACCAGTGTAAAGAATCAGGAAAAAGAAACTCTAAATTTAGCTGAAAGAAAAAAAAAACATTTTATATAAAAAAATTGAGCGTTTGCCAAAGAAGACCATAAGAAAAATGTGTACATTCACGCAACCAAAGCCTGAAAATGCATCTTACATATTTTTGAAAAATCATGTGGTGTCCTAAAATTCGTTATCAACATTAATATTGAGGATTGCAATTTGGCATATCGAACATAAACAAAACTTGTGTCTTTCGAACGCTATTACTATTATTGGATTTGAAATTTAAATAAGCAGTAGTATAGGTTCCTGAAGATGATCTGAGTGATTGAAATCGGTAGGACCGAAAATAAAGATTATTTATTTTACATATATGACATATAGGTGCAAAAGTGAGTTGTATTAATTTATTGAATTCATTGCACAAAATGTCCACCCAACTGCTGTATTCATAGTTTAGCTCTTCTTAGAATTGAAGTGGTAGCCCTGCTAAGACTCGTTATTACCATCTTCTGGTTAAAGTATTTATGGGATTATTACCATGATTACCCTTATTTTACGCGCTTGCATTGGCTAGTAGATGGATTTATCTATAAGATAAATTTAACTAATAGATGGAGTAATGGCCCAGCAGTCTAAAGATCAACAACGAATGATCTGTGCGCCATCCAAAATTCTAGCTAATAGTTGTTTTTTGTTTTCTTAGTAATCTAAAGAATTAAAGTCTGGTCACCTTGCTGGCCAAGAATCTGCTGAATCTCTTGGAATCCACCGGCCATCGTACTGAATTTTCATTCGTTGTCTATATTAAGAGGAACATCATCTAGTAATATTGAAAGATCATGAAATCATCAATGAAGCGTAACTAACGAATACCTGTAAGACGTTCTTCAATTACAAACGGACCAATGAGACGGTCATCAATAATGCCAAACATTCACCAAAAGGTATCTTGAAAATGGTATTCCCGAGTTTATCGTGGATTTTCAAGGGCTCATGTTGTAATTGCCTTGTGTTATTGATGCCGTTTCGGTCCGATCTGACAATTTTTCTGTTTTCTCAATATCCAGCCAGTAAATTCAAAATGTAAATTCTTGAAGCGTAGCCAGCAGGCTTTAAAGCTTGTACAGGTAAAATATGGTATGGGTATAAACCGTAATTGTGTAAATTTCTTTGTACTCTTATCCGACCTATGTTAAGTGTGCTGTCTATTCTTCGGATACTAGTAATTGTTGAGCATCAATTGTATTGCTTCATCTTGAGCAAGTTCCTGTTGAATGGGACGTTCAGAAATAGCTGTAGGAAACTTATCTGCTTCTTTTAAATATTGATGGAGAAATCATCGATGATATTCATCAGCTTCAACATTTATTTGTGTAAATCGCAAGAGCATATGTCGCATTTCATTATTTAAAAGTCGTTATGCCGTGGCATTTTCACTAACTGTTAGTAAATGTTTAACCTATTTTGTTAACGTATTTGAGTAAATAAAAGTGACTATTATTAGCCATATCATTATCGAATTGATAAAAAGCTTTAGATTACCACCTAACTTTTCCTTTATAAGTGCGATATTGCGATACATGTTTGAACCCCTTTAAGCACAGTCTCTGAATGTTGATGCCACTTTCACTGTCAGACGGAAAATACTTAATAGATAATGTAGTTAGAAAATAGAAGTCAGATATCCAGAGAAGAATAGAATGATCACTTTCCAAGACTGAATTGCAAGACTGAAAAGAATGTGATGATGTCACATAATAACCAGCCTTAAGTTAGATAAGAGATATACATAATAATGCCCACAATCAAACATATTATATATACAGGCTGTCCCGCATAAGAACCGACACAGAGCAGGGGTATGTAGACAACCTAAAATATGGTGATTTAACACAACTTGCCTTATACCAAGTTGCACCCCTGAGAAGTTACAGGCCTTCAAAGACGAGTTTTAAATTTCGAAAAAAATTAATGTCTCAGAAATGGATTAAGTTTGAAAAACCAAATTTGGTATACGTTATGAGTGTATCAAGTTGTTAGTTAGGGATGATGGTAACCTAAAATTTGAAAAACATTTTTATTTTTTTTTTTGTTAACATTTTGTGGTGATTTAATTTTAAAACTTTTTTACTCTTATTATTTTTTAAAAAACCTAGTCGTTTTCACAGAAAACCCAAAAAACTAATAATACGTATTTCACCAATTTGAGGGAAAATGGTGGCCATTTTGAACAATGCTTATAAAATACTGTTACCAAATCGTTTTTTTTTGTTTAAATTGTTTGATTTTCTATTAAATTATTTTTTCTACCATGTTATTTATTATCTTTATTTGGTACTTGTTGTATCCTTTTTATTTATTTATAAAAACTGTTTAAAACTAGTTTTTTAAAAAGTAATAAAAAAAATTTTAAATTTAATTCCAAGCAGATTTAAACATCTTCAACACTTTTTCTGTAGTTTCGTTCACAGAAACTTAACATTAAATAACATATCATCTTATTCGCCGAATGAAAACTTCCTAATATTTTCAAAACAAACATTAAAAAATTACTAAAATTAAACAATTTTATTCCTAGTTGTCAAATATGACGTAAAATTTCATAGCCAATTACCAACTTTTCCATGGTTTTAATTAAAATTGATAAAATACGCGTCTTTAGTTATTCGGGTTTTTTATGAAAAAACTAGGTTGTTTAAAAAATAATAAGAGTAAAAAAAGTTTTGGATTCAAATCCCACATAAAATGAAATAATAAGATATTAAATCTGCCGACGGATTAAAAAAGTATTTCAAATTTTAGGATACCATCATCCCTAACCAATCCCTTGCTTTAAATAATTTCTGCTTTCTAGCAATTTATGCCCTTGGTACAATCATAATGTATACCAAATTTGGTTTTTCTAACTTAATCTATTACTGAGATATTAATTTTTTTCAAAATTTAAGACTCAACTTTGAAGGCCTGTAACTTCTCAGGGGTGCAACTTGGTATAAGGCAAGTTGCATTAAATCATCATATTTAGGTTGATCTACATGCCACTGCTCTGTGTGGATTGATATTCTCTTTACATTTCTCAAAGAAAACATTTTTAAAAATCATCGAGGAACAATAGCCAAAAGGCTATCAACAAAACTGAGTGCACGTGACATATCCTGAATATTAAACAAATGACAGAAAAGATCATTTCTTTTGACTGATCTACATCAATTACTTACCGCAATTACTATACATACAAGTTTCTATGGTTTGTTGACATTAAAATTTATTAATATTGATTAAAATTGTCATAAATTTATTCACGTTATAACCTTTAACTTTCATAATTTCTTTTTGTCCTTATAAATTTACTTCAAAAAGTTCAGTTTAAACATGAGATTTACCGCAATCATCTCTTTGCTCATTTTAGTTTTATCGTCCTGTAAGTGCTTGGCTAATTTGTAATATTTCATAATTTTGTTTTAATGATTAATAGACGAAAAACCTTATGATAATGATTATGCAAATGTAAATATTTGGAAGTTTAAATCGTCAAATCCACCTTCAAAAGATTATTTAAAACCCGAGGAGAACACAGCGTTATTATTACCTAATTCATCTTGTCCGATTGTACGTTGTAACCTTTTAATCTTCATTTTTTCACATCCGGATCATTTTGCACATCGCGAAGCTATTAGAGAAACATGGGGATCTTATGAGAGAATAAAAAATAACACTGTTTGTAGGAGATTTTTTATGGGAATAACAAATGATGAGGATATTCAAGTGATTATTGGATTATATAAATTTATTAATTATTAATAATTTTGTGTATATTTTTAGTGTAGACTCGACGATGAATATTATGACTATAACGATATTGTTCAAGTGAATTGTTCTGAAACAGATGCTACAACCAAATCTCTTTTGATGTTGAAAGTGGTTTATCGATATTATCAAAATTGTTCTGATTTTATTTTGAAAACCATTGACAGTGTTTACATAAATTTAGAACCTATATGGAGCATTTTGCCTAAACGCCCCCATTTATTTCTAGCTGGAAATCTACAAGTAGAAGAAATCGCGACGAAATGCACAAAATCGTGTAGGTAACAGAAATTTGTAACATATTACATAAATAAATATTTTTAATTAATCTAATTTAGCGATAAATACTATCCAAGATATTTGCTATCTTCCCTATGGTTAATGTCGCATGATACGGCTATAAAGCTATTTAAATTCGCTAGAACAACTCCTTATTTTGAAATTGAGGATGTTTACATTACTGGTTCATAGAAATCTTATGAATTTATATCTCTTTTTTTTATTATTTCTTGGTTCTAGGTTATTTAGCGGAAAAATCATCGATAAACAGGATTGATTTTAATATGTTTACCTATATTGAAAACAAAATAAATCCTTGTATACTTAAAAAAATTGTTGTTTCCCAAAACATGACACCCACTGAAATTACGATGGTTCATGAAAAATTAACGGACGTTAATTTGAATTGTACAAAAACAATATGCAATTTACCAAGTTATTAAGATATGCTTAATATTTTTGTTTAAATTAATTTATTTCTTTTTAGCCCCCGAAGCTAATCCTAATTATTCGGATAATGTTAAGTGTTTTCATTTAGATGCTTTTAAAATTTTGATACTTCCAAAAAATTTTTGTCGTAACTCATCAAATCTATTAATTATAATAGCATCGGCTACGAAAAATAACCTTCGTAGAGATGCCATAAGAGAAACATGGGGTAATTTGCGGTCGAAACGCCAAGCACAAAAATATTTTCTTCTAGGATCCGATAATTTTAAAATTCAGGTTAACTTAATTTCATTTTTTTAATAATTATATAAATTCAAAATGTAGGAATTGATATTAAAAGAGTCGCACTTCCACCAAGATATCATTCAAGTTGACTTCGAAGACACCAAGTACAATTTAACACTTAAATCGATTGTTATGTTAAAATTAGTAACCACGTTTTGTAAGCAAAATATATCATATCTCGTAAAAGCTGATGACGATAGTTATATTAACGTAAATTATTTGGAATGGGTATTAATGAAGCGAGAACCACAAAAAGTATTGATTGGGGTACTTTATAAAAATTCACCCAGGCGGGTAAATACGATAGAGAAATGGTATATTCCTAAATATATTTACAAAAAGAAGCATTATCCCAATTATCTTTCCGGGGCGGGATACGTAATGTCGATGGACGTGGCAAATTTGCTTTATGAAAAATCATTTGATGAATTGCTTTATGTTTTAGAAGATGTTTTTATGACAGGTAAAAGTCGTCCAATTTTAAATTAAAAAGTAATTTGGTGATGTTTTAGGAATGTTGGCAAAGGCTGTTAATGTAAAACCGTGTACTTTTCACGGATATGAATTGGAGCGACGTTATAAAAAAATTGATCAGTCGAAATGCAATTTTAATAGTTTTGTGATATCACATCCTAGTACAAGTATTGATATGAACGATGTTAATGATTTGGTCAAGTTGGCCGAATCATCTAATTGCAGAAAATGTTATCATTTACCTAAATGTTGAATTTTATTCTATGAAAATTCAAAATTAAAAACCATTAAACTCTAATAATGTTTCATTTCATTTCTTATTAATTACACATTAACATACATAATGAAATACAAGTTTTTACTCAATTATGCCAATTAGACTTACAAAGAAATAAATAAACTTACATTCATACCTTATATACCTAATCTTCTATTCATCAAATAGAATCAATCAGGTTGATGCTAGAAAGTAACTAGTTAAAATACGCCTAACTAGCTTCAAAATAATTTCAACGTCAATATCATCTCTTAGGCCCGTTACTACCAAACCGTTGGTATCTGTTAGAAAAGCTAGCTATAAGATACCGCAACTTTTGATTATACATATATAGATAGCCCACCTAATGGTAAAATTAGGAAACAAATAATTGCATATAATGGGACGCGAGTATAACAACTGTGGGACGCGAGTTAAAGTAGGCAGTGTAATCGGCACTGAATACAAAGCTTCTCCTATTCAATACTAGACGTCTCTGTTTAAAAGTACTATTAAACATTCTGTTTTGAGTGTATTATATAATACCTAAAACCACAAATAACGCTTTATTCAGCCATTGCTTAATTTTTATTTTATTTTTTTATATAGTTTTTCATAAAATATATAGTTTCCCGCTTGACGCGAGACAGTTTACTCTTTGGCGCGACGTATCGATCGATTCATGACCGGTATCGAGATTCGGAGCGAGTTTACCACCGAATTCTCGTTTCGATTTTTTTGCCAGTTAGGTAGGCCTTATGGTGGGTTCATGCAACGTGTTTTAGTTTTAGTGGTAACTTTAGTCTTAAGCGTTTGCGTTAGCTTTAGTTGTAAGGAAAGGTATTGGTTCATGCAGTATTTAAGCACAATATATTAAAGCAAAATTTTGACATATAAACAGTCGTGCAAAATTAAAAATACAAAAAGAAATCTGCGGGATGAGGAGTAAAACCGTTTTGTTTTTTAAAAATATTTTGTTTCTAATATTATTTGATAGTGATCATAGCGATTTAATATGAATAAAAAGAAAATTGTTGTCGCTGCTAGTGCAATGTGTTTGAATGCAGCATAATTAATCGCACAAAGATTGAAGAATAAAAGACGATGGCGTTTTGGTAGAAGGCCCATCAATAAGAATCGAGAATTAGAGGGGAATTATGCCACTCTTATTAGAAATATGTTAGAAATTGAAGAGGACGATTTACAATTTTTTAAATATGTCCGCATGTCATTCGAAGAGTTGAAGCAATTGTTAAACCTGGTTACACCTTTTTTATCAAAAACACCAAATAAAGGTGCAATTTCACCATCTGAAAGGTTGATAATAACCCTACAGTAAGTTTTTATTTACACCGTGTGCATTAGCGTTAGTTGTAAAGAAAGGTATTGGTTCATGCAATATTTAAGCAAGTACATTCAAATATAATTTGGACATATAAAGTCGCGCCAAATTAGAAATACAAAAAAAACTGAGTGAACAACGGAAGAGGGAAAAACGGAGTGAAACCGTTTTGTTTATTAAAAACATTTTGTTTCTAACGCATTCTAACATTATTTAATATGAATAAAAATAAATTTGTTGTCGCTGCTAGCGTAATGCGTTTAAATTAGGGATTACAATCTCAGGATATCGGGATCCTTGCATCCCGGAATTGTTCTCATAATAACCAATTTTTCCGAATCTGGGATTTAAATGTCGTTGATCAATGATAGTCAGAAAATAACAAAAATCACCAACAAAAAACCAAGTTCATTAATGTCATCATTAATCACAGTGAGTTTCAAATTATGAGAAGTTAGTTTGACTTTTAAATCGGGTCTTATTTGTCATCGAGACATAAATCTTAATAAAGCAGATATTGCTTCCAAAAGACTTGATACTGTCCATAGAAAACTTAATGTTGCTTATAGAGGACCTGATACTGCTTAAAAAGGATTTGAAATGTGTCCAGAATACTTCAAAGAAATGCTTCCAGAAAACTGGACATTGCCTCCGCAAGACTAAAAATGCTTCCAGAAAATTTCATACTACTTTTCGAAGACTTTCAAAAAACTTGATATTGCCTCAAAACGACTTAATACTGCTCCTGGACGACTTGAAATGCTTCCAGAAGACTTGATACTGCATTCAGGAGATTTGATGTCGCTTCCAGCAGACATGGATTGCTTCTAGAAGGCTTGATACTGCTCTTTGAAGACTTAATACTGTTTTTCTGTTGCTTACAAAAGACTTATACTGCTTCCAAAAGATTTGATAGGCCCATAGCAGACGTAATACTATTTCTAAAGAACCTGATATTGCTTCCAAAAGACTTGTCAAAATAGAAAGAAAAAATGTTCAAAACTCTTGTAATGCTTTAAAAGATTTAATACTGCTTCTAGAAGACTTGAAGTTCTTCCAGAAAACTTGATATTGCTTTTGGAAGACTTGAAATGCTTGATGAAAAAACTTAATATGTTTCTAGAATGCTTGAACTTCTTTCAGAAAAGTCTATATAGCTTCTGAAACCTTGTTGCTGCTTTTAGAAGAATTGAAATGCTTCCAAAAGACTTGATATTGGTTCCAGAAGACTTGATATTGTTTTTAAAACTTCTGAAAAAAAAATAGTTTCATTGCAAAAACAACACGATATTGTTGATAAACTATTTGAGTTATCTTGACTGGCAGATTGATCTAGGCAATTTGGAACTGTGGATTTTTTTAACTCTTTGGATACTATTACATAAAAATTATTTTAATAGCTACATCCCATGTGGTAGCAACCAATACTAAGCGACTTTTTCTTCCTAAGATTTAATACGATTTACTTTAAGTAATAGATTAGGAATTGATAAAGCAGCAAAAATAGTCTGCATATTTCAAGAGTAAAATGGAGTGAATAGTGCATCTAGCAGAAACGAGTAATGATTTTTTATTACTCGTTGTATTATTTTTTATTTTTTAGTTGTAATGTAAGTTTGGCGATAAACATAAAACGATAAACGTAAAAGGAAACTAAAACATTCTAATTTTTAAACAAAACTGTTCTTTCAAAAAAACACACCATGTTTTAAATCACCTTTTGAACTGTTTGAACATTTTAAAACATATCATACAGTTTTAGAAATGTTTGTTTTAAACACTTTATTTAAAATATAACAACCCTGATTGAAATTATTATTATAATTGAGGCGCTGATGCATTTTTCATTAATTTGAATGTTTACGATTTGTTCTGTCTAACAATTATATTAAGTTTGCCCTTATTTCCCTTCAAAAATTGAATATCACTCAAAACCGATGTTTGATTTTAAGCAATACGGCTAAGAGTACAAACGGCAAACACAACACGTCTAACCACCGGTTTCATTTTGGATTATGAATAATAAATAAATTTGTTTATTGTATTGAATCAAATAGAATAATCTTTTTTTTAAGTAATTAAAGTCTGTCTTTGCTGAAAACTAATGTCTTTGATAATGATACAAAATATCAAAGTATTAAAAACTATTAAATAACGTTAGGTAGTTTATTTAGAAAAAACTGAAAACTGCCGGTTTTGAGTTGATTTTTTACCTCATAACTAAAAAATGATTATTAAAAAACATTTATTTTGAAAAATTCGCCCTTATGCAAAATATCAAAAACAGGGATTTCTCAAAATCATACTTTGTTGAATTCGCCCTTTCTATTCTCAACGCCTCAATTGTAATATAATAAAATAAACAGTTAACCAACTTAACTTTTATTTATAAAATAAAACGAAACACTGCCATTAAAGGCACGAATGAGAAAAGTACGCATGCGTTAAGTTGCGACCGAGGGTTTTAGCTTTAATAAGTTAAAAGTTGGGAACTCTTGTGACTACGACAAAAACCGTTTTAGTCGTAAGATGTTGCATGAACAGTACTACTATAACACAATACCTTAACTTTACACTCTTATGACTATAACTACGACTAAAACTAAAACACGTTGCATGAACCCACCATTAAGGTATACGGACTAAAACGGTTTTTGTTGTAGCCCTAGAGTTGCCCAACTTTTAACTTCTTAAAGCTAAAACCTTCCGTCGCAACTTGACGCATGCGCACAAATTGATCCAAAATTAATAGAATTGGTACAAGGGTACCAATATCTTTATGATCCAGGTCGCAAAGATCATATAAATAATATGTGAAAATAACTTTACAGAAATTGAGGGTAAATCAGAAATGAATGGTTGATAAATTTATTAACAAAAAATTTTAAAAAGTATATAATAGTAAATATAATATAAAAATACAACAATATAAATATTTTAGCAAGTTTATGCCAGGAACTATAGAGTAATTTAAGCCAGTATTATACCCGCTGTAAAAGGCAATTACCATCAGGGTCCGCTGCTGTACCAAAATGGGAGCACCATACATAATGCTTTTAGGCTTTTTAAACTCATTTGTAAAAAGGAGACAGAAAGTACTTTTTTGCAGATAAATCGGGTGTTATATGATCCTTATTGAAGAAATAGTTTATTCCTCACAGAAAATGAAGAAAAGATTATTAAGAAATGAAGTGACTGCAGAAATTATTTTAGGAATAACTTCTTCCCTCAATTATAAAACATTTTAACATTTTTAGAAGTAAGAATACCTTGGGTTGTACATCAGATGCACCATCTAAAATTTTTGAGATTTTGGATGTAACAAGCAATAGCGGAACATCATGTTCAACCACACCTTCAGTATCGTACCATGGTTATACATACATAGAAACAATAGAAAACGCAATACAAACACCAATAGACGCAACACTTCAATACCTTCCAGTAGCGTTGTTGCACTGACCATTTATAATATACCCTGACTCGTACTGTACTGTTTGGTATTACCATATCCTAGAGGACAGTACCTTTGGTTTTGCCGCTCAATGCTGAGAAAGCTTTGTAAGACTATTGTGGCTTTTACAATACCATCTGCTATGTCTACATTAGCTATGAATGGCTTCCGTAGAATTCGCTACCGTTGACAGAGTATACCAAAGACATTTTTTACGGTTCTCCTTGCCCTGGATAAACGATAACTGAAAATGTTTTTTTCTAGCCTTAAGTACTGTCTGGGATATGGTCTCATTATATTTTCCAGTAGAGGAAATGCAGCATCGCCCACAACAAAATGTGGAAGTCTAATGTTACTTTCAGGTAGTTTCTTGAGAATAGGGATATCTATGTTTCCATTTAGAAAAGCTCTCCCGAAAGAAGATTCTTTAAAGATAGTGCTGTCATGATTTCTTCCACTAGCTCCAATATCTGTTACATTGAAATTATAATCCGCATCTACACATGCCATTAGAACAAAGCTGAAGCTTTGATTGTAAAGAAAGAACCCACTTCACGATACTTTTGGCGCTTGTATGTGCATGTGTTTCCCATCAACAGCCCCGATAAAATTGCGTATGTTTTTTGTAAAACATATCTTCAACAGAGATTAATATGTCTCTTCTTAAGTCTGGTAGTTCCACAAAACAGTTATTGTTTCTTTAATAATATAATGAACAGTAGATTCTCCCATTCCAAAATTCCACGGTAGCTCTTGCATAGTACTTTTTTCTACCGGTGTGAAGATAGCAGTAAAATGTAGCAGTAGAAATTTCCGAAGATACCCGAACGTCCATAGACGTCCGTCATACCGGCAACTGGGGGTTCGCTTTTTTTCACACAAAAAGCATGAAACTAACACAGTAAGAGGCTAATATATTATGTTAGTTGCAATTAGACCAGATTAAAACATATTTAACACGGGGTAAACCACCCCTTTCAATACTTCAATAGGCTCTAGCACCCTTACGAGTTCGAAGATCCGAACCAAAGTTTGCAAACGCTTTTTAGACATCCCAACGAACAAGTTTCCATATAGAAACTTCACTTCGGATGGGTCCGCGGGGGTAAACCACCCCGCAGTAGATTATTATTTGTTCTACTACCCTTATTAGTTCGAAGATCCGAACCAAACCTTGTATACGCTTTCTAGACATCCTACCGAACAAGTTTACGTACAGAAATTTCACTTCGAATGGGTTCGCGGGGGTAAACCACCCCGCAGTAGATTATTATTTGTTCTACTACCCTTATTAGTTCGAAGATCCGAACCAAACCTTGTATACGCTTTCTAGACATCCCATCGAACAAGTTTCCGTATAGAAACCTCACTTCGGATGGGTTCGCGGGGGTAAACCACCCCGCAGTAGATAATTATTTGTTCTACTACCCTTATTAGTTCGAAGATCCGAACCAAACTTTGTATACGCTTTCTAGACATCCTACCGAACAAGTTTCCGTATAGAAAGCTCACTTCGGATGGGTTCGCGGGGGTAAACCACCCCGCAGTAGATTATTATTTGTTCTACTACCCTTATTAGTTCGAAGATCCGAACCAAACCTTGTATACGCTTTCAAGACATCCCATCGAACAAGTTTCCGTATAGAAAGCTCACTTCGGATGGGTTCGCGGGGGTAAACCACCCCGCAGTAGATTATTATTTGTTCTACTACCCTTATTAGTTCGAAGATCCGAACCAAACTTTGTATACGCTTTCTAGACATCCTACCGAACAAGTTTCCGTATAGAAAGCTCACTTCGGATGGGTTCGCGGGGGTAAACCACCCCGCAGTAGATTATTATTTGTTCTACTACCCTTCTTAGTTTGAAGATCCGAACCAAACTTTGTATACGCTTTCTAGACATCCTACCGAACAAGTTTACGTACAGAAACTTCACTTCGGATGGGTCCGCGGGGGTGAACTACCCGGCAGTAGATTATTATTTTGTCTACTATACCCTTATTAGTTCGAAGATCCGAACCAAACTTTGTATACGCTTTCTAGACATCCCATCGAACAAGTTTCCGTATAGAAAGCTCACTTCGGATGGGTTCGCGGGGGTAAACCACCCCGCAGTAGATTATTATTTGTTCTACTACCCTTCTTAGTTTGAAGATCCGAACCAAACTTTGTATACGCTTTCTAGACATCCTACCGAACAAGTTTACGTACAGAAACTTCACTTCGGATGGGTCCGCGGGGGTGAACTACCCGGCAGTAGATTATTATTTTGTCTACTATACCCTTATTAGTTCGAAGATCCGAACCAAACTTTGTATACGCTTTCTAGACATCCCATCGAACAAGATTCCGTATAGAAACCTCACTTCGGATGGGTTCGCGGGGGTAAACCACCCGGCAGTAGATTATTATTTGTTCTACTACCCTTCTTAGTTTTAAGATCCGAACCAAACTTTGTATACGCTTTCTAGACATCTCATCGCATAAGTTTCCGTATAGAAACCTCACTTCGGATGGGTTCGCGGGGGTAAACCACCCCGCAGTAGATTATTATTTGTTCTACTACCCTTCTTAGTTTGAAGATCCGAACCAAACTTTGTATACGCTTTCTAGACATCCTACCGAACAAGTTTACGTACAGAAACTTCACTTCGGATGGGTTCGCGGGGGTAAACCACCCCGCAGTAGATTATTATTTGTTCTACTACCCTTATTAGTTCGAAGATCCGAACCAAACTTTGTATACGCTTTCTAGACATCCTACCGAACAAGTTTCCGTATAGAAAGCTCACTTCGGATGGGTTCGCGGGGGTAAACCACCCCGCAGTAGATTATTATTTGTTCTACTACCCTTCTTAGTTTGAAGATCCGAACCAAACTTTGTATACGCTTTCTAGACATCCTACCGAACAAGTTTACGTACAGAAACTTCACTTCGGATGGGTCCGCGGGGGTGAACTACCCGGCAGTAGATTATTATTTTGTCTACTATACCCTTATTAGTTCGAAGATCCGAACCAAACTTTGTATACGCTTTCTAGACATCCCATCGAACAAGTTTCCGTATAGAAAGCTCACTTCGGATGGGTTCGCGGGGGTAAACCACCCCGCAGTAGATTATTATTTGTTCTACTACCCTTCTTAGTTTGAAGATCCGAACCAAACTTTGTATACGCTTTCTAGACATCCTACCGAACAAGTTTACGTACAGAAACTTCACTTCGGATGGGTCCGCGGGGGTGAACTACCCGGCAGTAGATTATTATTTTGTCTACTATACCCTTATTAGTTCGAAGATCCGAACCAAACTTTGTATACGCTTTCTAGACATCCCATCGAATAAGTTTCCGTATAGAAACCTCACTTCGGATGGGTTCGCGGGGGTAAACCATCCCGCAGTAGATTATTATTTGTTCTACTACCCTTCTTAGTTTGAAGATCCGAACCAAACTTTGTATACGCTTTCTAGACATCCCATCCAACAAGTTTCCGTATAGAAACCTCACTTCGGATGGGTTCGCGGGGGTAAACCACCCCGCAGTAGATTATTATTTGTTCTACTACCCTTCTTAGTTTGAAGATCCGAACCAAACTTTGTATACGCTTTCTAGACATCCCATCGAACAAGTTTCCATATAGAAACCTCACTTCGGATGGGTTCGCGGGGGTAAACCACCCGGCAGTAGATTATTATTTGTTCTACTACCCTTCTTAGTTTGAAGATCCGAACCAACCTTTGTATACGCTTTCTAGACATCCCATCGAACAAGTTTCCGTATAGAAACCTCACTTCGGATGGGTTCGCGGGGGTAAACCACCCGGCAGTAGATTATTATTTGTTCTACTACCCTTCTTAGTTTGAAGATCCGAACCAAACTTTGTATACGCTTTCTAGACATCCCATTCAACAAGTTTCCGTATAGAAACCTCACTTCGGATGGGTTCGCGGGGGTAAACCACCCCGCAGTAGATTATTATTTGTTCTACTACCCTTATTAGTTCGAAGATCCGAATCAAACGTTGTATACGCTTTCTAGACATCCCATCGAACAAGTTTCCGTATAGAAACCTCACTTCGGATGGGTTCGCGGGGGTAAACCACCCGGCAGTAGATTATTATTTGTTCTACTACCCTTCTTAGTTTGAAGATCCGAACCAAACTTTGTATACGCTTTCTAGACATCCCATCCAACAAGTTATCGTATAGAAACCTCACTTCGGATGGGTTCGCGGGGGTAAACCACCCGGCAGTAGATTATTATTTGTTCTACTACCCTTCTTAGTTTGAAGATCCGAACCAAACTTTGTATACGCTTTCTAGACATCCCATCCAACAAGTTTCCGTATAGAAACCTCACTTCGGATGGGTTCGCGGGGGTAAACCACCCCGCAGTAGATTATTATTTGTTCTACTACCCTTCTTAGTTTGAAGATCCGAACCAAACTTTGTATACGCTTTCTAGACATCCCATCGAACAAGTTTCCGTATAGAAACCTCACTTCGGATAGGTTCGCGGCGGTAAACCACCCGGCAGTAGATTATTATTTGTTCTACTACCCTTCTTAGTTTGAAGATCCGAACCAAACTTTGTATACGCTTTCTAGACATCCCATCCAACAAGTTATCGTATAGAAACCTCACTTCGGATGGGTTCGCGGGGGTAAACCACCCGGCAGTAAATTATTATTTGTTCTACTACCCTTCTTAGTTTGAAGATCCGAACCAAACTTTGTATACGCTTTCTAGACATCCCATCCAACAAGTTTCCGTATAGAAACCTCACTTCGGATGGGTTCACGGGGGTAAACCACCCCGCAGTAGATTATTATTTGTTCTACTACCCTTCTTAGTTTGTAGATCCGAACCAAACTTTGTATACGCTTTCTAGACATCCCATCCAACAAGTTTCCGTATAGAAACCTCACTTCGGATGGGTCCGCGGGGGTGAACTACCCCGCAGTAGATTATTATTTGTTCTACTACCCTTGTTAGTTCGAAGATCCGAACCAAACTTTGCATACGCTTTTTAGACATCCCAACGAACAAATTTCCACATAGAAACTTCACTTCGGATGAGTCCGCGGGGGTGAACTACCCCGCAGTAGATTATTATTTGTTCTACTACCCTTGTTAGTTCGAAAATCCGAACCAAACTTTGCATACGCTTTTTAGATATCCCAACGAACAAGTTTCCGTATAGATACTTCACTTCGGAGGATTTTATACTGAATTCCAACCGACAATAATATTAGAAGACTTGACTGTAATAAGTTTTAAAATCGATTTTTACATATTTACTTTTACGCACACGATCGGGGGAATACCCTGATTGCAAGTAACACTCGGGTTATTATATATCTGTTATATTACGTGTGTCGCTGTTATCCAGTATATTTATCTGATAGCTGTTATTGTTGATTAAATTTGTGATACAAAGCTTGTTATCTTTGTGTATAAGTTTTATTTTTGGTTTCTTAATGTGGTGTTTGTTTCGTTATAAAAGGAGAGATGCCTGCATTAACGTACGATGAATTACAGTCTCTTCCAAAACATCATGCTCTGTTCGTAAATACAGCAAAATTTTTACAAAATATTAATATTAGTTTTTATCCAAGTGTAATCGAACGTCTTGTGCGGTATAATAAGGTTTTTAAAGCACAATTTTTGGATATCGATTATAAAAAATTACATATTACTGATATTCTAACATTGTTGGGCAACTGTACGACACTATCGAAGAATTATAAACTAAAGCATTCTATATATGGCTACTTGTGCTTACAATCCAAAGTTAGGAATGTTTTAAAAAATAGATTAAGTTTTTATAAAAAATATAGGGACCAGTCATGTACCTACATTGAAAAAAAAGTATGTGAACATAAAACTGAAAACCATGAAAACTTTATTGTAGGAATAGGAAATAACGATTTATCAATACCAGAAATGTCTGTTAGTAATATTCCCAATAATAAATTATTATCTACTCCTGATTTTCAAGAAAATGTATCTAGCGCTAACACTTCTCTCAATCTACCGCAAGATCTATCTAACACAAACCTAGATTTAACGAATTCATTTAAAAATCTTTCAATACCTGAATGTTTCAAACCATTATTATTTGAAGACAATTCTAAATTTAGTATATTACCAAAAAACTCTAAAAATAGCTCAAAACTAATAATAATAAAAAATAAGTACCCTGTTCTTGAAGGAACATTTGATATACCGAAAAATGTGTGGAATACGATGTATAACATTAATAAGTTAAATCGTCTGTATTACCCGACGTATATAAAAAATTGCATACACCGTTTTGTCAATAATACCTGTAAGTTGAATATAAGATTTGTGAATTACTTAAAAAATTATATAAAAATATATGCAAAATGTGTACATTCACAATGTAAAAATTTCTGCATCAAAGTTGATATAGATAGGATGACAGTAGCAGTACAAAGTAATTGTTTTGATTTTTGCCATACTGAAAACGTAGCTTCGCATGTTAAAGGTTTGGAACGAATAATTAAAAAAAGACAATTGATAAGTATAAAACCAAGCACATACAAAAATAAAATACTAATAAAACAAAGCTTAAAATTCATGGAAAAAACGAAGAATCTTCTAGACATTAAATCGGATGCTACTATAAGAAAAATGCGGTCGGAAACATTATCGCGGCTGGATAGAGATTCGGACGATCTTCTAGATTTAATACAAATGTATAAAGTTCATCCAAACTACATCCGTGAAGTATCGTTGCCATTTAGAGTAGTATTGTTTAGTTCAGAGCAGATTGAATTATTATTTTCAGAATTTAAAAAGAGGCCAGATTTACTGATACATTTTGACGCAACAGGTGGATTAATAAGGAACATAAATTTAAGTAAAAAAAGAATTTTATTTTATACAGGGATAATGCCTTTACGCAATACCCACAGACACTTCTCAATATTTGGTTTACTGTCCAGCATGCACGACTCGAATAGTATATTTAAATTTCTAAATGATTTTAAATTTTATTGCGATCGATTGAACAAATGGCCGTTATTTGATGGGGTTGTCTCTGACTTTAGTTTTGCCAGCATACATGCAATTTGTAGGGCTTTTAACCAAATGACCTTAAACGGTTATTTAAATGAATGTATGATTTCATTAGAAAACAATAGACCTTTCAAATTTATAAAAATATACTTATGTTGCAGTCATTTTGTAAAAATGATGTCTAAAGACGTAGATGCACATATAAATGACATAAAAATACAAATTTTTTATAAAGAGGTTATAGCTTCAGCTGTAATGATTAAAACACTTGTTGGGATGGAAAACTGGCTTCTAAATATATGGATACTATTAAAAAGTAAATTTTTTTGCGATAGAGTGCAAATAGCACATCATGATTTAATGAATGCATGTTTAGTAAATAAAATAGATAATAATACTGGAGAAGACTTTCTTTATACACAGAACATAGAAGACAAAGTTTGTAAATTGTTGTACACCTCAAGTCCGTTCTACAAAAGATTTCAGAGTATGTTAAAAAATATTATTATGCCAACAGATAACGGAAACTTAAATATTTATTGTAATGAAAAATTAGCAGAGCTTATCTTAAAAAAATATATTCCCTACTGTCCATTGTGGACTGGACTGATGTTAACAGCAGAAAGAGTAAGCAACGCAGCTGTTGAAAGTTATTTTGGAAACCTTAAAGTAAATGTATTAAATGGTGAAAGTAATCTGAAATGCTCTCGTTTCATAAGAATATATAGACGGCAATGTTTAGCATTGTACAACGAAAGCATGTTAAACATAAAAAAAAACAAATTAACACGTAAATGTATACAAACAAAAGAAAATGAATTATATTGCAAGGAAACATGGCAAAAGAAGACCCGGAAAATAAATACACATTTTAACGCAAGACACATACGATCCATTGCCAGTAATACTAATGAAAGACCTGAAAATAATAATGTAATAGAATTAGATGATGTTACACGGTGTGAATATTGCGGTTATGGAAAACTAGACAATACAACTGCATTCGTTCAATGCGACCAATGCAATAACTGGATACATCAAAGCTGTGAAACGAAAAAAAAATTTAAGGGCGCCTTTGTTTGTAAGAAGTGTAAAATAATAACAGTAATGAATAATGTTGAACAACCAATAATTAATCAAGTTTACAAAAGCGAACATAAAACTTTGAAATTTTTTAATAACGGTTTAGTCCGTGATATCAAGTATTATAAAAGACTTCTCAGTGGAAGAGGGTATGTAGTTGCTTCGTTTGACAATGCAAAATGTCCAGTTAAGGAAATAATTATTGATGATTATTTAACTTTACAACCAGGGGTTTATCTTTCCAGTTTTATTGTGGATGCTTTATTGGATATCTTCAATAAGAACGGTAAATACCAAGTTTTTTCCTGTGAGTTTTCAAGTTACATATTCTCTCAAGCGCAACTTACAAATTACATTATAGATAAGTTACAATGTTTAGAAAGTGATCTTGTTTTTCCGGTGGTAGAAAATGAATGCCATTTTATACTGATTCTGGTCAACACAAAACGAAAAACATTTACAGTTCTAGATCCGCTAAAATCATCACATCAAAATAATAATAAATATTTAAATAAATTTTTATCTGTGTGGGCAGTAAAAAATAAGAATAATAAAGTTTTACTTAACAACTGGAAAATTGTAACTGAGAAACATATTACACAACAGGATGGATACAACTGCGGAATGTTTATAATATATTTTTTTAAGCAATTAACTACCGGAAACGTCTTAACAGCACCAAAAAATATGGATAAATATAGAAACGAAGTAAAACACACAATTTTAATGGAAAGCTCTAATTTAAAAAATCGTTGCCTTTATTGCAATAGAGACGCAACTACTGTATCTTATAAATGTACAATTTGCGAGAGATTGATTCATCAAAATTGTCTGAGTAGTTCAGTAACAAGTATTAGTGATAAAGTAAACTTAACCGGAATTTGCGATTTATGCACAGTCAATCTTAAGTAATCAACAGTCTTGCATGCATTATTCGGATTTCAAACACATTAACAAACCAATTAAAAATTTTTTTTTTGATTGATGGAGTACACACGACGATAAAACATTAATTGTAAATTATATAAATATATAATTAGTAAAATAATGTATAAGTAATCTTGAAAAAAAATTTTGCAAATTGGAACCGAAATAAAATATTAAATCTTTCATATGATTTTTAATGCTCCTGTGCACCGTTTGTTATAGCAGATCGATTTTATTTGTTATATCTACATTACTTATAGGTGTAATGGATCTAGATCATAAATGTAGTGTCATAGCTTTACCATATCTGGTTACACAAAAGTACCTACCAACTACCTTATATTTAAGCAATTTACACATTTTATTTAGGACAAAGGTGCTGCATTAATGTACCAAAAATGGTGGTTAACCCCCGCGGACCCATCTGAAGTGAAGTTTCTATGCGGAAACTTGTTCGTTGGGATGTCTAAAAAGCGTATACAAAGTTTGGTTCGGATCTTCGAACTAATAAGGGTAGTAGAACAAATAATAATCTACTGCGGGGTGGTTTACCCCCGCGAACCCATCCGAAGTGAGGTTTCTATACGGAAACTTGTTCGATGGGATGTCTAGAAAGCGTATACAAGGTTTGGTTCGGATCTTCGAACTAATAAGGGTATAGTAGACAAAATAATAATCTACTGCCGGGTAGTTCACCCCCGCGGACCCATCCGAAGTGAAGTTTCTGTACGTAAACTTGTTCGGTAGGATGTCTAGAAAGCGTATACAAAGTTTGGTTCGGATCTTCAAACTAAGAAGGGTAGTAGAACAAATAATAATCTACTGCGGGGTGGTTTACCCCCGCGAACCCATCCGAAGTGAGCTTTCTATACGGAAACTTGTTCGATGGGATGTCTAGAAAGCGTATACAAAGTTTGGTTCGGATCTTCGAACTAATAAGGGTATAGTAGACAAAATAATAATCTACTGCCGGGTAGTTCACCCCCGCGGACCCATCCGAAGTGAAGTTTCTGTACGTAAACTTGTTCGGTAGGATGTCTAGAAAGCGTATACAAAGTTTGGTTCGGATCTTCAAACTAAGAAGGGTAGTAGAACAAATAATAATCTACTGCGGGGTGGTTTACCCCCGCGAACCCATCCGAAGTGAGCTTTCTATACGGAAACTTGTTCGATGGGATGTCTAGAAAGCGTATACAAAGTTTGGTTCGGATCTTCGAACTAATAAGGGTACAGTAGACAAAATAATAATCTACTGCCGGGTAGTTCACCCCCGCGGACCCATCCGAAGTAAAGTTTCTGTACGTAAACTTGTTCGGTAGGATGTCTAGAAAGCGTATACAAAGTTTGGTTCGGATCTTCGAACTAATAAGGGTAGTAGAACAAATAATAATCTACTGCGGGGTGGTTTACCCCCGCGAACCCATCCGAAGTGAGGTTTCTATACGGAAACTTGTTCGATGGGATATCTAGAAAGCGTATACAAGGTTTGGTTCGGATCTTCGAACTAATAAGGGTAGTAGAACAAATAATAATCTACTGCCGGGTGGTTTACCCCCGCGAACCCATCCGAAGTGAAGTTTCTGTACGTAAACTTGTTCGGTAGGATGTCTAGAAAGCGTATACAAGGTTTGGTTCGGATCTTCGAACTAATAAGGGTAGTAGAACAAATAATAATCTACTGCGGGGTGGTTTACCCCCGCGAACCCATCCGAAGTGAGGTTTCTATACGGAAACTTGTTCGATGGGATGTCTAGAAAGCGTATACAAGGTTTGGTTCGGATCTTCGAACTAATAAGGGTATAGTAGACAAAATAATAATCTACTGCCGGGTAGTTCACCCCCGCGGACCCATCCGAAGTGAAGTTTCTGTACGTAAACTTGTTCGGTAGGATGTCTAGAAAGCGTATACAAAGTTTGGTTCGGATCTTCAAACTAAGAAGGGTAGTAGAACAAATAATAATCTACTGCGGGGTGGTTTACCCCCGCGAACCCATCCGAAGTGAGGTTTCTATACGGAAACTTGTTCGATGGGATGTCTAGAAAGCGTATACAAGGTTTGGTTCGGATCTTCGAACTAATAAGGGTATAGTAGACAAAATAATAATCTACTGCCGGGTAGTTCACCCCCGCGGACCCATCCGAAGTGAAGTTTCTGTACGTAAACTTGTTCGGTAGGATGTCTAGAAAGCGTATACAAAGTTTGGTTCGGATCTTCAAACTAAGAAGGGTAGTAGAACAAATAATAATCTACTGCGGGGTGGTTTACCCCCGCGAACCCATCCGAAGTGAGCTTTCTATACGGAAACTTGTTCGATGGGATGTCTAGAAAGCGTATACAAAGTTTGGTTCGGATCTTCGAACTAATAAGGGTACAGTAGACAAAATAATAATCTACTGCCGGGTAGTTCACCCCCGCGGACCCATCCGAAGTGAAGTTTCTGTACGTAAACTTGTTCGGTAGGATGTCTAGAAAGCGTATACAAAGTTTGGTTCGGATCTTCGAACTAATAAGGGTAGTAGAACAAATAATAATCTACTGCGGGGTGGTTTACCCCCGCGAACCCATCCGAAGTGAGGTTTCTATACGGAAACTTGTTCGATGGGATATCTAGAAAGCGTATACAAGGTTTGGTTCGGATCTTCGAACTAATAAGGGTAGTAGAACAAATAATAATCTACTGCCGGGTGGTTTACCCCCGCGAACCCATCCGAAGTGAAGTTTCTGTACGTAAACTTGTTCGGTAGGATGTCTAGAAAGCGTATACAAGGTTTGGTTCGGATCTTCGAACTAATAAGGGTAGTAGAACAAATAATAATCTACTGCGGGGTGGTTTACCCCCGCGAACCCATCCGAAGTGAGGTTTCTATACGGAAACTTGTTCGATGGGATGTCTAGAAAGCGAATACAAGGTTTGGTTCGGATCTTCGAACTAATAAGGGTATAGTAGACAAAATAATAATCTACTGCCGGGTAGTTCACCCCCGCGGACCCATCCGAAGTGAAGTTTCTGTACGTAAACTTGTTCGGTAGGATGTCTAGAAAGCGTATACAAAGTTTGGTTCGGATCTTCAAACTAAGAAGGGTAGTAGAACAAATAATAATCTACTGCGGGGTGGTTTACCCCCGCGAACCCATCCGAAGTGAGCTTTCTATACGGAAACTTGTTCGATGGGATGTCTAGAAAGCGTATACAAAGTTTGGTTCGGATCTTCGAACTAATAAGGGTACAGTAGACAAAATAATAATCTACTGCCGGGTAGTTCACCCCCGCGGACCCATCCGAAGTGAAGTTTCTGTACGTAAACTTGTTCGGTAGGATGTCTAGAAAGCGTATACAAAGTTTGGTTCGGATCTTCGAACTAATAAGGGTAGTAGAACAAATAATAATCTACTGCGGGGTGGTTTACCCCCGCGAACCCATCCGAAGTGAGGTTTCTATACGGAAACTTGTTCGATGGGATGTCTAGAAAGCGTATACAAGGTTTGGTTCGGATCTTCGAACTAATAAGGGTAGTAGAACAAATAATAATCTACTGCGGGGTGGTTTACCCCCGCGAACCCATCCGAAGTGAAGTTTCTGTACGTAAACTTGTTCGGTAGGATGTCTAGAAAGCGTATACAAGGTTTGGTTCGGATCTTCGAACTAATAAGGGTAGTAGAACAAATAATAATCTACTGCGGGGTGGTTTACCCCCGCGGACCCATCCGAAGTGAAGTTTCTATATGGAAACTTGTTCGTTGGGATGTCTAAAAAGCGTTTGCAAACTTTGGTTCGGATCTTCGAACTCGTAAGGGTGCTAGAGCCTATTGAAGTATTGAAAGGGGTGGTTTACCCCGTGTTAAATATGTTTTAATCTGGTCTAATTGCAACTAACATAATATATTAGCCTCTTACTGTGTTAGTTTCATGCTTTTTGTGTGAAAAAAAGCGAACCCCCAGTTGCCGGTATGACGGACGTCTATGGACGTTCGGGTATCTTCGGAAATTTCTACTGCTACATTTTACTGCTATCTTCACACCGATCTTTTTTCTGACAAGTAACAATAATAATTTTATTTTTATAATAATAATTAAAAATTAATTAAACCTAATAATTAAATTTTTTATTATTTTTATTTGGTGTTTTTGATAAAAAAGGTGCAACCAGTTTTAACAATTGTTTAAACTCTTCAAATGACATGCGAACATATTTAAAAAATTGTAAATCGTCCTCTTCCTTTTCTAACATATTTCTAATAAGAGTGGCATAATTCTCGATTCTTATTGATGGGTCTTCTGCCAAAACGTCGTCAATTTTATTTTTATTCATATTATTCATTTTATTCATATTAATTATTCACTCCTGATCCTCCAGATTTCTTTTTGTATTTTTAATTTGGCACGACATGTATATGTCAAAATTTTACTTTAATATACTGTGCTTAAATCTTGCATGAACCAATACTTTTCCTTACAACTACAGCTAACGCAAACGGTTAAGTCTAAAACTACGACTAAAACTAAAACACGTTGCATGAACCCACCATTAAATGCAAGAGCCGTGTTACTAGCCTTTGCCTCGTAAGACTTGTCGTAAGTTCGTCAAATGCAATTCCTCATATGAAGTATTGTGATGAAATTCGTTCAAGTGTGATGACACTTGATAACGTAGCTTATATTTATAGAATATTAATTGTTACAATTAGTTATTAAACCATAAAATGATTTATGATGATAAATTATAAAATAATAATAATTCTTAATTTTATATTTTAGTTCTTTATGATAATGCTAATTTTAAGCATTATTTTTTTTAATAAAAATAAAACGCACCTACACAATTATTATTGGTTCATTAAAAAAATAATAAAATAATAAATAGCGATAACTTAATATTCAAATTATTAATAAATCTAAGCAACGTTATAAAAATGTTTTTCATGGTACTGAAACGACGTACATCGAATTCGAACTTGTAACGTTCTTACTTATTTTTTTATTACCTTACAAGGAAGTGACAACGTCTGCACTGTGTTTGATTAGGAGGGTGTCCAGGCACCAGGCAAAAATGCATTAACTCGTTATTTGTGTATTAGTAGTTCAATTTATGCGAACGTCACGTTTAGTTTGAAGAAATTTGAGTGTGATAATATTAAAATTATCAAAAACTAATTAATAATTTATTATTAACAAGAATGACGGATCAACGTCATAGTGGAAAAAACAACTGTCACTATCGCTATTTTATTCCAGCCCAAGTGCCTACCGAACAATGAAAATACAAATTATTCTTCCTGGTCTAAGTACCATAAGACGATGGGTAGACTATACGCAACCATCTTGCCCGGGTTCTATATTAGCATTAAAAAACAGCTACTGATGAAGACTCAGACAATGACTAAAATTCAGAAAGGTTGCGTTCTTTGAACTAAAATTAGAAGTAACACTAGATCTAAAACTAGAAATCTTCGGGTTTTGACGTGTGTTTTTTGAAAAAATGTTTGACGTTTCGGATGCCACGTCGCAACCTTCTTCAGAAACTGGTTCGAAGTGTTCAAAGTGTTTTTTGCGTTCTCTGTTTTGATGAGATATCTACAAAAAAATTTTAGAATACTCGAAAGCCCTTGATTTGATAGAGGGTTATGAAGCTTTAGGCTGCTTAGGACGACGTAATTTATAGCCAAAGAAAGCAAAGGTATTTCTGATAAGTGGATTAGTTGAAAAATGAAACTGCCAATTGCATACTTCTTTACCGAAACAGGAGTAAACAGCGAGAACTTACAGGAGTTAATTATTAATGCAATAGATTATATGGAAGATTACGGTTTTCTTCTCAAAGTAAACCTTATGCAGTACATAAAAAAGTAGAATATTTTGCATTTACGACGTACCACACCTGTTTAAAAATTTTAGAAATAATTTTATAACCTGTTTGTTAATTTTGACGTCTTGATTCAGACTTTCACAGCTGACTACGGAATTTCCAATGATTTTAAGTAGCATTAAAGAAATACATTTCTTTTTGAGCTGTCTTATCCAGCAGGTATATGCATAAAATTGCTTGCCTTCTGTTTAAAGATCGATATCTTCGCAACAGCTCAACGAAAAAATGTTCAGTAAACTTTGTTATTATAAGTGATCTTTTCTGCAATTTTGACTTGAATTTGAAAATGGTTGGTTTCTCAGTTCTTTTTTATGGCGAATTAAACATAAAAAAACTCCACTTTACGAATTTTTTAGCAAAAACTATAATACGAAAAATTTGGTATTTCAACAGGTGATAATCTAATATATTCTGAATGTGAGGTAGTTTTCAACGACTTTTGCACTTAATTATGAAGAATAATTTTATATGTCGAGTGACGATAATAGTTTTTCAAAATCAAATTTTTCTGATTTTTTAACGTGAGTAAAGTGTCGCCCTCGGAGAACCCGATAAACCAGAATAGCCGCGGTAACGGAAGATACGTACCATATCTATTTTGTATAGCATAAATACAAATTACAACAAATTATACGTAATACCATGGATATATAATAACCTTGATATGCATCTTCGACACTGCACCAGACATTAAATCACCTCAGTGATTCTGGTTTCTCGGGTTCTCTAAGGACGATTATCGTTGGCACGTTAGCCCGCACCGGCGTCCCTTAGCCTGTATAATTCTGGTTTCTTTCAAATACTTTACTCGCTCCATAAAATCGGAAAAATTTTATTTTGAAACATCAACATATCGATTTATTGCGTACAATTCAGTGTAAATGCGTTAAAATCCATCAAACTGTACAGAAACTGTACAAAATATGAAATAGAGTATGCCTTGTATGTAGAACATAGACTATTACCTGTTGACATACCAAATTTTTTGGTCTCATACTTTTTGAGAAAACAAATTCATAAAGTGACGATATGTACAGAAGTCTCAAAAACCGGATGTTTTTATGTTTAAATCTAGTACTTTTTCCTGCATAGGTATATTAAATAACTATAGTTTGATAAATGACAAAAAATTTCGACTGTTAAAGAGATATAGGACTCGGGCCAAATTTAATTTACAAAAGTCAAATTTCCTTAAAATTGACCTTAGTTAATGAATTGCTTTATATGTATCTTTTTTAGAACTTTCTTAGGATTATTATACATATACCTATTAATCGATATTATAATTACGATTAATATAAAATTGCCCACAAAATATTAAAGACCCCTTGAGGTAAAATGAATCGATTTCGGAGGAAGATAGTAATAAAAACAATTATTCTTAGTTTTCGTCGTGAACACTGCTTGATAACTAAAATATTAAAAACTTATTGACCAAATGAAATTACGTATATAAAAATTGTCAATACAGGAGATTCACATAAGAACCGATACAGAGCGATAAATTAAGATCGTTTAATGCAATTTACAAAGATGTGTCTCTAAGGAGTTATAGCCCTTCAATGCATAATTTTAAATCTTAAAGCAGGTGAAAAGGTATTTAAAATTTTAGATATTGTAATAGTTATTTGTCTGCTGCTAAATGGCACAGATTACTAGACTATAAGACAAAGTATCACTTTACTGCCGCAAATGGATACAATAAAGTATACTTTTGCTGCCGATTGGCGATAAAAGATATTTTCTATTTAGTTGCGTAATCTATCCCATATTTGGTTTAAATGTATATACATTATGTATGTTTTATATATAAAAATGAAACGTACTTATTCAATTTTTACCGTTCTACTCGTGACTACTTAATTTTCAATGATTTCAAGTAACATTAAAGAAATACATGTCTTTACTTATGCTCGTTTTTTAATTGAACGAGCATAAGTTTTTTAAAAAATAATGAGTGAAAAAAAATTTAGTATTAAATTCTAACATACATTGACCCTTTGAAATGCCTCAATTGATTTGAGTGATTTGACTCGATTGATGGTACCCTCGTAACGTATACCAAATTTGGTTTTTCTAACTTTATCTATTACTGAGATATCTAATGTTCAAAAAAATTATAATTCACCTTTCAAGGGTTGTAACTCCTCAGGAGTACAAATTAGTACAGGAATAGTATGCGTTAAATCATATTAATTTATTGTCTTCTACATATCCCTGCTCTGTATTGGCTCTTATGTGCATCATCCTTAAACGTTGGTTGAACGAGTGCGGATGTGTTTTTTGAGCTCTCATTTATCGTGCTTTTTTTTTGGTGTTTCTTTTTTTTTTTTGGTGTTATCGTGTTTCATTTCTGTTGCGTCTTCAAGTTCGAGGTATTTTTTGATCCTTTTTATTATCGCTATTGATAATTATTTCTTACGTTGTTCTGTGTGTGACTTGCATTGGGAATATTCCTCTGCTTGCGCACGTGTGGCGACCGGTTTTTCATTGACTTGTTTGTATCTACTTCTTTCCCCGATTCGAGAAGTTTCATTTATTTGTTAAATATTATTTTTATTATTATTATTTTTTTTCTCTCTCTTCTACTCTTACTGTCTCTCCCTTACCTTATTTCCGTGGTCTAATCTGTGTAAGTCACCCTGATAGGCCCCTGGGTGCGGAAGAATCGTTTTTTTTAGCAGCGGGTTGTCGCATCATTAATTGTGACGCTTGCCAGGGTGCTATACACTCTAATTGCATTGGAATGTCGGAGAATGACGTTGTAATGACTAGAAAGAAATCTAAGTCGATTAAGGTAGTTTGTAATAAATGTACTCGAAACATGGATCAGTTTAGAGACCTCAAAGTTCTCTTATCCTCTCTACAGGCCGAATTTACCGAATCCTTGAATAAACTACGTGCCGAATTCACTGCGCAACTTGATATGCTCAAGAGCTCACAAGCTTCTTGTCAAGGTTTCAGTGTGGAGGAGGTTGTTCGGGAAGTCACTGAACGACAGCAGAGAAGGAATAATATTATTGTGTTTGGGTTGCCTGAATCTACTGATGATCATATTGTTTCGAATGGTGACTACGATATGAACACTACAGCGGACTTATCTAAAACTATTCTGCCTAATTTTAAGAGCAAATTTAAAACTATTCGGTTAGGCCGCGGAAGCAACCCCCGCGGACGACCTATCAAGGTGATGTTTGATAACGCTGCGAATCCGGTGAACTTGATTCGTAAGGCATTTAAATTAAAAACTCTTGATGCCTATTGTAGTGTGTCGCTGAGTTTCGATCGTACGCCTAACCAAATAAAGCATTACAATGAACTTAAAGCGCAGTTGGAAAATCGCCGAGCTGCTGGCGAGCAGAACCTCAAGATTCGCTACTCTAATGGTTTTCCAAAAATTATTTCTTTAAACTAACTTCTCCACCCAATTATAAACGATACTCTCTCCTTTATCAGAACGTAAATGGCCTGCGAACTAAAATGATTGATGTTTTTAGCTACCTCTTTGTATCCGAATATGATTTTGTTGCATTAACAGAAACCTGGTTATGTGCCGATATAAGTAATAGTGAATTAAGCCCTGATAATTATACTGTTTTTCGTTGTGATCGACGCATGGAAATGATGGGGGTTGCGAGGGGAGGAGGCGTTTTGCTGGCAATTCGCAGTGCGTTGCGGGCTGTTCAACTGAATTTGCACAGTATAATTGACATCACTCCTACCTTGGACGTTGTGGGGGCAAAGGTTTTTGGCTTGAATGGGCAATTATGTTTTTTCTTTGTTGTTTACATACCGCTCTCCACCTCTATAGGTGATTGGTGATTTTAACGTCCCTTCTTACTCGTATCCTGCCAGATGTGATGTAGTGTCAAAATAATAATATTGATTTTAATGAATTTAATGTTTATAGTTAGTGCCTGGAACAGTTAAAATACATCTTTATTTAAAAAAAATTGTCCGTAGTAATGTTTCAACCAAACAGTGAAAATGGCAAAAATGTAATATTGCACGATTGTCGTAAATTAACGATATCCTTGGTAAAATACATTCGATCATGGTGTTCAATGCTTCGAAATTTAGAGAATTAAATGTTCTACATATTTAATTCTCGGATAGAATAGCTAACTTTTTTGTTCATATATAATTCTTTTTCGTTACGATGCGAATAAGTGAAAAGAAAATGGGAAAAATGTAAAAAAATTTGATTTTTTGAGTTGTTTTAGGCTGTAGCAAAATAACGGAGGGTCCGATTTATGCCATCAATACCTCAAAATGTTCATCTAGATCCACTTTTCTAGCTCCACTTTCATGTCCATATAGCTACACTGTGCAAGATAACAAATATACTGAACATGAACCGTTACTGTGATTTTTAGTTTATGTTTTTCCACATTTCTTCGTATATCTCAAAAACTGGACGTGATGGAGAAAAACTGAAAACAGTTTCAGAATCAGCACAACATTCTACGTTACATAAAAATATAGCAGGCTTTGAAGAAAAAATTGATTAAAATTTGTAAACTAGTGTTATTGGATTAATTATGGCAAAGACAACTACCAAAGGTTGTTGCAGTAGAATTTCTATCCTCTGGTAAGGCAGAGGTTGAAGATCTTCTTTCTATTGCTAATAAAGTGTGAGAATCAGAAAATTCGTCATGATATATACAAAAATAATAATAATATTTTTGTAACTAATGAAACATAAATATTTATCATAAAAACGTTTTGCAAATTAATGATATATAAGAAAATACCTTTTTTAGGTAAGCAAATGTCAAATAAATACCCAAAAACATGTTTTATCTTCATCACTTAATTCACAACGATATTATACACTCAGCAGCAGAAGTCTGCGTACAAAAAACTTGTAATACTTTAATTGAAAAAATAAGAGTCATAATCTAATGTGTTTTACAATGTTATACACATGTTTGAGTAAAAAAAGGAAAAACAAATATTATGAGGAAATATTAACCAAAAATTCAATTTTCTTTATAAAAAGAGGAATATCTCTATTATAAGAAAACTAACATTAGATATGACTCAGAAAACCTACAGAGAAAAACCCTGAGAATAACTAACGTTTAAAATTGTGTGGAAACTCCAACTACTTCACAGCTCAATAGTTAAAAATCGACTGATCAATACCTTGAGATTCAGAATCGTACCCCCAGATTCGAGCCTCTCCACCATCACAGTACTGTCCGTAATATTGTAGACTTCGTATGAGCACTTCTCTACCACTATTTCTTTAATGATAGAAGTCAATACTTAAAAAGCAGAAGTTAATAAAATTTCTTTACTGTGGCAACTACTTTTAAATCTACAGAAACTTTCCATTCAAATGCGTAATACTGAATTAGTGTCAAAATAACAATATTGATTTTAATTAATTTAATGTTTATAGTTAGTACCTGGAACAGTTAAAATACAACTTTATTAAAAAAAAATTGTCCGTAGTAATGTTTCAACCATACAGTAAAAATGGCAAAAAATGAAAATTTGCACGATTGTCGGAAATTAACGATATGTCTGGTAAAATACATTGGATCATGATGTTCAATGCTTCGAAATTTAGAGAATTAAATGTTCTACAGGATAGAATAACTAACTTATTTGTACATATATAATTCTTTTTCGGTACGATGCGACTAAATGAAAAGAAAATGGGAAAAATGTAAAAAATTTAATTTTGTTGAGTCTTCGAAATTTAGAGAATGAAATGTTCTACAGGATAGAAACTAACTCTTTTATTCATATACAATTCTTATAGATATACCCAATCTCGAAAACTGGACGTGATGGAGAAAAACTGAAAACAGTTTCAAAATCAGCACAACATTCTACTTTACATAAAAATATCGCAGGCTTTGAAGAAAAAATTGATTAAAATTTGTAAACTAGTGTTATTGGATTAATTATGGCAAAGACAACTACCAAAGGTTGTTGCAGTAGAATTTCTGTCCTCTGGTAAGGCAGAGGTTCAAGATCTTCTTTCCATTGCTGATAAAGTGTGAGAATCAGAAAATTCGTCATGATATATACACAAATAATAATAATATTTTTGTAACTAATGAAACATAAATATTTATCATAAAAACATTTTGCAAATTAATGATATATAAGCCTAGTTGTTTTACAATGTTATACATATGTTTGGATAAAAAAAAGAAAAACAAATATTATGAGGAAATATTAACTAAAAACTCAAGTTTCTTTATAAAAAGAGGAATATCTCCATTATAAGAAAACTAATATTAGATATGACTCAGAAAACCTACAGAGAAAACCCCTGAGAATAACTAATGTTTAAAATTATGTGGAAACTCCAACTACTTCACAGCTCAATAGTTAAAAATCGACTGATCAATACCTTGAGATTCAGAATCGTACCCCCAGATTCGAGCCTCTCCACCATCACAGTACTGTCCGTAATATTGTAGACTTCGTATGAGCACTTCTCTACCACTATTTCTTTAATGATAGAAGTCAGTACTTAAAAAGCAGAAGTTAATAAAATTTTTGTAGTGTGGCAACTACTTTTAAATCTACAGAAACCTTCCATTCAAATGCGTAATACTGAATTAGTGTCAAAATAACAATATTGATTTTAATTAATTTAATGTTTATAGTTAGTACCTGGAACAATTAAAATACATTTTTATTAAAAAAATTGTCCGTAGTAATGTTTCAAGCATACAGTAAAAATGGCAAAAAAATGAAAATTTGCACGATTGTCACAAATTAACGATATCTCTGGTAAAATGCATTCGATCATGATGTTCAATACTTCGAAATTTAGAGAATTAAATGTTCTACATATTTAATTCTCGGATAGAATAGCTAACTTTTTTGTACATATATAATTCTTTTTCGGTACGATGCGATTAAATGAAAAGAAAATGGGAAAAATGTAAAAAAATTTTATTTTGTTGAGTCTTCGAAATTTAGAGAATGAAATGTTCTACAGGATAGAATAACTAACTCTTTTATTCATATAAGATATACCCAATCTCGAAAACTGGACGTGATGGAGAAAAACTGAAAACAGTTTCAAAATCAGTACAACATTCTACGTTACATAAAAATATCGCAGGCTTTGAAGAAAAAAATGATTAAAATTTATAAACTAGTGTTATTGGTTTAATTATGACAAAGACAACTACCAAAGGTTGTTGCGGTAGAATTTCTATCCTCTGGTAAGGCAGAGGTTCAAGATCTTCTTTCCATTGCTGATAAAGTGTGAGAATCAGAAAATTCGTCATGATATATACAAAAATAGTAATAATATTTTTGTAACTAATGAAACATAAATATTTATCATAAAAACGTTTTGCAAATTAATGATATATAAGTCTAGTTGTTTTACAATGCTATACATATGTTTGGATAAAAAAAAAGAAAAACAAATATTATGAGGAAATATTAACCAAAAACTCAATTTTCTTTATAAAAAGAGGAATATCTCTATTATAAGAAAACCAACATTAGATATGGCTCAGAAAACCTAAAGACAAAAACCCTGAGAATAACTAACGTTTAAAATTGTGTGGAAACTCCAATTACTTCACAGCTCAATAGTTAAAAATCGACTGATCAATACCCTGAGATTCAGAATCGTACCCCCAGATTCGAGCCTCTCCACCATCACAGTACTGTCCGTAATATTGTAGACTTCGTATGAGCATTTCTCTACCACTATTTCTTTAATGATAGAAGTCAATACTTAAAAAGCAGAAGTTAATAAAATTTCTTTACTGTGGCAACTACTTTTAAATCTACAGAAACTTTCCATTCAAATGCGTAATACTGAATTAGTGTCAAAATAACAATATTGATTTTAATTAATTTAATGTTTATAGTTAGTACCTGGAACAGTTAAAATACATCTTTATTAAAAAAAATTGTCCGTAGTAATGCTTCAACCATACAGTAAAAATGGCAAAATATGAAAATTTGCACTATTGTCGCAAATTAATGATATCTCTGGTAAAATACATTCGATCATGATATTCAATACTTCGAAATTTAGAAAACTAAATGTTCTACAGGATAGAATAGCTAACTTTTTTGTACATATATAATTCTTTTTCGGTACGATGCGATTAAATGAAAAGAAAATGGGAAAAATGTAAAAAAATTTTATTTTGTTGAGTCTTCGAAATTTAGAGAATGAAATGTTCTACAGGATAGAATAACTAACTCTTTTATTCATATACAATTCTTATAGATATACCCAATCTCGAAAACTGGACGTGATGGAGAAAAACTGAAAACAGTTTCAAAATCAGCACAACATTCTACGTTACATAAAAATATCGCAGGCTTTGAAAAAAAAAATGATTAAAATTTATAAACTAGTGTTATTGTAAACTAGGTTTAGTTATGGCAAAGACAACTACCAAAGGTTGTTGCGGTAGAATTTCTATCCTCTGGTAAGGCAGAGGTTCAAGATCTTCTTTCCATTGCTGATAAAGTGTGAAAATCAGAAAATTCGTCATGATATATACAAAAATAATACTACCTCTGTTTCATAATAAGTGAGCCATTAGCGATTTTTATTTTTTCCAAAATAAGTGAGGCATTTTAACATTTTAGAAATACTACTAATATTTATTCTTAAAAATATGTTAAAAAATGTTAATACAAACGAATAGTAGGCAAACGATTCTCTCTACGTAGCTTTGCCTTGCTAATATGTTTAAGCTTATAATTATTGTTTCCATCGCAATCTATAATAGATTTCATAACTAGTTGTAAACTTATAAAAACGTTATCTAATGTATGTCTAGTTTCTTCTTCGAAAGATTCTTCAACAACCTTTATTAAATCGTCTATATTTCGCGGTGAACGCTGATGTTGTAAGGATTGAATAGACGCAAAGAAGCCAAGATTGAGAACATTCAAATCGGGACTATTTGCCGGTTGAAAAGTAAAGGAAATGTTCCAACCGTCCCTCCTACACTTTGCCTGTAGTTGTTCATCTTCAATATTGCAATGTGGCCGTGCATTATCCTGCTGTATGATTATATTTTTTGGGGAACTCCTTGGCCACTTTTTTTTAATTGCCGGAATCAGTTTATCCATTAACATACGTTTGTAAACATTTTTACAGATATCCACAGGTTTGGTAACAAGTACACCTCTAGGTCGATTTTTACTATTTCGCGCGGCTGCTTCTTGTACTACAAATGGCCATATGCCTATTTTGCCGTGAAAATGTTGGTTACGGTAACGATCGTACCGCGGTCGAGCAACAGCTGCTAAAAACATCACTTTGGTCATGTTTGATTTACTTGCCACTTGACGACATGGCTCAATTTCTTCTGGCAGGAGATAAATTTTTTGATTTACTTTAATGATATGAAACCACTTTTCATCTATATGGATGTAATTCATAAAATCCTCAAACTCCCCATTCTCTTGCACAAATGATCGACAATAATCCAGGCGTGCTAATTTATTGTTCTCTTTTAGAAGGGGTTTCAAAGAATTGGAGTGCCTTTTAATTTCGCCATTTTTTAGCAACCTCCATAACGAGGTAGGCGGAATACCAACTCCAAATGATAATGACCGCAGTGTGCCTCTTCTTTTATGAGCAAGTGATGGTATTTTGGCAATTAATTCTGTCGTATCAATTGTTTTACAACCAGAGTTGCCTTGTTTTTTATTCTTAACATTCATAGGCTCATTCGCATCAAGACTACAACTACTACTATTAACAGAATCTTTACCTTGTTTCCAAATTCTTTTTATAGTGGCCCTTGATGTTCTGAATTTTTGAATTGCGGATATAACCGTTCCCTTTGTCAGCCGTCCATTTTTCTGACGTTGCAATAAAAACTGAACTATAGCCATTCGCTTTTCGTTAGTTAAATTCGGTTTTCTCATCGTTCTAAATTTTTCGGTGTTAAAAAAACTTTCACGTAATTGTTTGATGTTTAATTGTTGTTTAGTGACAAGTTAAACTGTCAAATATTTTGAAATCATGGCATATGTTATTAAGAATATTAAGTATATTACCAACATGAAAAAATAAAATTAAAAAAAAATTTTATTGGCAATAAGTTTGACAGAAAACGCAAATGACTCACTTATTATGAAACAGAGGTAGTAATATTTTTGTAACTAATGAAACATAAATATTTATCAAAAAAACCGTTTTGTAAATTAATGATATATAAGAAAATACCTTTTTTAGGTAAGCAAATGTCAAATAAATACCCAAAAACATGTTTTATCTTCATCACTTAATTCACAACGATATTATACACTTAGCAGCAGAAGTCTGCGTACAAAAAACTTGTAATACTTTAATTGAAAAAATAAGAGTCATAATCTAATGTGATAAACTTGATTTTTTTTATTTTGTATATTAACTACATATAATTCTATTAACAAAATATGCTTCAACAAAACAGAAACAGTAGTTACAGAAAAAAATCAAAACTAAAAATTCTACAAATAACGGGTATGCAAAAATCTGCGTACAAGTCAGGACAGTATTTATAAAAAATTCATAAATGAGATCATTGTTTCTATATTAATATGAGGTCGGATAACCTTTACTTTCGGTTTAATGACCTCCCTTAAACGTTTAGGCATGAAGTGCAATAATTTCTTCGTTTCGTCCGAATTGATTTTGGCCCATTCCTCAATCATAACATTTTTTAACGTTTCCTTCGACGTTATGTTGTGTTGCCGAATCCTGCGTTCCAGTAAATCCCAGAGGTGTTCGATGGGATTCAAGTCCGGCGATTGTGGAGGTGTTTTAAGTTGCTTTGGAGTATTGTATAGTAGCCAAAGCTTAGTGTTGTGGGCGCAATGTTTGGGGTCATTATCTTGTTGAAAAAAGTATTCGGGCCCCAAGCCCAAGTTTTCGATGCTAGGCTTCAAATTTTCTTTTAAAATGTCTATATACATTTTATGGTCCATTGTCGATGTTATGAAAACCAACCTTCCCACCCCTTTGGTGCACATACACCCCCAAACCATAACTCCACCACCTCCGTGTTTTACAGTCGCTTTCTAAATTTTCGGGATTAAGGGCAGTATTAGGTTTTCTCCATACAAGTTGTTTACCCTTAATGCCGAAAATGCAAAATTTGCTCTAATCTGTAAAGAGAACTTTCTCCCAGAATTCAATGGGCTTGTCTAAGAGTTTTTTTGCAAAGGCGATCCGCTTCTGACGATTGACCTCTGATACAAATGGCTTTTTTCGTGCAACGCGACTGTGATAGTTAATATTTTTTAACGTCCTTCTCACCGTATCTTTGCTGATAATTTTATGAAATTCTTCTTGTACATTTTCTACTATTTTTTTTTTGCCGTCAGCCTAGGTTCTTTTCTAACCTGCTATACAATTTTTCGCTTCTCTCGGTTTGTTAAAAGGGGTGGTCTACCAGATCGCGGACGTGAGAGGTAATCTTCAGTGTCTTTATAATTATTAATTACTCTTTGAATGGAAGAGTGTGACCTGCCGACAGTTTCTCCTATTTTTCGAAAAGATTTTCCCTCTTTCCATAACTTTACAATAATTTTTCTCTCTCCCAATTCAATTTCCTTTCCTTTCGTGTCCATTCTAACTTTTAGCTTCTAAGCCTGTGCTAATATAATTGACACCGATTATCTTTTATTTAAATCGGAAAGCGTACATCGCCAACTACGTATTTAAGTAAATAAGTGTATTTTGGAGAAGGCGTCTTTATTTGTACGCAGATTTTTGCATACGCATTATTTGGAGAATTTTTTATTTTAATTTTTTTGTAACTAATATTTCTGTTTTATTGATGCATATTTTGTTAATAGAATTATATGTAATTAATACACAAAATAAAAAAAAAATTAAGTTTATCACATTAGATCAGGACCCTTATTTTTTCAGATAAAGTGTTAGAAGTTTTTTGTACGCAGACTTCTGCTGCTAAGTATGTTATTAAGAATATTATGTATATTACCAACATAAAAAATAAAATTTAAAAAAATGTTTTATTGGCAATAAGTTTGACAGAAAACGCAAATGGCTCACTTATTATGTAACAGAGGTAGTAATATTTTTGTAACTAATGAAACATAAATATTTATCATAAAACCGTTTTGCAAATTAATGATATATAAGAAAATACCTTTTTTAGGTAAGCAAATGTCAAATAAATACCCAAAAACATGGTTTATCTTCATCACTTAATTCACAACGATATTATACACTCAGCAGCAGAAGTCTGCGTACAAAAAACTTGTAATACTTTAATTGAAAAGATAAGAGTCATAATCTAATGTGATAAACTTGATTTCTTTTATTTTGTATATTAACTACATATAATTTTATTAACCCTTCGTCAGTGTGGTGATGTAAAGTCACATCAGTGGTGTGGTGGGGTATCTGATACCCCATGGTGATAGTTGATTTTTTTTAACAAATTACTATATAATAATATAGTTTTTATATCTTTAATGTCTTTCAGTGGTAATAAATTGAAGAGAATATCATCAATTACTTTATAACAACGATAAAATTTTGGAATATAATTTATTTTTAGAAGCTATTACATTTCACAGATGGGAAAAACGGGAATTTATTTAATAAATCACCTATGCGTAACTGTAACTAACTCTTAATATAACAAATATTATTTTTCTTAACAAAATGTCTATATTGCATAAAAAAAATAAATTAGGTAAGTATTTACTACAACAACATAATTACATGCTATCAGTGTTGGCACAATTATCGCACATCAGATTAGAATGTGTGAGACATAGAGCAGCATGACATCGCATGCATTTATGAAAAGTTTTGCGATCTTTATTTCGTGGACATACGGAACATCTTTTGGATGTTTTCGGCTGTTTAGAACTAGGTTCACCAACATTTTCTTGTGAATCCACTCGGAGCTCACGTGGCAGTCGTTTGTTCTGTAATCTTGCTTCTTTAGCATGAGTTATAAGTTGTAAACCAAGATCTTTTAGAAACTGCCGCCGTTTAAAATTATATTGTTTTGTATTGGCTTTATAAATAACGAAAGCATTTATTGCAATTGTATTTAGAAAGGAGAAAAATAATGTTAGAGGCCATCGTCTACTGTTTCTGATAACACTGTAGTTTGCTGACATCTGATCTAATTGATCTACACCTCCTTTGGCTGAATTGTAGAAATCAATGATCTCTGGTAATTGTTTTGGTCCAGATTCCTGCAGAATATTATTAGTATGATGTAGAGTAGAAAATAAAATAACATTTTTCGATCGTCGAGGAACATAGGAAACAGCGGTAATATCCCCTTGAAATGCAAATAATGAACTCGCTGCAACTCTTGTTTTTATATTTAGAAACTCTCGTGGAATCTGTGTTTTATTTTTTCGTACTGTTCCTACAGATGTCAGCTTATCAGTGTGTAACAAGTCAATCATCAAGGGATAGCTCGTGTACCAATTGTCAAAGGTAACATTACGTTTTGATCCAGATATTGGTCTTACTAAACGTTTCACTATATCATGTGGTTTATTGCTTAACCTGAATGGACCTGGTGGTTGTAAACCAACATAGACTTCCATGTTGATACAATAGAAGGTTTTCGCGTCAACTAGAGCATGTACTTTTAGTCCATACTTACTGGGTTTGTTTGGTATGTATTGGAGAAAATCAACTCTTCCTCTGAAGGGCTCCAATTTTTCATCGACGGTAAGATACTCACTAGGTGTGTAATACATTGGAAAATGCTCAACAAGTTTCTCAAAAATTACTCTTATAGGAGCAAGTTTATCTAGAGATCTTCTCTGGGCTCTGTTTTCGATATTATCAAAACGGAGGCATTGCAATAAAATGGCAAATCTCTGTTGGGACATTGTTTTTCTAAACACATCTACGCCAGTATCATCTGTACACCATAGATCGGCAATATTCTCTCTATTTCCTTTATATAACCCAGCTAAATACAATAAACCAAGCAGTGCCTTTATTTCAACTACGTTTGTTTCCTTTACTAAATATTTATGATTTGTATCATATTTTACACCCTTAGTGTTTATTTTGATATTTGTATTGAATACAATGTCTCCTAACATGCCATCCGTAAGAAACAATGACCAGCATGATATTGGATTTTGTTTATGTTTTGCCTCACCTTTCACTCCTGGTAAATGAGTGATTATATTCTCAGACCTTGTTCTGATGGTTTTTTTCCCTGGTTCCCTGAACCATTTTGTTCCATCTTTAGCTAACATAAACCGTGTGTTACTAGTTTCCACTTGATCGTCATCGTCAGTATCGTCTTCACTCGTTTCTTCGGCGAAACGTTCTCTAGTATCAGCAACTATATCAGTATGAGGAGTAAAATAGCCGTACCTATGGTAACAATCTCTTAGATAGCTTAACCAGAAGATGGTAGTAATGGGCCTTAGAGAAATATAATGATTGGGGTATGTTATACCCCACCACACTGATGAAGGGTTAACAAAATATGCTTCAACAAAACAGAAACAGTAGTTACAGAAAAAAATCAAAACTAAAAATTCTACAAATAACGGGTATGCAAAAATCTGCGTACAAGTCAGGACAGTATTTATAAAAAATTCATAAATGAGATCATTGTTTCTATATTAATATGAGGTCGGATAACCTTTACTTTCGGTTTAATGACCTCCCTTAAACGTTTAGGCATGGAGTGCACTAATTTCTTCGTTTCGTCCGAACTGATTTTGGCCCATTCGTCAATCATAACATTTTTTAACGTTTCCTTCGACGTTATGTTGTGTTACCGAATCCTGCGTTCCAGTAAATCCCAGAGGTGTTCGATGGGATTCAAGTCCGGCGATTGTGGAGGTGTTTTAAGTTGCTTTGGGGTATTGTATAGTAGCCAAAGCTTAGTGTTGTGGGCGCAATGTTTGGGGTCATTATCTTGTTGAAAAAAGTATTCGGGCCCCAAGCCCAAGTTTTCGATGCTAGGCTTCAAATTTTCTTTTAAAATGTCTATATACATTTTATGGTCCATTGTCGATGTTATGAAAATCAACCTTCCCACCCCTTTGGTGCACATACACCCCCAAACCATAACTCCACCATCTCCGTGTTTTACAGTCGCTTTCAAATTTTCGGGATTAAGGGCAGTATTAGGTTTTTTCCATACAAGTTATTTACCCTTACACAAATGGTTTTTTTCGTGCAACGCGACTGTGATAGTTAGCTTTTTTTAACGTCCTTCTCACCGTATCTTTGCTGATAGTTTTATGAAATTCTTCTTGTACATTTTCTACTATTTTTTTTTGCCGTCAGCCTAGGTTCTTTTCTAACCTGTTGTACAATTTTTCGCTTCTCTCGGTTTGTTAAAAGGGGTGGTCTACCAGTTCGCGGACGTGAGAGGTAATCTTCAGTGTCTTTATAATTATTAATTACTCTTTGAATGGAACAGTGTGACCTGCCGACAGTTTCTCCTATTTTTCGAAAAGATTTTCCCTCTTTCCATAACTTTACAATAATTTTTCTCTCTCCCAATTCAATTTCCTTTCCTTTCGTGTCCATTCTAACTTTTAGCTTCTAAGCCTCTGCTAATTGCCACCGATTATCTTTTATTTAAATCAGAAAGCGTACATCGCCAACTACGTATTTAAGTAAATATATAAATTTTGGAGAAGGCGTCTTTATTTGTACGCAGATTTTTGTATACGCATTATTTGGAGAATTTTTAATTTTAATTTTTTTTTGTAACTAATATTTCTGTTTTATTGATGCATATTTTGTTAATAGAATTATATGTAGTTAATACACAAAATAGAAAAAAAATGAAGTTTATCACATTAGATCATGACCCTTATTTTTTCAGTTAAAGTGTTAGAAGTTTTTTGTACGCAGACTTCTGCTGCTAAGTGTATTTTTCTATGCAACGTTTATTACTTTTGACTTTTTGAATAATTAAAGATCAAATAAACGTCAGTGTCACGTTTATTTCAAAACATGAGAAAGCAAAACTCCCTGTTAATTCCACCAACTTTACAATAATTAGACATGTATTATAGAGAAAAAACGAGCTATATGTAAATATCATACTCCTATTTTATATCATCCTTCAGAATACGTATGATAAGTAATAATCATCTAATTTTAACATAAGGATTTGACATGACATTGAACTGTTCCATAATTAGGTCAACACGTATGTTTAAAAAAAGTTTATTTTTTCCCTGTAAATTACAAAAGAAAATATAAGTATAAAAGCAAGATAATATATAAGCAAGAAAAATGTTATAAACAAAGTCCAATACATGATGAACAAGCAAAATAAGAAACAAAAATTTTTAAAATTGACGACTACCCTGAAGCCTGACCTGTATTTTGTTGTGGCAAGGTGGGCTCAGTAACCTCACCACTCAAAACACAATTAATGCATATTCAAGACTTATTCAACAAGAATTTCCACAAAGAAAGTTTTGCAAAATATTTTCTAATCGGTTTGAGTTTCTAAAGCTTCAAAGTATTCATTATTAATTCTGTTTGGTTGTAAATACATAGAGCTACATGCTATATAGGTAAAATGGATTTTGCTAAAAAACAGCTAGAGAAATACGGCTGGACTGAAGGTAAATACTTTCTTATTAATAATCATTAAGTTTTTGTTTAGTGTAACTTAATAAAAATGCAGATTAAATTGTCATATTTATAAAATTATATTTTGAGGTTATGTCAGGTTAGGTTAACTTTATTAAATTTATACTTATTTTTTTATAAGGTCAAGGATTAGGAAAATCCAACGATGGTATTTCAACTCCATTAAAACCAAAGTTGAAATTTGATAATGCCGGAATTGGTCATAATCAAGCAAAAGATTTAGTGGATGATTGGTGGACTAATGTTTATAAAAGTGCTTCAGAAAACATAGAAGTAAATGTATCATTACAAAAATAATATATGCATTACTTGGATGTTAATTTTTAGGTTACTAGTGATGGTAATAATGTTCAAATTGGTATGAAAGGGGATGAATCTATAGATATTTCTACAAAAGGCTATGCAAAAATCTTAAAAAACAACAATGTTTCACTCGAATATGGTTCATTTATTAAAACTGCTCAAATAAGTACGTCAGGAACCAAAAAATATGATGTTCCTGAACATTTATGTGTTGATAAACCAAAGATAAATGTGTTAAGTGATGAGGAATTATTTGCAGCTTGTGCAGGACGTACAGCACATAAGTGAGTCCTATTTAATTATTCGTTATTAGTAAACAAAAAAACTAATATTTTCCATTATAATTATTTAATTTTCAACATCAATTAAACATTAGTTTTAGATGTTTTGTATAAAAACATCTAAAACTGAAAAATTACAAACCATACGATGATGGTGGGATTTGGGGTACCGACTATGATGACAAAGACAGACTAAAGCAGCTTAGTTGTTTTACAATGTTATACATATGTTTGGGTAAAAAAAAGAAAAACAAATATTACGAGAAAATATTAACCAAAAACTCAATTTTCTTTATAAAAAGAGGAATATCTAAAGAAAACCAATATTAGATATGACTCAGAAAATCTACAGAGAAAAACCCTGAGAATAACTAACCTTTAAAATTGTGTGGAAACTCCAACTACCTCACAGCTCAATAGTTAACACATTCCGGACCGTGTGTGCCACATGGTGGTACACGAATGTTGGTCACTCTATGACCGCGTGTACCACAAGGTGGCACACGAATTTTTTTGCATAATATTATTTATTAAATTATAATTTCTATTATATTTACTAAACAATCATGGATTTATTTATTAATTTTGTAAGAGAAAATTAATTTTATCATATAATTTATTTTTTCAAGGTTTACATATAAAAAATCAAAAAATTACAAAACTATAGTAACGACAAAAGGTTTCTTAGCATAATTTATGCTTTGTTTGAAAACATTCTAAGCAATAGAACGCGTTGCAGTTTGAACATTTTGTATTTACTCTTTCGTATGAATTTCTTGCGTGCGCTGTGTTGTGGCGTTTTACTAATGTTTTATAACATAGGACACAAAGGCGACGTGTTGTATGCTTGGGACCTAAAATAATTATAATTTACATATATTATTAGAGCTGTATGTAATAATATGTAATTCTTCTACCTGGAACTTCAACAAGTTTGTGATTACCACCACATGATAATCGAGGTCGACGCTCTTCTAATAAAAATGCTTCAATTATTTGGCATTTGAATTCGGTAATAGAAATATGACCTTTCACTATACAATACAACTTCCACGCATTCACTAATGTTGTTTGAGTGATGATGTGGAAGAATAAGCGTAGATACCATTTTGTCGTCTTTCGCACAAATGGAGTATATGCATTCATCTGATCCGATACATCAACATACTCTTTAATTTTGTTATAATCACAAATAACTTCAGGTTTTTGTGAAGATAAAAATAGCATCAGTATGCATTGTCGAAAGCATCAGTACATCTCTTTTATCTTTATATTTCATAACTGTGATACCTGACCTATTTTTGCGCGCAATTAGTTCTTTCAGGCATAATTTTTGGTAATGTCTTCTTTGGGTAGTCCAACCTTATTTTTTCTCAAAGTGCCCAACAGATGAGTTCTTTTTTCGAGCAATTTTTTTTCTAATGGAAGGATGTGTAGAGATTGTACATAATTTCCTTCCAGATTCAAGAAAATCTTCCATTAGCTCTAAAACGATTTCCACAGTTGATACGCTCTTATTACGGTACTTTAGGGCATATGCAATAAATTTATTTGTATATCCCCCTTCAGAACATAAGTTATATAATTTGATTCCATATTTGTGGCGCTTTCCTTTGATATATTGTCGAAATATAACTCTACCTCGGAAAGGCACCACACTTTCGTCTATGCAGACGTACTCTCCAGGTTTGTATACTTCCGAAAATATTTTGTTCAAAATTTTGATAACGGGATCGATTTTATATAATCTATTTGAGCGATCTGCTGTGTTATTATCAACAAAGTGTAAGTTGTTCAAGATTTGAACAAATCTATTTCTGCTGATGTAATTCGCAGCAAATGATTTGCTAAATACAACTCGACTTGACCAGTAGTCTTTGAGATGAGGTCTCTTTTCAGTCCCCATGTGAAAGCAGATTGCCAAAAACTTTAGAAATTCAGTTTCATCAACTTCAATCCATGATGACTGTTTGCACCCACCATACTTGTTTGTTTCGCACAAAATTAAATTTAGCAGATCATCGCTCAATAATCTGCAATAGAACTGCGCCGGTGTTGTAAATGCATAGACACGATTGTCTTGTATGCCATAATTATCATCAAAAACAAAATGTTTTTGTATCGACGCCCTCACATGGCCAGACCATTCGGATTCAGCAGTTTCTTCTAAATATGAACACATATATTTTGAAATTACGTACAAAATCACAATCAATTTTACTTTGATTACCGTTATCTTCATCGACGGAATTTTCACTCTCTGAATCTTCTACGGTTCGAACAACAGCTTCATCGTTTTCGTCCGATGAAGCTGTTGCCGGTATCCTAGATTAGTTCATGTCTACATCATCGTCACTCTCTACTAAAAGCGTCGCAAAACATGCGTCAAACTCCATTTATCGCTAAAACAAACAATTTTGTGGTTATAAGAGTAGTTTCTATTCCCGACTTGCGGACTATAAGGAATTGTAATTGATAAAGCTTACCTTTGAAAAACACTAAATCCCTTTCAAAATAAATTTATTTTAGAATTATAACAAAAAATCATAAATTGTGGCAACAATCACTAGAGCATCACCCCAAACGTTTGAACAATCAATCCAAATCAAAACTATAAATTAACGTCATCGATGTCATTTGTTTCGGTGACAAACAATAATCGTAAAAATAATAAAAAAAATAAGCAATGACATAAAAACAAAATTCGCGAAAAAGTAAAAACTTTGACGGATTTACGCAAAAAATTACAATTTTAAAACAAATATTATTCAAATCCTTGCTTGGCCATACAGACCAATTTTTCGAAAAATATCATTGTCCGGAATGTGTTAAAAATCGACTGATCAATACCAGGGTATTGATCAGTCGATTCAGCAGATTCAGAATCGTACCCTGAGATTCGAGCCTCTCCACCATTACAGTACTGTCTGTAATATTGTATGCTTCAAATGAGCACTTCTCTACCACTATTTCTTTAATGGTACTTAAAATATGAATTTACATTATCACTAAACCTTTTGCACTACTACTAAATACTTAGTGATTGTGAAAACTTTTACTGAAAACACTGCGGAAGATTGTAGGTGTCATTATACAGGATGTCTCACGTAACTGGTTCATTAGAACTTTTTTAGGTTGCACTATTCGTAGAGGCTTGAAATTTTGGTAACGTGGGTTGTTCATTCCAATCTATTAATCTAAAATATTTTCAAGATGGCCACCACTTCCGGTCTACCGGAAGTAGACCTCAACTTCGTTATTTTAAATGGAATTCTATAGTTTTTATTAAACCATCCAATTATACTTAAGAAAATATGTTGACTTTGATAACAGTTGTTAGTACCTAGCGTTTTTTGTTTTTGAGTTATTTTGATTTGAAGTGCTTTTTGGCAAATATCACCATGCTCTTTAAAAGCACATATCTCAGCCAACGTTAATTCAAAAACGTTTTGCATTGGCACGATAACTCTTCATATAGATTGTCAAATGGATTGTCACCTGTTGTGTCAGTGCACCTTATACAGCGTGGTCAAAAATTGAATTACCGTTTCGCTGTATTCAATTGCGATAAAGTCAAAAATTTTAAATGGGACGCCTCATATCTATTTAGCCTATCAAAACGAGAATATAATTCTCTAGAATTATCTATAAACATTGCTATACCTATTTATTATAGTTTTCTTCATATTGAGTATTTTATCAAAATCCTACACAAAATGCTAGAAGCCTTTCGTGTTTTTATTAGAAGGCAATGACATTTTGACAGTTAATCCTTTAATTTAAATTATCATTGGTATTCTTTCTAGAATGATCTGGTATTGAATAAACTTTAGTTTGTTAGCTTCTATTTACCAAAATAACCAGCAGAAGAACGCATAAATGAAACAATGAAAAACAACAATATGGGGTAATATTCCACGTAATGATGGGCGAGATATTCCTAGAGAGTTCACTTTATTTATTAACGATGCTTTCTTGGAAAATATTATTCATATAAATCGAGCGAAGCACCTCTTACCCAAGAATTTGGTAAAGCAATAAAATATGACAAAACCTTTCTTTCATTATCTTAAGCTGCTGGTGATAGAAATTTATGGTTTCTTGTTATTTTGATCTTTCCAAAACTAAGAAACAGATCCTATCCAAAACTTTATTACATCCTCCATGAATATAAGACGAACTTAAAATGTTGGCATTGGAATAAATCGCCATGATATTCAAAGACTTTAACAGAAGTAAGTGATGACACAACTAAGTAATGACAACAATAATATAAATATGGATGAAAAGTTTCCAAAACTCCATTGGTTTCTAATGTAAAAACAAGAAGCTTTCCAGCATTGCAAGCGTCCATTAATTTCCAAATATAAGGGCAACTAGAACAAATAGGCACAGGAAAGTTTCTAGATAGTTTGTAGAGAATTAAATTCCCTTAATTTATTTTTATAATTTTAAGTTTTTGATTCTTTTATGTTATTGATTTTAATTTTTGTCATTAAATTGTTGTTTTTCATTGTTTCATTTATTCGGTTTTCTTTTGGTTATATTTGGTAAATAATAGCTAGCAATCTAAAGTTTATTCAATCGCAGTTCATTGTAGAAATAATACTAATAATAATTTAAAGAAATTAAACAAAAATCTGTCAAAATGTCATGGCCTTCTAACAAAAACTCAGACGATTTCTAGCATTTTACGTATGATTTTGATAAATTTCTCAATAGCAAGAAAACTGTAATAAATAGGTATAGGAATGTTTAAAGAGCATGGTGATATTTGCCAAAAAACAATTAAAATCAAAATAACTCGAAAACAAAAACGCTAGGTACCAACAACTGTTATCAAAATTAACATATTTTTTTACGCATAATTGAATGGTGTAATAAAAACCATAGCATTCCATTTATAATAACTAAGTTGAGGTCTAACTAAGTTGATGGCCACCACTTCCGGTAGACCGGAAGTGGTGGCCATCTTGAAAATATTTTAGATTAATAGATTGGAATGAACAACCCATGTTACCAAAATTTCAAGCCTCTACGAATAGTGGAACCTAAAAAAGTTCTAATGAACCGGTTATGTGAGACACCCTGTATTTGACACCTACAATCTACCTTGTGTATATTAAGAAATTCCACGTCGAAGTGAAAGTATTATTCCGATATAGTCAAATTTTAAAGGGTGTGGTGGTCTCAGGCCAATTTTAGGCCACTTAAGACTCCTTTTTTATAATCTTTTATACATTTTCTTTATCTTGACAGGGTGTAAAATTTCGATGGGTTTGCAGGGTATCTTGGTAATTACGAAAGATGGAAAGTTTGCAATAAAGTAAAGACGGGTTCTAATAGACTTTTTCACGTAGAAATCAATGGTGCACGAACTAATTTGGTAGTCATCACGGTTTTTGTGTTATAAATACAACTTACGTTTAATGGTACCACCTATGTTTGATGTTTTTCTTGAACTAGGTTTTTTTAAGCTTTTCGAAGATATATAATACTCTATACTTACCGTTATAATTAACCTCAAAAATTAATAAAACCGAACTCTTTTTTTACATGGTAGATACGTTCCTTAGAAAACCATGCAAAAGAAAATCATGTAAAAAGAATTATAATAAAAAGTATATATATGACATATTTATAAAAAAAAGCTATTTATTACTTAAAAAAATAGTGTACGGGGTGGGCAAATTTTGCTGTTATTATAGGGTATCTCTGAAACTATAAGAAATACGAAAAAAATAGGTGCCATGTCCCGGTCTCTTTTTTCGAGAAATATTTAATCCCGCAAAGACAAAATCTATATCTTCTTTTGTTTTTAAGTTATAGCCAAAATGTCATATTTTCGCCATTTCAGAAAATGCTCCTATTAAGTTTATTTTTGAAATTGAAGAAACACGGTTAATACATTCTTAAGACACTTTTTTGAGCGGAATGTATGTAATGCCGTTGAAAAATTTTAAATAAAGTTGATAATTTTTGAGATATAACACAAAGTTCTGTTTTTTTTTCAATACAACCAATAGTTGATTATGGTGTTACTTTCGCGCATTTTCTTCAAAAACAATCCCGTTTCGTCGGCATTAAATATTTGTTCTAGAGCAAGTGTTTCCCAAAGTCTTTTGGCCCACGGACCCCTTTTCTTAGTCAAACCTTGCCGACGGACCCCCAGGGTGAAAAACTACATTAAATACTTTATAGAAAAATGAATACTTTAACTTTGTTGGCTTAATGGAAAATGGTGACGTAAAAATAAAATATAAAGCAAACATTTTGTTGAAGAAGTATTTATTGATTATAACTTTTGTACTAAAATACCATAAAATATTAATGGTTTGTATAAACCTGATGGGATGTTATGAGTTTATTTATGTCGGGCTTGATGTTTGTCAGCAGCAACCGCAAATATCCTCGATTACTAATTTCCAGTCTGTTTCATTTCTTTGTGACGAGGCTCATAACGGCACTGAATCCACGTTCTACCAAATACGAAGACGGAAAAGCAATCAACAGCTTCTGTACAATAACCCATAATGCTGGATATAAAATTGGGATCTGTTTTTGTAACCAGAAATTTTCGTATCCTTGCTTAAACATTGGTTTCAGCTCCTCATTTGTGGATAATTCAATAAGTTACTCCTGTACTGGCATGTATTCATCTACATTTGTGCTCTGAGTTTGACTACTTACAAAAGGGTTCAACACCCAGTCGGGAATATCCAAGTGAAGAATGTCTTGAGTAAGGTCCGAATGGAGTGCCGTTAAGTGTTGACTATAAACAAGCAAATCTTCGTTCTATTTTGCAATTTTGAAAGATTTGGAAACTGAGAACATTCTCCTCTTCCCAAGTTTTGTTTGTATAGCAAAAGTTTTGCAACAAAAGCAGATATTACACTTTTAGTTTTGATTAAATTTAGTGTGTTACCTTGTAGTTTCAAATTAGTCTCGTTGAATCTGGCAAATAAATCAGTAATATAAGCGATATCATTTTTCGAGATAATTAAATTATGACGCAAATCATTGTCTTTACTCTCCAGGAATTCCAATACTGAATCCAAAAAGCGAATAGAAGCGATTCAAACACGCACTTTTAAACAACCATCGTATTTCTGTGTTAAGTAGTAAACGAGCATAGTCATCATCATTTTCCAAACAAAGTTGAGCAAATAATCTCTCATTCCTTTTGATTTTATTAACTGCTCTAATGACATAATGTAGTGATTCATGCAAACGTCCATTAAGGTTTTTTGCCACCAAATGATGTCGATGTACATTCGGTATAACTTGTTTTAAGTACGCCAAAAAGCCTCGGTGTCGTCCAACCATTGCCGGAGCACCATCAGTAGCAACGGAGATGATATTAGTCAAGGGTATAGCTTTTACATCAAGAAATCTTAATTCAGTAAATAATGTTTCACCTTTCGTATCTTTTTCTCATTTTTTCTTCTTTCACAAATCTCACATAAGCTAAAAATAAAGCCTCATTTCCAGGTAATGTTGACTCGTCAAGCTGTATAGAGAATTGAGATGTTTTTAAGTAGTCACATAAAGAGTTTTCCACACTCTGATGCATTTCGTCGATCCTTCTTCGTACTGTATTATTACTCAATGGAATTCTTTTTATAATATTGTAAGCTGGATTGTGCATCACAGTGCGTACTACCTTACAGCTGGTAGAATAAGTAGTTTGCCAATAGTGTGCGGCTTTCCGGTCTTTGCAATCATTAAAGATATATTATTAGAAGCACGCAGTCCATCGTTATCTCTCTGAGATGTTGTCCCTATGAGTTCTTGCAATTTCGGTGTTTTCAAATATTTGTCTGTTTGAGTGTTTGAAAAAACATTAAATCCTTATCTTTTTTGTCACTATGGATTTTTATTAAATGTTCCTTAAGCTTAGAAGGTTTTATTGAATCGTTTGACATCGTTTTATTACATAGAAGACAGAAAGGTAAAGTACTATTTCCTAGTGACGGAATAAAGCCAAATTTAATTTAATTTATTAATATATATATATATATATATATATATATATAATTATAATAAGTAATTGAAAATTAATTAACAACAGAATACACTAAACACAGTAAATCGAAACATTAACTGAAGAAACTTAAAATTCCTTCAAATATTTTAATAAAAAAGAAATCCTTAATGAGTGTACATAATACTGTGATACATAATTTTTTTAATCAACTTAAACAAGAGAAGCCAGGTTTATACAAAAAAATTAACTGTAAATTTAGTCGTAAATTTAAGAACTCGACAGTTGGGTAAACACGTTGTTTATCTTTTGTCCAATCACGAATCTAATTCTTAAATTTAAAACTAAATTTACAGCTGAATTTTTTGTAATAAATTAGAATTTAAGAGATATCAGTTTTATTCAAATATACTTACGCAACAAAAGTACACTATCTGTGTAACAAAACAAAAAATTATACTTATTTTTGTCCAACACTCGGAAAATTTGTTGTATGCACTTTACATCACGCACAAGACAGAACTAAATTGTTGTATACACTCACTAGTTGGTGCAGGTATCGACGCTATTCCTGTTTATACAAGATAGAGCAGGCATAAGCCTGTATCGCCATGCCTGTTATTACTTGTATAAAATACAATGTAGTACGATAAAGTACAATAGAGTATAATGCAATAAAGTACAATTTTATGCACCTGTCTATATTTATATTTTAGTTGGGATGTAAAAATTGCTAATAATTTATTAATAAATTAATAACTAATTTACTAATAATTTATTGGCGATTTCTTATTATTATTTTAACTTCCGTATTAAAGGAAATGTGTCTCAATTTATTTATGTTTTATTAAACCTTGCGCGGACCCCCTGGCGTTGTTCAGGGGCCTCCTAATCGATTTTAATTTTCCGAGGACCCCCTGAATGACCTTAGGGACACCTTGGGGTCTGTATGGACCACTTTGGACCTCTCCAACGATTTTTGCTAGTTTACCCGGAAAGATTTTTGCAGCATTTTCGTCTGCTGATGCTACTTCTCCCTTTATTTCTACATTGTGGAATGCGTGTCTTTTTGTAAAACCTGTCAGCCATCCCTCACTTGCATTATATACCAGTTTGTTCGTTGCCTGAAGACATGTTGATGGTTCCAATTCCTGAAGTTGGTTATATATTCTAAGTGCTTTTTCTTTTATATGTTTCTCATCAATAGGTATTCTTTTTGACTGTAAATCTTCTATCCAAAACACCATGTGCTTTTCCGTTTTCTCTAAGATAGGATTTCGACCATAAGATGATGTTTTGAAGCTTACTTTCGATCCAGAAATTACGGATTGTCGAATGGAATTCTCATTTTTTCTAATTGTTCTTGTCGTCGTTTCGTTTAAACCAAAAGCTTTGCCAACAGATGTTTGACCATCGCGTTTCTTTAGATAGTCTAAGATTTTTATTTTAGTTTCTAAGGAAATGCTTGTCTCTTTGAAAGTTGTTGTTTAGGCATTTTAATAAACAATAAGGGTACTATAAAAAGAATCCAAAATAATATTGCTTATAGAATTTTTCTAAAGCGACAATCTAATACAATATTATCTTTTTTAGTAACAAAGAATTATCATCATTACAAATACACTGAAAATTTCACCATCGAATTTCACCACTTTTAGAACTTTACCGAAATTATTTATTACGTCTCACAAATTGACCACCCTTAACACAAAATAAATACTGAATAACGAAATCATGTGTTCAAGTTGAAGCACAACGAGATAAAGAAAAAAAGTGATCATAAAATTCTGGTATTCCCCATAGTAGACCAAGTTATAAATATGTGGACATAAACCGACCGACTTCTGACCACGGTATTCCCCCATTGTATTTTGTTACTGTATACATAAGTTTCTGCAAGACGCTATCAAAATTAGAATTAAGAATTTTTTTGGGATGCGTGTTATTTCATAATCGTGTTAAAAAAGACCGTGTAAAAAAAGAGTTGGGTGTACTGTACAGGCGATAACCCTTTGGAACATCTGCTTACTAAGATTCGTAATATTCCTCACATTACGATATTTAAAAATCATCTAAAGCGTCATTTATTTGCTTGCCAATTATCTGCCTGAAAACTTCTTCCTTTTTTTCTCTTCTTCTTCTTTGCTTCTCTTCTTTTTCTCTTGTTTCTCTTCTTCTCTTATTCTAGCAACTACCATAACGCATCAGTTTAGTCACCATAAATTTAACGTTGAAGCTTGCCATTCAATTTATTTTTTTATAACGCAGTATACAGTTGATTGTTTGGGTCCTCTGGAAGATATCGTTTATGAGATAAATTGATCCTTTTGCTTGTATCTGTATACAAGAGATTCCACAGATTCCTTGTTGTGATGAGGAATAAACGAATTTTTTTTGCTAACTTTGAAGTCGTCTAGCGGCGAAACAAAGCAACTTTGGATATAGATAAGTTAACTTAAATCGGCCTATTTTGAGCCAAGGAATGTGTGGTATTCCGTTGTACACGCATTTCAGAGACATCCTGTATATTAACTTGTCATATGTATACATTTCCTTTACTTGCATTTTCTTTTTATTATGGCAATAAATTATTATTGTTATATTATTGAAAAATAGTACTATGGAACAAATTGGCCTTCCTTAACGTGTTAAAGTGACTGATAACTATCACTCTCTTTTTCCTCTCTATTGCTGATTTTGTGTATGAATTTTAGTACAACCTGTATTTACTTATTAATTTATTAATTTCGGCGAAATTGCGGTTTCGGCTGTATTTTGGTCCAAACATGGCCAAAACCGAAACTACGCCCATAACTGTTAATTACGATTTGTTTCAATCAAAATATCAGTGGTTTGTTGTTATATACTGATATTGGAATTCCAGACCGTACCTTATCTTGCAATAAATTGCAATTAAAATATCTCCTTTTACCACCTACCAGTGTTCCTAGTGAATTCTGGTTAGTTAATTAATGGGGTTATTCATATAGTCATATCATATATTTATTAATAATTGCTATTTAAAATCCGTTTCCAATATATTCTTTATTAGTTTGCGTGCCTAAACGTGAGATATTCTTGTTTAACTTAAAAATTTTTTGATTTAAAGTAGTCCAGTTTTTACATAAAAATATGAAAAGTTTCAGTTTTGGCAAAAACTACGACCATGACAAAATTTCGGTTTCGGCTCAAAGCTGAGTTTTGTTCGGATATTAAAGTAAAGGCATGTAGCCAGCAGTCGACCACTTAAGACATATTTCAAATTCAAAAGCCGATAAAAAGTAGAACAAAAAGCACAATAAATTGATCTTTAAAAATTAAGATAGGTAGAACATTTCGTTTTGTAACTCTACAAACGATTTATTCTAGTACAAAATAAAACTATCATCAGAATGGTTCAAAAGGACTAAATGTACGTCTGTCAAGTTGGCACCACCACTTGCGATTTGAATAAAAAAAACTATTGCAATAATTGTCGCTTAATTGGTTGTAATTTGTTGTAAAGTTTACAAATTTGTCGCGTACTTTTTTATAAATAACATTTGAAATGTTGCATCTTTGAGGTAGTGCTAACTTGATAGTGAGAATCTATGGTAAAGAGTGGAGATAGTAAAAAACTAATGACGTCAAAAATTGTTGCTTAATTTACAATTTCATGATAAGCAATTAAAATAGGTATACCGCCGTAGGGCATTACATAGCAATTTCATATCGAAATGGATTATTTACGATGATTTGAAAGATGTTGCTAAGGAGTGTACAAAACTAACTTAGACTAATTTTAACGATTGAAATCTTCAATAAACGACTCATTCAAAAGCAAAACAAATTCATGTTTTCGCTCTCGCAATCGTCGTTGTCACTTCTTTCTATGCCACAACTAAGGTCAATTTGACACTTCACTGCTGGCTTTACTGTACCTTCTGAAAATTCTTTATTCTTCATTTCAAGTTCTCTCAAAGAATATCATTTTTTTAGAGGCTGTGTCAAGTCATCTAGAAGTAGTATCAAGTTTCATGTTTGTCCTTACCATCAAAAATTTTTGAAAAAAATAATTTACCCTAAATTATTATATATTTTGAAGCCTTCTTAATCACTGAGCAACATGGCTTTCTGCCTGGTAGATCGGTTGAAACTAATTTAATAACCTTTACAAATTTTATTCATGGTGCTCTTAATCGATGTCGTTCTTGTATGTTTTAAACACTTTCAATTTTTACTTTATGCGGCCGATTGTAAAATTTTTTTAGATTTGTCATCTCAATCGGATTGTGCTACACTTCAATCCGATTTGGACCGGTACAAATATTGCGCCGATAACAGCTTCCTCCTGAATTATGATAAGTGTTTTAAAATTACTTTCTCTCGCAATCGCTACCCTCTAAATTTTACATACAGGTTCGGTAGTGCGGACACTCAGCCGGTTGACCACATATGCGACCTGGGGGTTACTCTTGATTGTAAATTAATGTTTAACCTACACGTTGAATCCACTATTTCCAAAGCTCTGAAGAAGTTGGGTTTCGTGATTCGAACCTGCCGTCCTTTTACAAGTATTAATTGTACGAAACCACGTTCATATTAAAGGTATAGATAGAATCTGTTCAATGCAGATTTTTTTCTGTCTTTTAAAATAAATCTCCCGTATTGCGATTACTTTATGCGATGTAGGGTTCTGGAATTTCAGACACTTGACTTTTCAAGTGTCAACAAAGTCGCCTCTTTAGGCGACTTTGTTGTGACCTACTGTTAATTTATAGACTTTGTAATGGTTCACTTGGTTCATTGATTCATTTGAATTGGTTGGCGGGTTACGTTTTCACGTTCCTCCATACCGGACAAGGAACGGTCTGATGTTCAGACTTAATCGTTCCAATACGAATGCCCACTTTAACTCACCTCTCCAGAGACTAATGCATTCATTTAACACTTATGGGTATAGGAATATGTTCAACACCTCTTTGCTTGCGTTTAGGCGGTTTTTGCGTGGTGTGGATGTCAATGATATTGATCATTAAAATCTATTTTATTTGTTAGCGCATTATGTATATAGTCTGTACCACGAGAAGTGGAGGTGACTCATCGCCTAACAGTGTACAGAACAGACGTACGCGCTTGAAATCATTCCACTCTAACAGACGTCAACGTGCGCACATAATATTTGTAGCGTATGCGCAAAATTCTTGCGGAAATCGATGAGTCACATCCACTTATCGTGGTACAGACTATATATATAATAATTTCTCATTTTCATTTTTTTTTTAATAATTGTTATTTGTTTTCTCTAAACTTATTGTTAACCCGATTATAATTTGCAAAGTGTACGCTTCGCTGGGGGTTCACCCTGTTTGCGTCCCAATTTTTCTAATAAATAAATAAAATAAAGTCCTCTTTAAGCAGATCAAGTTTTCTAGAAACAGTCTTTTGGAAGCAGTATTAAGTCTTAATTTAAAATACTTGCTCTCTGATAAAAACTTTTGCAACAGAAAATAGAAAATTAATTGAAAATGGCTGCAGTAACACTAACACGTATTTTGATTTCGAAAGCTCGAAAACATTTTTGGTCCTTGAAAATTCATTATTTATGTCATCATTTGGATTACTTCAGCAGACCATTGGCTGTTACACTGTGTAATTAACATTTTTGAGTAACATGTGTGAAATATTCTCTTCTTGAAGAATAAAAGTAAGCCCTTATAATCTGTCATCTTATAAGTAAATTATAAACTGTCATCTTGTAATCATCAGCCATTTAAATAAATGATTTCATAAACTCATTTTTGAGTGACTTCTAATTATGCTGCATTAAAAGTAGGAAAAGATAATTCATTTTTAATGTGCTTTTTTAACACCAATATTTCAAAATTACAGTCAATGAGATTTGGCCTTGTAGATAGAAAATAATTACAGCAACGCAAAAGTCTTTCCGCTGGCGCAGTGGAAGGAAAAGCACAAAATAAAATATAAATTCAAATGTAGTTAATTAAAAATCATGTTTCATTGGAAATTAGCGAAGCGATAATGCAATTTTTTTCTCTATCACTAAATTTCAGTGATTTTGAATTTTTAATACCACTGAATAGATAATAATCATTAAAATCATGACATTTTTCGATGTCATCAAATAAACAAATTAAATAAAGTCAAATTAATACAAATTAATTATAAATATAATTTTTAGAGGCGCTAGACATGGATTAAAACTAAGCGGCAAATTAGACAGATTAGCAAAGCACGAACAAATGCTATTAAAGAAATTCCAAAACGTTTCATTAAACGACGAAAAGTGCGAAATTGAAAAGAAAATGAAAAAATTAGTTAAAAATAAAAAAAGTACCGACGATAATTCCTCCATATTAAACCTAGAAGATCACTCAAAAACATCCGCTTCTTCCACAAAAAAGAAACATAAAGAAAAAAAGAAAAAGAAAGAACGTAAAAATGTCTCTTTCAACGAAACAGTAACCGTTACTGAATATCTCGCGCCAGATTTAGAATCGAGCCGTTTAAGCAGCGACAGCAATGAAAATTCACTTATTACTTGTTCAGAACAAAACTTAAACGACGAAGGAATCGAGCAGGATCTAGATGCGTTCAACAATACCATTGAAGATCAAAATAGTTTTGAAGAACCTCAATGTGTAGAGGAGAAACTTTCCAAGGCGGAACATCGTTTGAAAAAGAAAAATCGTGCTACGCATCGATTTTTGCGCAGCCTTCAGCTTGAAAGCGAAGAAATTGTGACTGATTCGCAAGGAATAGAAAACACCGTTCTTTGTGCCAAAAGAAAATTGTCTGATGGCGAATATTCGGAGGGGAACGTTAGAAAGAAAAAGAAAAAAGTTAAGCTATGTAAAGAAACGAAAGAAGAACGGAAGAAAAGGAAAGGCGATAAGAAGTCGTTGATAAATTCAATTACGAAATCTTTAGATAGTTTGTGTTATATTTCTGATGATAGTTAATTATTTCAAGAGTTTTTTTGATAGATTTTTTTTGTCTTCATTATAATAATAAAATTATAATTTAAAAGGAAATTAAGTTTATTTATCATTTATGTTAATCAAGGAAGCAATATAATATATAAATACAAAATTATTAGTTTCTGTTTACACTGTTTTTCAGTAAAATGTAGTTTTTTTTATCAGTTGCATCCAGAGAAACCTTTGCAAGTAATTTACATAATAGTCAAATTTAATATAACTATGCAAATTTAAGTACATCTGGCTGATGAAGGTTACAAATAGTCTGGGGTACCTAACAAAGTTGGTTTTGTTTGTTGTATTTTATAAAGTACGTATTGCATGCAATTTATTAAACACATCGATTTGAAAAAAATTAGTTTCGAGTTTTGTAATGCAAATTTTTTGTTTTAAAGGGTTGTGTCAGTCTTTTTCCAAAATGTCAGTGGTCTACGTACGAAGACTGCAACATCACTTATTAATTCATCTAATCTGGGTCATGATATCATCTGCCTTACTGAAACATCCTTTAATTATTCAATTGCTAATAACGAGTTTTTTTCAGAGGAAAAAGCAATTTTTATTAGCAACACGTTTCTTTCCAGTGGTGTTCGTCCGCGCGTGATTTTTCTCTTAAACTATGTACTGGAACCGGCTTCCGCGTGAGTGAGATGGAATGCGTCAGTTGTTGCGGCAAAATTACGAGAACAATTTCGGGACTGCAGTGCGCTGGCGACTGCGGTTTGTTCTACCACGATAAATGCGTGGGTCTCAGCGCATAAGATCTTCGTGTTTATAAGGCGGAGGGTTTTGGATGGAGTTGCCGCACTTGTGGAATCAGATCGGATCGATCTATTATTATCAATGATAACTTCCTTAATTCGTCCCCTTCTGAGCGGAGACATTCTTCTAACTCTGATAGATTGCAATCTTTTGGAGGTTCATCACAGGTATCATCACAACATGCCGAAGTTTTGTCTACAGAGAGTATGTTTGTAATCCTAAAAGAAATTCAAGCTGATGTAAAAGGGTTATCCAATACATATGCAGAGGTTCTTAGGGCTATTACTTTCTACGGGGAGAAGATCTCTGATTTTGAAATCTTAATGATTTTAATAAAAAAATGAAGGAGTTAGAATCGGTAAAATCAGAGAATGTTGCTTTCAGCTCTAGTTTGAGGAGGGTCACAATACGTCTTGAGCAATTGGAATAATACTCTAGACGAAATAACGTAATTATAACTAGTGCGCCGGAGCGTGATTCTGAATCCCTCACGGGGTTGTCGAGCTGATTGGTGATGCGATGGGTTCTCCCGTTTCAACTACAGATGTTGATGCTGTCCACCGGCTTCACACCAGAGGTTCTGTGGATCATAGCTCTGGTCAATCTAAGGAACGGAAGCTCAAGAATATTATAGTTAGATTCGTGTCCAGAATTGTACGGGAACGTTTCTTGGGGGCCGCCAAGCTCAAGCTCAAACAGCATTCCACTTCTGGTGTTCAGGGCTCTGCTGCGTCTCGGGGCATTGCTTCTTCGGGAAATCAGGTCGGTAGCTGCGGAGAATTAATATTAATTTGTCTGGTTTAAGGGTGATGTTGTACGTGTGCGTAAAACTGAACGTTCTCGGGTTATTATTATCCGCTCAGGAAGCGATTGGAAAAGATTTTAGTTTCTTTTGCTATTGCGCTCGAGTTTTAATTAAAGGTTTTAATGCGTTTATAAGTTTTAATGCTATTTTTTTGATTTAAATGGTTGTGTCAGTCTTTTACCAAAATGTCAGTGGTCTACGTACGAAGACTGCAACATCATTTATTAATTCATCTAATCTGGCTCACGATATCGTCTGCCTCACCGAGACATCCCTAATCCTTCAATTGTTGATAACGAGTTTTTTTCTCTGATTACACCGTCTTTCGGTGTGATAGATGTTCGTCAATGTCTCACAAGACGGATGGTGGTGGTGTCCTGATTGGTGTTAGAAATAGCCGTCGCATCTCAACTGATTTAGATTTTAACTCCAAGGCCAAAGATTTTTGGGTCAGTGTCGAGTGCGCGGATGGCCATTTATTGTTTTGTTGTGTATATTTGCCTCCTGGCGATATGGACTCATATCAAGTTTTTTCATGTCAAATCTTTAGGATTAGGGATGTTTACCCGGATAATCTAATTATAATTGTAGTCGATTTTAATTTACCTTCAATACAATGGTAATCTCGAGAGTTTTTGTAAAAATTACAGTAACGGACACTTTCCGTTACTGTAATTTATTACAGTTTAACGACATCTGTAATGATAATAATAGAATTTTAGATCTGCTGCTCAGTACATCCTCTTGTATACTATTGTTAATAAGTGTCCGGATCCACTCGTGAGCCAAGATCGTCACCATCCTGCCTTTGAATTTTTTATTGCCGGTGCTCGACCGAAGTTGACCTCATTGTAAAATACTTTTTTAATCGGGGTAATTATGATGCAATTAATGCTTCTATCTTTGCCATTGATTGGTCTGAACCATTTACGGGTCGGAGCGTAGATGACGTGGTCGACATTTTTTATACCATTATTAATAATCTAGTTAACGTTCATGTCCCGTACCGACCAGTATCTAAGCACAAATTTCCAATTTGGTACTCGAGATCGAAGAGTCTATCTGGGAAAAACTTAGTTTCCACCGGAAGTGGAAAATTTATGGAAATAAAGCTGATTATTTGTCATTTACAATTTTGCGTAGGCGTTCCAAAGATTTAATTAAGTCTGATTATGATAATTATGTCAGGTCAATTCAATCGCAACTTATTGAATGCCCTGAAGCTTGTGGTCTTTCGTAAAACATGAAAGGGTTGAATGCTCTGGTATTCCCGCTAAGATGATTTTATTCGACGATTCTAGCGATAATGCCCAGGGTATTTGTTCCTTATTCGCTCAATACTTTAACTCTGTTTTCATTGACAGTACCTACACTTATTCTTCACGTGTCGCATCGGGTGGTGGTGGCCTGACGCCTTAGTTTTGCGCGGAAGATGTCTTACGTGCTCTCAGGGAGGTTGATTTTAAAGCTGGGGCCGGTCCGGACAAGTTGTCCGGTTGCTTCATTAAATACTGTGCCTGTAGCTTAGCAAAGCCACTCTTTATTATTTTTTCTATTTCCTTGAACTCCGGATCTTTCCCCGGCGAATGGCGGAGGGCCTTTGTTTTTCCTGTCTTTAGGTCTGGTGACCGTAGTGCTGTTTGTCAGTATCGTCCAATTTCAATTTTATCTTTAGTTTCTAAAATCTTTGAAAAAATTATCTACTGTATATCTTCAAGCCGTGTTTGATTGTTGAGCAGCATGGATTTCTTCCGGATAGATCTGCTGAAACCAACTTAATACATAATGCTTTTAAGGCATCTGAGCAGGTTGACGCGATCTACACTGACTTGAGCAAAGCTTTTGATAACAATGACCACAATATATTGATGGAAAAGTTTTCACTATTTGATATTCCCCAAGGTCTCTTAACGTGGCTGAGTTCATATATCACTGATCGTTATCAGGCCGTACGTGTTGGCAATTGTATCTCCGCTTTTCGCCGAATCACATCTTGTGTTCCCCAGGGAAGTCACCTTGGTCCCATCCTCTTCTTAATAAATATTAAGAATGTTTTACGTGGATGATTGTAAAATCTATCTGAATATAAAGCGTAACTCTGATTGTCTTAAACTTCGGAGTGATCTGAACCTGAGTGGTTTTACAACTACTGTATCAATAACAGTTTCTTCCTGAATGTTGCCCCCTGAATTTTTCTTACAATCTAGGCGGTACCGATCTTCAATCTATCGACCACATCTGCGATCTGGGGATTATACTAGATAGGAAGCTTTTATATAATTTGCATGTAGATTATATCACATCCAAAGCTTTGAAGAGGTTGGGTTTTGCCATTAGAACTTGTCGTTCTTTTTCGAATATTAGTTGCATATAAGTTTTGTATTTGGCGTATGTGAGTAGTGTTCTCGATTATTCGTCAGCGGTATGGAATCCTCAGTATTCTGTTTGCATTAATCGCATTGAGTCTGTTCAGCGCCGTTTTTTTGCGGTATTTAGCCCATAAAGCTCAATATTTAACCATAATCGCAATATTTACGAGATGCGATGCAGGTTGCTGGGCTTCCAGTCATTGCAAGCTAGTTGGCTGAGATATGATCTGCTTTTCATCTTTAAGTTAACAAACAATTTTATACATTCTCCAGTGTTACTCAGTGGATTATGCTTTTCGGTGCCGTCTTATCGAACTAGATGTGGTCAGGTTTTTAGACTTTATAGATCTAATACCAACGCCCATTTTAACTCGCCCCTTTAAAGACTTATGTACTCATTTGATTCTCACTGTCGAAGTATCGACTTGTTTAATATCTCGTATACTTCGTTTAGACGGTTTTTGTGAGGCATAGGCGAAACGATTTCATAACAATTTATACCTACTACTTCGTAATTGTGGGATGTAATTGAATATAGTTTTAAAAAATGTAATTCTTGATTCTTTCTATTATTTTTTTGTTAGAGCTATTGTATTATTATTGTGTATTTTATTTTTATTTTATGTTTTTTTCTTTAGTGTAATTTTGTTAATTGTACTGTGGCTGCTTCGCTGGGGGTTCACCTTGTTTGCATCCCTTGAAGTAAATAAATAAATAAATATTCATGTATGTCCTGTAATAAACGCCTTTATTTATCAGTCTTATAAAATAAAACAAAATTTAAACAAAATGTCGAGAAAAGTCGTATCTCAGACTTCTTATTGTTAGAGGAGCATGAACGAACAGTGAAAGAGAAACTCCTCTTTCTATAAGCGATAGAAGAAAAATAATCAGAAGAAACTTAATGGCGAAAACCGCATTTTGATATCTCTTGCAGTTTCAGAGATACAGGATGTTTTTTAAAATTTCGAAAAGTCATTACTTTTTCTTATTGAAAAATCTTCCTTCAGCAACTTTTTATGTAGAATTCGATGGAATAAATCAACTCACACTTAAAGCAATATTTTAGTAGTTATTGATATAAAAATGATTTTTCTTAATTGAAAGTTATATATAGCTTTGGCAAATTCGAGTAGTGTATACAATTTCTGTTCCAAAAACATAACAGATTTGCTATTTCGTTTAAGTTTTCTGATATATACAATTTTAAAACGTATACACTATACACATGATAGAGTGAACATCGCATAGCAGAAAAGTCGCGTAATGTTAACAACAAAATATTTATGCAAATCCACCGTTGTACAACAAATTGTAAACTGCACCTTCCTTAATGGAAACGAATTTTAGTAACTTCTAAAATCGATAGCGAGGCGTTGCTTTGAGTGTAATATCTGATAAAATTGGTATTTCCCAGGGGAATTCATTGCATACACAACGAATTCACAGTAGATTGTAGGGGCTAGTATGGCAGTTCGTTGTTAGTCGTTGTAATATTCGTATGTGGCCTAAATTATTTCACTACATAGATATCAATAAAATGTCATTTAAAAAGCCAAAGTGTCTTACAATTTATGAGAAATCGCTTGTGACTCAAGAAATGAAAGATGAAAAAGATGTTACGCATTTAACTAAATAAAACAAAAAATGGAAATAATTTCTGCAGTTATGAGAAATACATACGATTTATTCCTATAAAAAGTTAAGAGAAAAAGCAAAAACAATTCAATAAATGTTACATATTGTGTTATGTATTAGTTTTGTTAATTACAAATATTAATTATACAGTGCGTTCACGATGGAAAGAATAAATCATTAAAATTTTAACAATTATCCATTGGCAAAAATGCTCGAACTGGTCAACTTTAAGTTTTGCTGGCTCAACCAAACCGAATTAACCTCTAGAGGTGTAGTCAAAACTTAAAATTGAATTGAAGGTTGCTGGGTTAACCTAACCTAATACTTAGTGCTAATTAACTAGTTGTGTTGGGCTGAGATAAAGATGATGGGTTAACCCAACACAACCAGCATTTAGTGCTAACTAGCTAGTTGGGTTGGATTTGAACACATCAGTAGCGATATACGTGCCTGAATAAGGGAATGGAATAAAAATCCTGGGAAGCAAGCTAAAAAGACGTACGCATTCGTAATGAAAATAAACGAAAATAAATGTAACGAAAATAAAGAAAAGACGTTTGCTGAAACCCTTAAAGAAGTTAAAGAAGAGAAACTGCAGAAAGGGAACAGAGTGTAGGAAAAATAAAAGGAGTCGTTATAAAGGACAATAAAGATATACAAGTTAAGCATCTAGGAGAAAGAGATGTGAATATAATCCACATTAGAGGTATGGATGCATTGATGGGAAGAAGAAAGGAGCAATAAAAAATGTAGTAGGTGAATTGTATGCTACTTAAAAATTAGTGAGCTCAGACCTATGAGGGATAAAACGATGGCGGTTACTATAAAAATTGAGAAAACAATCGCTAATATGCTATTAAGACAGGAAAACCTGAAGGTCGGTTTTACCAGATGCGAGTTAGAAAAAAGGATAGATGTCTTGAGATGTTACAATTGTTGGAATTTTGGACACTCCAGCAGAAATTGCTGTAGACCGGATAGAGGGAAGCTTTGCTTCAGGTGCGGAAAAGGTCTTGTGGTGAAGGATTGCTCAAATGATGCGTATTGCCTGTAGAGAGGGATGTTGAAGAACAATTGTTTAAAATGTCAATAAACAAGAAGATAGAAGACAAAGTGGGAGAGAAGACCTTCGTAACCTGTTTCGAAAAACCAATTAAAATAATACAGCTCAATTGCAACAGGAACTTCCCCCTAGTATCGTTCTGTAACAACAACTAACGAACATGAACTCAGACACAGAGGTATAGGGTGGAAGGCCACAGTTGATGAATTGTAACGCCTGAAAGAAAATTTTAAGAACAGCTTTCCTAAACAGTTAACTCCAGAAGGCTTTACGGAAAGAATGACAAATGCATGTAACAGAGTACTTAAGAAAAACACAAATGCCAACAGAAGACTACTTAAGTACTGGTGGACTGCTGCAGCGGCCAGAAAAACATATGTGAGGAAGCGAAGGATCATGCAGAGATTGAACAGAGGACAAGCGGGCGGAAATGATGTGGCAAAAGAGAACTATAAGTAAGCGAAAAAAATCGAATTACATTAATTAAAAGATCGAAAGAGCAGAAATAGAAAGACCTTTGTCTAGAGTTATAGCAGGATGTGTGGGGCATAGCGTACTAAATACTCACCAGAAGACTGGGCGTTCGGTGGACAGGACAACTTGATGAAGATATCATTAATAGCCAATATTCTAAGCTCTTCCCCTTAATAATGGAAGACGTAAATAGAGTAGAGTCGCCACTTCAGATTATGGTAAGGGATCCCTTTTACTAAGGAAAAAATTATGTCAATTTTAATTCTAGTCGTTTGAAACCTAGGAGAGCTTCGGGAAGTGACAATATTACAAATAAAAATCCTCAAGGCATATGTTGAAGCTGAACCTGCAACCTTTTTAGAGGTATGCAACTGTCTGTTGACCAGTACCTTCCCGCAGATCTTGAAGGAAGCTAAATTAATGTTGGTGGAGTAATCTATAAAGGTGAGCTAATCGCAGTCATATCGCCTACTATGCTTTCTGGGTGCTGTTGGAAAACTGCTGGAAAATAAATGGCAGAATCTATATAAATGGCTGGGCGGTGGTTCAGCGGTTAAACGCTCGGGTTTAACACGCAGATGTTCCGGGTTCGAATCTCGGTGTAAACATTACCAAGCCGCCCACCCGTCTTTCGAAGCCCGCCATAGCACGCCCGGTTTGGTGGGGGGTCGGTCAGGAAGCGGAATCAGCCAAAAATCGAGTTATATACTCGCATTTAACATCTCAAACCTCTTAGAGGGAGCCGGTGTACAACGTTGTTGTGGCCTAGGTGCCGCGTATAGAATAGGCACTTCTCATTCCATACATACATACATACAAATGGCAGAATCATTGAGTAATTAAAACCCATTGCACGCCAGTGGAACGAATTGATATTGGCGTATAGAAAAGGAAGAGGAACAGTAGATTTGATAATGAGTATAATGGAGAAAGTCAGAAACATACAAAAGATATCACTTACGCATAGAGGTTTTTGCGTTATGATACTAGTAAACACGGTGCCCTGGAATAAAGTGAAAAAATCATTGGAAGCAGCTGAAGTGTCAATAGCAACACCAAATCTACTATATACCTACCTGTCGCAAAGAACATCCAACTCCCAAATGGAGAAAGAAGACAGGTGAGCTGCGAAGTGCCGCAGGGTTCCATGATAGGCGGCACTCTTTGGAACATAATATAATAAAATATTTAACTTGAAGTTAACAAAAGGTGTGTCTGCAGTGGGTTACGCGGACATCCTTGCAGGAGTAATAGAGGGCAAGCAAAGGAGACAATAATTTCAAAGGTTGAATACGCAATGGAGGAGGTTGTGAACTGCCTGGCAAACATGAGTCTTGTCCCAATACAAGACAATTAAAACAGGGATTTGTGGACACCCTAGTCTATACCCTGCATCCTGTGGGGTACATGATGTAGTCTTGGCAATAAAGTCTATACTCTACATCTTGTACTCGTCGCCCACCGCTGATTCTACAATTCAAACGGTATACGTATAAAGTTGTAAATCAACGAACCACTTTGTGAAGAAGGTTTAATATATTTTAGTACTAATATTAGCCCCAGCAGTTTTAGTGATCTAGTGTTGGTTTTAGCGTTAGTTTTAATTCATACCTTATATACATGTATATAAATATATATTTATATTACTTTAAACATTTGTTAAAATGTATTGTATAACGAAAATAATAATGAGCTCAATAGGTACCCTGTGGGACCCTATCAGTAGTAATAATATTTCAAAATAATTGTGGCAGCTCACTCCCAACTAACATTCGGACATTTTGACATTTTTTTCAAAAATTTTAGACAAAATAGGCAGTAAGTGAATTGATCTAAGGCTCTTCGCTTCTACAGGCGTTGATATCTCAAGAAGACATTTGACTAAAGACTCTTTTCCAGTTCATAGAGTCATAGAGAAAACAGAATGCTCAATACAAACATTAAGTCTGTGAACAATGCAAACACTACTCCATCATGGATGTAGACAAAATGGGTAGTAAATGAATTGATCTAAAGTCTTTTGCTGCTACAGGCGTTGATATCTTAGGAGGAGGCTTATGTAAAGATGTGTTCCAGTCCTTAGGGAAACAGAATGCTCAATATAAACATTAAGTAAGTCAACAATGTGTGCAAACATAACCACATCATGGATGTGGACAAAATGGGCAGTAAGTGAATTGATCCAAGGTCCTTCGTTTCAACAGGCGTTGATATCTGAAAAAGGGGCTTATCTAAAGATGTCTTCCAGTTCTGAAAATGAACAATATTAGGCGAACACAACCTCATCCTGAATATGAATAAAATGGTCAGTAAGTGAATTGATCTAAGGCTACAGGCATTGATATCTTATGGAGATGGTTGACTAAAGACGTCTTTCAGTTCTTATGGAAAACGGACTGCTCAATAGAAACATTAAGTAAATGAATTATGTGACCCAAGTTCATCATGCATATGTCATTGCAATCACAACTAGCTGCTTTGGAGGATACACAGTGTAGTTAATACATCAATGTCACTTACTAATTTCAGGTTTAAAACTATTATTGGAGAAGAGACATAGAGGGCAGATTGGCAGGGGGCAGTTGGGAGGGCTGGTAATCGGAAGGAGGAAGGTTCACGTACTGGCATACACCGATGACTTTGTGGTGATTGCTAGGGATGCGGGTGAAATGAGGGGAATGATACTGGAAGGGTATTTTGGCAGGAAGTTCTGTAAGGGGAGTCGAAGAAAAACTGAATATTGGAGATGGAAGGGCAACGTAATCGAGGAAGTGTGGGAACAAGGTGGGAGGACATATTATAATGTTTTCAACGAAAGTAAATAGGATTATGGAACAGGTTTTCAGAGATGTGGTAGAAAGGAATTTAATGTTTGAGAGGTTAGTAAAAAGCGTAGTTATGTATATGGTGGAGATATGGGGATGGAAAGAGCAACGGCTCTTAAAGGATGTGCTGGCCAGATGCATAGTTATTGAATATATATTTATATAGGGATATATAGTTATTGAAGAAATGAAGCTAGATAAATTGAGAGGCCTCCCCTCTCAATTGAGGAAAGGGTGGAAGGTAAAGGACATTGTAAGATCTTGGGAAGTGCTGCAGACAGATTGAAGCAGGCAATGTGCGTTATGAGCAGCTAGAAAGGGAAGAGTATTATAGAAGGGTAGGATACTCAACGAAAGGGGTGATCGGAAAGATAAAAGACGGGATTGAAATGTGGAAACAGTTGGAGAGCATGGACATGCAAGGGATATGCATATATATAATTCGAATTATTACGAGGTGATATCGGAGGGGCTACCAAAGTACCTGATGAGAGAGGGGGAAGAGGCTGGTGGCCAGGTTTAGGTGTGGAAATGAGACGATGCATGAACCAATGGATGGAGGATGCAGAAAGGGGGTGTAAATTGTGTGGGGAAGGGTGGGTGTCCGTACAGCATCTCCTGGTGGAGTGTAATTAAGGGAAGAGGAGGTGGATTGGAGCGAGGAGAAGCGGGGATACAGAGAGTTAACAGAATAGTTATTATAATGTTTGGGGCATTTTTGTAGTGGTATTGTAAAATTGTAATTCTTTGGACAACAATAAATTATTTTTTTTTTATTATTAGAAAATAACCTTTGTAGTCTTAGTAGATAATCTCTACACGCAAGAGAGGCAGTGGTGACAATTATTATTCCAATATGGATCTTCAGAAACCTACATATATCATGTAAGTTGTTCATTAGAAATTAATTTTCATTTACTTAATCATTAAAAAAATTCAACAAAACACTTTTAGAAATTATACAAAAACGGCGAAATAAGTCTATTTTGGTTTTTCGAAACACACATTTTCAGCCAACATCGACTTTTGTAGTATTCATTTTGTTGTTATATAAATGTATCCACAATATTAATAAGCATATATTGATTTTTTCCATAATTTTGCCGCACACTGTATCCACAAAGACTCAGTTCCAATTTGGCAATCCTTAAACTGCGAAATTTTATAAAAGGTTTACTTAATTAAACGATTATTTTAGTTATAAATATAGTTTATTCTAAAGATCATACGTCCTCATATATTACAAAAAGAATTCATCGCTTAATCATTAAATTACTTATTAATTATAAATCAAATGACACAACCTTTTCGACACCACTTCTTTTCCAATTTTATTTCTTCGCTATTTTTTTGAAAATAACTTAGTAACCATCCACATTTCGTGGATATAAATACGTACCTACTTAAGATGGAGTTTCTTTCCAAACGTTATGGCAAAATTTCATGAAATTTCTTTACCAAAAAAAAAATTACAATTATTCTTCACTGTATTTTATTTCTAATTTAATTTAAAAGTTTAATATCCAGCATAAAACGATTGTTGTTGCCTGGGCGTTTGCCTAAACGTTTGATAGACAGGGACGTATCGCGAAGATTGAAGCGGTTCAATTCTATAAACATAATCCGAACTGGCTTGATTTAACGTAGGATCAGCTGCTACGTAACGATTTCTTTGCACGGCGTTGTAATTGTAATCATTTTGCGAGGAAAATCCCGTTGGAAAATTACGTATTGGCAAATTAGGTATGGTTGGATTTAACGCATCATTCAAAGTCACATCATATTCATTTTCATCTAAATCTAACGGATTTTTTTCGATCGGTTTTTCAGTTGTTGTCGTTGTCGTAATTTTAACTATATTAATACGACTAACCGGTCGATTTGTGATTGGTTTAAAATCCTCTTCAGATTTAGTTTTTAATTTTAATAAAGGTTTCGATTTTTGAGTTTCATCCGGTTGATCTTGAAAATTTTCCTGTTCTTTTAGTGGTGGGTTAAATTTTGCGCTAACGACTTCTTCAGATTTAAGACCTATCGGATGTAATCCTCTTGCTGCGTAAGGATTACCACCTCTACTAGGTAAAAATGGACGCTTTACAACTTTAACAATTGGTTCTTGTTTTTCTTTAATTGTGTCTGTAACGATGTCTTTGACAGTTTCTTTAATGGTAGTTGTAGTTGTTGGTTCTTCTGTTGATTTGCTTGAATTTTCTTCGTAATCTTCGTATTCTTCTATAACTGGTCTTCTTCTACTTCCGGAACCTAATCGTCTGTCTTTAGAGTTAAGTGGCCTTTTTGTTGTTGTTGGTCTTTTATACACTTCTTCATCATCGTATTCCGATGATTTTGGTTTGTTAAAATATGATCTGTTTGGAGGAGCTTTTCTTTCTGGTTTTCTGCTTATTGGTGTTCTTTCTTGGTTCTTATCTTGATACCTATCTTGGTTTCTATCTTGATTTCTTTCTTGATTTCTATCTTGGGTTCTTTCTTGGCTTCTATCTTGAGTTCTTTTTGTATCTCTTACAATCTCTTCTTCTTCATAATCATCGTAATATTCGTACTCGATTGGTGAAGAAGTTGTTGTTTTTGGTGCATACTTACTTTGCTCATTCAAAGGAACCGGAGGTCTTATCTTAGGCGGTCTTTTTCTTTCATAAACCGAAAGCGGTGCTTTAGTCAATGGCGGTTCTTCAGTACTCACATCACTTTTTGCTTTAATTTCTGGTTGTTTTGGTTTGGGTTTGTCATCGTTACTTCGACTTCTTTCTTCGTTACGATTACTTCTGGGTCTCTCGTCGCTTTTATTCTTTTTGGGTCGATCCTCCGTTTCTTTATCGACGTCGGAATCTCTATTGCGATTCTTTTTTCGATTTCTTCTCGGTGCTTCGTCATCGTAATCATCATCATCAATTGGTCGTCTAGTTCTTTTTTGCGGTCTTTCATAGCGTCTATCATAATCTTCATCTTCGGCGGGTCTTCGCTTGTTCGGTCTTCGTTTACGATTGGGTCTACGCATTTCTTCATCATCGCGGCTATCTTCAACGTCTCTATCATAATCTTCGTCATCTTCGTAACGACGTCTATCTTCTTTGTTTCTACGACTTTGTCCTCGGCGTTCAGGACGCCTATAAAACCAAATAACAAAAAAATAACTAATCGTAAGAGAAAGATTTATTAATTACCTCCTTGATGGTCTTCTTTTCGAATAAACTTCGTCTTCGTATTCTTCGTAATCGTCTTCATACACTGGCCGTCTATAAAGAGGTCTTTTTTGATATCTCCTCTCTTCGTATTCTTCCTCTACGTAGTCATCGTCATAGTACTCATATCTTTTTGGTGGTTTTCTGTAACGAAAACCTCTTCCAGGACCAGTTGCTCCAGGTCTTCGATTTAAAATGGGGGTTATTGGGACGGATGTAACCGGTGCTGGAGGTTGCGTAACAATAACTGTTGGTTTTACAGTTGTCGTTGTTGCTGCTTTGTACAGCGCGTCATTTCTGTGCCAAAATTTTTTTGAATTTACACAATCAACCTCAGAAACGAAATGGCAAATAAACGTTTTTTGGTCGAAAGCCGTGTAATTGGCGCATAAAAAGTCGTATCGGACTCCAAACAAACAATGATGATAAACCTGGCAAAAATAAAATAAAATTGTTACTTGCTTGGAGTAGATTTACCTTGAAATCTTCGTTAAGAATAACAGTTCAAATTTCCTCTTTGACCTTTTAAAATAGTTACATCATAATACATCAATTATTTTTTAATGACATCGTTAACGATTAATAAATCGAGATTAGTTTTTTAAATACGTAATCTATATATGTATTAGCTTTTTATGTAAGTTAGCAAAAGTGAACGCGTCCCAAAAAGGAATTTCGCCCCATCATCATCGCCCAATGAACCACGACGAAAAGAAAGTGTGGAGAATTTGATTGGTTTCGTTTGTCCTCCGTTGCAGGAAGAGGACACATTCACAATGGAAAGACCTTTCATGTAGGTGAGCAAATGAAAACGAAGAAATTGAAACTTTATTCTAAAATCTTTCTAGGTCTTAACGAAAGACAGAAAGTGAAAGCAAGGAAGGTTAGGTGAGATTGATTATATGGAGCAAAACTGTCTATTAGTGTCATAAATGATATATTTTCTTTTTATTTAACGATATTTTACAGTAAAGGTGAAGCATCCAATTATAAAAAAATTAAAAGATCGATGAGACGAAATATTAATCATTGTTCTTAATGAAAATGTCAAGCAAACGATTCACGACATTCATTTCCTTTCTATTTAATCAATTATAATTATTTAAATTAGAAAGAAGAATTGCCTTTGTGAATCTCACCTTTACACTGGAACACCTTTTATTGCAAAAATTTCAATTTATTACGTTTTAGTTTTTTAAATCAAATTTTTAATTAAAAAATCTCACCTGACATTTGTGAGGCACGCTTGCATAAAAGCCGTCGTGAAGACCGTCACACTTGAATGTAATATCATCGGGTAACCCGTCGTAGAATGGGTATTCACTTAAGTTGTATCCATTTAGTTCTCTTGGAAGATTGGGATCCCAAATATAATCTATTTGGGGATTTCCCGTCAAAACGGGTTTTGTAACATTTTGGGTTTCTTCAGGAACACTCGATTCAGTAATCACCTAAAAAAAGATTTATTAAAAATCATAAAGTAAGAACAACCTGTAAACAACAAGTTCATAAATACCGCAAAGACAATAGTATTGAGGCGTGTTAAACCACGCCTTTAAAATTTCGTGTTGGAATGACAGTATATTAATACCAAAATGACATTCTTTAAATGCTTTTATTCATTTATGATTAGTTTGTTTTTGATGCAATATTAAATAAAAAACGAGACGATAAATATTGAATACTTTATTAGAAATTTAATATTAGCTATTTTTCTCGCTCTAAATACTCACTTTCTAACAATCGCTAAACTAGCAGATGGCTCAGTCAGACGAAAAATTAGATTCATATGTGAGAATGAGTATGAGTGGGTATTAAAGTCAAGGTGATGATCAGATTTTATAAAAAGCTTGAGGAAGGTTATAATTTGAAATAAATACAGTTGACAGGTGTACAATAATATGTAATTCTGAAGAATGTTTTAGTGAAAGTTAAAAAAATCTTAACAGTTTTTCTAGGAAATTAATTTTTTGTTAAACTATTTACGAGTTAATTTCTTAGAATTCGGGGATATCCGAATACATCAAGGTTTTCTAAAAACTCTTCATTAAATTATCTTCATGTACGCCTCCTTTAATAGGAGTCAATTTCAAATAGGATTATTTAAGGCAAGTAGGTTAAGTAAAAGTACAAATTTATGATTGCATTGGCAGTACAATGTAACATTTATATAGTTAGTAAAAAATATTACATACTTTCATTTTTGCGATCTGTTCAAATAAAAAATTTAAAAAGAGACGACAAATTTTTAATATTATTGTTAAAATACACTCAGTTTGTAACTTTAATAATATTTCTTAGTATACGAAGGCCACTATGGTAATAAGTGCTAGGTGAATTAAGGAGTAACAGCTCTTGATGGTCACAATAGGCATAAAGGTATAGTTTTTAGATCAAGTTAGAATAGATACTCCGGATATATTAATTAAGAAAATTTCAAACTAAAAGAAATGAAAATTGAAGTGCAACATAAAATATTTCTGTATCAGTCATTACATTTATTAATACAACATCAATCAAGACTTGTGGAAGTAATATCAAGTCTTTTAGGGGCAATTAAGTCTTCTGGAAACAATATCAAGTCTCTTAGAAGCAATATCAAGTTTTCAGGAAGCGTTGCAAGTCCGTTGAAAGTAGTATAGAGTCTCCTAGGAGTCTCTATTCTTGCCTCAATTCAAACTACGTGCTTTGCAAAAAAACATTCGCAGTAGATACTGGAACTGAATTGGAAAGAAAAAGCTCAATACTACATTAAAATTAAAGAAAATTAAGAAGTAAAATTGAAAATAGAAACTTCAATCCAGATAGAACCATTAACAATTTCGTATGGATGTTTGAGTACCTACATAACTTTACATGCAACTGACTCTCCTTTATTTATGATTGAACACCCACTGTGGGAGAAATTTTTTAAAATGCTTCGACCGTCATATACCTTGCTGCCAACTAGAAAGAAATTATCCACATCTTTTTTATACAAAATACGCGGATATAAAAAGTATAATTGAGCAGCAACTGAACCAGGCCTAATTTAGGACATAGTAGATTTTGTGATATCAAAACCCGAATCGGTGTTCGTGTTATTATTTTTACAGGGTCTAGCGAACACAGCACAGTATCTTAAGACTGAAATAAAAAAAAGATTGTTGGTTTGGCCCAAAATGTTTCTTGTGGTAATCGTAGATAATACTGTTAATATAAAAAAGCATTTAGGCGACTAATAACAAAACGACTATCCACTGGCTCATACTCTGCATCTTCTGTGCAACTATGTCAAATATTTCCACCTATACAGAAGATAATAACAGATGGTACATACCTAGTTAGTGCAATAAAATCATCTCAAATCTTATCTTTTCTATTTGTGGAAATAAGCAAAATGATTTAGTTTGAAACTACCATGTATGCTGGGAAACCATTTCTACTGCATGGAGTGCTTAATATCCAAGTCAGTCTTCAAACTTTAATTGTTCACGAAAAGGCAACATCGTTAGATAAAGATATAAAAATTCGTTTATTAGACGAATTCATGAGAGGCTGGATCCTATTGTTTCACGAATAACTACCCCAGAATAAAGAATCCTTGAAGATCCAAAAAATCCACAGTGCATTCTTGAAATAGAACTAAAAATTATACGTAGCGTCCTATTCATATTGCCGCTGCATTACTGAATCTTTGTTTGAAAGTTTATACACAACCTATCCCAGTTAATGCAGTTGGATGTAATGGCAGATTTGGCAAATTTTCAATTATATGGTGGATTGTGAGCAAAAAGATACTTATGGACCAGTGTAGTAAACATCATTCCAGTTGTATGGTGGAAGGGGCTGTGTAGCAATTCCATTCTGAGTAAGTTAGCTGTCAGGATTGCACATTGTTGTGGATACATAGCAAGAAAAGGAATAGGCTGGAAACAGAGAGGGTTGGAAAAATTGTCTATGATTTGATATTAACCAATTTTGAAGTAATGAAAACAGGATAACAAGCGGTAACTAGAAACGAATCCATCCAAGGAACAGTGTATAGTGATGATATTACTGCTTCCGATACTAAAGACGAAAGTCTAGGTGCAAAATGTAGAAAAGGTTTCGAAATAATTTTGTAATAGTTACATTATCATAAGAGTTCAAATGTTTTTGATAAGCATACGTTTTTATTACCGAATATATGTTATAGTTTTCATGAAAAATGCATTTATTTTATCATTTCCCATTTTGGGTAAATACCGGGTATTTGCAAACTAGTTACCCATCACTGGTGCAGAAGACCAAAGATATGCATCGGAATTCGATGGATTTGGATAGAAGGTGCGTTTAACAATACGATACCACAATCTCTTGAAAGAGCTTCACTTGACAAAGGAGTGAAATGAAGTTTAGTAAGATGGATCCATAATGTGTTTGATAGCAGAATTTCTAGTTTCAATCAGGGAGGGATATTATCTCGCCTACTTCAGTCTTTACTTGCTGATGACATTGTCGCTATGGCCAAAAGAATCTGATTGATGAGGATATGCAAAGTCCTCTAGGTGATCTTGGATACTAGAATCTCTCGATTAACCCGCAAAAAACAAAAAAACTGTCTGAGCAGTACTCCTCCATTGAATTCTCTGGTTCAAGGAGATATTTCCATATTAACAGATGGATCAAAAATGCCGGAAAGAGTTGGGGTAGTAACATGTCGCCAGATTATTTGAATCAAGAAAACTTACAGCCTGGGTACTCATTGTACTATATTCCAGGCGGAAGTATTTGCTAATGACATGAGAACTAAAATCCTTCTCTAGAGAAAGGGGTGAAGAATATGATAATACAATTTTTCTCAGACAGTCAAGCCACTTTCCGGGCTTTGCAAGCTGTGGAAGTGGTGTTGGCTCTGGTTAACTTTCCAGAACTCCCGGACTCACAGTCCGACCGAATACAATTTCAGCATTATCTTAAAAACAAGTTATTGCATCATCTTCTTCTTCACAATTCCTTCTTAAACTGTTGATTAAACATAACTATTTTTTTTGGTAGTGATGCACCTATCACTACGTGATGCACCTGTAATTCGTTCGGCTGCTATTTGATAACCGGGATTATGTATAAGCTGATTATTAACCTATTCAAAAAAGAACTAAAATGAAAAACTTTTATCTTAAATGAGAATTTATAATAAATTCCAGAAACAAACAAGTAATCTCAGATGGCAAAATTGAAATTTTAGTATAATCATTTCTCCTTGATAAAGATAAAAACTGTATGGTATAAACACTCTCATCCTATGAAACAGTCTCAAACAGTATAAAGAGAACCCCATAACATAGTAAAAGATCAACCGGATCCAAAACGTCCAACTCAACTTTCGACGACAAATTCCATGTAAGATTATGGAATGTACGAATCAGCGTATCACGAAAACAGTTGAAAATTTTGCAGACTGATGTGACTGAATTATAACCTCTATTTGGATTGTATATTATATTTAGCAGGAGTTTTGCAATAAAACAAACAAAACTTGAAGAACATCTACTGCATAACTGGAATTGATATGTTTCGTTTAGTAATGTCTCTTGATTTCTGAGAGTCCTAATCCTCAGTGCTAATTTCCGTGGTAAAATGTCCTAAGACGTTTAGTATTTGATGACGCATTGATAAGGGAAATAAGAAAAATAGTAAAAAGTAAAGAAATTAATGCCTATAAAAGAAATGTTTGACTTTTGTCAACAATTGTAAGACTGTATTTGCGCCTTCTTATTTTCTTACAGTCGATTGAAAGTTCGAAACCTTTCCCTCGCAATTAATGCTTTTTTTTCATGTGCGATGTGAAAGTATACGTAGGGAAACATCCAGATAAACCATATACAGTAAGCAATTTTCCTAGATTTGTAATGCAAAAGCTATGCTGACCTATTTATCATACTTAAGTAGTTAAAATAAAACAATAGTGTTGGTGTCAAGCCTTCACAATGATGGTAAAGTTGATGAAAACAGTAATAAACCTCAAATTATTGTTTATACAACAGAAAAGGACGAATTAGTATTTATGTATGGTCGGTAGTCAGCACTCATGAAAAAAATAAGCGCGAGGTCTGGAAGGTAAGAGAACTTTAAACACAATGACTTGTTATAACTGAGATTCTCAGATCTGGGTTCTAGGTGACTCTGGAGTTGCTGGAAAGAAAACGTCAGATGAGCTAGCACGAGAACGCAGCGCTAATGCGTTTGTGCGACCAGAGCCAGCGGTTGGTGTAGCATTTACGATGGCCAAATGCAGGATTGGAATGTCGGCTTAGGAAACACTTCACCTACTGTGGACCACTTTTCTCCTGGAATAAGACATGTTATTTATTGACATTGCCATAAATCTGGGAATATTTTAGGAGTTATTTGCAGAAGTATTATAGTTCTAATGGCTGCATTTACGTGGGTTGTTAAGCGTTTTATCTATTTCTTCATCTATCATTTCTCGTACTCTTGGAAATTGTGAACATGGTTTGATTCGCATAATCGTTTCTTCTTTTAGATTAATGTTATGTTGACCTATATTGGTTCTCCAATTAAATTGTTCTATTCAATTAAATTGTCCAATTAAATTCTCTTTGCTTATTGTAAAACTTTTGTAGTCAGTGAAATTTCTTTTCTTTCCTTTTCCAAGCCTGTATATTCATTCTTATCTCTTCGTTCCCCGAAGATGTTATATACATTTCAATAAATGTATATGGTTTTTCAATAAATTTATATACCATAAATTTCACATAAGTTGTAATATAGGAATGCAATAACCATAGTTACTGAATTACTATGCACTTGTACTGTCCGTATAAAATGCAATATAGCAACATTATTGTACAGGCATTTTCTAGTTTTATTGTATTGTATGATAATGATATGTCCTTAATTTTTACAATAAATGTTCAAATATTCCGTAATTTTAAAGTTAAATGAAGTAAAAATGTTTAACAACTGAATTTAGTACATCGGCTGTAATTGTTCAAGTATCTTTGATCATTTTGTTTTTTCACTTCAGAAAACTTTTCACTTAAGTTTTCAATTTCGTTTTTTGAAAATTTACGTCTTTAAAAAACAATAAAAAAGTTGTTTGGTGATTAGAAACAACCATTTACTGCAAATATTCCAGATCTAGCTGTCTCTAACTTCTTGATGATTTTCAAATCTAAAGCAGTAATACTTTCCAATATTCAAGAGTCCGTGATATTCCTGAACTGCATTTACTCCTCCCTTATAATTTTACCAATTGCATGGGAACCTCATCTAGAATGAAAATACTTGAAGTAGGGACGCCTTGGTTTCTTTGAAAATGCATTTATGTATATTAGGTATATTGCATCTAAAGTGAAATTCTCGGTATACAAGGGTTTTTTTGTGTTTTTTCTTCCAGTTAGTTCGTTTAGTATGTAGTTGGTATCCGATATTATCTTTACTACTTTCTTTGGACCTCCCCATTGCATTTGTAATTAATTCGTTCTAGCTTGTTGACATATCATCACTTTATCCCCTTCTATGTGAATATTTTCTTTTGCTCTTCATCATAATATTTCTTTAGTGTGTTCTGTGTTTTTTTCATACTAATTTCTACAACTTCATCCATGTTTTTCATTGGTTCTAGTAATTTCAAACCATAACTAATGACTACTTCATTAGTATCTCTGTCGTTCCATAAATATTTCAACATACTTAACGGAGATCTAATTTGCGTCCCTTTACATAACTCCGCAGGACTGAAACCAAATATAAATATTGTTTGATGAATATACTCATTTCACTCTTTTCCATGTTCGTAACTCAAAGCTCTGCGTATCCTCTTAAACACTCCATGAAATTTTTCTATTGCATTTGATTGACGATGGTATGCAGAACTATGGATTATTTTTATACTACTTTGTTCCAAAAATCTCGTAGTTAGGTTACTAAAACTCTCCCCAGATCTGTTTATATATCTGTAGAAATACCGACTCTAAAAAATATGTTCAATAATCTTTTATCACTGATTCTGAGATTCAGCTACTTGTAATGGTGTTTTTGTTATTCATATGGGAAAATGTAGAAACCCTCTGTATGTGGAAGGCAAACGGTGATCATTGTCACGATTTAAATTCATGGTATGTGAGAAAGCAAACGGCCACCGATCACTATGTTTGTCTGGATCGTAGTGATCGCTCATATCTAGTATTAATATTCGTTAAGAGCATTGTATTGCACAGTGAAGTTTATAACGGTATCTATCGGGTTACAATAGATCCTTAGGTTAACGGTGCAAGCTTGGTTAGTTCTTAGTACGTTTCTCTTGTCTGTATCACAATCAGGTTGGGATCTAATGAAATTTTATTTACTATTTCTTCGGCCAAGTTGTCTGCCTTATCATTGCTCTTGATGATATCTCTAGCTGAACAGTAGAGACATCATCCCAACCCAACCCTTCGATTATTTATTAGTACATATTTGTTGAATTCAGAATTCACAATCTCTGATTACCAATATCATAACTGACCACTTTTTAGTTTACAATGAGGAATTCCTTGAGGAGAACTATGATTGTAAGCGGAGACCTAAGCTTGTCTTTACTAAAACTAATTTGGTTTTAGCAGAGACTAGCTTATGATGACGCCAGTTAGTACACTGGTTGCACGCATTTTTGAAAAGAAGTTAGTAATTGGTTACTTTATAATAGCTTAATACCTATAAAATTGATGCCAGTATAATAATAATTATTTAAATTTTATCTTTCGTATATCATGCCATGATATAAGGCTATGGATATATGAGTTTGTTCTATGAGTCATAAAAAAATATAATTTTTGTTAAACACTTATTAAATGCTATCATTTTTCAGTCTTAGGGCTACTTTTACCACCTCTTGATAAATTGATCTAACAGTTAAAAACCGGCTCATAGCCAATGAGAGCGCTTAATATCGACATAACCACTGCCAGTTAGTTTAAGTGGAGGTTGGTAAAAGTGAGCCTTACTAAATTTCTTTTCATTTTATGTCAAAACACCTGATGTACAAACTCTCAAACATCGAAAAGTTCATCATCATAACAGTAGCGTTTAAAAATACTAAATAAGATTTTTAGTAAAGATTTAAGTACATCGACCTTTTAATTAAAAGTGACCTTGTGTCGTCTAAAATTAAATACATGTAATTGTTTGTTTTGCTTTTCTACACATAAGGTTCCCCACGAAGAGGAGTGGATGTGTGACATCGATGATCAACAAATAACACTGAAGGTCAACCTGGTTGAAGATATGAACAAACATGCACACCTTAAGTTGTCACGAACTTTCAATAATAAGTCAATAAAAATAAATAATATGATAACATTAAAAATATTAAGTTAATAAACATCCGAAATAACGAATTCATTTTAATGAATCCTTAATAACTTTAATGGATACAGTTAATAAAGTTTGCAAACCCAGAGACTTTCAATAAGAAAGCAATTAAGCGAATTTCTAATCACCGATCTGCGTCCGAAGATGTATCGTTAAAACATAAGGCGATGTCTTTAGCATGCAAACATTTATTGTTAATTATGTAAGCGTTCGAGTGTAAAATTTTACGCGTCGTCGATCTTTAACGTTAACTGTTGTCTAACCTTGCAATTTCGCTTTTATGGCTATATAAGATCATTTTCCACATTTAAATAATTAAAACTTAAACGATTTAAAATCCAATAAATTGCGATCATCTTAATTTGATTTTTATCTTTTTTATTTTGCTGACATTTAAGATCCGTATCGACCTTCCTTGGATTATTGAAAACATAAACAGCAAGAAATTAACAAGATGGGAGAGGCTATAAAAAAGAAAACGAGAAGATTGTTGTTCAAAAGTTTAAATTTATTGGTACAAGACCTTTGTCTGGATTGAAAATACCATCATTCCACGTTATAAGACATTTTCTTTTTTAAAGCTGCATCGTTATCCTTGAATGGGAAATTTTTGATATTTAACGAAATTTCTAAATATTCACAGTGGATTAATTTTAATTTTTGTACGATTAAAAAAAATGATATAACAATGTTGTGCAATATGAACCATAAACCACCGTTAAACTTTCTAAAACGGGATTTCCGTTTTAGAAATTATTATATAACCCCGATACATTTTATATGGATTATGTATATCCTGACGTGACATGTCATTTAAAACAGTTTTAATTAGTTAATTAAATTTCTCAGATTATTATTATTTTTTTTTGATTGATGGTTCAAAACGAAGGTAATTGTAATTGCTTGTAATTTAGGATTAAACATAAAAATAGTTTAGTTTATATAATTTTAAATGGAATTAAAAGTTATTTTCATGTCGCCAAATGAAAGTTTCGTTTCTTACACGTTCAAGTAAACTTACGCAAAATTGCGTAAGTAGGACATTTATCAAAAGAGTGTAATTGGCTCAGAGTTATGCCTCTACGTTTTATGCAACCATTAAAGCCTAATAATTAGTATAGAGTTTTAATTTAAACTTTTTTATTATGCCGTGTTAGCTTTACACAAACTATTAATGTAAAGTAAATGTTGCAATACAACGTTAAAGAATTTCGTATAATTTCGATTGTGAGGGTCGAGAATTGGCACGGTGTCAACGATTGCGTCAGATACACTATATGGACCGTTTCATTCACTTTCTCTCTACTTTATTACTTAAACGCGTTAAAATTAAATTTGTTTCTAACTTACTTCTTGTCCGTCGATTTCTTGGGGTGCCTCCGTCGTGGTGGTCGTCGTTGAAGGGAGTTTTCCTAATATCAAAGCTGTGGCCCTTAAAGAATTAACATCTTGTATGCATAACCAGAATGTGGCTAAACATAAAAGGAAAACAAATTAAAGGAAATTGACGACAATTAAACGTATAAAGGTGATGATCGTTACATAACGTGCAATTCTCTTCTTACCTATTATGAGAAGACACCAAAGTCCGGGTGGCCTTTTCATTATCCTGCAAGAAAAGGAACTCAATGAGTTGCAATGTCACGACTTTACGGTACGACAAGCGTTTAAAGGTGTGGAGTATATCTGTATGCTCTTTGAACCATCACATTAATACTTAAATTCCATATAATTCTTAAGTTAAACCTTGGCACCGATCTGATCGGCGGCTATGTATTATCTTATAGGAAAAAAGGTAATATAACGATGAAGTGGGTTAATAGAATCGGTAAAGAGGTGTATGTATAAGTAATTGAAGAATTCTGTTGTTTAAAAAGCGAAACCTTTCACATTTTCTTTAATATTCAACAATGTGATGTATTTTCAGATACATACAGTTTTTAACTTTCATTTGTGAACTCATTTTTTAGAATTTTTAAATAAGATCTCAGGGTTGTTTAAAGATTTAGGATTTTTATAAGTGAAAATTAGATTTCTGCAAAAGTTGTGTCAGCACTCAAAATATGGTATTTGGTACACCGGTAAAGTTTCTTTTGTAAATATTTGTTTTTCGGATGTAAGATATCTCAAGTTGATATTTTGCTTCTAAAGAATTGATCTTTAAGACGGTTTTCTATTTGTTCCTTTCAATCTAATATCATATAATAAGTATCTTTAGGCTCATTCTATAATTCTCATTCTCATTCCCACCTCTCATATAATATTGTAAGTATTTATTATGAAATTATTTATAACAGTGTTTTTATCGAACCTTCCTCGATTTTCCATGGAATCTGTTGAAGTATGACAGAATCTTGTTTTTTTGTTCTTTTTTCTTTCACTTTCTTACTGCAAGACCTTTTGTTTTGTATTAACATTTTATATTGATTAAGAAGATTTTTGACGGTAACATTGTTTATGAGGTGTATTGCTAAATTGAATTAGACTAAATTGAATGATTAGTTAGTAGTAGTTTGTGACTCAATATACATTTTCTTTGTATCGACTTTAAAATTGGAATTGGCTAAAATCTTGGATCTGCAATTGCTCAGATAAAACTCATTGGCAAAAATAATCGGCGACAATAGCCACAAATAACAAAATTTGATACACTGGTCATCTCTTCTCACGTCCAGTAGACAAGCTCTGACATTGCAGTAGAGACCCGTAATTCATTCCACAATTCGAGTATGATCCGTGCAGACATAGTGATTAATTATTTGACAAATCTCTTCTGAATTCGCTCTAACATTGTGATGACCAAAGTATAGAGCCATATTCCATTTTGAACAAAGCAAAGGTCATAAACAGCTACTTGTACAAATTGATGTTAGAAAACGCACATGATGTGAGTAGAATGAAACCAAGGATCCTCACTGCGGAAGACGCAATTTCTTTAATATGTGGTACATAAGATAATTTGCGATCAAAAGTAACTTTTAGATTCTTGAATGTAGATAGTTTCTGAAGAAGAACACCTTTTGTATAATAAGAAGGTGGAAGACGACACACCTTGTGCGTAAAACTAAGAATACCATATTTATTGACATTAACTTTTAATTGTTGACGGTTACACCATTCCATCAACCGTCCAAATCGGACTAAAGACTGAATTGTTTCAGATCATTCGCATAAGCTACTACTCTAAAAGAGAATTTATTTAGAAGTGCATTTAAGAAGATAACCCACAATAGGGGGTTACTTTTGAGCCATGAGGAACACTAGACCTAGCAGTAAATTTCATAAAAGCATAACCGTTGTTATAATCATAATTTACACAACTCGACACGGATATAAGCCAAGAGCACTAAGTTTATACAAGAGAAGGTGATGATAAATTATATTAAATGCTTTAGAAAAATCAGTGTATTCATTTAACCACCCCTATCCAAAGATTCATAAATCGCCTGACTAATCACCATCATCGATTACCAAGATTGGTATTCATTGAACGATACTTGATAAATCCATGTCGATAAGGTGGCATAAATGGCTGAACTTGTCGAGAAGTCATTATACAAATAATCTGCTTAAATACATTGTTGGAAATACTTCACGAGCACGAAACGAAATTTGGTATGGAAGTAGTACTAAATTATTATAACTTGCGCTCACATGGAGACTATGAATAGAGACTGTATGGATAGACTGTATGATATGTTTTAAAACAAATTTGTTTAAAATATTGAATGTTGTTTAAAAGAGTAGTTTGGTTTCAAAATTAGAATGTTGTATTTTCCTGTATGCTTTTTCCCAAACTTATATTAAAACTGAAACTTAGTATGTGATTAAAAATTAAGGCAAATGTTAAACAAAAATCATTACTCGTTTTCGCTAGATGCATTATTTACTCCATTTAACTCTCGAAATATGCAGAGTACTTTTGCTACTTTATCATTTTCTAAATTATTGCTTAATGTAGATTGTATTAAATCTTAGGAAGAAACAAGTTATTCAATATTTGCAGTGGACAGTTTTCAACTTCTACTCTTCAATGGTATGACTTCTAGACTTTAATTGGTAGTTTTTGAATATCTGATATGAAGATTTTTATTTTGCCAACAGTGTATATGGTATTTAAGAAGCAAAATCAAATTTTATTAACAGTTACTTGTCTTCTGCAATAAAAATGTATTCTGCCAGCAGTATTTAGTTAGTTAACAGTTTTTGAACTACTTAAGTCAAGATTTTGCATTTTGTTATGTAGTATTTAATATTTTCGAAGGGAACTCAAGCAGTTTATTAACAGTATCAGGGCAGTTCCAAAAGACTTTATACATCCAGGGGCAGTATCAAGTCATTTGAAAGCAGTTCAATTCTTCTAGAGGCAGTTCAAATCTTTTGGAAGCAATATAAAGCATTGTAGAAGCAGTATCAAGCCTTCTAGAAGCATTTCAAGTCTTCTGGATGTAAGATTAAGTCTTTTAGATGCAGTATTCAGTCTTTTGAAGCATTTCAAGTCTTGCAGGGGCAGTAGCAAGTCTATTAAAAACAGTTCAAGTGTTCCGAAATCATTGCAAGTAGTCTAGAAGCATTTGAAGTCTTCTATAAACGACATCAAGTCTTCTGAAAACAGTTCTTCAAGTCTTCTGGGAGTAATTTTAAGTAATCTGGGAGCATTTAAAGTCTTTTCAGGGCAGTATCATGTCTTTCAGAAGCAGTGCAACTCTTCCAGGGGCAGTATCAAGTCTTTTGGAGCACCCAGCGAACTCTACTGATTCGGCAATTATGCATATAGATACTCTGCACTCATTAAAAAAAGTATCCTCCATGAATGGCGCATATTATTGCGGCACGACATGTAATGACGTGGATATGTTGTAACACCCTACACCAATGTTTCCATGGCCAGCTCATTTTACAAATCTGAATTCGATCGTACATATATGGAATATGATGGGTTTGATAGATTTCAACATTGAGGCAGCGTGGTTAGTCTCTACAATGTTGTCACATATTACATCAGTACTATTTTACTTAAAAGATAGAGTGGTCAAGTTTGTGAATTGATCTGTGAATAATACTGTATATGTTCATACACATGATCATGCACATTCATGCTGTATGATTGTCATGACCTCATCTGATGTGTTTTTGATTTGTTTAGTGGGCTGGAGGATTTTTATCGTAAAACCTTATTTTCAAATGAACTTCATTTACAATGTCAATTGTCGCATTTGAGTCTCAGAAGTCGAAAAAAAAAAAGAAAGAGTGAACCCAGGATTAAAGGGGTATGTAAGATTTCACTATGTTATTACAGCCGAGTCGATCGTAACCTTTAACAAATACTTGCAAAAGTTGGTGGATGAAGTAAGCCCTTTCAACATCAAGAAACATTACAATCACTGTCTGCCACAATTTAATTAAGGAAAAGAGGCGATTCTACCGCGATGTTAGATCTTGATAAGAAGCATGACCGGAAAAAAATTCATCGAGCATAATAAAAATATCCAAAAGCGAGCGTTTCAGAAGCAAAAATACATTGAGGCCTGCGATAATATCAACAGAAGCAAGGGCAAAAAATCAAGGCAAGAAGTCCACAAACTTTAGAAGTACCAAATGTCGCCAGACACCCAGGAGTCTATTGACTCTCATTATAGTTACTCACACTCTAGCCCAGAAAACATCGTAAATAACTACACTGAATACCTTAAGGTGGTGTTTTCAATGACCTTCAGTAATAAGGTCTTGTTCTGCTCTCACAACAAAAATATAGTAGATATTTGGTACCAACACGCCTTGCTCAATTCGCCAGAAACGGCTCAGGATTCTCTTGAGAATACTTCACACTGATTAATAGGAGAACTAACAGCATCTGGATACGTCAACATGTTCAGAGAAATCTGAAGGAAGCTTGATCTTGATATCTCTATTGACATTATGTATCATCAAGAAAGATTCTTCTCTATCCGATCCTTGGACTACCGTCCTGTCTCATTGCTACTCGTAATGCAAACAAGCTGCTCGATGTTGCTGCAAAATGATTCCGTCATACTAACTTGCATTCCAACACCGCAGATTTGCAGTGTTTGTTGTAATTTACCAAGTTAGACGTTACAACAATCTGCCGCAGTGTTCGTGTAAGATCGGAAAACATTTGCATTCGTATGCTACTGAGGATTTCTATATAGCTAGCTATGTTGAAAATCTCAGTCAATATCCTTAATGATTATGGCTGTCCCATCTTGCCACCACTGTACACTGTAATGTCTACTGCTATGACATCTACAGTGACAACCGAGACGTCTTCGATCTGGGTCGCCCTAGTTTATGTCAATAATACTACTCTTGTTGCATATGATCTGTACATTCCTTCATCAATCCCAAGGCTGTAGACGCTAATCCAAAGCACAGAGCATCACCTTACGAAACTTTTTTTCATACATTTGCCCCATACATGTATAAAAGTACGCCACTTATGGGTACTTTTCATTTTTTGAAAAAGTGTTATAAAAAACCATACAAGTAAATTTACGCAAATGTTGTCTTTATTATAAAGACAGATAACTTGACTATTGATTTTTGATGAATGGGGATAGATGTCAATACAGAAAGGACTTCTATAAGAGAAAATGTAAAAGTTGTATGAACCTGACCCACCTTCCCCTGCTTTATCGAAAATTACTAATATCGATATCGGTTGATAATCAATAATGTTGCTACATTTGTCATGTTAGAATACAAGAGCAATGTGTCAGCGCTTTCAATATTGCAGAAATGAGCCAGTGCTTAAGGATAGGTTAATTATTATATGAAGCAAAATTGCAAGGCCTGCACAGCAATAAGGAATGAAAAATGCAGCAAGATCATCATCAGCAGTAAATTTGTTAGGTAACTTCTTTAAGAAGTGAAGTACCTGTTCTTCAGTAACATCGGTAACAAATACTGAAGGATATGTACAATATACATCAACTATGTTGTAATCAGATATACTAGGGAATTGATCTGCAAAAGGATTAATTATTTTATCAATATCTCATCACGGATAATTTTACTAAGAAAGTCGCTGTTTTCGGTCTTATATAACTCAAAAATTCTTGATCAATTTGTTCTGCCCATCTAACTAATCAAATTTATTAGCGCACTTATTACTCGATTATAACGTCTGCTTAATACATAATGTAACAGTTTTGTATCAGCCACAGGTCAAAAAAAATCGTTGTTGAAATACTAATTTCATTATCAAACCTCATCAAGTGCATACATACAATTCACACTACTTGTTATAAAACGCTTTCAGGTTTTGTCTGAAGTGTACATATGTTTCTTACAGCTAATTTATTCGTGCTGTGTTGTTGCGTTGTTTACATGTCGTTTGAAAGTGTGTAATTTTTGTTTGTCGTCGTTGTCGTAAGAAAGAAAGGGAAAAGGAAAGAACTGAAGCGAGGAAAAATTGGTAAGCAAGTTTGAGGTAATATTAATGCATTATATAAATCATATCTTGTCGTAAGTTATCAGCATAATAAGCTTAATCTTGAAAGTTGACATTTACTAAAATTTAAAGTATATGCTTTACTGCAATATCAAATAAATCATCGGGACACAAAGAAATGCTCAGCACAAAAGTAGAGAAAGCATCTCTTTACTATTTTCATTCATATCAACTCAGAAATGATATCTGAAGATATCTACATGGCTTTATTTGTACTTATATACTGATTCAAAAAATAATGAAACGTTAGTTAAGCATTATGTCAGAATTGTAATTGTTTACTAACAAATACTTAAAGTGTATTTATTGAGCTTTAAAGATAAAATCCGGAACGGTGATAAAAACGGTTGATAGAAAATTTCCTTTAGCAGTAGAAAATTCCAAAACGAATTGTGTCGATGGATACTTTTCGTTGTTATAAACCGTAACGCGACAAAAAAGAAAATCCATTTCTCACAGTTTTTAGAAACTGCGGTGGTGATCCCACGCTGTTGTTCATTGCATAACCAGTCAATTCGCACAATTGAGCAGTTGGTAACTAATAATAACTTAGTGCCGTATCCTTATTGCAAACTCTGTTATTAACGCATTCTATTCATTTTACGGTAGTAACTATAATAGGTGCTGAAAATAAGTTTCCTACTGTTACGATTCATTTTATATACACAAATGTTTTCCTTTATAGAACGAGTATTTTACGTACAAGGTAACCGAGTGGCAATGAAATAATACTCGAGCGACTTTTACTTTCTACTACTTATCGACTCGCTCTAGTACTTCGGGTTTATTTTAAAGTAATTTCAACTCTCGATTTAATGTTTAACGCTAAAAACGAGTTAAAAAACAACTTCAGCAAAATAAACTTCACATGAGTTTCGAACGTGGTATAGTAACTCCAGGAAGTATACACCATATATGTTAACCGATCATTTCCTGTAACCTTAATTAGCGTTATTAGAAAAGGTGTTAATAGGTTGGCGAAAATGCCTAAAAATTCCACAGCATTTAGGTTCAAGAATCCTCTAACCTTTCCAATCTTCATCCAAAACGATGTTTTCACTTTCAATTATGCACACACAACCGTTTTCGTTGACACCTCGTTTTACATAACAATCTTGTTGCGCAACGGCGATGATGGTTGTCGGCGAAATTATCGGCATTTTTAACACTTCAGAAGTGTATTCCATTATCTTCGAAGAAACTTTACTTCACCGCTCAAGGACGGGTTATTTTGCAACTTTGTTTTGAGTCACGAACCGAACGGGAAAGATGATCCAACACGTGCCATTTTCCGTGCAGATCGTGAACTTTATTAAAAGAATTGCATTTCCCCTTCGGGTTGTAAATGATCACCTTTCGTTATTATTTACACGGTTTGAATTGAGAACGTGGGATTTTTGTTTTCTCAAAGAAAAATGAAGTGAAGATGATTTTCAAATTATCATTTTGTAATCGATGCCAGGTTTTCCTATTATTGATGTGTACAGTTATATGGTCGACACGTACTCGCATAAGATTCTAGGTAATCATTATTATGCAGACGATGTTTTTGTGTTGTAAGTAATGGTGGGTCAAAGTAAGCCTTGTAAAAAATATCTTTATTGATTGATGAATGGATGTTGTATACGTAACAGAAAATAATTATCTTATTTTCTTGTTAAGATGATGTTATAATCGTTGGGCTGGACTCTTTAAATGTGTTCTATATTAAATCTATTGCTTATTAAGTTTCTACTTGACAACCTATTATATTTAGTAACTACATTGGAAAGTAACAATATACAATGTGAAAGTGCTACTAAGTAATCGTTGAACTTTTGATACTAACTCGCTTGTTATTATTTTTTTAACTATACCCTTGAAATTTATTGACTTATTTATTTTTATGAATAATAGCTAACAATACGTAAACTAGCTCTCCAATAATCGCCGTCCTTTCTACACGATCATCAAAGCACCATAAATCGTAGTAACGGTACAGGTTTTCATCGGTGGGCAGTATATATTTCGTTGAGTTACTTTCTAGGAACTGCAACTGAGCTATTTTTAGTAGGATTTTAGCGAAAATTTTAATGGCCCGTCAACGGATTACGGCCACTTTCACCGTGGATTACACTAATAACAAAATCGTTCGATGACGATTGATGGTTTGTCGACCAATAGTTGAATAATTCAAGAAGTTAGGAATACATAAAAAGAAAGTAAGTTGTGAGTGTTTTGTAAACGAACGCTGTTTGAGAAATTGATCTTTAAAGAATAATGATAAATTCCGTTGTTAAGGAGTATAAAAAAGAAACCCGAGCCATTCTTAAAAATTGCTTTGTTCGCGTGCTGGTGAAACCAGGAAAATACAACGATACGACGCGGAAGTGTTCCGATATGCTGCGACACCCGGCAGCTGAATTCTTGACGAAAAGGTCAATAACAACCAGAAATAAACCCAACAGAAAAATTTCAAAACGATAAACATAAGGTTAATGGCTTCAAAAGAAAATTATACATCATTATATCCCATATCTCACATACTAAATTGGGTTAGTAGGGCGTTAAGAATACATTAGAAGAGATAATTTCGATTTGTTAGATGATTAAGTAGTGTCACAATGGAGGGAAAAATAAACTAGACCGCGAATTCATTTCTCCCACGATGGAATTTCTTTCACTTATAATTAGAGAGATTCTAAAAGTGATAATGTAGCTTTTCATGATCTATTGAAATAGATGTTTCTAATAACCATTGGTGGTTTCAAAATGGAAACTTGCTAGTGGGAACTGGTTTATAGCGATGACACCATAAAGCCTCAATAATACTAAAAAATTATATGAAATGCACGTTCAAATTAATTGCTTAAGGTAAAAAACGTAAATGAAAGTTTATTATTGGTCTTGGTGTTAGGATTTTCATTATTGGAAATCGATTGAAATGATGTCCCCGATTGGTGCAATATTCTAATTGGTCTTGGAAGCTATATAAACAGATAGGACAACAAAGAGACTAGTACAGTCAGTATAAAAGCAGTTATCATTCAGGACTAGTTCCGTTAAAGAATTGTGAAGAAAAATGATTTTCACAATCTAGTATTTAAATTCCCCGCGAGTAATTTTCCAACTATCTTCGAAGATAATTGTATATCAACAACGGAGTAGAATGTTATACCGCTGTATAACCTATACTCAATATTTACATGACCCCCTATAATTACTACATACCTCGAAGTCCGTTGATTACACTGCCTAATAACTATTTAATAACCTATAAGTTGCTTAAACGAAACTAAGAATAATGAAGTGTGTGCAAATACTAAATTATTTTTTCTTCTGAATGTATTAGAAAAATCTTATCAATTAAGATCAAATTCTACATCTGCTCAATCTGAAGCGACATATTAACGAAATTTTTACTAATTGGAGTTATCCACATAAGCAGGGTGAAGTTTTTGACCTTTTAAGTTCGACACAAGGTCCTTTCTGAGTTTTGTGAAGGTTAAATTTGATTAAAATTGAATAAAAGTTAAAGAAGAATGAGGGATGGGGGGGTTATTAATCGATTAAATTCTTCGTTTAATCAAAATGAGACCCATAACTTTGAAAGACATCGAAAAATTAAAACCACAACCAAAGCTGAATCCGTTAAAACGGCAAGTTTCAGAGCGATAAATTGCAATAAGAACGATAAGATGGTGGGAAGAAGAAAACATAAAGTACGCTTTTAGCGATCCTCAAGTTCGAAGTCACCTCGAGAAGTTGATGGGATCAAATTTGGTGTTGTTAACAGATCGAGCTTACATGCAAAAGGTTGCAGAACGAAACTTAAAAGATTTCGTCAACGATGAAGGAGCACGATCAAACGCAAGACTAACAGCGGAAGAGGGACGTGTCAAAAACTGAGTTTTATGTGAAAAAATACCACTTTCAAAAAACCCACCGGAAATGTGGGGCTTTTGAACCTACCACCCCGTCATATTAATCGAAAAATTCTGCAACAAACTCATCGCTGAGAGAAGGACGAAAATCAAAAAGCCCAAGTTCTTGTATTGGGATGGTACTCCTGATGCCCCATCTGATTTGAGTATTGAAAAGGAGCATTGGTTCAGATCAAGTCAACCCCTTCTTTGCGTTTCCGCTGGAAGATTCTTGACGACTACGGACGAGGAAAAAATCGAGAACCATTATATGCTCCCTGAGGAAGATTATGACGTATTGATTTACGTCGATGAGAAAATGGGCGATTTGGATCATTGCCAAACTGTCGAGGAAATGTACGGGTATGTTGAGGAATTGATTGGGGAGTTATCCATGATTCCTAAAACGTGATGAAAAGAATTGATTTTTGGATGATGAGAATAAAGATTAACCAAGTTGTTGTATAGACAAAATCAGAAGAACGTGTTCTTGTGGCTCTTAGTATCAATTAATTGAACATCATCACTGATTTTTTTTGGCTTCAGAATCTTACGGATAAGTTTAGATCACAGGGCTGCATTTCTTTGATTGTACCATGTTTTTTAACTTTGAATGATGGATTCCCATGTATATGCGTGCGTTGAATTGAAAAATGACCATTGTTTCTTTTCATCATGTCAGAATTTTTCATGAAATCAGAATTTGTAAAAATGTGTTCATTGTCGGAAAAACGCACGTATATGAAATATTCCATTGGCTTTACATCCTCTGTTTCTCATAGTCCAGATGTACCAGTGCATATTCAACCAAAAATTTTGCCTGAAATAGATAGTTCAGAAAATGATCTGAATGATGAATCAAGTGAAGAAGCCGAATATAATGAAGAGGAATACGAACATGGCAATTTTACTCCACAACCATTAACATCAGGGGTTCTCAAAGTTTTTCTTAGTCGGGCCAATTTAATATTACCCAAATTTTTGGCGGGCCAAAAAAAAATAAAAAGTATTTTATTTCTAATATTTAACCCAACCCAACCCAATTTAAGAAACAAGCAGCGGCAAGGTGTCGTACAATATCTACTGAACAATGTAAGCAATGAAAAGTTGAAACACGGTGCAATTAAGCAGTGCAGTACCAAATTCGACGTTTGTAGGATTATAATGTTGGATCTTGAACACATAACATGGACTCTAAGAAAAAAGGAAATTCTGGAAGAAACTTAGAGACAGAGAAGGTATAAAAAAAATTCACAGAATTCCCGTAGCACAAAGATCAACCATCCGCAATCTTTGTAACAATATTCACGAATCATTGGAAAGAGTGCACAGAATATTGAAGGACCTTTCCAAGTATATTGAAGTTTGGTTTGATCGATGAAAATAAGAAGTTTCAATTCGAATTTATACTTTGTTACAAGAACCTACCTTATATTTTCAAAGAATGTAACAGTTTGTTCATGAAAAATGGTTTCACATAGCCGAAACTATGACAAATTGCTACCTTTTTCCCAAGAAGAAACAGTAAAAGATTCTTAACAGAACTCATGTTTATAGCTGCAGTCGCTCCTAAATAGGCTTATGCTCTATTGCAGCTCAAGAACCAGTAGAACGAAATTCCAAAAATCGTGTACTTGGGACATTAGTGACAGCATCTGTTGAAGTTACTCGTCACCTTTTTGTGGATATGATTATTAAGAAGTTGTTCCAGCTATAATAGAAAAGTGGCCGAAGGGTAGCAAAAAGGTGCCCATCAAAATTCAACAAGATAATGCTCCAACATATAGATGATGATGAAGTATTTTGAGTCGTAACAGTTGATGGGTGGAATATTAGTTTGATTTATTAACCACCAAACAGCCTACACTTTAATGTTCTTGAGTTAGGCTTTATTAATGCATATTAGATAAATTAAACTAATGAAAGAACTTCTTTCTCTAAATAACTTAATTCGATGATGTTTTTATTTGTTTATCGTTCCTTACATATTTCGGCCTTGTTCAGCCATTATCAGAGGGTTTCTAAAACCAAATCTATAATTATTAAAGCTAATAACATTATTTAAGTGACATATTTATAACATTTAACATTGAAAAGTCTTAAAATAATCTAAAAATTGTGAACATTAAGGTTATGACTTCTTTTTCTATTCTATTTTAAATAAAATAATTTATTCAACTTACATCGTCAAAATTTGGAGATATGTAAAATCAAATTTAAAGTTCAATATCATCACAGGAGGAATTTTGTATTTAAATGAAAAATTATTTAAAAAATTATACTAGGTTAAAAACTTTTTTATATTTAAAAGAAAAAGAAGCTGTTTGAAGAAGAAAGAAACTGTTGAAACTGCTTGAAACTTTAATTATAATTTAATACATTTTTTTTTTGATAAATTAAATACAAAAGTAGTTATATTTAACTTTTTCCAAAAGTTGACACTTGATAACTTAATTTATATTTGATTGGTATAGTGACAAGCAGCAGAAAGATGCCTGAAGCAAAAAAATGTGCTGCAAAAACCAACAAAACTTCTCATTCCACCTCTTCACATAAAATTCGATTTGATGAAGCAATTTGTAAAAACCTTATCAAAAGATGATAGATGCTTCCAGTATCTACCAGCGGCGGGTCATTACGGGTCACGACATTGAAGATGTATCAAACAAGTTTCTGACATGGAGATTCATCCGAATTTCAAATCTATCATGGAGACCATGCTGCAGAAATACCAAATTTTAGACTGTTCCATGAGTTTGAAGGTACATTTTCTGCATTCCCATATGAATTTCTTTTCTGAGAACGTGGGTGCTGTTAATGAAGAGATTGGTGAGAGATGGAAAGGCGTTACCAGGCAAGATGGAATAATGCGATGATGGCGGATTATTGCTGGATGTTGCATAGAGATGAGCCCATAAGCTCACATACACAATAAAGAATGAAATAGAGCATGATTGGTAGAAAAAGAGCTCGACCCAGCTTCTAAAATTGTAATTTCTTTATTTTCCATTATGTTTTATTGTTTTATTTTCTGCTATAAGCCGAAAAATATTCCTTTTTTATTAAATAAACCTATTTCACTCTGTCGTCATTCAGTTTTCTGTTGTTCAGTTCACAAAAGAATCTATCATCAAAAGTTAAAAAGCGGAACCGGCTAGTATCAATAGAAATACCTTGAGGAAGAATAAGTTCTTCAACTGTAGAAGGGTTTGGCTGTTAAAGGGAACATGGTACAATTCCACATGTTTAAAGAATGGAGATATCGATAAAACAGCAATTAATGTGGAACAATCCGCTTTGGTTTTTATAGAGTTATTGATAATGTCACATTTTTGACACTTTAAGTGAATTAACTACTTTCAGCCTGTTTAAAAGTTATTGATCTCTATTGAGAGATATAAGAAAGCTGTCATAATTTGGTAAACTAATTACTTATAGAAATTTCAATTAAAAAGTTCTAGATAATTAACTCTTTAAATTAATCACCGTAAATGATTATTAAATTAATGAATGTTACCTCAATACCCAATGTTCCCGGAATGGTAATAACTTCATCTACACTTCACACAAATCTACATAAAGAAAATAGTATTCATACTCAAGCTGGCCTTGAAATAAAAGGAGTGGTAACTGCAATCGTTCAGAAAGTTACTGGAGTTCGGGTTTGGATGAAGATGAAATAAAAATATTCTTCTTCTTGTAGCCACAATATATTGCTTCTGAAACCTCGTTTAAGCTTGCGACTGTCATTTCAATCACAATTATTGTTACTATTTTTTACTAATTTCCCATATTTTTTTTAGGAACGTGTTTGTACTGATACTATATTAAAATATTAATGTTACTAAATAGTTGATTTTCAATTATATTGTCGAGAATGATAACTTTGAACAATTTTTTCAATGATTTTAATTTACTGGTAGAAACACCGAAGACATAATTCAACGTTTGCTTTCATTCGAAAATTCGCAATCTCGATATTTCTCTTTAATATAGCTTCTTTCCTCTAAAAATGTAAATAAAAGTTTGGAAAGAGGAAGTTTGAAAAGTTTATAGGCTCGTTTTTTCTTTCTAGATAGCACTAATATTTTCATTCATTAATGCCTGTCATTGATCGGTTTTGAAATATTTGAATTCATCAATATTGGTTATATACACATGATACATTCCAGTAGTGTCATGGTATAGACTACTTTTGTTATCAACTTTATTCTCTTCCAATGGAAGTTAATTTTAACGCTCAACAGCTTTAAAATTCTGTGGTTAGTTTATAATTCTAACAGATAAATTCACATGGCTATAATTGCACACCAATAGTTCCTGGTTCATTCAAATGACATCTATATATCTTCTCATACTTCAAAACACCGTTACATAATTTGTATACGTTTCAAATAACTTGGAATGACTTATAATAAACAACTAACCCATCTGAAAATAAGTAGTGTCTCGCATTAATGCAAAAAGGAAATCCAATTCAACCCTTGTATTTTAAATCTCATACTATACCTACATATCTTCTTCACTTCATCATATTATTTCGATTAATTTAAGCCTTTCCAATCTAACAATTGCGCATTTACCATTGCATGCCTACGTCCATACAAGAATGTAATAAATTAGTTATTACAACTGGTGTTATATGACAGACTAATAATTCGCATTTATAATGATGAAATTGTGTTAAAGAATTTTCTGTCTTGCAACAATTGTTTCAAAAATCTTCTCCTTCTTGATGCCATATTTGTTTGTTTTTGTAGATTGTATTCATATTATACTAATCTTGGTAATTTTGAGTTTGGAAACCTATGATACCTTGATTAAGCTAGCAACTCTCAATTGCGATTACCAGATTTTGCCTTACTTCAATGCGAAAATGTTCACTTTCATACGAAAATTTACAATCTGGATACATTTTTTTAATTAACGCATTACTTAAAATGATGACTAGTTTAAAACTTCAATAACTTTTGAACGTATTGCTCGCTTTGAATGAGGTGTTTTTAATTCGTCAATATTTCTGTATGTAAGAAACTTGTAGTTTTGCCTGTTCTGATCACTTCTGGTTGTGCTTCAAGTTTATATTGTTGTTAATACTAAAATTAGAACCTCTAAAATATAACGCAGTTTGTTTGGTAGCGTCACACACTGGGCTGAATCTCGATTCTAACTGGACAAAATATATATATTAATAAGGGTTAGAAGGCTAATGATATTAAATACCTCTTTACTAAATTTTCACTCGATTTAGTAAAGCTTTAAAATAATCATAAGCCTTCTCATTATAACTCAAAAATCATAATTGTTGGAAAAAAACTTAAATAATGAATATTGTTGGTAATGAACCAGAAAAGCATAATCTAGTTATAACCTAAATATGAGAAGATTGCGGGAAAACAATAAAAAGAAACATACAGATATTTTTTGTAAACAAAAAGTTTTTAATGAAATACAAATGGTAATTTCTAACCAGATATTGCCTTGATATGAAGACTGTCATAAACCTAAAAAATGTCATCATTTAAGAGTCTTACAATAAAAATTAATTGAAACTCTAAAATTAAAATTCGTGGAGAAATATCTTATGCATGGAAATGATTCATGTAACTATTACAATTTTGCAGTGATAATGCTAAAATCACTAAAATATTATAACTGATGATTTTTATAACAAAACTATTTAATAAATCAAACCTTAAACTGAATAGTCCAAGACTTCATTTCCTAAATTGTCCATTATAGTGTGGAAAAGCATGATCCATACGCACTAACAACTTAGTTATGAAAAAAATGCAGGAATAGAGTGAAAATCTTCCAAATATAATTTCGGGTTTTCAGCATAAAAATTAAAAATAACTCAAAAATCAAAACCGACGAAGAAGAACTCAAAATGGATGATAGCGGTGAGAAAATTATGAGTATACAGCAAACATTTTCAAAATATTATAATTTCGGGTTTTCAGCATAAAAATCAACTAGATCTCAAAAACTAAAACCGACTAACCCTGTCGGTTTTTTGGTTTTTCGGTTTTTCGGTATTTTGGTTTTTTTTTTACATAACTATTGTTGGCAATGAACCATGAACACTTAACCATCATCGTGCATAACCAGACACAATGTAGTTATAAAAACTAGGGACACGGGAATTGTCAAATATCTTAAGAAGTGTTGTCTTACTATAAAAATTAATCGAAATTTTTATATAATAACTTTCCAGTATGCTGGGCTCTAAATCCCTTATATCCTTATTCTTTGTACCCCTCTGAAAGCTGTACAATAACTTCTTGTACGCTACTGTTTGCTATAATAATACATGTTCTGTGGAATTAGACTTCCTAATGCCTGCCTTAAGAAAAACTTCCAAATGGTAAGTTTTAACATTGTTTCTTTTTTTATTTTTGTCTAGCTAGAATTAGGATTCATCTCAGCGTAAATGCAACCAAAAATCACAAAACCCGCTAGATATCAAACTATCCAGTTTTTTCCAATTTAGTTTTCTATGTGATATCCGCTGTTTGGATGTTTGAAAAATGCATATTTTTGACTCTAGATTCGTAATCAGTATAACAAAAAATCTCACCATTTCAAAGTTTTTGTAAAAAACCAAGATGAAATGAAAAACTGTAATCAGTTTTAACTGAAGAATTTTTATTATATTTCAATATATGGTTCTTTATGCGCTCCATGTTGGAATATTTCATTAATTATATCATAATAAAGACGTATTCTCAAAATTTGAAGTCAATATCATCATCGCATTTCTGTGATTGTCAGATAAATAATAATAAATGGGCTACAAGGAACCAGGTGTTCCACCAAAATTTTATCATGATACCGAGCCGTAGATAGATTGCCGTTGATGAAGCAAAGCTACGTACATACTTCAAAGCAGTTTCCTACTCAAACCATTACAAATTCCGGCTGATATTGTAGTCTTTCAGAGAAGTTACTATAACCATCATATTCTCCTACTGGAGAGTACAAGCTGATCTCAATTCGTCTGAGAAAAGTACGTTTTATCCTTTATATTGGTCCAACGAATACAACCTCTAGCAAATTGTAATCATGTAACACAATGCTATCTGTCATGACAAAACTGTGGTGCAGTATTCTCTGTGTTCTGAATTCCGCTTCTTCAAAGTACCTCTTTACTCTTCGTTGACTCACGTTTATCCGACATACTTATTCCAGACCATTTCGATGAGTCTTGCGTGAGCCACCATGAGCGAGCATTAATTTTTGTAGCACTTATGTGAGCATGCGTGATCGTGAGCAATTTTGGTTTCGATAGTTCAGATCCCTATTAACGAAAAATACAAAAACCCAATATATAACAATTAAGATATTATGTGTGAAAATATAATTTATTTAAAATTTGGCAGCAATATATGAACGTTTACATTGGATATATTGAAAGAATATCTATAAAATGGTACGGAACAAACTTTAACTGCTGAAGAGAAATTTTCAAAAGGAGTAATTGTTACTGATAATGGCTCAAATCTCATTTTAGCATTTCAATCAGATACTAGACTTTCATATGCATGCCATAATTTAAATTTGGTTACACACGATGTTTTCGAAAGCACCGATAAGCTTCCAGAGTTGCTTATTTTAAACGCTCTGAGGTCAATAATAAACTATCTAAGAAGTTAAACATATTTCAATACGCTGGAATTCTATTTACACTATGTTAACCGGTATACAAGACGTGTATGGGAAAATTCAAAACTTATTGATTGCTAAAGATGAAATTTTTCGCCTAGGTGGTTTAAATCTCACAACATTGAAACCATTAATAGATTTTTAAAATTTATGTAGAGAATGTTCTGAAAACTTAGCTCAGATTTACAACCTTCGTTAAACCACTACGTTTTATGGTAACAAAAGTTCATTTACCACTGTACCAACCTGAAGATACAGATATGGTTAAAGAATAGCAAAAGCAAACATTAGTTTCATTGCAAAATGGATGGAAAAATTGAACAAAATTTATGATGAATGGAGGAAGTATTACCCATAAGAATATGCAAGTTCTTTTAATCTATATAACAATAATATTTCAGAAAATGATAAATAAAACTAGATACCCTGTTAATTCTGCCATTCTGTCAAACACGATTAATTAATAATCAAAGTAATAAGTAATCAAATATGATTCATATTGACTCATTTTTTGACTCTGGAATCCAATCTTGTGTCGTCTCAACCACTCTCCAAAATGGACTGAATGGAATTGTTTTTTTTTGTTCTATCGCAAGTTGTTGATGATCTTACCCCAACCCAATCCAACAGAAAAGCCTACTAATACCTTTTATTCTCGGATACAATCTTGTGTCGTCTCAATTACTTCCCTATATGAACTGAATGGACTTGCCTCTTTCTTTGTTCTACTACAAGTTATGGATGGTCTTATCATATCTATGTCTTTCACGCAAGCTACTTATGCTTATGGAAAGCTTAAAGGCGTTTTTCTTCTTTAGTAACAGTCAACGACGCTAAATCGTCAATTTTCACGGCGCTGCCGAAGAAGCTGCATTATGCTTTAGAGCTTGTAGCTTTGGTGTTAACAATAATAGAAAATTGAACAAAACACAAAAGTGATTAGAGCAGATGAGTCTATAAGCTTCCTATGTTTAAAATTAAATACTTATGTCGGTACCCTCGATAAAACCTTTAAACTGTAAGAATAAAATACGCATTGGCATATTTGCCATTTCTGTAATGGAAGAGCGACAAAATAGAGAAGGCACCTACATATCTCACATGTTGGTAAGAAATAATCCTTCAAAATACAAAAAAACTTATTCGAACAATATGTTCCAATTGATTGAAGTTTAAAACTAGTCATCAATTTAGGTGATGCGTTTTTTGCCTCTGAGTGTAGTTTCTATCCTCTAAAGAAGCCGAGAGAAATTTGGGAAGTGGAAGTCAGGAAATTTTATAGGTATGTTTTCCTTCCTGGATGACATTAATGATTTCTTTCATTACATTGAAACTTGCACACACTTAATAAGTATGTCTTATGAGTAAAAGACTTCTTGAAATACCTGAATATATCAATATTCGTTATATGCACATGATAGATTATGGCAATATCAATGGTTTACCTTAATATTTTTGCAAACCACTCTATGCTCTTCCAATGCAAGTTAATGTTAGTCTCAACAACTTCGAATTTCTGTGGTTGATTAATAATTTGAATAAATGAACTCATTTGGTTCGAATAAACTCGATTGGTTTTATTGGACATCTAAATATCTTCTGATAATTCCAAGTATCTCGTCCAGCTTTCAAATTACTTAGCTATAATAACTTAGCTAAACACTAGTTATGATGACTAACTAACCCAACTGAAAGAGGTGTCTCATATTAATGTTTAAATCATGATGAATCTTGTTGACCAACCCTTGTATCTTAAACCTCATATTAATACCCACATTATCTTTTTAATTTCAAATGATTGATATTGTTTCCGATTAATTTAAGCCTTCCCAATCCATCAATTGCGCATTTAAAACCGCATCCTTACGTCAATACAAGAATGTAATAAATTAGTTATTACAACTGGTGTTATACGACAGACTAATAACTCGCATTTATAATGATGAAATACGTTAAAGAATTTTCCGTTTACCACCGATTTAAGAATGCACGATACGCAATCGTACGCGACGACGGCTTTTATAACTAAAAGAAGTCGACGAATGCATGTCTAGCACGTGCATCAAACCGTCGTCGTGCGTGGAATAGTAAATGGTAGCACCTGGAAAGGCACGTTGTTTTAGAGTGTATGTCTGGTAGTTACTCTCCGTGGGAGTGGCCCGGTTGATTTTCGCCATTTACAGTGAAGGTGATCTGGTTTTCCTCTTATTAAGTACTTGGCTAAGACAATTATTATGTTAAAATCCAGGAATTTCCATTCTACTTTACGTTCTACTATTCTTTTTCCGATGATCATAAAATAACAAGCAACCAAGTTTATAGTCGTATTAAAATCTGTTTCATCTAAAAGTATAAGCCAGATGTGAAAGTGGAAATGCAACGTAATTCAACTTCGATTTAGCGGAGCTTAAGAAAAAATGTCTCTCTTGTCTAAGTACGTGATCTAAATCAAGTATCGGGTTTATATCGTGTTCGTGAAGGAATTAGATCATCTATCAGCAACCATTTTCAGACTTCTAAGAGAATGGTTAAGTGCCTTTCTAAATTTTATGGGCACCAGTATTCCTCCGATCTCTTAAGGACCAAACGATCCGGATTTGACTTGATTGAGCTATTTCCGCTTTTTTTAATTTGTTTTCGTGTCAGCCATAAACGGAAAACTGCATTTTTTTCTGGGATTTTATTTGACTTCAAACCAGTATTATTAATAATGAGAGGATTGATGGACAAATTGGTTTAAATTAACTGTTAAAAAGAAAACGCCTTTCAAGTAACTTTTCATTTAATAATTAACTTAATTATAGTTTTGAAAATTGCTCAAGACCCAAAACTTTCTTTCAAAATCATTCTGTAAATCCTTCACGTTGCTTTATCCTCTGCAGAATTTAAATTATCCCGTTTCGTAACTGAAGAAACAAAGCTTTCTGCTTTTGAAACTTAGATGTCCTTTTGATAAGTCAATCGTTAGCGAAAAATCTCTTGTTAGATCTTGATTGAAACGGCGATGATTATGAGTAATTAGAGAATTTAATGATATACCATATTTGGTTATATTACAATTTCAAGATCGCATTTTAATTTGACTTTACAAAAAGTATGTATAAATTCTGTTGAGTTAAATGTTCGATTTCTCCTCTAAAATGGAATTGTAATGGGAAGGCTAATGTTATAATCGAGTAATTGCTTGGTTTTAAGAAAGTGGTTTGCAAACGAAGGCTTGGTTTGAAATAATATTTATAAATTATTTTTATTAAAAAATATTAAAGACTGATATTTATTTTTAATTCACTTCGGAGAAACTTGGAGTTAATCGATCATCAAGTTGTGGGTTTACCAAAGTTACGTAACGTATTTATAAATGTTATAAGGGATTTAAAAAAAAGTTAAAGAATTATAATGTAAATATATTTTTACTATGGAAAAAGTAACTTACGAGTATGTGGAACGTTCTCTTATAATTGTGATGACGGCGTTTAACGCATTTCACTTTGGCACTCGTCGGATTTTCAATCCTCCAGTTCCTTGGTGAAGTACTTCACGTAAAGGTAAGCCAGTAAAACCAGAAGTGTGGCACAAAACGAATACTTCAAATAAATCACAGCCACGTCCAAAACAGGTCTGCCTATACCACGAAGAATCTTGAATATCTAATTTGAATTCTCTTTTTTTACAAATATAGTAACCAGTCAGGGTCTAAATATCTTAGGTATCTTTTTACTTTACGAATAGAAACTGGGGATATCGCGAAAAGAGTAACTTTGAGGTACCTGGTACAATAATAAATATGTTTCCAAACAATTTGGATGTCGCACATCGGTCGATTCTCTTTCTGAGGTGAAACGTCGCCTTCTATTACACGAAGTTTCACTGGCTGGTTGTTAAAAACTATTGGGAATTTCGCGCGCGCGATTTTCCTCGAAGAGTTTACCACCTGGCGACGACTGCTCCGCGATTTCGAATGGCGGGCACGACCAAAGAGGCTCTCGGTTCGGCTTCGATGCCGAAGGAGCCGGAGGAACGCGTGGTGGCACCAACGACGACGACGACGACGACGACGACTTTCACGCTCAAGGTCGATGCGTACCTGCTGTCAGCAAGCAAAACGAAGGAAATACGGGTGGTCTAAACGTTGTCTTTTCTAATCTCTTCTTCTAAGAACCAACGATGTGTACGAGTTTACGATTGTTGACTAATAACAATGCCATTACTGTTGCTTTTTTAGTTGCGGTTAAGATAAGATCCTTTTACTTTCAATTAAAGGTGACAAAGGATTTTCAACAAAGACTACATTTCATTTGTTAAGATTATTTGATTATTTTGTATTCCTTAAGTTAACATCTTTACTATATTTTATGATATTCACCAATTATAATTTTTAACTCGAGTTTTAACTTGTTTTGACAAGCTTTTTTTGTATTCATTGTTTGAACTGATGATAAACATTGATTCAATATCAATGTTTATAAAATACAAATATATTTCACCACAACAATATGTCATTTCTAAAAATGATTAGAAGAAATCAAATGTTATTCGGAATTTGCGAAATATACACACCAATTTTCCAAGAAACTGAGTTTGTAAAAATCTTAAAAGTAAAGGACGGTAATTTTTAACCTTTGATATTAAACAAAAATCTTAATAAATTGTTTTTCATTGCTATAAGTTATTTTTCATAACAGGTTTAGTCAACGTACAGAAAAGTAACATGAAACAGAAATGTTATAGGTAAAGTTTACATTGTGAGCATATTGGACAAGTTGAGGAGATAAACCCCAGAACCGAATCGCCATTATTATCAAGCATTTCAGAGACAAATCCTTGAACATTGCACTTTAGATTACAATTAGTCCCGTAACGGATATCCGTAATTGCCGATAATCCGCATTGTTTTGAAGATCCGCATCCACATATATTTTAGCAGACTTTCAATCTGGTCGGCGTTTAGCATTAATAAACAAATTTTTATATTGTTTTAGAAGCACTATATTTAGAACTAACACTAGATATACAACCAGAAATATTCGAATTTATTTCTTTTAGTGTTTTTTAATTGTTTTACATTGATTAAACAATCGATGCAAAAAATAAATTGATCTCAAAATCAATTGTTTTTCAACATTAATTAAGTATCTCAGAAGTGTATTTAGTGCACTGGAACCATTTTGATCAAGATCAATCAATATATTTTGAACTAATAATTATTGTATCTTCTGGAGAACATGTCATTTAGTATTTTTACCTAGACAGTGTGTAAAATATAGTCTGTACCACGAGAAGTGAGAGTGACTCATCGCCTAAAAGTGTACGGAACAGACGTACGCGCTAGAAATCATTTCACTTTCACTTCTCGTGGTATAGACTATATATCGGGTGTTAGGCAATGTATAGAATAGTATGAAGATTTATATAGTTTACCAAGGTAATGTAAACTAACTGTACTGTATTAATGTAATCTGTTGGTCGACTGGTATTGTGTAAAATAAATAAATTTAGTCGTTTACAGAGATTATTTCTCAAAGTTGTGTTGGTCCATAATTTTTTAAGAATGTTATGGACTGGGTTGAGCTCCAACTTCATGGTATCCTTCATATTGAATGGTATGAAGTTGGTATGAAGGTTGAACTCCAATTTCATACTATTCTTCATATTAGTTGGAGATCAACCCAACCTAACAAAACCCAACCTTTTTTTGTTTTCGACGTCGGGAAAAATCTGCCCAGCGATCAAGCTATCAAACACCCGGCCTTGCATCTTGAGTGGTCGAGTCTTGATGGGCTTTCATCCTTGGGTCTCCGACTCACTAAAAACCCCTTTTCTTGTCTTCTCAAAACCGCCCTTTCACGCATTTCATCAAGGTATCTACATACCTAACCACAGTGGAAGTCGCTCCACAAACCTCTTACCTTCTTTCTCTTCTCTGCTTTTATTTTTTGGTCCTTCTTTCTTCCTTCCTGGAACCCCTCCGTAATAACTTCAGCTCTTAACGTTGGTGGTTTGTTTCGCATAGTGTGGGACAGATTAAAGTATTACTTTTTCTACTATTACTATTTCTTTTCTAAAAGCTCAAAACACTAATACGTACCCGGGTGTGGGGGATTGAACCCCCCTCTCCTTCTCTGAGGTGGAACTCGCTCAAGAACCAATTTCCTCTCTTCTCCCTTCCTCTTCCCTCTTCTTGGCCCCCACGTTCATGATTCCCACTTTTAGCGTCGGTGGTTTGTTTCGTATAGTTGGGGACAAATTGAAGCATTACTTTTTGAAAGGTTGTAGTAACCATACGTACCCTGATGAGGGGTGATTGTACCCTCTCACATTCTCCAAGATGGAAATCGCCCCGTACCGGCCCTTTATGACAGTCATACCCGGATGAGGAGTTCCAGTTCTCACCCTACTGTGTTCCTCTTGCTCTTTCTCCTTTTCATAATCCGAGTAAACATCGCCGTCAAAGAGTTTCAGTGACCTTCTTACTGACTCCTCCATCTTGGAGGGCACCCACCAACTCGCGCCATGGAGCCGAGTTAAAGGCGGTCTCTATATCCAGTAGAACCAAAACACAACATTCCCGGTGAGTATAACTTTTGATCTTACCCATGGTGTTGCACATGCAGATAGGTCTAAATGTAGGCTCGTCTTCTGCGTTCTTTTTTGGTTTTTCAATAAGCACCAATTTTGCGACTTTCCATACGTTCGGGAATTTGCCGTTCTTTAAACAGTCTTTATACATTTGTACAAAAGCATTTAGATTACCCTGGACTGTTGCAGTCAGTATTTCTGGAGAGACGCCATCCGGACCCACCCTTTAATTTTTTTTTTGCCTAGAGGAGGAGAAAATGCTTTGCGAACCCTGGCCTACTGTTGGGACTAATCCTGATGGTCGGATGGATATACTTCGGCCAGGAGTGTGGGACTACGTTAAGCCCCTTGCTACCCACTAAAAACTCCCGCTCTTTTCCCGGAATCACCCATCAGGGTATCTCTTCAGGGTATCCGCGTGCATTAATCATACTGGCATGGTCTCTTTTCCTTCAGGTGTTCTTCAGGTCTCCAGATGTTCATCGACATTTACACACACAAAAAGAAAAAGATAATTTTTAATCAATTCATTACTCTTTTTTCATACCTAGCTGGATGGAGAAGTTCTCCACCCCTTTCCTCTTCTCTTCTCCGTCCTTCCCTGTCATCAGTCTCCATTTTTCCTTCTTCTTCCCCTTCCCTCCAGGTATTCGTGGACACATTTACACAAAAAAAATAAAACAGCAAACATTATTCTTTGAAGCAACTCTTATCTATTTCATACCTGGAAGGGGGGATACGCCTTCCCCCTCCTATCTTCCTCCCTCCTTGCTGCTAATTTCTATTTCTTCCCCCTTCTCCCTTTATCCCTTTCTTCCTCTTCTTATCTCCTCTAATACCTCAATGGGGGGAAAAGTTTCCAGGTGTTTTCTCCCTCTCGATCTCCCTGAAACTCATGTCTTCGTTCCTCCGCTTCTTTCTTCTTCATTATGTTTCGTAACATATTCATAGTTATATCTCTTTCCTTTCCTCTCGATATTATAAAACCAGAAACATTATTCTCATTTATAATAATAATATGACTTTATTTGTCCCATTAGATATACATTGATTTAGTATATATAAAATAAAGATTATAAGTTAAACTTAGGACAAATTAGGCGGAGTTCAGGAACAGCCGTAACTGCACCTGCTCTTCCACTCAAACCTAATAAAACTAATTCTAAATATAAGAGAGAAAAAGATAAGAAAAACAAAAAGAAGCAGGAAAAGAGAAAGAAAAAGAACCGATACTGAGATCATAATAAATTATTAAATGTAAACTACCCGCTCTCTGTCGCCCTACAATGCATCCTGAATCTGAAACAAGCGGCTCCTCACTCTATGACGAAATAACCTTAAAGAAGTGCTACGTTTTATAGTTGACGGCAAATCATTAAAAATATGTGTTATCTGGTATGAAAAGCATTTCTTAAACAGCTGGTGATGATGGATCGGCGGTGTAAGAGTGCCCTTGAATCGAATATTCAAGGTGTGAACATCAGTACGAAATTTTATTTTATTGAACAAGTATGGAGGTCTCTTCAAAGTAATTATATTAAAGAAGAAAACTGCCGAATGAAGTATTCGCCTGTTTTTCATGTTAAGCCAACCCAAATTCTTCAGTTTATGCGAAACATGTTGACGCCCCCGCAAACCAAATATCAAACGCAAGCAAGAATTTTGAACTTTTTGAATCTTTCTCGTATTATTATACGAGATACACGGATCATACAATGTATCACAATAGTTAAAATGCGACAACACCAAGGCCTCGCACAAGAGCACCCGTGTTTTGCGATTAAGGAAAGACCGACCACCATAAATTAGCTTAAGAGCAGCGTATGCGGATGCAGTGCTCTTGTTTATGTGGCTATCAAAATTCAAATTATCATCCAATAAGACACCCAAGTTTCTCACACAATCCCTCAGCGGCAATACCTGATTGTCGACAACTATCCTGACCCTATCCCGAACAGAATTATCACTTATCAACTTCCTTGGGCCGAACAAAATCAGCTCAGTTTTAGCAGCATTCAGACAAAGGCAGTGACGTCTAGAAATCTGCTTCAAGGCCTCTATATCCGAAGTCATACCAAGACAAGCATCATCGACATCCGATGGCAGAAAAGATATATATAATTGGGTGTCATCTGCATAGAAATGATGATTACAATTATTTATGTATTTGTTAAAATGCGATGTGTAAAGTGAGTATAGCAGTGGACCCAAAATTGAACCCTGAGGAACACCGGATGTGTTCCCCATTGAGTTGGTCTGCGACTTTTCTGTCCTCTGGAAACTCCCTACATTCAAAACTCGTGCGCTTCGGCGTCCTGTGTTGTATAATACTCCGCATAATACTGCGTATTTACGACTGACTCTTTGCATACCCGTACGTCCTCTATAAACGTGCTGGCCCAACCTGTATACTTTCCCCATCGTTCTTGCCATTGCTCTAGCATCTCTTTGTGATTTTCATCCTTCTTGGAGCCCCTCGTCTCCCAATTTCTAGCTCTCTCCCACACAAGTAGATCGTATGGGGGACATCCAGCTAATGCTCCTACCGTTTCTGTAGACGCTGTCCTGTATGCGGATGTTACTGCTATCGATGCTCCCACCTGGACCTACCCAACGTAACCAAACCGAACGTAACCTACTTAATCCAACCCATAACATTCCTCATATTGAATGATATCAGGTTGGGGCTGAACCCAACTAAACCCAACCCAATCTAACTTATCTTCTAGTTTTTTCGGAAATGTTCCTTAATTTTCTCTTCTATACAGCAATCCTTCTCCACTAATTCTTCTAACTATCGCTACTATTTTTTCAACATCTGGACTCCTTATTTTGGAACGTCTAATACAACAACATACAGGCCATAACTTTTTCCATACTACATTCATGGTCGAATGTTTAACTGCATCCCATGCGGACTTCATGTGTTTAATTGCATTAAGAATATTATAATTTTTCTCATTTTCGCGAACTGTTAATTTTTTTTAACATTTAAGGTAGCATATTTTAAAAGCAACTATAATACCTTGGTCCATATTGGTTGGATTGTTAAAGGCATGTTAGGTGGAAGAAAAATAACTTTAATTTAAAATTTTAAATCGCATTTTTTTTTCTGCAGCTTTATTACTCAGCTTCTATATATACAAAAACAGTTTTTGATCCAACTTTCAGCACTAGCTGCTTCACCAAATGGTTTAATAATTCACAAATTTTGAAATGACACTATTTGAATTTTTCAAACTATCCCTTACCAACCAGGAAAACATAATCGTTCTAGGACGGGCCTCCTTTTCTCGCAAACGGTTAAAAATTAGTTGGGCATTTTTGTAAATAATATGGGTACTTACATAATCGCACGATTTTTAAATATTTATAAAAACTTACTATACATCAACGTATTTACCGCGCAATCCAATATTTCGGGCCGCGAAAAACGGGGGATATCCATGATGAGAAACCGCGCAGTGTGAGGGATTATTGAAGTTGGATTGGGTTGAGCTCTAACTTCATACCATTCAATATGAAGGTTTGGTATGAAGGGTTTTTTCTATGATTGACTTAGGTTGTGCTTCAACCTCAAATTATTAAATATGAGGGATGCAACTATAGAAGAAAAAAACAGTATATTCTGATTTTTTCTTCTATAGTTGAGGTGTGCTAATTTTCAACTTCATGCCATTCGTCATATAACAAAAAATCAAATCCAAAATTGTGGATTCTTCTGTGGTTGGATTTGTTTTGGCTATAACTCAATATGAGGGATGGTATGCAGTTGAAGCTCAACCTAACCCAACCATAACATAAAATTAGATTAGAAAATGTTTACTTTTGGCGATATTAGTCAAATTCATTTGTTCTAAACTAGTTTCGAGCCTTGGTCTTCTTCGTATCAAGCTCTTTCTAATCAAGCTATTTCTAATCAAGCTCTTCCTAATCAATGATTGATGAATAAAGGATTCCAAAAGTTTAAATAAAGGTTTTAGATTTGCAATCACACCTAAATACGATTTAAAAAATGTTGCTATAGATTTTGATGTTATAATTAAAAATCACCCTGACAATGTTAATCTTAAAAATGGACTCTAAGGTTTTTTGAAGAGAAAAGAAGGGAAAGGAAAAAATTATCAATTTAATAATCATAATATTTACAATAGCACTATAAGATCCATTAAAATAAAACTTAAAGAAAACGTTGCCATTTTCGAAAAATCTGATAAGGGTGCTGGCATTGTCATCCTTAATAAGCAAATTTATATAAATAAAACTTATGATTTCATGAAAAACAACAACTATGTCGAAGTTAAAAACGATCCGCTCGATGACATTATTCGTAAGACAAGAAATCTAATTAACAGATGTAAGGAGACATTAATTGAATTCACACCAACATGAACCCTAATATTCGAAGACTTTATTGTCTTCCCAAATTACATAAGGAAGGAGTTGCCATTTATCCATTAACGTCCTTTATTAAATCGCCTATCTATAAACTCACCAAGTTCATGTTAAATGTTTTCAAAATGATCGATTTTAAGCCTAAATTCTCAATCTTGAATTCTTATCAATTCATATAGAACACAAGAAACATTGACTTTGAAGATAAAATTGTTGTCTCATTTGATATTACATTCCTATTGACCTTACTATGGATTTAATTAATAAACTATTCCTAGAATACTTGAAAGATAACGACAAAGTTAATAACCTCAACATTATTCTATCACATATTATCAAACAAAATTTTTGCAAATAATAAGTTTTATAAAGTCACCGAAGATCTCCCTATGGGAATGCCTTTATCTGGCATTCTTGTCAATCCCTTTAAAAATAACATCCACACTTGGATTAGATATGTTGACGACATCTTTTGTTTTTGGGATGGGAGCGAAGCTAAATTCTAATTTGAATTGCTAAGCTTGAATTTGAATCTAATTTAAATTGCTAAATAAAACTGAATTTTCTTGATATGACCGTTAATCATTTAAATAATAACAAGTTAGCCCACCGCAATACCTTACGATTCCTCACATCCCTTTAGTCAGAAACTAGCCAATTTTAAATACTTGATTAATAAGCTAAATTAAATAAACAGAAGAAATGGATAAATAATTACATACAAAAACTTGCTATTAGCAACAAATTTCCTTTGCTGCTGCATTTAATAATCTTTTCTATAAAGTCCAGATTCAAATGGATCCTTTATATGTTAAACCCTTAAAAGAAAATTATATTTATAAATCTATTAATTACAACCAAATTACAACCCAAGCTAGATCAATTTTTTTGAAATATAATATCTCATTGGCCATTTCCAATAATAATAACATACATAATATCTTTTCCAATTACCATTTTAAACATAACAATAGAATGAAAGATAGTGGTGTGTATACAAACTGGTAGAAAACTTGAATCAAGGATTCAGGAACATAAAACTAAAAATACTTCAAATGTTTATAAACATGCAATTGATAGCGGTCATAAAATTAATTATAATGATATTTCTTTGTTACACAGATGTGATAAGTAAAGACCGGATTAAAAGGCACAAAAATAGACGGAAAAAGGCACTTAAAAAGGCATGAAATTTTGGCAACAAAAGCATTAAAAAGGCATAAAAATTAGAAATTGAAAAAATTGCTATACCTAATTAATAATGTATTTTAATAACGTTTTCATTAAAAAATACATCGTTAAACTAAACATTCATATATAATTATTAAACCACTAATCGAAAACAACTAATTATTAAATGCTGTTCTAAATGTTCCATTGTGAAGTAGTGTCTTCTCTCACTTAACGTATTCTTGTAAGCCGAAAAACTTCTCTCCACGTCCACACTTGTAATTGGTGCATACTTGAACTTTGTAATTAATGCGGGATCCATAATAAATCCAGTAACAATTTCACCACTTAAAATTGATGCAATTTTTTGTAATGTGGCAAATCCTTCATTTTTACACAGAACGTCATTAAATTTATTCGTAATTATTTGACCAATATGTCCTGGTACGCTATACGTGCTGTCCTGGCAATCTTGTATTGCTTTACTACTTGTAGCCGGAAATTCATTTATTGTTTAAAATGATCTAAGGCGTTTGTGTAGTATATAGCGGCATCTAGCCATGTTCCCCATCGTGTTAGAACTGGTTGTGGTGGTAATGGGGTATTTGGTAACCTCTCTCTAAACAATTATACCCTTAAAGGGGCTTTAACAAGTATTTGTTTACTGCTTTTTATTAATTTATTAACTAATGGGGACTGTAACCTTATAGTTTCTGCTACTCGATTAAGGTGCTAAGCAAGTACAATGAATTAAATTATTAATTATTCAAGTCTGACACCATTAGTAAAATTTTATCATTCGGTACCGGCTCCGGTAAGAAAAAATGCGTTAATTCGTCGTGAATAAATCTTGTTACCGTATTATTATTTGTTTTATTTAATTCTTTGGTACTTATTAGAAAACTTTTTGACGAATTTTCATCACTTAATACTCCAAGTATTAAATTTGCCACGTATCGTCCACATACATCAGTTGTTTCGTCTACACTTATCCAAATATAATTATTTCCAATAATATTTTTTATTTCTTGAATAACTTCTTTGTAGACTGAAGTAATATAATTTTTGCGGAGATGGCTTTCATCGGGAATATGCATTGTACAATATGTTTGTAAAAAAGTTTTGAAATATTTATTTGTCACTTTATGGATTGGTATGTTTGCTTTTATCAAAGCTTTGCAAAGATCAAAATTGAATTTTGATTGTTCAGTGTAGCCGGATGTTGATGCCACAGTTTGTATAGCTGTACCCATAGTTTGTTGTTTTTTGGATTGACTTTTAGTCAGTTCTAATTTTTCCTGATGCAATGATGTTTTGACATGCTGAATTATGTAGTATTTCTTGTCACAATTAATCTGTTAACAGTAATTTAATAACGTCAGTATTTTATATCTTCTATAATTATTAAACAATCAATATATTGCTCTATTAATTTTAGTGATCGAAGTACTACATTGAATCAATAGTAAATTTTATTTCTAGTGAATATTGGGACATGCTATTCTTTATAATTTCCAATTTTTACCGTAAAAATATTTAAATTTCGGTTTTAAATATTTAAAAATCTTTGGTATTATACATAATTTAATCATTATTTAAAAATATAGTTAATATATTTAATTGATTTTACTCGATTAACTCCATCAATACTTACGATTTTTGAACAGGCTTGGCAAAATAAACGATTGCGTTCATATTTCAATTCCTTGTAATCTTTAATCCATTCTTCTACGGTTGGCTTTTGTTTCGGCATTGTACTACGCAAGAACTTCACACTGTCCCTCGAGTAACTTTAATACAACTAAATGAATTGAAGACTCGACGCAAGTCAAACCACATACGGGAAATCCCGTGTAAGACGACACGGCACAACGGGGAATTCAAAAACTTAAATTCGGATCGATGAAAAACGCGGATCTTACGTCAGACGGCACAACGAGGAAATGTACAGAGGCGCAGCAAAATATTGTTTCATAATTCAACCAATTTTAGGGGAAAAGACGCCAAAAAGTTGGAAAAAGGCTTTAAATAGGCATAAAAAAAATAATAGGCATCAAAATTCAAAAAAGGCAAAAAAGGCATAACTAACCTGGTCTTATTTCACTTATTTTTAACTGATTCGTAAAGATATTTAAATATATTTGTAATGCCTTTAATTTTGAGCATAAGCATATTTTCTATAAATCCGGTCTTTAGTGATAAGAGCTATAAACTTGATCTGCTTGAAATTTTCGAAATTCTAAAACATAAGTCAAAAAATGTTAATTTGCTTAACGACCAAATTCAACTACAATACAAACCTCTTTTCCTTTTTTTTAAAGCTTGGACGTATATGATTTTCTTACTCCTTGTTTTATTTCATTTTTCTGGTTTTTGGTTTTCATTACAATTTTTGCATTTCACATCTCTCTCCAACATTTTTCATATTGTTACCCGTCCTTTTCTGGTTTTGTAACCTGTTTTCTGATAATATGAACAGTTCTCTCTTCTCTTTTAACGCTATCGTCTCCTGTCTTTTTGTAATTGAGTTATTTAAAAGTTCTTCGTCCTATGTAAGTTTTCTCATATTAAATTAAATTTTTTCTTTAAATATTTGATACGATTATGTCAAGTTGAGACACAATTTTATTAATTTAATAATTATTTGCAACGTGGATCTTTTAGAATTTAATATGAGAGATGGCGTCAAGTTTGGTCAGATTGAACTCCAACTTCATACCATTCGATATGAGAGATAGTATGAAGTTGTTTTACAGAACCCAACTCGATACCACGATACTAGACTGATTTCTTTCAATTTCTTCTCAGTATGCTTAATTTCATGCAATTTAATAATCATGATTTTTTAATCTTTACCAATGACGAACTTCGGTTATAACGAACTATTATTCTATATAATATTATATTATAGTATTATTATATTATAGTATTCTATAAATTGCCTAGATATAGTATAGAATACCAGATTACCCAGATTACCGGTAAAACATAGAAATATTATTGTTATTAAAATGTTAGTATGTAAATTTTTTCAATAATTCCGCATGCGTTAAATCCACATCCGTTAATTTCGCACCCAAAAATCCGCATTCGCTTACGCATCCGCATCGCAAAAATATCTCTGCCAGTTCTTCACTCACTGTATCTTATCAGTCTTTCGCCTACTTCTCCTTTAATATTCTGATGAATTCTTTGATCCTGAATTAATACCAGTTTACGTAATACTTTCTTAACACTCTTTTCAACAGTATCCATGTTGCTTCATTTGCGTGAGTGAATTTTCTCTTGTTTATTTGTCCTTAAATATGAGGGTTCTTTAGTGTTTTCAAAGTCACATTCCTTAATAATGTTGCGTTTTAAGATTTTTGTTAGCCTGAGAGACCTTATTTGTGTTTAAAGTATACCTTCAGTTGATTATAAGAAATAGAGGAAAAATGATATCAGTGTCTAAGATTTGTTTTCTATAAAAAAACTTAATGTTATTAAGTAATTAAGTTTTTGTTTTTTAAAAAGTGCAATTTCGAAAAGTAGTCATAACTTCGTTTTTTGCTGTGAAAACATTTCCAAACCAACTTTTTATAAAGAATTCGATGGAATAAATCAGCTTTTTCTGAAAGCAATATTTTAGTAGTTATTGATACAAACTCAAACATTGGATTGCAAATTCAAAACAATATAGCACTTAAAACTTATATTTGCAGATTTTGAAAAAGTAAGCTTTGAAAATTAAACACAAGCGAGATTATATTTTTAACTTGTACCAAGATGGTTGGTTACAATGAATAAAAAATATATTTATAAGTAAGAAGTAGATTAAATTAACTATTAATCAAAATAGACATTAGTTATCAAAGTTATTAGTACATATAGGACTATATCTAGCGAGGCTCTATTAGTTATAGGAAGATCACTGCCAATTTTTAGTTCGATTTATTAGTTCGGAAAAGATGCAAAGATGTAGTAGATATTGTATAAACTCCTGATAAGTTGATAAATGAGTGGAATAATAGATGGACTGTAGATACTGGTAAGGCTAGATGGACAAAACATATTCTGCCAAACATTACACTATGGATATTTAGAAAACGGGCCAAGATAAATTATTTTTGACCCAACTATTAAGTGGACATGGCTGCTATAGAAATCATTTATATAAACCCAAAAGAGCCGAGAATGATAAATGCATATATTGCGAAAATGTTGACGACGTTGAACACGCGTTTTTTAATTGTGAAAGATGGACCTAGAAAAGGCAAGAAATGTATAGAAAGATTGGAATTTCGTTAACACCAGAAAATTTAATATGAATTGTATTAGACAGCAAGGAAACGTGAAATGTAGTGGGTGAATATGTACGTAATTGAAACGAAAGAATTTGAGGAAAAAAGCCTTTTTAAAAAATAACAAATGTGAATTTAAAAATTTTTTATTTCTCCGAAGTAAAGCCTTATGGGTAGTTTCCGGTGTAGACGATGATAGGGGTTTTTAATTTGTCGGGGTATTTCATTACCCCAACCCTACACTATCTGGCTGCCCATTATCTTAGGCCAGATGTCCCCACACTTCGTAAAAAAAGATTAAATTAATGAACCCTATTATAAAACAACAATAATTATTGCATATAATGTGATCATTTTTCCGTGATTCTACTAAAACCTCAAAACCGCATCATCCTTTAATATTCCTTAGAATTAATTTCTAATACATATTTGAAAGATTTTAGACATTATTTGAAAGAGGAAGGTTCAATTTTCAATTTGGTATGCAAGTCATTTCTTCATTCTCTAAAATAAGACTTCCACTATCTTTCAAATTTTATCATATTTTTTTGGTCATTATATTAGAACGTCAAAAACACATCATTAACAAACACATCTTTAACATTTCTTGAGTGGAATCGATTGCAAATTGAAAGAACGAGTTGAATATCACTTGAAATAAGAAATTTCAACCTTCTATTTAATATATAAGTCATTTCTTAATTTTCAAAAATACGACCTTTATCACAGTTTTTTATTTCGTGATTCTACTAAAACGACAAAAAACACACATCGTGTTAGAGAGGAAGGTTCAACCTTCAATTTAATATAAAAACCATTTCTTCATTTTCAAAAATAAGATCTCTACAATCCTTTTCAAATTTTATCATTTTTTTCGTATTCACATAAAAAGCACATCATTTTTTACATTTCTCAGGTGGAATCGATTTTAAATTGAAACAATAAGTTATACATGATATGAAAGAAGACGGGTCAACCTTCAGCTTGGTATTCAAGTAATCTTTACATTTTCAAAAATAGAACATTCACGGTCCTTCAAATTTTATCATTTTTCTGTCATTCTACTAGAACGTTAAAAACACATGATCCTTTATCATTTCTTGGGTGAAACCGATTTTGACACATTGAAACAACGAATTATACAAATACAAATACGTATACACATCATTTAAATGAGAAAGGTTCATCCTTCAATTTGGTATCAAGTCATTTCTATATTGTCAAGAAGAAGACATCGATCTATCAAATTTTGTCATTTTTTGGTCTTTCTACTAGAACGTTAAAAACACATCATCCTTTAACATTTGTTGAGTCGAATCGATTTCAAATTCATTTTCATATATAGTGTGTATAGGTGTTAGTGAACGATATATAGGTACATATTTCAGGGGGTGGTAGTACTTGATAAAATAGGAAAAAAATGCTAATAAACAAGTGGTCAAAAATGCGTTATGTGTTCATTACAGAGTGGTAAAGTTTTAATTTATTTATTTATTAATTTTCTAATTTTGCGGTTTTCTCCGGTGTTTTTTTGAATAATTATTTGAAATTTGGTATACACCTCATGTTTGTGAATCTCTACAATTAAATGACAAAATCGTCATCCACACTACCAGGAGTGTTCAATTTTTCATGGTCTTGATGCTTGTACCAACCGCAAGTTAGAACCGAAGGTAGAATGAATTTGGATAGGTTTAACAGAGAACTTAATAATATCATTAAATCGGTCCGAATAATGGTTACAGCAACAACTTTTTACAGTCCATTGTCAATAACATACATAATAAAAACATTATTAAATTAATTTAAATCCAACAAAAAATTTATTACACTTACAACCAAAATTTAACTAAACTTAACAAAAGCTTCCATGATATTAACATTGCTCCAACCTTCTTGTCAGGTAACAATCTAGGTAAAGCTTTAACTAATAATAAACATAATTCAACCATAAATACGTTGGACAAACCGGGATGAGTCTGCTTACAAGATTTAAGCAACACAAAACAAAACAATCTTCTAACGTTTTTAAACATCTTCAACTACAGAAACACTGTATCAATCATGATAACATCACTTTACTGAAAAACATAGATAAATCCAAACAATCCTCAAACAGGTCTACTGTTTGAGGAATTTTACACTTACACTTTTAACAAAGAAAATTCTGAAACGCTGCTTAACGACATCACCGATATTAATCAGAATAGATTTTTCATAAAAATGTTATAAACGCTTTTTATATAAAAAGTTCAAACTTTACTTTTTGACATACTTAACCTAAAAATATAATTTCCTACTGCACATCTTCAGTCCATCATCAGACACCGTAGGAAGATGATGTGACTCATGTTATTTTTAAGTTTTTAGTGTTTGTTATTTCAGTTTATCTTAATAATCTTAATTCAAAATTTAATTTATCATTTTCGGCATCAATTTTCAAAATTTAACGTTTTTTTATTGTGTTCATATTTTTCGGCTTAATATTTTAAAAAATTAGATTAGATTAAATTAGGAAGAATTAGCAATAGTAAATTTCTTATTTAAATCGAACGTCAGACTCTGATATCACTTCTCCTCTATCTCTTATAGAAACAGAAGTTACCCTTTAAAAGCATCCAATTTGGCCAATCCTCCTGTACATGCTTATTTAAGATTCAATAGACACACAAGAAATTTCATAATGTGGTTCTATTCCCGAAAATCTGTCCTACGTTTTGAGTCATCAGATTAGTAATTAGCATATTAGTAATTGTTAAAATTTTGTTTAATTTAAAATTATAATAATTAATTATTTATATTAAATTTTAAAATTAAATTATTGCTGAAACGCTCTTTTTTGTACTCTTTAACCATGACCTTTCCTTGTTAGTGGAGTTTGTTTCCACAGTCTGACGCAATGTGCGAAGAGAAAAATATAAATTTAGAAATGCAGTGTTAAAATCCAGTTTGCTAACTATCTTTAGTAATGATGAGTATTTAAAAATATTTTTAAGAGATGATAATGACGTTAAAGGAAACGCAAATAATCGCTATAAATTTACTGAGAGTAATATTGGTACAAAAACAAGACTGGCGCAATTCCGTGATTAATTACCCATGGTAAAGAAAATAACAACTTCATTGAAGTAACAATCAGATTATTGTTAAAGATGTTGTTTTATAACGTAATAAAACAAACAATGCAATAGATACAATTGGTACAACTTTCAAGAATATTACCAGAAAGAAAAGAATAAGAAAATTCGGTGATTGAGGAAAATCTTCATCGGATGTCATATTGCAAACTGCTATTGCTTTGAAAAGCTAAGGGTTGTAGAAACAATTCGACCTGATCCGTGGATTAACATTCTTAATTATTATTACATAGCTTTCTGACATTAACTAACGGATAATGACCACTCCTTAAAAGTGGTAATATTATATTTTAACCAATATATAAAATATTTTAACAATTACAGTCAAAATATAAAAATAACCATCAATTGGAGGTAATGGACCTACAAGATCGATGTTTTGAGAATTTTTTGCTTCTTAAAAACTATTAAGGCATTCTTGTCACTATTCTTGTGTTCAATAATTTTTATACTCAACCTTATATAAGAAGATTATTTGCGAGAAGGTATAGCGGAGCAGGTGTAGTTAGATCATACTTAGGAAACGTTTAAGTTGTGGGAAAATTTGAAATTGCTTTGATTCTACCTTTTTATGAACTAATAACTGATGAAGTGATGACAAAAAATCTATTGAATGAACACTAAAAATACAATTTCCAGGTTTAATGGTAATACCATAAACGTTAAGTCTTTGGAAAAGAGTTTCTATATGAGATAAATGTTCTTCTTCATATCTACTATAAGTTATAAAATGTTACCTTTTTGTTTGATGTTCAAAATTAAATTGTTTATTATTTTTTCTATCAGTGATATAACCATATAAGAACTATAAACATGATTGACAAAATTGATTTTATTAATTGTTACAAATTAAATAAAAATTAAATAATGCTACAAATTTAGGTTGAGTTCAAATCTTGATCTTGAACGAAGTCAAACATTCAAATAATTCTATAGTTTTGTCCTCGAAACAGTTTCGTTTATAAATGATTGAATATGTCATCAAGAGATCTTAAAAATTCGAGTTTTTACGATATTTTTTCAAAAAGATCCAGAAAATCGTTAATTCTATTGAAATGCTGAAATATAGTTTTATCGTCGTATTTCTTAAGAATTCGATCTTTTACGATTTTTTTCAAAATCATTGAAGAAATTTTTAATTTTATGAAATGCTACAAACTTAGGTTGAGTTCACAAACTGATATCTCAAAAATGAATTGAAATATTCAGATATGGTTTGGTTCTCGGAAAAGTTGATACTTTTGTTTATAAATGAGTAGAAATTTTATCAAGATAACTTAAGAATTCGATATATCTTTCAAAATTATTGATGAAGTCGCTAATTTTATGAAATTGTACAAATTTTGGTTGAGTTAAAAAACTAATATCTCAAGAACGGATTGAGATATTCAAGCATGGTTTTTGATCTCGGAAATACGATTTTAGTTTCTAAATCACAAAATGAATCATCAAGTTTTATTAAGAATTCGATTTTCTACGAAAAATAAGCATGGAACTTGTTAATTTTAAGAAAAATTCAACAGTTGATATCTCAAAAATAAAGTATGGCTTACTTGGCGAAGTCAAGTATGGCTTTGAGTTTTGAAAAAGGTATTTGAAACTTTTTTAAATATGAACAAAATTTAAACTAGGTCCTAAACAGGTTATCGACCACGCGATTTCAGCCTGAGGGAAATAATGTACAATTGGGTTATTTCTTATTCAGTGTTTTTAACTCTTGAGATATTGTGAAAAAGGTGTGGAAAATATAGGAACCTTAATTGTACTCGTCCTCATGAATCACCGACTCTGGAAATTTCTTGCTAATCTTCTCTGCTAGTCGCACTCCTCGTTCCTGAATTGTTGTGAGTTTTTCAACCAGTCATTTCATACAAAACGTGGTTGAAAGGGTTATGCAAGGAATTGTTTGGATGTCTAATTATTTTAATCTTTCTTAGTATAGTATGTTCTGCTACTTCTAAATGTTGTCTTGTTCTTGAAGTAGGAAACCATTTAAATATTATTCCGTATTCAATCAAGAGCCTGCAAATAGATTTGTAAGTTTGGGTTGCTACTTTGAGTGTACTGCCTTTTTTCTTATAAACTAACGAATTAAAGTGCGCCGCTCTATCTCTGCATATCATCTTTATTTTAATAGCCTATACATTCAATTTGAATAACTTGTAGCTCAGTCCTCGATGCTACAATGTTGAACGCTTTTTGATATCTAGATGTCTTTATTTTAATAGCCTATACATTCAATTTGAATAACTTATAGCTCAGTCCTCGATGCTACAATGTTGAACGCTTTTTGATATCTAGATGTTATACTTATTAAATTACGATCATATATAGCTGATCGTAATTTCTGTTCATGTGCTACTTGACAGTTCGAGATTATTACCGCTTAATGAGTGGACAGTACTTCTGTTTTGTCGAAAGCCAAATTAATATTTCGGAATATTATGATTTACAATTTCAAAAAACCGTGATAAAATTATAGATTCAAACATTTTCCCTATAACCGGTAAGAGTGAAATCGAACGATAGTTAGCAAGATCCTCTTTTGATATTTTTTTAAGATAATTGCCATGTATGTTAGCTACTTCTTGCGGTAGTGTATGTGCTGGATGCACAAGGGGTTCAATCGTAAGTAGATTTCTGTATTTTAAGAGTTTCTTAATTCCATTCCAGTATGTCTTCCCTTTACATCTATTTATATTGTAACAGGCGTTCAGTTATATGTGATTTCTATATTCCGATACAAGTTGTTATATGTGCTTGTTCAGTTTGTTGATTTTATGTTTTACTTCAAGGATTTCTGTTTTCTTTAAATCTCTGTACATAGACTTTTTTTAGCTTTCAGGTTATTTTAACACAGCACTAGATCTGGAGTCGTGCTATCTCTCTCAATTATTATGCATGTGGGTGCAGTGTGTATTTGAACAATGTTGATCGTATCACGGAATTATTTTATTTGTCTCCTCTTTTTAGGATTAGAGTTAAAGTTCCTGATTATGATGCAATTGCCAAGTAATGCTGATAGAAATTATGAATGAAATTATAATTGATAACAATATGTAATATAATGATGATAAAGTCTATAAAGGACACGTTGTATATTATTTCCTAAAAGGTGTCTAAAGGTTTAGATTTTTTGGAACATTTTGGAGTAGGATTCAAACCTTTTACACTACTTTTTACCGAGTTATGACGTTACTGATATTTTGTCAACTGGTAATATGCCATTTCTATGGCGGAATATGAATGAGAATTTTTAATCTAGTACAGTCAATATCATAGGTGTCGCTCTGCAAGAGCGATACTAAAGACTTAGTATCGCTCTTGGAAGATTTAATACTGTTTCTAGTACCCTTGATCTGCTTCCAGAATACTTGATATTACTTCTAAAGAGATTGATAGAAAGAAACTGCTTTCAAAAGGCTTAATTCAGAAGCTTTTAAATGTTTCCAGAAAATTTGCAATGCTTCCAAAAGATTTAATACTGCTTCTAAAAAAGTTGAAAAGCTTCCAAATGACACAGAACTATAGAATTACTGTTTCTAGAAATTTGATGTTGCTTGTAAAATTGCTGTCAGAAAATGTATTTATCACTAGAAATAAGATACTGTTGATAAACCATTTAAGTTTGCTTCGAAAATATTAAATACTATTGGACAAAATGTAAAATATTGACAAAAGCAGTCCACAAACTGTTAAGGACTAAATGGCAGTGGTCAAAATCAGTTTTTTCATCATTTGCAGGAGTTTAGGATTTTAATATAGAGTCTGTCCATAAACTAACGGGTATAAGCGATAAAATCATAAATAGTTTATGGAGAATGTCCTGAAAGGGATCTAAAGTTGCCTTTTGTGCGAGGGAGATTTGTGTATGGGGTATTTCGTTCAGATTGGCTGATGGCGAAGGTCCTGACGTTACACGGTTGCCGTCAAAAAATCTGAGCTGATACACAAATACCCAATTTTCACTCGCACAAAAGGCAACTCGAACTAGGGTTAGAATTTTTGTAATTTTTTGAAGTAGACTTTAAATCCTTTTGCCATTTTTAATGGAGTTATGACGTTACTGATATTTTGTCAACTGATAATCTCCCATTTTTATTATTGAATATAAGTTAATATTTCTTTTTGCAGTCTGCATTATACAACATTTTTCTGTGGAGACTTATATACAAATACTCCCAGAAGACTTGATCAGCTTCGAGAAGACTTGATACTACTCTCAAAAAACTTAAAATGCTTCCAGAACAATTGAAATGATTCCAAAGGACTTGACCTGCTATCAGAAGACTTGATACTGCTTCTAGAAGGGTTGAAATGCTTCTAGAAGACTTGATGTCGTTTCAAGAAAACTTAATATTGCTTCCAGAAGACTTATTAATATTAAATACTATTGGACAAAATGCAAGATAACATAAGTAGTTCACAAACTGTTAATTAAAGTCTAAAGACTTCTAGCAAAATGTAGTTTTATGGCAAAAAGCAAGAAACTCTTAATAAAAGTTTATTTTGTTTACAAAACAATAAATGAGGACCCCGCGTGCAAAACCGTATATATCTGTTTTTAAAAAAGTGTCAAATAATGGGAAACACTTTTGACAGTTTCCTTTTAAAGTAGACAACACGTACCTTTAACAAGCTATTAAAGTGTAATATATCCGGTATTACCTGTAATTAAGTTTAGTAAACGGTAGAAGCCATAAAATCTATACGATTACATATCTCAAGTAAATTTCGTCAAAATTTGGGTAGAGTCGGTTTTACAGACGAGCTCCACAAATACTGTTGGAAATATATAAAATCTTCATTGTAAAAATTTTAAAACTGCCAATTAATGACTGGATACTGTTTGTTAAACCGTTTATAATGATTTTATCGCCTACATTCGTTACGTTACGAACACGCTGTATATTCATATGGATATATTTTCATGTTAGATACACTACATTTTGGAAAGGACCTTTTATATATTTTTCTTCAGACAAGGGCGGCCAAATTCATTTTCGCCTGTAGCGGCCAAGTCTCTTCCGCCGGCCCTGAATGCTGCTATGGTAAAAATGTCATATCAAGCTCAATGGATGAATGTATACCAAAAATAAATGTGTCGTCCACATATCGGAGCCATAGCTTTGGTTTCCACTGGTTTTTCTTGAAAGCATCTTCTTCGAATAATTTCATGTAAAAATTAGCTATAATCGGCGACAAAGGGGATCTTATGGCTGCTCCATCAAACTGCTCGTAAAATAAGTAAAATAAAATTCGGAATACACTCCCGATGCCCAAGGACAAGCTACCTCTATTAAAAGGATCGGATGTCTATCGGCTATCATGCAGTTATGGGAGGTTTCACTTGGCTGAACGTGAAACCTCCCTGAAGACTCAACAGTCGGCGAATAGATTTCGAGAAAACAAAGGTTTTAGTTAGGTCTAATAAATATCACCAAAGGCTGATAAGGGAAGCCATAGAAATCCACCGACATAAAAACAACATCAACAGAGAAGATGGTTGGGAACCAGTTTCTGAAGAAGGTTGCAACATGACATCCAAAATCTCAAACATTTTTCAAAAAACTAATGTTATAACCCGAAAGTTTCTAGTTTCAGATAAAGTAATATAATTTATTTTAGTATTAATTCTAGTGATAGTTCTAGTGTTAGTTCATTTATGACTTTGGCAGAATTAATTTTGGTTACGTATGTGTTTATAATTTTTATAATTTTTTAGCGTCCGTATTCGTGATTTGATCAGACTTTTTGTCCGTGAATCAGTACTGTGGATCTATTTTTGCATTTGGTAGACCAAACTCCATGAGCAGTCATTCCACATGATTTCCAATATTTCTGAAGTAGTGATGTAGAGTTAATTGTTTTATGTTCTCCAAGGCAGTTTATTTTCTTTGAAACTTTCGGTTATATGGATAAAGTAATTATGCTTATTACTTGACATTTTTAGAAGAAAATGAAATTGTTGTAAAATGGTCGTTCATACATCAGTTTTTCATAGGATGTATTACATCCTGTGATTACTCTCATTTTATACGTTGGCTTTCCGGTCGCTCTATAAATAATACTTTTACAGAGTCTGCGCTTAATTTGAATTGTATTAAGAGCATCGCTTATTTCCTGATTCGTAATTTAAGAATTCAATTATTTATGATTTTTCAAAAATTATTGAGAAAGCTGTTAGTTTGTATGTATGTACGAAAGAGGAGGGTATGCTAAAACATACAGCACCTAGACCCCAACGTTATAAAATTCAAAAACTAGCATCAATATTTTACGAATAATTTGAAATCAATAAAAAATTTCTAAAAGTAAAAATAAACAGTAAAAATATAAAATGAAAAGGAAATAGCTTTTAAATTCCAAGTTTCTAAAAATTTGAGGGTTAACGATGTAAAAAGAAAGTTTTAAATAAATAGATATTAAAGGATTTCTTATGATAACATTGTACCAACTGCCAAATTTTATCTTTCTGATTTAGAAAGATATTGTTTGCCATTTTTGATTTCAGATTAAAACTTTTTACATAAATCGCCATCATGTTCACTCTAGTTACAATTATCCAACGATATACAGAAACATCTTGTATTTAAATTTACAATTTATTAGAAACATGTTCCTTTTAATTCGATACTCTCAGTTACAAATTTAAAAAATAATACATTGTTATTTTTACAAATCATTATGACAAATTACGTTAGAAAGTTCACAAACGTAGCAGAAGGTTCTTTTTTAAAACGTCCTTAATAGCCGTAACGCGTTAATTGAGAACCAAAACCGTTGTCGCCGTCGACTTCTCTTACGTAACACCAAAGCTATAACGAACATATAAACATACTCGAGACATTTTCGGACCGATATCGACGCCGATAGTTCTTTAGATAGTTGTTAAAAGCCGTCCATCGATTCGTTAATCGGCACGCCAATTCGTTACGAAACCATTTTATACGGACCGGTTTTCAAAATATAAAATATGACCGCTTCTGAAATGGAACCAAGAATGAAAAAAAAAATATTTAAGCGCCATCGATAACGTTTTAAATAATCAATAATCAAAATTTAATTAAAAAGGAATAAAGGAAGAAAGGTGATTAAGTTGAGATAAGAGAGGGGATTAAATTGGTATAAGAGATATGCATAAATCCCAAAAATAAAACGTAAATGATACGAAATGGTATCTGGGGTATGTAAGAATATAGAAAGTGTACGACGATGCGTGTTGTTTTTAATTTTCACTTTCGCCTTCGGCTCAGACTCGGTAATACAACGTCGAGTCGTTAATTACTCTAGATTGATAATTATGATAAGGATTAAAGTGCTAACTGGTCTTTTTTATTTCATATAATTAAATAGGTGATGCAGTTTTATTTAAAATAATAAAAGAAAAAGAAATTAATTAAAAATAATAAATTAAATTTAAAATTGTTTATTACAAAACGAATCCTTGAGGATCAAAAATCTCATTACAATTTCATAATAATTCAAATTCTATTACTAAATCATCCTAGAATGTATTCTATCTTGTTCTCAACAAAGCTATTATAGTTGCCTATACTACTCTTATAAAATTTAATCAAGAAATCTGTAATTTAATCAAAAACTTCAATTTGAATCGTTACAATAAATTAATACTATTCTAATCAGAATTCAATACAATATATATTTTTTTACTGTTGAAAATTTTCTTCACTATCGTTATTATCACTACTTCTTCCAGTTCTCCCTCGTTGATTACTTGGTGGAACTTTATACAAATCGTCGTTAATATTATAAAGACTTGGAACATTGGCGCAATCTACATTGAACCACCAATCACAAACTCGCGCAAATTGGTTGAAAATTGTACCATTGGGACAAAGGAAGCTGAACTTTTGACCGCTTGGGAGACACCAGTGCCACACCTATTTCACGAAAGTATTTTTATGATAATTAATACAAAACCGACTAATTAAACTGATTTAATATCCCATGAATATTTAAATTTTCTTTTACCTGGCATTGCGCTTCTGGATCGCTGTAGTATCCCGGCGGTCTTTGTTCGCATCTAAAGGATAAACCTTGCGGTACTTCGCTGTAAATTGGGTAATCTTGGCCTGGGATGTAACCGTCTAATTGCTGGAAAGAAAAGCGGTGTTGTTAAAAGACAATTGTAGCCTCCGGAGATCGAATCATTGCAACTGTTACGTAAAATGTTTAAATGTGAAGAAAGCTATCGAAAAGCTTTTTTTGAATTTGAAAAGATCTTTGATAGTTATATTTCGGCTAACGATATCATTAAGTTGTTACGTTATTTGAAATGAGGTAATACTACCAGTTATATTTATTTCAAACTTATTTTAATGAAAAGAAATTTCACATAAAGATGGGAAAATCACCAGATTGCGTTTCTAAGTGACCTGATGGCATTAGTGCACCTTCTGAAAAGTCTTCATCATCAAATATGCTTATTTATCTTCAGTGTCCTAATAGAGAAAGAATTGGAATTACTTTTGAAGATAATGTCAGGTAGATGACGTCTGTTTTCTGCAATGCACATTCAATTCTCCTCATTTATACTATGATAGCTTCTTTCAACTCTTGCAACAAGAGATAAGACGCTGTCAGGGGAATCAGATCAAGGGATCAGGTCAAGGGACACCTTTGAAACGGGAGATTATTTATCCAGAGGAAATACGGTGCACAACTTGTATTAAGGCTGTGGCTGCACGAGCTCGGTCACCATCTTGTTGGAATGAAACATTTCTGGTGTTAGTCCTCCGTCGATGCAAATCCCAATTGTCAGCAACACCGATTTTTTTTTGTTGCTGGGCGTTCCGTGAAAACTAATCTTATCGAATATATTAATTTTAATTTGCATTCTTCTGATGATAACTGTCGTGGAATCTGTCTACACTGATATTAGTAAAGCATTTGATATAGATGATTATCTGCCTTTCCTAGAAAAAAAATTGAACAAATCGGTTTACCCTACAGCATCTAATAGAGCCTTGCTACTTATGTGGTTAATTCTCGTTTTTTCTTTCGAATTATTGAGCATGGTTACTTCTGTAAGGAATTTGGGCGTGATGTTTGATTCAGTGAGCAAGTCGAGGAGGAAAAGCTTTTCGTATACTTGGATTTAATCATGAGATTAGCTGCTGGTTTTATCGACACTAATTAAAGTCGCCATAAAATTGAAATTATACATTTAAGCCTTGACTATAATTTGGTGAAAAATTGAAATAAGAAATCATCAATGGGTCTTGAGTTATAACTGAAAAACTAAGCAAACAAACATCGAGATAAGGAAAAATATAAATGATCCTACCAAAAATGTTTTTCCTGAGAATGCTAAACTCTTTGGAGCGTTTACTACACTGGCTTAGTATTTTCGCCCTGACTTAGAATTTCTCCTTTGAGTGTTTCAATGACATTGTTGATAAGATGCGAGAAGTTAGCAAAATATGATCTGTGGAAATAATTTGACCAGCCTATCTTCCCAAGACAATTAGTGTAAAACCTATCATATAGGCTTGTACAAATGTTGTGATCGTAGACAACTCCATTGAACACGTCATCACCATTGAGCGTGTCATAAACGTTTTCATTATGGAAGATATCAATTTAGATTAGAATTTATCTAAGCAAGTAACAAAGTTGCAGAAGTAGAACGTCTGCTATCTGGACATTCTGAATTTATAAACTTTGCGGTTTTATGGTAATATGGATACATTTAACTTATGGGATAACTTTTAGACTGTTTATCTTGTGATGATATACAAGCCAATTTTTTTCTGCAGTACAAATTTTTGCTATGTACAAAAAACTTCGTGAAGACAATCTTCACATATAAGTATCCATATTAATATAAAACCGCAACATTTCATGAGTTCAGAATATCTGCATGGTAAACATTCTACTTCCGCAACTTTGACATTTGGTCGGATAAATTTTAATCTAAATAGTTATATTCTGTACATATGGGTACTACGTGCTAAATAAAAAATTGAATTAAGCAAAGACTCAAACCACGAATGACAGCTCTACAAGAAACAGTCTGACAGCAGATTTTGAGACTGAATTGAGGAAAAAAAGCTGAATAGTACATTAAAATTAAAAAATTAATTCAAAATAATAACTTCAATTCAGATAAAATCATTAAAAATGTTGCATTGGCGCTAGCAAACCTAGAGCACCTATATACGCCTATAATTCGTCTGTTATGGATAAACAAGCAATATCTAGTCATTAATTGACAGGTTTTTAATTTTCTGTCATGAAGATTTGATATTCTGCAAACAAATGGTTATTTTAGAAGCAAAATGAATTTTTATTAACGCAGTTTCTTGAGTTTTACAATAAAAATATCTTCTGCCAGCAATATTTAATGCTTTCGACGTAAACCCAAATGGTTCATCAACAGAATCTTATTTTTTGCAATGAAATTGTTTTCTATTAACAGGTTTAGAAGCAGTATCAAGTATTTTGCAAGCACCTTAAGTCTTCTAGAAGCAGTGTTAAGACCTTTGAAAGAATTTCAAGAGTTCTGCAAACATTGCACATTTTCTAGAAATATTTTAAATCTTTTGGAAGCAATATTAAGTCTTCTAGGGACGGTACCAAATCTTCCCATAGCAGTTTAAGTCTTTTGGAATCATTTCAACTCTTCTGGAAGCATTTCAAATCTTTTAGAAGCAATACTCAACTCCTCTAGACGCAGTATCAAGTCTTCTGGAAGTAAATCAAGCCGTTTAGCAGCTGTATCAAGTCTTTTGGAATCATTTAAAGTCTTCTGAAGTATCAAGTTTTCTCAAGTTTTCATTTCTAGTTTAGAAGCAGTATTAAGGCTTTTCGAAGCATTTTAAGTCATCTAGAAGCAGTCTTAGGACTTCTGGAAACATTGCAAGTTTGCTAGAAGAATTCCAAACCTCCGGATGCAACATCAAGTCTTCCGTAAACACTTTAAGTCTTCTGAAATCATTTAAAGTCTTCTAAAGGCATTTCAAGTATTTTGGAAGTGGTATCAAGTGATTTAGAAGCGGTATTAAGTCTTCTGGAAACAGATGAAGTATTCTAGAAGCGATATCATATCTTGTGGAAGTATTTTACGTCTTCTAGTAGTATTTTAAGCTTTTAAAATACGTGGTAGTATCATTTAGTCATTTAGAAGCTGTATTAAATCTTCTGGAAGCAGATGAAATATTCTAGAAGCGATATCAAGCCGTATGAAAGAACTTTATATCTTGTGAAAGCATTTCTGTTTTTCTAAGTAGTATCAAGTCTTTTGGAAGCATTTCAACTCATTTATAACCATTTCCAGTCTTCTACAAGCATTTCACTTCCTCTGGGAGCATTCCCAGTCTTCTAGAACCTGATCAAGTCCTTCAAAAGTGGTAGCATGTCTTTTTGAAGTATTTTAAGACATTTGAAACAGTATCAAGTTTTTGCAATTAGATTAAGTCTTCTGGAAGCAAATTAAACCTTCTGGACGCAGATTAAGTTTTTTGGAAACAGTAGCAAGTTTATTGTGAAGAAAACATTTTACAGTACATTAAAATTAAAATCATAATTGAAGATGATAGAAATTTCAATATAGATAAAACGTATTCGTCGTTGGGTTTTTGCGAAGATTGTCTTGACGAAGTTGTTGATAAGACAGTGTTTGATGCGAGAACTTAGCAAAAATATGTACTGCGGAAAAAATTGGCTAGTATATCATCACAAGACAAACAGTCTAAAAGTTATCCCGTAAGTTAAATGTATCCATATTATCATAATACCGCAAAATTTAATAAATTCAGAATGTCCAGATAGCGGGCATTCTACTTCCGCAACTTTGTTACTTGCTTAGATAAATGCTAATCTAAATTAATATCTTCCATAATGAAAACGTTTATGACACGCTCAATGACGATGACGAGTTCAATGGAGTTGTCTATGATCACAACCTTTGGACAAAACCAACGAATATATTATCATTATGTAAACTTGGGAAGTTAATTTATCAAGTCATGAACAGCCAGGTTTTTACGATTAGTGTTTTGACAAGGTTGTTGATAAGAGAATGTTTGATACGATATAAAACGTATCAGTAGCTGGAAATAATGAGCCCATAATTTGGATCGCTTTAAAGTAGACGAAATGTGTGGTTTTTCCGAAAATATTTTGGTATACATGAACTTATAATAATAACAATCAAAAGAAGGCGGGGTATATTGAAAAATAATAACGGTTCTGATAATAAAGATATAGTAAAGAAAAAAATGCCAGTAACTGGAAATGCCCTCAAGTATACAGCAGTTATAGAGAGACTGAAGAAAGAGCAGCTCGGAAAACTGCTTAAGTGCAGCTTATCCGATATTATTCATTTTCTGGAAAAAATTGTGTAGAACACATTTATTAGAACTAAACTAAGTCCTTGGACATAAGTAACATTTGAAAAAATAACAATAATAAATAAGCATAAAACAGTTTTCAGTATTCCTATCACTTTAAACCGCGATATTGATATTAGTTTCATGCTAGCTATCCTGCGCAAAAGTACTAACTTTAAACAAAACGCTTTTAATTTATTTTTTCAAATACAAACCAAAATACATTATACATCAAGTATTTTCAGAAAATAAGTTCCTAGTAAATTATGTAAACATTATAGTCTACCGAGAAATAAATTCAGACAAAAAACTCATGTTACAAATTAGCCCACTTAAATCGTACGTTTGGAAAGGAAGTGAGCAAAGCATGAAGCTGGTGGACAGATACCAACTTCATCCATGGCGAATGATATGAAGAGGTAATATCTGTTATGTGGAGAGGATTGGGAAACACTGGAATATATGTTGAATGGATTTAGCGAGCCGAGAGCACAAAGAGACTGAAGGCAGATTCTGCAAGAGAGGATTAAGTTGGACAGATTGGTCTCACTTATATCCTAACATTGGGTTGGGTTGAATTGGATTGTGCTGAGTTGGGTTGTATTAAGTTGGGTTCTGTTGGATTGTATTATTAATTACAAGCAAAATTGAACGTGATTCTAAGCTAAAGTGAACATTTCATGTTTAAATTTTGCTGCGACTAATCCGTGTGAACCCGATACAACTGGATCCAAGATGTACAACCCTTGATGATCTAAGGTTTCTATTACCGCCCATAAATCGACGGGGATCCCGGTATTTGATATCCCGAAATATCGATATTAAAAGTTCTACTTTGCCCCAACATTTTTTAGAGCTGTGTGGTAGAATATCTTTCTTTCATTTCTTAATTTAGTGTATTTCAAAAATGTTGAACATTACTCATTTTTTTATACGTTAATTTTATTAATTACTCTTTTCACTCTTTTTCTTACCTTTGTGGGTGTACACTTCCGGTAAAGATACTATTTTGTACATGACATAGGACCATAAACATGACAGACGGGTACTTGTTCAGCTCTGGGCATATATCGGAGAACACCGATATAATGTTGATTTTAGTAATAGGAAATAATGTTTGAGCACGAAACAAACCGCCGTAGTAAACGGTTAACTAGGATTAAATTCTGAACTATTTTAGAGTTGTATCAAAATAAACTGAGATGTATGTTTTATGTAACATAAACCTATAGCTCAAATACAATCTTTTTGTATTTATTTTAAACACAAGAATGCGATTTTCGATTTCCACATCGCTAGGGTCATATTGCACGACTGCTTAAGTCGAAATAATTGCTATAAATATAGAAATCAATGTTATCAACGACTCTAAAATAGTCAGTAGAAACGTTGGAATCTGCAGTAATTGCATACCGGCTATGTTGGCGGTTGTCTACTAACATCATCGTTGGAGATTCCTTGTCGGAATTAAGAGACATGATCATGCGAATAGCTTAGTGAAACAGGTAGTTAACAAGTCACTGACTTGAATCGTTTGTACGAGTAGCTGCTAATACAACATAAACACTGGTAAGCTGCATAGTGCATTTTTGCTATAGATGGGATGAGACAGCAAGAAGTGTCTTTGCAAAGAAAATTCTGCTCTTCCCTGACCGGAAGAGACCTACTCAGTTTCGCTGTTAATTTTTATATTAATAAATCAGCGATCAATGCGAAATTGCAAAATCTCCAACAAAAAATATGTACACGACACAAAAAAAAGAGCTTTGCAACGATGAATATCACATATACCAAGGATTGTACCAAGAATCTAAGATGCTATACATCCTGTAAATAGGCACACAGATTGACTGTATGTAGTTTCACGTATCATTTTTCATTCTTATTTTTCAAATTTTCCTAAGCATAAATAATGCGTCGGATATGTTCTAAATCACATGAATTTTATACTCTAACTACAGAAGTTAAGTAATATTCCCATTTTTTGCAAAAATTCGACTTTTTCTAAATTAAAAATTTTACAAGTTCACTGTATGAAATGTAACCATAGAAACCATAAAATTAAGTTCTTCCAAACATTAGACTTTCATTAAACATGGAACTAGAAATATTTGGGTTTAGCCAGCCTAAGAGACGTGTAGCCAAATGATTTTAGTTCTAGGTCTAGTGTTAGTTGTTCTGTTGGAATTAGCTTCACTTTTAGTTGTTATTCGGTTTAATATTATTGTGTACTTATGTAAACTAAAAGTAGAACTAATACTAGACATAGAACTAGATAGATTTAGGTTTACTAAACGCACGGCTAAACCGAAAATGTCTAGTTTTAGGTCTAGTGTTAGTTCTAGTTTTAATTCTTGTTTAACTCTCCATTACTTTAAACTATTCTGGTACTAAAAGTATAACTAATAATCTACAACCCAGCTTTAGAACTAACACTAGATCTAAAACTAGAATGATTAGGGTATAGCTATACATCTCTTAAGACGGCTAAATAATAAGCCCTAATGATTCTAGTTCTAGGTCTAGTGTTAGTTCTGAAGCTAGGTTGGGTTGCGTTCCGTTCAATCTTAACAGACGTAAAAGAGATGGGTCTTGACATTGCTGTGCAGAAAACAGAAACGATTTTACTTCAAAGGAGAAGAAAGATAAGGTCCCTTGACCTTGAGGTAAATGGGGCTGTAATTGTAAGTGCTGAACTGGTTAAGTATCTCGATGTGTTTACTAGTAAGGGCTTAACTATGACCAAACATATTGAGAAGGTAAGGCAACATTCATGTGTAAGTTACTTTTAAGGTTTATGCCAAACTTAGGTAGTTCAACATCAAGGTGTAGCAAACTTCTTGTATCGGTTTAACCGATTAAATCGGTTATTCTATACGCTGCACTTATTTGGCAAAGAGACCTTAGATTTAAACGTTATCGTGATATGTGGACAAGGGTCAATCGAAAATTCGTTATCGGAATTTGTTCAGCATATCGAACAGTTCCTGCCGTAGGGATTCAAGTTCTTGCTGGTTTGTTCCGCTAGACTTACTTGCTGAAGAAAGAACACCGTTATATAGGAGAGGTAAAGAAGCAAATCGTGAATGCAGAGCAAAGTTATTGAAGGCCTGATAGGAAAGATGGAATCTACTACTCAAAAAATTGGAATGCGAGGCATACTGGTTTTGCGAAAGTATAGACACAGTGAAAGATGCACTATTTATTTGTGAAAAGATTAGTAATGAAAGAAATATTTGTGAAAGGAAATGTGTTCGGCTGTTAAATCGAGAAAATATAGTGAAAGTGATGTTAGAAACAGAACATATAACTTCTGGGGTTCTAGGTAAGGGTTTTAGACGGTCAAAGTTGTAACCCATCACTATCTGGGCACATGATATCTTTACAGATTTCCTAATTCCCTCTATAATAAAAAAGACGTACGAATGTCTCTAGTTCTAGGACTGAAGTTAGTTCTGAAGCTAGATTGGGTTGGGTTTAGTTTAATGTTCGTTTTAGTGTTGGTATCGCCTGTAGTTTAGCTGTTATTTGGTTTTAGATTTTTATATGTTTGTGTCGAACTAAACCTAGAACTGGAAACTCTATCTACTTTCTAGTTCTAGGTCTAGTGTTCTAGTTTCAATTCTTGTTTAACTCTATATTGTTTTAAATCCTTCTGGCATTAAAAGAATAACGAATATTAGATCTACAACCCAGCTTCAGAACTAACTCCAGATCCAAAACTAGAACCATTAGGATTTGGCCATACTTCTCTTAACCCATTATTGACCACTGTACCTGCCTGGGTACACCGTATATTATGTGATTTATCTGACATCTAACGTGCAATAGGTTAATTTATATTATCAGAAAAGCTTCAACAGTCTTTTCACTTGCGATATGTAGTAGATTCCTAATTGTTCATAGCAGTTTGAGTATTTACAAAGTTAAGTATTAGTTGCGTGTTTCGGTGTTTTTGTGATTATAGGAGGTAAGTACCTAATATTTATTTTATTGACTATAATTGTTGTTAAAAATTCTTCAATACATGGTATGCTGGTTTGCTACATATGTTAGTATAATGTCTGGTTGAAAAATCGTCGTTATATTGTTGTGTGTTTTCTATATAGTGTTACAAAGTTGTCTGTACCTATTTGAGTACAATGGGCGATAGCACGGTATGAAAGTCATCTACAATTTTTCAGAATAACTTCTGCTTCTACAATGGACTTCAACAAAATTCATCCGTCGTTGTTTTATGGAAAAAGATTTGAGTCGCTTCCAGCTGCATTAGATAGTATTGAAAATGCAAGACCGACCAATTCAAAATTCGATTTAGTGATAATTCCACCAGCCGTTGATTGTCAAACTGATGAAGAAGAATTAGACGATAACGATTTGGTTACGGCTAAATTACCCAATGATATCCCAGGGGAAGTAGAGGTGCAATCATGTGATTCAGAAACTGACGATATGTGGGATGATGAAGATAATATTCCACTATCGGATTTGAAACGTTGCAAAACGAAAAAACAACGGTTTATCGAACCTAATTGGAGTCGTGTACACATAAGCTCAAATCTAAATGGAACTAATGGAGCTGCTGTTCGTTCCAAGAAAGTGCAAGAAGAGCTGTCTGGACTAAATGCTTTACAAATTTTTGAAAAGCTATTTGATGAAGAAGTTGTACAGCATATTGTAACTCAAACGAATATATACGCAAAGGCTGCTAATAACCATACCTTCAACGTAACAAATGAAGAAATAAAAATTTTTATCGGATTTCTCCTGTTTACTGGTTATCATAGACTGCCTCGTGAACGTCTTTATTTTAGTCTCGATGAAGATCTTGGTATTCCGTTTGTAACAAATGCAATCAGTCGTAATAGATTTACCGAAATAAAAAAGTATATACATCTGGCTGACAACTCGACACTGGACACCAACGATAAAATGTATAAAATTCGGCCTTTAATGAATTTACTAAATAAAAAATTTCAACAGTGGGGGATTTTCGATGAATGCTTGTCTATCGATGAAGCGATGGTAAAGTATTTCGGGCATCACTCTGCGAAACAGTTTATTCGAGGCAAGCCAGTACGCTTCGGATACAAGAATTGGACGATGTGTAGCTCGAGTGGATACTGTTATGCATTTGACACATACTGTGGTGCTAAGCCTTCGGCTACACAAGATGAGTCAATATTTCAAAAATCTGCACTTCCACTAGGTTCACGAGTAGTCTTAGAGTTTTTAAAGATTATTGATGTGCCAACCGACCACATAGTATTTTTTGATAATTACTTTACGAGTTACGATTTGTTAAATATTCTTAGACAAAAGAATTTACGTGCTACTGGTACAATACGTGACAATCGCACAAAAAGGTGTCCACTGGTAACATCCAAATACCTAGTGAAGAAGGATCGCGGATATTACGACTACCAGTACGATAAAGATAATTTCCTTCTTTTTGTAAGATGGAATGACAACGCCGCGGTTACAATGGCAACCAATTACGATTCATTGGAACCGATGTCACAAGTCAACCGATGGTCTGCAAAAACCAAAAATATTATATGTGTGCAACAACCAAACTTGATCAAAACTTATAACTTATCAATGGGTGGTGTTGATTTATTGGATCAAGGAGTAAATAACTATAGGATTAGCATCCACGGGAAGAAATGGTGGTGGGTGCTGTTTACCCACATGATAAACATGGCTGTAGTAAATGGCTGGAGACTGCACGCATTAGCTAATCCAGACGACAAAATGGATTTGTTACTATTTCAACGAAATATTGCACGCCATTACCTTCGAACATATAAAAAGACCATTCAAAGAAGACCGAATACGAATAGACCATCAGGTTCTGTACCAAGATGCATCATAGAAGATCCCGTTGGTCACTATCCTGAAAAAATAGACAATCCCTTGAGATGTCGTCAATGCCACATGAGAGTTAGGTGGCGATGCGAAAAATGTAAAGTGACGCTATGCACGGAAAAAAGAGATTGCTTTAAAAAGTTTCATACTTAAATTAAAATTAATTAAATTCATAAAAAATATTGGTATATTCTAATTATGTTTACTTTTGTATATTATTTGTATTTTTCGTTAAATAAATCTCAATCTTATAGAAATATTATTTTATCTTTCATGAGCCCAGTGTACTCGGGTAAGTACACCTAATTTTTTCGGAAATTAAAATAAAAAATGATGAAATCTCTGTCTTAGTTGCATTGTTAGATCATATTGATCTAATTTCTGCAAATACCATATATTATACTTTTATAGGGAATCGGTGGTCATTAATGGGTTAAGACGGCTAAACCCTAATGTTTCTAATTATAGGTCTAGTATTAATTCTGCAGCTAGGTTGGATTGGGTGCAGTTACGTATTAAGAGACTAAACCCAAATGTTTCTATATTGGTGAAGTTGTTTCTTTCTATCTTCAACATTAAAATGAAATTGATTAATTTTTACTTTTCATTATAAGATAGAATAGGTTGTTCTACCGGTGTCGGTCTGAATCAATTACTATTTTGTAAATATTAATTGACATGTCAATTAATATTTTGGGACATATATTGTTAAATGTTTAATACTTGTATTTTGCACACCAATTTTTACTTTATTATTAAATATTTATGAGAATAGTTTATTTGTTGTAAGATTTTGTTGAGTGACAAAAATTAGCGTATAATAGTAAAATAGTTAGGTTAAAAACTGTTTGAAAATTCAGTAATAATCTTTTTTCTCCTATTCCTACGTCGATCCGGAGACATATAGTAGAACAGAAAAGTATGTTCCTTTATCCGCAATTTCGAACATGGTACCCAACCCATCATCTGTTGAACACTGTAGGTTATGTAAACACATATTCTATATGAATCTGATAGGCATATCCCTCTGTGCAGGGTGCCAATCTCGCGTACATAAGGGAACCTATTTTTATTGTACCATAGTCCCAAATTTCGGATTAAGTGAAGATTAATTGAAGATTGTCCGATATACGTATATACGATTTCGATACATATCGACAAGTTGCTTAAAAAACTATTGTTTAAACCAGTGATTCTCAATCGGGATGATACCGCCCCCTTGAGGGCGCTGAGAGGATCCTGAGGAGTGGCGTGCTTGCTTTGGGTGATAAGGGTGCGTTAGGCATGTTTTGGGCGGTAAGGGGGTGATGGGCACGTTTTGGGCTGATTCGAATTTAATCTCTAAGTTTCAGTGGTTTAAACTAAGAAGTATAAGTAAAAAGAATCACAAGAAGTATCAGAACTGCACAAACTTATCCCAGTACCTCTTATTTTATTAAGAGGTAACATTTTCAAAAGATAAAAATATTCAGAATATTAAATTGAGAGTTATTGAGATTTTAATAGACGACTAATCTTCATTTTGATTAAATTGTTACGTGTATCCTAGACATTTATAAAGTCGATTTATGATAAAATATCATAAACTTAAAATCAATCTAACCAAAAATTGTATTTCAAATAAAAGAATAAAATTTCTTGAAATACTTAAGATGATAAAAATACCAAAATCACATATTTTGCGGGAGAGTGGAACTAGATATTTAACATATGGTGTGATGTATTTGATTGATAGTATGGTTCTATTTGATTAAGTATTAGAAAGTATTTGAGTTATGGCTTCAAAAAAATGTTGAATAATTTTTAAAACGGAAGTATAATCAGTCATCATCAACAACGTACAGGAAGTTATCTCTGACACATACGCGGTCAAGCTCCATTGTTACTTTGCCCTTTATCCTCAAAACCAGCAAACGGTTTACGATTATGCCAGGATTCACGGTCCGTTGATTCGAACAACGCCAAATTTAGATGTTTTTTTTTTGTATCATTGGTTCATTGTTTTTAAAAATTGTGAAATTTTGTTGCAAACCAAAAATTCCATATTATCAAGCAATAACAAGTACATATCGTAATTTTATATTATCTAGTAATCCTAATCTAAAGTACGTTTACCAATTCTAAGTTAATAACAAACTTTTTAAAGATAATAATCTTATTCTCAAAAAATACTTACACTGTATATGACGTGTACCAAAAATCCAGCAAGCACAACTAGAAACACACATCGTTTGGTATACATTTTAAGTACATGTAATTTATCCTCAAAATTTATTGACTATTTTCTTTTAATTCGTATAATATGCCTTTTCAATAAGAAAATCTTTAAGATTTTAATTTTTTAATTGATAAAGTAGTTCTAAGACGATGCACAAACTTTGAAACGTAAAGAAGCAGTGAGTCCCCTAATTGGTTTTGGCGGATTTTATACGGGAGGAAGACGTCGGGATTAGGCAAGATCACTACAGTTTATCGCCACGCAACAACCATAAGCGGTGGTTGGAGAATTTCTTCTTCTTCTCATGACAGGCGTGATTCCACCAAGAGTCGAAAATCCCACGTAATCCGATAGTTGAAACTCACAATTTTCAAGCAATTATTCTGGATTTTCGTTTCAAAACTAATAAATAGTTGTTGGTGACCACTTTAGTAATTAATTTTTAAATGCATTTGTGTGCATTTTATATAGATGTTAGATTCAAGGATGTTTTTAGTTTTGTGGAGGAAATGACCTCTTTGGATACGTGATTTGCATATAAGCGTGTTTTAAATAAATTAAACAAAATGATAACTTTTTAAAAAATCATTTTCTCAGACTTTGTATAAATGAGCTATAAAAAAGTATAACATAAGTTTCATTAAACAACATAATAGGTTCCACGCTAGATTAAGTACCTTTTGTACATTTTTTATTTCCAATAAAAAAACGGATGTTACAAAATTTCTTTTGAAATTCCATCGTCAAGGTAGTCACTATTAATACCATCAGTGAAAAATTAAAGATTTATATCACAAAAAGCTATTAATCAAGTTGTTAATAAAAATTCGAAATCAACGTAAAATTTAAATGGCTGAATGAATATGCGATCACTTAAAATTTTTTGTTTTCATTGTTAATTACCATTACAACACCTTTCTGCTCATAATCGACAATTGTTCTTCGAGATTTTTACGGCGACCGTTATAAACCGTGGACGGCGTTGAATGGCGCAAAATGCGCCTGTTAATGATTGCAAATTGGACAAGATAACCTCAGTATGGCACCTATAAAGCAGAGGAGAGATTCTTACGCAGTACAGGTCGGTTTTATGCAACCGGATACATGGGTTCGATTTTTCACAATGGAGAAGCCGACCAGAGAGGCAGGTTCGCTACCGGCGATATACAGATTGTCCTAACACGTAGCATACAATTTTTGTGGACGATGAAGTGTTTGAAACTTGACCCATATAAAATTTCAATTGAAAATCTAGATAATTTTTTTAATTGGGTTTTCTATTAATCCAAGCGAATTGTTTAATTAGTGTTTGATTAAAGATTTATAGATATGGTTGCGTATACAAAAGGATTCAAAAAGCATTCACACAAGTTTCTTTCATAAATCGTTCGACTCTGACAAAATTATGACCGAATGTAAAAAAGTTTTCCCATGTCATCTTATGCACTAACGAACTATTTGCTAACGACTTGGTTTGTATTTATTAAAATTTTTGTGTGTGGTAATCTGGGAAATCGCGAGAAAACCCTGCCCGTGTGATCTATACAATATTTATTATAATAACAATTGATTGTTTCTAACAAAATCCCGATTTCATATATTTTTTATTATATTAATTCAAATTAAATTCATTAAAATGACACATATCCCAAAAAAAATTATGTAATTGTAAGAGAAGAAAAATAATGTAATTTTAATGATGTGTTATTGTTTAAAACACCAAAAGGACAATGTGATACAATTTATGAGATGTGAATTTGTTATTTCTTAAATTACGTAAATATATTTAAGTAATTTAACGGTTTTTAAGAGAAATATTTCTCAACATTTTTAAATAATTTATTTAATTTGGAGTTTATAAGTAAAGTCTAAGTCTAAGCCACACTATGTCATGAACACTTAAATAACTATATAAAAGTCATTACTAAGAAGGCATAATTAATTAAATTATGTATAGTTTTGTAAAGAAAGTTAATGAAGTTTTGTTATTCCGAATACTTAGATCAAATCATTCCAAACCATAAGAATGTCTCAATTCGATACATAGCAGCACTTTTTGAAAGTTCGTATCAAAACTAAATATTACATCAAAACTAAAAATACGTATTAGTGCTATCCAAAAAAAAGTACTCAAAATTCTGGGACTAATTTGGGAAAATCATCAATATTACATATCATAACTCAAAGTACGTATGGGTTCGATCAAAATAAAACCATTAATAACTGTAATATTCATATCGGTACTCTGCACTACAGATGAGCAGTAGTTAACTACAAAAGTGGTAACTAATTTTATGTTAAAATAGTTATATTATAACTACTTTTGTTTTGTTAATAATTATACTAGAAAATTGTATGCTGACAAAATATTCACAGAATAATTAAGAAAGTAGTTAACTCCGCATTGTTAACTACTTTAGGTATTCTAACAATTTTTGTTTATTTTGAGCAATTTAATTACTTTCAAGACAGTTGAAAGTTTAAATATTATGGTAAATACAAAAAAAAACATTGACTTGACCAACTTGAACAGTTGGTTTATTGAAAAGCTAAACTCATTTGTTGATTTGTTTATTATATATATTTTTTTAAAGAACGTCCTAGAGCTAAAGAATTAACTAGGTCTAGTGTCAGTTCTGAATAACAACTAAAAATAGAGCCGACACTAACGTTAGAGCTAATACTAGATCTAGAATGAAAACGTTTGAGTTTAGCGGTACCTCTCGTAAGACGTAACCCAACCCAACCTAGCCCTTAGAACCCAACCTTTAGAAATAATAGTAGACCTAGAACTGGAAACATTAGGGTTTAGCTGTACGTCCCTTAAGACGGCTAAACCTTAATGTTTCTAGTTCTAGGTCTAGTATTAGTATTAAAACTATGTTGTAGATCTACTATTAGTTACACTTTCAATTTCAGAAGAATTTATAACAAATTAGAGCTAAATTAGAATTAAAACTAGGTCTTGTGTTAGTTCGAGTTTTAGTATACAACAATTCAAGACTGAATAACAACAAAAAATAACGAAAACATTTGAGATTAGCCGTTCGTCTCTTAAGGCGGAACCCAACCCAACTCAAGTCAACTAAGTTCCAGAACTAACACTACACTTAGAACTAGACACCCTTATGTTTTCAGTTCTAGGTTTAATGTTAATACTAAAGCTAGGTTGTAGGTTCCAAAAAAATTCAGTATTAGAAAAATTCACTTTTAGCCGTGCATCTGAAGTCACTTAAGTTAGCTACTAACTACTTGTTAGTTAGTAATCAAAGTATCATATTCTTAGTGCAGTTTAACTAGCAAGTAGTTAGCCCAGCTCTGCTCTGCACCTATAAAACATTTTGTACGGAAGGTTCCGCACTCAGACTCCAGTCAGATATAATTTTTCATTAAAGAATGTTTCCGTGAAATCTTTGAATGTCTCGGTATCGATCTTATAATACTGTGATGAGCTTATTTACATGACATTGTAGCTGTAAATGGTCAATTATTCGTAGTCCGAAAGGAGCATGGATAACTTCAAAGCACGAATAATACATATTTATTTTTACATAATAACATAACAGAACAAATGCAGAACTTAGTGAAAAACTTAGTGGAGAGAAAAGAACAAAGATATTTCCATCGGCAGTCCTTAGAATTGCTTTATTAGAAGCAATTGTCTAGAAAGAAAAGGGCCTTTTGTGCATATGGTAAAGTTTACACTTTCTGAAACTGTTTCTAATTACAAGTACATTACTGTCGTTAATAAATAGGCACCACACAAATTCCTTGTTGAAATTCAGATACATTTAGATATATAATTTTAAACTTTATTAAAAAAGTTTTAAATGCCGAAACATTGTTTGACGGCGGAAACAGCAAAAATGATTAATTCCTGTCAAGTTTAGATGAGTTGAGAGTGAGTCGAGTTAATGAGAACTTTCCGGTACTATTCTAAAGTTTTTAATTTGATACATCTAGACTTTTTAACATCATCTTCAACACTCGTCTCTGATATCTGTAAGCACTATAGTATCCTTCTTGATGTACTTTAACTATTTCTGTGGTCACTGCACATAGTTCTCACAATATCATCTTGCTCACGTACGGTATTCTTGATATCTGCTATCATATTCGATATCTTTCAACATCCTAATTAATACTCACAAATTGTCTGCTTGGTCTCTTTCAGGTCATCATTCTTGATATCTGTTTAGCCATCTTCCAATATCGTACATAGTAGGTGTATTTTATTTTATATCTGCATTACCTGAAATATAATCTTTACTTCTTGTATGAAAATGCTGGGGTTGAATTAGGAAAAATCAATAATACGCTAAAATATTTGAAAACAATTAAAAGGCAATTTTGTTTACATTACAATTTTTGTATCAGCCTATGATTTGACATTATTCTTGATTTTTAAACAATCTTCATTCTTAACAGTGAAGAATGTTTCTGCGAAATCCTCGAATGTCTCTATCTTATAGAACACTATGATGATAATATTAACAATACATTCAGTTCACGGTTAAAAAATCCACTGAATGAGACTCGGAACTCCGATCTTCTCAAAACTTATGAAGCAGTCCCTATGTTTATGTCTGGTGCTGATAAATAAATAGAAACAATGTTTTATTTTCTGGGAAAAATATACTTAGAGGATTTTTTTATTTCACGACTGTCATTATAAATTAAATTACTCAAATTCTTTGTAGTAATCCAGAAGTTAGAGATAGTTTCAATACAGCTTTAATTATCGCAAAAAACATCTTTTTTTGTCAAGAGACACTTGGAAGACTTGAACTTGAGAAAGGCAACACGGCATCCGAAACGTCCAATATTTTTGCAAAGGACGCAGGGGAAAATCCGATACCTAGTTTTAGTTCTAGTACTAGTCCTAGTGGTTATACTTAAAGAACAGTTTTGAAACAACAGACCTGTTTCCAAGTTGCTGCTATCCTCATTGCCTTCCTTGATATCCCACAATTATTAATATCATCCGCAACAGTCGTCTCTGATATCTGTAAGAGACATCTTTTATTCCTCTTACTATCATCTCTGACATTATTTAATATCATTCTTAATGTACTTCAATATTGTCTATGGTCATTTTGCATGGTTCTCACAATCATCCTGATCGCCATCACAGAGTTAACTCTGTAACGTCACTGTCTTAATAACTTTCCAGAATCAGACATTTTTTGTATTCTTGATGTCAGCCACTATTGTATTTGATGTCTTTTGTCATCCTCCTTAATATTCAGAATATTGTCCTTGATTTCTATCGTGTTGTAAAAGTGCTGTAGATGATGTCTATGGCACCCTAAACGTTCATGTGATCATAAACGTTGTGATTATCAATATCATTTTGAACATCACTCGTCGGTATCGGTCAATATCATCAATAATCACAATCTACTATATATGTATGTAGTTTCACGTGGGGATGAATACTATCTCAGCACTTAGCCACCCTTTGTACATTACCACAGTTGATTGTTCATTCAAGGGTCAGAAAACTAACCCAATGCTTTGATGAACATTAATTTGGAACAGAGGGATATGTTCCCTATATCTGAGATTTGGCAACATGGTATTCTAAAAATGAATTCCGTTAGGTATACGAGTTTGGGACAGTCACAAACAATATGACTTACCGTCTCGTCTTCCATTTCACACCCTCTACAGAGAAAGATGTTTGCCAGCTTCATATAGAAGATATGCTTACGTAGCCTGCAGTGTCCGGTCAGAAAAAGCTCAAATCACTTTTTAATTTTCCAGGAAACCGAGTAGATTCCTTTCGATTAGGGTACAGCAGAGTTTTCTTGACAAAAGCACCTGTTGGCGCCTCATCTCATCTATCGCAAAAAGCCTGATGGGACATTGAGCCTATAAGCTTTGATACTGTCTTGACAGCTAGTGGTGTAAACGGACCAATGATGTGGAGCTAACCTGCCAGGCTGATCCAATGGAATACATTTATTTCTTATTAGTCCATTAAAAACTAGTTATCATATAGAGCAATTCAGTTTTGTATACATGAATCAGTGCTTAGCACCAAACTATGGCTCCTAGTGTTAAAAATTGCCCTTCGACACTACTCTACTACAATCGTTGCTTTTTTGGTTTTACTTTTTTGAACAAATCCATTAACTTTTGCACTTGTGTAGCAAATCTTGATTTCAGTTTAGTGACGAGAACTCTCTCAGTATTTTATTATAGGGTTGACAGAGAGTGTAGGTTCTGCACACCATCGTTTAATAATTTAAGCACCTGCTCTATCTTGTAACAAAGAAAATTGTCAGGTTTACCTCTTAACAGAATAGCTACGTCGTCGGTGTAACCAACTGTGAAAGGACATTCATCATCTAATTCACGATCCCATCTCATCCCGATATCATCAACTGTTAAGCGCTAAAGAAGCGGTGAAAGTACCTTGTATTGTGTGACACTTCGCTTTAGCCTGGACAATTTTGGTAGCGCCATGTGAATGCTATTAAAGGTGTTTTTTTTCCAAACGCTACCTCTATGACTTATTTGTTGATTAAGTCTTGTTTGGTAGGTAGACAGCAGTTTGTTGGCTATAGAGGCTTTACTTCTATAGGACTCTATCCAACTTCGGGAGTTTCACAGGGCTTTAACCTCGGGCCGTTGCTGTTCCTAGCGTTCATCAATGATATATCCGACATCTTGGATTGCGAAAACCCACTGTTTGCTGTGACCTTGGTGTTTTCTTTGATTTTGGTCTTACATTTAATGGACATATTCTTGCTCTAGTTGAGTTTTATCGAATTTATGGGTTTATCGTTCGTTTTTGTAAGGGGCTATTCCCACAACATCTATGTACGTTATTTTGTGCGCTGATTAGATGGCGCTTGGAACACGCAACGATTGTTTGCTTACCCTTTTATGTATGTTACATAAGCATGCTGGAGTCAGTTCAGAAATCATTTTTAAAATACTTATCCAATCGTACCGATTTTGTATATCCGCCAAGAGTTCGAACTATAGTATGTTGTTGCGTTTTAGTTTTCTTTCGTTACAACAACGCAAATTTGTAAGCACTGTTAAGTTTACATACCAATGTTTGCGTTCTGATATAGAGCTTTTGGAAAGATTACGGTTTGTCGTACCACAACTAAATGCAAGTTAATGTCTAATTTTTTATAATTGTTATTGTCGCATGAATATGTTATGTAATTCCCATTGCATATTTCGGATTCGCTTATTGCTATTACTATTGTTGCTTTAGTATTTTATACTGATTATAACAGACTGCCGCACTTCTTTAAATTAAGCGGTTACGAAGATATCGATCTACATGTGATCTAATTGAGGAGCCTTGCTTTTTGGCACGAATTTTAGGCTCTATTAAGGAAGACTAGGAAAGATACCAGCAGGTTCGGCTGCTTTTGGATTTTTGGCAAAACTGCCATCAGGCAGTCATCAGGTATCATATAGCCATCAGTTTAGGCGTGAGGCCTCAGCAGCGCTCTCCACTGCTTCACAAAAACTTGTCTAGGCTACTCGCTTTTTTGTCCTTCTAAATGATTAAATTCTAATTGGCATGTTTTGAACAAAGTCCAGTTAGTATTTAGTCTAGCTTGTTTTGCTGTATTAAAGTTTTGCCTGCAGGCGAAATCTCATCAATCACCCCCTCAGTGAATGTAGATCAAGAGTCCACCAAGGTGTAGCTCTTGCTATTACCTTTATAATTTTCTCAGGATATGCCTCGTGGAAGGCTTGAGTTAGTGTGTCACCCATGAGATTTGAGTACTTGTCCTATTCATCGGTGTTCCCAGGAAGGGCATCCGGATAATCTCGCATTTGTTCATTTAGATAACTTGCATGGATGCTCAAGTCAGTCCGCTCTGGTCCCAGACTTTCTTTTCCAAAAATCTAATAGGTCTTAATTCAAAAGTGATCCATCTATGGTGAGACCAATTGTTAATCGTTTCACAATCTAGATGTATTATCTTCAATGTAGCTTTGGTCGCCCGCAATACTTTTTCTATAAGTTTTTTATCAATATCGTCCTTGATACTTTTAATTACAGCTTTTAAAATCCCACAATACTTTCTGTATCGTCTATCAATCTCAAAAGTCATGTCTTTTCTCATACTTCTCAATATCGTTCTTGATAACTTTGTGTCCGACACTGTTTTTGACATCAAAATCCCTGGTACACTCTTAAGGGACCTAAGTACTTGTACCATAACTGTTTTTGCTTATTTAATAACGTTCTAGACTCTGAAGTTTTGTTTTGTATTCTTGATATCTGCGAGTGATGCTACTTGACACAAATTTATCACGGACGGTGTTGAGAAGTATAAAATCCACATCACCCTTAATGTTTATATTATCAGAAACGTTGTCATATCATTGTTGATATCTGTTCAGCCATCTTCCAATATTATACATAGTAAGTACCTTATTATCTCTCTGCAATGCTTCAAATGTAATCTTTACTCCTTTTATCATATTCTTGATCTTCCTAAGATGGGACAATATCATCAATAATCTCTCACCAAAAATCTCTCAACAACGTCTCCATGTAATAAATTAGTGAACAATAATAAAATAATAAAAACTGAATAATTAATTCAGTGGAATATTTTTATCAAATTTACAGCATAGATAAAAAGTCTCTTTTTGTCACAATGTAACCCGATTTAGCAAACTTTGGATTAATTTTTAAGATAAAATGTTTGAACATAATCCAAATTAAATAATCAGCCGTATAATTAGAAATGTAACAATTGTAATTTTAACCTAGACACTGAAAAGAATTCATACTCAGATTTAAATAACACCCATTTATTTTGATTACTTTATTTAATAATGATTTAACCCTGTTATTGTTGTAAATTTTATATTAGATTAGCCCATTTCAGCACCTTGATTATTAAATTTATATATTTGAATATTTTGTTATATTAAATTTATTATCTATGTTAATTTTACTGATTCATTTCAAGTAATAATTTTAAATTAACTTTTCTGGTATATTATTAGATATGATTTAAAATCTTTATCCCTTTTATAATGTCATACATACGATGTTCACTTAAACATAATCTAATCTTATCAAAAGAGTGCTAAACCCATGTATGACAAGTACACATAAGAAATAACTCGTCGTTAAGACAATAAATGAAAAAAATGAATATACCGATTAGTATCAATAATCTATATCATCGTATCCAACAAAAAAAATATATAGAACATCACAATGGGGAAGTCGAGCGTTTTACGACACATATAGCTGAGGTCCAAATACTCCATATCAGTATCAGTTCGACATTGGAACTGTGTACGTGAGAGTCGAGCATCCTATATATTGAATATAGTGAGGTGAATTTGTGGTGATTAAATATTCAATTTTTCAAACATGGCTGAAAACACCGATCCCGATTTGGTATTAAGTGCGAAAGATCTTCCAATTTCGTATCATGTTAAATATTTAGGTAAGATATTTCTACAAAGAATTATTTGTTAGTTTTTATTTAGTGTTTACTTAAAAAAATCGTTTTATGTAATGTTATCGTAACGTACCGACTTATATCTTATCTGAAAAATCGTTATACGACTGTAAAATGCGGAGAATTAAGTGGAAATAATTTTTTTTGAATAAATTTTTCATTACATAGTGTAGTATACAACCAATCATGCTTTTATGGACGACAGGTGTTGAGCATGAAAAGAACAGGTGACACAGGTAGATTTTTTCTTTCACTCTATCCGCAATAAATTCATCATCACAACGATGACCTTAAAACAAAAACGAATAAAAGAAATTTAAAATTTTCATTTTCTGCAGGTTTCACTTCAGCAAAAGGTCTTTGGGGGATAAAACACACTAGAAAACCAGTAGATTACATGGTAGATCAAGCAAAACAGCTTCCTCCAGGAACAATCGTTCCCGTTGTAAAATTAACGATTACCAAAAATGGGCTCTCATTTAAATCTGACGACAAATTAAGTAAAATACCCGAAAAAAAATATAGCGTCGACGTAATATCATACGGAGTCCAAGATTTAATTTACACCCGCGTTTTTTGCATGATCGTTGTAACCGGAAACGATATTAGAGACAGCATCCCATTCGAATGCCACGCTTTCGTTTGCGATTCCAAAAATCAAGCTCGACAAATCACTTACGCTTTAGCGGCGGCTTTCCAAGATTACGGACAACGGGTAAAAGAAGAAAGCAAAACCAATCCGGCTCTTGCCAAAAAGAAATTCGCGATTGATTTGAGAACACCCGAAGAACAACACGCGGATGAAAACGCCGAAACCGAAGCTTGAGCTTAAAATAAGTTTATTTATTTATTAGATTCCGTTAAGTTTATTTTTTGGTAAACGAATTGTGATGTTTTAATTACCAAAGTTATTGCGTTTCCACGTCGAAATTTATCACTTTGATAAATTAATATTAATATTGCGCCTTAATTGGAGTGATTATTTGAATCATCCTATTATTTAATAATGTTATATTGGGTGTGACGATTGAAACAATTTTAGATGAAAAGGTAAATGAACAAGATTAAGGCTTGTCAAATAAAGTCATTTTTATAATGGTAAATGTTCGATTGTTACAGATTATCTTGTAAGAACGTCATTTACGATATAAATCGTTTAATTTAATTAATTAATTTAATACGATTTTGATACAAAATTATTGTTTTAGCGATTTCCTGATAAATTTTGAAGCGATTTTAACAATTTAGTCACATCATGTATATTTATTTTTTAACTATTAATAAAGGAAGTATTAATTATTGCACGAATCAATAAAGCTTTATAAAACAAGTCAATTTTTATTAATATTTTTATTCATTAAAAAATTACGCATCATTATTCTATTATGTTTAAGACTCATTGACAGAGATTTATTCAAATTACACCACCACCGCTTTTTTAAAAATTTTAGCATCAAACTAAACATTCTTAAAAATGATCCATTTAAGTCTGTCAATGGTCTTAAAAGTAATTTCGTTTATAATGATGTTTTTTCACACCCTTACATTAAAATTATTTTTTTATATTTCGATCTCAATTAAGATCTATTTCTTAATATCTAGAGCGTCTTAATCCTCCAATTGGGTGTCTTTGCTCTAAAGCATCTTCGATAGCTTGCGGGACTTCTGGTACTGAAGTTGCGTCATCAACTTGCAAAACCGAATGAACGGAAGGAGTTGGTGAAGCTGCGGGAACAACTGGCGAATTAGAAGCTAAAGGTACGAACGGGACATCTTCATTTTGAACGTCTTGGTCTGGATCGGTGTTAAGTACGTCTCCAAAACTCTTATTTAATGAATAGAATCTTGGGGAATCGTCGCAATTAAGAGCCTCATCCGATCTCGTGCAGGTAAACATTTCCTATACACCACAAATAATAAATTTTTTATGGGCCTTTGTGTTTTAGAATGCATACCTGATTGAAGACGGTTTCATCGGGACATATAAAACTCCAACGGAACGTCTGTTGTCTGCCGTTCGCGTACGTGACAGGAAGACACACGTGGAACAGTTGGCAATCGTTTTCAACATCCGCATAATAACCGTAATCTCTTCCTTCGCAACTAAAAGAATCGCTGATGTCCGATCTTATGCTCGTCGCGTTACTTGGAAGGGTCAAAAGTTGTGCAGGTGCTTGCTCGATTGATAACTAAAAAAATTTTAAAAACAATCATAAAAAAACTTGACATGCTTTAATTAAAAAAATAAAAACACCACTTACTCTTAAATTAGGGGCTGCATAAGCCAAAGAAAAAACTAAAGGTAAAACTTTGACGAAATACATTTTGTGTAATCCTAAAGGAGCTTAAACACAAAGGGAAGCTAAAGGAAGCGACCTAACGAAGAACACAAGACACACTAAGTTATGCGTCGGTGGGACATCCTCAAATATATATATACGGAGTGTCGTCGGTTGTGACCAAAGATGGCAGGTGGTGGTGAATGGAAGAAGAGGAAGTAGCCATCAAAGCTATCCAATGAACAGTAATTCCATAAACGATCATTTCTTCTGCGAAATTGGCCATCAAAAACTTTTTATTACCACAAACTATACATTTGTAATCTTATTAGAGATGAAACGTTGATTGAAAATGGTAAAAAATAAAATTATTAAAAATTCAAATCACGCAATTTCTTGTGACGTCTTGATTCGACGTAAAAGGTAAAGAAGCAATTAGTTTTTCATTTAGTTTTGAACACGTAGAAAGAACAGTATGTCAGCCTAAATTAATTACTTAAGGAAATATATGTTACTGTGTTAACTTATCGATCTCTCAATCTCATTTAAGAATGCGGAATAAGCTTATAAAGATCACGAAGTATTTTGTTGTGTCGCTGTTTTACTAAGTATACAAATAAAGACATCAGAATTCTAAACATACAATATTTTATTTATAACACTAAGGTCTTTGGAAAAAATATAAAAACCCATTAGCAATAATCCTTGGATTACCTTTGTTTACATTTGACGGTAACTCATAAAAATCATTTATAAAATTCTGTACATTAACCTGGAAAAATGTAAAAAAAATTATTTATCTTTATTATTCACAAGACATTTCAAGAGGAAACCGCCAGAGTATAACTAAAATATGGAATTGCCGTTATAAATATTAATGGTATTTTCTTAGAGAAAATTAAGCATTCAGCAAAATTGCTGGTGGAATTGAAAATAAAATACAAAAAAATACAATGCGAATAACGCAAAAAGTCTTTATCGGTAGGTGTGTGGTTAGAAAGTTCTTAATCAATTCCATACAAATAAACCGTAACTAAAAAATTGATTAGTAAGAAGGAAGTATTCTAATATTGTGTAACAGCTATATAATTTAAATCGAAATAATTTTATTAAAAATTAAGGGTACAATAAATGATGTTGAGTTGTGACGCAATCGAGAAGTCCAGACGTTTTACTGTTATAACAATTTAAAATTCGGCTGATGTAGTTGATATTTTTGAGTTCCAGAAGCCCGACATCGAATTTGTTAGTACAGTTAATCGAAGAAATTAAAATTCATTGAAGCGCATTCAATACTTTTATATTTTTCGATAAAATCTTTACGGATTCATAAAAAACGTTAAACTTTTAAACTAACTACAAGAGAATCACAATTTCAGGATAAACATTAATGTGTTACGCAACATGATTAATTTGTATCTGTTTAAAGCGATAATTTGTTTAGATAAAAAAAGGCTGTTATAGAGAGAGTATTACATCCGATTTGATTGAAATTTTGTAGTTGAGCGGATTGGATGTGTGTTCAGGTTAAGTGGTATTTCCTGTTGGCAGATTTAGTCCAAAATTTGATACAGATCTACGATTTTGGTGTAATAACCATACCAGCTAATTGTGTTTTTGAGTTATATATAGACACTTATTGTTAAAAAAGTCGAAATAGTTGATTGTGTTTGCAGTTCTTTCGTAAATATTGGATATTAGTCTCATAAATTTTTCCAATATTAATATGCTTACTTTTATACGAAATCCACCACCCACTGAAATTCAACTATAATTTTGAAACATCCAGTTATTATCTACTATCTACCATGATTATCTTCAAATTTCAATATTATCATATTTATCATATTATTTTTAAGGATTTATCATACGTTTAACAGATGCACATTTGAAGCTAAATCGAATGTGAATAAACAAGATGACATCACTGAATAAATAGTGATGTTACTGAAACTTAGCTCTGATCACGAGGACTATTCACAACTAAATGGTAGAACGAATTTAGAACTAGTTTTGTTTCCATCTACATACGGAGCAGATACAGATATAGGTGGTGCAAGTGATGAAGTAAATGAAGCTTTCGTTAGGATAATTGGCAAAGGTATTCTAAGAGGCCCCATGGAAATTTTTACAAATCATGACAATGAGAAAGAAGAAGTTCTATAGCAACTAGCTTACGCAAATAATCAATCACAGAAAATGTTCCAGTCAATACGTACATCATGTTCTGTAGATGAAGCAATAAAATCGTACTATGGGCATCACAGCATGAAACAATTTATAAAAGGAAAGATTAGAAGATATGGTTCTAAATTTTGGTATCTAACGAGTTCTGAAGGTTATCTAAATTTAGTCGTGTATTGTGGAGCAGTTGATGAAATTCCAGGAAGGACTTTGAGTTCTAGTGTATGCGAAAAGTTATACTTAGACATTATACCTAAACAAAGCAGTATATATTTCGACAATTTCTTCAACTCGTTGACATTGCCGCATATATTTCAATCATACAACATAAATTGCATCGGCACAATAAACCAGATCGAAGAAAAAGCTCCACTGAAGGTTTTGAAGAAAGAGAGTAGAGGATCAATAAATGGTTTAACGGGTACAGCCAATGCAGTATCACTAATACGTTGAAATGATTCTAAATTATATTTTTCAAAGAACAGTTGTAAGCGATAGTCGAAAAAAGAGAAGTCAATTATTCAGTCGATCAACTAACTCTGATAAGTGTGTATAACTCTGATAAGGCGGAACGTGTTCATTTATTCCGCAAGCAACGAGGTCTTTATGGAATCAGAGTAAGATCTATGAAATGGTATTGGCCATATGTAAGATTTTTGTAGGTGGCTCTATAGTAAATATGTGGTAACTACACCGATTTGCAAATCCTAAAACAAAGCTACTCGACTTTCAAGAAGAATAGTACTAGCAAAAGTACCAAAAGTACTGACATTGTTTTTAACGAAGTGCGATACGACACAAAGAATCATATAATTGATAAAATAACACAACGTAGATGCGTAAGTTGAGGAAAAGGTGCAAAATACATTTGCATCAAATGTAACGTTCCTTTGTATCTTGATAATTGTTTTAAACTTTATCATACGAAGTTACACACATCTATATTATTTTGTATGGATTGCACAAAAAATATATTATACTTTAAGTAGGTATAAGGTAAAATAAAAACATATTTCTTATTATGTATTTTAGTTTAGATTTTTTATCTTTCAGTTGTTTTGTTTATTCGGGTATGATTGCTACTACCTAATGCGACAAGACCAGCGTATGATTATGGGTATTTTTTTTGGATTAAACTATTTTTTAAGAATATTACTTAATTAGAATAAGTGATTATTACAAAAAAGATCGGATATTGTATTTCAAATGTATGATATATATATCTATATAGGTATTATATAGATAGAGTCAATATTAATACATATAATTAGAGTCAATATATATACATATATAGTAATAATATATATATACATATATATTGACTCTAATTAAGTAATATTCTTAAAAAATATATTTTGATAGGGGCCATGTTATTGCCTTAACATGACAAAGATTACCTGCTATGATCATTCTAGGTACATTATCCTACTCTCCTACAAGATAATGCAAGAACCCATACTACTGTGGTTACAAGAAACTTTTTGGAGCAGATTGTATTGCATGTTTTCCCTAATATGATGAATCACGTTTAAGACAAATACCCAGACCTCCTAAGAATCTGGATGAACTTCCACGCCATTTAGCTACATGGAACGAGACACCCCAAGAGGACATCCATCACTTAATAGAGCTACTCGAGGCGATGTACCACAAAACTAGCATTTTTCAAATATTAAGTTTTGTTTTTTTTTTCAACTAAACTTTTATAAAATTAAAACTAAACATTTTTTAGTTGATCATGAAGCATTATTTTACCGAAGTTTTAAAACTATAGTCTACTTGTAAATTAGTTGTGTATTTTATATGAAATTGAGTGTCAATTTCAAAGATCAAGTTATTATTCAAAGATGACCCACGTATATTTGGTGCGATATGCTTTTATTTGATAACATTTTGCTTATTACCTGCAATTGCTTTTGGGGACGCAAGAATATGTGGTATACAGTAGGTATAATAACACAATTTGTTTGTTAATTTTCAAAAAATAAATTAATACTAAATCATGATAAACATATTTACTAGGAATTATATAGAGCCTAATCTTTGCAGTTGATAACTTAAAGAGAAAGTCAAGGACCATTTCCAATTCAGATTAATCCTCATGAGCTATTTCTAGTACCGGCTGAATTTAGTCCTAAAGCTCCGCACACTTTCCAGCTTCAAATAATCTGGAATTGCGTTATATCTGCAAAATTTTGTGTTAAGACAATGCAAAAAAAATTCTGTTACGCTTATTATAAAACAGACAAGTACTTTATATTCTAAAAAAATATCTAAATCCTGTCCCTATATCTACTATCAACACAAGAGTGGTATAGAGTGTCTCCTAAATTAAATAGAGTACTAGCGCCTTACAACAATGAACTTTCAATTTCTGCCTTAAAACATGTATACTACTATATAATATCTTGATACTATAATATATACGCTGCAGAAGATCACTAATATGTCTTCTGAATCTCAGATCTGAATGTAAAATGATAAAAAGATTGCGAGCTTGAAATGAAATATCAAGTTTCACATTGTCAAGTTATTAATGCAATGAGTCCTTCACAATTTTCGGACTAAACATGACAATGTGTTATTTGGTAAAACTAATGTGCAGTTAATTAACAGGTACTGTTAATTCTTCAATATAAGTCAATAATCTTAAGGTAACCAACCAGTCTATGTTAGTAATGTTAGCATTGCTTAAGCTTCCACGTTTCGAATATTATCCTTATCAAAGGTATAATAAAGATGTATATAATAATTTGATAACGTATATATCAAATATAATATCAGATCTCTGAAGTATACCGGATATCATAGGGATTATCTTTTAACCAATTTTTAATCAAACGAACAGCTTACAGGGGGAGCCTGACGTAATGCAACATTAACATTTTGTGAAGATATGTAGAATTATAAAATCCTCTCATTATGTTATCCGTCACGTCAAAAAAAAAGGCGTACAATTTAATCATGGAACTAAATCCACATCGAAAACCCGACTGCTTGTAAGACAGAATGGAAAATGAATTAACGTATTCTGACAGAAATAAATTTATCGAAAACTTTAGAAAGCACTGGCAAAATATTAACAGGTTTGAAATAGTTCAAATCTGCTCTTTAATCAAATAACTGTTCTTCTTATTTACTAGAATGACCGAAGGTATCTTAAACAAATCAAGATAAATGCCATGCTCTAAACATCAGCAACATTTGCATACTTATATTGCTACAATTAACATCAGGTGTTTTTATAGAGTTTAATGGGTTAAATTAAGAGTTTCTGTTTAATAATGGGCAAACAATTAGAATTATAATAGTTAATTCGCTCCTGATCTATCAGTAAACTTTCAAGCATTTAACGATTAGCTAGATTGGGAATCTTGGGTGCAATAAGCACTTTGCCAACTCTAGCAATGGGTGAATATATTTGGAATAATTCTTTTGCACGTTTGCAAAGAGAATGTGATGAGAACATCCATTCACAGTTTTAAGCAAAATGCTCAAACCTGTTCCGACATGTTGCACAAATAGGCTACGGCAAATAGGCCTGTAGTATCTTATAGGTACTGATATTGTGCTATCAACGTCGCCAAAATTGATGTTCTTAGTGCTTAATGCTCAATACCAGATTAAACAGTCTGAATGACAATCACAAATTGAAAATGAAAATTTTCTGGTTCAGGTAGATATTTGCACATATATTTACAGATGGATCAAAAACGCTACAAGGAGTCTGGGCAGGAGTATACTGCCAGACATTTTGCATTAAGCAAGCCTACAGCATTGCTACTGTACTGTATTTTAGGGTAAAGTATTTGCTATTGAGATAGGAGGTAAAATCTTATTAGGAGGGGACTGAAGAACATGACAATACGATTTTGCTCGGATAGTCAAGCCGCTCTTCAGGCGATGCAAGTTGCAAAACGGTGTCGGCTCTGGTTAATGACTATGAGAGAAGTATAAACATACTGAGTAGTGATAACAGAGTTTCTCTGATCTGGGTCACAGGTCACTCTGGAGTTGCTGGATATGCAATCAAACAAAGGATTGTACTGTGAACTGAGGAAATACTTTGCCTACTATGGACTAGTTCTCCTGAAATAGACAATACCGGGAATATTTTAGGTCTCGCTCGTACTTACCTGTACTGACTTTTAAATTTTCCTTCATACGGAGTAAACCGAAAAGCCATAACTTATTTAAAAATTTATTATTTACAAAAAGATTATAAAAATGAGAAGACGAGAGACAAATAAAAAAAACAGTGGTTTCTTGTTAAGAAAATACATCGAATTACGAGACAAAAAATCATAATTGTAATCCAGAAAAATGTAGTCTAATCCTAAGAAATATATGTTTAACAATACTAACTAGATTGTGTGTTTTTCTATGTAGTCATATTTCCGTTAACTTATTCCGTTCAATTTAGCCAGAGAACATCTTTCGAGCTAGATTGATCGATGATTTATACATCAATTCAAGCTTTTCGATGTCAACTTTTTTTTTGGTAACGGTGTTACCACATCCGCTTTATTTTTATCCAAAGCTAAGATGCGAGAATTATGAAGATGAAACTGATTAATTTGTAGACTAACGCTTTTGCGATCAATAGATATTAATAGGTTGAAATGACTGGAGGTTCACATTGTTTGTGAATTGTGAGATGAAATTGTGTTATATCATCCAGTGACTTGTAGAATGGTTTAAGATAGATGTCTTATTCATACCAATCAACTTTCTCGACAGATACAGCTTTATTATAATCACTTGGTAACGATTGTTCCACATGCGTGTTAACGAAACAACTTAAAATCTGAAAAAATATAGTCCATCATCATCACTCTCAGACATGTCATTGCCCTCAAAATTTTTTTCATAATTTTGACCAAAATATTGTCTATAGACGGCAGTGAACTGTTCATCATAACTCATCTTTTTATTATGCTTTGTATAATAAAAATAAATGTATTATTTTCATCTAAAACCCAACAGAAACGATTACACGTGCTTGACAGATAGCCGTGTCAGCTAGCTTCAAATTATGAAAGTGCTTATTTACCTTACAGCACTCCGTAAGAGCAGTGGTTTACCAAAGGGCGCTTTTCTCCAAGCCCTCCAAAGAACTGAGCTGTTGTTGTTGAAGGATTCTGCCTGCCTCACCTATATTCCGTCTTAGACTAGAGTAAGGGTGAGCGGAATACATGATAACATTCATATATCCGCATTTTTAGTGTTAATCAAACAGTTTTAAGTTACTCAAACAGAGTAACTAAGAGTAACCAATCAAAAATTGAAGTGGGTTGATAATCTTTAATAGCTATTTTCTCGAAAATCTATTTGGGAATGTTACCCCCCTTTTCACTGACCAATACACATATTAAGATTTTAATTATAATTTTATATTATATTCAACAAAGTGTGCATGAGTAGGATGCCATGCGAATCTTATGCATTAGCAGTAGGGTGTCTAATTCCCGGGATTAATAAAGTTTTTGGGGTTTCGGCACTAAGTTTTAAACTGTCCCCGTACTTGAACTAAAAGTCGTGAAATTCCTGAAAGCAATACCGAAATCAAAATACGGTTTCTTTATTTTAGTGTTACTATAGGACTTATCCATAGGCGCCGAATACGTGGATGGTCTGCATAAAACATTTTTAATGAAATAACCGGATAAAAGCCAAACACGATGCAAAACTTGAAATGATTCCAGAAGACTTAAAATGCTAAGAGAAGACTTACAATGCTAACGGAAGATTTGAACTGCTAATATTTAAAATGTTTTCAAAAAACTTGAAATGCTTCCCGAAGACTTGCAATGATTCCACCAATGACTACAGAATACTTGATACTGTATCTAGAAGCCTTGAAATACTTTCAGAAAACTTGAAATGCTTTTGGAAACCTTGATACTGCTTCTAGAAATCTGGATATTCTTTCGGAACACTTGAGCTACTTGCGGAAGATTTGGAATATTTCCAAAAGACTTGATACTGTGCCAAGAGGACTTAATATTGCTTCAAGAAGATATAGTACTACGGCAAAAAGATTTGAAATACTTTCGAAGGCTTGAAGACATGAATTATCGTCTTTCAAAGACATGAATCCTTCCAGAAAACGAGAAATACTTCCAAAATAGCACCATACAAAATTGTTAATGGTTTTATCTGGATTAAAGTCATTATTTTGAATTAATTATTGAATTTTGTTATACTATTGAATTAATTCTTCCTAATTCTATGCTAACATCTGCTGCGAACGTTGTTTTGAGATCATATATGATATTTTGAAGTTTCTCAGATTGAAATTAGGCTTATTTATGTATAACCAACATTCGTTGTTTGAGTTTATTCTCAATTCAGTTTTTTTCCGCACTCAAACGTATTTTCAAAAACAGGCGTCTATGAGCGTATGCAATTAAACAAAATAAATGTATATAGAATGAGAGGAACATAACAAAAACGCAAAGCAAATTGAAATAAAATAATTAAGTGAGTTTAAAAATTCTCCAAGTGCGTTTCAAGGTTTATCTCCTAATCTGAGTGTATTTTCATTGCAAAACAACAGGCGGTAGAAAAATCGTTCAGGATATTTTATTTTTTTCCTAATTCCGAAACTTTTGTAATTCTAGTTTGTCTTAGTGGTCCCGGATTCATTATTCTTTTCAAACAAAATATTGGCACTGGATACTCTTGCTAGAAGAGATTCAAACAATGTACAGTTAGAGAAAAAAGATGTATACGTTACCTCTCCTATTACCTGTCAACCCTTATGCTTCATTTTATGGAGATTCCCAAGTTTCGGAAATTGTGTATTCAATCGGATTAGCTAATGGCGGACGTACTGGCGTCACGTGATCGTTATAAGTCAATCCGAACGAATCCCCAATCTCCGAAACTTGGGAATCTCCGTCGCACAAAAGGCAGTGTTAGATTCCTGAGATGGGTATACTCTAAACGTATTTCTTTTCTAGGATGAAAATATAATTTGGGAGGTCTATACGAACGAAATTTGACGCATCTCTTTTTTTTTTCTGGCTCTGCGTTTGTCTTCTTTATCTTACACGAAAACGTCGGAAACGTCACCAAAGTTTTTAAAGAGGGAATTTTGAACATGAATATTAGTTATTACAAAAATTAACTAATTTAATATCTGAAAATACCAATCGTTCTATTTTTACATAGTTTATAGATTTTTCGAAAGACGGTCTATTCGATTAAGGGTAACGATCCCATCGTTTGGAATAAAATTATAATTTTATCATCACTATAAACATTTGAATCAAATGGACTTTAAGAAGATTTTTTTCGGAAACAACCTATTTGTAGTGTTATTACCTCGAACTTTTACATGTCAATTTTCTCGAATTCTCATGTCAGTAACTAGATCATCACTCGTCCTAAAGCCATAAATATTACCAAAAAATCATTTGTGTTAATCGATTATTTAATTAGGTATAGAAATTCAAGTACGAAAGTAGATAATCTAATAAAAAATAGAAACAAATCTAATCTGAAATAGATTAAAGTGAAATTAAAAAAAAAAAAAAATATCCCGAATATGTTGTGTATAATATACGTTTTCAAGTGATGTAGTGAAAAGAGGAAGTATAAAGAACAATAAAATTGTAATTAGCCGCTGTAACAAATGTCACAACCGCAAATTTCCACTTAAATAATAAGAAAGCTTTTTGTTAATTTGTTATTGAAGATATTTCAATAACAATTGCATGAAATGTCAAGAATTACAACCAGTCGGAAAGTAGAAATTAACAAAAACGTAATCTAATTTTGTTTACTACTAAGAAAAACTGCAAAAAAATTAAACTATCTTATTAAATTTAGTTAGCTGAATTAATTTAAATTTTTATATTATTATGTTGGCAAGTGTCCGTATTGTATTTATACTAAACCGGTCGTTTTCACCTTGTTATTCATAACAAAACCGCGAAAAAAAACCGATTAAAATGGAAACCAAACAACCGCCAGTTACCCAACCGAACGAAAATAGTAAAATTATATTTGTCGCTCCCATAACGGCTTATGGTGATTTTAGCGTCACGGTATTAGTTCCTTTACTTTTTGTCATTTAATTGCAAGCGCAAAACACTCTCCGAACTCTTATCGAATATAAAAGGGGCACCGATTTCTAACTGTTTCAGTGCGGACCAACCAAACTCGAGTGATATGTCATTAAAGGTAACTGTCCCTACAAAAAATTATTCCCTTCAATTATTACTAAAATTTATTTAATACTTTTTACGTTTTAGTTTATTGTTACGTGTGCCTTTGTGGCATACATCTCGGTTCAAGCCGCAAACGGATGGGAATATAAAGAAGAACACCATGAAGGAGATAGAGAACTTGCGGAAGCTCATGCACAAGATAGGCATGGAGGCGGAGGAAGTGGTGGGGGCGGCCATGGTGGTGGCGATGAAGGTCATGGCGGAGGCGGAGGCGGCGGTGGAGGCGGAGGAGGTGGAAAAGATCCTAAAGTGAAGAAGTACAGTTATAGCTACAGTTATGGAAAAGGTCATTCGCATAGTTATGATAGCAAGAAGGATGGTAAAGATGGTGGTGGAGGAGGAGGAAGTGGTGGTAGTGGAGGACATGAAGAAAGTGGACATAGAAGAGATGGAAGTGGAGGAAGACATGGAGGAGGAGATGGAGGACATGGCGGTCATGGAGGAGGTGGAGGCGGAGGCGGAGGTGGACATGGCGGTCGTGGAGGAGGAGGAGGTGGTGGCGGTCATGGAGGAGGAAGTCGTGGAGGAGGAAGTCATGGTGATGATGGTGGTCATGGTGGCGGCGGAGGAGGTAGCGATCATGGTTGCCATTGAGAAGATTTGTTGTTTCCTAATTTATCTGTTAAATAAAATGTGTATATTTAAGATAAACTATTTTTTTTAAATAGAAGGTTGTTTTTGTAAATTAAAAGTTCAAGTTTCAAAATCCCATGCACATGAGATAAGCTTTAATCAACAAATAAATTCTGAAATCCTTCAAATAAACTTAAATTATTTAGAATTGTTTTTTCATCGAAAAATACCATCTCTAAACTTGACTTTAATATATACAACATTTATAACAACAGTATAACAAATGCTTTTAACAAAATATTTTTATGCAAGATTTGTAAGAAAAGATAAAATGTTTAGAATCGTTTATTAGAACACATTAATTTACATATCTAGTTAGGTACAAAAACAAACTGAAATTTTATCTTGTAAAATATTACATGACTAGTTAAACGATTAATTCTACCAAAACTATAATAAATATAATCTCCATTCAAATGCGAATTCGCGAAATTTTTGTTAATAAATAATTTATTATAACTACTAATATGTTTCTACACGTACCATCGAACTAGAAAAGATCGAAAAAAATGAATACGTTTGGCACTAAAAAATCTATCTTAAATTAAGTGTACGTTTAGTCTTAAATGTTAAGTATAAATCGTATAATTAAACCAACAAAAAATGATTCTTAAAGAAAAGGTAAAAGTAAGTTTCGTAACATTTCACTTATTTCTTATTGGCCAAAAGCCAACCAACTGAGAAATAGAATTCGATATTATTGCACAACATTAACCGCTTATATCTTATTATACCTTATTTGAAAAAGAAAAAATAATATGAATCGGAATATAATTAACCTTAAAATTAGTCGGCTATTATACTATTGGTCCCAAGAATAATTTGGTTTGTCATTTACTTTCGTGTAAACGAGACCTTGAGGTTTCTGTTTCGAATATGCCGAATCTTGCGCAAATTTCTTCGTTTCATCATAAGACCGTGACCATCCACCGTGCCAATCTTCCTCGCCACCATCATAATGGTGCTGATGTTGGGCATGTTCGTAGTAAATTACTTTCTGCGGTTGATGGCCTTTCTTCAATTCTAAATAGAATCTTGCGGCGTTCAATAAAAGACTTGCCAAAGCTATGAATAAGAATTTAACTTGCAGATGAATGGCGAGAGCTTTTAGTATAAGTTTTATTTTTGTTGCAGCGACAGCTCCCAATAATAATAATTTTATTATGGCCTTCTTCTTCTTTTTCTTTTTTCCTCTGCCTTCTAAAAATAGAATTTAGAAAAAATTAATAAAATTTAATTTTAGATGGACAAGCACATAATATAACTGTGCATGTTAACTGTTAGTTCAGAGAAATACCTAAAATTTTCCACCGCTACCATTTACTGTTAGATACTCACATAAATTAAATTAAACTATGAGAAACGATTACTCGATAAAATCACCTTTTCATCGGTAAATGAAAATTAATTTCTTTATTCATACCTTCAATTTGTCTCGATTTATCTTCTTTCGCTTCATCTTTATCGCCCTCCTCTTCTTCATCAGCTTCTTCTAACTCGGTCTCATCATTCGTTTCTTTAGCGTCTCTAAACAAACCGGATAGACCGTCTTTGAACATATCAGTCAACTCTGAAATGATACTATTTAAAGAATCCATTAGGGCTGAAGGTTTCGAAGATTCTTCTGCTCGTCCAGATTCAATGGCTTGTGCATCGGCTTCATCTAAAATGTAAATAAGATAAAATGATAAACCAGAGGAAACAAGCGATTTGATAAGTTTGTATAATGTGAACAGGTTGTTTAACTTCTGACTAGGTCATTTTACCGCTACACACAATGGAAACATTTCGTTGTAGTGCTTCGATACGCAGACTTGAACTATTTGACAAGAACCAACTGACGTGTGTTGCTTGTTATTCGAGAAGAACTTGTAACGCTCGTGCTGTGACCGTTAATGTTATGGTTTTTAATAAAAATAAAAATACGATATACATTTTAATAAAATTTTTCCTTTTCCATTGAGTGGTCAATTAACTAACCTTTATGAGTATGAACGTTAAGTAATTTTAAAGTCTATAAAACGTTATGTTTATATTTGACATGGTACAACAATTATATTGTTTATGGGTTTTATGATGTTAATAATAATAAAAGAAGATGAAAGAAAATTATTTAAACGAGAAAGTGGGTTTACTTGCTTAATATTTATCAAACGTCGTCTTCACAAATTAAAAATAATGTTTCTAAACGAAAGTAGCTCAAAGGTAGTTTATATTGTTTAGTAAAAAATAAATAATTACCGTTGTAAATTTATTATTAACATGCTTTGTTGGTGATAACAATAGGGTTGCATTTAGTTTTATTGATCAATAATTCAAGTGGTGAGCCATCAATTGTGTCTTTGTGCGAATCTCTCTCTCTTTACCAATTCAGTATGACTTTGAGACGCTCTCTCACATGGGGAGAACCAAAAATTCATAATTTATTTAAAAGTTTCCTAAAAAGTTAAGAGAAAAAAGAGTACGTAGAAACACAATAAGAAAAAACTGTTTTTTTTGTTAGGAAAATACATGATGAGATAAAATGTAGGTTGTTAGAAACATGGATCTTACTGTGTTTCTTGTTCGAACACATCACAAAATTTCGCTTCTTCAAAAAAAATATTTCTTCGATAATGGTGCTATTATATATGGTTTTCTCTTGAAATACTTCCAACAAACTTGAAATGCTTTCAGATGGTTTAGATTGCTTCTAGAAATGTCGATGCTACTTCTAGAACACTTAACGCTGCTTTTAACAGACTTAGGTGCTTTTGGAGGACTCGATACTGACTTGGAAGACTTGATACTGCTTTTCAAAGATTTCAAATACTTTTAGAAAACTTAGCATGCTTCCAGAAGGCTTAATCTACTTAAAAGAGACTTATCATGTTTCCAAAAGACTTCATACCGCTTCTAGAGGACTTGAAATGATTCCCAAAGACTTAATAATGCCTGTTAACTGCTTTCAGAAAATGATGTTTATTAGATAAAATGCAAAACCTTGATGTAACCAGTCCTTAAACCGTTTAATTAAAGACTAAATACTGCTGATAAGAGACATTTTTACTGCAAAAGGCAAGAAACTGTTAATAAGATTTGATTTTGCAAAATACCAAATATTGTTGTCATACAAAATGTTCATATCAGAAGTTCAAAAAATGTCAATTAAAGACTGGTTATTATTTGCAAAACTGTAAACAATGCTGGCAGAAAACTTTTTCAATGTAAGCGAACCATAGGCGCCAGGGACATGGCCGTTTTTCTGAGAACCGTCATTCGCCGTTTAAGTCTGTTCGCAATCCAGTTTTTCAGCGCCTAGCACCCATACGTAGTTTTCAGAACCGGCGATGTAGCTACGAAGATTCTATTAGATACCACTTACGCTCTAAAGATAAATCAGTTTGCTGTAGAATTTTTAGCATTCGACGGTTGCATTTAAAGTGCAAATTGGGTGCAAACTTTGTATGAAATTTGTTTTTATTAAGTTCTCGAGCCAGTCATTATTATTGATACGATTACACTGCATTTCATGATTTGCATATCAGACAGGCCAAAAATTGCCAATCAACCAATTTTGCACCGCGGCACTAAGGATTTATTAGATCCCGATGGATAACGTTATCAAAATTTCAATGCTCTTAATGAATATTAATACCTTGCTTGGTGAAAACTTGTTGAGATCCTTAGGGGTTGTAAACTGCGACTCAAAAGTCGAGAATTTGATACGGTTAACAGCGGCAGAAGGCATACTGAACCGTCTCCCTGTCGCATGTCTTATTCCAGGAGAACTCACACAGTCCAATCCTCTATTTGGACATCACAAATGTTACACAAACTGCTGGCTCTGGTTCCACAAGCGCATTAGCGCTATACTCTCATATGTACTAGCCTCTGTTTCGTTATCACCACTTAGAGTGGTCGAACTGTTTGTGCGATATTTGATGACACAACCTTTGCTGTATCATCGTATTTCCACAAGAAATTCTAAAATTCGCTACTTGATTTCGAGCTTTGCGGAGATACTTTATTCAGCTTCGGTTCTCATTCAATCTCAAGATCGTTCTTAACTTGTGCTATTAAAAGCCAAAAATAGCCAACATGATAATATTCACAAACTTACTTCTCCGGTGTAATTTATTTAGAAATTCGAAACTAGCAACTGACGTGATTAAATACGATAACATTCTGATCTGAAACAATACTTTAACGTTCATCAACCGCAAAAAAAAAGAGAACAACTAACTAAAAAGTCAAGCTTTTCACATTTGTATTTTTAAAGACATTGGAAAATATAGTGGCAATCTAACCTATAAGGTGAAGAGGAATGTATCATTAGTCGATTACTACAAGGAATGCAATATTTACTTTTCTAACAGGTTTGACGACATTTCTGGGCGTTATAGTTCCTCATTTCCCTAAGTAGTAGAAAATTTGTACAATCTAGTATTACTAACACAGTCTTTAAAAAAAAACCCTATATGACCTGTCTGCCTTTCCAATTTTCATATTGTGACTCATTAACACAATACTAATCCTTAACGGGGAACAGCAGGGTATATGCGGCGATAATGAAGATTTTTTTGCTTCACATATACATTGTATAAATGTGTAAATTCAGTAAAATGATGTATCTATACAAAATCGTTTGATGTGGAGAAACGTAACGCTTCGTCTTCAAGCGACTTTGGCGGACTGCGGATAAAGAAGTTCTTATAGATGTGCAAAATATGCTTTAGTTTCAAATTACTGCGATCACATGTGGGCGGGACGCTAGATTTGATAAATCAACAGGAAGTTGTGATTCTACACCTCACTGTAGCAATATGGAAGACTATTCCATGCGTCAAATATAATTTTGTTTTCTTTTCTATGCTGCTCTGTTTTCTTGCATTAAGGTGCCGTTAGTGCGAGAGATATTTGGGTATTGTGTATCATGTATTTCGTTCGGACCGATGGCAAATGTTTTGACGGCAAACAACTACCAAATACATTTCTGGACCTTCAACTCTTCTAACTTGTTTTCACCTCTGTAAATTTTCCACTCCACAGAGCTTTACTTTTGAATTCCAAATGGCCAATGAGCATTTCGTTACTACTTGTCTCGAGAACAATTCCTATGAAAGCTGAAAGCTAGAGTGATTTTGTTGGTTTTATATTCCTCAAATCTGTTGGTAAATCAATCTTTAATTTTTTATAACTGTGCTGAACTAATTCGTGTCAACAGTTGCACTGTTCCTATTGGGATATTGCTTTAGAAATTGAAAATGAAGTAATTCACCACTCAGAATATCTACTGCAAAAAAAAATATTTTTCTCAAAATAAACCAAAACAGGCTGTTTTCCTTTTGCTTGCAGTTTTAGATGCAGTTCATTTAATTTCGTAGATCTGACGGTGGTAGAGTGCTTTTGGCAAGATGCTGTTAACATTCCTGATTATCAAATTAATTTCCTCAACTATTTCAGCCTATTTCAGGAAATGTTTAGGCACAAACCGCGTTTTGGTGTATTATACAGTGAAAAGTATCGTTGTTGAATCTTATTGTCCTCAAGGCATTTTTGCATGGAATTCGATATATCTTCTCCTTTAGTTTGTCAAAAGAGCAGTAGCATTCCTGGAAGTTCCACTTTTGGACATTAGGAAGACATATACATGGCAAAAATGGCAACTTGTGTCGTATTTTTTATGTCGCAAGACTCATCTATAGCAAGTGATAAGGCAAAAGAAAGTTGAATATCTTCCATCTACAAATATATTACAAATGAAAAAATTTTAGCTATTCTATCTTGTACTGTTTTAACGAATACTAGCATATTTTTGATATTTTTCTAATTTCTCGTTTGTTTTGAAATCACGAAACATCCGATGATGGCGTCATTTGGTGAAAAGTGAGTACAAGTGGCTGAGAGATAGAATTGGTGCCTAATCCTCGTTAGTCGATTCAGAACAATTTTAAATGTTTATTTTTTTGATAAAATAAATAATATTTGCAGCTTCACATCCAAAGAGTCACAGGTTGTCAACTTTTGACCTAGCGCTTCGCCCGCAAGAGACTTTGGCGTTTTGAAAATATAGACCTTTCCTTTGGAAGCTGTATAGTCTTACCAAGATATATATCGCAACCATTTCGCCTCAAACCGTCGAGATAGCTTGGGCGCGATGCTGGATTTAATGTACAACACAATAAGGTCAATTTTTGAGAAATGTAGAGCCTCGCCTGTAATCAACATCGATGGATGGAGGATTAAGAAGTTCTTATAGGGTTATTTGTGGTCTTACTACGATGTATAATGAATGATTAAGCTTTAAATCACTGTGATAACATGTGAGAGGGACGTCAGATTTTATATATCAACTGGAAATTGCTCGTTTTGAAGAATCGCTCGCAAGTGACCGCTTCGATTTGACAATACAGGCGCTTTCGTAGGAAGTTATGTAGCCTTAAGAATATAAACAACCATTTCGCCTCAAATCGTTGAGTCATTTACACATAGGTGGATAGAGGATTAAGGAATTCTTATAGGGATTTATGCAGCTTTATCAAGATGTGTAAGTAACTATTTCACTTCAAATCGCTGAGATAACATGAAGGCGAAGCTCTGGATTTAATGTACAACATAATAACATCAGTTTTGGCAAAATGTAGCACATCACGTGCAAGCAACATCGTTGGATAAAGGAGATCTTATAGGAATTTGTATGGTCCTATCAGGATGTATAATGAATCTTATTGGGCTCAAATTATTGTGATTACATGCTGGCGAGACATTAGATTTTATGTATCAACAGGAAACTAGTAGTTTTGAAAAATCTAGAGCCTCGTCCACAAGTAACCTCGACGATTTGAGAATAAAGGCGTTTTCATAGGAAACTGCGTGTAGTGATAGAAAGCCTTGAAATAAATCGAAAACTGCGATACATAATATACAATACATAGAGGATGTTGATTTTCTTAATTTATCCAAATGTTTATCCAGTTATAAGAAAAATTATCGAATGGATAAAGATATCTTTCATTATATGACATTCGGTCCTGTATCAGGATTGCTTTTTGATACAAAATACTTTATTGGGATTGAATGAAATATTGTAGATCCTTTCAGTAATGTGCTGGGCAGAAGGACTATGGAAGCTTTGCGCAGACCATCTAATTTAAGTAGTTATAATTCTCTGTTTCTAGGCTGAAGAATCATTCTACCACGCTCCTTACTATTCTCTATGACTATGGCCTGTATGAAACTGTTTAATTTATTATAGTACACATTACGACTTCTTTATACACTTTATTAGATTTAATTCTCTCTTCTTTTACTTCTTGACAGAGGTGGGTTTTAATGACATTTTAATCTCATGTTAGATCTTTATTTCATTTTGGTATATTTCAATTACCAGTGGTTATCTTATACAATATGATCAAAATTAATAATACAACAATTTATTTTAATTTTAAAGAGTTGTCATACTATTTTTCTCGATGAATCATATATCTTCCCCTTTCTTTGTCCAAGTATTTTTTAACATTTTTTATAATTATTTAATCATGTTACTTTAATTCTATTGTTTGTAGTTGGTTGAGCAAAATCTCAAATAATTAATTACATATATACTGCATTCATGTCAGGATAAATTAAATTAGCATTAATAAGTATGTACTTCGATATTAATTTGCCTAAAGAGCGACGCAAACTACATGTAGATTTCTACCTTACAAACCTAAAAAACTATAATCCGCATAGTAAGTACGTTTTCTTATGAATCCTGTGATATCATTTATGGTCGTAACATTTCCGTTAGAGATAGGCATAACTAATCAAAATGCGTGGTTGATGATGATGTACGGTGCCAAGAGGGGGGAATACGTGCCACAAAAACTTAGACTTATTCTGTAATTGAATATTAATTCTAATATATTGTACTATACAATTTTATTACGCTTTAACAACATATTTTTTTGTAATAAACTGTTGAAATTGGTTTCCAATTTTCTGCAAAATTTCATCAATTTTTTCTTTGACTTTTAACATTTTATAATCTTACATGATTCATTTCAGAATTCAGAACTCTCAGCTAATACTTTAGAGCAAAGATAAAAGTATTAGTTGTTGCTAATGATGTCAAATTGTGCATACCACATATTATTTATGTTTACATCACTATTTCTTACTGTTATAGACCTAAATTTATTCACTTCTAAATCACTATAAAATGTGGTGAGTTTTAAATAATTCATAAATAAATACTAAAAGTGTTAAAATGTAAATGTTGATCTTTACGGTTTGAATATCAAATCGAATTGGCAAATAGTTCAGTTTGTTTTGGGAAAGAATCTTAAATTTACCTAATCAATTAGATTAACCCACTTTTTCAGGTTCAGGTCCTCTTTTTTTAAAGATAAGTATTCAAGGTGGGAACTTAAACTCTAGTCGACCGATGCTTCTTGGGTCAATGAAAGTGGGTATCCACTATAACGGTATACATGTCTATAAAGAGTGAACAACGTTCGGAGTCGCAGGCGAATACGAAAAAATGTCTGTGTTGATTGAAAATTCGATACAAATTGTATGAACTTTCCAAATAAAACTAGTTTTGGGTTATTTATGTAAATGTAACGTTTTCTTTTTGGTTAAGAATATGTAAGAATTTATAAATGGCAGGGAAAGTTTGTGAAAAAAAAATTCTTTATATCGAGAATTATGCATAGTATAGAAAACTTGTTATTAACTAGGGTACAGAAAGTGACTTCAGTAAATTATATTTTTTGGAAAAAAGATTTACTTTTAGCTATTTTTTTGGCAACAGTTCAATATTCCCTTGAGGTTATTTTCTAACCACTTTTCATTGATTTTGCTTTCATCATAATACACTTTCGCTTAATCTATTATATCTTTTTTACTTCATTTATTAATTTTTGCTTTACCTCACGGTTTCATATAAACCGTAGAAAGTTTAAAAATCAACTCCTTTTCGCCGAGATAACGAAGAAATCGACTCCCCTACTTACCTGGATTTAAAACTAGATTATTAACGTTTAACCAATTAATCATAAAAGTCATAACGGTTTTGATTCCTTAATTATTTGGTACTAAATGATGAATTTGCATAAATTAAGTTATAAAATGTTATAACTTCCTACCAAACCTCTTTACATGAATAAATCAAATTATACACCGCATTTTAGTCATGTCATCACCTAAATGATGATTTCCTGCATAATCAATTCAAAATGTATTTAATACTAGCAAGAACTATCAATAATTGAATTCGATCTGGAGCTTTAATACAAAAATAATTAATATATTTTTTATCACAAGTTAATTTTCACTCATATTTATGCAAATTGAAAGGTGAAAATGACCTTAATAAGTTATCCTAATAAGTGAAAATCAGTTTAAGCGTAGTTTACATAATATCTAGGTCGTATGATATATTATCTTTGGCAGATATAATAATCAATAACTATGACAACTGTTAATATATGATTGCATTTCCTGCTTAGGATTCTTGATTAGAAATCTATCAGAACCGTTTAGACGCAATATTATGGCGAATCGTAATTACAAATTTAATTAATTGGAAACGACAGAAATAAGTTTTTTATGCAGATTAAGTAGATTGATTTCTTCAAATTTATTGGAATTTAATTAACTTAAAATTTAGGTTGTAAATGTACCGTTGGGAGATTTCAACACTTAAAATTCATTACAGAGTTTCAATAATTTCCTAACATTTCTTTCGATGGCTTATAAAAATTTCTAGGCCACTTTACATAAGCACCAATAAAACACATCTGTTAATGTATTGAATACAACGTCTCTTAAACCGAATGACCTATCTTATCTTTTCAAATTCTTCATTACCGTTAAGCAATAAAATGATTAAATCTTGTGCATGATTAACACCTTTTCATTACCACTTCAATAATTATGTTTCAACTCAATGCTGTTTTAGACAAAAACTTACCCCAAAATGATTTATTAGCATCGACAACCATTAAATCAGCTTTATCCAAGATGCATTTTCCATCCAAAGTACCAATACAGAGTGCCATATCCACCAAATTTCTTAAATTCCTCGATTTCCAACTTAATCCTTGCGATGTTGGATTTTGTGGTAATTCTTCAACACTATTTCTTGCTATCGAAATATCTTTTGGATGCAACCTTTGACATTTTCCGCCGGTGATGATTAAAAGAAGCAGGGGTGAAACAATTAAGAAGAAACTCTTCATTTTGATATAATTTTAATTCAGTAAATCATGAAATTTCGCGCACACCAATTTTAATTAAAGAGACGCAATTTTCTCTGAGCTCCAGCAGCACCAGTTCTTCTCACCTTGAACTTGAAAACGTTTCTGGAAGGCCATAGGTTGAGTCGAGGCATTTATAAGTAAGAGAGATCGCTGCGAAGAATCGCGCTGGTGGTTCACTTTAAAGAAGAAATGTGGAACGCCCGGCTTCTCGGATATTGCTTGAGCATTCGCTATAAAGTTACGCGGGTGATTTACTATATAAATTTATTCTGTTAGATAGGTATTTTAATGGAAAATTCAGTTTTTCTTGCTTATGATAACATGATAACATTCTCTTATTTATTACATCTTCATCATTCCTGCTTAGATACGTCTCAATTTCCTTTACAGAATGTAAAATTACAGTAGACGTTTCATGCAATTAATCACGTCACCTTAGAATCGGCACCTTTCAGGTAAACTTTACCTTTCGTTCGATCTAAATGCACAAGAAGAGCCTCCGGCTGTTAGCACATAACTTTGCGAAGACGCTCTTACGGTACTTCCCACGTTTTGTTAACGTTTTGATGAACCAATTTAATCAATGCAAACAGTGCATTTCTTAAGGAACTATTAGTGATTAACCAAGATTGGTGTCGCAAAATGATTATAGTTTAAGGATTACAATGAAATTGACTTAATAAGAGACCAGCAAATAAGTGACTGATTTCTAACTGGATTTCCAACGTTTTCTTCCGATTACAGTTGTAAACGAGTGTTTCAATCAATGAACGACGTTTTAAGCCAACGTAAAATATCCTAGAAAGTTTTGTTAAGAGAAAATTTTGATTCCTAATTTAAAAGACTTATGTGAATTAAGTATCAATAGAAAATACGATTTGTACAAAAAAGGTATCAAGATAGAGTGAATTGGTCCTAAAGCGATGTTTGGAGATGGCAAAATTTGAACCTTCGTCCCATTAAGTTAATAATTAAGTTATTGGGATAATTGAGTATTTAGGGTTACATTACGATATAGAATATAAATATTAAACAGCAAAGTCTTGATAAGAAAATTAGCAGAATCGCAAGGAAAACAACAAAGATTAAAGGCTTTTTAGAGACAACGGATATCATTTGAGATATGGTTTTATTTGAAATTTATCGGTTACTAAAATTGTAACTATAATTTTGTAATTTTCGCCAAAAAACTCAACTGTTATGTTTCCTGTACCATTAATATCTAAAACTTTCAATATTTTCTTCCTAGTAATTAATGACTTTCTGTCCGCATAATGTGAAGACCGATTCCTTGTAGCCTTATCGGCAGCTATTCGCCTACAAAAAAGAACGATTTTGAATAACATGGTCGATTGCTATGGATTGGTTTTGAAGCAACACTTGTTGATGGCAAGTGTATACAGAGGAATTTCTTCCTGTGGGTTTCATTCATACCGTCCTTAGTCGGAATAATATCGTCTTCAGTGAATTAAGGTTTGGTTTATGTGTGAACAATAGTCGTAAAAGGCGAATTTGGAATTCGTTCAAAGACAACAAATAGTCTTAACATTTGGTGTTATGGTTTGGGGCCTATATGTGCTGGACGAAGCCAGTCCTTGGCTTCATTTCAAGCACATGAAACACACGTCGACAATGTTCTGAAACCGAGCACCTTTCATGCAGACGTTACAGAATGTCACTTTCCAACAGAATAATACAAGACCCCATAGTGTTGTTGTTACAAGAATATAATTAATTATAATAATTGAAGAAGAACACAAAATTACCTGTGTGATAACATGTAAAGTAGACGAAAGGGAAAAGGAAAGTATAATAGTATCTATAAGGTCTTCACATTTTGAAGTGAAGTCCATACCATTTAATCATGTAGAAATATATAGTTACGTTCTATCGCGTATCTACGTTGCAAAGGCATCCAACAAGACCATAATGACCTAGCGAAATCACAATCGGGAGCTACAATTTTTGAAGCGTAAGTTTCTTTCACAAATGCAACTAATTCATATCGTGAAAATATTAAACCCGTTTGATTTTAATATCCTATAGTCAGTCATGAGTAGAGATTGGTAGGTACACTTTTCACTTTCCATTTTTTTTTAAATTTTCATCTTTTATATTTGAGAACAATTCGACAAAACTGTTAGAACCTAGTAATAGTTGGGAGTCGTTTGATTTCAAATAATAATAGAAACTGCAAAACAGTCCACCTTTCAAAACTATCACAAGTGTACTAATAAATACCGTACCTGGGTCGGGTTATTACACACTACGGGGTTGGTTGGTATATGACAAATTTATATGAAAAACTTAAGCTTTATTAGCAGTATACATAAAATGTTAATGGATTTTAATTCTCAAAACTAATACAAAGGTTTGTTGAAAGTTATTCACAGCAACGAACATTATATTAACCTGAGTCGCAATTGTCACACACATAAAAAGGCTCACCATTAAAAAACTTCTTATGAGACGACAATCTACAATATGTGCACTGTATCCATTTCTCTTTGGGTAAAGTTGGACCAAGATACCGCACAAACAAGACAAAATGTCTCTTCATCTTCTGAACGGAACTCATTTATATATTCAAGATTTGCTAAACCTTTTGTTGTAGCTAGGAAAACAGGAAGCAAGTTTACGCAGCTTCCTGACTGACGATCTTCCTTTGTGTCCAATCGAATGGACACAAAGTAAGTCCTTATTACATCCAAGTTAAGGACCTGTTATTGCTGTAGGATGGACAGGAAGCTCACAGTATTCAACTGCGACAATGGGATGGAAAGAACTGCTTCTGTCATTTAGACTAATTTTACTGGAAACTTCGCTCTCATGTAACATTATCTGCAGATGAGGGTTCATGCTCCGGATCCGGTGCTGATGTATCAGTCATATATGCACTTATAAACTCGTTGTCTGCAAATATGTCTCTATTAAAAGGTAATATCTTTCTATGTTTTAGGTTGCTGCTGAAGGTAAAATTGCTATATTGACACACTTCTTTAATGAACTGTAGATACTTCTGTAGAGTGGCTGTAGCTTGTGACTACAGGGAGGAAGCAACGACTTGTATATTTAATAAAATGTTTTACTTCCAGGAGGAGAATTGTTTAGAAAATGATTTTGAAATCGAACTCTTGGAGAAATGAAGTAAGGAACCTTATTTTCTGTAGCAGAGACTGAAAAAGCCATTATAGCTACAACAATATTGTCCGGATTCTATATTGTGGTGATACCTGTTTAGTCAATATTCTACACATCACCAGGTTCCAAACTTGCATCCGTTTAAAACTATAAATTGTGGAAAAACGCAGATGCGTTGTGTTTGTTACAACTTGCGACTTAAGACGGGCTAGTCGCTTACGACTAGAAGACCTCTTTAAAAAAGAAGAAAACCAATCAAATCCAACTGTTTCGTCGTTTTTCAGCTTACGGTATGTTTAAATTCAATAACGAGGCATACTAAAATGGTAATCGCATCACTTCTTTTGGACTGAGGCTATAGTCTATTATATAGTCTATTTTCAAAAAGACTGAGTTTCTGCACACCGGTGATCACCTAATACGTAAAAATTGATAAGAATAAAGTCTAGGAATATAATAATTTCTGCAAACTTATCTATTTTTAATGTTATGGAACTAATTCTATCTAAACTAAACTTCTGATAATATTTTCGCAATACAATTAATGGTATTTCGTAATCTCTAGACGCCGATCTTAAAGAAACTCCGATTTTTCACCGTTTTTACGACCCTTAACATTATATCAGGAGGCGTTTTCCCCACCTGCGACTTTTTTTATAATTTCGCATGATTATTGGATGTCTAAAATATTTTTTCCATCTCGAGTTGTGCAAATAATATCCAAATGGTGTGGGGTTAATTGGTACACTGTACCAACGTGTGCCAGATGCAAATGTACCTACTAGCGCCACCGCCTATTATAAGTTTCTATAGTTAATTTGACTCTGCACTGAAACTATGCTTTAAACTATATACTGACAATGAGAATGTTAAAAATTACTTACCACTTCCAAAAACGCAAATTATTTTATACGTAACCAAGCAACAATCTTATTGCTGAAATTACCAGGTCTCCATAGAACACAGTATATGCGTTCATTTCAACGGTACGACAAAAGCTAGTCGTACCGCTCTCTTCAGCTCACTTCACTGCTGACTTTGAATGTCTGTACCAATCTGTCCAATCATGCCCAACCAGCCACGGTCTATTCCTTCTTCGAAAATTTCTTGTCTAATTTTTGACTATGTAATATGCATATATTGCAATCAATGGATTAAATCAGTGTGTTATAATATTATATAAATGTTGTTATATAAATAAAAAATAGTTCAGATGTGATTTAACAAATTTTCGCCAACAATTTTGTGGTAAATTCCGGAAAAAACTGCAGATATTGCCATTTGGATATTAGATAACAAAAAATTAATTAAAATTGATTAGAAAGATATCTTTACGATGGCCCTGTGTAATCCTGAGAGTAACTCGTAACAAGAAATTAAAGGAAATCATTTGGCGCAAATCTGGTTTTCTTTCCACAATTTGATAATTATTGAAATTTGTAAATTTAGTCTTAGCATCTGTTACGAATCTTTTTCTGGAGAGCATGTATTTTGATTTGAGACTTGATACTTCTTCAAAAGACCTCAAATGCTTCCAGAAAATTTGTGTGCTTGATTGGTGGAAACTCTGGTCTAGCATATTTTCTTTTGTTTTTGTTTTTTGTTTTATGTTCGATATTTATTAATCCTCCTTAGCCATATTTACTCAAGCATCCATAGCGGAGATGCAAATCCAGTTTGGTTTCGTTTTGCAACTCACACATCACTTGCAAAACGCAATTTTTATTTCCTTATTATCAAATATGCTCATATTCATGCTATCATTTAAATCCGTATCAGCAGTGAGGCTTTTATTTAAATTACCTTAACGCAGTTTAAATAAAAGTGAACTATTGTCTCATTTTTGTACCAAATCTGTTATGTTTGCCCCGTTTGCAACTAAGTAGACTATACTGTACATCAAAACTGTCTTGTCATTCACTTGCAGGTAGTGAATACTTCATATTTAAAGAACATTTATATCCTCTATATCCTTTACACAACGGTGGAGATAAAGGATATCTAAATTCTTTATACAAAGGTTTCTTAAACTTTGGGTCCCGTAAAAAATTATAATTATACAATTATGCCCCTTATAATCCATTAAATTCCATTAATATTGTTGACCGCCAACTTGTTCAATAGAGAAGAATTGTATTTTACGATTTTTCTGAGGCTTAAAATCTTAAGCAAACATGAAAATTTTACGGTGTCTTCCAAAGTTAAGCATGTTTTCAGTGATAAGGTTCTTAAAGTTGCATCCATTGGTATGTATTGATGAAATGGTGTGACATCGAGTAGAACTTCATGAGTAGCTGTTGAACATGATTTCATTGCAAACGTTATTAATCTTATTATTAAGACATTGTAACCGCTGAATTTGTGCCAGCTATTATTATGCTTATTTAATAATTTTTTGTACTTTTATTAACAAGACGATAATATATAGTATTTTACACAATGTTACTACCGGTTTCGGTTACGTTTAAACCATCTTCAGGAATATATTTTAAAGAAAATTGTTGATGTTATTGACATTTTATTTAAATTCACAAGACACAAATATCCCAACAACATGATAAAGAATCAAGTGCAAAAAGTTATAAAGAAAACAATTAAAACAGAAATTAAGAAACATTACAAGAAAATTGACAAAATTAATCTTGAGATGTATTACGTCTACCAAGAATTAACAAAGTCCTACCACAATATAGAAATCCAAGAAATAATGAACAACAAAACCATTTGGAATAAAGATAAAATCAATCAAAAATGGACATCAAAAGAAAGGAAATTAGATAACCTTAGAAAAGAAAAGAAAACACAAATAATAAAAGAAAATAGAAATATAACTAAAGATTACAACATGAAACAACATATATTTCATAAACGGATAACAAATCTAACGAACATAACATTTAACCCAGAAGAATTAGAAATGCTTAATAAAGGCCATAAATATGCATTAACAACTAAACCCAATTTGAGAAAAACCGCTATTGAATTGGAAGCAATAACGAAGAAAATGGCAACCAAAGAAACAATTAATAGAGAACTTCAACAGTTATTAATTAAAGAAGAAACAAAAAGAACAACAAAAAATAAAGAGTTACTGAAAGAACGAAAAATTAATAAAGAAAAACGAATAATTAATAGCATAAAACATAAAATCAAACAAAACAATCTATCACCAAAGCTGATAAAAACGCAGGTTTAATAATAATGAACAAAGAAGAATACATAAAGAAAACTGAAGAGTTTTTAAAAGAAAACGGCTTTACAACTGTTTCAAAGGATCCAACTACAAGTTTCCACAAAACAGCTAAAAAAATTATATTTGAATCCAAAGAAACACTACAAAAATTTAACAAAAACATTTATTCTATTTTACCAATGAATCCCAAAACACCAAGATTATATGGTTTGCCGAAATTACATAAACAAAACATACCGATTCGCCCTATCATTTCCTCAATCGATTCTTCCACTTACAAAACAGCAAAATTTTTGGTCAACATATTTAAAGATATAACAGGATTTGAAACTAGACACACCATAAAAAACAGATACGATTTAAATAATAAACTTACAAAAATTAATTTTCCTGACAAATACATAATGATCTCATTTGACATCACTAACCTTTACACTAACATTCCAACTGATGAAACCCTTCAAATTTTAAACAACATTCTTAAAGATGGAATTAATAATGAAACCGACAGAAAAAATATATTTAACCTTTTTAAAATTTGCATACAGCAAAATTTTTGTAAATTTAAAAACACTTACTACACCTACAATAAGGGCCTTCCAATGGGATCATCACTAAGTGGATTACTAGCTGATATATTCTTAGACAAACTTGAAAAAGAACTTATAATAAACAATAACAACCCATATATCATCGTTTTTATCGACAATGACAGACAAGAAACAATAACCAACTTACACAACTACATTAATAATTTACATAAAGACATCAAATTTACAATCGAAATAGAACATAACAACCGCATAAATTTTTTAGACTTAACAATTTTAAAAACAGACAACGGACTTCAATACAGTATCTATAGAAAACCAACGCAAACAGATACTATCATCCCAAATGATTCTTTTCATGATTATACTCATAAAATGGCAACTTTCAACGCATATATACACCGTGTCTTCAACACAAAACTTAGTGAAAAAGAATTTAGAACAGAAATATCCATTATCAAACAAATTGGCCAAAATAACGGATATAAACCACAAATCATCAACAAAATGATTGACAAATACAGAAACAAACAGAATCACATAAAACTTACCACTCTTACAAATATAACAAATAACAAAAACAATATTTATAGAACAATAGAATATCAAGGTAACATACATAATAAAATCAAAAAAATTTTTGAGAAACACAATATAGTTATAACATCCAAAAGCAACAACACACTAGATAAAATTTTAATTAACAACAAAGATAAAATCAATAAAATGAACGATAATGGAGTTTACAAATTAGAATGTGATACGTGTAAAGCCATTTACATTGGTGAAACAGGGAGATGCTTAAAAACTCGTATAAAAGAACATAGAACACAACAGAGATCTAACTTTGGAAGACATATAATATTTAACAAAGAACACCAATTTAATGAAACAAAAAACACAACATTGCTTCATAAGAAAAATAAAAGTAACCTTTTGGAAATACTTGAACTTTATGAAATTAGAAAATTTAAACATAATCATCCACAAATTTTATGTTTGAATGACCAAATTAATTACACAGAAAAACATTTATATATGTATTTGAAAAATCCTTTTACTCCACCTAAAAATAAAAATAAAATTTTATTTTTATTTTTAAAACCCTAACATATACAATGAACTCAAACCGCAATAACATTTTCCCATATTTCCCTTCCCAAATTTATAATAGATATTTGAACTTTTGGTTTGGGAAATATTCGATTTTAATTTTATTTTATTTTAATCCTATTTTAATTTTTCACATTGACACAACATGACATTAATCACAAAATAAAATGTCAATAACATCAACAATTTTCTTTAAAATATATTCCTGAAGATGGTTTAAACGTAACCGAAACCGGTAGTAACATTGTGTAAAATACTATATATTACCGTCTTGTTAATAAAAGTACAAAAAATTATTAAATAAACATTTAATTCAAGACGAAAAACATTCGTATAAAATAAAATAAAAAAAAAAAAAATATTATTATGCTGCCTTATGATTTGTTTTTGACCACTAAAACAGTGAGGGATAGGCTGCCGTGGCAATGATTTTTACCAGTAGATCCATTGCACTATTTGTGGTTAAAGAGCTAAGTTCCTTTCAAAAAGTCTGTAATCATAATCTGGTTATCCATGATGCTTTTTTTCTGCCTCGACTATATTGGAGTTATCTCCAATCAGCTTTTTCCATTTTCTAACACTTTTGAGCAAATCTCAACATTTCTTTTCTGTGTGCTTGCTGAGTGGTTCATCTTCGTTTAACTTGCCTAAACATTTAGCCAACATTCTTTTTCACTCCCTGAGGTTTTGATGAGATGAGAGATATAGTGAGTTTATTTATCAACACCCCTTTAGATTTAATTTTCTATATTGTTAAAGACTAATGGGAGTTAAATAGGGATAATTCCATTTGTCATCTGAAACTTTTTGTAAAGTTTTGGAGTTTGTTTTTAATAACACATACTTTTCATTTTCATGATCAAATTTATTTGCAGAAGTTTGGTATACCCATGGGCTCACCTATAAGTCACTTTTAGTTGCAGATTTTGTTCTCGATAACGTTATTCCTCAATTAGAGTTTTGATTACCTTGAATTACCTTAAATTCTTACCTTCTACTTTGAAAAAATGTAGATGATATTATCACCAATATGCCCAGGGATAGAGGGCCCACCACATTTTGACGATATTTCATTGGTTTAACAGAAACATTAGAATCATTGTTGAGTTGGAAAAGGGGTAATGCTGCTTAGGTACAAAGCTGATAACGCTGCTTTATATCTTTTCTTGATTGTAAAGTAATTCTTGAAAACGTCATCGATTCAGATAGTTATTGATTGTACCAAACCTATATATTTGGGTCGTTATATCAACTATTTTTCAAGTCACTCTTTTAATCATAAGGTTAATACTCGTGTGGGTATGAAAAGTAGAATTCTGAATCTGTAATATTCAATTCCATTCAACAGCGTTGTCTAAACTTAAGAAAGTTGTTATTAAGAACTGTAATAAATAAGTATACTAGAGAAAAATATTCTTGTTATGTTATATAATGTTGTTTATCGCGATATATATGTATGTAGTTGATAAACACGACTTCGCATTATTCATCACACTTACTATTGTCATTGTGCAATCTATTTCACAACAATCCATTGTTTCAATATTATATTAATCAATTACTTTAGCTTTAAAGGGGTTGCTATTAAAGAAAGTTTAAGTTATTAGGTGGTCAGTTTAACTTGAGATGCTTGATTGGTGTATCAATACAGAACGTATGAAGAACAAGATATCAAGGTTATAGAGTCTCCTCTAGAAACAGATTGCGTCAGGATTCCAAATTGTGGTAATCGCTATTAATTATTTTCCTGTAACTTGTCAGATATTCTAATACTACTTGTAACATCAATTGCTATTTACACTAAGAAATCAGTTCACTGTCCGTCCTTACTAAGATAATTATCTATTCCAAAAATCTTAAAATTTACGATTTAAAATAAGAATCTCTTCAGGTTGTGGTTTCACATTTTAATTACACACTTTGCGATCTCCAATAAAACGGTAAGAAATATAGTATTGATGAAAGGACAAAAAAAATTGGTCATAAAATCATTTTCTTTTATTTAAAATACGCATGTTAATTAATTAGTAGTTGTTACTAGAAAGTGTGAGTTATGTCGTCGTCTTTACTCCCTAGTCGTCGGGAGCGCTAATCTAACAAGAAAACATCATGCCGAACAAGATTAAGGTCAGTAAGGTGAAGATTCGGTTTTTCTGGAAAGAGTACATTTTCAATGCAGACACAGTTAAGTAATTATCACGGATTCTTGACTTACAATGAGTTTCAAAGCAAGTTGAGTTTCAAGTTAAATAACTATTATATACTTTTATTAATAGTTTTTATATCACGTCCAAATTCAACTTTCTATCATTCTTAGAAAGAAGATAAAACGAATATGTTTAGTAATAATTTAATATAAAGATATTAAAAAGATTTGAAAGAAATCCACAACTTTCTAATTTTTTATACTTAAATTATTTTAATTCGTTTTCGAAACAAATCAAATGTTAATGAGCGTTATAATTATAATAAATCTTCCAACGCTTTTTTAATTTATTATAATTTCGCGATCTAAATTTTGTATCCTACTTATAAATTTTCCAAAAAATCATTTGGAACATTTCGAAATTCAAATTCGCTGTAGATAATCGATAAAATGTATTATTGTAACATATGACACAAAAACCCGGATTGTAACTGGACGAATGAAAGCAGATCTCTTTTGCAGGTGTAAACAAAGAAATCGCTTTAAGTGGATGCTTAAACAAGGGCAAATAAGTTGAATGAATATACTTTTCTCTTCTAATTGAAATTTTTTTAGTCTTTATAATTTTTTAAAAAAATTTTTGATGCAAAACTATTTTTGAGCTGCATTTAACATTTATAGCGGAGAAAGTGTAGCGTGTAATAGGTGTATATTTTATTAACCTAGTTAATTATTATTAATGGAATAATAAATCTGTAGCAAATGCATATGAGAAACTAACCATGAAAACGATCAATACAGTTGTGTTAAATCTGACTCTGGCAACCGATTTCTATAACATCTCCACTTATCTTCCGGATACTTTTCGCCGTTACGAAGACGTTTCGATCAGTGAAACTGTCCCAGATAAATTCGACGTTGACATGCCGATAATTGACCTGGCCACACCGGAGGAAGCCGATTTTGATATCAAAATACATTTCTCAGCGTTACTTTCAAAGACATATTTCAAATAGTTGTAACTACTAGATATTGTTGAATTCGAAAGGTGGATCGTAATGAATTATCTATTATTATGCTTATTATTTTGTGTCACAACCGTAACTAACGCAACGAAATCAATTCATGGTCGGTTGTAATGATCTTGATTTAATAACTTTAACTTAATCTAATTTTAATCCAACAATCTAATACTTATGAAATTTTCACATAATCACCAAGGATATCTGTTATACGATTTACATAGCTTCGGCTCGTCCTTGGAGGTGGTGTGGATACTTTCCTCCGGGTTATGGGGTCACTCTTTTCATTCTGGGTCGTCTGCCTTCTCCGTCTATAAGTTACACGCCGGATGTCTCATTTTATATTTCGCAGACGTTTTCAGACACTGCTTGTGGTCGTTCCCCCGCACGTTGACAAAAGGAATGATCGAACCGTTATGGATGATTCATATAAATCGGCTTCTTACTCCAAATAACACACGATTGGTAAGCTGAATAAGTTATAGGTGGTCGACAACAAAATTGTCGTAATATCGTTAACACTGATCTTAAAAATAATCAAACAAACAACCGTTAAATCAACAAACGAAACGTTATGGTATTGTATCATTAAATTTATTTTAAAGGTGAAAAGATCGAGTTCGAAAGAAAATAATTAAAGGAAGATTGGTGTTATTATTGTAATAAAAGTGAGGATGTAACGTTTAATGGTATTATGCGTCGTTAATCATCCTTTAAAAGTAGTTCAATCGTTTGAAGATTATATGTAAGCAGCACCATTTTCTATTTTAGCATCTGTTAATCTAATAGCTTCCTCAAATAAAACAAAAGTGTTTTCTCTCAAAGAAAGTTTGAGTGCGGTTTAAACGTGTGTGCTCAGTTAGCAATCTTAGTCACGTTTATATAGGCTAGGAATGAGATGGATTTTGGACCAAAAAAACTTAAGTAATGAAAGCGTCTCAAATTGATCTGGTTTCTATGAGCGATTTATGATGTAATATATAAAAAGGATATATTTCTTTGTATCATTACATAACTTAATCACATTAAACCTTAAAACATTTAGACAATTTTAATTTAAAATATTTTTTGTTTAAGTTTAAAATCTTACTTAATATATAACATCATAAAATTAAATATGCACTTTGTTATGCAATAATATGTTCACACTAAAGTTCATTTCATGGAATTACAATTTTTAAGTTACCTGCAAGTTCAAAAGCATTGATCTTACAAAAGATTTTAGAGAAAAAAAGCATCTTTTGTAATATTTCGGTCACCTACTATTTTAGGTTAATAAATTAACGTATACGAAGGCCTAACCTGTTTTTAGCCGGTGTGTCCCCGTTTTTATTGCAACGTCGTAAATTAATTTCGAAGGACCCATTTTTGGTTATATTATCTCATCCATAGATGGCGCTGCTGAACTGTCATATATTCCACTTTTTGTAATGTTTGTTGTAATTTAATGCAATGTTAAAGTAGCTATGAACACGATATATGAAGAAGCATGTAACAAGATGTCCATAAAGTTATCAACATCGCACCTAGAAAATTAATTGAATTGTACTTTATTTTCACACTTCAAACTTGCTCCTAATTAATCCGAATTAAATTTCTAATGTTTTCCGGATTATTAGTAACATTTTCAGTAACTACTGTGAGCGTCAAAAAAAAGTAAACAGCTGTTGTTTTTCTATTAAAAGGTTAATAAAAATGCAGTTAATAACGAAAATCAAAAAGTTTTATTGCAGTCTTCACAACTCATCTATACTATATTTAAATCAATACAAACATGAAAGAAAAACAAATCATTACCCGTAATAATTCAGATTATTGTAAATATCTGCCGAATTTACGCGTCAAAAGAAAGTAAACAGAATTCGGAACTAATAGGTATTAAGTACAAAAATAAATATAATATTAACTTGTAATACTTGGTTTGAGCTCCTTTGGCCTTCAACACCTCCCTTAATCTCCTTGGCATGGATTCCACCAAGTTTTTTGTAATATTTTAAGGGATTTTCATCCATTCTTCAGTTAAAGCTTTTTTAAGGTCGTCTTTATTTGAAATTGTCCTTTCTCTAATCTTCCTGTCAAGGTGATCCCACAGATGTTCTATAGGATTAAGGTCTGGGGACTGCGGTGGATGATCAAGGGTTTTAGGGACTCGGTATAGCATCCATTCCTTCACAATTTTGGAAGTGTGCTTTGAATCGTTATCCTGTTGGAAGATCCAGTTCTCTGATAAGCCCAATTCATTAATACTCGGGGAAATATTGTTCTTTAAAATGGTTAAATAGTCCATTTTATTCATTGTTGATTCAATAAAAACTAGATTACCGACCCCTGACGCCGCCATACAGCCCCAGACCGTAACCGAGCCTCCACCGTGTTTGATGGTATTGGTAACAAATTTCTCTTTGAAGGCCTCATTTTTTGGCCGCCATATCTTTGGTGGTTTTCTTTTACCAAAAATTTCAAATTTACTTTCATCACTAAATAATATATTTTTCCAAAAATCTGGAGCTTCGTTCTGATATTTTTTTACGAAATCAAGACGTTCCTGTTTATTTATTTTCGATATGTAAGGCTTTTTACGGGGTGTTCTTCCATGCAGGCCACTTCTATGGAGTGTTCGTATGGTACTGGAACTTATGGTTGTGTTTGCTATCTGCGATATGTCGTTTGCTATTTTAACCGCACTTGAACATGGATTATTCTTCACTTCTCTTACCACTGCTCTAGCCTGTGCTTCTGTAAGGCGCTTTGGTCGTCCAACGCGTTGTAAATCGGCTACAGTATGATGTTTTGCGTATTTATCCAAATTTTTTTTATTGTGCAGTGATTTCGTCCCATTATTTTAGCTATTTCGCGTAAGGATTTACCTTTTTTATTTAAACTTAATATAATTTTACGCGTTTCTATACTTGTTTGTTTTCCCATGATGATTTTTGATGACGTTCAACCATTTGCTGTTTCTTCTAAAATGTTCTAAAGTTGTCCTGGGAGGGGTTTATAAGTATTTATACGAAAAGTGTGGTACTTCCCCTAAATCTAAAATGAATTTACAACAACCGGACCGGCTGTTTACTTTCTTTTGACGCGTAAAAATCGGGGTATTTTTACTCTAAAGGGGATTTACCATATTTGTGGGGTTTTTTGCTTAACTATTTTTTACGATAGGATTGCTCACAAATAAAGTCGTAAATTTTGGTATATAAATTTTTATTGTTAGTTAACAGAATCGTAGTAAAAAGGGTTTTTAGAAGTAAACAGCTAGTGTTTACTTTCTTTTGACGCTCACAGTAAATGTTGATATAACTAAATGGATCCATAAAAATTAATGACATAATGGACATCCGCATTTGCAACTACGGATAATCCGCATTGTTTTGAGGATCCGTAACTGCATCCGCAAATATTTCAACTTAAGTAATAAATACTTTTTTTTTAATTGTTTGAGATCCAACAAACATCCGGGTGTACCTGTGCGTGTTCCATTCAATATTTATAATTATTACGTACATGAAACGAAAATGTATCTAACCAATTAGTACTGCTTTGATATACCCTAGTAATCTTTTTCTAGCTTTTGATATCTTTGACATCTTTGATACTCTCAAAAACATCAATTATCTATTATTTTCAATTTTTGGACATTGATTAAGTATCCTACAGATATTTTTAATGCTTTAGAACCAGTTTGGCCACTACCAATCAGTACCTCAAAAATATTTTTTTGCATTTTCTCAAAAAGATCTCTTTTAAGATTTTTAATTATTTTGCACAATTACATAGTCTAAGACGCCCTCTCTAGCTTTTGACAACTTAAAAGCTCTTTCAAAAATCTTAAAATCAATTGTTTTAAGTTTTTCAACAGAAGGTATCTCAGAAGTACATTTAGCATATTAGAAGCATTTTGGTCATCAATTTACTTAAGAACTAAAAATTTTGGTGTTTTCTGGAAAACGTCCCTTTATTTACATTGACTAAGCAACCTAAAGATGTATAGAATCAATTACTATCATTTTATGTTAGAAGACATAAGATAGAGATATGTTAGAAGCTTTTTCAAAAATCTCAAAATTACGATTAATTATTTTAAATGTTCAGTTCCGTGTTCACTCAATACAATGTATGAAATTTTCATACATTGCCCATTAGATAGTTTATCTAGGTAGTGTATACAACTCTTAGGAATTACATAAAGTTAAAATAGATGGACTTTGATCAGCATTTATGAATTTTTACTCATCATAAACATTTTTGTAATCTTTAAGTTATTGTATAAAAAAGCACCTAGTACCTTCCTATAACTACAGTAAAATCACAATTAAATTACATTAAAGATTGTAACTTGCTTATACACTGGCCTTTCAGAATTGAGTAATCAAAAAAATGTATTTAGTTATCTTTACTTGAGGAACTACACTTTAAACCGGTTGTACGCACCCGGTTATAATGAACTAACGACATACTCCAGAAAATGTCTCTGTTTAAGATAATCTAAATAAATTTACCTATAGTGAACCCGGTTACAACGAATTTTGGGATATAACGAACTAATTAAAAAGTTATTGAAGTAGTTCCGGTTATAATGAACACTTTCCTATTTTCGAGTGAATCCGTGAGCAGTATACGTTAGTACTGTTGAAATGAAGCAGAAATGTTTAATGAAGAAATCGACATGACACTTACAGAGTTTACTTCCAAAGTTGTATTGGTCCATGATTTTGAAGAATGTTATGGACTGGGTTGGGTTAGGTGGAGCTTCAGCTTCATATTATCCTTCATATTGAATGGTATGATATTATTAGGTAAATTAAACTAATGAAAGAACTTCTTTCTTTAAATAACTTAATTCGATGATGTTTTTATTTGTTTATCGTTCCTTACATGTTTCGGCCTTGTTCAGCCATCATCAGAGGGTTTATCGTCAAAATTTGGAGATATGTAAAATCAAATTTAAAGTTCAATATCATCACAGGAGGAATTTTGTATTTAAATGAAAAATTATTTAAAAAATTATACTAGGTTAAAAACTTTTTTATATTTAAGAGAACACTGAAAGATCAACCATGTTCTTAACGTGGTTGTATGATATTAGGTTCAACCCAACCTAACCCAACCCATAACATTCCTCATATTGATTCATGTAAAGTTGAAGCTTAACCAATTCTAACGCTTCTAAGTTTTTTAAAATATTCTGTGACATTTTCTTCTATAGTTTGATTGGGTTGAGCTCCAACTTCAAATTATTAAGTATGAAGTTGAAGCTTAATAAATGGAAAGTTTTGTTAATCTTTAACTTTATGTCCATCCCTCATATAACAAAAAATCAAATCCAAAATTTTTGTGCGGTTGGGTTGCGTTAAACCCAACTTCATATCATTCTATATGAGCCCATACCCAAAATTAGGAATAATTTTTAATTTTTGGAAATATTCCGTGATTTTTCTTCCATATTTAAGGTTCGATTTTTTCTTCTATACTTGGGTTGAGTCAAGCTTCAACTTTATGCCATCTCTCATGTAACAAAAACTCAAATCCAAAACAACAAAACTTGTTCAATTCAATATGCGATGGTGTCAAGTTGGGTCGGGTTGAACTACAACTTGATACCATTCAAACAATTTCTTTCAATTTCTTTCGATTTCATCCCAATTTGCTTAATTTCATTCAATTTAATAATTATTAAAATGGCCAAATTAATTTTAATACCTTCTACTACGTTTAGTTCATATTTTTGTAATTTTTGCCTGTAACGAATTTCGGTTATAACCAACCGATTTTCATAAATTACCTGCATTTGATATTTTATAGAATAAATACCTAGGCGAAGTATAAAATCAAAAAAATAAATATAATAAATGTTTTAGGTACTCTGTAAATATCTTAGGTGTAGTATAGAATACGGGCGGTTACATACGGATATAAAATAGGTAAATTGCAATAAAAATATTATTTTCATTAAAATGTTAGTATGTAACTTTTTTTTATAACTCCGTATCCGTGAAATTAGAATAAAAAAATCAGGTTCAGCATTTGCTAAACCCACAACCGTAACATCACTAATAATCGTAAACCAGCCTTAATTATTTATTTTATTTTTATAACAGTCGCATTTCTTTCAGAACATGATAAATAAAACTACACACTGTGTGAAGTCTGCCATTCTGTCAAGCACGATTAATTAATAATGAAATTAACAAGAAATCAAACATGATTCATGCATTTGATCACCTGATCGAGCGAGAGTCACGTGAATTGTCGTGACCCACGATATTAATCGCCCGTTCACGATTTAGTGAACGGGCGATTAATATCGTGGCGAGTGTAATCTAATCTTCTATATTCTTTTAAATAATATTTTGTTGTTATATTTAAAAATATAACTCAAAAAATAAACTTTTTTTTTGCTCACTTTTATTTTCACTTTTTTCGTTCAGTGTAAATCTAACATTTTGCAATTTTATTTTTATAAATTAATTAAATCACGATTATTGCTTATCAACTTGGGTAACGCATTTGTCATTTGGAGAAATGACTAAACTTAGTAAAGATTTTTAAATTTTGATTTCCAATTTGGAGACGCAATTTATTCGCTATAGGCAAAAATAAAAAAAAATCAGGAATTAAATGTATTTAAATTAAAGTTACAATTTAATCATTATTAAATTGAATCAAAGTAAGTAATTTGGGAAGAAATTGAAAGAAATGAGTAAGAATATACATTAAACACCATTTATGTGTAACAAGTTATTTCAAAATCTCACTAATTTTGTTTTAAATTTGAAAGTTTGTTGCGAACATCCTTTTAATATAATATTAAACATTAACAAAATTATTTAAAATATTTTTAAAAGCAGTATTCAGTTTTTAATTGGTATTTGTTGATAACTTCTGATATGAATATTTTGTAACTGTACTTGGTATTTTGAAAGCAAAATCAAAATTTTATTAACAGTTTATACCTTTGGTAGCGTTTAATTAACAGTTTGTGGACTACTTACGTCAAGATATAAACGTCAATAAATAACGTTTTCTGGCAGCAGTTTGACAAGCAGTATCAAGTCTTCTAAAAGCATTTTAAGTTTTTTTGAAGCATTTCAAGCCTTCTGGAAACCAACACTATTTTGTAATTTGGAAGCAAAATCAAATCTTATTAACTTTATCTTTAGTTTTCAGCTTTTGCTGTTTCAATTAACAGTTTATGGACTACTTACGTCAAGATTTAAAAAGTAAAAAAAAATTAAAGGAAGCTTTGAAGCTGTAAGACATCATCTTGTAACATCTGCGATCTATATTTCTATCTGTTTGGTATTATCATTTTATCAGATCTTTATCGATATCAATGCTTGTAAGTGTGTTCTTTAACGCTTTGTCCGATAAATATTTTATAGAACGAGTTATTTTCTTTTACATACACCAGTTTTCTCGCTTATACCTATACTTTGTCTCCTTGTGTATCTGTATCGTGATTTGGTTTTCCTTATCTTTCAAAGGCTTTACGACGGACCTCGTAGAGTGAAGCGTGTTCTCCCTATATTTTCCCAACTTTCTTTTTTTGTGTATTCTTTCTCACTTGAGACTGCAATGCCTGCTTGCAAACGTGTAATACTAAATTTTACATTTAGACAAAGATTTTGCAAAATGTTTTTGTTTGTGATAGTTGCTTTGCCAATACATGTTTGAGTTTATCCATCAGCGAGTCTAGATAACGGAGATCTACGGCTAATTTTGAGTGAACATGAGATAATTACGCTATATTTAACAGTCCTATAGCTGCACTGAAGGCACTCATTCAAAATCTGAGTGCTAAAGTTCAGGCTTTGTCTGATTCAATTAAGAATCTGAATGACAATTCGGTCGATCATCCTTCGTCTGATGTAGACTCTTTGATTCAAAATGTAATACACGAAATTAATTAATGGGCACGCAGATCAACTAACGTAATTCTAACCAATGACCCTGAAACAGACGATAGCATTCTTACGGATGCGATAATACATTGGAATACAAACTTCCCCTCTCCAATACGTATCAAGAGGGTGTTTCGGATAAGGAATTTGCCACAGTCTTCATTTGTTGGGGTGGGTTCCAGTCAACCAGGAAAATCTAAGCCGAGACTTATTAAATTTGTACTGGAAAGTAAGGATGATGTCCATTCATTGCTGAGCAAATCAAGAAATCTACGTAAATCCATGAACTTTAAAAGCATTTACGTTCATCGTGTCGAACGCCTAATGAGCAATTATATGAACGAAATCTTCGTGCTGAGCGAGTGCGGAGATGTATCTAGACGTATCGAATGATCTCAACGTCTAATATGTAAATAGAATACCAGCCATAAGCAAATCACCAAGCAGTCAGAAAAACTGAACAGAAATTGTATCAACTTCAAGCTAGGCGTATGCTGAATTGGGTTGGGTTAGGTACGGTTTCCTTGACCTTATCTACCTTTACCTCTTCCCTCACTATATACCCCGTTGTTTCTCTCGCCACCTCAAGTACCCATCTCCAATATTTAGCTAGCATGTCCTTCAGCATTCAAACATAATCTTCCTCGGTGCCACATTCCTTCCAAAAACTCTCTCCCCCCAATCCTATACTTTTCCTATCAGTGTTGCCGCAGCGAAGAAAAAAAGTGTACCGAAAATGCGTACTGAAAATGAAAAAAGTGTACTAAATTTTGCGAGAAACTTGGATGACCTTTTTTTTTGGATGGCCATACATAAAGCCAAATATATTTATTTTTTGTACAGATGGTAGCAACGGATGAATTAAAAATAATAAAACATTAAAAATTTTGTTGCGTTTCTTACAAATGGTACCAATAGTACTGTATTCCCTAATAATGTACTGATTTCAGTACAATTGTACCGATTAAAAATTTTGTACTGAATTGCTGCTTTCACGTGTACTATATCCATGAAATCGTACTGAATTCTGTACAATTGTACCGAAAGGGCAACACTGTTTCCCATCACCTTATTCACTTCTTTTGCCATTACTTTCACATGCGACCCCTTCCTATAACCTTCTTGATCTCCTTTCCATCCAGCTTTCTGCACTTTTTCTCACGTTCTTAATTTTATGGTAATTTTTTTTCAAAAAGCAAAAAAAAATTGTTCTACCACATTTGTTAGGGATGTGCTCATCCAGTAGTTCATACAGAACTCTGTTATAACGCTCACAACATAGATCAACCATAGATCTTCATAGATCTTTGAAACCGCTGAATAATCTAGCCAATTTAGTTCGTCAAAGTATTGACGAATTTAATTTCTGAAATTTCTTTATATTTAAATTTTAATTTCTGCACAATAAAGTGCGATGGATTTCCAAATGTAACATATTGCTTAACGATTTGTTTTATGCTTGAGTGAAATATAAACATAACTCAATGAACAAAAAAAAGCATTGACCATCTCAAATTGGAAAAAGACCAATGACTGCAAAAATTTAACTTTATGACAAATAAACTTCAAGGTAACTCAACCTATTTCCACCAAATCCAGCATATGACTAGTTTGAAGAAGTAATTTGTTTTGACAAAAATTGATACTGAATCGTTTCAAGTGCAATTACTTGATTTGAAAATTAAAGGCTTTTACAAACCGTAAAGGCAAGTTGGCAGAGTCGGAAAAGCATGCACATCTTCAATTTCTAAAACAAAATGGAAGTCTTCCAGAATGCTATAGTGAGGTAAAGACGTTGGCAAATGGAGTACTCTCGTTCTTCGGGTCGACATATTCATTGCATATTCATGCAAACATTTAAGAGACAAGCAAAGCCAATACCTACATAATATTTCCCATTAATGTAAATATTGATATGTATTTTTATATGAATTAATATTTTAAATTAAAAATTAAACACTACAATATTGGAACGAAAATTTTTAATGATTCTAATAACTGGACACTTTTGGCTTTTTCATTTCAATAGGTTGCTGACCCCTAATCTAACGGATAATATCTTATCTGCTTATACGATCATATTCTACGGATTTCGTTTGAACTTCGAATTTGTAAGATATAAACTAATCTAAACAGCAAAGAAATATAAATCTTTACCTGGTCTTATACAGGCGTCTCACGTAACTGGTTCATTAAATTTTTTTAAGTGTCACTATTAATTCGTACAGGCTTGAAATTTTAGTAACATGGGTTGTTGATTCCCTATCATGATATCTAAACTAATCTAAATACCAAAGAAATATAAATATTTACCCGGTCTTATCCAGGTGTCTCACGTAACTGGTTCATTATATTTTTTAAGTGCCACTATTAATTTGTACAGGCTTGCAATTTTAGAAACATGGGTTATTGATTCCGATCATGATATCTACACTAACCTAAACACCAAAGAAATATAAATATTTACCCGGTCATATACAGGTGTCTCACGTAACTGGTTCACTAGATTTTTAAGTGCCACTATTTCTTTGTGCAGGCTTGAAATTTTAGTAACATGGGTTGTTGATTCCGATCTTTCTATCTAAAATATTTTCAAGCCGGCCGCCACTTTCGGTCTACCGGAAGTAGACCACATCTTTATTTTAAATGGAATACTTTAGTTTTTATTACATCTCTTAATTATACGTAAAATAATATGTTGACTTTGATAAATGTTGTTGGTACCTAGCGGTTTTTGTTTTCTAGTTAGTTTGATTTTAAGTGAACATCGTTAATTCAAAAACGTTTTGAATTGGTACCATAACTCTTCATATGCTGTCAAATTATCATTTGATGTATCAATATAAGCTATACAAAATAGTCAAAAATTGAATTATCGCTTCTCTGTATTCAATTGCGAGAAACGCAAAAATTTTAAATAGAATGCCCTATATTCTTTATTTTAATTCAAATCTTGGTATATTGATATAACAGCTAATAATTTTGATTATGATGCTCTTATTGTTAGTTACAAGTTAACTGATGTAAGCTTTTTTCAATCTTTTAACAAAATTGTGTTAAATGTGGAAAGCCTGCGCTAGTAAAAGATTATTATTATATATCGTACACACATTTCAAGATAATTAGAATCATCATTTCAATTTTACACAGCAAGTAAGAAAACCAATAAACTATGAGAAATTAATTAAAATTAACTCTCCAAAATCCACATTAGCACAGATTTAAAACGGGGAAGTATACCATCGGATTTAACGTCCATAATTAGGCGCATCAACACTTAATTGAAATACTACTTATGATAAATTAAAAATTTCTTTTAAATTTCGAGAAATTTTAAAAAGCAGTTCAGGCAACTTTACTTTATTCATTTAGAAACCAGTGTTGCTTGTTTAAATTTAGGCAACTCACACTACAGCACGTTTATTTAAAAACAGATGTACCAATACGATATTTCAAAATTTGTTATATTTTAAGGAAATCAATAATTAACTAATCCACCTAGATATGAAGAGATATTGAAATTTAAAAAAAAACTAAATTTAAGGAGTTGTTAAATTCTGTTTTATTTTAGTCTTTTTGCCACAAAAGTAGTTATTGTGTATTTTTAAAATATACAAAAGATATACTTAATTGTTGTTACGAACATATACATTTAAAAATTACAGATAAAATCCCTAGATAGAAAATCAAACATATTCGATAACGAGCGTCCGTATCGTCGTATGTGATTGTTAGTGAGCTATTTCAAAATTTTCCAACTCGACATTTCCGCAAAACTCAACATAAATACACGTGACGTCATTAACATATATACACGAACATCTATGACTATATCTGACACATTGATTGGACAGATGATGAGAAGAACGAAGGTCGTGCAGATTAGAGAACAAAGCAAAGTATCTTTGGATTTCCAGTTTGTCTTGAGTATTACGAAAATGTGCGGTTCCTGTTATTATTATTATTTTTTTTAGATGCTCATTACGAATATGTTTGTCGGACTCGTTATTGTTTGTCTACATCAGACGAAATACGTTTATTTATTTATTTTTGTTGAAAGAGACTCTGATATTAACCGACAAAACATTCACTGAGCATTGCTGCTTCACTTTAAAAAGCCGGTCAACTTCTTTTACGAGTCGACGATGCAGATCGACGTTGATACTCGTTTTCGTTAATGTTTGGCTCGAATTGTCAAAAACAGCACGAAGTCCTGATGGCTTATTTTTTTTGTACACTAAACACAGCTGTAGATTCTTCTGTTACTTTAACCTCTATGCAACGACCGACTGTGGATTGTAATACTGGAGACATGCTTCTTGGCTAAACGCTCTTCAAATCGAAACAGACACATTTACCATTGAAAGTAGCTGCGGTTACACGATCTTGCTGATCCGCACCATTTCGTTTCCAGTAGGGGAGGACACAATCTTCCTCCTCTTCTAGGGTGCTTGATGACCTCTCTTCTACGTTGCATTTCGCCTATGCCGCAAGATTTACTGCAGGCACTCCACGGACCCCATTCGCCAACCCTACAATCTCTAGGTGGACCTATAGAAAAATATTTTAATTAAAAAACAAAAAAAAAAGAATTTTTCTTTTCTAAAATTTACTCGAAACGTATGGTAATTTCATACATGCATATTGGGACATGCAACTAACTAATTTACACGAACAACAATACAATATGACATTATTGACGTAACCATTACGGTTAATGAATAGGAACCTCGATTCCTGTCAATACGTTGCCCGGAAGCTGTAACGCTCCAAGGCATCATTTATCCAGAATCGATACAACGTTCCAACAATATCAAATAGACCGAACAAACTAAGAGAAGTATAAAAGGATAATAAATAATAAAGAGAAAGACACTTACGCGTCTTCTTCGGTTTACGGTATTTTTTCCTGCGGTGGTCCTTTGAGTGGGTCCGGTACGAGTCCACTATGCTATTCATGATGGCATCCTTGTTGCCCCTAGGTATCATATCCTGAAGGGATACCCTGGTTGTCGCCTCATCCGCCTGACGGCTGAAACGCCAGTAAAATTTTACGTTACCCTTGATACCTTAAAGAAGCTTTTGTCCTGCCACGTATCGCCCCTTTCGTCCAAAGGACTGCGGTACTAAAATTGTAATGAGAAACTCTATCGCACTACCGAGGAGAACGCTTTTAGCGATTCCAACAGTGAAAACGTATTTACTCTTACTAAGAATTGCGTTGTTAAGTAGTTACAACGTCGTTAGACATTGTTATGTAATTTGATGACAAAATCTTTGATACAATTACAAAGTGTTTGTTTCTTGCAACAATCAGAAAATATAACATAAAAATTTAAAATTAATTTAATCTTGATTTAATAATAACAATCTTGTAGACATAAAATATAGTGTTGATTCACTTGAAATTCAGTCGGTAGATAGCAATTTGGATTGACTTACAGCACGTTCGAATTTCAATAGGTTTTATTGATTAGTGGTAGCAAAATTTATAAAGGTCCTAAGAAAACTACAATTTTATGATATCACTTCAATGCAATTGAATTCTTTCTATAAAGCAAAGATGTTTGCTACTTGAAATCGTTACAACCAGATAACTCACCACATAACTCACTAGAAATATATGAACGAAAATAACTTTGAAATATACAACGTGCTCGTAAAGTAGAATTGCTGAAAGAGATCAAAGATTTATTGGATGGATGTTTTAGGCATTTTTAACTTTTTCTCCACATCTAAAAAGTGATGAAAGAATGCATTAAAGTTTAAATATATCCCATATAGAAAATGCAATATTCTCGGTTTCTACAAAATTATAAGAATACTGGATATATTTCATTTTGTTCAACCCACAATGAAATAAAATTAACACGAATTGATTGATGGGCCGAGCTAGCATACCTCACAAAATCGGTAATCGAATTACAAAAACGCAGCAATGTGGTACGAAAATGAGCACTTTTACTTAGAGGACCTATGAGAAGTTTAAGCAAACTCTATCTTGGAGATTGAAGTTATAACCATCGGTTTAGAACGTAATTTCATGACTATGGTAAGGGGGATTACGGTTACTTTCCGAGAAGGTAATAGATGAAAGGCAACTAGTGATCTGTCGTATATTCAGCTAACCATTAGATAACAAAACTTGGAATACATGATCACCTCTTTGAAGATTATACATAATACGAAGGCTCAAATTCTGTACAACCTGAACCCCTCTTTATATACAACGAGATAAACCTGAACCAAATACAACATTACAATAATTAAAATAAGACAACATAAGAGTCAGAGAGGAGCTGTTTTAATCCTTGGGACAAACAACGTACTACAATAGAGAGTCCTTAGGGAACCATAAGCACGCCTATATAGCAAATTAATTTGCTCGCCAAACAATAAGCTGATCATTAATAGCATGACCCAAAAAACTCTTACCAGATCTCGTTATTATTAATAGTACTGTACACATCTTAGTACTAATATCATCTTTATTAAAATATAAAGAGCTCATTTTTGCATAAATACAAAAAGCTTACATTTGATCTGAAGTTTATGTTTTATAAGGCTAATATACCTACATCTCAGTTTAAATTGATACAACTCCAAAAGATTTATTCCAAAGGTAATCCATGTCCAAAAACATTATATTCCAAAGTTTACGCTCATGAGCATATGATTATATTTGTTGTCGGAAATGTAAATAAATTAGGTTTTGTAAGTGTTGACCAATATAGGGCAACCGTGGCGTGCAGACTTTAAACCTTATCGGTGTGATTTAAAATTCAACGATTCTATTTTTGCTTTCTCACCACTGTGTTTTTTTATCCTATTTTGGAGTTTCAACAAGGCCTGACAATGCAAATGTATATTTCAATATCTTTTCCTTCCATTGATGATATGAAATATTTGTTATTTCTAACCTACAAAATTTTATCAGTCAAATTCAACAAAGTTAAATAACATGTACATCGGAACAGAAGAAAGAAGAAAATGAACAATGTTTCCTGTGTTACTTTTTCGCCAATTTCGATTTTTATAATAGATTTAGTAAGATGTCACGAAGTAATATTGGCAAAAAGAGAACTCCTGTTGTTTTTTCTACCTTCAAGCTAGTTGTTAAAGACATTCTTCAGAATAATGCAAGTATGAGAGATGCAGCAGTCGCTTAAAACGTAAGTAACTCAGTTCAAATACACCACATAAAGCGTCACCGTGAACTCAGGAAACCCGTCTTTGGATATTCGTACCTGTTAACGCTGTAAAAAGAATATTCACTGCGGAAGAGGAGAAGCAGCTTGAAGACTATTTGCTGTTTTCATCTCGACTCCATTATAGTTTAACCAAACAAGAAATCTGTGTATAAGCATGTCAATATGCCGAAAGGAATAACAAAGAAACATGGACTAAAAAGAAAAGAAAATCTCATCATCCACAAAATCATTCCACAAATTACAGCCTTTGGATAAGACAGTGTTTGGTGTCTATAAAACCTTTTACAATCAAGCTGTTAATGAATGGATACTGCAAAATCCAAAAAAATCAATTAGTCTCTATCAAGTCGCTAAAACTATTAGAAAAGCATATCACAAAAGTTCACAGCAATACATCCAGTGAGGTGTTAGTTTTTGCCGGTAGGGCAGGCTTACGGGAATTCGTCCACTAAATTCAAACTTTTTTGGCGATGACGAATTTTTAGGCGGTTTTGTCACAAACCGAGTAGATTCAGCTGTGGTTTAGAACCAATTAATAATGTTAACACACTTGGGCCATCGCATCAAAACATGGTGACTTCAAAGATGATAAGACTCTATCCAAAGGATACACCCAGGAAGACGAAAGGGGGCAGAAGGAGAGGCAAATCAGGGATCTTTTGAGAGATAAGCAAAAAAGTCTAAGTTCGATAAATGACAAAACAAGTTTATGATAATAGCTCAAACAATGATGTAGAAATGCTTGTGCAGAACTGAAGTGGCGATGACGACTCTTTAAAAAAACTATTTGAAGCTGAAAATGCCGAGAAAGAGGAAAATATAACTATGGAAAATGAAATGAGATTAGAAGGAGACTGCGTGTTAGTAGAACTGACGGGAAAACAGTCTATGCAACACTAAATAGCGGTAACTAAACAAGAATTAGAAGATGGTTTTGATGTTATTTATCTAAAAAAATCATGAACAGTAACAAATTTGTGAAGACTAACCAGGTTTATAAAATAACCGAATGGGTGGATCTAAAACGTCTAAATGAACAATTATCTTTCCAAATAGACTTCAAGTCCTTCAATATGTACTAGATAATAAAGATATTTCGCATATTGGATATATTTTGGTCTTGTCCAGGGGAACATGCAAGGATATCCTAAGGTACAATCCCTGGCTGTACCGTAGGAGAATTTGGCAATATGTAGTAGCCCAATTAGCCCTTAGGTTTAGGACGACCCTGCTCATAAGAAATTAGATGTTATTATATGGGAGTGTATGGATAAATAAATTTGTATGTGATAAAAATGTAAAATATAAAGTTATACAAAACATACAAAAGCATATAAATTCGGTCTCTAATTATAAGTATCTAAAAAGGATCTTAATTTCTCACAACAAACCTGAAATCTTTAAACCGACTTTATACTGATTTTAATCTGATTTTATTTTAGGAACAGGGATCAAGAATCCACATTTCCATACTTTACAATAAACGGATATTCTCAGACAAAAGTTGAAGATATGACAAAGAACATTCAAAATACGAGGAGAACAAATTCAAACCACATTTAAAGAAATATTATCCGAATTAACATTACGAGATTTAAACAAGAGCATAAGCCGCTTACTAAAATCCACTAACACTTCTTTAAAGGTTAAAGAAAGAAAGAAAGAAATTCAGTAAATTCAAGTCAGGCTTAGTAATAACATAAGCGCCAGATTTAGAAAAAAATGTTGATACTATCAGCATCAATATGGTAAATCAGTGATAACAGATTTCTCATCAAGATGAAATTAAATCTTCTCAAGGCATTAAACATCGAACTAGAACCTTCAAGCATACAACTCCTCTTAATAAAAGTTCCTTTTTCACGTCGAGTAGCACCTGTAATTAAATTTCGTAACTGCTTATAATATTGAAAATATGCTAGATTCCTCGTTCTCCTATAACACCTTAAAGCATTTCTCTTATATTGGCAGTATTCCACGGCGAATTTAAAATATATATGTCATCACTGTTTAATTCAAATTGAAAATTACTGAATTATATTCATAAAAGAAACAAATTACCATATCAAATATGGGACTGAATGTGGTTTGGTACAAACAACATTACAGATAAAAACTTTGATTATAAAACGTTGTAATATGAGCATTAATTTTCCTTCGCTTAATTATACTGTTTATGAGTTTTATATTATTAAGATAAAAAGAACCAAACTTACTCAATTATATCAAAATTATTTTCCCTATTTCCATAAGAATAGATTTTAATTAACTTTGAAAGGGTTGTAACATTTTTTTATATTAAATTGAAAGTATAAAAGTACTAAAAGTGGTTTAAAATTAACTTACATCGTATTAGATTCTCTGCTCGCGTCCGTTATCTTCTTATTTGGCGAACTACTGGACGAAGTTGTAGTGTATAAGAACTGTTGCATTCTTTGATGTGGTTTTGGATACTGATGAACTTCCTGTTCTTTTCGTTCCTCTTCAATTGCAACTTCGATGTCACTGTTCCCGTTTAATACATTGATACTGTTTTGGGTCAGGTGTTCCATTTTGAGGACTTCGTAGTGTTGGTCGTCTTCGGAGTGATGAAAAACTTCGCTCAATTCGTATTCTTTGACCTGGCAGGGAACCAAAACAGGTGGAAACAATTGAAAAATGCGGAAACACCGTTGGGTGACGTCTAAAATACGGTATTCGGGAAGATATAAAACTCGAGGGCGATAAAAATTTTCGGGCAAAGTTGCACGAACGGATAACGGGGGCAGGGAGCCGAAACGATAAATCTGGGAGTACATCCCGAGGGTGTCAATGCAAACTGGGCTGCACGTCTGGTGCCGTAGTTTTCTAGTCCGGCAACTCGTGCGTGAAATATGTGTTTTTCCCCGCGAAATTATAAAACATATTTCACAGATCCCGCAGAGTTCCGCGTGGAAAACAGCGGCCAAGTTGCCAGAGTTTTATGGTGCAGAAAAGCGGCCTCCGCTATGGGCGCCACTTCGCGATGAAATTATAAAATATCGACGGCTGCACTGGCGCAGGTAGTCGTTATAAATCGCGCGAAATTGTACACGTTTAATCCTGCGCGGCTGTTTTCGCATTAGTTTTAAACCAGAAATTGCCATTGCCGAGCCGAGCTGCGACCGAAGAATATTCGTTAAATTAGGACAAATTCTGTCTCAAGTTCCATTATGCCATGAGCGCTATCGTAAACTAGAGACGTTTGTTGTGCTCTTGTTCACAAACTACCGGAATTATGTGGAAACCGCGCAACCTATAAAACAAATCAAGTTAGCTTATCTGTACTTATTAACACTACACTCCGCTCGAAATTGGCACTTTTCCCACTGGTCCACTAATCTCGGTCGTTTCCTTTTAAACTTTTAAACCGTTAAAGTAGTTATCGACGACTGGCTCAGGTACTAATCGATAGCGCTTAAAACTTTTATTTACAACCTCAACTTAATTTTGGTTTAATTGCAAAGAAATATACTCACTTTCAAATGAAATCCACCCATTAAAATTCAAATTACAATTTTGAAACTTCGATAAAATAATGCTTTATTATCTATTTATTTATTGCTGCCAGTGGACACAAAACGGGATAAACCCAAAATATTGTGTCACTATATTAATAAGTATTACTAAATTATCAGTATATAGTGCGGTTAATTACGAATACATTTACTAACAAAACAATAATTATTCCATAAAAAATAAAATATAGGTTGCGGCAGAACTGTCTCCCTAGTTTAGTTTACGTATAGAAAAGAAAGTATTAACTCTAGGAGGTAAAAGATAAACTCATCTTTTGTAAGTGAGAAATGCTCGTTTTTTAAATCATTACATTTTCATTCCAATAAATTAATGTTTTTCAACTTACAGGAAGTTTAGACCTCTTTTTCATCGGAACCAAAAGATCCTAGAAAATTGGGATTTTTACCAGCTAGCTTAATTCTTCTTTTGTAATTTCAGAAATGCTCTTTTCTTAATTCATAAAATTTTCATTCAAAAAAGAAAAAAACTGTTATGGATGATAACCAATTGATATTTTTTAGCTGACATGGAGTTTAGGCATTTCTTCATCGGAATCAAAAATCCTAGAAAGTTGGGGTTTTCACCAAATAATAGCTTAGTTCTTATTTTGTAATCTAAGAAATACTTGTTTCTTAATGCATAACATTTTCATCCAATATAGAAAAAATAAAATTATGGATGACAACCAATTGATATTTTTAAGCATATAAAGAGTTTAGACCTCTTCTTCATCGGAACCAAAAATCCTAGAAAATTGGGGTTTTCACCAATTTTCCATCAAGTTGGGAAGGATGGAAGCTGAAGTTTTATTTACCAGCAGTGGTCAGTAACTATCATGCCATGGACAGATGAGCAAAACATGTTCACAATGGAAGCATGAGCACTTCTTACTAATGGTAATTGCGTGACCACTGTTCAGCGTGTTAGACGCACACGCTTCCTTTTTACCCTGTGTATCAGTTCCAGATCGAAAAAGCATAACACTGTGGGTATCAAATTTTGAAACAACTGGTTTTGTATTAAAATGGGGCGGAGGAAGGCCACGTTATGTTTACACTCCAGAAATATTGTACCAGTTAAACTTTCGATGCACCAGTCTCCAAAAACTTCCGTTCAAAAACATACTGTAGCTGTTCAATGATTTGATCAAACTGTGCGTCAAATTTTACACCTAGACTTGTAAATGCGTTCATACAAAATGATTGTTGTTTCTGAATTGGGTGAAATGAACGTGATTAGCAAAATCGTGTAACGACGTATAAAAGCATCATGATGCTGTTATTTGCTTTAGTAATGAGGCACAAATGAAACCAGCTTTATTGGAGTGCACAAACTCTTGGTAATTCCACAAACGAGGCTCTTCATAGTAAACGTGTTACCGTTTGGTACACTCTTAGCTATGTCAGGATCATTGGCCACTACTTTTTGAAAATAGTGACCGTCCACTCAGATCGATACATTCAAGCTTTTCTAGCACCATGACGCAATGCGCTACGAGTTCAACTTTGTCCTGGAAATGGGAGTATCAAAAATGAACTCGCATCTATTATTAACTATCTCATGAACTATAAAAGCATCGTTACATAAGCGGCGCTGGTGGAGTGGAAGAAATTGGAGAGAGTAGCAGAATAAAATCATTATAGCTTAAATTAAATTTATAGGTCAAGTGCTTTCGAAACTTCTTTGGAATTATTTCAATTCTGTTTATTTTAAGTGTGCTACTGCTGATATCAGATGGTAGTGCATAAATTAAGTACACTAAATACGTAAGCAAAATATAAAACTTTCGCGAATGTTGATGGTAAATTCGCATCGCCTCTCCAACCACTCCATCAACATGACCACAAAATATAAGTTTATTGTCAAATGTAGCATCAAGATCTTTAATTTAACATACTCTAGGTAAAACATAGTTATTCAATTTGTAATCATATCTGACAGATTCAAACTTCTTGAATCGAATATCTCGGTGCATTCTCGAGCAGTCGAGTGGAGAGGAAATTTTTGCAAACAGTTTCAAATCATCTGCATATATTAAGCACTAGAAATATTTTGCGATAGTGAAATTGTTGATGAAAATGACATTTTCATCACATTTTAATATTATAAAGAAGGGACCATTATGGCTACTTTTGGGAACGCTCTTAAACATAGGATAGTTAAGCTTAGGGATGGCGATTTCAGTCTTCAAGGACGAGTTACTCGAGGTGGTCCACAACTGTCCCCACTGTTGAGAAATTTCACCCTGGATAGCCTCGTGAAATGCTTCCCTGAAGCCACCTTTACAACAGTTGTTTATGCAGATAATTTAACCATCCTGTCAAAGGTAAACACATATCTGTACTTTTTGTGGCTTTCAAATTGATTAAGTCTTGGTGTGACCGACAAGGACTCTCTGCAAACCCTAAGAAGACAGAGTTGATGCTTTTCACACGATTGAGGCTGTTTGGCAAGCTCAGATTGCCGTCTCTTGCTAATACTCCATTAGTTTTGTCAAAAGAAGTCAAATATCTGGGCATTACACTTCACAACAAAATGCTAAATGAAATGGTTAGTTACTTGGCAATTATGGAATATAAAACGGATTTCACACACATCAACATATATTTTCGAGGAGTTATCTCACTCACCAGAAAAAAAAATAAAACACAGATAAAACATCTACACTGATGGTTCACTCAGACGGAAAGGAGCTGTAGTTTTCTCGCACGATCTCCAACTACACTTATCTAGTCCATTAGGTAAAGGCACCACCGTAATATAAGCGGAGTTAGTCATCACACTACTTTCCGATAACTTTATTGTCAGATCCAACTTGGAAGGTAAGACTTTTTTAAGTTACACTGGCTATAGACAATCTATTTTAGCCCTGAGTAGAATAACAATTACCTCAGGACTTGTTATGGATTGTCATCTGATATTGGAGAAGGCCGCAGGAGGTGACTGTGTTTTACTCCAATGGACATAAGAACACTCGACCTGTTCAGGTAACAAGCACGCTGATGGGCTTGCCGAAAGGGCTGTTATGTGAGCAACCTGCTCACCTGAAAGATAATCGCTTCATCTATATCAACTCAAATTGAGCTAATTAAAGATTTTACTTATAAAAATTCACAAGCTGGTGGGAAAGGGGCAGTGGCTGCTATCTGTCTAATGAATTGTTGACATACCCCTTAATGGAAACAGCCTTGTCTTTTGTAAGACTCGGTAGAAATATCCTACAAATTGTAACAGGACTCGTCACGGATCACTGTAAGGTAAATAAGCATCTTTACAACCATAAACTTGCTGTTAGTCCCCTCTGCTGCTTTTGTGAAGAGAGCGAGAAGTCTGTTAGACACATCTTATGAGATTGCCCCACTTTGCAAGACCTCAGAATGAGAGACTTTGGAGGAAATGCGCGAGCACGGATGGCATCAGGAACACACCTCTGAGCTGTATACTAGCCTTTAGAAATTTCTTAGGTTGGTTGATGTAGCCGAAAAAAGTGCAGGAGGATGTACAAAGAACCCGTTAGGGCCTAGATGCTGGATGCCTAAGCATACCCTTTCCTACATACATGACTACATCCACATGGTTTTCCTACATTAGTAGATACCACCTTTGTTATACCACGTATATAAGGAACAATGAATCGCAATAAATAGTTATCAATTCCCATAATCTGAAATTTTGACAAAGGCAGAATGTGATTAATGTGATCGAAAGTTTTTCTGAAGTCTAATGTATATTTCATCCAGTTGAGTTGCTTGATCAAGAGAGGTAAAAATATAGTCACTATACTCAAGCAAGATTCTCTCGACCATGTGTTCAGCATCAATATTACTTTCAGTGAAAAGAAATAACCAGTTATAAATCAGCTTTTCAAAGGGTTTTACTTAATACAGATTAATACAAATTTAGTTGGAGGAACTATATGTACCTACTTCCAAACGTGTCGAAAAATTAGAGTAGTGACAAAGATGTGTAAAATTCCTTAATTACAATGGCTAATTACAATGATATACCATCTTGTTCCAGGCCCTTTGAAGCATTTATTCCTCCCAGTGCGTTCTCAACCTTAATGTTGTCAAAGCAAACGACACCAGCACTCTCGAAGTCGACAATAACAACAAATACAGAAACCGTATTAGCTGGGTAACAGAGACAATGAATGAAAAAAAGCTGCAAACAACAAATAGATAGATCCAGAATCGAAAACGGTACAATGAACCAAATGTACCATAGGCATGCCCGTTAAAAATTTGCCGTAACATATAAGAAATTTGCCGCCGGAATAGCGTCGTATGAGTACAGTAAGTTGACGTATAATGAATGAGTGCTAAAAGATTATTTTTTAGTATAATAGTGGACACTTAAAAGATCTGGAAACAGTTCTGCCGTGTATATGACAGGATGTAAGCTGGATGAAAACTGGAATTTGATACGTTAGTGAAGAAGAATTCAACTTAGTTCTTAGATCTCATACGTTCTGATAACAACATCCATTAGAAGACAGTAAGATATAATAATAAAATTAAACCAAAATTTATGAACGATTTAACGCTACCAAAACCGATTACAATCTACGCACATTGGTTTTATACCTGATGGGCAAAGCACGTCATCATATTTTACTGATAAAGATAGGCTGCGAGATTAGCTGCGAGTCCATGCATATTTATAATTCTTTTCCTTAGTAACCCTTCTGCCCCTCCAGAAGAGAATCTTGTTCCCAGGCGATAAATGTTAAATGTCGGTTGTCGATTGTAGATTGCATGAAAGCTTTGAATCGACACTTGTCGATAGCAACTATTTGCAGCAGAATTTCTTTCTTTGGGCTTCATTCACAACATCCTCACCTGTAGCTTCCATTAACACCTCCCTTATAAAGCAGCCAGACTTACATGGTGTCAAGAACGGCATGGGTGTGTTTATCAATGGAATGGCATCGTCTTTAGTGATGAATCAAGGTTTTGCATATGGGTGAGTGATGATAGTAGAAGGGTGCGGCAACATCCAAGAGAAAGGCAAAATTTGGAGTTCGTTCGAAGATAACACATAGCGTGAGGTTTTGGTTTGGGGCCGATATGTGCTGAACGAAGATCACTCCTTACGTTCATTTCAGGCACATTAAATGCACGTCTTCACATCGATAACATCTAGAACCGTTGTTGCAGATGCTGCAGAATACTACTTCCCAACAGCATAATGCAAGACCCTATACCACTGTGGTTATAAGAAATTTCCTGGAGCAAATTGGATTGCAGATTTTGACCTGGCCTGTACATTCACCGGACTTGTCGCCGGTTGAACATGTCTGGAATATGATGGGTCGACGACTAATACCCAGGCCTCCTGAGAATCTAAATGAACTTCGACACCATCTAGAGGTTACATGGAGAACGAGCTGCCCCAGGAGGACATCGACCACTTAATAGAGAGCATGGATAGAAGAGTTAATGCATACATAGTTGCGCGTGGGGATACAACGCACTATTAGCATCTTTTTGAAAAACGTTAATTTTTGTTTTGTTTTTTCAACAAAACATTCATCGTTTCTCAGTTGATAATAAAGCATTATTTTAGCGAAATTTAAAAAAATATAGTTTAATTTTTAATGGATAATGTAATTAATAAGAAAGTGAGTACATTTGTTTAAAATTAATTTTTAAATAAACCTAAATCAACAACTTTACACCAATTCAATAAATCTAAAAAACTCGTCCGGCAATTCCGTGTATTCAAATCAGGCTCGACCGAATTTGCAATTTCACCTCGTCCCCCCATCGGCGTAATTTCCCCATATTTACGGTACGAAGAGCAATCCCGACCACCCCAACGCCGAACCCGTAACCATTAACCCCCAGCGCTCATCTCACTAATTAATAAAGCAATTTCTCGGGGTTCGTCGTCGTTACCTTGATAAATTGCAATGTGTCGATGGCGTCGCCACGAAAAAGCCTACTGGAGACGACGATTTTGTCCCAGACATTAATTTGAGATAAAATCAAAGTACCGGAAGCAATATTTACGCTCACGACCCCAACTAACTAATTAATAAAGCAATTTCTGGGAGGTCCTCGTTATACCTTAATAAATTGGATCGTATCGATGGTCCCATCACGAGGTTTCTCGTGGTCGGTATATTTTCAGTTAAAGTTATAAAGTCAAAAGTAGTTATGTTTATATTAATGATACATTAATTAATTACTGAGCAGTTAGTAAATGGATGTTTAATATTAGCGCATTTTACGAAGACGAGAAAAGTTTACCGATAAAAATTAGATTGAAAATCAAAGTAGATACTAAAAAGCAATACTTACGCTCACTCAACCACAAGCTAAATAATTAATAAAGTAATTTCTACGGTCGTCGTTACCTTGATAAATTGGAACGTGCCGATAGCCGGGAGCCTCTTCATGTAGGGATAGAAGAAGGAGCCGGCGGGGTGCGATGGGTACCGAGACGTGATGCGATACGCCACCCCCTGGGGTTCCGTGGGCCAGTTGGGGGCCGTGAACGTGAACCCATTATCGGTACCTGCATCCACGGGGTCCACCTGCAACGCGAAAAGCAGAACGGTTTATGCTGTACCTCCGGCAGAAAACTGGCAATTTAAGTTTTCGTCCTGAATTATTTGTTATAGCCTGTAACGATCTTAAGGGGGAGATTGCGATCTGAACGCCTACTGGAGCGAGGAATTTTATATCGTAAGACGCGAGGTTACTTTCGATAATCGAGAGATTTTGAGATGAACGATTCTTATTATGGGAAGATAATAACCTAGATGGATGAGTTTTTTTATTATATTTACTTTGGCCAAGTAAGAGTATGTAATAAAAATGTAAATACACGAGGGGAAAAGGTAATAAAATGATATTTTAACGAAGATATAAAACATAATTGATATACTTACTTGTTACTTAACTTTCTTAACATTATAAATTAATATTGTATACTAACAAAAACTTCTAAATATGTTTCAAATCATTTCCATCTTTTTTGTTAAATTAAAAAAAAACTGAAAATTATAGATATTGGAAAATACTCTGAAATTTTTTTCTAAGCACTGAATATCCATTTTTTTATTGATGTCTTATGAGTTGCTCAGAAATTCACACTGAAAATTTGTGTGGATTCACAGGAAATTATTGGGCGTACATTGCTAGATATTTTTGAAATTTCGTGTAAATCTTAGAAGGGATTATCTCACTACAACTACAAACCTTATAATAGCTTTGATTTTCTAAGTCTTCATAGTACTCAATTACAAGCAACACTGGTAGTAAAATGATTCTCCATATAGTCCCAAGGTATATTGTGCGAAATCCCGCACTATGCGAAAAGCTGACACAGCGAACGTGTTAAAACATGACGACTAATCACACGAACTAGTTAAGAGAATGCCAGCAATTTCATACCTTGCATCCCTATGGGTTTCAAAAAGATATATGATAAAGAAGGAGTTAACAGCAAGTATTGAGTCATTGGAACTTTATAAGATTAACTAAGAAGAAAAATATAAGAAAATGATAAAAATTTAAAAAAAATTCTCATAACAAAACAAATCTTCGAAAATATTTCTTAAAATTTATCGAAAATTCTTTGCTATTTTCAATCATCCTTTATAATAACTAGAAATTATATAAAAATCATCATGTACCTCTGAAATCTTAACCATTTTATGAAAAAATATGAAATACCTAGTTATTCCTGGAAATTGTATAACTCCGAAAAGTTATAAATATACATTTTAAGTTATTTACAAATTTTGAAAACCCTTTGCAAGATTTTAACAAATTATTTTAGGCTTTCCTGGTTATATAACGAGTTTCATCTAATTCATTGAAGTTCTTATACACCAGTTGAAAGTTTCCAACTATCTTTAGACTTCTGATATTCTTAAATTTTATAGAAATCTTTCTTTTTATTTACTTTAATTCCAGACCAGTGAATTAATATTACTATGCATGGCTTGTGCTTATAGAACATAATAAGGACCTCGTCACTTACAAATTAGTAAACATTTAACGTATTCTTAATTCAGGTAGATGGCTTGTGGTAATTTTCTTCTCAGTCAACAGCTAGCTGAGGTTGTATAACCATACAAGCACATACAGCACCTAAGCAACCGCTTAGGTGCTGAATACGTGGGTTCTCTGGCTTCCCATATGAAATTGTTTAGGGTTTTTCCGGATTGAAGTTACCATTATGAATTAATTTTTAAATTGTAATGTACTGAAGAGGTGAAATACATCCAGAAGACTTACAATGTTTGCAGAAGATTTGAACTGTTTCTAGAAGGCTTGATACTGTTCATAGAAGACTTGATACTGTTTCCAGAAGAGTTTAATTATTCCAGAAGACTTGCAATACATTCAGCAGACATGCAATGCTTCCAGAAGACTTGATGCTGCTTCTAGAGAGTATATAGTATATAGACTTGAAATACTTCCAGAAGACTTGCAGTACTTTTACGAGACTTGCAATGCGAGAGACAAGGCTTGCATTCGTAAAATTTGATATTGCTTCTAGAAGATTTGAAATGCTCTCAGGTGATTTGATATTGCGTCCAGAAGACTTGAACTGTTCTCAGGAAAAGAAAGAAAGATAAGAAAAGAAAGATATTGCCTCTGGAAAATTTGTAAAGCATCCAAAAGTTTTGATATCGCTTTTAGAAGGTTTGAAATGTTTTCAGAAAACTTGATATTGCCTCTGGTGACTTGATACTGCTTCCAGAAGACTTGGCGTTACTTTTAGAAGACTTCAAATTCTTCCATAAAACTTGATATTGCTTCCAGAAATCTTAATACCGCTCATAAAACTGCCTGCAGACGATATTTTTATAACAAAAGTCAAGAAATAATAGTTTCTTGACTTGATCATTTGATTTTACTTCTAAAATATGTAACACTATCGCCAAAATAAAAAAAATCTTCATGTTAATAGGTCATAACTCCCGATTAAAGACTAGATACTGATTATACAACTCTAAACACTTTTGGCAGAAAACATGTTTAATGGATACGAACCAGTGCTGCTAGATTCTTTTGTTTGATCAGAAAAAATTCAAAGATCAGATAATATTTTGAATTTTATCAAATCTTTTTATGAAAGCTATCATTTGTCTTTTAAGTCTGTTTCCAATTCCTTTTTTTATCAGCAAGTACCCATACGTATTTTCTAAAACCGGCACCTATGTATGGTACTTCGGTGTTTGTATGCGTTTGTGAAATCGGGTAGTCATTGTGGACATAGAGCCTGCAATACTGTTCATTTTTAATTCATTGTGTAATTGTTCGTTTGAGATACACCATTCCGCGTCAACTGCTAAACATGATACTTTGTTTCGTAAGATTCGTTTTAGCTGAGTTTCATCAGACAACGTAGGCATAGGTGATAGTGGATGAATGGTCTTAGAAATGAAAAGTGTTTTCGCTGTTTTAATTTTCCGTAATCTCGATTAAGTTATTGAAGTATATGGTACTTCCATGTTAATATTATATCAAGGAATATGCCAAGATTCTCCGTTAATTTTTATTTCCGGTGGAGATTTAATTCTTATAAGTACAAAAGATTTTTCGATGTAAAAACTAAAAATTAAGTACTTGGATGGATTTACTGCTATATTCCAAGACTTACACCATTTAGCTAAGATGTTTATAGTGATAGGAACATTTACAGTTGCATCTTCAAGCTCTAAGTTTTGCGTTATTGTGGTTGTATCATCTGTATATGCTAGCGCTGGTGCATTTGGTTGAGGCATACCACTCATGCAAATGTTAAACCCACCCTGTTTGTGATTGATGTATTTTAACAGAGAATTATTTGTTTCTGAGGAAGGATATTTGTATTTGTTTGATATTGATATTAAAATCCAGGTGTACTATTTTATAAATTAAACTATTGGTTCATACACGATTGAAAGCGAAGAATCAGAGAGTTAGTTTTTGTTCAAAGTACCTCTTCTGTGGCATATCTGGAACATTATCGTTTGGTACGCATCTGTTGTAATCATCGATGCAAGAATGCTAAAAGATTGTATTTCCGTCAGAGGTTGTCTGGAACAACTTATAAACATTTTGGAAAACAATACGATCACTTGTTTTTATAGTTTCAAACACATATCAACGGATCATCCTTCCGCAATATACTCAGCTGAACTAAAATCTTATTCTTGAAATCCTTGCATCTACCAAACATATACCTAACATACTCACCCAATCTGGATATAGTTCTCTTAATACATATTTTCAACTATTCTTTTGAACAACCATCAATCCGACGAATCGCTGATGTAATTCAAATTTCAAAAATTAAATCTCTGTCCCATATTGGTGATTTTCGACCCATTTCTATTCTATCTACGTTGTCAAAACCTATTGAACATTTAGGTTATTTACAGATTCAGAAATATCTTGAGGAGTTTAATCTGATTAATAAGATCCAGTCTAGTTTTCACGAAGGGCATACTATTAGATATTAGACCTGCTTGTGATAAGCGTTATGTTACCTTACTAATGTCACTTGATTTCGGAAGGCCTTTGATTCTGGAGATCACCACGCTCTCCTGTTAATTAGATTTTCTGCTGTTGGTTTTAACCCTTCTTGAATATCCTACCTTTTGTATCGGTCTTTACGTGCCCGCGTGAAATTATTACTTTCTTCTTCTATTGATATCAACCGTGGAGTTATTGAGAGCAGTGTACTGGGTCTTTTGCTCTTCTCAATTTTTATAAATTCTATTAGTAATCGTATCTCGTTTAACGTAACTATCATTTGTATGCAGATGACCTTCAAATATATACTTTGATAACAATTATAAATTTCCCAAATGCTATATTGCATCTTAACAGCGATCTCTAGCGTACATGACTTGTCTAGACGACATGCACTTAACTTGAAACCACCAGATAACACGCAAGCCATTGCGTTTAGCACTCATTTGGTATTCCTTAACCACATTTCAACTGAGGATTGACGACACCGTTATTCAGTTTTCTAATACGTTCAGAAACCTTGATGTAATGGATTCGGCGATAACTTGGTGGCCACAAGCTCTGGAGTCTGTAAGAGGGTTTACTTATGTTTCCATATCTTAACAACCTGTATATGATGACTTGCCAGAGTCGCACTCCTGCTTATTTGTTTGATGGCTTTCACTTTTTAGCATCATACCATTTGCCCACTTAATCAACGATTAATAATTTAGAAACAACTAGCAAAATTGGATATCTCTGAAAAATGTTTGAAATTAGAAATAATGACGTTTATAAATGTGTAAGTTTGCAAATTTTAGATCAGAATGCAGAAATTAGGGAATGCGTAGATTAAAACGATTTGCAATTTCTGTACAGTTATCCGGAAATCAACTTGCATGATTTTAATACTAATATAACTGTCATGACTTTCATGAAGATATAAGAAAATTCTTCCAATTCATTAATGTTCTTGGCCATCAGTTGAAATGTTCCAACTATTTTTAGAAATTCTTTGAAAATTGATAAAAATCCTAAATAATCAATGAGATTACTATAATCCTTGGAAATCACTAGAAATATTTTACAAAACCTTAAATTTTACAAAACCTTTCGAATTCATAGAATTTCAGCAAACAAGTTTTTTTAATGAAAAACTTTGAGATACTAAAAGCTGTTCGTAGAAATTATTAATAATTTAAAAATCACGAGCAAAATTGGATGTACCATAAAATCTTTGAAATTACGTATAAATAAAGGCAAACTTAGACATTATGCACCAACAATTGAATTTCACAGCAAACCAGAATAATATTACCTTCACTATATTTCCATTGTACATAATTAAGAACACTGACATTTATAAATGTATAATTTCGCATATTTCAGGTCAGAACGCAGAAACTTGGGAACGCGTATATTACAAAAATTTGCAATTTCTCCAATGTCTGTACAGTTAACTGGCTTGATTTTAATATACGGTTACAACACGCGAGAAAGTTACAGTTGGAACGTTTCTGGTTGGTCAAAAATTTTAGGAAAACAATCTTGTTATGTGAAAAACTTTTAAATACTATTTTTGAAATATTGTAACTGTAGTTATACGTATTGAAAGACGAAATTGGTGCTTGACATGAGAAAGAACTTAAACTTCACGAAAGTAATTCTTAGCATTGGTGAGTCATTTTCATGTTGGTGCTGTGTTAAAAATAAAAATTTAACCCTCTGTATCATTGATTTCTTTTGATTTTTACTTCCACTTAGTATTCTATTACTATTAGAGTGGATCGCTTGATAATATTTTTTAAAGGGACAAAGTTTGACTTCATTAATTAAATTTTTATTTTCCTTATTTTTGTTATATAAGCTTGAAATATACAGTATGTCCCCGGATTAAGTTTTAAAGAGGAAAAAACATTAATTCTGAATTTTTAAACTTATCTCAGAATAAATAATCCGTCGGATATGTCCAGATAAATTACACAGTTAAAATATAGTTAAATAAAGTTTAGCGTTAGTTTTAGATATAATAGTCAAATGTAGAGCTAATGCCATCACTAAAGTTAACATTAGACCTAAAACTAGAAACATTTGGGTGTAGCTGTACGTTTCTAAAGATGAAACCGAACCCAATCCAACCTAGCTTTAGATCTAATACTAGATCTAGCACTAGAAACCAGAAGTCTTTAACCGTCTTAAGAGACGTACAGCTAAAAACTAATGTTTCTAGTTCTAGGTCTCCTGTTAGTTCCGAAGCTAAGTATTAGATCAACTATCAGATATACTTTTAGTTCCAGAAGAATTTAAAACAATCTAGAGCTAAATAAAAATTAAAGACGCTAAACTTTCTGGTCCTAAAGGTCTAGTGTTAGTTCTAGTTTTAGATCGATACGAGTATATAATAATCTAAAGTTGAATAACAGTTAAATTAGAGCTAATACCAATACTAAAACTAACACTGTTGCATATTGTAGTTACGTTTAAATAATATCGATTGCTACTAGCCATTAAGCGGGAATAACAGCATACATTGATACTGCAGAAACAAGCAGTCTTGTACGGTTTGGAACCGATGTTAAGTGAACTGATTTCTGCCTTGAAATGCCTTTTTAATGTATATCCTGCTGCTGATTTAAATAAAAAGTCGGGCGAAAGTAAAGTTAGGATGTTTTTAAATGTTGAAATCTTTTTAAATGAAGCATTACAAGTTTACAACACATTATCTTTAAATGAAGATCAGAAAACAGTAACAGTGGAGTTATTGCTGCTTTTAAGATCTATTGTGAAGCTCATAGAATTAGACTTATAATAGGCACATAACATGTATAATCATATATGAGGATAATGAGGATGAACAAAATGAGGATAATGACGTAATTTTAGATGAAATTCGCATACTAATGTAAATACTAACCATAAATCAGTATGGATTCAGGTTACAAAAATAGCCAATAAAGAAGTGAACTTTAAGCTTGATACAGGAGCTCAATGCAACGTTTTGCCAGTATCTGTTTGTAAATCATTCGATATTAATTTTCGATTGTAGGAACGATCAGATAAATTTGTTATAGCTTATAGCGATACGAAAATTAAAATATTGGGGTAAATTGTTTTAAATAATGAACATACATTTAATAAATTAAATTTATAAACGTAGACGTTAAAGCTCAACTAGTATTGAGACTAAATACATGTGTACGTCTAGGTTTAGTAAAAAGAGTAAACAATATGATTAAAAATAAAAATATAAAAAATGACTTTATCGAAAAGAATATTGATTTATTTTTGGAGTAGGCAAAATTCCATATAAATATAAAATGGTACTAATTATAAGTGATAATGCAACACCATTATTAACACCATTTTTGGTAAATACAAATTCAAATGTCTTCCATTTGGTTTAAATAAGTTTTGAGATATATTAAAAACTCGATTAGAAGATGTTTGGTGATCTAGGAATTGGGATATATTGATAGCATCATAGGAGGAAAAGATGAAAACGGACATGTTGAAATTATGGAAAAGTTTCTAGAAAAACGCAAAAAATATAATGTGATATTCAATCTTAATCAAAATCGATACAAAATTAATAGTGTTAACAAATTATTTCAGGTTAAGATATTAGACCTGAACCTGAATAGATTAGATCAATTTTAGAGTTGAAGATCCATAAGAATGAAACGGAATTTTTAAAACTCTTGGTATGTTTAATTACTTAATTAAATATAAACCAAATCTGTCTGAACAAGTAGCACCATTAAGAATGCTGATTAAAAATCACATAGAATTTGTCTGGGAACAACATCATACAGAAATGCTTAACAAGTTAAAGAAATTGATCACAGATGTATCTACTTTGGCTACATTTGATCCGAGAAAACAAATAACTATTCAAATAGACGCAAGTTAAAATGGACTTAGTGCGTTTCTTCTACAAAAACGCTCAACAAGTTAAGAAGTTGTTCACAGAAGTATCTACATTAGCTATATTTGATCCGAGAAAGCAAATAACTATTCAAACAGACGCAAGTTAATGTAGATATAGACTCGGTGCGTCTCTTCTACAACATAACAGATCTGCTAGTTTTTGTGCAAGATGCTTAACAGAGTGTGAAACTCGTACTGTACAAATTAAAAAGCAAATGTTGGCGTTCTGTTTTGTATAGAGAAATTTCATCAGGATATTTAGGGACGCAAGGTCAAAATCAGTTATATCTTTAACTGAAAGGATATTACAAAAGTAAATTCTCTATTGCAAAGAATGAATGTAAAGCTACTAAAATATCATTTGTATATAAAATATTTGCCTGGGAAAGAAATGTATATTGCGGACCTTTTGTTAAGAGTTTTTCTCAAGGATGAGGTTAAAGATGATCCAACAATGAAAGAAATAGTTCATAGTTTAGAATTGGATCTTCCAGTTTCAAATAAATGTTTAAACGAATTAAAAAAAAATAACAAGTATGGACGAAATATCAAAAATACTGATTCCGGAAATATATAATAATTGGTTTACAGATAAATTAAAATTGCATGAGTCTTAAACCTTATTTTAAAATTTTACATGATCTCCACAGCAGGAATGGACTTATTTTCTTTAACGGCAAAGTCGTTAAAGAAAACAAAAGAAAACACTTTTGAAATCAAGACAAACAATTTTAACAAAATTGCACATAGCCCATTTTGGAATGGAATAGAATTTATCTAGAGCTAGAAAATTAGTTTATTGGCCAGGTCTAGTAAAAGATATGATTAAATAAATAAAATTCTTTGTACTTTAACTGGTTTTATTTAATTTTTGTCTAACTAGTTTCGCTTTTATAGCATTTTAGGAGACTCTACAAGAAAAAACTGAAGTACAAACAATGTAAATGAAGTTCAAAATAATTACAAGTAATTTATCTTAGATATATAAGCTAATTATTAATGTTAGGGGACATTTTAATAAGTTTTTAATACTTACATGTCTTAAAGAACACGTGTGAAATTTATAAATTTGTACCTAATTACTTCCTTAATCTATGTGAATTTTATAAATATTTAAACAATTATTTCGCAAACTCATTAGTTAGTACATTGAACTATGTTGACGTTAGAATTATAAAATAAAATTATAAAATTAAAATTTTAGTACGTTACATGACATGTTAAAATTGATAATGGCGATAAAAATCATTTTTATCGCCATTAAATGAATTTTACCATTATAAGAATTTTATTTATTTAATCATATTTATCATTACTGGTAGAATGGATATTTTAAACTTTTCAACCTCTAGTAAAAGACATTGAAAACTATATTTCCCGATGTAAATGTGAAAAGTGATCAAGAAATAATATAAAACAATTATAATAGTATTAAATTCAATTATAATAGTATTAAAAAATTATTCTCTACCCATGGGATACCAAACAATTTTATTTCGAACAATAATCCTTTTAGCTCATACAGCTTTCAAAAGCTTGCAGATCAGTAGAACTTTAATGCAATAATTTTAGGTCCACTTTACCCAAAATCTGATTTGAAAGACTATGCAAAGAGAATGGAAGAAAGCTGAGACATAAAAGAATAGTTATTGAACTACAGAGTAACACCGTTGATTGGTCTTAATGTTTCTCCATGCGAGTTGCTGTATAATAGACTATTGAGATCTACACAGACTACTAAATTAGAGTTGACACCTAGGATTGAGGAAAAGATAAAGGTGAAGAAAAAAACGGCAGAAACTTATTGTGATAGCGGTATTAATAAAAGAGATTCGTTGAAACCAAATGAGAATGTTTTAATAAGAGAGGGAAAAACATAGACTCCAGGACAAATTATAAAGAAGCATAACAAAACACCAAGTGTATGTATGTATATAGTATACATGTATGATACATAGTAAGAGATGAAGAAGTCTAAAGAAGAGAAGTCTAAAGAAATCTCTGAATAAGACTAATTTCAACAATGTTATTTGAGATGAGATAGAGTTAAATACAAGCAAGGAGACACATCAGGAAAAATTATTGATGATTCCTGAAAGTGAATTAGAGAAACCTAAGATTATTTCTAAACAAAATCATAACTCCTCGGAAAGTTTAGTGATAATTTAATAACTAGTAGATCGGGTCGAAGAATTAAGAAATCCATCGATTCCGAGACTAGTTTTTAAGTTAGGTTAAGCCTTTATTTTGTAAAAAAGGGAGCTGTTACATATTGTAGTTACGTTTGAATAATAAAGGTTGGTAATAGCTATTAAACGGGAATAATCGAAATAGGAATACATTGACATTGCGGAATCAAGCGGAGTCTTGTACGGTTTGGTACCGATGTAATTAACGTTATTTTTAGAGTTAATAAATGGGGTGTTTTAATAAAAATACATAATAACAATGTAAGAAACACTAGACCTAGAACTAGAAACATTTGTGTTAGCCGTACGTCTCTTAAGACGGCTAAATCCTAATATTTCTAGTTCTAGGTCTAGAGTTAGTTCTGAATCTGAGTTTTAGGTCTAACATTATTTATACTTTTAGCTCCAGAAGAATTTAAAACAATTTAGCGTTAAGCAAGAATTAAAACTAGAATTAACACTAGACCTAGAACTAGACAGATTCAGGTTTAGCCGGACCAGGTTTAGCCTTCAGACTTTAAAAAGCTTTAAAGAAGCTTTAAAAAAAATAAATCCAACTTAAAGAAAAGTCCAATTTTTACATAAAAATGGGAATAATTAGCTAACTTCTATTATTAGAGTATTAAATTCTTGTGATTTAGTGATATGAACATATCCGACGTATTATTTATGCTTAGATAAGTTTGAAAAATTAATAATAAAATTTTCTTCCATCTTTGGAACTCGATCTGGGAATATACTGTAATTTCATATTTATCAATGCATGACATGTATATCAATGATACTCATAGTGTAGAACACTCAACTTTTTCTTAATTTCATTCTTAATAAATTACTCTAAATTAGATCTAAAACTCTAGTTGAGTAATCATTAATCATGAGAAGTTGTGAATTCAACATAAACCTCGCCAACCGACTGACGTTTACTGGCGTGTTTAAAATAATTAATCAGACGTAGTAATGTAGTGGGAAGTTCACAAAAGCCGAACCGACCGTGAATACTATATTAATAAAGTCAAGTTAAATTACAGTCTGCACCTTCCGCCGAAATGGCGCCTGCAAAATCCATATGATTTAACGCTCAAATTCAAATGTGCTCTCTCGCGATCTTGTTAAGTATACAGTCTCGTATCGTCACAATTACTTGCTAATTCAGACCGTCAATCTTCATATTTGTGTAAATCATAATAAATGATCCCACGATGGCGTCATCTTTTTGCTTCTGATTATCGGCAATAATTGCTTTGAAGACGCTCGCGTTGTCTATTAAGAACGGAAAAATTGTTTGTTTGATCGGATTGATTATACAGGGTGTATATTTAATGGAAACCGCAAACATTGTGGTTTCCATCAAATAGTGCTACGTGGTTTGCAAATAACCTACCTCAATTGTGATGCTGTCCAACCAATTCCCATTCACGCACAAATCGAAACTGTCGATGCCAATGAACCAATCCGGCGATGGAATTATCTTTGATATAAGGGAAACCTGCAAACAAAAAGATACATTTTATTATAATTAATCGATTATACCCTTGCCACTTATTAGGATTAGTTCCGCATCGATTTTTATATCGATAAGTAGAACCACACAATAACTCAAGACTGAATGAGACATGAGGGAAAAATTAATGTCCCTAAGAGTTCCCCACTGACAAAAAAAAATGGGGTGACCCAGAAGACAAACGTATCTATACCCTAGAAGGACCGCAATCTGTTACTCTTATCGATTTCATTAGGGTGAAGTTGTCGTCGAAGCGGTCGCCACAGAAAACATCAATTGACAATTTTCTCCTCCGAGGGGGAGTAGAAATGCGTAAGAGGTTAGAAACCTAACCAATCAGGGGATTAAATCTCAAATAACGAAAATGACCCATTAAAAGTTAAATTGAGCTAACGCCGCGCGAAATTGAACGAAAACGCTTCGTGAAATGCTTAATGGGGGAATTTAAACATCTGGATGCATCAGTATGTATAAAGGACAAACATCGTAAAATTACTTGCAAGCTCGCCTCATCGAAACTGAAATTCGAATTGTAGAGAGAAATTGCATTTAACACGCATAAAGAACAAATTGAGTAGTAGGAAATTGCAGAATCCCTTGTAGTACTTTACCCTCTCTATTTACGAAGCACGTGTGTACAAAGCACTAAAACGTGAATTGTTTCAGTAGACAAAGAGGGAGTAATGACAAACATCTCTTGCGATAAAGTTGAAATTGATGACATTGCACACGATTTGATCTAGATCTACTTGAACGTTGATGAAATTTTCATCTTAAATTAACTTTTAACAAAAATTAAAAAGTATTAATTTTTAATTTTAAATACGCATTAAGAATCTGATAGGGTTGCATTTTTAAATATTTTGGGATAATATTTGATAATATTTGACCAAGCTAGGAGGATCTCAATTAGGGGCCGAACGAATTTCAGGACATTATCCGGTATCCGCCCATGTTTTAAAAGTCAATAGTTGCTATATATCCGACTTATCATTCGTTTCTTTCATTTTGCTTTGGATAATGGATTTGTTTTGATGATACATCGAATACAAAACAAAATAACAATTCGAATGATGTCAATTTTCTACTATCTTTTTTCAAAGTGATTAAGAAACTTGTTATTGTTTTGAAATGCAACATATTTAGATATGGTTTTGTTCGTATAAAAGTACTATGTCAAATGGAATAGGTATTTCGATATAAACACTTTAGGAAATATTAGAAAATATAAAATCCGTGTTAATTACGTCAAATTGTAGATAAACGTTATTACATTACCTATTTGAAATCTTAACGAAATAATAATAAAACAATATGGCAATCAATCGATAAAACTGCAAACATTACAATAAATAATAATAATCAATAATTTGAGGCTATAGAACAGTAATTTGAAAATAGCCAAAAATAAGTAAGACTTAACAAGAGACGATGTCGTTGTAACACTATCTACAATAAAAAAAATTGAACAACCAAAATAATCATTCGTCCTAAGTTATAAAGTTCTATCTCTTTCAGAAAAAGGATCTCTTAAGAATGTGTAAAGAGGTCTTTTAATTGGTATCATCTGTTCATTAAAATTAATAGTGTTGGGAATACACTTAATGAATCTATTAATTTCTAAGATTCAGCTATTTCTAGTAAATTTCCTTTTAGTGTATACAAAATTAAATTTGTCACTGTTTTTGTGTTCTTTAATTCTCTGTTGTAGACCTCTGACACTGCAATTGATAACTCCATTTTTTAGCATGATGTCTTATCTCTATGATTACATAACATGTTTTAATTGTGTTTAAACTTTATTCCCTACCCAAAATACACAAGATCAACATACCCATCGGACCTATATTCAGTTCCAGTGATTCTAGCACCCATATACTTTCTAAAACAATATTGAAATTCTTTAACAGCTTAACGTTCCTTCCTAAATACACGACCAAAGATAGAAACCATTTACCCCAAAAGATTAGCAAACTGAATCTACCTAAGTTATTCAAGATGATTTAATTCTACGTAGCTATCCTCTATACAAACACACCTACATTAGAAACTTCAGAAATAATGAAAAGTATAATTAGTAAAGAATTGGAAGGTAAAGGGGAAGTTCAAACATTACAGAAATTATAGAGTATAGTTTGATTTAATCCATAATCGATCAGTGTTGTAAATTTAAATTAAATTGAAATACTTTTTTTGTACTTTTACTATTTTTGTTTATTTTCTTTATCATCAGAGATGCAAAAAGAATGATGATGATTCCAAAAATCGAAACATGTTAGACTAAGCCTTAAAGAACATAAACAAAAACAGTACAAAAAAACCTATTTCAATTTAATTTAAAATATCAGAAACTGTTCAAAATGTGCCTAGATCAGAACTTTTGTACTGATGGGATTGTCCCTTAGTATCCTACTAGCAGATATATTTATAAACAATCTCAAAAATAATATAATTATAAATATCACGAATCCACATTACAAGAATATTACCATGTGGACAAGATGTGTAGACGATAGATAACTCTGATATTATCTTGTCCATTTTATCCAAAATCTTGGAAAAACTTATTGCAGAGAGATTAAGGGTTTTTGTTAATAACATTCTTCCACCTAACCAGTCTGGATTTCGTCTGGATGGATGTTACACTGCACTTGCTTTATTGGATTTTTCAAAAGCATTTCGTACTTTACATTACGAAACTTAAGATCAAATCAAGATGAATAGACGATAGATTACTCTGATAATTCCTATCCCAAAAAATAAAAACCCGTTAAGGTCTGAACCATATTAGGCCTATTAGTATCTTGTCCATTTTATCAAAAAACTTGGAAAAACTTATTACAGAGAAATTAAGGGTTTTTGTCTCCGATAATAACATTCTTTCGCATAATCAGTCTGGATTTCGCTCTGGCTTCCGTTGCACTACTGCACATCTAGATGTTACTGACGACATATTAAAAAGAGTAGATGATGGATGCTACACTGCACTTGCTTTGTTAGATTTTTCAAAAGCATTTGATACGTTACATCACGAAATTTGAGATCAAGTCAAGATGTATAGACGATAAATATAAACTCAGATAATGACTATCTCAAAAAATAGAAACCCTTTAGACCTGAATGATATTAGTCATTGCCCATTTTATCCCAAATCTTTAATAAACTTATTGCAGCGATATTAAGTCCTTTTGTCTTCGATAATAATATTCTTCCACTTAAACAGTCTGGATTTCGCCATGGCTTCAGTTGCATCACAACATTTGTGAATGCTGCTGACGACATATTGACGAGAGTAGATGATCGATGTCATACTGCACTTGCATACCAGACTTTTCAAAAGCATTTGATATGTTACATCGCAAAACTTTATTTTCGATCTTACACTATATAGGTTTATCTGATTCAGCCATCTTTTTGCTGAAATGCTATTTTTGTAATCGATTTCAACGCGTGGGCCATAATCGTTAAACTCTTGTCCATGGGGCTTTATTGTACTTGATTTACACGTTCCAACTTTGTTCGTGTCTAAAATATTGTGAATATCATATGTACGCTGACGATACTAAATTCTATTACAGCTTTAAACCTGATGAAGTAAATATCACAGTGGATCGGATGAACAATGACTTGGATGATTTAGCAATCTATGCTTCTCGGCTTTGTCTAACGATTAATCTTTCTAAATCATCAGTAGTTATTTTTGAACCCAGTGCCGGCAGACTGATATATGACTCAACTCTTTTAAACAACCTTCATTTTTTTCTACAGAGTACCCCTTTTACCAACTTCCTGTGATTCTGGCAATCTCGGTGTTATTATGATCTCTCGTTTGAGGTTCAAGACACATGTTTGTAGACTTGTTAACTTGGCATACTCTACCTTGAAGCTACTCTATAACAATCGACATATGCTATACCGCCGACTAAGAGCTCACCTATGTGAAGCATTATTACTCTTAGACTTTAATTTTACCGATGCTCTTTATAGTTATATGGATATCGCATACTGCAATCTCCTCCTTATCTTTACAATAGAATTACGTTCAGGGCCAATGTCCATAACCTAAACGTTACACAGAGATATACTTTAATAATACCTAAATATCGAATAGAAATTTTAGACCATTTTAGAACATTTTATTTTTACGTCTGTATTGGTTTAATATCAACTGATGCAAGGTGTGCTCGAAAATAGTATAGATGAATAAATTGTTAGAAAATATCACCGTTGTATATTTAATACCCAATACTAATTAAAACTTAATGGATAATCAAATTAATTATAATTTTCATTGTAAATAATAACAAATTTCATCAAGATATTTTAGGAATTCTATTTTTAAACACTGTTTTAAGACTGATTAAGATAGTGTTAATTTTATGAAACAGTACAAATTTAGGTTGTATTCAAAAATTAATTACTTGAAAATGTACCTTAAAAACTCGATTTTTTCATGATTTTTCAAAAGTGATTAAGAATATTGTTATTTTCATGATACTCTACCAATTTAGGTTAAGTTTAAACCTTGATATGTCAAAAACGAAATCAGATATTCAAATATGGTGTTGTTGTCCGAAAAGAAGATACTTCTTTTTATAAATAACAAATAAATCCATCAAGATATCTTAAGAATTCGATTTTTTCCAAAATTTCGTCGTGTTAAAACCATGATATATCAGAAACGAATTAAGATTTTCAAGTATGGTTTTGGGAGTATAAAACTACATATTTTTCTTTGTAAATTATAATAAAGTTCATCATTTATAGTTTCATCATCTTAAGAATCCGATTGTTTACGATTTTTTCCAAAAGGATTAAGAAAATTGTTATCTTTATAAAATAATCTATATTTAGGTCGTGTTCAAACCATGATATCTCAAAAACGAATTGAGATTTTCATGCGTGGTTTTGGGAGTATAAAACCACATACTTCCCTTTGTAAACTTAAACAAATTTCATCAAAATATCTTAAGAATTCGATTGTTTACAATTTTTTCAAAAATTATTAAGAAAATTATGTTTATAAAATGCTAAATATTGAGGTCAAATCATATCTCAGAAACGAATAGAGAAAATCAAGTGTGGTTTTGGGAGTATGAAAGTATATACTCTTCTTTGTAAACTTAAATAAATTTCATCAAAATATCTTAAGAATTCGACTTTTACGATTTTTTCAATAATGATTAAGAAAATTGTTATTTTTACAAAATGCTTTATATTTATGTCGTGTTCAAACCATGATATCTCAAAAACGAATTGAGATATTCAAGTATGGTTTTGAGAGTGTAAAAGTACATACTTTTCTTTGTAAACTTGAACAAATTTCTTCAAAATATTTATGAATTTGATTTTTTACAATTTTTTCAAAAATTATTAAGATAATTATGTTTATAAAATAATTTTCAAATTTAGTCACTAATCTCAAGTAATGAATTCTAACAGCTGTCACAACAACAATATCTCCCATGATCTTTTCCAATATATAGAACTTAGACATACAGATATATCTAGTAACAGTTCCAGTGTTAGTTCTAATTCCAGTTCAACGAAAAATCAATGTATATCAACTCAAACTACATTTATGTTAGAACTACTATAAGTTTAAGCCACACGTCTCTTAAGACTGCTAAATAACAATTCAAACCACAACGAACGTAAACATTAGAACTAACACTAGAATGATAACTAAAAAATTTATATTTTAATTAGAGCTTAATATTGGTGAAACAGGAAACTTTCATAACATTAAATGAAGTTTAATATATAATAATATAATATAATATTTATAGAATAACAAATTACAAAACTTATTAATACTTTGTTTTAACTGCAGTTGTTTTGTATTTAAATCACCATCATATATGCACAATTTCTTGCGCTAATTGCTAATATTCCGAATGTTGGCGACTAACGTCAGGGCCATATAGCCAGAATTATGGGAGTTGGTATGTCAGAATTGCGCAAGTTTCAATTGGTAGGGTCCACCGACGACGACGTCCGACTATTCGAGCAGATTTATTAAACTGAATTAATTATGCTGTTCTTAATTAAACGCTTCTCTTACTGAACCGAGGTATGTACACCCACTTCAAAGATCTCGACTGCCAAAACACAACGCTCATATTTTATCATCTTTAGATTTATAACTTTGTAAAATTCCAAGCATTCCTAAGTTGGATTTAAAAACAAGATAATAAGATAGTAAAGGTAGAATCTTTTTAGTTTATTCAAATCGTAACGTGGATTGAGTGAAACTCGGTCTGAGTGAGATCTGAACGAATTGGCTTAATGACACTTCAATTTTCCATTACCTTGGAGTGATTTCCATCGACGAAAAACTCCGCCTCAGTGCGTCCCGTTCCTGTGGCTATTGGGGGAGCGTTGAATTCATCGTATATGCCTCCTTCACCTTGACTCTGTTCCTCTAAAAGGTCAGATCGACCTGTTTCGGCAAATGCTTTCACCCCTGGTGACGATTTCTGACCCAACTTGAAGAGGGTAAATGACTTGTCATGGCTTCTACCTGAAATTCAAACGACAAATTATTAGTAAAATAATATCTAAGAAATATTAAATTTGAAAGCAGTTACGAATAATTTTTTTTATATAAATAAACGGTGTAAAGTTTATAATGAGGTGGATGTTTCGAAAGTTGTGTTGTGGAAGTTTACTGAAAGAGAATGTAACATCAGCATTCTGAGACATCTTCGAAAGTTCCATACTTTAATAATTGCAAATTCTGGCGTCTTAATATATTCCTCTTCGTTTTTATTAGCGCGAGCGGCACTCGGGAAGTAGGCAAACGTTTATGGCTCGTTCATAAAACGGAAAGCGTCTCTGTTCGCCCCGAGGGAGACGAGCAACTAGTTTACGATTTTCCAACATGCAACCTGATTTACCTTATTACGTAGACTTCAGTATTTACAAAGGAACCTACGCCGCATACCCCAGACACTAGCGCCTAACGACGTACCCAGAAATCCGTTCGCCTTTATGCCAGACGCCGAGGACGTTACGTTTCCGTCTGCAACAGCTCGTGCGATCTCGAGTAGGTCCCGTTTAACATTACAGCCATTATTCGATACGAACGTGTTCGTACGCGTTCGCTAAGAAGCTTTCAAAGTTAGTTAATTCCGTCTTCCGGTGGCGCCCCGTTTATAACTTCCTTGTAACCTCGCACCGCCCATCGAATCTCATCGAAACGCGTGCACGGGATAAAAAGGGGACTTTGCGCGAACATATGTAGAAGCTTATCCGCTCGAGCTCCATAAAAGCGTGTTCGTGCAGAAATACCAACTTCCACTTACGGCCGATACCGGTCCAAGCTTGTTCTCGACATCCTCGATGCGCGATCGTGGGCTTTTGTTTCGACCGAGAAGGGCGAGTCGTGCACAAGCACGTATTCGACTGAATCAAACGCCTGATACCGTATAATCAATATTCAATTTCTGTAATGGGAAAAACGGTGCGAAATGTACCATTCGTGACCCACGGTTCTAGATAAAACATTACTCAAATTCCGAAGAATTGCTTCCGATCGTTTTTCCCATATATTAAATGTATTGGTATTACTTCTTATAACGGAATCGTTTCATTTCTAAACGGCACTTCCATTTACATCTTACCAATATTAATGTTTTTACATTTTACATTTAGGTTTACTTAAAATTAATTTTAAAGAAATACACATGAAATACACCACCCATTAATTAATTAGAATTAGACTATCACTTTGAGACTTCGGTAAAATAATGCTTTATTATCACCTAACAAACGACGAAAGTTTAGTTGAAAGAAATAAACAAAAATTAACATTTTTAAGAAAAAGTTAGTACTGGGTTGCATCCCCACGCGCAACTATGCATGCATTAACTCTTCTAACCACGCTCTTTATTACATGGTCGATATCCTCCTGCATGGAATGAGATACCCCTCGTTCCATGCAACCTCTAGATAATGTCTTAGTCGCCGATCCATCATATCCCAGATATGTTCAATCGGGCAGAAGAATTGTGACCGTGCAGAGTAGGGCAAAATCTGAAGTCAGATTCCTCAAGTAGGTTCAGAAACCTTCATAAAGGCACATAAGTATGGAGTTTTGCATTATCCTGTTGGATAGTCACATTCTGCAACGTCTGCATGAAAGCTGCTAACACCGATTCCAGAACGTTGTCGATGTATCGACGCACGACGGGGTATTTGCTTATTGTAGTTGGATAAAATTAAGGCAGGCACACATTTATATGATTCAATGCAATGATGCATATAACAGTTCGCTTAGAGTAATTAAATACAAATGATCATGGACAGTTAGACGAATTTGAGGAAGAAATGGAAGAAATTGGATTGATTGGATTTGCATTTTATCACAAAAGGAAGTGGTTACACGAAATTATCGTTGATAGGCAACGCGATTGAGAATATAATACTTTAATGAAAGTGTTAAAAAAAGATGATAATTAAGATAGATTTCACATGTATTTTTGAATGAAAAGAAAATTATTTGTGCATTTGCCATTATCATTAGGCATTATTACATAAATAATAACACCTCACAATTTGTTGCTGAAGGCTATAGGAAGGATATTTCAGACGAATTTAGAGATAATGCCAAATTTATTTGTTGATCCACTTCCGCGCGCGACACAATTTGGCACAAATGCATTCGTGTTTTGGCCTGTTCTATTCGGGAAAACTTCTTTACAGTTTTGACCAAACTTAAATAAAACATCAATTTTAATAAGTCGTTCAAAGTACCTAAGCCAAGTACCTGCCAAATTTATTTGTTATTGATCCACTTCCGCGTGGCGAATTTTCGCGTGCCACACAATTTGGCACAAATGCATTCGTATTTTGACCTGTTTTATTCGGGAAAACTTCTTTACAGTTTGACCATACTTAAATAAAACATCAATTTTTATAAATCGTTCAAAGTACCTAAGTAACATTCAATCAGACCCAAAAAATGTTGGGCTTTTACTAAATCTAAGAGTCGTGCGGAGGTCATTTCATCTACGATATCATGGAATGGAACTGTTATTGCATGAGGGCTACTGACAGTGTCGGCAATGAGGTATCCCATCCATTTTACTTAAGGAATGTTCTTGCTCTTTGGAAACTGATGGTCAGATATAGTTAACAGGATAGATTTAATTAAATATACAGGTGCACAAATTGAGATACTATGTCTAAATTGATATTCTTAAATAGAAATTCTCATTTTTTGTAACATTTTTGGATTCTGCGTTGAATTGTAAATAGCTTTCTTTCACTTGTTCGAAGGCAGCTGAATATCGACATGGACAATTCTCAGAATTTAACTTAGAACATAAATGTATGTGTTGTAAACTTTTTGTTCGAACCCGATTACTTACTCTAATCATTAATATACAAATAAAAATATATGATAATTAATATCATATATGTCTTCTTCTCCTCTTCATAAAATAGAACTTTTTAAAGTTGTTCACAAATCGAATAGTAATTGACGCAATTCAACAAATCGTTGGCAGTACTGTAACTAATGACATCAAGAACTATAGACAATTTTGAAATAACTTCTAGCACAGGTTGTTCATAAGTATAATAATTCTATTGCTGATAAGAAACACTGTTTGAAGAGTAGTTTTAATGGGTTGAAAGCAATTTAAGGTAGGTTCATCTTTTTAAAATGATCATTTGTCCAGTTAGAATTGAGAAATATTCTAATGTACGACATGCGTTTAATTTGCTTAGAATGAACGTAAAGGGTGACCTTCGTCCAGCAGATATGGCCCCAAAACCATTACTCTATGTGTTAAGCATTTGTGTCGTCTTTAAACAGGCTCCAATTCCGTTTTTACTTTCGATATCGACTCACCATTCTACGACCATCATTTACCCATAAATAAAACCATGTTTCATCACTGAAGACGATCTCATTCAATTGATGAATCCAACCTTGATATTCTTGACACCATGTAAGTCTGGCTGCTTTATGGGGAGGTGCTTATAGAAGCCAAAAGGAAGAACTTTATAGTTGATGTCTAAATGAAGAAACTCTTCTGTAAATAATTGTGGGTTACATCTACACCCGAAGCTATGCTTGCATTAACTCTTCTATCCATACTCTCTATTAAGTGCTCGATATCCTCTTGCGGTACCTCGTTCCATGCAACGTCTAGATGGTGTCGAAGCCCATCCAGATTCCGTAATTAGGAGTTCCAGAACGAACTCCTAACTACGACCATTATATTTTTTTGGACACCATGCAAGTCCGCCTGCTTTATGGGAAGATGTCAATGGAAGCCGAAGGTCAAAAAATCATTAACTGCTAGCAAGAAAATATTGAATGCTGTATATAATAATGGTACAGGAAACATAACAGTTGAGTTTTTTCGAAGGAAAGTTTTTTAGATTCATATCTTATATAATAAAGCATTATTTTACCAAAGTTTCAAAATTGTATTTTGAATTTTAGTAGATGGTGGATTTCATGTGAAAGTGAGTATATTTAATTATTCAATAATTTAATATAACGAACAAAACGTGATTCGGAAGGTGAAATAACAAAGCCAAACAGCACGTTATTTATCAACTCAAACAATTCATTCCAGTAACGTCGTTACTTTAGGTAGGACGGACGTGGTACGTTTCGGCTAATTTTCCTTCCTCTATCAATTACGTCAACATGTTCGAGTTAGCACCGCCGTAGGGACGTACAAATGAGACGGGGTTGGTTTTGCGAGGGTTTAACCCAATTTCAGGCACGGTCCGCTATAAATATCTCTATCAGGCCTGCGGGGGGAAAACTTTAAGGGGACTTTCCCGGGGTGAATTGTTGCGTTGGCCGCGCGGCTAAATAGTGAATTAAGCGTAACCTCCATAAAATACCCGCTTGTACAACTTCCGTCTGACCACAAGCACATAACTCGCGAACAAGCTGAACAAACTTCATTCAGTTAGGTTATTTTGAGGATAGTAAGTTTCGGGTGCAGGCGTGTGTTAAGATAGCGAATACAACACCAAGAAGCAAGCGACTTGGTTGCATATGGTAGTTCTAAATTCTGTGTCACCGTATAGTTTATCTGTAATGGTTGCAACCAAATGTTGTACTTTATTTTTTCAAAATATAATTTAAGAAAATTTTTTATTAGTATCAAACTTAGAGATAATTTTTATTATTACGCGGTTTAAATTTTAATGAGATTTTATGGTTTCGATACATGCACTTAAGATTTGATGCAAACAGGGGAACTTGGAAGTCTTCCAATTTCATCACAGAGGATTACGAAATAGAGTAATCAGATAGTAAGCATTACATCATTACTGCGGGGAACTTAAACAGAAATCTCACATCAAAGCCTCCCCAAAATCCATGCAACGAAACACGTTTAAGCTGGGATTTATTTTTTTGTTTTAAAATCCCCCTATTCGAACGAAAAAAAAACGGAGTAATTAAAATTAAAAATTTATGATTTCCCTTTGATCCGTATAATTCGTATCTCTCGTATTTTTATGATGTAGCTTACTGGTTTATTTGTACATTTTTAGTTAACTAAAATACAAAAATATCGAGTAACATAAAAGATGGTGCAACTCATCTCGTTCACATTTCCCAATATACGAAATTACACTCTTTGATCTCGTCGATTGTTAATTTACAAACTCCACTATACGCTACGTAGCCGGATATAGGAAACATATTTGTATTTGAATGCAAATAGAACAGGTTCAATTTATACAAATTGGTTCGTCTACCTCCATCCTTTTTAAATGACGTCGCACTCAGGACTGATAGAAAGCAGCATGCAAGGCATCTGAATGACTGAATCCAATCAGACGAATTGAACTTCTTAATAATTCAGTTGGAGGGAAGGTTGCTGGTTCCACTTCTGGGTGCATCTCGGCGTTAAAAATACCGTTCTCGTGTAGAAGTTTGACACCATTTCATTTCCAGATCTGCTAACTAGTCATTTCTTAATATTAAATTTCATGTGGTTACTACGATTTTATTATTTCGTTTTATAATTCACAAGAAATTCTTTAGATGAATATTATCAATCAAATATATTAATTGATTGGAAATCATTTCGAACGTATTGAGATATTACTGTATGTATACAAGCTTCGTTGAATGCAATTGGCTTTTGTATCTAACGTAATACGGATCGAATCGCATACAAACCCATTTACATTAGCATTTGTATTGGTGTAATCGACGGAACATCACCGGGGGCACGTTTCGTTGTAAACAGCATTGTAAAATTATGTGTATGGACAACGTAATATCAATCCTCAAACAAACACGATCGTTTCATGTTGTATAACTGGCTTCCTAACAGTTCTTAATTGCCACACATTTCACATGTTACGCACAAATAACAACATTTCGCGAAATGAAACGCGAAATTGAACTTGACATACAAAATACAATAAGAACACAACTTACAATAAGAATTTAGAAAATGGTAATATTGATAATCACAAAAGTAATACGCAACGGAATATCAATAAGGCTAGTTTACAAATACGTATATTAGATGGGCCAATTATTTGAGTATATTCGATTTTCAAAACTAAACTCAATAATAATCTAATAGATGTAGCACATGGTTATGCACTTAAGAGATTATGAAACGGAGTGATTGATATTAATTCAATGTTGTTTATTTTTTGCTAAAGCACTCCAATGTGATTAAAGACAACTTACTAAATTTAAATATAATTTTATTCAATTTCAATACTTTCATGTGATAAAAGTTTCATTATTTGGTAGTACCTACAATGAGATGAAGATAAAAGTGTTCAACACTTGAACGACGTCGGCGGTAATAATAGCTCGGATGCAAATGCGAATACTAAAACGGTTCCTCAAGCCCATTAGTCACCAATTTAATTTAAACATTCATGAGCGACCGTCTAGGTACGCGTCCCATTACATAAACCGTATTTAATCACGCGCGTCCAGGTATTGATCTGTTGGGGGATAATTTGCAACCGTAGTGACGATTTAATCTGCACTAATAGAAACTAGGACTACCTACTATAAACTGCTGCTGGGGAAACTCCGATATACAAAAACCAATGCCGGAGGTCGTCCATAAACTAGATGCTAGCTCGAAAATTAGAGAGGCCGAATTCGAATGTTAATTATGCGGGAATGGGGAAGTAATTTATTCTGGTTTTGTGGTTCGCGCGTGAACGGAAAAACTAGTTAATTTAAAAATTGTTTATATTTCCTGTTATTACATTAATAAAAAAAAGTGAGTGATGCTGATATAGAAAAAGAATTAATATTAAAAAACGCTTCGCATTTGAAATTCAAAAATGTATAAAGTTGGGTCATGTCTGTAAAAAAGTTGTTCACACCATATTAAAAGAAATTGAAATAGAATAAAATTTATTATTAATATTTAAAATATACCATACGTATTATTTAGGATAATAAAATGTTTCGCTGCATGATCACAGGGTTGATTGTGATGCTAAAACGTCGTCTACCATTAATGAGGTAATTTATGTATTTTATACGCAACCGGATTAAAACGTTAATTAATTTTGAAAAATTATATTCTACTATAAAGTCTACACGACAAAATCAACTGATACTATCTAAAAGATTTATGTTTTGATAAAAATGCAGGGATTTTAACTACTATGATATTAGGAATCTATAGATAAACTACTGCGCACCTTTTTTTTATTTTTTTAAAGAAAAATATTACTCCAGTTGTACAGCTATAATCAAAGTACCAGTATAATGTTTAAGATGAATTGCAAACGGGCCCAGTGTAACAAGATTTTGGGATCATTGATGAGTTTCAACTCAAATCAACACATATTTCTTCCGTTTTAAAGGAGAAACCTCCGTCGTTTGAAGACAGCATAATCTTTGCTAAGATATTATTTATTCTGACATGACAACAGAAATCTTTGGTTATGAATTAATTTCAAATATTTTTACGGGTATTACTACAATACAAGTGATGTCTGTGAGAATCATTAGGGATCGCAACGCAGAATCAATTACAAACCCAGGGTCTGTGAATCGTCTACCACGTGCAATTCCTAATTTTATTAATCAGGATGAGAGGGATCAAAACAAAGAATTCGTCAAAACCAAAGACGTCGTATTGGATGGAGAGCAAAACCAATCTCCGGACTTTGGAGTAGAATACATGTGCCTCAATTAATTAAGATTCATGATTAAAACCGAGGAAAAAATACACTCTTATTCATGCCTAGAGCCAACAATAAAGCAATTTCTACCATTTCTTCCCTTTTTGGAGGTAATACCACCACCTAACAAACACTGTTATGCCATTATAGCTCCGGCATTAACAAGATTCACTGGAAATGCCAAAAGTTTCATGCTATGGATCATAGACGCATATAAAAATCCCACTGTGGATTCTGAAAAGACTTTCTTTTGCAGACATTGGAGCAATCAGTGTTCAACAAGGTCAAAAAGCGCATAGGTATGATATCTGGTCATCAACAATTTTGCAAATGCAACAAGACACACAGTATGTAATTTCTCACGTTTGCATTACATCCACATTACATATGAAAGCCTCTGACAAACATTAGATATTGTTTCTGATATTCTTTTAAGCAAAATGTGTTTATTTCGACTAGTGACTGATAATCACCAGCTATCAAAAGAATGTATGTGTCATAAATTGAACATACCAATAACCTCAGCAGAAAATCCTGTTTTTACATGGACAGATCAAATTTCGGAATGTGGACTAATAAAACCTTCTAAAACAATTTATGGAAAAATCACTGAGATGGTCTAAAGAATTATATTTTTTTGCATTTTTTACTGTAGCTTTTGTTTTTCTGATTTTCGAAAAACAACTTCATTTTCTTTTAAAATAATATGCTATTTTTTATAACTCAATTCGAAGATCTTGACAATGAGAAGATGAAACCTTTAGATCTGTCTCAACTATTTTTGCATAAATTGTTTTTACTGGATTTAAAAAAATTTCGCAAAATTTTGTTATTGCCGCCAAAACTACTCTATGATATTTCATGTTTCATGGTTCAACACGACTTTTTCTTATTTTAAATAATGATTCGAGGTTGTGTTTTGGGTTGGGTTGGGTTGGGTAGATTCTGAAATTTATTAGAATGGGATTGAAATCATGGTCATCTCTACAATCAATCGCAGAAAAGTGATAACTCATTTACAGATTTTGAATTTCCCTGAATGGGCTCAACATGATCAAAGCTTTTGTGTCTTCTTCATTGAAATCATGGTTATCTATACAATTAATCTCAGAAAGGTGCAAACCACATTCATTGTAACTTCTTTCTACCATATAATTACTGTAATTTTCGTTTATGGTTGTGTAATTTTGATGAAACCAACATAGAGAGAGCTAAATATTAGTCGTAGATAACTTTTGGAGATTAATTGTTAATTAATAGTTGAAATTGTAGAACCAATAATTGTCGCTGGTTCAGCACCATATTTAAGTGTTCGGGATCATCGTACTCTTTATTATAACGTACACTTCAACCCGTTCTTCCGTTTTCTGTCAAAAGATCATCACATTTGCGTTTCGTTTTGTACACTCTACCTGTGTCTCGTTAGTGATAACGCCTAGATGGTATAATATGAATGTTCTGATTAATTGTATCAGATTATTTCATTCTACTTCTTTATGACAATCTAGAGTAGCACGAATCATTTCGTCCCAATTGGCATGCTTCACACTAGTCAGCGAAGAAATTTTTGGGGTATGATCTATTATTTGTCAATCGGGCCTTTTGCCAGTTCCTGTATGAATTAAGGCGTTTGTGAACACGTCGATCAGGTTAATTCCACACGTGTTTAATAGGATTCAGGTCAGAATTTAAAACCGGCTATTGCACGACTAAATTCCATGTTCTTGCAAAAAGTTTTTGGTGATGCCAGTGGTATATTGTTTTGGATTGCCCTACATTAGGATGAAATTTTGACCGACGCTATACGCAGCAGGCACCACATAGTGTTTCAAGATGTTTATGATGTAATAAATAGCATTGATAATAAATAGCATTAAATTTTTTTTCTATTTATCAATTTTTCTACTTTGTGTTGCATTCTTAATTTACATTTTTAAGTGTAACTTAGAAGTAACTAAGAGTTGTAACATGGTTACTGTAATTATGGTAACTATTATTTAAAAAGGTACAGACTTCGAAAAAGTCTTCCCCTAATTATTTTGACCAGAGAATTTTGAAAAATATTGAATTCTTGATATCAATTATCTCATACTATCACAAATCAAGTTATGAAGGAATTTAAACAAAGATAATAAAAATATTATAAGAATAATTTCAGTTTATATAATCATGTTCAATAATGATAACACAGAATTGTTATCAGCTCGTGATGCCTATTGTCGCAATCAAAAAAGTTCTGACAGACTTGACTATTCACCTAGCATTAAAACTAATTTGTGAGCTATCTAATTTGTTTACTTGGCAATTAAAGAATGAAGATTATTTTTTTTAAACGTTAAAGACGTACGAGCAAGAATTAATCAAGTTAAACCCAGTTATTATTAACGCATAATTACAACATCTTCCAACATATCCTTTTTTTTAAGAAATCATTTGTTACTTTAAAACTCTTAGTTCAGTTAAAATTGAAAAATAATTTAAAATAATTAATAAATTAAGTTTAAGTAATAAGTATATTTATTTTTTTAATTACGCTTTACAAAAATAATGTACCTATACTTCGTTATTTTTACTTACAATTAAATTTATGTATAATAATTATTGCTGATTACTATAGATTTAACGTTGAAATAATACATTATACTGTTTGACTACATTATTCAACAATGCATTTGCATGTAATTATATATAATATATAACACATATTATATGTAGGCTAAACCCGAAGGTTTTGAATGGGAATTCATAACTTTCGGCGTCAGCATAATTTCGACTAACAACGTCAGAGAGCTTGGGTGATTCAATAGCGACCACACCACCGTTATTATGTCCAAATGTACAGACCACAATTGATATAACGAGCTTGCACTTAGACACGGAATATTATCGAGAAGAAAAAATTATCCGCAATCAATTATGAAATATCGAATAATTAATACATTGACCATCAATTATTACCTACGATTATTACGTTTACTACGATTATTCAATTAACATTAATTGAATTTATCAAAAAAATTATACAAAAAGTGAAATCAATAATAATAATACAATAAACATTGGTATTTGCTTTTAATTTACTAAATAATAATTTAAACTTTTAATCGGATTAGTCACATTAAAGCACTTCAATGTTATTAGTTGAAATAACGCTGACGCCGAAAGATATGAGATTTCCATGAAGGCTTAGTGCGGCTTTTGCGTAGTGGTTGGTTGGTATTCATGTTACGGCCGAATAATCATTTCGACCCAACATTACAGTTCTAGTTCAATGGGCGAACCTCACGATTATTTGAAAGGCGCAATGTAAAGGTAGGAATTGTGTGGAATGATAAATACGCTTCTATTAGTTACTTTAACAAATAACAGACAGTTATAGCAGATAAATTATATTTTATAATCTTTTCAAAAGAAATTGTGATATGATGAAATGATATGTTGACATGATACGACATCAATGCCTTCGCTTTTTTACCGTGTCTTCACAACCCCCGGCTTAAAAATCAATTGGAACTATCGTCGAACAATCCATTACAAGCCGGCGTCCTGTAGTCTAGTGGGTTTTCCGTCGTGTTCTGAGTCCCTGAAGCTCCTCTTCTACTACAAGAGATTTTTTTTCATCTATGTTCCGCTTGGGGGTAATTTATAGATGTTTGTTGTAATCGGATTGTCAAGCCGCGGGGAAATCCCGAGCCAAGAGCAAGGGGTTCTTATATTGATAGTAACCTCGCATCTTGTCCTAAAGAAAGAAACAAATAGATCGCTCAACGTGCCGACTCACCGGGATATTAAAATCATAAATTATACCACGATCACGTGTTGTTATTCGATGTTGGCAATCGAGTATTTTTAATAGAGCCATTAATTATTTTTATTCAAAAAAAGGTACACGACGTACCACTTTGAAAAGTCTAAATTAATTGCGGTAATTGTCGATGAATTATGACGTTTTGATGAATCCGTTTTTATACCCGGTGCATTTTATGGCGGAGGCGCATAAATACACGTTAATGACGGGCAAATTACTTTTTCATGCATTCGATATTGGAATCAAACCCAAAAAAAAAAGAATCATTTTTAAACGATGATTGAAACGAATTCGATTTGAGTCGACCTATTTCAATATTTAAGGAAAATTTCTAAAGTCTATAACAGTTTAAACCGTAATTAAAGATAAGACTTTGAAACCTAGATGAATCATATATATAATCATTTTATAATTCATATATGGTTTATCATATATATAATCATTTTTTTTTTCATGCAACCGATATTAAAATCAAAGCAAAAAAGAGATGATTGAGACGAATTCGATCAGTCAGGCTCTCAGACAGTTTAAATTACAGATTAAGCAGTTTCTTCCTCTTTTGGATATAATCATTCCTACACTACTCCACATACTTAACTTCTCCATTAATATATCGACCTGTACCCCAACTTGACGTCCAACTTGTCTAAATAATTTTCGTTCTATCTCTATTACAGTAGAACGCCGATTATCCTTATACGGGTTACTAGGCTGTGGATTATCCGTACCGTTGTATCTCATTATTTTTTTACATTTCTAATCGATCGCTGGAATCTTGAACCTACACAAACTTATAACGCCGACGAAATGGGACTATACTGTCTGATAATGTCCACTGAAACATTAGTTGTAAATAATGAAGCAAGTTGCTTCATAAGAACTTTATTCTTACAGTAACGCCATATTTGAAGGAACAAAAGTTGCCTCAAAAGGTCCTCTTTCTTCTATACAAGAATCGCTGTCATCGTATTGGTGCAAATCTACTGTTACATCAATTGCACAACCAAAGGATAAGGATGTCATTGAGACAATGACACGTATTTACCGGAAAGAATTAATGATAATATTTGTTGGATGAAGTTGATCTGATTACAATATAAGATAAAATATATAACACTGGAGGAAGATGAAAGCCTTATCTTAGCATCTGATGAGGAAAAAAGCCTCTGAGTTCAAGGGAGGCGATGATAATGATATCCAAAAATGGATCCAGTGTGATGAAAATAAGCCGGAAGTATCTGCTTCTTGATAACGATGATATAGTTGAAATAGTTTTGGGTCTAGTACAACGCAGCCTTATTTATCCGAAAATAAGAGTGAAGACAAAAAACATGGTATTAGTCAAGAGAGTAACGAATCGAGAAACTTGAGAAATTCCGAATGTTCCACTAGACTACTAATCTTCGGATCATGCTGACATGCGCAAAATATGCCAGATAATTTTAAAAAAAATAGTAAACGTGCAACTCGAGCGAAAATGAGAAACTTTTATAATAAAAAATAATTTATGTAGAATACATAAGTATGTGCGAAGTTAGCATAGTTAAATTCTCCTCTTATTCTGTTGTTATTATGCAATAAATAAAAATGTTTGAATTATCCGTACTTTTCAATTACCCGGACCCCTTCCGGTCACGTGGAGCACGGATAATCGGAGAATCGGAGTTCTACTGTATTAGTATTTTGATGAGCGCAAATTTATCACTGATTATCAACCTGGTTTCCGACTAAGGCATAGCTCTACATCGGCGCTCATCAAAATTACTGATGATATTAGATGTGGTTGTGATGACTGTCGTTATCTTGATTTTAGCAAGATATTTGATTTAGTTAATCATAGCTTATTGGTGCATCATAGTGATTCTATCTTCTGTCAGTTTTTCACTGAGCTGTGTCGCTTGGTTTTAATCATATCTTTCTAAGGATTCCTTGCATGTTCGTGATCTTCCTCGACTGTGCTTGCAAGTTATTGCGGTGTGCCTCAGAGTGGGGTCTTCGTTTTCTCATCTTCGTAAACAGCTTTACTAAGATATTTAAATGAAACTCTCACCAATATGCAGATGAGCTCCAAATTCATATATTTGCAGCTTTGGATGAACTTCCAGCAGCAAACATTCGAGTTAATTACATAATACAGATCTTGCTAGTGTTCTCGGCTGCTCTAGATGTAAAGACTTGAGTTTGAATATGGCAAAATCTCATCATCATACAGTAAGTTAACACGCTCGCGGACATGAATGCTATAGCATCCATTTTCATAATGATGCAGATTAACATGAATACTATAACATTCAAATCTTAAAGTCAAAAATCTTGAAATTAATTTTGTATAACCTTAACTTTTGATCATTACACCTGTTGAAGTAATGTCGAACTGATTCTTTAAATATTTTCGTATTATCTTATCTTCGCTCTGTGCTTAGGCATGCAAATTTCGTAAAATAGAAGTATAATACTTAACGTGGATGCTACAGCATCTATATTGGACATTGGATTTACAAAAATGTTGGCTCTTGATAACAGCATAAATTTTTATTTATACGGTACGCCAAATCTCTTGGCGCCTTCTCATTTTCGAAGTATCAATGATGGGACGCAGATTGAGCATGTTCTTCATTGTTTGAACTGTGAATTCGAACAATAAATGATATACTATATAAGATTTTCGAGTATTTAGATTATTAATATTTCCATTATGTTATGGAATTATAAGTATGATTAATGTGTTTTATAATGTTACTTAGTTTTTTGATTGATTTAAGTTCTTTTTTATTCTTTTCCTGTAAAATAGATTTAATTTTATTTTTCTTTATATTTTTTCGAGGTTTCTGGTGGAAGAATAGAGGTGAAACTTTAACTTGCTGAACCGGCACCTCGAGATTTGCTTCATGCATTATTCATGTTTATTTTATTATATTATTTTTCTATTTTGTATTTACTTTTATTTTCTGAGTAATAAAGTTATTATTATTATTATGTAAAATAAAATTAGGAAAATACCAAACATTTTCTGAAAAACGAGCAGGTTAGAGGTTTTGCTAAAATAAAGCTTTTCTACTACTATTAAGGATATTTGAGCATGATATTGACGTCATTATTTAACGTCATTTGCCCAAGATTATGTTAGACGTACAAATTATTATGCAATAATATTAAATTGAACAGATGCTGAAGTTAGGCTTACTTGATTAAATATGGAATGTTTAGCTTTCACAACAATCACAATTGATGCAATAAGTTTCCATATATTTTTGTGTTAAAGCTGATAAAGCATCGTACTGTATTATTGATTTGCAAGTTTAATATATTTATTTGAAAATCTGATACAGATTCTCTGATTTATGCAAGATGGTAATTTATTGCTTCAAATGAGATAGACAGGGTGGATGAGAGGATATCTTTGCATAACATCCAAAAGACATGTCTAAAATTAGTCAGCCTTCACTAAGTGAACTATACATTGGACGAGAAGCACATACTAAACAATTTCTGAAAACTCACATTCTTGCAATAAAAAATTAAAATAGCATAAATTTGGTTGACTCCAAATACTTTTCACAAATTTTTCCAATTTGTCAAAAACTGCTTACGACGGGTAGTGTAAGTTCTGCAATTACCTCATTTAGATTGCATTGTCACAATTCGAGTTTTACGAATCCTAACAAACAGGCTTTTTGTCCTGATTATCAATCTATTTGAAGATTTCAACTTCAAAACGCAGAAATTTCATGTCTAAGTTGGGAATCGGGTGATTAATCTCGAAATGGAGTGTAAATTAGACGAATCAACATAATGAAATAAGATGAGGTTAATTTATAACATCCTTATTAAAAAGTTTATACTTAAAGATACAGTGTGTCCGTAAAGCCATGATGCACTTTTGATTATTTCAAAGTTTTCAAAGTATGGTGTGAAAGGCCCACCACTATACTTTTATATTTAATCTTCTCTAAATTGTAGTCATATTTAGGATATATCATACGGTAACACGAGATATTAGTTGAATATCATAACACCATAGGACCATATTAGCATAAAATACTAGTTGGGTTGAGTTGCACCTCAAATCTTATCTGAACCCAACCCAATTAGTTCGTTAGCGCTAGATATTAATTGAATTGGATTGAAACATCAACCTTATTTGAACCCAACTCAACTAGCCAGCTTCCAAATTCTCAAATATCCAGTTAGTGCTGGATATTAATTTTGTTGGATTGAGCCATTAATGTTAAATCAACCTAACCCAACTAGTTAGTTGGCAATTAATATTAGTTGGGTTCAGCCATCAACCTTACCTAATTCCAACCCAACCGACCTAGCTAGTTAGTGCTAGATTTTAATTGGATTAGGGTGAGTCATTATCTTTAACCCAACACAACTGTTTAGTTAGCATTAAATATTAATTGGGTTGGGTTGAACCATCAACCTGATCTGAACCCAACCCAACCCAACTAACTACTTGGCACTAAATGTTAGTTGGGTTGAGCTATCAACTTGTCAGAATTTATCCCAATTTGCTAGTTAGCAATGGATATTAGTCGGGTTTGTTTGACTCATCAAAATTTAAAAATTGACCAGGATTCAAAATTTTATTGTATTTATTCCTTTCGTCATGAACACACTGTATATGTATAAAACTTGCTTGTGAATAAATGGTCCAGTAAACCACAAATAAACTTTTTCATGTATTCTATTAATGAATGAATAATTGATGTGAATGAATATAGTCATGGATGCAATAGCATTCATTGTATATGATGATTAAAATATGATAATCACAACGAATTTCTCTCTGTTACTCATTAATTCTTCCCCATTTGGACTATGTCGATGCCGTGTACCCAAACTTTTCGATTAGTCTCCGTAATAAATTAGAGAGGTTACAAAATAATTTTCTGCTTTATTTTTGATTTGAGAAGGTGTGACCATATTACAGACAAATGATTACCGTTGAAAAGCATAGATTCTTTCGCATATTAACTACATTATACAAAATATTTTTGTCTCAATCTTCAAATTACCTGGTAAGCGCATTTTAGTTCATGACATCCTGTAGTCTTCCTACTAGAGCACTATCTGACATCTCATTCATGTTTCTCATTCTGTATTATTCACCTACAGAATTTCGTATTGCTCGTAGCTATTTATTATTCAGTGCTTTTCTACGAAATTACCTGTTTTCTGTACAATTATTTGAGGCAGATTTTTTATGTCACATTCGTATTTTCTTTTCCTCTTCAACTAATGGTTTTATTTGCTCTCCCAGTCTTGTTCTATCCTAGATATTCTTTTTCTGTTATATGACATGTAAACTTACTTTATTTTTCGTAATTGCCGGTTAAGACTTTTTGAAAACATCGCGATAAACTAACCTTTTGTTAACCTTAACGTTATAGAAGAATGTATCATTCGCTATTATTTTTGTAAATTTCAGTGGCAATAAATTTATTATTATTATTAATAATTCGAATCGAGTTGACCTACTTCAGCATTTGAGGAAAATTTGTAAATTCAATTTTGAAGTGTCATAAAAGTTAACGCTTGTGTAACCTAGATAAATCATACAATCACTTTGAATTAATAATCAAATAATTTGAAATAAAATAATAAGGAATTGCGTGTATTCTTTTTATGATTTCTTGACGTTTTCGTGCATTTTATGGTAATTATACATTACTGACGGGTAAATTACTTTTTCATGCATTCGATAAAAAGTAATTTTTAAAAGATGAATGATACGAATTCGATTCGAATTGACCTATTTCAACATTTGAGGTAAATTTCTAAAATCTGGTTTAAAATGTCATAAAAGTTAACGATTTGTAAAACCCAAATGAATCATATAATCATTTTTGACTATAGATCAAACGATTTAAAATAAAATAGTAGTAATAAGGAATGGCGTGAACTCTTTTTATGATTTGTTAAGAGGTCAGCGACTGACCAGCTGAATTTCGCATAGAGTTGCAAACTGTCTGAACCCAATGTCACTTGAATATTTTACAGTCGGAACACATCTGTTCAGGACGTGGACTCGTTGTTAATCATTTCAACACGTGTCGCACCACGTTATTGATGTTTGTTTATATACATTATGTCGATAATACAAAAACGATAAAACGATTTAAAATTTCGCCCTGATTATATTCCAATTAACGAGAAAATTGCTTGTATCTGCCAAATCAATTACCCTCGTTATATAGCGGATTATTTATGGTTTTAATTAAAAAAAGTAAATCATTTGACCCCTCTGTCGGATAAAACCGGCAAATTTACACCTCTCACTCGACTGTGGTACCGGGGAGCGAATGGGGGATGGGGCGTTACACGGTTGGTATTTTATACGAGCTGTTCGTGTCGATATATGGAGTCTGGGAAAATCCGATCGGACGTTTCGTAGGCGGGCATTTTTCTCCTCTCGCGGCCCGAGGCTCAGTTGGAAATATAGCCAATAACCGCGGGGTACAATTTGGCGATCCGGCGTTTCCGGCGTTGACGGCAGAACTGCCTGTCGTAACATTGCATTTCCGTACCGTTGCCGGCCGACAGTTAATTCTAACCCTCGCGTCGTGTGGCTAACCTGTACCTCTCGCATGGCATGCGAACCACCACCACACCACACTGTTGTGTTGTAATTTCTGCGCACGAAAATTAGTCATTCCATCACCACATTCTATATATATGTTGTAGGAAAAAGTGTCATTCAAATTGAAATTCACATCCATTACTTTTATCCTCATAATTAATTACGTTAATTTCATAATATTAAGCTCATAGATTACAATTTTTATTTTACATATTAAGTCTTACATACTTACGTAATTACTCTCTCTAATAAGATCACCTTAATCCTTCAGTTGCTTTAACTCTAAAATACTAACCATAAAATAGAACACTTTATTACTAACCATACGTAAAATTTACGTAGATATGTGAAAATAAATAAATAAAACAGTTTGCTAAGAATAATTTTTGTTTATTATAACAAAAAATAATTTGTAAGCTTATAAAGCAATAAAAAAACGAAACCCTAAACTGACAAATTATTACAAATTAATGTTTTAAAATATTTGTAGATTGCAATTACTACAAATTTTTATAAAATGTTCGCCTCATATCAGTGTAGTACACTTTTTGCAATATGTAGTTGTTGTTCTTCTTTTTTTTTGTAGGAACAGAAAGAGCAATATTTTCTTTGACTCTTCTCGCCACTACCCATTGCTCTTGTATCGTGGCTGCTATGAGCTTCCGGTTGTCTTTCCATATCAATATTTTTCTCAATAGCTTGCTTTAAATAAGATGGTAAAGTAAGTGCCGTTAGTTTGTGTAGCTGCCAATCATGAGAGAGCTGTCGATGGAGCGACAACATGTAGTCAAGTCTAGATAATGGCTTCTTGCTCAGTTTGTAGCAATTGTGTACATAGAATTTACATAAGAATTTATGCAGGCTATGTTAATCATATTATAAAAGGAACATAGGGGCCACCGCTTAGTCTATCAGCCACAATTCATATGGTGGCATATTTGATAAAATGTATCGACAGCCCCTTTGGTCTTATTATAGTCCTTAACTATAGCAGGCAAATTACTCTCTCTATCAACTATTCCAAATGCGCAGATGAGATGAGCAATGCTAATTTATTTGGCTTTGGTTTATATGACAGCGCAATCACATCATTGTGTAATAGAAACAGAGACGAATTTGTTTTTCTGTTTTGATATTTCAAATCCACAAATTGTTGTGAAAATTACTTTTTATTTTTTTTATAGTGCCTATCACAGTTAGATTATCTTCTTTTAACACAAAATGGGTGAGTGAGATACTGTTGAACCAATTATCCATTGTTGTATTACAATTCGATTATCGAATACTTTTGGTTAATTGCTTGACAAAGAAGTCGGCTACTGGTTCATTATCTGGAGAGGTACCTTTACCAAGATATGGAACAGCATCGATCATGCAGTTTGTTGAATTAGCACATATTACCATTTTTAAACCGTATTTATCTGGTTTAGCCGGTATGTACATCCTAAACGGGCATCGGCCTCGAAAAGCAATAAGCTGTTCGTTTGTTAGTTTTCCTCCTTTCCTCTCTGGTGTCAAACCTCAAACAGTTAATTATAAAATTAAATCAATCCTTTGACATGGTACTGTTGAATCTGGAACCAAAAAATAGGTGGAATCAAAAAGAATATTAGTTGTTAGGTGGTTTGATTTCAATGTAGCTGCTAAAATTATCAAGCTGAGTGTAGCTTTCAATTCTGATATGGTAAGATCAGAATAGGTTGCTTTATTTTGAATATTGTTGGCATATCGCAATCGTTGGATTGAAACTTCTATGTTTGTATTTGTTAATATTATATTCCAAATCTCATCACTAAAAAAAATATTGAAGCGCTGAACTGGTACTACACAATTTCTGTGTTCTCTTGTTGGTCCAGGTTGAATATGTACCACGTTACGTCTTGGAACCTTGGAATTTTCTTTTATACTGTATTCACATTTCCATTTAAACCCATTTTTCCCAACTACCTTTTCTGGAAAACTAATTATTGTTCTGGGTATATTTTCTACTATGTTTTTATGAGTTTTTTGTTTTTCCTGAATACTCTCAATATCTCGTATATTGCTTTCAATTTGTGAGTCAACTTCCTCCGTAGTTAGCCTATTTAATAATCCGGATCCGCGTCACTATCATCTGAATCGAAATCTAAGTGATCCTTATTGTCACTGTCAACGTAATCTTCTGTAAGTATGGCCGTCATTTCATCAGGAGTAATTTTTCTTTACCGTCAACCAAATATTTTTTCTTCCAAAACAGAAAAAAAAGCTGAAATTAATCAATAATATTCGTAATATACTTGTGAACGTAAACGAAATAAATAGACCTTAATCAGGTATATTACTAATTATTATACGCAATAAATAATAACCTTGCTAGATCTTTATTATTAACTATACGCATAACTGACACACTAAAATAGTTCACCATTAATAACCATGGGTAATTTTTACGCGTCTTTTTTTTCCTTTATTACTAACTATACGTAAAATTTACTCACCACTAATTAAAAAACCTTCCAAAAATGTGGGGAGCGTTGCACTTTAAGAAACAGTCGTATTGCAATCTTATGCAGTACTGATAGAGGGTATGTTAGGTAGCAGAAGAGGGGTCTACCCTTCGAATGTCATGTTGAGGCATTTTCCTTTTCTAAGTAAGTTTTACGCATGGTTAGTGTTCTAGGGTTAAGAAGAAGATTTAGATTTCATTATATTTCGATTGTTTTACAAAGACATTATTAACGTAGTGAATCTACAGGTTGGTTTAAATTTAATGTCCGAATAGTCTATCTCGGAAACTATAAGAGTTAGGAAAAAGTAGCTTACATGTCATAATCTGTTCTTTTAAATATTTTTTTTGCCTTTTGTTTGTCTCCTAGTTAGCCTCTAGTAATTGGAAAAATCGTGCTTTAAAATCTTATTATTATAGGTGAAGTATTATAACTAACAAGGAGATATTGCAGTTAACTCTTCACGAATTTGCATGAAACTTTTTGTGGTGAATCTGTATTGAATATGTATCAGCTTTGCGAGAGCTTTTGATCCAATAGTCCTTCTAAAGCACGTAATTTACTTTTAAAGTTTAAGGGTGTTTAAAATTAATTGTATATATCGCAAAGAAATATTCATTTTAATTGATGATTAAGAACCGATTTTCAAGAACCGCATATAGTTCGATCGGAACTTTTTTTTCAAGTTATTTTGCTATAGTATTAAACGTTTTTATAGTTTATACATATATATTTTTTGTAAATCAATATTAAATTCAAAGTTATAGTTTATGTTTGTAGTACAGCATTGTCTTTAATCATTTTAATTTTAATCAATTTACGTAAATTGAATGTACCACATGTGGTAAACCTGGACGTGCACAATCATTTATTTCCTTCGAAATAAAGAATGAAAATCTTTTGTGTTTAATAAATTAAAAAATAAAATTATACTACAGCTTTACATTTCATTATTGATTTACAAAAAGTAAATAAGTTGGAAAAAGAAGTTCGAATTTGAGGAATCATCCTAGGAATTCAGAACGTAAGCTTACCGATTATTCAAAATCCATTTTTCGATACAGTATATGAAATTAATTTTAAAAATCTTTGAACTTTAAAAATAAATAGCACCTTTTAGAATGGTCATTGGATCAAAAGCTCTGGTAGAACTGATACATATTCAATACAGATTCACCACAAAAAGTTCCATCCAAATCCGTGAAGAGTCAACTGCGATGTTTCCTTGTAAGACATTATATGGACACTTTTTATAGGAAATTTGATGACGTAGTGGATAATTTTTCCACGTTTAGATTTCAAACTATATTTATAATTTTCGGCATTTTTTAAAATAGAAACAATCACTGTCTTGAATTTTATTAAATTCGTTATTTTTCTCTGATTCCAAAAATATAAGGTAAAAAAATATAATTTATATATTTTAAAAATAAACTTTTTTATGCATTTGTAAAAGCCACCATCTAGCATCATATACTGTAAATATTTTATTAACGCAAAAATTAGTTATTTAACAATAAAACAGTAATAATTTTATTTCTCAAGCATTGTCAAAACAATGCCATAAAATATGCACAAATTAAACACGTCAAAATTAATATTTGATTATTGCTGAATTATTGCTTTTACGTTAATAAAATATTTACACTAGATGACACTAGATGGTAACGTTTTAAAATTTTATAAAAAGTTTATTTTGGAGATTATTCTAAAACGATTAGAAATAGTCTTGTTGGTAAAGTAGAGAAATATTTCCAATATTTATTTACTTATTGTTAATAATGTTTGGATAAAACACATTTTATAAATTATTAATGTTACTAATATTACAATATGGAAGTAATTTATAACTAATTGTAACGTTATCTTTTAGAGTGACATCTACCAATATTGTAGCTAGCTATATAAAAATATAAAGATAGACTTGAAATTTTTTTAATATAATTTAAATAATGTAATTTAACGTATTATTTACATAAAATTCTTAAATTATTTATTTATTAAATAAAAAATGTAATTCTTTATTAAGAACGACATCTATATTCAAAAATGTTTCTCTCCATCTAGTGCAGATGGTGGTATTTCAAGATTTTGTGAAAAAACCTTATTTTTTTCTTTATTTTAAAACAATAGACCTGTCGAAAACCAATATTTATGAACGTAGTTAATAAGCTTAAAATCAGTTCATTTCCATTTGAATAAACGAAAATTGTCATATCTCAAAATCTAGAAGTGAAAAAAATTTCTTACACGTCACTAAATTCTCTGTGAAAAAGTATCCATATGCTGTCTTATTGTTAGTTGTAATACTCCAGCTGCAAAAACAACCTAGATAATTAAACTTACTGCTTTTACAATATTTGCAATTTTTGCCCCTAGAAGGAAAACAAAATACAATAACCCGTTCAGGTTTTCGACATTGGAATTTATTCAAAAAAAAGATCATGCTATGTAAGCTATTTTTTTCTAACTCTTATAGTTTCCAAAATAGCCTATTCAGAAATCAAATTTAAATCACCCTGTACAGGATGGGCCAAATTGTATAAAAGTTTTGGGGTTTCAACCCCACCGCTTCCCTAGATCCGCTACTATGCAACTCATTTTTTTATTTAAAATAATGAAGATTATAACACCCCCACGATCTTCCAAATTTTATCATGTTTATCGTGATTCTACTAAATCGTCAAAAACACATCATCCTATAACATTTCTTAAGTAAAATCGATTTCAAATTGAAACAAAGAGTTATATATCATTTGAAAACGAAGGTTCAACCTTTAATTTCATATACAAGTAATTTCTTCATTAGTAATTTCTTCATTTTCAGAAATAAAACCTCCACGATCTTCCAAATTTTATCATGTTTTTGGTTATTCTACTAAAACGCCAAAAATTAATCATCTTTCACTATTTCCTAATTGAAATCGATTTCAAACTGAAACAATTGGTTATACATCATTTTAAAAAAGATGGTTCGTCCTTCAATTTGGTGTGTTAGTGGTTTCTTCATTTTCAAAAATTAAACGTACTTAAAATTAAACTAAAAGTACATCATCTTTTAATATTTCTTAAGTCAAATCGGTTTCAAAGTGAAACGAGTTATACATCACTTTAACGAAGCAGGTTGAACCTTCAATTTGATATGCAAGTTATGTCTCGTTTTATTATGTTTTTCCTAATTTTATTAAAACGTCAAAAACATGTCTTCTTTAACATTTTTTAATTGACATCGATTTCAAACTGAAACAACGAGTTATACATCATTTTAAATAAGAAGGTTCAGTCTTCAATTTGGTATGCCGATTTCTTCATTTTTGAAAATGTTTTCACAGAAAAGAAAACATTTCAATTAGAAATAGGTTATGACCACTCTTGAAAACTACGTTTTTTTGAAAAACAAAACCTGAAATCTCTAAAATTGTAGGAAATATCGATATGCGGTTTCCACCATTAAGTTTCTTATAAAAATAGAGCCTTAGACATTGCTTTCATTTTTCCTCTATCTCTTTTTGAAAGAGGAAACTCCTTTACTCCTCCTTTAAAAGTGTCCAATTTGGAACGCCCTGTACATTATGTAAAGTGGTATCAGAATCGTTCAGTCTTCCAATTTTCTGTCGTGTTGATCTTCAAACACTTAAACTAAGGTATGTGAACCGGTGAAAACAAGAAGTTCTTTGCCCACACCATTTCTTTCGTAAAATCTACCGTTCCATAACATTTTGTTAAATAAAAAAAAACAAAAAAATAAAAATTATTAACAAATTTGTCGCACTCATAAAGTTTCGCAACAAACTGGTACAGTTTGATAAATCTAATTACTTTCAAGCGAATCTGATTCCTATTCATTCTCTTCTTCTTCAATTTTCTTATAGCTTATTTCACTTATTTTTAGGTTTTTTATAGGGAACAATTTCCATGAGTCTGCATGCTTGTAGAATGTTTTTTCTTGCTTCGTTGGTAAAAATGATAAAATTCGAAACCCTGATTTTGAAAGATTTTTTGTATTATGCAATGTTAGCTCATCTGAATGTACGACTCAACAAATAAATAAGTTAAGCTAGATTGCTCGATACTAGATTGCAATGCCTAAACGGCGGTTCTGAATTAAAAATAAAAATTGTACAGTTCAGACAAATGTTTGCATGTTCACAAGTAGATCAAAAACGCCTGAAGGAGTCGTGGCAGAAGTATTTGCTATTGACATGTACATTATGGTATTTTCAGATAGTCAAATCTTTAATCTTAAATCTGTAAGAAAATGCTCACGCTACTTAGTACGTAGCTCTTTTTAGTAATAACAGAATTTCTCTGACCCAGCTTTCACGCGAAAACAGCGCTAGTGCGATTGTGGAGCCAGAGTCAGCACAGGATTGGACTATAGATTGAAGAAAAACTTCGCCTATTGTAGACCAATTTTCGAATTGACACACGTGAATCTATTTATTAACACCATCACTGTCAAATTTGGGAACATTTTAAGACATGCTCGTAGTTGCATTATAGTTCTAATAGAAGTGTTAACCAGTCACTATCGATTATATATTAAACTTCAACTTGTTTGGCTTAGCTGATAATGTCGAATAATATCTATGTGTAGAAGACGAGGAGATGGTTGAATATCTCTTATGCCACTAGTCTACTCAACCGTAGTAGACTCTCGATTTTTGGGTCTACCCTAAGAATCAGGAGCATGGTGAAATCTGATAACAATCTTACATTGGGGTCCAATAGATCTTTAGGGTCGCAGTGCAAGTTAATAAGTAATTAATGTAATGTAATGCAAGCTAGTAAATGTTAACATATCTAATGAAACTCTCTGCGATTTTACATAATGGCAAGATATGAATGCAGCTCCAACTACTAACTTTACTTTATCATCTCATATTATGGTATATTTAGTTAATGAATAAGCGGTGCAAATGATTGGCACATATCTAACAATTTAAAAAAATTAAATATCGCACTCATTGAGAAAAATTTTGCTGGTTCGCAGCTGGAGTAATTTAGTTTCAACTTTCTCTTTGTCTCATTTTGACGTAGCATTAATAGAGGAAGTCGCTAAATCCTATAAATCAGCATAAATTTTTGCTTCAACAGAAATGGGGCAAATGAGGCTGTATTGCGGATATCATGAAAGCTAATGTAATTGGTGAAACTTTAGATTCTCACGAACAAAAACGTAAAATTGATACTATTACTCTAAAAAGAATTTATTGAAGTGTGGTATTTCTATAGCAGTATAGTATAATGTTTCCAACCTAATTTGTTATAATACCTACAGTTTGTTACAAAACAGTTTGTAATTAAGAAATAAAACTTTCTGAAATTATAACAATTAAGTTCAATTACATTACATTTCAAGCTTTTACAATAATCGCTTTATCTAAAATGCATGTTTATACAAATTCTGTATTTGGGCGGGTTATGTGTCGGATTAAATATTGATTGACGATTTTAATATGGTTTAAAAACAAATGGTACAAATTACGATTGGGTTGTTTATCCAATTACGTCATTACTAAATCGTCACTACTAAATTAAACTATCATGTTTAGACACATACATATGTACAATAATACCCCCTTATCTCTCTCTGACGGGGCTTTCCCCGCTTCCATTCGGGTGGCTAATTCCCATTATCCATCTCGGTCTATGGTGCGTGACACAGAGACATAGCCGTAAATATAGATTAAATTGTTTCAAAAATCTTCTGTGTATTTGAATTATCTACTGGAAAATATATTTTCTTATGTTGCAACACATAATTTTAGTTCATTGTTTTAATGATTTCGATATGCTGAAGTTTTGTTAAAAATAAATAATAATTTTTAATTTTATTCACACCATTGTGTAGTTTTTAAACAATTCAATTTATTTTTTTATAGCATTTACAGCATTCAATCTCTTTAATTATTGTACCGATTTTGTGTTTATTTTTAATTATAGGTACACAATGCTGAAATTTAAAGTTCATTAAAAGTTGAAATCTGATTGTGCATCATCCACTTCGTTTTTAAAATTCCTGATTCCAATAGAGGTATTTTTATTTAATAATGTTTCAAGTTTATATTAGTTATTGGTCGCAACCTCACTCACATTTAATTAATTCTAAACTTATAACTTATTACATTTTGAATCTAAAAAATATATATTAAAGTTTTATACTCGACGTAGATTTTATATATATTTTTTCTCCAAACAAATACGATATGCAGTTTTTAATGCGCACACAAAAGCGAATTATTCTATATCTATGTTGCAGTAGCTTTTTTAGTTCTATTTAAACCTTCACTAACAAAAATTACAAGCTTGCCGTTCGAATCATTCCGATTGTAAATAACATAGTAAAACAGATGATTATGTTTATAGTGGCTTCAATTTTTAAAACAAATAGGAAATTAAAAGTTATATAAGCTGTAATAACATATTCTAAGTAATTTTTTAAAAATGACAATTAATGTTTTCTTAAACATAATGCGACATAATGTAAACGGCTAAGACAAATCTGAAATGTATGTGTTATTCAACACAGTACTCTAGCCTATTTAGTAATGGCATGTGTATTTCGAAGTATGAGATATTTACTGTCAAAGATAAACATGGAATTACACATCTATTCCTTTCCTGTTTACTGGTATTAATATTTATGACCAGATTTGAATATAGGAGAGATTATTACAACGAAAAATTATTATACTTCGAAAGCAAACGAATTACTATAAAATATTAATTAAAAATGAATTACATCTTAATAAAAACAGACTCTCAATAATGTTATATGATTCGGTAAAGTCCTTACATCCAACACAGTTCGATCTAAGGTGCTTTATCTCCATCACGTATATGTAGGACGAATAAAGATTTGGTAGGTTGCTTAAAGAACCCAACCTAATTTTTTCGATATCACACCAATATTTGCTAAGACAGCCTTGAAGGTTTTTCTTCAAAAAGTGTTTATTAGGTCACCGGCTTTATATACCCAAAATTTAGGTCGAGTTTACAAAAACTAAAAGTAAGAGAGATTATTACAACGAAAATTGTTTAAAATTGTCGAAGTATCGAAAATTGTTTTATGTATACAGGAAATTGCATTTACACAACTATATTTGATGGAGTGATTTTACATTAAGAAATATTAAGAAAAATTTACATCGGGATGGCTGCTAAAATGTTTCAATTCAGCTAATATACTGTGAAGATGACATTCAATATATTCCTCGTTATTTCAAAACCTGCTACGGTTAATAAATTTTGCGTATCTACTTGGTTTTACGCGATGAGTACCATAATCGAGGAAAATTATCAAGATCATATTCACCCCATATGTTCTTGATAAGGGTTGAAGTGCGGAATTTATTTCTCTTTTGTTTTAAATTTATTCTTTCCACGATTTTAATCCCAAAATTAAAATCAACGAAGAAAAATACATAGAAATGTGCTTATTATGTAATTATTATATTATTTAAATATTATTTCCAATAATTCAATGCTTTCGATACTTTGATACTACGATATTTTCGATACTTTCGGTACTCCAAGAATCGTCTTTGAATAGTATCGATACTTTCGTGGTGATACCTCATTTCCTACAACCTGTAATTCAACGAATTTATTTTATAAATAGTGTTCGACCGAAACTCAATTTTGAGCCAAAACCGAAACGGAAATTCGCCCATAAGATGAAGGAATGGTACATATGTAACCATAGAAATCATAAAATTAGGTTTTTGCATACGATGTTAACCGTAAATGACCGTGAAAGAGATAATTTATTAACACTAGAACTAATACTAAAACTAGAATTAACATTAGACATAGAACTAGATATATTTGGGTTTAACCATCCTAAGACACTGCAGTTAAACCCAAATGTTTTTAATTCTAGGTCTAATGTTAGCTTTAGTATTGGTATTAGCTCTACTTATTAGCTATTATTCGCTCTTAGATAATTGTCTACTTGTATCCAACTAAAACTAGAACTAACACTAGACCTAGAACTAGAAAGTTTCGATTTAGCCGTGCTGCTGAAGGTTTAGCGATCTTGGATACATATTTTTTTACGACAATATAGAATTTTTATAGAATTTCTACATAAGGGAATTGAACATAATGTCACATCGAAGACTTTTAGGATTAAAGTCCCCAAAAACTTTATCCAACACAAAAAAGATCAAGAAAATAAACACAATAAGATAAAAATAAAACAATACTTCCGAGAAAACCAACTCCAGGATCAAAAACTAAAACTACTAATAACATGTTAAGTTTCATTTTTTGGAATTTGAGAACATAATGTCAAAATTCAGAGAAGAAATTGATTGTATACAAACTAATAGCAGTTAAAACTGATAAAAAGAAAAAACTTCATAACCTTATAAAAAATAATTCTAATGATTGCGACAATCATAAAGATACAAAAAGATTTTTTAATATAAAAAAGTTAGACAATATCGATTATAATTATAAGTTAGCTATTATAATATTATTAATAAGACAAATACTAACAATTTTTTATTCGTTCCTAAATTTACTAATCTTTATACATAGTTATATATTTACTAATTTACTATAGAAGGAGAAAAGATCATCAACTTGGGTCATAAGTTTTCCGTTAACTATGGTAAATTTGATATGTCAAAACTGTTAATAGAACTCGAATCTCAATTTCCATATTATCCCAATATCCACTATTTAAAGAAAGATATATTAGATCGCATTATAAAACATAAAACAGTTTCATACTTCGACAAGTCTATTTTCAATACAATTAAATCCTTAAGATCCAAATTATCTAAAATAGTTATTTATGTGCCAAGTCAGCAAAGTGAATTTTTATCGAACGAGCCTAAGAAGAGAGGCGAGTTCGATAAAAGCACTTTGCTGGCATAAATATAAAAATATGAAAAAATATATATTTTTATATTTTTAATATATAATTATATAATATATATAATTTTTATACTATATATATTATTTAAAACAAAAAGAACATCAATTCTCAATAAAACATATACAATTTTACGCTAGATATGTAGAGGACATTCAGATTATATTTGACGATTCAAAAGCCAATTTGATTGCCCTTCTAAACCTGTTTAACAATGTAGGAGATATTGAATTCACTATTGAAAGATTAAGTGATGGCCAATTTAACTTCCTTGATCTGAACATCTCCAGAGATTCCGTTAATAGGTGTCTTAATTATAAAATTTATAGAAACCCTACCTCTACTGATACTGTAATTCCCAAGACATCTTTCTGTCGATTTAAATACAAATATGCTGTTTTTAATTTCCTTTTTCTTAGAGCCTTAAAAATCCCTATGAATTTGAAAGATATGAAATCATCATATCTTTCAAACACCATCATAAATATTGGCTTAAATAACGGTTTCAAATTGGAAAATTTACAACGAACCTTTTATAGAATCCATAACAGCTTAATAACTTCCAAAATAAATTAAATTATAAGCAATAAATTATTAATTCTTCACACTTTCTGTGTTTCATTTTGATTAAGATTTCAAAGTGATGAGCAAGAGTTTGAAGACATAATAGCTCATGCTATTATAAAGTCTAAGATAACATACATCTGGATCAGTTATAGCTCATGTTGCCAATAAGCTAGAAGACTTCAAACTGGTGAACAAGATTTTGGAGACATATACCCACCCTGCCAAAACTTGGCAGTGTTTAACATGTTCATTGCCGACTACGAATTAACTCGTATGTCAGCGAAGTTTTCTAGTTTTACAATTCATTTATTAGAGACAGTTGGCGCGGAGGACCCGTTTTTGAAAACGTCGCTTAGCACCGAACTTGTTATAATAATATACAGTCTGTGGAACAGTAATGACTCATGCTATCAACAAGTTAGCAGACTTCAAACAAAATATAACAGCTCATGCTGCCAACATGCTGGACTCCTTTTTAATTGTGGAACATTTCAGTAAGTTACATTCATTAATTAATCATATACACGGTGTTTATCTTCATTTATCCCTTTTACAGATAAATTTTAAATTAATTTCATAAGCTGAAGATAAACCACATTTTTAATGGTAAAACCAGCAGGTCAACTTTTACTTGACCTATAAGACACGCATTCTAATTCCATTTCCTCTGTTTTTTTTTTGAAATATATGATCATCAAGTCATAATTTCTTCACATTAAAGAAAACATCTTTTAAATTGTTCAAAAAAAAATCATAAACCAATTCGCTTAAATTATTATCCAGTGTAATGATGAATTTTAATCATATGAATGAGTTAATCTGAAATCTGACGGTGAGCTTTTTCTTTTGACAACTTTAACTCTTCAAATGTTAATGTTTACCCTTAATTGTTTTTATTATTAAATGTTTATGCTTTTCGGTTAATTTGCTAATTCTAGTTAATTATGTCGGAATATACGAAACATTAAGTAAACTGAAACATTATGTAGCACTAAAAAATAAATAAAAATGCTTCATCGTTGAACATAGTTAAATTATTTAATAAAATTTACGATAAACATCATGATATCATATAAAAATATATGTTATCTAAACAAGTTGGTAGTCTTTAAAATAATATACAGTCTGTAGAATAGTACTGGCTCATTTTTAGTTAGCGGACTTCAAACTGATGAGCAGGACTTTGGAGATGTAATAGCTCATGATGTCGGCAGACTGTAAATTCCTGACAATCATCCTGGACACATAACAGCTAATAAGATAGCAGTCTTTAAGATAATGTACAGTGTTATGAATAATAATCGGTCATGCTGCCAACAAGTTGGCAACCGTTAAGATAGTATATAATCTGAGGAATAGTAATAGCTTATATAGTCTGTACCACGCGAAGTGAAGGTGACTTATCGCCTAAATGTGTACGGAACAGATGTACGCACTAGAAATCATTTCACTCTAACCCACGTCAACGCACGGACATAATATTTGTAACGTATGCGCAAAATTCTTACGGAAATCGATGAGTCACTTTCACTTCGCGTAGTACAAACTAAACTGCCAAAGACTGCACAAGTGTGTAGTCTTTAAAATAATATATAGTCTTTGGAACAGTAATGGCTCATGCTGCCAACGAGCTGACAGACATCAAAGTGATGAGCAGGACTTTGGTGACAAAATAGTTCATACTGTCAATAAGTTGGCAGACTTCAAATTGATGAATATGATTTTGGAGACATAATAGCTCATGTTGCCAACACATTAACAGTCTTTAACTTTAACTTTATCAACAAGTTGGCAGATTTAAAATTGAAGAGCAGGACTTTGGAGACACTACAGCTCATGCTGTCTGTTGGCCGATTTTTGGATAATATACAGTCTATGGAATAGTAATAGGTCATGCTGCCATCAAGTTGGCGGACTTCAAACTGATGAGCAGGACTTTGGAAATATAAACACTTACACTTCCAACATATTAGCAGTCTTTAGATGATATGTAGTGTCCAAAATTAAAATCTACATAAAAGATATACTTTCGATACTTTGATACTTTCAATAATTCCGATACTTTCTATACTTTGAATAGTATCGACACCATTAAAGTGTTGATACACGATACCTCATCTATGGTATCGCTCAGCCCTAGTATATGCATTCCTTTATAAATCATAGAAACTTAAAGACGATATCAAAAAATTAACAGTTAAAGTTTTTTACAATTTTTCAAAAGTGATTCAGAAAATTGTTATCTTTATGCAATGCTACAAATTTAGGTTGAGTAAAACTTGATACCTCAAAAACGAGTAGAGATATCCAAGTATCGTTTCGATGTGAAGAAAGTATACGTTCCTTTATAAACCACAAAAAAAAATTCGTCAAGATATCAAGAATTTGATTTGTTACGATTTTATAAAAATCATTAAGGAAATTGTTAATTTTATAAAATGCTACAAATATAGGTTGATTTGAAAAATTCATATTTCGATAAACCAATTGAGATATTCAAGTAGGGTTTTCTTCTGAAAAAAATACAAACTTTCTTAATGGCAAATAATTTCATCAAGATAACTTAAATAACAGGATAAATATGCCGAATATATCTTCTATATCTTCACTATATATTCCATCACTAAACAATATTTTGTTAATGAAAAAATGATGTACCACATTTTAAAGAAGTTCTGTTCTTCATATTCATTTTCTGAGCAAAAGAAACTTATCCAAGCTGTGTCTCCACCATTAATTCTTGCTTTCAGTTAATTGTATATTGAATTTTTCCATGATTAGATTACAACAGTGAAGAAAAAGTTGCCCACTGGAATGATACATGATCCATTTCAAGACATCACTGAAGTTATAGTGTTATACTCACCACTCCAATTATTTGATCGATTTTAACTATTGTTGTCTTTCTTATACTTATTAAATTTCTTTACTAAAGCATTACATGTCACAACATCTCAACACTTATTATTGTATCACGGTAAGTAATTCAATCGACAATAGCCTCGTTTGCAGGAGTTAGGTACCTAACCAATTTAGAGTTTACTAACTGCCACTAAAACTACTTGGAAATTCTATCACAAACGAACGACAGGTGATCACAAATTGATGCATCGATTGAATGAGTAAACCGTCTACACCAACATTAAACAACTGTCGCAAAACAAATACATAGTAGTATATTTTTATAAACTTTAAAACGCGTTAAAATCGTTACATTACATTTGATTAAACGCGATGATGTTTTTGAAAAGTAGAATCGATAAAATAATTTTATTTTCAGGCTATTGGTTTTGTATTCAATTTCCTGAAACAAAGTGCCAACAACATTATCGAAATGACGCATAAAAAAGGTATTTTATCGTGATTCTCCGACATAACTAAAATGTGCTTAAATATTTACCTGTAATTAAAGAAAATGTTCAGTCATTACGGTATCGTGTTACACAATTTCAAATTCAATATTATCATTTTGTTCGAGGTAGAAGAAGAAAAGGAAAATAACACGAAAACTGTTTAGTATCGATTTCAACAAATTTGTGGCGTTCGTGAGAAAAAAACCTTATCTAATAGGATGAAGTCTTTATTACATTCGAGGAGTGTCGAATAGAGACAATACTTTTATTGTACCTAGTTACTGTTTAAGTGCTGGGTCTTCAACGCTCGATAACTCCCTTTGTTTGAGCCGATGCGGAAATAATTGAACTTAAGGAATTACCAGCCTGGTATCTCCTCCTACCCAATTTTGTTTTACAAATAGAATTGCCCTGAGACTATAACTCTTGTTCTAATTACACATAATAAATAAAATGCTTACATAATAAATAATTTATTTCTAGGTTCAACATGAAAATTTGATGTACATATTCGCAATTGTACAATTAAAATTAGTGTTAAACGTCGTGTAATGTGAAATATATCTTACATGATTAACGACATCGTAAGTAAAATTCAACTCCAATGCTCTATATAAATACACCAAAGATTTAGAGCTTCTTGGAATTGAAAATGCATGCCAAGAACGTGCCACTTTCATTGTTATTTGTGGTCTGAACGCCAAATCGTGACACATTTTCGTGGTCGTGCCAACCGTCCAATCGGAAAAAAGGGTATTAAAGAGATTAAAGCTATGTTGTATAGTTAATAATAACGACAGCAACACCGTTTTAATTATTATAAATTATGGCGGTATGGTGTGCATTTTGGAGAATTCACAAAGCGAGACAGCAACAATTTCTCCGAAACATGGAAATTTAATTAATAACTATAACCGCCTTTAATTAATGTGACGATTCAATATTGAGCTCACAAAGGGAAATGTTTCATTTTGTTAACAACAAACAACGAAATGAAATTAGCAACACGCTAATCAAAGGAAATTAATAATAAAGTAAATCGTGGTGATGAATAACAAACTTATTTTTTAAAGTACGCAATTAAAAATTAAGTTAAAACGAAATAATGACAATCAATTGAACAGTCCTATATTTCGATTCAAATTGAATCTTCTTCAGGGAGTGAAATTTTCTACAAAATTACAAGTTAATAGTAAAAAGTAAGTAAATACAAATAACACTTACGATTGTAATAAAACTGGCTAAAATAAAACATTAAATACCAGAGTATTTCGTCCTAATTATTCTTAAAATTCTTGAGAAAAACATGAAACACGTTGTTACACACCATAGCGCTTTTTTTATAAATGAATGACAGTGCAACCAACCTTGTAAAAGTAATACGGCAACTTCACGTGAAGCGGGAAGCGCCAAAAATTTAAATTCAAATGTTTGAAATATTTAAATTTTTAAATTCATCTCTACAAAAATCAAAAATTAGGGCATATATAGAACTTAAGGAGCTGATATCAGTTCTGTAATTGATAGTATTTTTTGTGGTTGCTATGTGGAACATCTCCAAAAATAATCTGTTGTGATAGTTGTTAGTTGCATCTATAATTTTAGTATTTTCAAAATCAAAAATGTGACCACTGTCCAAACTATGTTGGGCCAGAGCACAAGATCTTTTGTTACAACGTATATCACTTTTATGTTGGTATAATCTTCTTTTAAGCCATTGGGAAGTTTGTCCCACATAGCAACCTTCACAACAACCACATGAGATGTTATAGATAACCCCAGACCTGTATAGCAAGGGCGTGGGGTCTTTAAGGTTTGTGAAAATTGATTGAGATTTTAAAGGATAATGTTCTACGATCTTTAAGTAAAAAAATTTATTTTTTGAATTTCCGTTTATAAAAAAATATGTAGATGATATCATAACTGCTATCCCGGGTAATTCCGCAAATTCAATTTTAAATAGTTTTAATAAACACAACAAATTCATACAGTTTACTCTTGAGACAGAAGACAACCACTCAGTTCCGTTTTTGGATACTAAGGTCATTCGTGATAAAGACAATAAAATCAAATTTGGTTGGTACACAAAACCAACGTTTTCTGGAAGATATATCCATTTTACATCTAAACATAAAATAAAGCATAAAATTAGCACAGTGTTAGCAATGAAATATAGAATAGAAAAAATTTCAGAACCTAATTTAATTAATATAAATTTGAATAAATTAAAAACTATTTTTATAGACAACATGTACCCTCCCATGTTATTAAACAGATTGCTTTTCAGTACTACTGTGTTTGACCCTGGTGTGGATGTTAACTCAGCCATTGATAACATTAATGAACCCACTCTATACAAAAAAACTCATTTACATCCCTGAGTTAACTGACAAACTAACCAAAATGTTTAAACATTGTTGTAATCTTAACAACTTAAAGATCGTAGAACATTATCCTTTAAAATCTCAATCAATTTTCACAAACCTTAAAGACCCCACGCCCTTGCTATACAGGTCTGGGGTTATCTATAACATCTCATGTGGTGGTTGTGAAGGTTGCTATGTGGGACAAACTTCCCAATGGCTTAAAAGAAGATTATACTAACATAAAAGTGATATACGTTGTAACAAAAGATCTTGTGCTCTGGCCCAACATAGTTTGGACAGTGGTCACATTTTTGATTTTGAAAATACTAAAATTATAAATGCAACTAACAACTATCACAACAGATTATTTTTGGAGATGTTCCACATAGCAACCACAAAAAATACTATCAATTACAGAACTGATATCAGCTCCTTAAGTTCTATATATGCCCTAATTTTTGATTTTTGTAGAGATGAATTTAAAAATTTAAATATTTCAAACATTTGAATTTAAATTTTTGGCGCTTCCCGCTTCACGTGAAGTTGCCGTATTACTTTTACAAGGTTGGTTGCACTGTCATTCATTTATAAAAAAAGCGCTATGGTGTGTAACAACGTGTTTCATGTTTTTCTCAAGAATTTTAAGAATAATTTAGGACGAAATACTCTGGTATTTAATGTTTTATTTTAGCCAGTTTCATTACAATCGTAAGTGTTATTTGTATTTACTTACTTTTTACTATTAACTTGTAATTTTGTAGAAAATTTCACTCCCTGAAGAAGTTTCAATTTGAATCAAAATATAGGACTGTTCAATTGATTGTCATTATTTCTTTTATCCTATCCTGAACCAATATTTACGAGTTGCTAACTGGGATAAAAAAATTATCTCATAAAGATATTTAAGTTAAAACGTTGATATAATGGATTAATACGAAAATTTGAAGTTTCAAAACGTATATGTGGTCGAAAACTTTGCAATTTGAGTTTATTGCATATGTATATATGCGCGTGTTTAGATGTCAATATGAAAATTGGCATATTTTAAACCATCTCGGCTTTATCTTAACCGAACTTCTTAGTGTATTAAATAAACATATCCCAATTGAGGGAAACATAATATAGGTTAGATACCATTTCAGATATCAAATTTACCCAATTTTGCAACAATATCGGTTGTAATCCCTCGGCCGTAAGCGACCACCGATTAATCAGGCGAAAGCAGATACATTCCCGTCTAGGTTTTGTGTTAATTTTAGTTCTAGATGTAACTATTATGGTTAACACAAATTATATTCCCTTGTCAGACAGATATTTTGTACTATTCCTCGGAACATCTTCATAACATTAGACAGAGTGTTACATCATCTACTGGCGCTTTGTTTAGTAATTTTATGAACATAAATTACCACCATAAAACCAAGTACACAAAATAAGTTAATTCGTTCTTTAATTAACAAAAGATATTTATAAGTAGAGACAAGATTTATATGCTGTTGCATATTTTACACTTTTAGCGCATATAAATTTAGTTATCCGTATAGAGATATGTAGTTTTAGGTCTAGGGATGGTTCTACTTTTACTTCAATTCAAATATACAGGGTAGCCATTTCAGTTTGTAAAGTACTCTATTTCAGAAACTATTAATTGTAGAGGTCTTCGTTAAAAAGAATATATATTTGAACTGAAGTAAAAATATAATGGACAGTAGACCTAAAATCCGAATGATTCTAGTTCCAGATCTAGAGTTAGATCCAATGATATAAAACTAGAACTAACACTAGATCCAGAAGTGGAAAGTTTCGGGTTTAGCAGTACATCTTCAGATGCACGGCTAAACCTAAAGCTTTCCACTTCTATGTCTAGTGTTAGTTCTAGTTTTACTTCAATTGCACTATACAGGGTTAGTAATTTTGTGGACATAAATTACTTCAAGTACACAAGCCAACCCAACCCAATCCTAGAAAAACCTGACAAAAACACTATTAAAAGTAGTATTTTGTCATTCTTCCCAATGCAAGTACACATTTTTTTGTTTTACCATATAATATTTTCCATATTTTCGGGATATTATATTTCGACTAATTAAACACATATAAAAATTCTACTATGCTTTGCTTATATTGATCACATATAAATCCGAAACTTATTTATAAGATATGAATGAAGATTTTGTGAACTGTTTCATAGATTCCACAGCTTTTCGTCATCCTTGTTGATTATATGATATTGGTCTAGTTTTTGAAAAAATTACCTTTGCTTAAATAAACAAGGTGTTTCCGTAAGTCCTAACATAATTTTAACCACTAATACTATAGTAAACATGATGAAAAATAGTATGAAAATATTTGGTCTAAACTAGTGATGGAAAAGATATTGATTTTACGAAAAGCCGGATATTGCATATCTATCATCAACTCCAGCTGGATATCCGATTATCCAGCATAGCTATCTGACCATTACGTGTAACTATCAATTTAAACTATATCAGTTTTATATTATACTATATGCATATGTTGCACTATTCAATTTATAATATTTCAATAATACTATAAGTATCCTTTATTATTTTTCATATTACACTCGAAAAGGCAGACATATATTGAGACGGTCTTAATAAATAATAATATATTACCTCTAATACCATCTGGAAAACTTGATGTCGCTTCTAGAAGATTTAAGATTGCTTCTGAAAGATTTAAAATCCTGTTAAAAGACTTAATATTGCCTCTGAACGGCTTGAAATGCTTCCTGACGGCTTGATACTTATTCAAACAGATTTGAAAGGCTTCCAGATGATTTGAAATGCTTCCAGAAAGCTTAAAGTACTTTCAGAAGACTTGCTACTGTTCTTGAAAGACTTACTGATCAAGAAATACTGATCAAGAAGACTTGATATCGCTTCCAGAAGACTTGAAATACTTCCAGAAGACTAGGTATTGCTTCCAGAAGACTTGGTATTGCTTCCAGAAGACTGAATACTGCATTTAAAAGACTTGAAATGCTTCCACAAAACTTGAAATGCCCGAAGAAAACTTGGACTTCTTCCAGAAGTCTTGCTACTGTTCCTGGAAGACATGGTATTGCTTCCAGAAGACTTGATATTGCCTCTGAAAGACTTGAAATGCTTTCAGAAGATTTAATACTTATATGTACTAGGACGCTTGAAATGCTTCCAAAAGACTTGATATCGGACTGAAAGGTTTCCTGAAAGACTTGAAAGGTTTCCGGCAGACATGATACGGCTTCTAGAAGATTAAATATTGCTAGCAGTGGACTTAATACTGCTTCTTGAAATGTTGGAATGCTTCCAGAAGACTTGAAATGCATTCAAAATAGCACTTATACAAAATTGTTAATGGTTTTATCTGAATTGAAGTTACCATCTTCATTAAATTTTATGTGTTATTCAGCTTTTTGCAAAATTCAGTTGTAGCATCTGCAGCAAACGTTTTTTTTTGAGAGCACATATCTTGAATTTTTTCAGACCTAATTCAGCCTTTTGGTTTGAGAGCTGTTGTTTGTTGTTTGAGTCCGTCCCAATTCAGCTTTTTCAGCACCCAACACCTATAGGTATTAAAAGAATAGTGTGAAAATATTTGGTCTAAACTAGTGATGGAATAGATAGTGGTTATCCGGTATATCTATCAGACCATTACATGTAACTGTCAGTTTAAATTATATCATATATGCATATTATAATATAGGAGATTTGGTGATAGTTCTTTCAGTGTTTATTTTTCTAAACTAGTTTCGGGCACAAACCCGTCTTCAGTAGAATTAGAACGTCAAGTAGTAAACGTTTAAGTTACATTATGAGAACGAAAACACGAAACTTTGTGTCGTTTGAGTCCCATTCCAATTCTGTTTGCTTCAGCACCCAACTTATTTTCACGCTTGTGGTTAGTGAAAATGCAGATGGGTCACTTATTACGAAACAGAGGTAGTTATGCAAAAATGTTTATGTATTTTTCTCTATATTCAGTTTGGAACATAATTCGATTCCCAAGTGTTACTCTTAGCAACTTGTAAACAAATTTCAAATTAATTTCATATTCTCGTATTTTACTCGATTTTGACGAATTTAAGAACAAAAGTGGAAGACAACTTTTGATCTGAGAAAGTTGTGAACTTTAGTTCTAAAAGTATTGCCAGGAAGATCTTACGTAAAGCAACCAAATTTTTAAATTTCTTTGGTGATATTAAGCCGGTGGTGATCATTTATCGTTAATGATCATTTGTAGATATAAGGAAAATAAACGTCCCCAATATCGACTAAAGCCGGATATTCAGCAACGATGCCGGAGAGATGCCGGAAATCCATTCCACCTTTAGTCTAATCTATTTAAACACACATACACAAACATAGACAAATAGGGTTTGTCTTAAAAAGATAAAATTATGTAAACAGAGAGAAAGTTATCTCAAGAAATCGATCCAAAATGAAACATTTCTGATAACTTCTCCAAACCTACCCAGCCAATCACATTCGAAACCATGTCACTGCGACATTAATGCTATACGTAGTATATGCTATTGTCCACAAAAATTCTTTCCTTCCAACTTTTTTATTATGTCATTAACCCGTAAATTTTCATATGTTGCTACTCATAATTTTTTGTTTAGAAACACGATAAAACTTGTCTTCAGACGAGAAGTCTTCAACCTGGTTCTGTCTCCAAATTCTGTTAAAACTTGATCTTGTTCAAAGATCTTGTCTGTCATCATTACATGACATTTAATCCGTTATAACATTCGTAAAATTTCTAAAATTGTGTTAACGTCTTATTAATTTTAACAATGCGAATTATTTAACATTTGGCATTTGGTGGTCAAAATTAGTCAGATATATGAAATTAATTAAAGGAATAACCTTCACTAATACTAGAAAAAAATAATTTTGAACATAAATTTAATCAATTCAAAATTGTTTGCCCAAATATTAAACATGATAATGTTTACTCTAATATTTGTGATTAAAGTTTTTTATGAAAAAAATTATGGATATCCAGAAAAGTTTATTTTATGGTTTTTAATGTTTTTGAAAAGATGTCCGTATCCCACAAAGCCTTTATTTATGAGTATTTTTGTTAATTAAAGAAAAAATTAAATTATTTTGTGCATTTGGTTTTATGATGTTATACAAAGTGCCGGCAAACGAAATGAACATTACATTTCATCATTTGAGCGTTTGCTTTTTCTGACTAATGTTATGAAGCATTCCGCGAAATGACGGAAAATTTCACTCAAACAAGGGGGTAATTATATTATTACAGCGGTTGTCGACAATGCTGGTTTTCTCTGAATTGACGAATTACCGTTTTGGCCTATATATATAGGTGTCCCGAAGTTGCGTTTATATACTTAAAGAGGTAAATCAACAGCAACAATGATGAAGAGAGTACGTACAGCATGTCCCCGGATCGAGTTATAAAGAGTAATAAATTTATTTATAAGTGTGCATATTTGAAGACGAGTTCTTTATTTCAATTAGCAATTTCCGCCAGTGGATTCTATTGCAATCATTATTCTTATTTCTTAGAGTTCTACATCGTGTTCTAATGGTTTACTGTAAATAATTTGTTTCAATCGTCCAACAAAAATAAAAATTCATAATTGGAAGATAAGGACTACGTGCATAGAACAGGAATTTGTCAAATTGTAAATTTAATTTACTTTTTTGAAATGTTAACTTCGCCTAGAGAGTGTAAAATTTGAATTTACATTACTCAAATGACGATAATGCTGCGAAGAAGTATTATTTGTTGAAAAGTTGCTTCCATAAGAAAATGCAATAAATTTATGAAAACTTTGGTTATTTTATATTTCATTACCAATCTCAAGACCGAAGTCCAAATTTTCAATCATTGCCAGCATTCAAAATCTATTTGAGTCGTGGTCTATATGGTTTAATTTTTATTCTTTGTAAATTCTGTGATTTACTAATTTGAGTTTATAACACTTTTCTTCGATTTAAAAAAGCATCCTCTTACTCATTTAGTCTCATTTTCTACTTCTTTATGATTAATACAGAAGCCGTTTCCAAAATTGTTTTATACATTTTTGTACTCCAACGAGATACTCTAATATTTAGATATTTTTGCTAGAATTTTTGTCCAACTACACACTATACAACTAAAAATAGGGTCAATACTAACGCTACAGCTAACACTAGACATAGAATTAGAGATAGTTGGGTTTAGCCGTACATCTGTTAAGATGGAATCAAACCCAACCCCACCTAGCTTTAGAACTAATACTAGACCTAGGACTAGATTCAGTTCGATACAAGTATACAATAATCTAAAGCCGAATAACAGCTAAATTAAAGCCAACACCACATTAAAGTTAAACTAACATTTCGGTAATTATGAATATCTTAAAATAACTTAATAAATTATAATTAATTAAACTCATTTTATTTTAATTATTAACTTTGCTATATTGATTTTCGTCGTCGCTGATTCTTTTTGTGTTTTTTTTTCGTGCTGCTTATTCAGTTCACGTCGGCTGTGCTAATTTCGACTCGTCCCTTTTTCCGAATTCTTCTTCGCCTTCGGTTTTAAAACCACCGTTGCGGGAACCCTTTATTAACGCATTAGCCGGTCTAATGGAAGGTTAGTTTACGGATTTTATGCTAATGACATTCGGTAGCCGTTGTCCCAAGTATCGATTTGCTATTCAACGGTATAATGATGGCGCTTCTAGTATAGAACCAAGAGTAAGGTAATTCGCGTTCAATTCACGATATGATACCTAATATAGGTTTGAGTCGGAATTAATGAATTCCACGGAGGACAATGGAGATTCTAATTTGGCCAAGTCACGTTTCCACCGTGCACCAGTCATAAATACCAAGATAAAAGGTTCTTTCATAAAAGCCCCACAGTCGTAAGTGATTATGATACTCAAATCAGAATTTTAACAAATTTTTGGAATTGTATGGAAAAAGCAAGTTAACTAGAAAACTCCATTTGGGTGTTTATACAAACCGACTAGACATGGCATTCTTATATAAACAAAATAAAGTTTAGAACTGAATTAGCAATTATACGACATAAAGAGGATATGGTCAAAAACCATTTTATGGTACGGACACAATTTCATGCTACCACTTTCATGATAGAGAGGTACGAATTGGCAGTTCAGATAATCGAAACTTTCTAGTTCTAGTGTTAGTTCTAGTTTTACGTCGATACAACTGTATAATAATCTAAGACTAAATAACAACGAGAAGTAGAGCTAATACTAAAACTAGAACTAGCACTAGATCTAGAACTAGAATCTTTCGAATTTAGCCGTACGTGTCTTAAGACGGATCCCAATCCAACCCAACCCAACCTACATTCAGAACTAACACTAGATTTAGAACTAGAAACCTTAGGATTTAGCGGTCTTAAAAGCGCACGGAAGGTTTTTTAATCTTTTCAAGAATTAAGAGTTGAATGCAAATACACTTAGCAGCAGAAGTCTGCGTACAAAGAACTTCTAACACTTTAACTGAAAAAATTAGGGTTATGATCTAATGTGATAAACTTCAATTTTTTTTTATTTTGTGTATTAACTACATATAATTCTATTAACAAAATATGCATCAATAAAACAGAAACATTAGTTACAAAAAAAATTAAAATTAAAAATTTTCCAAATAATGCGTATGCAAAAATCTGCGTACAAATAAAAACGCCTTCTCCAAAATATATTTATTTACTTAAATACGTAGTTGGCGATGTACGCTTTCCGATTTAAATAAAAGATGATCGGTGTTAATTACATTAGCAGAGGCTTAGAAGCTAAAAGTTAGAATGGACACGAAAGGAAAGAAAATTGAATTGGGAGAGAGAAAAATTATTGTAAAGTTATGGAAAGAGGGAAAATCTTTTCAAAAAATATGAGAAACTGTCGGCAGGTCACACTCTTCCATTCAAAGAGTAATTAATAATTATAAAGACACTGAAGATTACCTATCACGTCCGCGATCTACGCGGGTAGACCACCCCTTTTAACAAACCGAGAGAAGCGAAAAATTGTACAGCAGGTTAGAAAAGAACCTAGGCTGACGGCAAAAAAATAGTAGAAAATGTACAAGAAGAATTTCATAAAACTATCAGCAAAGATACAGATAAAAAAAGCTAACTATTACAGTCGCGTTGCACGAAAGAAGCCATTTGTGTCAGAGGTCAATCGTCAGAAGCGGATCGCCATTGCAAAAAAACTCTTAGACAAGCCCATTGAATTCTGGGAGAAAGTTCTCTTTACAGATGAGAGCAAATTTCGCATTTTCGACATTAAGGGTAAACAACTTGTATGGAGAAAACCTAATAATGCCCTTAATCCCGAAAATTTGAAAGCGACTGTAAAACACGGAGGTGGTGGAGTTATGGTTTGGGGGTATATGTGCACCAAAGGGGTGGGAAGGTTGGTTTTCATAACATCGACAATGGACCATAAAATGTATATAGACATTTTAAAAGAAAATTTGAAGCCTAGCATCGAAAACTTGGGCTTGGGGCCCGAATACTATTTTCAACAAGATAATGACCCCAAACATTGCGCCCACAACACTAAGCTTTGGCTACTATACAATACCCCAAAGCAACTTAAAACACCTCCACAATCGCCGGACTTGAATCCCATCGAACACCTGTGGGATTTACTGGAACGCAGGATTCGGCAACACAACATAACGTCGAAGGAAACGTTAAAAAATGTTATGATTGAGGAATGGGCCAAAATCTAATTATTAATGATAAATATTAATAATTAATGATACATTCTAAGAACGAGCGCCATAGTGTACCATAAATTGAGATAAAACAATAATTATTCATTGTTAAAGGAATGATATTTCGTCTTGAACATTAAAGATATTTTATTAAATTAAAGATTAATTTTTATAGTCAGATGACACTTTTCAAAATTTTTGACAATTCCCCTAGAGTTTTTATAAACCTAGGTTGTGTCTGATTATGAACTAAGCTTTTATGGTTCATTGCCTCTGTCAATTTTAGTTTTAGAATTGTGGTTGATTTTTATGCTAAAAACACAAAATTATGATTTTTTGAAGATTTTTGCTTTTGATTTTTGCTGATGCTTCTCCACGTCATTATGGACAATCTAAATCAATGAGATCTTCGCCAATTTATTTTGAATTTGATGATTTCGTTTTTCAGTTGTAGTTAATTTCTATGCTGAAAACACAAAATTATGATATTTTGAAGATTTTTGCTGATGCTTTTCAACGTCATTATGAACAATCGGAATGACTGAGCTCTTCGCCAATATATTTTGAATTTGATGATTTAGTTTTTCAGTTTTGGTTGATTTTTCGCCTGAAAACACAAAATTATGATGTATTGAAGATCTTTGCTGTGTTTTTCCACGTCATTATGAACAAGCTGAATGAATGAATTATTCGCCCATTTATTTTGAATTTGATGATTTAGTTTTTCAGTTGTGGTTGATTATTACAAACTATTTGCGTTCATGCGAAACGAATCTGTTTTAGTTTTTGAGTGGTTGATTTTTATACTGAAACCCTGAAATTATGAAATTTTGAAGATTTTTATTATACTCCTGCATTTTTCCTCAAGAATTTAGATTGTAAGTGGGAATAGATTATATTTTTTCACATTATTATGGTCAATCTTAGCGATTGAAGTCTTTGACCATGCATTTTCAGGTTTGAGCTATAAAAATGTTTTGCTACAAAAATCGTAAGACCATTAAATGATGACATTTTGGAGATTTATGACGGAGTCCTTATATCTAGGTAGTGTCTTGTTATGGATTAGCATTACAAACTATTTACGTTCATGCGAAACGAATCTGTTTTGGTTTTTGAGTGGTTAATTTTTATGCTGAATCCCTGAAAGTATGATATTTTGAAGATTTTAGCAGTAGTTGCGCAATCTTCTCATATCTAGGTTAAAACTAGTTATAAATTATGCTCTTCTGGTTATTCTTACAAACAATATCCGTTTAATAGGTTTTCCTAAAACTCTTGTGCTTTTTGACTTATGACCGTTTTTTGTAATGAAAACCCGAAACAAACATATATTGAAGATTTACTAAAACCCGTGAAAACACGTTGACTGCCACTAAAGTGACAATTTGATTTAATCACATTATAGTATTAATAACTCGAATTATAATGCATGGATATCATCCAAAAGCATAAAAAATGTATTTTTACTTTCTACTCTGTAACTTTATTTAGTGTTTAGTCTTTCTTCAGTATGTTGTTTTATAATTATTGTTATAATTAATGTGCAGTAATTTCATTTTTTTTGATACACTCGTGTAGTAATTCTTGCAGGTATAATGAAAAAATGTACCCGATTTCGGTCGATCTGAGAAGGAGCTCGACTTTACGATATGTTTTTCTCAAAAACTGTTTGGCAAACAAAAATTTTAACTGGTGGTAACCTGATGTGTTTTCAATGAAGAGAATATTTTATTTTATCAATATTTCATATGTGGATTTCAAAGCGCAAAAAATTAAGGACACATAATTTTGAAAATCCAATACCGAAATCCGATAACCGACATTATTGGATATTTTTTGGTTAAAACCGCGTTGAAATCCGCTTGGTCGTTTTTTGATACAATCGCAACCTATTAAACCACGATTTTCCGCGAAACTATATGAAATATTCATAAAATAAATATCATCATCAAGAACAGGTCAGATTACTACCGGTTCAATTTTGAAAATGTGTCCACAAATAGTTATTGAGAAAAAAATGCAAAGTTGAAATTACTAAACATTATAAAGAATTAAATTACGCGTCTAACAAAGCTAGTCCAAATTTTTTCTATTGAGTAGCTTCTTTCTTATTCGCTTTCAAAGTGAGGGGTAAAATCTTTTAAATCCGAAAAAGTACCAGACAAAAATATTTGTATTGACGAATCAATGATGCTATGGCGGAAAAGATTGCATTTCCGCCAGCACATAAAAAATAAAACACAAATATGGTATCAAACTGTATGAACTAGGCGAGTCCGACGGTCTTGTAATGAAAATAAAGATTTACAGCTGAAAATTTAAAGAAACTGACAATAGTTTAGGTCACACTACTGACGTTGTTGTACATTTACTTGAGGACTATCTCGATAAAGAGATAGTTCTAATACACGATTTACAAGGATAATTTTTATAATTCTGTTACTCTTACAAAACTACTAAATACACGAAGAACTTCTGTCTGTGGAACCTTACGAAATAATAGAAAAAAAAACAGAGACGTTTTAAATCGTAAACTGAAAAAGGGGTGTATATTTGGCACCAAAATAAATATAATATTTGGCCCTGTTACTGTATGCAAATGGAAAGACAAACGACATGTCCTTAGCATTTGAAGCATGCGCAATCACAATAGGAAAATGACTATGGAACCGAAAATAATTCGAGATTACAATTATGGAATGTCTACCTATCAGGAATGTATTGACCGATCAGATCAAATGCTTTAGTACTACTCATTTCTAAGAAAAACTATTATTAAAAAGGATTCACTATATATTATAAAAATATTTATACACAATGCTCACACAATTTTTCAAGGCTTCTTCTAAAATAAAATTGATTAAGTTAATTAAGAGAAGTGATTCAACCAGTTTCGAAAAAAAAATTAGAATGTAGAAGCTGCATAATTTAGAGAGTCTACCACCTACCGAGCCCTATTTTCGTGGAATATTGTTTAAGAAGTGCCACAAACAAAAACTATTATTTTATTTCACGAATTTGAATTAATTTTTGTAATAATATTTTTTATTCATTTTTTAATAAATTTTCTATCCATGTAAGCCAGCATTGATTTTTTGTTCTTTTTCCAAAAGCCATCTATCGACGTTAGCACTGATATATTCCGAATTTAATCGTAACTGCACAAAAATGGCGTCCTAGAAAAGAACGCAATCTATGAGTTATCTCGTAGTTGGCTGTAAACGTATTAAGTCCATAAAATAATATTGTCCGGCTAGAATCGAGATTCAGCTGATTATTTAGGGAGCCGCAAACCGAAATAGATTGGCTACCTCTAATTCAGAGATTATTATATTATTTTTGAGTCTATGTGTAAATAACTAGTGTACGACCGAAACTCATTTTTGAGCCGAAACCGAAATTCGGCGATGGTCGTAGCTTCGGTCGAAACCGAAGCTTTTCTCATTTTTATGTAAAAACTGGATTTTTCTAAATAGAAAATTTTTTAAGTTAAACGTTTCGGTTTAACGATTCTAAGAGACGTGCGGCTAAACCCAAATGTTTTTAGTTTTAGTGTTAGCTTTAGTTTTAGTTGTACAGTGTATAATGCTATGGTACTGGTGGATCATGTTTTCGTGTAGTTAGACAAAAATTCCGACAAAAATATCCGGACACAAGAACTATAAGATATGACATATGAATAACTGCACTGAACAACTAACCAGTGTTCACTAGAAACTCTGGTAGTTAGCAAAGAGAGTTATTTTAATGCAATTTATCTTAAGATAGGGTACGGTCTGGAATCCCAATATAAGTATATATCGACGCTGAAGTACCACGAAAGTTTTGGTTCAAACAGATCTCAATTAACCTTTATGGGAGTAGTTTCGGTTTCGGCCATAATACAGCCGAATCCGAATCTTCGCCGAAATTCCTATTTTAGACCGAAATTTCGGTCGGAATCTATAAATAATTATTGTTATTTGTATTTTTAGATTAAACATGGTTACTTTTTAGTGGTCTTTGCATTTGTTGTACTTTTTTTGACTTTTATAAAAACCTCAAAAGATCCATTTTTGGTAAATACCCCCGGATATATACACAGGGTATATTGCCTTGAAAATAAATACCAGAGTATTTAACAACACTGATAAGATGGCAAAAGTGGTTAAATGAACGTTCACAATGACGCAGATGGCGAAAAATGACAAAGTCATTTTTCATAAAACGTTTTCATAAAACGTTTTTTCATAAAAGTTCCCATCGTAAGTGATTATGATTTACAAATCACGAGTTTAACAAATTCATTGAAATTGTACGGAAAAGGTAAGTTGACTGGAAAATTCCATATGGATGTTTACACAAAGCGACTGAAGTATCAGATGGCAAAAGTGGTTAAATGAACGTTCGCAGTGATGCGAATGGGGAAAAATACACACAATGATTGCGCGACTCAGTACAACCAGTATTGAGCGCGGAAATTGAATTTCGGAGCGTTTTATCAAAGGTGGGTCGAATTCTGTTTTCGCTTTTATCTGGGCAGCATTAAAGCGGATTAGTAGTACCAAAGCCACCCCAAAATGGAAGGTAAATGGAGCGGTACTTCCGCGGAAGTTGATCTTCGCAACGGGCTCAATTTTGTCGGAGAGTAACTTTTTTTATTATCCCCCTGCGTCGGTCCGGTGCGCGAGCTATTGCTCCGACTCTACCAAACGGGACTAATATCATTAAAGTTCCCGGCAAATGTAGGTGGAAATCCTTAATTAACGTTGCCTACCGTCTCCGGTCGGTTTTTCCCAAAGGCAACTGAAAAAAAGCTAAATTCTTGAGTTTAATACAATTATGAAACACTTTTACAAAGTACATTAGCGTAATTATCACGCCGAAAGTAAAGTATATAGCGGCCACAGGATAAATAGAAGAAACGTAAGGCTCATGAATATACATAATTCGGTTTAGCCATGGTGAGCGCACCAGTAAAAACCTTTAATTTCCTCGATGCGGATACAGAGATTACCCCGCCCGCGTTATATTTGAGGATCCCACGGGTTCACCAAAAATTTATCGTTTAATTTAAAAACAAAGCTTGGGAAATGTGTATACTAAAGGTACTCGTTTGTGCATTGTGCTTTGGAGGAATGGAAACTACACTACAACTTCCATTAGCTCCACTAGAAACTATAATACACTTCAAAAAGTTCGAAACGGCTTACGTTTCGACTCGTTCTATTTAAAATCTGTTTTTGCAAATAGCCCCTCCGTCAAAAACACAAAGAATCTCGGATCCAATCCTTTTCATCGATTCTCTAAAATCTTTTCACTCGAATAATTAGATTCGTTTCCGATCGTTCATTCTACGCCAACCCAAAGCCCGATTTATTTCGACCCCCTTATTTCGGAGCCGCGGCAAAATAAGGAAAATCCATATATTCAATTTGCGGCGAATGGTGCAGAGTAATCCAGGGCCGTATTCCACAATTTACTAAATCTCCGTTAGCGACTTCCGGCTCACCACAACCACCACACGCCTAGTCCTATATCGAAATTTAGGATGACTTGTTAAAAACTGCTGCCATCACGTTTACGTAAACGGATCCAAAAATAAGTACTTTATTATAACTTAAAATGGTATTTATGTTTATTTTGTGGTTTAGTATCTCGGAGAACAAGAGTACGTGCTTCAACCATTCAATCTACTATTATTCTAAGAATTAGGATTAATCTCTGAACGGGGAGATTTAATTTATGCATCACGTATTTATTCTGTATGAGAAAATCAATATGAAGATGCAGTCAAATCTGAATAACAACTACGGTGTCCAATCAAATAGGATGTCCAAATACAATAATTGAAGGGGAATTCCCGCAAACTCTCCCGAAATCAAAATACATTTGCAAAAAATATTTATAAATGAAGAAGGTGTTTTTTTTTGTTTTTGTTTTTTTTTACTTTAGTGCTACGGTAGGACTTATCCATAGGAGATATACCCTGCTTCTCTAACCTGCTTCTAAAATTTAATATTGCTTACAAAAGATATGATTGCTTTTAGAAGACTTGCAATGCATTTCAAAGACTTAATGCAGTATTAAGTCTTTGTAGACTTGAAATACTTTTAGAAGTCTTGATACTGCTTCTAAAATATTTACAATGCCTTCAGAAACTCGATAGTGTATCTGAAGACTTGAAATGTTTCCAGAAGAATTAACACTGCTTCCAGATGATTTAAAATAGTATCAGAAAAGTTAATACTGCTTCTAGAAAGCTGGAAATTCTTACAAAAGACTTGAGTTACCTCTGAAAGACATAAACTCCTTTTAGAAGACTTGATGCTGCTTTTAGAAGACTTGATCTGCTTTAAAAAGTTTTAATATTGCACATGACATGAAGTGCTTCCTGAATATCTACTGCTATCTCTCTGGAAGAGAGCTTGGTGCTATTTCTCAATGTACAGAAGACTTGCATTGCATTAAGAAGAGTTGATACTGCATCTTAAAGATTTGAAATACTTCCAGAAGTCTTGATACTGCTTCTAAAAGATTTAAAATGCCTCCAGAAGATTGCATATTGTCTAACTGAAGATTGGAAAACTTGAAATGTTTCCAAACATTGTTCTAACTTGGTACCCTCTGATTCTCTGATGTTATCGTGATTAATAACTTCTCAAGTTTTGGTGTTAAATTGACTTCAGTCAGTCATTTGTTTCGTAGCTTGTTAAGTGCGTACGTGTGTAAGTATGTAGATGTGAGTATTTCTACCTTTTTCATTCCTTTGTTTCTATTATCATATGATTTTCATTTAATAATAATCCCAGAGTCATGCGCTCTCATTTTATGCTCACCTACGTAGCAGAAAACTGTGTGATCTAATTACATGAAAGAGTGTTGATTAAATGATAGATTTGCTGATAAATGAAGATGGAAAGGACCCTGGTGTTAACGAAAATTTCGGGAAAGAAAGCAACATCGCTCCCCAAGATGAAATTGAAACACGAGAAGGTAATTCAGAAAGTGAACAAGATGGCGATGAATTATCAACAAACGAAGAGGAGATTCTTACCAAACACGATTTTATTTAGCGCGAAATAAAATCACCAAATGGAACAAAATGGTGCCAACAAAATGACGTCGTACGAGTGCTCGAAACATACTGAGTTCAAAACAGTTCATTGGAGTAATTTGTTTATTGCGGAAATAATTGAAACAATAGTCAAATTTACAAACCAATATATCAAGACTATCAAAACTAAATTTTCTAGGAAGAGTGACATCAGATATATAGATGCTATTGAGCTAAGAACATTTATTGGCCTCCTGTACCTAGCAGGAGCTTCTAACTTAAACTGACAATCACTCATTGTGAAAGTCTCACAATGAGTGTAACACGCAGATTTTCCTGCGTGTATTACGCTTTGATGACAGAAGTACTCGAAATGAGAACGAAAAGTGTTGGGCCGACGCTTCAAGAAATCATTGAAATATTCATACAGAATTCTAAGCCATCGAAATATGGCAGAAAAATCCTTGCTTTTGTTGATTCGAAAATGGCATATACATACAATGCCGAAATATATGCAGAAAAGCAACCAGTAGGACCGTTTTGTGCCAATAATAAACAAAGTGATGTGGTGATGAGGCTAGCAATCCCAATTTGGATCTGGACGCAACATAACTGCTGATAACTGGTTTACGGATTTCGATCTCATAGATGAATTGAAAAAGAAAAAGCTGTCTTATGTAGGCACTGTTAGGAAAAACAAAACGCATTTGCTCTGTCCTTTTGTCGATGTGAGAGGGAGAAAACCACAAAGTAATTTGTTTAGGTTCAGTGAAGGGAAGGTTTTGACATTGTACATTCCGTGTAAAAACAAAATGTTATTCTTGTTTCATCACTAAATTCGGTTGATGCCATTGATCCTGAATTTGGAGATAATGAGAAGCCAGAAATAATAACATTTTACAATTCTTCTTTGCAAAGAAATATAAAGTGTTTGCCTATGGTAATTTTCTTTGCAATGATAAACATTGCGGGTATAAATTCTTAGGTTATTTATTAACGGGTCGAAGAATATTCCTGAAAACTTTGGCATATGAATGGACAATTGGAGAGCAGCAGCGGCGAAGTCAGGCCACGCAAGGCATGCACACTAAGATTCAAGTCCGACTAAAAGATTTCTTTCCATAGATGATATAGAAAAAATACCCACATGACAGTCTGCCAAAATAAAACAATGCGTCACTTGTACTGTTACAAATCACAAATTCTTCCAAAAGACTTAAATTGCCTCTGATAGGCATGAAATGCTTTTAGAAGACTTGCATTGCTTTTAGAAGACATGCTATTGCTTTTAGAAGACTTAGCCTGCTTTCAGAAGACTAGATATTCTTCTGATACTGTTCCTAGAAAACTTGATATTGTTTGAATAAGACATGAAATGCTTTCAGAAAACTTAATACTGCATTTAGAAGTCTTGATATGCTTCCAGAAGACTTGATATTGGCATTTGAAATTGAAAGTTTTGATATTGAAAAAAAGACTTTATATTATCTCTGGAAGACTTGATACTACATTTAGTAAACTTGATCTACCTACTTGATCACCTAGAATCAATAGAAGAATTGAGAATTGATGTTGCTTTCAAAAGATTTCAAATGCTTCCAGAAGAGTTGCAATGCTTTCGGAAGTTTGAAAATACTTCCTGAAGACTTGATATAAATCCTAAAACTTGAAGTGTTTCCAGAAACTTGAAACTGCTTTTAAAAGATTTAAAATGTTTCTAGAAGATTTGACGTTGCCAATGGAAGACTTTATCACAACAAAATTGTTCCAGAAGACTCGAGACTGCTTCTAGAAAACTTAATATTACTGAGTACACGACTCGGTAATGATAAGAATGTGGAATACATTTCACGTTAGTTGTGAAAAATAATTTGGGAATGACTTGTTTATTACTGTAAAATTTGACGTAACCGATAAAGCATAAGTATTACAGCAGAGCTTGTCACATATTAAACAAACATTTTACTTTCAAATTTATTGATTTATTAATTAAATCACATCAAATTTTTGAATCAGCTTCATTTTGTCAACTGAAGATGCATGGATTTACAATAAGGGCTCTAATTACATCAATTGCGACATTTTCAACAGCTTGAATGTGTTACGTTTTTGGTGTTGGTTTGTTTAAATATCCACAATTTTATGCGCCTCTCTCCGTTTTGATTAGCAATTTAAATATGTCTCACATACAAGCCTTCAGACTCTTGTTAGGAGAAATTTTGAAATGCTTCCAGAAGACTTAAAGCTGACTTTGAAACACATGAAATGCTTCCAGAAGATTTTATATCATTGCTAGAAGACTTAATATTAAGTTCAGAAGACTTGCAATGCTTCCAGAAGATTTGGAATGCTTGCAAAAGACGTGGTATTGTATCTGAAAGACTTGAAATGCTTTCAGAAGAATAGAAATGTTTTAAAAAAAGCACCGAAACAAAATTGTTAGGGGTTTATATCTGGATTGAAGTTATCGTTTTCAATTATTTTTTATGATTTTAATGCACTTTGGAGCTTATTTCTCCCAATTCAATTAAATTCGATTATATCTAGCTCTGGTGTTAATTCTACTTTTAGTCCAATAAAAATATGCAAAAATAATGCAGATTAACAATTAAAATTTCCACCCTTGATTTATGACAACTTAGAGTACTCTGAGTTCATCAATGCACTGGTGGAAAATAGAACAACTTGGTGATTAACTCGAGTTAGATTTGTAATGATATGACTTATTAAAAAAATTGAAATGCATTTTAAGGAGGTCCGTTATATCGTGATTGTACTGCATTGTAACATCTATTTCATTTCTACTCATGATGCTTTATCTTAGTTTTTCCTTCATTTTAGGTAGTCCAACGAAGGGCAACTTTCGCACGCAGTTCATTGTCTACACCTCCATAGAATCGTATATCAGTGGCGGTCCATTACTTTTGATGAAACGTTGGGCCCCCCGTTCGTTATCTCCACCGTTACTTTCGTTTCTGCTGCTTCGCTTTCAAGCCCCATTGACAAACAGCGCAATCGCTTCAACGCTCGCCCTGTTAAGCCGCGATGCGTCGCCGTTGCTGGCGAAAAATGAAAGACATTCTCATTTTCGATATTATTCCGACCGACACAAGTCCTCGACAAGCTGACAGGCCCTCGCTGATGGTTATCATTGCAAAAACTGGTCTGTTTTATATCCGGTGAATCGGCCGTTCGTAGCATTCCGGGCTGCACAAGGACCACAGCACACCTGCCCGACTTCTCGACAGTTAAAGCGTGATTCACGATCCTCGTCGGAGCGAAAACCTCTCCTATATCGTGGAATAACTCTTTATCGAAACGATAAATTTTACATCTTAATTAACATCCAGCACATCTCATTCTAATACTTTAACGTTTAAAGGATACGTCGGGGAAGTTTTAATGGTTAGCAGTTTTAGACAACGACGACCTACGTGGGTTGTCTTAGGTATTCAGTCTCCCAACTTGGAACTGTGAATCGGACTTATAGCGGCTTCTACCGGTAGATACGGGTAATGAATGGCGAGCAGTTTGATTTACAAAACAATGCGGACCTGTCCCGTTAACCAGAACAGTTTTATAGTAGTAAACTGGAGCTGGATTCCTACGCAGCCACCTAAAGATCTTTTTCGCGATTCCTTTATTGGCTCTCTTTGTGTTTATCGACGACAACTTTCATTTTCATTTTGATTTCATGGCGAAATAAGGTTCGATTCATGAAAGATTTTTTTTTCGAACATTCAGTATGATATTTATGATTCATTGAAGATCGAGAACAACGTAGCAATTAGGCAACACATGACAATCTTATCAATAACGCAATGAGGTTCAAGAAAAATAATTTCAATCTGATGATATCTTTCAGAAAAACAGCGAATGCAAGGTTATTCATAAATATCATTGCGATATTGTTGAAAAACGAACAAATTTTTGCTGTTTCCTTGATGTTTGATTGATGTCAATAATGATGATAAATGATGATAAATAATGATGCTATAAATTACAACCATATCAAGTTGACAATTTATGGAACATCATAAGGCACGAAAACTTCATATAATCACGTCTTAGAAAATATTCCAATTAATAATGTTACAAATTGATATCGTTTTCTTGGAAACCCCTGAATACAATGTCAAGATCTGTATTTGACACATTAATATATAAAATTGTGTTTTTTAATGAAGGAATGTGTCGATATCGTCAAAATATTCCATTAACACCGAATAAATATAAAAATATGCAAGTAATCTGAAGGTATATGTTGATAAATACTCTTTTGTTATATTTGAAGTTATTCACGAAACTATAAGCTTCATGAAACGTTACAATCTCGAATACAGGGCGTAATGTACCGCAAACAGCTGGTTTAAGCCTAGAATTAGCGGAGGAGTTATGCAGTAAAATGGAATTATCAATTGTGGAAACAACATAAAAATAAAAGACAATTGGTTACAAAATTGTTAAATTAAACCCCCAGGACGTAATATGTTTTGTTTTCACTACATATTACGGCAGTTTTATAGTGGGCGAGTCAATAGTGTGGGGACGGAAGATAGTGGCTCTGTTGTTGAAAATAAAAAAAACTCTATGCCCTCATATGTTACCATCAAAGCTGCATCGATTAAAATTATTTTCAGCCATGGGTGTTTCACTAGTCCAGAACCGAACTCGATATATACCGATTAGTTACATATACGGAGATATATCGTCTTATTTTTTAAATATTAAGGATTTGATTGTCGATAGGAATTTCGATATTTCTGCTATATCTGAAACTTGGATTTATACTAATATAAATAGTTTACAATATTCAATTACCAATGCAGTTTCGAGAGGTGGAATTAGCTTTTACATTAAATCGACACTGAAATATAATATTTTATATACCGCTATAGAGCGTTTGGATTGAACTTATTGATTTTCTATATCCATCTCCTGAGGAACTTGTCTGATTGGGTGATTTCAACATCAATGGCTTAGATATTGATGGCTTTCATTGCTATCAATTTATTTCTACCATTGAGCAGTTTAGTCTTCACCGAGTTATATCGAGTCCAACACGGATCACCCTTTCTTGATTGACTTTATAATCTTAAATGTGGATGCGGCAATTCATGAATGTGGGGTCGCTGATATTCACAATATTGTTGATCATTCACTTGTTTTTGCCACTTTATCGTTTGAAATGCATCCAAATCCTGTTAAGAGTATTACTTATAGAGATTTTAAAGATTTTAACTCGAAAGCTTTTCTGGGTCATGACGTGCTGTGCTGGGAATTTTTGCATATGTCATATTTCAAAGCGTACAAGTCATTTAAAACTTAAATATTACCCTCTGTTTTTACCTATTATAAAGAACTGCGTAATTTCACTAATAATGCACTTCAACGTAAAAGAAAGCTATTTTTTCTGACATATTTAGGGGTACTGATTCCAGAAAATTTGGGGTGCTCTTAGGTTTTTAGGCTTTAGTGGTAATAAGACTGGTAGTATTCCAGCAACCTTTTTAATGCTGATTTAATTAACAATTCCTTTTTAACCTATCAAATTACTAACTCTGATAATGCAGAACTTATTAAATTCTACAACTCTAACATTCTGTCTCAGATCTGTACGTACTACTTTATCCTTTTCCTTAGCCTCAGATGACAAAATCTGTCGTGCGGTGCAATCTATCAAAATCAATGTAGTTGGAAGTGATGGCATTAGCGTAAAGACGTTACTTCTGTGTTGCCCTATTACTTCAGAAGTACCTCAAGGTTCAATTTTGAAAGCAATATTATACCTAATTTACACTATTATTCTCTGTTCCAATCTAAACCATTGCAAAACCTACATCTATAATGACGTTATTTAAATTTACCTCAAATTTGATGGGAAAGATTAAATATGTCCGAACTTTGAAATAATGCTGATCTTGAGTTATTGCGTCAGAACGCTAGGTGTTATTCCTTATCTATAAATACATCGACCCTCTGTTATCATTTTTGGAGTAGAACCAACAACTTAAATTTTCAGATGTAGTACGTAATTTAGGTGTTGCGCTGATCTCTGATTTGTGATTTAGAGGTCATGTCAGATGTCTTCATCAGCGAGCTTATTCCACCCTCAAGCTATTGTATTCCAACAAAAACGTTTTATATCAAAAGTTAAGAATACCTTTGTGCATCTTTAACTACAGGGATCCGCTTTACCTTTCTTGCATTGATGCTACGGACAGAATTCGAATTCAACATGTACCGAACACTGTTTTATGAACTGATTTTATGTTTGGCATCAGAAGATGGGAGAAGATGTCTCATTCACTTGCGCGGGTTGGTTAGTACTTATAAGACTCTTTATTTAAATAACAAGATTAGTTATCATACACTTTAACAATAGCAAAGCACTGGCTTAAATTGTTTGAATCAGCTTTTTCTTACTGTGTACCTAACAGTTACAACAACATTCCTGTTTCGATAGGGCTGGAGAATGAATATGAATTCAAGAGAAAACTTAAAGTGCTTTTTATGATTGCACCTTTCTTTTTTCTTTTTAATTTCCATTCGTTAAACCATAAATTTCTTAGTTGACATTTTGACAATTGACTTGGATATTTTCTTTTATATTCAAGGGCCAATAAGAAACAGTTTCGTATACTCGCTTAACTGACTTGGTCCTTTTAGCTCCATATTTAGTTTAATTAATATTTCGTTTGATTATGTTTCGTTTTTATTGTTCTTTTACATGTAATGGGGTTGGATTGGGTTGGCAATATTGAACATTTACTACATTGGATTTTTTAATGATACTGTCAGTGTTTAAAAATACTATTAAAAAATTTTTGATTAGGTAATAACTTGAGCAAATGACTGTCTGGAAGTGAGTATAAGGTCAAAATGTGGATTTTAGAAATTCAAATTAGACTTGTTTCATCTTTCTTGTGAAATAATGTTTATAAGAAGAGGTAATTTGAAGATCAGGTGCTACTTTTTGCTTCCCTGAAATACAAATATGGAGCCAAAGTACTTCACGACCTAGTGACCCCATTTCACCTTAAGGGTTTTATTGAATATATTACATAGTTTTATTTCATATTTTGATTTAGTCATATAAATATAACATAAATCATTTCTTTATCTGATAAAATATGGAAAAGAAATAAACAATAATAACAAACAATTTAATATTATTATTTCAATAGATATGCAATGAACCGTAGTGAGTCTATATACGAATCAAATTGTAATAATTCATACAGTTTATTAGACACAGAAAGTTTTTAACCCAACTCAATGGAAATGTTATGCCATCATTTACTTCATCATTCAAGTTGACAAACAGTCTCTCGGCTATGAAACAGCGCATTGCGGAACAATGTAATGTGCATAATGCAATGACAATGCAGGACCAATGTCCGAAATAATTGTTGCCCTATAACTGCATTATACCCGAATGATTTTTGTATTATGAAATATTTTTGAAGAATAGTTGTATAGGGTTAGTACACTTGGTTAAAGACATAGAAAAAAATATATGCTTAATTGAAACATTAGAAAAAATGTAGAATAGTAGGAAACGTCTTAACCTCTAAATAATTATTATGTTTTATGGTTTAGAACTAGTTTCGACACATTCATGTTCTCATAAGTCAGAATCTATAAACAAATTACAGTAATTATTTACAAAACAGATAAAAGGAAAGAGTCTCGGTTCCAAAGATTAAGATGTTGAGTTTTAAAATAGGTTTATGCTAAATATACATATTGCTATATATTGTATTAATGATACAGAATGAATTTACTACTGTCTATGTACTTAAAAAATTTCTTGATGCTGGATACACCTTTGCTGCCACTATCAATTTCAAATTATTCAACAAATCAATTTCAACTTCATTTGTTGCAAACAAATGTTTTTAACTCAATATTTAATGAAGAGGACTAACTTTTATTAAAATTAGAGAACCTTATAGTGATTCTTCTTTAAGTTGATTCTCAATCTAGAAACATTAGGTTTTAGTCGGCTTAAGAAACGTACAGCTAAGCCCTAATGTTTCTAGTTCTAGGTGTAGTGTAAGTACTAAAGATTTTTCTGATGCTGTATATACCGACTTACCAATTAATTATACTTAGTTAGAATTAAACGGATATATAGCCCTATTAATTTGAATGGAGGATTAGATACTACTTATTATTATCATTTTATGAAAAAAAAATGGTTGAACAGGGCAATTATTTAAAGTGTCGTAGGATTACGTAGACTTTTATTTTAATAAAAGATTTAAAGATAACCATTCAAAGCACCATGTCTCTGAAATTTAATATTTATTTTAAACGAGTTCCCCTGCACTTTATCTGCCTCGAGGTGCTGCTCTTGCGCAAGTAAAATGTAGCACAAGTACGACAAAGAAAACTTACCAAAATAAATTGATTTTAAAATAAGTTCATTTTTATACTCCCAATTCATCCCATTTTTACCATTTTCAAGCAAAACTTTATAATTTAAAAATAAAAAATTTCAAACCGCCATCAGTCCACTTTATATCGCTCTATGGAGCAACTCTTAATTTGTTTTTCGTGTTGTTGTAAAGTTGTCGTCGGGACATAGAATATTTTATTAAATAGTCTCTTTGAAGCCGGAATACCATCACGTTTCGAATAAGCTCAACGCAAAGTGGCATTTACAATTCACGTTTATCATAACAGAGAAGCATCGCCACGTGAGGTCTCGCTTCTCGAGAATCTCAAAAATACATTTGGTTCCCATTCTTCGATATAAGAAGTAATCCGTAATATGCACTTTTGCGCTGGAGAGCACCTGCCTGTTCGAATTTTCATGGATAAGTTGGGTGCGCTCGGTTCGTTATAGCAAAGTGGCACCGATATTGTGCACGAGGGTGGAGAAGGGTGGCGTCGAGTGTTTCAATACCGCACAATACGCCCGTAATTCCACATCGCGGGTTATTACTGCCGCTTTTCACGCTACCTTTCACCCGCACACCCCTGTTCGACCTCCTTTCCGACCTCGACATTCTACCCCTGCAAACATAAAGGGTTTGCGATATACTCCCTTTGCTAAAATAGCTCACTGATGGCGACGGTGTCTATATATACTTGGAGACCTGCAATCTCTTCATAAAATAAGCCAAGCACGTGTGACTGTCTTCAATTAGGTTCAATCGGAAAAAGTCTGAAAGGTTTGTATTGCCAAGTTTTCAAACGATAAAATCAATGTTGTGCTTGAAAACTGAAATCGCTCTCTTATCGAAAAAAATGCATATGCTCTTGTTCTTACAAGCATTGCTGCTATTACACTTAGGGCCACTTTTTCCACCTCTTAATAAATTTATCCGGTAGTTAAAAACCGACTCATAGCGAATGGGAGCGCTTAAATTCCCTGTAACATTGCTAACTATCCTTTAGATAATTTAATTGAAGGTCGGTAAAAGTGAGCCTTAGGTCCAATTTATTCACCTTTGGTTAAATTTAACTCTCAGATATTTACTATAGTTATTGGTCAAATAATTAATTATAGCAAGAGAAATTACAGTAACCATGAAAACTAGCCAGTAGTTAAATGTGTTAGTCAATGTTTGCTTTGGTACAAAAAAAAACTTGTTTAGATTCTGACGACCTAAAATTTTTCTTAAAATTTATGAAGAAGTAACTAATAAAATTTAAATCTGCAAAGGTGAGTTCATTTTGAGTCTGTCGAATGTTCCTTCATTCGCTCCGAACTTGTGCAGACCAGATTCATTTATTTTCAGAACTACAGTTAGCACATTTCTAGGCGCAGGTCATTCCCTATCGACCTCTAAAACTTTACCCACAACAGTTGCCCAATATCTGTAAGAAGAACTTTTTGCTGGAATATATTTAACATTTTTTAAATTTGTTTTATCAATTCGACATTCGCGTCTTAGCGCTGATTTTGAACGAAATTGTTTCTGATACAAACGGTTACGCACAATCTTTTTATCAAATTCAATACCAGATTTCGCTGTGCTTTTGTGCTTTTGTTTTATATTTAGCGCATAATTAGAGATCCGCATCGTTTTCACATACGGCAGATGGATTTATATCAATGCTTATCAACTCTCTTTTTCTTTGTCAAATTTTTTTAAGAAGCATTGTTATTATCTATACATTTAAGCTTTTCACTGAATATATCCCTCAAGATTACTTACGTAGGGCTACTTTTACCACCTCTTGATAAATTTATCTAACAGTTAAAAACCGGCTCATAGCCAATGGGAGCGCTTAAAATCGTTATAAACATCGTTAGTTAGTTTAACTCGAGGTTGGTAAAAGTGGGCCTTAGGGCAAGATAACTATACTTTAGATAGTTGAACTAGAGATTTTTAAAAGTGGGCTTTGGGCCCAGTTAATTCACCTTTGGTTGCATTTAACCACTATTTGATCAGTAACTGTGGTAAACATTCGATAGTTAAATTTAACCAAAGGTAAATGAACTAGGACTTTATTACGTAACAAAACATTTTACCACCCTACAAATAAACAAGTTTGAACACAAATCCTTGGTTTGTGAATATTGCAAAATGGGCATATTGGGTAATCAGATCTCACGTGCTATACATTGTGTCATGAAAATATTCAAGAGGGATAACTACATATATTGTATTCCTTGTTTTCAAATACTTAATTTTTCATCATGTAGATACTAATCTAGTTTGTAGTAAGGGCTTTCTTCCAAATATCGTTTTAATTTTATCTTTAACCATGATATTAATGATTTCATTCATTTTCACAATATATACATTATATATTCCAACCGATTGATACATCACGTTTTGTTGAATTTGAATGAACTTTATGTTCAACAGATTTAGTAGAATTTTATTTTGTCAAATATTCATGAATTCTTTGCTGTTTATAATACTGTGGATACCATCTAACACATAAAACGCTTTCCAAAATGCAAATATTAGTTAAAATAAGTACTTTGTCCCATAATAAGTGAGTAAGACTGCAACAGTGGATGTTCTAACTTTGTCCCGCAGGATAACGTGAACATACTTAGCTATCTTAGAAGCTAAACATCCTGTGTGTTGCTTTAATTGTAGGTTACTGTCCATTATCAAGTATTTGACTGTGTGGTCCCATTACTTTATATTATCTATAATTATGTTTTTATATCTATTATTTCGGTTTTAATCGTACTTAGTTTAAAATTATTTGCACTTAATCATTTCTCGGCGTACCCTACAGTATTGCCGATCTTGTCGTCAAGTTTTGTGTTTCTGCACATAAATCACAGAAGTATCGTCCATTTATAATACTACCAATTGATCAGTTACTTCAGGCTAGATGTTCAAATACATTACAAAACATGTTGAAACTAAGATTGATTCCTGACGTATCAAGTTTGGTTGAACCAAGAATCCGAGGCACAAGTCATATCATCGTTTCCTTCCAATGAGCCTCTTACACCCATATTCCATAGTTTATCTATTAAAATACACGTCTCTAAAGGATCAAAGCGTTTGATAAGACTAAGTACAAACCATACTGTTGCAGTCCTCATTTAAATACTTTATTATTTCTGATATCATTTGATAGATGCCTCTTTCTGCATAGACTCCATTCATGTATGTATTTTGTTTTTTTTATAGAATATTACCACAACATTATCACAATAACAGAAAACTTTAGAAACGTTGGATATTAATGTATCCATGTATCCATAATGTATATGTACTTTCATATAAAATTCAACACAACCCAACCCACTAAAATTCAAACTACAATTTTGAAACTTCGGTAACATAATACTTTATTATCACCTAATGATTACTCACGTTCATGATGGTATAGCGATTTTTAGTAATATTAATCGAAAATGCAATATTTTGAAAAATGTATATAAGCTTTCAGTTTCTAGAGAAAACTGTCTGGAAAATATTTTTGATGAACAAGATATATTTGGGTCAATTTATGTCACCAGTGTTCAAGTCAAAAGCTCTGGTCAGACCAGTACTAGCTAAGTCTTCCAACAGTACTCTTGGGAAAGTCCAGTACCTTTCATACAGCATATCCTATAGTCAGAAAAGACTGGTAAAAGACAGTAATCAAGATTTAGTAAAAGGAATAATCTGGTGACCTGGTTTCAAATCATATTACTCGTTTTAAATCGGATAATTTTAGAGAAATGTGAGATAAAGCCAGATTGTGATATCGAATATTGCAAAAATAAGTCAAGGGCAACTTGGTTGGTTATAAATTTTAATAAACCAAATGCATACAAGCAATATACATACACTCGATCTTAACCCTGGTATCATTAACAAATTCGTTATGAATGAGGCCAATAACATTACTTTGTGGTTTGATCGTCTGGTAGGATCTTTTTCGAATATGCGCCTTACAGACTTTAACGATGTTCCTGTGTTTACGCGCAAGTATCGGAATGTGAGATTAGAGGTCTTCTCCAGATATTAAAGTCTAGTGGAGCTCCAGACGTTTACGGTTTTCCAACAAAGGCAATTAAATAAGCCTGTTTGGAAAGCTTTGGCAACATCAAGAATTCATATCTTCTTGTATATTTCCTGATGAGTTAAGTTTGTTGTTCCTGAATTTAAGCGAGGTGATAAAGCTGACTGTCATAATTATCGACCATACTCCCAACACTATCTATGATATATGTTAAGTCAAACAATGCTTTAAGAAAACCAAATTGGTTTCCGCTCTGGCCAAAGTAGCAAGGATGCTGTTGTGAATTTCATGATCGTTTGTCATGATGCTTATGAAAAGTAGAAATTTTGTGCGGCGTTGTTTTTGAACCTATCACACGCTTTCAACTGCGTATCTAACGACTTGCTATTGCACAAACTTGAGCATACCGTCCAATCTGCTCGAAATAGCGTTGCTTTGATAGGGTAGATTCCAAAATGTTAAATGTGTTAAAATGTATGGTGATGATGCAACCCTGCTGGTGAGTGGTGATGAGTATGAGGAAATGTTGTTCTCTGGGAGCGGGTTGCTAATGGCAGCAAATAAGTAGTGTGTTGTCAATTAACATTGTCTAAATAAAGAAAAGGCAGTCCAATTACTGTTCAGTCTTAGACATCATAATCTAAGGGAACTTTCCTCAATAAAATTTCTGGGGTTAACACTGCTGAGCTCTCATGATTTTAATTTTGTGCCTCACGTGACGGAGATACGAAAAAAGATAGCCCGACACATTTTCTTATTGTGCAGATTGGTTGGTTCAGTGTCTGTAGAGATAGCCAGATTCATTCAATCATAAATTATTTTATAATTACCTGAAAAACTACAGCTTGCTCCCAGATAATTAGTCTGCAGCACAGAGCTCTGAACTCTAGAGCTCTATACAGATTATTGTCAGCACGTCTTCAAACAGTTGAAAGTTTTGACGATACCATTTGTTTTTATATTGGATTGTCTTTTGAATATTTACAACAACAAAGACAAATACTGTACGCATGCTGACATGCACAATTATAAAACACGAAACTAGAGAAATATGTATGTAGGATGTCGCCGACTGCTCAGGTCTTATATAATAAATTGCCCGCGGAAATTAGAACACTCCAGAAAATAAATTTTTAAGTGCTATTTCAATAAAATTTCAGTTGATGATTGAATTTCAGAATGATACCTAAGTATCTGTGTTACTATGTGATTTAATTCAATATTTTTAATACTATTTAATAGTGAGCGCGTTTTATTGTCCTGTTTTTTGGATGTGACGATTGTAAGCCCTGGCATTGGCACAATAAAGTTTATTCTATTTTATTGTATTCTATGAAACGATTAAAGATTCCGGCCAAAAAACTAAACTATTATGTTTCCTGTATCATTGTTATCTCCAACTTGCAATATTTTCTTCTAAACAATTAACGAACTTTTGTCCGCAAAATAACAACTTATTTGACTGTCAAGTAAACGCCTTGTAATGCCCCCAGTGTCCTATTGTCAAAATTTGGCAATATCATTATCGTTTGATAGGAGCCGAGTTATCGGAACGAAAGAGGCGAGTCCTTCATTCCGACAAATTGGGAGAAGGCTGAATCGAAATCACACTATAATTAGCTTAGATAGCTGATGTACGGTCTTTATGCTCCGAAGAAGACACTTGCCGATGGTATTTGTTTTCAAAAGAATTTTTTTCTTTGGGCTTCATTCGATTCAGTATTCAGACGATACACAGCCTTAACACCTGGGGTTATGGTTTGTGGGGCGATATGTGCTGGACAAAGATCACTCCTTATGTTCATTTTTGGCAAAATAAACGCACATCGTTACATCGACAACGTTCTGGAACCAGTGTTAGTGCCTTTCATGCAGGTGTTGTCGATATCAAAATTATAGCCTAATTTTTGATGGGTGGGATATTTCATGTGAAAGTGAGTGTAATTGTATAATGCACTACGTGTTATAGCTGTTTTTCTTCTGTCCCTAATGCATTGTGGTTGATAATAATAACCACAACGTGAAAAATACTTAATTTCGGTTTGTGGACATTGAACGTTACTCACAACACGTTGCGGTTGTTTTTTTCACTCACAGAACAATTTCGATTTTTCAGTATAACATATAACAATGTAGTATTGCAAATCCAAAGCAATAAAGCCAAAGTAAATTGTACGTATGAAGCTACATGTTTTGAATATTTATCACAAAGAGTCATATTTAAAAATAATTTTTGCTTTCAAAAAAAAAGCAATTAAATTCGCAGAACATTAAATTTAATAAATAATATTCATTAAAGCTAATAATTCTTTAACAATACATGTTGAATAAAATCAATGAACACATCGCATTGAAAACCGAATAATGCATAAAACGAAGGGTAGAAAACATGGCGAAATGAATTCGTATTGTTGGGGTAACGTTGCGACACAAAAGTGGAGGTCGAGCGCTAATACGTCAAAGCTTGCGCGTAAAATGAGACGTACGGGTTTCATTAATCCCACCCCGTGGCGTGGTTGAAACGGCCCAAAGCCACACTGAAAGGTAGCTGAAATTTTGAAATGGCGGAATTGCCCGTAAATCTTTTATCGCGACCCGCGTTGCGTTTGGATTAATAACGTGGGGGATATGAAATATGTCTCTACGCTCTGCGGGTGGATTACTATCGATCTGATCAAGGCTACGAACGAACTTTCCTACCGTAGTAATCAAATCGTGCCTTATAATCGTACCAACCGGAAGAAAGAATTGGATTTTTGTCCTGAAATTTCATTTTTAAAATATCAACTTTGAAATTTTAGTCTCGACGAATTTTCCGGCGATAGAATTGAATGGATCCGAAGCATACGCTCGGTTAGTCTTCCAAGACGGGTAGCGCTGATAAATTAGATTGTTGTAGTCAGCCATAATTAACGATGAATACGAGCAACGAACAGTAACTGATGGGCGCCGGAAATCTGAGCAATGAAGACTCGGTTTCTGTTACGGGTGAATTGTCTTGATCACATCGTTCGTTATTCGGTGGCAATCTGCTAAAATTACTGTGAAAATCGCCGTTTGAGTTATTCGATTCAATTTCAACCGATTAGAACCAAATTGAATAACAATTTGGTGTCCATTGATTTATCGTTGCACTTTAACAATATGCAATTGAGACTACGGATTTAGGTTTTGCGCATAAAATTTCCCATAAACAAAAATTTTACATAAAAACGTAATGCATAAATAATGCTTTGAAAATCGATCTTTGTTATTCGATTCAATCTCTACCGATTAGAACCAAATTGAATGATGGTTTGCTGTCGATTGATTAATAGCTAAAATATGCAATTGAGACTACCGATTTAGATTTTCCGCATAAAATTCCCAAAAAATAAAGAAAAATAAGTCTCTATATGTATCTACATAAAAACGTAATCCTTAAAAGCATTAAAGCGTTTTCCAAGGAGATAAATATTTACGAGAAGCCGTAAATATTTTATAGAGTTCAATCGTCACCAACGCTTCGTTGTAAAAAGCAAAATCAATAGAAAGAAAAGAAAAAGTCCGAAAGAGGACCTTAGCAATAAACTTGCTTCTTAGATTAGGCAAAAAATATGAATAAAACAAGTAATGCTGGTTCTGAAATAAAGTTTAATGGAACCAGAGTACGTGGTTTCATAATCAACTTTGAGCCATACTTTACCTCATTCTGCGTGTTCCTAGTTAAATAGGGCACTAAATTCGTGCTGACAGTTGCCAGTGCGGAAACCGTATCTAGTTAACCAAGTTACATTACGAGCTACAGCATGTGTACATCAGACAAGACGTATTTTGAAAGGTACTTTTTAGTGCCTTGCCCCCTAACTGATGCGAAAAGGGAAGTCTTTAAAGCATTTACACCGTCTACTACATAAGAAACGCTGCGAAGGCATTGTCGTCGCAAAACTAAATTAAATGTCAAAGGGCGAGACGATTAGTGTTGTCCGATTAATTTATTTCGTCCATTGGTATGCTCCCCAACTTTATTGTCTTTGCAAAGAGGAAAAGAGGCAATCGTTTTCTACCAGTCGCACAGTGGGGTATTTGACCTAAAAAGCTGGTCAAAATTCAAATTTCCAAAGTTTTATAAAAACAGGTAAAAAGCGGCAAATATTGTAGTACAATAGATAGGGAATACCAGAAAAACATTTCAGGTACTGTACCTATAAAACCCACGGCGTGAAGTCATTTCAAAGTTAATCTTTCGAATCATCACTTCGGTGCGTGATATTTTGTGCTTCTGAGTTTTATTTATCAATTGTGTATTTTTTTCTTCACGTCATGGAATTTTCGGAACAAGGTAAGTTATAATGTGTACTATCTGGTCCATTAAAATCATTTTTTTATTAACGCTATTACCAGTTAAAAAAAATCTTAATTGTAAACCATTTTCTGTGATCAATTTTTATGTTCAAAATGATTTTTGTTGTAGTGTACCCCTATGTACCGCAGTATATATTTTTTTAATCTGTTCAGTAACTTATCTACGACAATTTTAATCAAGAATTTCTCGCGGAAATTCGCAGATCCACTTTTTATGAATTTTTCTTTGAGCACCTACCTTTAAAAAAAAAAAATTTAATATTCTTGCGTTGCATTGTGGGTAGGCTTTTGACATAAAACGATTAAAATTTACTATAAATTAATAAAATATAAAGTCTGTAAAATCTATCTAATAGATAATTTCAATATAATTTTAGGTTCATCTGGGATGAAAGTAGTAACCCGTAGGCATCTTTACGAAATCATGCGAAATTGTCCAGAAAAAAATTTCTCTAAAAAATTAGATTTTATGGAGAAATATTTAGTTGAAGATACAAATTTTACCAAGGAAAAAAGTGAAAATGTTTATCTACAAATAAGAATTCTAAAATCGAAATTTAGAACTAAGTGGCAAGCTGCTCATAAAAAACACGAAGTGTTTTTAAAAAATAATGCCGCTTGGCTAGATGGCACTATCTGCATACCATTTGAAAGACAAACTTCAGGCACTGTTGGTCGACCAACAATACATTTTGATGAATCAAGCGAACGAACAAAGAGGAGAAAAACTAAAGAATTGAGAAGTTCGTCGGTAGCTGAATTAACTTATGCTACACAAATGAAGCTACGGGAATCTGGCAATGTAGCTGCTTCTCGTGTAGTGAAAGATGTTACAGTTTCTCCAACACGAGGACAAAAATATCAAGCTGCATTTTCGCAAACTGCAAAAAGTAACGTTAGAGGATTGTCACCGCTAGAAGCTTTGGCAATATTTGTAGAAGCAGGTTCATCTCGAAGAGAGTACGAAATTTATAGGAGTGCTGACAAGACATTATATCCTTGCTATAGTATATTGCAACGAGAAAAGAAAGCGTGCTATCCATCCAAGGATGCGATAATTGTCAGCGAAACTAGTGCTGAAATAAAATTACAAAATTTACTGGACCACACGTCTTCACGCTTATGCGAATATCTGAAAGACGTATTACTAATGTTAAGCGATGAGGAAATGAAAAGCTTAGAATTAATATATAAATGGGGATGTGACGGCTCTCATCAGTCACAATACCAACAAAAATTTGAAAATACCACGTCTTCTGATGCACATATTTTCCAAAGTTCCATGGTGCCATTAAAATTGTTGGCCAAGAAAAAAACCATTTGGTTGAATCCTAAACCATCTTCTGCCCATTATTGTAGACCTATAAGGATTAGATATCTACAGGAAACTGTGGACGTCACAACAGAAGAGGTAGATTACATTAATGACCAAATTAGAGAATTAAACCCGACTAATGTTGCAATCCAAGGAATCGATGGAAAAATTAAACACACTTTAATTTTTTGTATGGTCGATGGCAAAGTATGTAACTCCGTTACACATACTACATCAACCATGAGGTGTTATATTTGTGGCGCAACATCAAAAGAGTTTAATAACATCGCTCAGAAAAAACCCATAAAGCAGGACACGTTAGAATTCGGGTTATCTATTCTCCATGCGAGAATTCGTCTATTCGAGCATATTTTGCACATTTCATACAAAATTCCCATAGGAAAGTGGCAGGCCAAAGCAAAAGAAGATACTGAAATTGTAGCAAACACAAAACAAAAAATTAAACAATTATTTAAAACGGAAATGGGATTATTAGTGGACATACCTAAACCCGGTTTTGGTAACACTAATGATGGCAATACCAGCAGAAGATTTTTTAACGACCCTGAAGTTGCTGCTAAGATTACTGGTGTAAATCAAGAATTTATATTTCGTATTAAAGTAATCTTAGAAGTAATATCGTCTGGAAAAAAAGTAAATGTAGAAAAGTTTGAGGCTTACACTTTCGAGACGGCTCAACTTTACATTAATTTATACCCATGGTACCCAATGTCTCCAACTCTCCATAAAATTTTGATCCATGGACCAGAAATTTTAAAAAATGCTCTGTTACCTATAGGGCAATTATCAGAAGAGGCAGCGGAATGCAGAAACAAACATTTTCGAAATTATCGAGAAAAATTTGCGCGGAAATATTCGAGAGTAAAATGTAACGAAGATGTATTAAATCGCTTATTATTAACTTCAGATCCGCTGCTCTCTTCGATGAGACAAAAAAGAAAAACTCTTTCAAAGCCATTTCTGAAAGAAACTGTAGAAATGTTGCTTCCCGATGAGAAAGAAGAAGATGATGATGAAGAAGAACATGAAGAAGAAATAGAAGAAGATTTTGATTAGTAAATGTATATTGATTTATATTGCAAAAAAAAAATATTGTTTATGTTGTAAACAATATTTATATTGTAAATAACCAATTTATATTGTAAATAAATAACCTATTTGTAATTTATATTGTAAATAATTTAATATCTTAATTTACCTATATTTTTTAGAGCTACTTCTCATACCTGCTATTTCCGAGTAGATTTTTAAACAAGTATTTATTGTGAAGTGTCTTTTTTAGCTTTTCTCAAAATGAAACGGAGCAGTAAAAGTAATGAGTTATTTTTCTTAGAACTTCTCAAAAGGGTAGGTTCTGTCACAAAATATTTTATAGCATTTTTTTGTTTACATTTCCCATATATACCTGCAGTTCAATTTTAAAATAATTGGTACCACAAAATAATAGCAATCTATTGTATCCGGAACTTCTTTACAAATTAGCTTGGTATTTCCTATCCTTAAAAATTTATAACAGAAAATAATTAAGGACCTATTTGTTTAAAGTAGGTATTCAAGTATATCATCTCTACCTTCAGGTCAGGTTTATACAAGCACAATTAATAGCCAAAGAACAATTAATTAATACAGCGATTTTGTTCGTAAATATATCTTTTTTGTTATTTATTTTCACATTACTTGGCTCCTAGATTTTTTTAAACATTTTTTTCAAGTTTATCATATCAAAACATATAAAATAAAACCATAAAATAATTTTGGCCAACTTTTTGGGTCAAATACCCCACTGTGAGTCGTTCGCTGCCATAAGGCATTGTAAATTAAACCTTTTGTTGCGTTTTATACAATCAGCGAGAGGAACGAAACGAGATTAGGAAAGGTGCGGGCCAAAGCAGCATCAGGTCTCCCAGCTTTTCTCCATTATTATCAGACCGTATCCTCCTTTCAGGGATTTTCAGGAGCGACGACGCGCCACCGGTTCGCCTCGCGGATGCGCCCTGAAATTACACGGATTTATAACTGGAACTCGAACGTTTAATTGAATAGAATTTTCAACGACGACGACGACGGACGAATGGACGGGCTGACGCTCGTGATCGTCTTGTTTCATCTTAATTGAAAGCCCTAATGCTTTTTAAAGCTTCCTGTTCTAATGAACGATTACATTTTCCTAGCGTGACATTGGTGTCATAAAATCGATTCAAACACAGTTCATTTTTTAGTAAAGCTGAACTCGAATTAATATTAGTTGTAGGGCTGATGTTAGTTGTAACTTTAATTGTTATTCAGCGCAAGATTTTGCTATATTTTTAATAAATTCAAAGTGAAAAAAACACTACAACTTGAAGCAGAAACATTTGGCTTTAGCTATACGTTAATTATAATGGTTATACTCAAATGATTCTTCTATTAATTGTACAGTCTAAACTTAACCAAACCCTAGACCAAAACTAACTAACACTAGACCAAAAACTAGAATCATTCGCATTTAGCCGTCCTAAGAGATGTACGGTTAAACCCGAATATTTCTAGTTCTAGATCTGGAGTTAGATCTAATGATATAAAACTAGAAATAACTTACACCTAGAAGCAGAAAAGTTTGGGTTTAGCCGTGCCCCCAAACCCTAATCTTTCCACTTCTAGATACTGTTAGTTCTAGTTTTACTTCAATTCAAATATAGAAGGTTGCCAAATTAGTTTGTAAAGTACTCTATTTCAGAAAACACTCAGTGTATAGGCCTTCGTTAAAAAATGTCTAGAGCCGTCTTAACATATTCAGCACACTTTCATACAAAATTCAATGCCAATAAAAGTAACGCCGCACCTCAGAGGGGACACTGGGTGCTTGTATGATGAGGACACAATGCATTTCATTGTAAAAACTGGATAGCGCTGGTTTTTTATGCTTGTACATTTGCAGCATCCTAAGATTTCTGACAATTTATAAACTTTTTCCATCTTCCTGTATTTCCATATTGTCAAGTCTCATGAACCTCTGAATATCTTTGAATCTATCATATGCCATAACCACGGTATACATCTGCCTTGAAAATACAAAATACTGCTTTTATTTCTATGGAATCTACTTCTTTCCACGAGTAAGTCAGTAGTGTAATGTTCATTTCTCTGTTTGATTGTTGTGTACAACAAAGTTTGCAATGATCCCATCGTCCAAAAGTAATTTGAAACTTTCTACTACAGATTTTACAACTAGTAACAATGATTTTTCACCGTTATTAAAAATCACGTGATCAATGATGACTGGTGATTTTATATATGATGTCCCTACGTGCCGATATTAAATCCATTATTTTCATAGACGTAGTATATGAGCTTTCACGTTGTTTAATCACGCCCACGTTTTGAATTGAGACTGATACTGCTTCCAGAAGACCTGCAATGCTTCCATATGACTTGATCTTGCTTCTAAAAGATTTTAAATGCTTCCAGAAAACTTGAAGTACCTCTAGAAGACTTGAACTGCTTCCAGAAAACTTGGCACTGCCTCTAAAAGACATGGTGCTACTTCTAACAGACTGCATGCAGAAGAGTTGATCTGCTTCCAGAAGATTTACTTGATATAGAATTTTATTGGATTGCTGCAACATTTCTTCCCTTAAACACCTCAATTGTACAACCAATGGATCAGCAAGTAATTACCAATTTTAAAAAATTGAATACAGAATATGCTTTGAAAACTTTTTATGCGAGAAGCGCTGATGATTCTGTGACCCTTCAAGAATTGTGGAAAACAAAATTCAAGAAAATATCTTGGAATGCGTGAAATTAGTTGTAAAATCATGGGATGATCTACCATTAAGTGTGCTCATGTCGGCATGGAAAAACTTGAAGTCTGAAATTATTTATGAAAATAGATGATGCTGAAGAAATTGGAAAAGAAAATTGTGAATATAAGTGCATCTCTTGGCTTAAATGTTGATGACATAAATGAGTTGCTAAAATCGCATGATGACCTTTCTACAAAGAATTTAAAAGCTGTAAAAGAAAATGAACGAAACTGTTGAGGAACTAAATATGGACGAAAAGAAATCAAATGAATCTGAAGATATTTCTTCTAATACTTTGATATTAACAATCCAAGCTTGGGATTTTCTTACAGAAGCAGTTGTTAATAATCAGCTTAATAAAGAGAAGGTGCACAGAGATTTTGGCAACTTAGAAAATTTCTTATAAAGCAGTTTAGACCACAACAAAAGAAAAAGACCTAAAATACCAAGTTCTCCTCAACTTTCAAGTTCTATTTTAGAGGATATTTTGATAAATTTGTAAATACGTTTTCTTTCTTTGCTTAATAAATATATGTTCTTTATTTTAGTAGTTCATTATGACACCGTACTAAGAATTTGCTGCTAATGTCTTTAATTATTACTACATGTATTCCCGTTTTCAATAAATTCGACTTCGACTTACGAGATATTTCTAGATACGAGTAAAATTACGGAACAACTGTTCTCATAAGTCGGGGATCTAGATCTATTATATTTTTTTAACTTTAATCTACTATTGAGCTTACTCATTCCAATTCAATGCTGCAGATGCAAAGATTTTTCCTTGGATTTTTCAGACTTATTTCGTGCTTTTTTTGAAGAATCGTCATTTAAGCCTATTCCGAATTCATTTTCTTCTGCATCCATACGTATTTTTAAAGCTGGTGCCTATGTCATGTTGAAACAAATTGGTTTCTCTTTTTCATTTCTTCAAATCCTTCCTTTCAATAATCATTTTCTATTGATTCTGAGTTAGTTACTTATACTGGTGTTTTTGTTAAACGTCTGGGGAAAATGTCTCGCCTCTGCATGTAAAAGGTGATCACGACCACCATTTAAAATCACGATGATTGAAAAAGAATCTCATTGAATTAAAACTATTCCTACAACCAGAAATATTCATTCTTTAGACAAGTGGTAAGCCAAAAAAGTTTTAGTTGTAGAACGAAAGTTGTAGTTAGTTTTAGTGATAGCCTCTACTTTCAGTTATACAGCGCTAGATTATTGTACACCTAATTCCCTTTTTACACAATAAAAATATAATGTATATATTTAATGTATATATTTTATATATGTAAATATAATACATGCGTTCCTAAAAAATCGCATAAAAAGTATTACAATTTAGAAACAATATTAAAAAATTAGAGTTCATTTATACCAATTGTTTCTGTAAGCCTTGAAATAACTTTAACCACTGATCCTAGTACAAAAATTATGGCGGTTAGGAAGAAAGTTTTTGGTCTAAATCTACAATAAATGGCTAAAACATGGGCCTTCAAAGTTAAGAAATTTTTAAACATATTTTCAATATGTTGTCTTAAACAGATAAAATTTGTTAGTTAGTGCAATGTTATTATGAGAAATAGTTAAAGATAAGTTTCGATATTATGGATCAACAGGATCAATGCTATACAAGATGGTCACAAAGATTATACATTTTTTTTTAGTACATCGTAAACTCTTAAAATTTCCAACAGATTCCAAAAGCCCAATTCGTTCTAAAAATATTTTTACTGTTACAAATTTTTAATTAATGTCAACGCTTTTAAGTTATTCCTAAAATATCCAAGCTCATTTTTGAAATATTTTCATTAATCCTAAAATCGTTCTTATAAAAACAAATAAATAATTTGTTTTTACAAAATACAATTTATACAATTTATAGGAAGCAATTAAGAACCATTTTCTTGATTTATGATTTATGTTTTCAGCCCAAATTTGTAGGATTTCATAAAAATAACAACTTTCGTAATCAATTTTGAAAAATCGTAAATAAAATTCTTAGAATATCTTAAAGATTTTTTATATTTCATAAAGTATACTCTTTTCCAAAAACAAAACTATATATGAATGTTTTAAATTTTTGTTTGTGCCATCTTTTGAAGTCAACCTATACTTATAACATAGCAAAATCAAAGACGAATTTGTTAAAAACAACGCTGGATTTTTAAGTACTTTGGTATGACGAACTACAAAAACAATTTTTCATGTATTCACACTACAGTTGTCCTAAGGTGCCAGGAAAATATTGTTCGTTTGGCAAACTCCTTAGCTGACCAATCGAAGTCCAAACAATCAACACAAAAACATTTCAATCATATATCTCGCACGAACTTTTGAAATGAATCATTTGTTCGAAGACAAAATGAGAAAGTTCTGACCGATGGGTTCTCATATCAAGATAGTTTTGCATTCTATTTTGTTTGACTCGTTTTCGAACTATATGGTTCTCATCAGCAACACGAAGAAGTGCTGGAACGGAATTTTATTAACTTAATACATTCTCTCTATCCACATCAAAGTTAAGAGTGATGAACTGCAAAAACAACTTTTCCTCTATTTAAAAATTGTAAAAATCGAATTCTTAAGTTATCTTGATGAAATTGATAATCTTGTGATTTATACAGGAAAGTTAGCACTTTTCCTTTTTTTTATTTTTTTAGGACATCTAGGACTAACCACATTAAAGATAATTAAGAAAATGCCCAAAAATTTCTTCACTTTGAAGGCCCATCTTAACCATTTTTTAGTTTAGACCGAACTACCATCTAGATCATTGTTAAAAGTTATCTAGATCATTGTTAAAAGTGAGTTATTTAGGAACTCGAGGTAAAAATTAAAGAACATTCTCTACCCCTTATTAATCCGTAATATCGAGAGACTATTATCTTTTTAAAAAATAATTTTCAATTCAGCAATTTCGAGTAATATTCGAACTGTAATTCCAAATATATTTTGTTGATTAATTTTATTCTCGTTTGTCGTTGAATAAACTCCCCTCTTTTGTTGTGACTGGTAAAAGTTTCCCAACCATGTTTTCAATTTTATATATTCTCTCTCAAACAAAAACATCCTCTACATTGACAAGCGAAATACACGGGTATTAAATAAAGCTTGCTAGTACAGGTGCATGCTGATGCGAGTAAGCCGATTTGCGCAAAAACTTTTTGGATGTGCAGCAAATGCGAACGTTTGGATTCATAAAACCCAAAAGAGCTGGGGATGTTGCTGTTGTATAATAGCCATTCTAGGGCGTACTTTTGGTTATACGTAGATAGTTACAATACTGCATACATCCTATTATACAACCAGCAATATTATTACAATATATGTGTGCGTTAATAGCATAAACGTGCGGGGAAAATTGCAAATCCGAACTGGTTGCTTATTTACTTAATACAAAACGGATTTGATTTAGATATTCAATAAACATACTTTTTGTATTAATCATTATTACCCAACTGTTTATTAATTAATTCGCGAGTTATTACGCTAACAATATTATAACAAAAAAAAAATAGTTTCACTAATACTTTGCTTTGGTAGAAAATATGCGCTATTTGAAAACATCAAATACTCATTCCGAGCATATCGACGATCCTTTTGCATTTACGGCATAATCGAAATCCGATTCTATTGTAAGGTCCGAAATATTTGCAAATAAATGCATTGTATAGTAGCCAATATCGTAGTCGAGGGGGGAGTTGGAACTGATTGTAGCGATGAATGATTGTTGAAAACGCCCTGTTAATTAATGGTATCGTTTATAACTTTAATTAGCGGCCATACCTACACAGATTTTAATTACGTAAATTAATTTGTCAGAATATAAAGGTTTCGGGGTAAGTTCGAGCTTGATTTTAATTCGAAAAGTTAGGGGTTTCATATATGGCCCGATTTCGAATCACGAATCACAACAAGAAAGAAAGGAAAAATTTTTAAAAAAATTTGAATAATTTTAGCTTTCAAATTTAAATATTTTAGCTTTTGTTAATATCGGGAATTTACATGAAACATTTTTATTACTAATTCGATCATCTCTTGATACCATACACGGTAGACTCTTACAATCCGGAATCAAGTCTGCAGAGTGAATGCCCGTTCATGACGTCACGTATAGTTAAGCAATTTGAATCTTTCTAGTACTACGTCTAGTTCTAGTTTAATAGCCATTCAGTGCTTGATTGTTGTAAATACTTCTGGAACCAAAGGTATAATTAATACTAAACCTTCAACTTCTTTAGTATTAACACTAAAAATAGAACTAGAAACATTCGGATTTAGCCGTACGTCTCTTTAGACGGCTAAATTTAATGTTTTTCGGTCTAGGTATAGTATTAGCTCTAGCGTTAGTGTTGGCTTTATTTTTAGTTGTTATTCATTGTATTTCTTAAATTGTTGTATAATTTTATTATATTAAAACTATGCGTATCTATGTGCGTCTTCAGAGGCTAAATCTGAATCTTTTTTTAGACCTACAACTTCGCTTTAGTACCTAGAACTAGAAACATTAGGATTCAGCAGTACATTTCTTTAGATGGTTAAACCTTAATGTTTCTAGTTCTAAGTCTAGTGTTAGTTCACTGTGAAATAGTTAGAACCAAGAAAAGCATCAGGTCAATTTTGAGAGCATGTGTAGAGGCAGATCCGAGTCCATTCCTGCGAGTTTTTAACATGTTTCAAATATGGGAAGTTTCCGAAAATATGAAAAGGAGCCAAACAATTATTAATTGAAAAACGTTTAAAACCAGGCAAATCCCCAGCCCATTACCTCCTATGCATGCTAGCGTCTTTGGACGGTGTCTTGGGAGGAAAATTACTGCAGCGGCTGATAATTAAAAGACTCATCGACCAACTCGAGGCTAGTGAGGTAATTGGTGATCTTCAATTTATTTATAGGAAGGGTAGAGACATGGTGGATACTGTATGACAGTCATCGAAATCGTTAAGATACGAAGAAACGTATTATTAACAAACAGAGTTTTCAGCATCATGGTGTTAATAGATAGTAAAAAATTAATGCGAGCATAGCGGTACCAATAAGGGGCTTACTGGACATCTATTTGTCGCATAAAATAATATAGCTCCCAAATGAACAAGAGAAACAGATGAGCTACGGAGCACCACAAGGACCAGTTTGTGGTCTTATAATTGAAACAAAAACAAGGTGTAAGAACGATAGGCTATACAGACGACTTAGCTTTTCTGATCTCTGGGGTTACTAGGGATATTAGACAAGGCAGAAAATTCGATCCTGAGAGTAGCGAAATGTCTCGATGAAATCGGCTTAAAGATGGAAGAATGGGAAACGGAAATAACAATTCTAGAAAATAGAAAAAGTTTAACCACGTGGACAGTAGAGTGAGCAATACAGTAACACACGTAAAATCAGTTAAATACCTGAGAGCTACGCTCGACAAGTTATGTCCTTATGATCTAACTGAAGATGACAACGCATGTAAAAATGACCTATGAAAAGGCGGCCAGAATACAAAATACCCCGTCCAAACTTATGCCAACTATAAGAGGCCCTTCCCAAAAGAAGAGAAGGATACTAGCGACAACGACATGTTCCGTGGTATTATAGGCAGCCCATGCTTGGCAGAGCGCACTCAGATACCAGTAGTCCAAAGACATGCTCTAAAGTATAGAAAGAAAACATGCAATTTGAACTATATTAATCGAATCGGTGGGTGCTCTAGCCGCGTACAACAACAAAACTAACAACGGCAAAAAAATTCGGCAGGAAATGCTTGAAAGTATTTGTTTCTCTCGAATGTGCAAACCTGACAGGAAAGAGAAACTTCCAACTGATTTCTACCTGACACAAACTATTATGGAACATGGCTCGTTTGCCAGTTAAAATATATAAAGAAGTTTGATACCGACATGTGCTGGTACGGATGTGAGGTGCCGGATACAGCCGAACATACTTTGTTTGGTTACTTAAGATTCGAAGCAGAAAGAAAATTAGAATTCGATTAATTAAAATTCGAATAGAAAGAAAACTATCTACTAGTTACCTTAAAGCTATAACGATAACAAAGAAGAAATAACCGTTATAGGAAGAAATAAGCCCTGACGAAGAGGCTTTCTTCTCCATCATCAAAAGAATAGAAACAGAATGAGATAAAAAATTTAATTTGAAATTATCCCATTTGATGGATTAGTTTCCAAAGATAACGATGGATTTGACAAAGTCACTCCGCTTCCTAAAGGAGGATATCAACGGTATGTGTAAGGAAAAAGAAAAACCAACAGAGCGAGGAAGGGGGTTCCTCCTCTCTCCGGTATGTATAGAACAAAAGTTATTTCAAATAGTAACGATTCATATGTATCCCACAATGGCGAGACGCAACGGCATACCAATAGAATGGATTTGATAAATTCACTCCCCCTCCTGAAGAAAATCACGTGGATGTGAAAGGAAAAAAGCCAACAGTACGAGGAAGGGGTTCACTCTCCCCGGTATATATAGAACTAATATCATTTCAAACATGTATAAATGTATAAATATGTATCTCGCAATGGCGAGACACGACGGCACACCAAGAGGATGGGCAAAGTATGAAGTATGAAGAAAGGGAAGAAATAAGGTTACCAGCTATTTTAAGAAGACGAGGAAAGGGGTTGTTAGTATATCGGGGCTCCCAGATCCCGACCTCATAGAAAAAATCGTTGGGTTGGGTTCGTTCTAGGTCTAGTATCTTTAGACTAAATCCTAATGTTTCTAGTTCTAAGTCTAGTGTTAGTTCTAAAGCTAGGTTGGGTAGGGCTCCGTTTTAAGAGGGGAAACCTCATTAGAAGTCTCATTTTTATCGATATTTTAGTTTTCTTTTGAGTAGGATATATTCATTAAAATTTAATCAAACATTAACATTATTTTATTTACATTTTTAACATTTTTTGTGAATTGTTTTGAATGATTTTATCCAAAAATAATAAAATTACACACTGTTGTCAGGTTGACATCGTACTCTATAGGTTGACAACTTCATTTGATAGCAAAAAGTTTTCTATTTTAGATTGTTAAGTTATTTTCTAAGAATCTTCAAATCATGATGTCATCTCAGAGATTACTTCAGATATTTCGCAATTTCATAAAAGTTATACTACCAATTTTCATATTAAACGGTGTGTAAAACTTTAAAACTTGGTTTTATTCAATATTCTTCGATACATATTTCGAGATATAATTCTTCTTATATCAGCTGAGGAGGAGCCTATATAAGCCTATACAATATATAAATATAATAAGCCATAATATATCTAAGCCGCCATTAACAAGAAGAACAATATTTCAACGAATATAAAAACTTACGTAATGAACCAAAAATGAGAATTATATCTTGAAACATGTACTGAAAAATATTATATTAAATAATAGCAAGTTTTGAAGTTTTATACATCGTTATACATCGCAATTCCGATTTAATGGAATTTTCATATCGATCAGTTTATTACTTTTTGAGATACAGTTCCCGCAAAGGTGAAACAGATCATTTTGAGACACACAGATTTGAGAAAATGGATCCTTGTTGTAGCCTATCTATGACTGCTCAGTTTCATCAAGGTTTGTAAACAGACCGAGAATTTCAACTTATGAAAAGTAAACATCCCTAACATGCCTTTATCGTGACGTTACTTGTTACAGCCGTTGGCTAAAATCCGTGCAATAAATCAAAGCCCCTTACTGTAGAGATCGATATAATCAAATAATATCGTAACTGCTCAATAGAAAAAATGCGATAAAGTTTGTTATATAAGTGAATATGTCTACATATCATATATTAAATTGGAATGGAATCCGAAAAACGACATTGTTTGACATATTTCAAAGCAAAAGATTTTCAAAATAAAGCATTTTTATAAAGCTTTTATTCGAAATAAAAGCATCCTACTAAACCGAGATTTTTTACATATTAAGATCTCATTGGTTGATAACCAGTTCGAACATGAAATTTTTTCGTCGGATAGTGTTTGAGAAAAGAAATTGCAACGTTGAAAAATCGGGGTACTTTTTTCACTTAAGTCTTAAGTATAACAAACTATGCTACAATGTTATTCAATGAGTGAGGGCGTAATGTGACGAACATTGGATTGACTCCCGATTGTAGCTGGACAAATTCTTTTATAGACTTAAAAAAGGCTAGAAGGTAAAATAATTTAAAAAAGCAATAACAAAATATATGAAAAAAAAGTAGGTGTTAGTTCTTTGAACAGAATTTTCTTTTTTGCAACAATCTTTCATAATTAAAAAATCAAAATTGATAGTCAAAGACGTCATTCATTAAAATTGATTATAAGATGTGGTAAAACATAATCCCTAACCATTTAGACATAAGAAGATTGTAGGAGAACAGCAAAAATGTAAATTATTATAATTTCGGGTTGGCAGCATACAAATCAGCCATAACTCAAAAATAAAACAATTAGGAGATATTTCCAGCATTAATATTGTTGGAAATAAACCATAAATGTTTATAACCAGATACAAGTTATTGTTATATGTAAAAACTCTGTGGAAACTATTTCGGAATCAGAATCAGACAAAGCAGCACATACAAGATAAATTATATTGTTTTAGGTGCTAGGTCATAGCTCGTAACGTCACAATTCTTACTCTCAACACATGATTTGCTATTATGGACCTTGGATTCTATGCCAAATAAAATCTAAACGAATGAGAATTTTGGTTTGTAATATTGACGGCGTATTCTTGGATAGTTAAACTAACAATTTATGTATAATGTAAAATGAACTTTCTAATGTGGTTTCTCCTCTTAACACTAAACTAAGAACTAGAAACATAAGGATTTAGCCGCACGTCTCTTTAGACGGCTTAAACCCTAATGGTTCTGATTCTAAGTCTAGTGTTAATTATGATGATAGGTTGGGCTAAATCCAAATATTGTTTCTTCTAGATCTAGTATTAGCTCTAGCATTAGCGTTGGCTCTAGTTTTAGTTGTTATGTAGTCTTAAATTGTTATGTACTTGTATCGAGCTAAAGTTAGAAATAACACTAGACCTAGTACAAGAAAGTTTTCGTTTAGCCGTGCATCTTCGGTCGCACCTGAATCTTTCTAGTATTAGGTCTTGTGTTAGTTCTAGTTTTAATTGTCATTCAATGCTTGACTGTTATAAATTCTTGTCAAACTAGGAGTATAACTAATACTAGACCTACAACCTAGCTTTATTATTAACAGTAGATATAGAACTAGATTAGTATATTAATAGTAGATTAGTCCTGAAGAAAGGTTGAGTTGAGTTCCGTCTTAAGAGACGTACGGATTATAATTTCTAGATCTAGTTTACTTCCAGTTTTAGTATTAGTTCTACTTCTCGTTGTTATTTAGTCTTAGATTGTTGTATACCTGTATCGACCTAAAACTTGAACCATATCTAGACTTAGAACTAGAAAGCTTCAGTTAACAGAACTACCAATTCTCCACTATAAAAGTGGTAGTATGGAATCATATCCCTCCCAAAAATGGATTTTGACCATATCCTGCTTATGTCGAAAACTTTCTAATTGAGATATAAACTTTATATTATTTATATAAGAATACTTTCCCATACTATAAAGTATAAACATCATTCCGTCGAACACCTACATAGTTCTTAAGAATATTTATTAAATGTTTTGGGCATTTAAAACAGTTGTTTAAAAATATGACTTGTCATGTTTGGTATTCTCAACTCTTAGTATTTTTATACTTTTCTTTACATAAACTACACAAACTGATACGTTTAAGTTTTCTTGTTTTTGTTTAATTCTAATTAAAAATATGTTCATGTATTACTATAAATTTTTAATTGGTTAAGTACCCGCTATTCGCGTATTTACCTATCGGCCATCACTGCAACGTATAAACAACTCAGGAAATACGCGGCGTTTATCAATGAACATGAAATGGAGCATCTTTAGGAATAACGCGAGTTATATATTATCGCTAACAATCATATTTAATTTTTTTATTTTGATATTAACTTTTTAAATGACATATAAATCTTTTCATTTTTTCTACTTCACATCACATTTTTCTTTACCTATAGTATAAAAGAAACTCTTTTGTGACCTTTTTCTATTCACCGTAAGATGAGTAAATATAGACAGCTTGACGTTTACATTGAACAGCTAAAAAAGACATGGGAGTGTGTGCGTGTGCTTTTTTTCAGTGGATATAACGTAAAGGGTCACTGTAAAGGAAGGAGGAAAAGTTGCGACTTGAATATCCTATAAAACCCAGGAGAATATCAGGTTGTTGAAATATTAAAGCGACCGGGTTTTATGGTTACACGCGATGCAACGTTTTTTTTTCTTATCTCAACATAACATTCATCCAAAGATTGTAGTTTGTTTGGTCGTCTTCCGGATTTCCTACGACTTTCCATTCCTAATCTGTTCGTATCCAGAAAGTTATTCGCCAGTCTTGCAAATCTATACGGCCATAACTCGGACGCTATCTTTGACGTGGAGGAGCTACCCACGAATGCTACTGTCAAACTGAATTCGAAGGCCCATAGTCCGTTGTTCCATATGGCCGAGTCGTTACAAACTTTAGTAATTTCATTAAAAGTTACCGGAGATTGCACGTGATATCGTGATGTAGCGAAAAGAGACGTTGAGATATCTTCATCTTGTTCGAGTCGAAACTTCTTCGTCAGGGTATTTCCCTTAATGAATTTGTCAGTCTTAGTGACAGTGGCGTGAGATCGTTTAGCCTTAGTAAAACAGGAACTGTTCTATTTACTAATCCGGATTACGGTGGAAATTTTCGAAGCCTTTTATAGTGGGCTTTCTGCGGTTTTCAATATCTGGTTCGAACTCTATACGTTTTTATCCTCATCGACAATTCAGCGCATTAATCGAACGAGGGGTTTGTATTAAAAAATGTGGAACGCAATCCTTTCTGGGCAATTTTTAATTTTCCATATGTGGTGGGATAAAAATTTTTGCGGAGTGAGATGAAAAAACCGAAAAAGGGAAAAACGTGAAATTTTAGTTGGAGTTTTTCCACATATACAACGTCAAATGTACCCCGAAAATATTGAAATAAAAACCAAGCAAGCGCTGGTTGTTTTAGTTTTTGACTTAAAAGCTTTTTTAAGGTACGAAGATTTAAACACGATTTAAATCGAAAAGTGGTTTTGTTTTTATATTAATCTTTGTTGTGTTTTTAATAAAATGTGCAAGTCATAAAAGTACTTTATCCGTTTTGAAGTAGCAAGAAATGGACTCCTTTTGCGCATTCCCAATGGAAAAAGTGCAGCTTTCGCGACCGAGGAGGCGCAATGAGCGCGAACACCTCTTGCTCCGTTTAACCCGAGCTTAATTGCTTGAAAGGCCCTTCTATTTTCTCCAGCATTGGACCTGTACCTTTTCCCCCGTTCATTGTTCTCTCCCTCACTGTCTTTGTTTCGAGTATTAGTGCCCATTTTTTCCAGTCGGTTACATTAAAGTGTAATTAAAAACTTATTAAATGGACGAATGAAATGAATGGTTTTTAAAAACAAATATTTTATTTGAATTCTTTGTCTTCGTATTTTATAAATTCGCAATACCATTTTATTTCGTCGAGTAATTCATTAAGCTGTAGTTTATTATATTAAATAAGAAAGCTGAAAATATTATTTAAAATATTCAATATCACAAAACCAACTTTAGGTTGACTTCAAAACTTAATATGACAAGAAATTAATTGAGATATTCAAGTATCGTTTCGATCTGAATAAAGTACACACTTTCCTTTACAAATCACAACAAAGAAGCCAAAGAAACTTTCAATACGCAAGTTTATGCCATTGTATCAGGCAATACCTCTGTGATGGTGAAAATGGCAACCATCACAAACCACCCATTAATAATGCCATGATGTTATTAATAATGTCATACATCAAAATTCTAACCGATAACATTAAACATTTTACGGGGTTCAAAAATGTTAATCTTGAAAGAAAAATTATTGAAAAACGTGGTCGTAGAATGAAATTACCTTTTGATACTCGCTGGTGCACTTTAAAAAATCTTTCCTATATGCTTTCAAAGTTGTTGCTGTAGATGTAAAAGCAAAGACTTTAAAATCTGTATTAAAGTCTATATAATGAAGAATTCATAGAGAATGTTAAAAGCTGTATACAACTACTCGGTTCCATTTGTAAATTAATTAAGACTTGTCAAAGTGCATCGGGGTTTATTGCGGATTCCGCTAAAGATGGTTAAACTTGGAATTTCCCGAGTAAAATTACAAACAATTTCGAGGCGAACTAAATAAACGAAATGATATGGGTCTTAATATATACGCATTAATTGCGTATATTAATAACATTGAACAATGTAAAAGTCATTGATGCCATCGTGCCATCATTTAATGTGAGGTGTGTTAAGTTTGTAATATTTATAAATTTACAATAAAGCGGGAGTTGGGGAGGCGCATTGTTGCCAGATCTGGTAACATTTAACCATATTTGGTTAAAATTGATTTAATAAATTAATTAAATAAATTTTTTTTAAAAAATTTTAGATTAAATAAATTTGATTTTTTCGTGTCCTGGTGAAGTGGTGATAACTTCAGAGAAATTTCACATTTCTGGTTATTTTACAACTGTAAATTGAAAAACTGTCTTAATTGAAATTTTGAATAATGTATAAAATACCTAAACAAAACGAGTAATTGTCAACTTGAAACTACTATATCTCCAAGGTCCTGTTCATCAGTTTGAAGACTGGCGGCATGAGCTATTACTCTTATATTACTCTTCCACAATCTATTTATTATTTTATAGACTGTCAACTTATTGGCCGCATGAGTTATTATGTCTCCAAAGTTCAACTTAAGAATTTAAAGTCTGCCAACTTATTTGTAGCTGAGTTATTACAGTTCCAAGCACTCTGCATTATCTTAAAGACTACCAACTTGTCAGCATGAGCTGTTATATTTCCAAAGTTCTGCTCATCAGTTTGAAGTCTGTCAACCTGTTGGCAGCAGGAGCTGTTACTGTTCCACTGACAATATATTATTTTATAGGCTGCCCACTTGTTGGCAGCATGAGCTATTATGTCTCCAAAGTCCTAATTATTGATTTAAAGCCTACTAACTTGTTACCAGTTGAGTTATTACAGTTTTAAACACTGTACATTATCTTAAAGACTGCCAACTTGTTGACAGCATGTTCGCTTATGTCTTCAAAGTCCTGCTCATCAAGTTGAAGTTTGCCAATTTGTTGGCAGTATAAGTTTTTACTGCTACAAACACTGTACAATATCTTAAATATTGCCAACTAGTTGACAGCATGAGCTGTTATGTCTCCAAAGACCTGCTCATCTGTTTTAAAAGGGGGATTTGTAGAATTTGATTGGGAGATTTTTCTGAATTATTTTCAAATCGATCTGGAAGAACCTATTTGATTTAAAATGATATTGTTCTCAAAGAAGAAAGGATTATCCAAACCAAACCATATTCACAATCTCCGAAAATAGATGATAGAAATAGAAATAGATACACAACCGTGACTTTTTAATAACGGTGAAAAATCACTGTTGTTGAAATTTTATTATTTTGTATAATCGTATAGCTCGTCCCTACACGATTAAACAAAACATGCTATCTTTATGAAATATTTAAATAATTCGAGGTATCCCGGGAGAACTCCAACAAATTTGCAAATAGAATTCGAATGGACGTCACTTTGTACCCGGAAAAGAGAAAAAAAAATTCACGAAAAAGGAATTCCAGATTAATTAGTGAGCATTTAATTTTCCATTTTGAACGTGAAATCCGGTTTCCAAATATTTGGCGACCGTCGCGCTTTTTACCATCACGCCGCTAGCGGTTTTTTACGCCCAAAATGCAATTTTCACCAAAACGGCCCTTTAAATAATGAACGCTTAGCGCGTCCGAGCAAATGCATTAAAATTGCATCACCTTTGTGGTACGAGTCATGTTGAATTTTAACATTTCGACTTGTGTTAGTTTATTTAGATCGGTGTAAAATACAACATTATGCGCTTTCCAACATAAAATTATTATAATCCTTTTTGTGGTTACGATATAAGTTTATTTTGTTTTTACGCACGATCCACACAGTTGGGAGGCATCATTAGGTATTATCAATCAAATTGGCAAGCTTGCATGGATGATTTATAGCAATCGATAAGTCACGGTGTTAACACGATTGACACAACATATACACCCCTCAGGGTAACGTTATTTATAACGGCCGGTAATCTTCCGCCAATAAACAACCCAACAACGTCCGATCGATTCATTATAATCCGTTTCATAATAAAAGCTTTTCTAGAAGACTGAAAGTTCTCACCTCGCGTAAGTGCGGAATAAAGTCAAATAACAAATTCAATTCGTCTCCCATCTTCTCCCAGACTGAAACAAAGTTAATCCTATTTAAAACAACTTCCCGCCGCCGGCTTTTCTTGCGTCAAGCCTTCAAGACTTGACTGAATAAATTTAAACGTAAAATAACTATTTCTCTCGCTCCTTGTCCGAAGCCGCTGGTTTCAGGCTCGTTAGTCTTTTCCGTGTCTCCCCCTTTCGTTTCCCCGTTACCGCCTCCGCGAGTCGTCTGAAAATGACATTTTAATATCGACGGCAAATATTTATAATCCAAGCGGGCGAGTTATATTGGCAAAGTTTGTACGAGCAACGAACTAATACTGTAAAACTTGGGCTATTTGCAAATGTGAAAAGTTTTTAACAAAAAAAATAGCGTGCGTGACTCCCGGACGAGATACGTGCTCGGACTGGAGCTCTGAGGGCAGAAAGATGATTAAAACTTTGGCATTAAGGGAGGAGGGGCATTAAAACTGTCGAACTTGAAATATCAACAACTTCGTAACTATGTCATCGCCGTTTAATATTTAAGGGCCACTTTAGTTCGCACGGGGTGTCTCGAAAATTCCAATAACTAACGTTTATAATCCTGCAATCTGAAATTTAGTAACCGCGGAAGGGTATTCGTCGACCACCTAGATTCGTCGATTGAAGTAACTTTGGCGCACGATCGCGAATAATAAAGTATCGATATAACAAAGTTTCGAGCGTCCGTACCAATTGCGTGCTGTTGAAAACTTCCATATGCAATTTGGGAACCTCTGCCGCATAATAATGGCCAGGAGCGCTTCGGCAAAACGGAATGATGCCGTAAATTTGTGGGAGATATTAAATTGGCAAATTGAAAGCAAACTTTAAAGTTACGGATAATACGAATTTTTAATTTTTTGTTTGATGTGTTTGGCCAACCTACTTTTGTCTTACTCAATTTACTTAGTTCATCTTTTGGATCTTTGCCATAATTACATCATAAATTATACTTAAAATGTAAGAAAATTGCAATGATTTTTTCGGAATAGATTAAGTTGAATTACTTAAAATGCTTATTGTTGTACAAAACATAATAAAACGTAGCACATAGAAAGTTAATCAGTTAATTGGAGTGACCTTTATAGGTTTTTTCATGAAGATATCGATCGTGATTTACGCAGTGGTTGTTTTACGTAAATGTTTTCCGACTTTCCAGTCTGGTTTTGAGGAAATTCCATTACCAATTTGATGATGGATGGATTTTTTTCCATTACTGGGATGAGGTTAGTTTGATTTGAACAAATTGTTGAAATTATCCCATTACAATCTAGAAATGCCGCTATTCTTAGGTTATCTTCTATTTGTGCAGAAAGTGCAATAATGCATCTTTAATACATAAATATTCGAACCATTTGTAGTAGTAATGGAACGAATAGTAATATTTTCTGAAAAGATTACTGGATACCGGATACCGGATATTACCTGGTATATACCTGATACCTGATATTTGATAATGATAAAGAAACTTTCATTTTAGCTTATTGATTTGAATAATTATATTGTCAATAATGAAATTACTAATAATTCAAAAAATGTTATAGGGCATATTCACTAAGAAATATATTCAACAAAAATTAAAAAAAAAAAAAACAATAATAACCATTTTTATAGTAAACCCTGCAGATTTAAACGATGCACTTGATTGCAATTAATATTTAACATTTATTAAACTGCACAAATAAACCAATACGCTATTGTCCCTACCACCATCAAAAGTGAAATTTGTTTAAATAAACACTGAATCATTGATTAATGATTTATTGACTGCAAATTGAAACAAATTTATTTCATGTTTTCTGAAAATTTGAAAAAGTACACAGCAATTTGCATACAAATTAAAAAAATTATTAATATAATGAGAACTATATGAATTAATACAGTCCTTGGTCCATTACATATTTAGAGAATTCTGTGAATGTCTGAAGGAATCTGAAGAAGTTCAGATTGATGATTTATGTATGTCAAGGCATTTCCAAGGCCTATTGTACACGATAAGTACACATAATCTATTTTTGCAATGAAAGAAAACAGTTACTCGATTTTGAAAATATTCTTCCTAAGATGTAAAGGTCTTTTTTGGGCCAATACTTAATGTCTAAAGTAATTTAGGTTACACTTTTAGTTCCAAAAAAACCTTTAACAATCTAGAGCTAAATAAGATTTATACCTAGAAGTAGAATTAGAAAGATTCAGGTTTAGCCATGCGTCTGAAGTTTCACGGCTAAACCAAAACTTATTATTCTAGTGTTAGTTCCAGTTTTAATAGCCATTCAGTACATGGTTGTTGTAAATACTTCTGAAACTAAAATTGTAATTAATACTAGACCCACAACCTAGCTGTAGTATTAACACTAAACCTACCACAAAACCCTTAAAAAGTCAGTAAAATTTTTTTCCAGTTTGTAACTCGATCTGGGGATATACTGTATAGTTGGTATCTAATATTTTCTTTACTACTTTCTTTGAACCTCCTACAGCTTTTAATACCGATATTCAGGGACTCAAAATACCGGGATCCTAAATGCAATATGAGCAGTGTTAAAAACAGTGTTCTTTAACTTAAACATTCTCCCAAATCCCAGTTCCTTATGGTCTTGCATTTATATCTCGGCCGATTTCGAAGATGTTGGCCGCCTAAAGTATCACGGGGTTGGATTTACTTCAAAATTCCAATCCAACCCAAAGCGTCAAAGACTACGGCCACACCAACTATAATGAACAACACTTTGTATGATTTAATAAGAGATAAGTATTGGATTGGGTTGGAATTTCGAAAACTAACCGAACTCAATCCAACTTACAATTAGTAAGTTTGAGAGCAAGACGACTTTATTGATGAGCAGTGTACTTAGTAGAATACTTAGGTTGAGGAAGAATTTTTGTACAATTTCTTCTTCTTTCGTCTTTTTCTCCTCCTGGCACTCCGCGTTGTAGTGCACTGCACGAAAGGACTTCCCCCTGCATTTTCTTTCCTCCTCACTTCATTGTGTAGACCACCACGCTGTTCTGGCTCCATCTTTTAATCTCATGTTAAGTGAACCTCGCGAAACGAAATCATAGTAATCCCATCACTTTGAAATTGTAGTTTTTAAGTACATACCTGATATAAAGAAGGCCCCCGAATTATCTTCATCCCTACATTGATACAAAATCTTTATATCTTTTCCTACATGATCTTCGAAAACATAGTAACGATGCATTCCACTTGGACTCTGAGCTCAACATCACCTTTCAACATTTCCGCTGTCTATTATCTCTTGCTCATAACTGTTCTATACTCTTACCTTAATTTACGCGTATAACACTTTCCACACAACCGACAGTCATTACCGTTCATTTCTCATTTCATTTCCATTCATTTTAACCTTTATCAGGTATCTACCAGAAATATCGTGGCAACATATCACACCACAACTCAGCCCAACTCAACCTAACTCAATGGCACTATTTAAGTAGGACTAATCTATCAGATCATTATTTACAACGTAAACACCATGGACAAAAAATATTTTTGTGTGGCATCATTTCCTTATAAATTATGTACTTCTAAAAGAAAGCATGAGTAAGGTGTAGCGCGCCTAAACAAAGTAAGGTAACGTTTAACAATAAATCTTAAAAGCTTGTTGTAAAGTACTTTCGTGCACGACAGCTCACGATGGCCTATAATTCATTATTTATCATCATTCTTCAATATTGGACTAGTAAAAAAACTAATTCCGATATTGACAGCGGTATCTCGATTACAGCAATGGAAATATCTAAAACCGGTATTAAAATTTTGTAAGCACTACCACCTCCCCTTTATATTTTATTCTTTTTAGCTGGTTGATATATCATCACTTTATCCCGCTCTGGCATAATTTTCAATCGTTCTAGTAAATTGAGAACATAACTTACTACTGGTTCATTAGTATCTCTGCCATTCCATAATTCTTTTAACATACCTAACGGATACCTAATTTGCCTCCCATAACATAACACCGCAGGATTGAATCCATACTGCATGCATCCCAGTCTTTTCCATGTTTGTAACACAAAGCTCTGAGTATTGTCTTAAACATTCCATGAAATCGTTCTACTGCATGTGACTGTGGATGGTAAGCAGATCTGTGGATTATTTTAATACTACCTTGTTCCAAAAATTCTGTACTACGGTTGCTGACAAACACTCTCCCCAGATCTGTTCCCCAGATCGCTGAAAAAAAACTAACTCTAGAAAATATTTTCAATAATCCTTTTACCACTCATGCTAGGGCAGCTATTTATAATGTTGTTTTTATTATACATCTAGGGAAATGGGGATACATTCTGTATGTCAAAGGTAAACGGCGCTCACTGCCACTATTTAGAATCACGATCATTGAGAAAGAACGGACACCGATCACCATTTTCTTTAAAAATTACGAGATCGCTCATCTCTAGTATTAGCCCTTAACGACAGTATATTGGTAACAACAGTGCTTTGATTTCGCAATTTTTGAATCTTTTCGAATTCCTTCTTAAACGACGATGCAATACTCTAGTCATTGATAACATCGCAGATAACATCATTGATTCGATTCATGATGTATATCAACCTTGCCATGCCTTTTGTAACTTTGGTGAATAACAGTAACGCCTCTGTTAACTGTATAGCCGAGCTTGGTCTTTTGACTGGAATTGACCTTCAGTAGTGTTAAGGTCATAGGACTGCTTAAAGCGGTGTGAATAGTTCGACGCTCCCGTTCGTGGATAAAATCCATCAATTGTCGTAAATTACTCACATAATCTCCTCCGGCAATATCCTCGCCTGCTTTTGGATATCTATACGCCAGAAACACTTCAGAAACAAATAGAGATGCTTATCCTAGTCTCCTAGATGGTTAGACGTTTATTCGCTCTACCATCCTGATAGACAGCGGGTGAAGTGCAATCATTCTAGCTTTCTTGATGTTTAAAAGAGCATTTATTAAAGTCGTCTATTACTACAACGATGTATTTATTGCTGCCGCCAGTCTCGGAGAATGCACCAGCAACGTCAATGGAAATTCTCTCGATGTTATACTATCGCATTGGTACTCTTCCATATCAACAAAAACAAAATATGTCACCAACAGCCACTGTCTGTTCTGTTACAGTATTTTAAAACGGTTTCTATTTAATATTCAACGTATGGAAAAATATGATTTGTAGCGATAGAAATAATCGATCTCCCAAAACCGTCAATATTTTCAATTAACTAACAATTGCGCATTACCTTTAAAATTGTCGAGAATTATTCCCAATCATTAGTGCTCAGGGACATTGTGCATCTGTTAATTAAACAACATAAATTGTGGACAATGTGGACAGCAATTACGGTACGATTTGCTGCGTTAATAATTTGGCAATTTTGTTACTATCTCGCGGCGTTGCTTTCCAATTAAAATTATTTTATGGTTTCAGTTTCATTCGGGGGTTAGTTGAAATCAGATAGCAATATTTTACTACTAAGTCCTGAAATTCTACATTACACCGATAAGGAACGGCGAAGCTGTCAACCAACCCAAGCGCAAGCCATGCTCTTGATATTACTGCCAGAATTTCATAGTATGTACATAAGATAAACGTTTACATTTATCTTATTGCAGTTCTCTGTATTAAACTATAATGAATGCAAATATACAGATGTCCCAATAATATTTCAAAAGGACAAGTAAAATTAAAGTACCAATAACAACCCATTTATAATATTATATATATATATATATATATATATATATACGAAAATTCGTTGAAGTATCAAGAGATTAAATTTCGACCGTTTCCAAGAAAACAACCTGAAACGTTATTAAATTGGAAGCCCCATTTTAGAGGGTGAACACTCCCTGGAGAGGTCAGGTAGCGGCTTTCAGATACCCGTATAAAGCTCCAAAAAAAAGTCTGAAATTTTCCTCCCCCCGTTTTCACGAGGTAACGTCGACGTTCCGAAATGGGAAGATGTGATTTAAACAATTCGCGCCGTTAAAGCTCACCTGAAACTCTCGTCTGACTTTTTATTGTTTAGAAGTGAAGGGATAGCGAGACTATTTGAAAACTTTCCGACATAAATATAGGCGAATAATCCAATTTTGAAGTCATTGTTAGCTTTTGAGGTTCAAAGGGTTGAAATTCTGAAACTTTAGGAATTTGCCAATCTAATGAAGCGCGCTATTGCATAAACACTGAGAAATTCGCACAGTACGTTTTCGCAGAAAGTTCGAAGTACAAAGTGGAAATTGTTACTGCACAAACACATAAGAAAAGCTATATCCGAAGTAAGATTATATTAAAGAATTCAATTTACTACAAATAACTAAGAAAATTAGATGCAAATTCTAATTAAAACTAAGCTCGTTCTCGCTATGGTACTGAAAATAAGGTACTTAAAAAAAGTGTTTTCCGTGTCTTTAAAAGTTGTGTAAAAGTTTCGTACACGTGACTTTAGATAAAAAGTTTTTAATAACTACGGAGTGCTTATATAAATTTCAGGAGTGCTACTTATAAGTAAGGTCTTTTCCATATCCTGACTTTCTAATATATTATTATGAAAAAGTTTATCTAAAAGACTTATTTATAAAGCTTACACAATTACTTTATCTTCGTATACTTTAGCAAAGGGGATGAAAAAAACTGAATACCTTTAGAAAAGCATATTTGAGGTTTTCTACCCAAATTCTGATTAAGGGAAATTTTAATGTGTCATAACTTCTATTGTTTTTAAATCGAGCCCATGTAAAGAAATCTTTACTATACTCTAAAGGATGATCGAGACATCCTTACTTCGTTAAGTGTACTCCGGTTAATTGGTCCGCCGGTTAATGGAAACGTCTGCTTAATCGAGACAAAACTAATAAGACTAAAATTTTTTTATACTTATTAATAATTCGCTTATTAGATCAAGTAATTCGGTTAATCGGTCCAAGTTATCGTCAACAAGGCATTTTCATCTTCAATTCCAATCATACCATTATCTTCGAGTTAGTCATCTCGATTTTTGAATTGTTCTTTCTTTATTTAAAGAAATTTGTGAAAATAAAAGTACGTCGGCAACGATATTTTTCAAATTTTACTAACGTATTTTTGTACGCGTCTTGACGTGTACTGTAAATTTAAGAAGAACTAAAGAAAATACTAAAATTCTAAATAAAGAATTTCTTAGACTAGCAAAGACTAACAAAATGAACAGGGTGGCCCAATGATATTAGTATGTGAGCCTCAATTTTTATAAGAACAGTACCGTCCTAAGATATGTGACGCACCAAAACTGGATTGGACGAAAGAAATGAGTGTAAAAACAAGCGCCATCCAGGAGTTGGCACCCCAAGGCTGTAGCCCTAATAGCCTTTAAGCTTAGGATATCGCGCTATAAGAAGCTTCATAGTAAAAGCCGCATATCGATATATCCTTATAATTTCAGAAGAAAAAAAAGAATGCAATTTCAAGAGATATTTATCTCTTGTTTTATTGCCACCTTATTCAAAAAACTTTGTTGGTTCATCCACTAATTCTTTATGCAAAGTTGCAAATTCTCCTTCAATGTCTCTTTTCTTCCATGCTTCATGCATCCACTTTCGCTTCCTCGTCTGGTGCAATTATTGCTTTTCCTCATCCAAAATTATAGCAACCAATAAGACTGATACGACGCTGGTGTGTAAATGGAAATTTGCACTGACACTTATGCAATTCTGACGGCAAAAAATTCTCACTGTCCCTGGCATGTGCGAATGTGTTCATATAATGAAAGGTGAAACTCACACATTTTAATTATTAGTTCAATAAATTATTGAATAAAACAGCGATATCATGGATTATATTGACACGTTGGTTGTCCCCATAAAAAATTGTTTTCGATCATTTATGCCCAAATGGTTTCTTAGTAGATTTTTACGAATTATCCCTTATTTTAGATAAAGTATTGTATTATATGGTGCAATATTACAGACGAGATCCATTTTTTTGGTGTGCACATGCATCACATGTAAACACGGTACATTTAACCTAATCGCTCTCACAAATGCACAACACAAGAATTTGTTCCAGTTTATACATCCGAAGTGTGTGCAATTTTGATATTTTTTGCTAATATTATATTTTATAAAATCATAACACCATATTTATTGTATATGATAAATTTTGAGTGCCATAAAATGGCGTCACGAAGATTTCTTACTGAAAAGAAGTTACTATGCAAATGATATGTCGGGAGAAAGTGAATAAGAAATTTTGCAAGATAACAAAATTGCTGCAGAGAATTGTGACGAAATTTTCGATGATAGAGGAAGAGACCATAACTACGTCTTTTGTTCCAAACGGGTATCTAATCATCATACTATACCCGACAGGATGCTGCAATATTTTCGATGATTGCAATAAATATTGCAATTAATGGTGGACGAAACAAATCGATATGCAAGTCAGTTAATTAATTTCAAGGTTTTTACCCGTTCTAGTTGAATGATGAATGGAGGTATACACACAAAGATAAAAAAAATTCTTATGCTAATAAAGTTTATGGTCATTGTAAAATATCCAAAAATAGAATATTATTGGAAGAAAAATCCATTTATATTTCCACCCATTCCTGCATAATAGTATGATGAGTTACAATCGATTTTCAACACCTTTACGTTGCTTGCATTTTGTAGATAACAGTAAAATAAGAAAGAATTCTGATAGATTATATAAAATTAACCTGCTAATAGAAAAGATCACGACAAACATTAAAAAAAATTGCATACTGGATGATACCGTGGTAGTGAATGAAATAATGGTTTCATTTGGACGTGGAAGATTGATGTTTAGGCAGTATAATCCCTCTAAAGCTAGTAAATATGGAGTAAAAATTACAGCTGTACTCTGGTAATCAGAATCCATCCTTGAATAATTTAGGTAAACCAGGATCAGTCGTAGTAAGTCTAGGAAAAGATTTGCTCCTTGAAAGACGTCTTTTTGTAACAGATAATTATTATTCCAGCATATCGCTTGCCAAATATTTAAAAAGTAAGAATACTGCCTTAGTAGGAACATTGAGGCAAAATAGGAGAGGAATTCCAAACCAGCTTTTGAGACAAAAATTTAAAAAGGGGGGAGCTTATAGCAAAACAAGCCAATGGTATTACTATCATAAATGGTGAAATTAGCTGATACGTCATGTATCAGTCAACGTGGATGACCAGAAAGAGGCAACAAAGGCAAATGAGATAATATTGTAAAATCAAAAATGGTGTTACAAAACAATAAAGGAAAGCAGGGCGTAGATATTTCTGAATGAGCTATTATAGTGCTCTTAGACAATCATTGGTATGGCACAAAAAGATTGCTATATATCAAACTTATATTTGAAACGGTGGTAGTAAACAACCATATATAAACGAACTAAATCCAAATAACCGCATAAGTCTACTTACATTTACGTAAAATTTCAATAGTAAACCAGTTCAAAATCATGTGTCGTCAACTGCTAAACATTATTTGCAATAGATTCGAAGAAAGAAAAATGGAATAATATGCAGCAAAAGATGTCATAAATGTTATGAAATAAGCAATGAGGGATGTAGCACTGAAATTGCCAGAAAAGAGACAAAACAAGTGTCTGTTGAATGTTACCTATGCAAAAAAAAACATACTACCTGAAATGTTTTAGTAAAACACATTAACCCTTCGTCTGTAAACGTTTTCTTAGCACTTTCCGTCTGTAAACATAGGTTTTTCAAGTTAAGCCGATTTTTTATGGCGTTATGCATTTTAAAAAAATATAAAACAATTAATTAAATTCATTATTATAATCTTGTGAGTTCATATTCTATCTCATATTCTTTTTAAGTGGAGGTGTACAAAATATGTATCAACTTATTAGTAAATTTTTTACTTAAACAGTTTAGGTCGGACACGAAATACCCAGGTTTATAGACGAACGGCTAATTTTCTCTATCTTTCGCTTGTTTGAGTGTTTGTTTTCAGCTACGAGTTTTGCTTTGCATTTCTAGAAATAAATAAATCATTTATACATCATCAGCAAACAACATCAGTCGTAATATATTATTTTAAAGAAGATATATTCATCTTTAATTTAAACCATGATTGATTCCTTTATCACCGTTCGTAAAGTCAAGGTGATTTCTTGAAGTTTTATTCATTTGAAACGCAATCTTAGACATTTTAATTTCCATCATAATAATTTCTCGTTAAAACATCATTCATCATATATTATCTTAAAAACAGCATTTTCTTCTTCAATTTGAGTTTTAAATCATCCCATTATATCCATTATGCCAGCCATAGCCATTTTTTTAATTCTTCCATTCTTATTATAATAATGTTTCAAGTTCGGAAGATAATTTTGCATGGATTATTGCGGATTACATCTTCAATCTAAACCATAATTCATTCCTTTATCATTATTTTTTAAAACCAAGTTGTTTACAATTTAATTTCTATCTTAATAATTTATCGTTAAAACATCATTTATCATAAGCAGTCTTAAAGAGAGCATTTTCGTCTTCAATTTGATCCATAAATCATCCATTATTTTGGTTATGGCTATTTTTTTAATTTTTCCATTTTATGTTATAATAATGTTATCAAGTTTGGAACTGAATTCTTCAATAAATTTTTTAACTCAATTTTCTATTTTTTTATCTTAGCGTACGTTTACGTTGGAGCTACAATAAACGCTAAGAGTAGCGCTAAATTCGTTCCTATAGATTTGGATACAGCAATTCGTGCTTTAATTGGTCGCTCCAAAATTCTTTTCAATATTATTGGCTTTCTTTGGTAGTATCGTCGTTCTTATCGTTAATCGCAGCTTCAATATAAACCTATCCTTAGGGTAGAAAACTTACCCTTAGCTTAGTGTTATCAAGTTAGAAGATTATCTTACACATTTGAATTTCTATCTCAATAATTCTTGAATAAAACAATGGCTAATGGCTATTATCCATCATTCTAAAAAAGACAATTCAATTTAAGCCATGATTTCTTCCTATATCTCCATTATTAAAGCAGTTGCCATCTTTTTTTGAATTTCTGTTTCAATAACTTCTGATTAAAACAATGGATATGGGCGCTATAAAAAATTAAGAATTCCATATCGCAAACTTTGTTAACATTGTCTTCGAGTGCTAAAGAGCGATTCAACCAATCAAGTGATTTTAACGAGCGATACACATAACGGTCCTTTTAAAAAATTTACACCATTCTTTCCGGTATATCTTGGGACAATTTAGTGATGACGAGCTGAGTCGACAACTTCAAAGCTTCAAGAGTTGATACCGAGACAGTCACATAATTATAAATCGGGGAAGCAAGGAATCATGAAACATCTTCCAATATTCTAACGGTGGGTAGTATGAACCATGGGTCCATCTCATTTCAAATTAATCCTTTGGATACAAAAAAAATTAACCAATAATACCCACAGAGGACACAGTACATCAAATTGTTACTCAACTTTAAGTTTAAATTAAAAGATGTTTGAAACTAGCATAAAACTAATTATAGATAGAAAGTCATAACTTTGTTAAAGAATTTTTTAATTGCACTAAAACTAGTGAATTGCCACAATCTCTAAACCAAAGGAAAACAAATTTTCAGCACCGTTAAGCTATCGATTTCTAAAACCACAAACATTAAACGTACTTTAAAACGGACATTTACGGGATGTTGCATTGTTAATCTTCCCTCGCAATGCATACAGACACAGAGAACCGTGTAAACCATCCACGTATATGTTAATTACAACGCCCAGGGTAGCCAACTGCTGACGTCGATTGGATTTTCAGTACAAATTACCCAATTTCAATTCCGCGCTAATAGTAGAGACCACCCATCATTAGATGTTGATAATTGCTTACTGAAGGAACTATACAAAATCCAATTTGGAATTCTAGAACGTTTTCACGAGCGTCCACGATTCTCACCAATAACGATCGGAGCTGTGCCAGTTCTCAAAAATAGCGAAAGAGACAATTCGGTTTCTCTTGATGTGATGTCATCGGCAGAAACGAATTTAGAGTGTGTGGATCCGTAAACAATGACACGAGATGTAAGGAAGAGTATTTCGGTTGTGTATTTATGAAGGTTTCGCCAAAAACCGTTTGGTGAACGTTTGCCAAAAAAATATGTATGAGTAGAGATTAAAGAATTTACTACACCGCGTAAAACTAAATATAAATCGGACGTGAAAAACACCTGAAAAATTCTTCCAAGATCGTTTCAGAAAAGACAAGACGATCTGGTAGATTTGCGCAGACGCAACATCTTAAAATAATCCTAAACTAAAAATACTACCCGACTGCTCTTCGTGGGGCCGTATTTCATAAAGAGGAAGTTCAATAAACACTCAAAGGTAACTGGTATTCGCCGGCTGCGTCTATCAAATGGTTTTATGAACGGGAATGCCTTTTTTTATTTCTACAGGAAAAATAAATACGTCACATTCTCTTCGAAACTACAAAAACATCCGAGAGAATTTTTTAAAAGCAAAATAAAATAAAGATTGTGTTCATCTTAACTTTGTAAATAAATTCTTTTTAAAACTTTTGATCACATTCTGCGCGTATGGTGTATAGTAGTGTAGGAAATCCCTTAAGAAGCGAAGAATTTTCTTTTCTCGTTCTCGGCTTTCCCGTTCAAGTTGAACAACCTTCCGGATCGAATGTCGTGCTAACGTTGTCCGAAGTAATAACACAGATTACAGTTCATTTATCTCCAAGCGCCGAGTTGGTCGGGAATTATGTGAGCCATTTCGAATTCTTTACGCGCACCACCGAAAACGTTAGTGGAACCCTAGGAAACTTATGTGCGAGAGATATTTCTTTATTAATTCTGAATTTAAGATGAAAACGAATTTTAAGAAAAGAAGGTGTCACGTCTCAAAGAAACCACAATAATAACATTGCAGGGTGTACTCGTCCTCAATATGGACGGGTAAAAATAACGTTGGCACTACGACGGGATTACGTTCCTATTTATAAGCCGGAGATGGCGCCTATTATGTTCTGAGTGGCAGGAGGAGACAAGATTTTAAATGAAGAGAGCAAAATTTTAGAATGTTGCAAGTAAGTTTGCGTTAGTTCTTTTCCATTTTCTTTCTTTTCGCCAAAAGTGAACCACCCAGTTGGCGACGTTACCTCTTTGTATAGTATTCATTCCGAAGTGTATAGCTGCGTAGGCGAAAGTAAATGTGCCCCAAAACGAAACTTAGTGGTAATGCTTTCAGGGCATAAAGGGCGTCTCGCAGTAAATGCCAACTCCTTCTCCCAAGGCAAAGGTGAAGGAACGACCCAACTGGCGGGGTTGAGATTTAATTTATCTCAACCGCTTTTCATAAAACCCATTTTTATTCATTTCATTCATACATAAAAAATGAATAAACCTAAATAAATTTCAAGCGAAAAAAATCTAAAAAGAAAGGGGTTATCCTCTCGCCTAAATGGATCATAAATGATGGGGAATATCGATTGAATAAACAAAGGATGGTAGGTGAAGGGGATTATTTGGGCATCTCTTGATGTTGTTGTCTTCTAAACTCCAATTAAGGGATCTTGGGGCTTCCCTTCCTAAGAATTAAGGGGCTCATTACCGTCCGCTTAGCACACAATTCATTAATCCTTCGAAATATTTCCATCCCCAGCAACCCTTAAAAGCAAATTTCCTTAAACTGTTTACCGAAGACTTTAAATATTGATTATATTGGTCCACATAACAAAACAAATTTCTTTATACAAAAGCTAAAACATTTTTAAGTTACTTAACGTAATCTAAATAAATCGACAAATCTAGTCTTAAAAGATATACAGTAAAGCTTCGTTAATTTTTCCACGTCCAAATCCGTATTCTAAAATTAGCTAAAATTTGCATTATGTCCCTTGTAGAAAGAATTAGTAAAAGATTCCCTAATTAACAGTTTGTAAAGTAGTCTATTTCAAAAACTATTCATTATTCATTCTTCATTGTTTTAAGTCTAATGTTAGTTACAGTTTTATTTTCAATTTAAATATGCAGGGTGGGTTGGGCTGGTCTGGGTTTAGCTGGGCATTGAAAGACATTTTTTTAACGAAGAAAAGAAGGCATCGCCTTCTACAGCGCAGCAGGAATGCAATATCTCAACGTTTTTAATAAAAATGCTGAGTTCATCCTTTGCAATGTTTGCCAATCCGTGTAATTTATTAGCAAAATGCTAGAAACATTTATTGGGATAATCAGATGAGGACGAGGAACCTGAATTTCATTGTTAGTTCAACAATCAAAAGATATCCGTATTATTCCGCAAGAAATAAGTTCTCTCCATGAAAACGGTGGGTTAAATGAGTTAAAAGTGAGAAATCTAGTAAAAGCTTCAGTGTATTATATATACTGCAAGATAAACAGCAAATAATATTATTATCTAATACGATAAATTTGAGTACAATAAGTCTAACTATGATTTCAATAATCTGCACACTTCCATTAGCTGAGTTAAGCTGATTTTAATTGATTCGGATTAACGAAGCTTTCCTATAATACACGCTCGATAAACTTGGAAAAAAACCTTTTGTAAAAAGATTGAACGGAAATCATGGATAATACACGCCGAACGAAAGCTATCAAGTAAGGACGAATAAAAGCTTCAATGTCTGCTTGCGGGCACAATATTTTTCCGTCTAGTCCTCAATAAATGGATGTGTAATAGTTATTTACATACTACATATCTGATTTCATATTGTATTCTGTATCAAAATATATGTTACATGAATTTATTTTACAAATATGTCTTTATTTTTGCTATAGATGGAAATGAAAGCTTCAATTGAACTTGATAAATATTTTTCTGTCTTGTAGAAACTTCATGAAAACAATGATTATTAATCTTGCTCATTTGCCTCCTTGGAAGACATACTAAAAAGAGATACTATTAAGATACTATTATTTTATCTGCAATACGAACTACAACCAAAAACCGTAAGCATATAAATAAATTTAGCGCCAAGTTTGAAACACCCAGTCAATTTGAAATTTTAGTGTTCGCAAAATTGCTCCCATTTGAATCGATTAGGGCACTAGGTCACTAAGACGGACGATTTCATTCTCACAATGTGACGCAGGACATTCACATTTTCGAGAAGCTGGATAGCCTAGATGTTGAGATAATCATACATTCTACCAAGGTGCATTCACTATGCGCATTTGCACTTTATTTTGGAATCTTTGAATTAGACCAGCTTTTGTATTGCAGGTATAACACCATAATTCGAATCCGTATGTCCATCTTGGTTTTAATATTTGCTTGTCTATTGGAAACTTGTTTCGTACTGATAACGTAGGTTTTCTGACAACAAGCCAATATAGACGTATAGATTTAATATCAAGTTCCTCACCATCATTTATACTAAGATATTTTGCAATGTCGCCATAAGGGTTTATTTTCGTATACGCAAAGTTATTATTAGTTATTTGCAATTGCAACTTATTTGCTGTAACTATTTCATTTTCTGCAACAGCCAAGATCGCTGTTATCTACTAATGTAAATATTAAAGTTTCTGATGTCTGGAATGTCGAATGTGTAGAGTAAGTACAGTGTTAAGCCAAGCAAACTTTCTTAAGGAATACTGGGTTGTATTTTATATAGTGGTGAACAAGCGTTTTCATATTTTACTCCTAAATATCGATTAGAAAGATACAATTTTAATAATTGACTCTACATGTTGATGTTAGCAGTTGTTCTGGTTTGTAATTCAAACCATCAAACCAGAGTTTATCGAAAACTTCAAAAATATGATTGAACAGACTTTATTTTCCTTCATGCTATTTTGATAGTATGTGTCATTCTAAGTCTATTGTTATTACAGGTTTTGATAGTGAGGGTAACAGTGTGACTAGCTTATATAATGTAACTTATATGAGAAGTTTACCAAGATATCGGATCATTATTATTTCACCATCTATAAAAATATATACTTGGGAAGTATTGTTGTTTAAAAGTAGCATTAATTATGCGTAATAATGTTAGATTCTCCCATTTTATTAGCTATTTCAACGTTTCTATATTAACTAGTTCATAGCCTGCATTAATTAGGTCATAGCCTGCTGATTTCTTAATAGTAAGTTTTTGTATTTCATAATACAGTTCTCTTATTATAATAAGATCACTATTTAATATAGTTCTTGGACTATCTGATGTAAAAGTTTCTTTCAGATGTTCAGCAAACAAATTAACTTTTTCTTGATTGCTGGTAGCCCAATTTCGATTACTATTTCGAATTGGATGTGTACGCTTTAGGAACTTTAAGCTTTCTTGTTGGCTTCCACAGAGAATAATCAATATTGGTATCGCGTCAGTAAAATCTTTTAAGTAATTTTGAATATTATTTTGTTTGTGGCTCTGTTAATGCTCTTAATTCAGCTATTATTTTATTTAATTTAGTTTTATCACTAGGAATTCAATTAGTTTATCATTTCTCTCTCGCTTGCCGTTTTTCTGTAATTTTGTCTGTAATGAATTTAGGATATATATTAGATTTAGGTTTTTTATGTTAACATAGGTGTTGTAACTCATCTGAGTTTTGTATGTCTTTTAAGAACTTTGTTTGTTTTTCAGAAGAACATTAGATAATTATCTCAATACTTATTCTTTAGTTTAATAAATACACGTCCATATCTTTCTAACGTTCTTTATTAATTGCCTCGCCTCGCATGTGTACTAACATGAATAACTATTGTCGTACTCTAACACCATCTATGCGACTTTACAGTACACTACACTTATGATAAAACTTTTATGTTTACAGATGGATTCCAGTGCCAGATGTGCCTCAACAATCATAACTTAGTCATTAAAAAATTTTAAAATCCAAGGGTGTTTCAAAAAAAAGCGAAATAATGTAGTAATTACTTTATTCATCTAAATACCACTAAATTAGATTCCACAACACTGTTCTCACCAAAGCCAAGCAGAAGATTTTATGCAATAACCCAATAAAAGGGTCATTCATACAAATAATATTACCAACTTATATCTCATTGAAAGTAATCCGCAATCTATGTTAATAATAGAAAATACTACATGTAAAACATATGTAATAATAGTTACGTTGACATTGCGTCGATATGTGATGAAAAGCAAACAATTTCGAATGGTGAACCTGCCACTACAGTCCTGAAAAACGAGATTTATAAACGAAACGATGAAGAGGGGGATAGCGAGGAGGAAATTGAAACGTTCTGTAATCATTCTCCATTATTTAAAAAAAAGTTGTAAAAGATTGTGTTAGGCTTTACAATCGCTAGCAACACAGAAATATATTTTCAATAATTCTAACATACCCGAACATTAAAAATTGTATTTATCTACAACTATTGAATTATCTATTCGTTATACAATTGATTTTAGACGGCTAATAAGAAACATTAATATGTAAATAACAAAGTATTGAATAAAAGCCATTATTCCACAGATTTTTGCCACGGGCCACCAAAAAAATAGAATAATAACAGAAGGTATAATAACAGAGGTTATGTCTGAATTGTCTATCCAGTTTTTAAAACGTGTTGTATGTCAGTTTTTTTTCTAAATTAAATAGATGTAGATAAAGTATAGTAGTGAACTTGCGTATAATCGTTGTTACCCAGTCAGATTACTCTGACTGTTACTGACTGATTACTCACTCGCTTCGCTTTGTAACTTCATCTTTGTGGGTAACAGCCACTATTATACAACCTTGATTGTCTTGTTATGAACCAAACAAGACAATCAAGGGACATCATACAGACAACTGCGTCTCCTAAGTGCAGTAGAAAAGTTGTTAGAGAAGATAATAGACAACAGACTATTAGAAGAATTGGAGAGAAATAATATCTTTAGCAGAACACAATATAGATACAAAAAGATACAAGACCGATACAAGATATGATCAAATCATATATCTTCTCTCATATAACTCACAGATTAGACGGATGACGTGCAGTGTCCCACAGGAATTGGTGCTAGGAAGAACCATGTAGAATGTATATTATGATAAAGTGCTTCGGATAGAGACTGAAGAGAACGTTGAGATAGTCTCTTATGCTGATGATTTTGCGGTCATAATACAGGCAGGCGGAGCATTGTGTAGAGTAGATAAGGCGCAAGTTATATGATATGGGTCTGGAATTACCTCAGGAAAAAAACTGAAGCGGTGATACTGGAGGGTAGAAGAAAGCTCCAAGATATTGAAATAACAGTGGTTGATATTCCAATAAAAAGCGAATGATCGATAAAATACCTGAGGATTGAACTAACACTACAACTAACATTAAAACTATCACTAGGACTAATACTAGATTTAATACTAGAAACTTTCGGATTTTGACGTGCGTTTTTTGAAAAAATGTTTAACGTTTCGGATGCCATGTTGCAACCTTTTTTAGAAACTGATTCGAAGTGACCCGAAAGATTCTAGTTTTATATCTAGTGTTAGTCCTAGTGATAGTTCTAGTAATAATTCTAGTAATAGTTCTAGTGATAGTTCTAGTGTTAGTTCAATCCCCAGGTACACCGGTCGTAAAAGCCTTCGTACTTTTACCTGGGGATTAACATCGACAAAGACGTAAGAATGATAACACATCCGCAGATGGTATTTGAAAAACGATGAAAATAATGATTGTCTTATCTGGAATCATGCCAAAGGTAGGAGGACCCAGCCAAACGAAGAGAAAGTTAATAGTAGCAGTGGTATAATCGGTATCTCTCTATGCAGCACCAGTATGGGAAGTAGCACTCAATACGATAAATACAACGAAATATTGAGATCAATAAAAAGGAAAGTAGCTATCTGTATATCTCCGCGTACAGAACAGTATCTACGGAAGCTGTTGAAGTCTTGGCCGGATGCTCTCGGTATGACCTTTTAGTCTGGGAAAAGTCCAAAAACTTGGAAACAAGACGGCAGGAAAGATGAGTAAAATGTACCGGATGGGCAAGACACTTTATAAAAGATGTTCGCAAAGGAGAGATAATGGCCTAGATACTAATTATTACGCAACACTAACCATCATAGGGCACAGGGCTTTCGCGAGTTACATGAAAGATATAAAAAATGAAACAATTAAATGTGTGCTTAAGTATGGATGACACCACTGACTGAAGATACTCCACAGCACACATTCTTTGAGTGTAACCGGTATTCCAGGTGACGTAGAGATATTAAACAGAGAATAGGTAAGAAAGTAAGCATTTAGACAAACGCCGAGACCCTCGTGGAGACAGAAGAGATGAGAGAAGCTATAGTGGATCTATTGACTAGAATTATGAAGATGAAAGAAGATAACAAAAATACGGCCATACAGGTGAAAAATATTGTATTGAATAACTTTTCCGCAAGTTACCTGAAATTATACTATACGATCCTAGGCAATTTAAATTCTATAAGTGGAACAACAAGGAGAAGTTTACGTGATATAAACCTGACACCATCCAGGTCAGTGGAGTTGGATGACTTTATTGACGCCATATCCGAAAAGTTCAGTGCATAAAGTATTTTCTCCTCCTTAGCGCTAAGCAAAGCCCTTAGCAAAGGGAACAGTTTATCCGCAAGAGACTTTTTTAAGGAGGGCCTCTACAATAGTTTCTGAAATAGAGTACTTTACGAACTGATTTGGCAACCCTGTATATTTTAATTGAAGTAAACTATAACTAACACTAGACTAGAATCTAGGAGTGCACTTGTTTCGTTCGTCCAACCCAGCGCTGGGGCACCAAATATGAATAACTAATCTTTATGCCATTAGTTATGCAAAATATGAAGTTATATGTAAAATACTAATAACACTCGAATTATTTGTATCTCGAATCAATTGCTTTTAGGATCAAGGTTTACTAAGACTTGTTTGTTTGTCTTTATGAGAACTATAATTGGATAAAATATCCGAACACAATATTTACTCCAAATTCAAGCTAAAATTGCCTTTAAAATTGTAGATTCTTTCAGGATTCGTTATAGCTACAAATTAACGTTTTGCTCAAAATCAATTATAGTTAAATATTTTTTGTTCTCATAATACATAATAAATAACATGTCATAAGAAATGCTATAAAAAAGAAACAAACACAACCTTAAAGATTCTATTGAATGCATTCTTTATCACGGAATCGATTTTATGTCAGCGCGTATACATTCTCCTTTGCAATTCTATAGGTAGCAAGTTAAAGAAAAATGGGTTGCCATCGAACTGTACACAGAATAAGAAATGGGAGCCATATTCCGCGAGGCACACAATCCAAAGGATGAAGAAAGAAATAAGAAAAAACCCGAGCCTAACACACCATCGTCGTCGTTGAAACAATTCATGAAAATTCTATAGCGGTATACTTTTGGCGAATAAGTGCCGAACAAGAAAGATAAAAAGCTGGTTTTGGGGGATGGGTATCGCGTAAAAATTGATAACCCCGCACATTGTTTTGATGTAGGGTTTGCGTGGATCGCCAAAAACTAAAATAACAACTGAAAAGTTGGTCCGGTGTGCGAGCGTCCCAAATAAAAGTGGAGGTAAAATATGAGCGGAAATGCACGGGACCAGAAGCAGACGTGTACTGTGAAATAATAGCGAGACGGAATCGATAACTTTGTCATAACGGTTATGTTCGGGACAATATTGTTATGGTTTTGAATTTGTCCACTCGATTTGATGTGATTTTCCAGTTCAATCCAATCGCTTTGTAAACATTAACCAACAACAAAATACAAATTAAAATGAATACACTAGATGAATCCGTCTTTATGTGACATACTATTAATCGAAACATATGTTTTTATAATTTTTTAATCTAAAAACCACTATTTAAAATATCAATAATTGAAAAATCAATTTTAACTTCAAATTATTGTTGTGTAGAATTTAACAGTTTGTTATCTTTCCAGGAAAATGTCATCATCCTCTGACAGCAATTTCGATAGATATATCGGCTGATGATGCATCATGCGAATACCACGGGTTATTGATATACAGGTCAACGCACAATTTACTGCATATATTACAGTGAGCTGTGTTTACGTTTGGTTAATGGACCAAAGATTCAATTAAGCAGACATCTCACAACAAACTTAAATATTTTTTCGTTAACAGAGACATTTTCTCATCCATTTTATGACTAGACAATATAAAAAAGATGTACTTTTTTATTTTTCGATAAGCTCACACGCTTCGGTGGTTCCATAACACCATATATCACTTAATTGACAGGAGGTGCGAGTATGGGAAGGGAAAGAAATGGATACTTCGCACCGTTTTAACAAGAAATGCTGGTATATTATTTCGTTCCGGTTCAATGGGTCTCATTAAAGCACAATACACCAGCGCCGTCCGAGCAAAATTCTGAAGTATCGGGCCTTTGTTCGCGTTTATTACGGTTTATATTTACTGCTCGGCAGCGGCCAGATTCGTTATTTAATTTCGACCGAAAGCGTTTTTTGTAGGAGTCGCGAAATGTTTAGAAACAATAGCAAAGTTGAATTTACGGCTACCCGCCCTTTTTATCACATTGTACTTCGTCCAGTGTAACTTAATTCTGAACGGGCGGTGTTTTATGAGCGTCCTTATTTTTTAAAAATAACATTGAGCGCACGGGGTCGCCTATTCGGGTACGGTATTTTTCATGAATTTTTACATTATTTCTTAAATCTCCTCGCATCCCACACGAGCACTTTGCCGAAATAACTGTCCCAGAGATGTGACGGTTTTAGGCTTTCTTGTACTCAACACGAGTCCGTACATTACACTGTGCTGCAAAATTTAACTTTTTTATATAGTTGAGGTGGTCTAGTAGATTAGTTAAGTGTTTTTAGAGTGCTGATTCCAAATATGCCATTTTTCTGTAAGACGTAATGAATTTGATATTTTGCACCTGAATATTAGGTCAAGAGATCTACCATTTAGTGATAGTGTCATATTTGCACCATTTCTGATTTTACCGCGTTCAACAGCGTTCATTCGTCATCATCAGCTTCTTCAATCTAATTATCTATCTAATCTGATAAAATATTTCAACGTGTTCATTGAATTCCATTCGTATTCGTCTTTCAAAGTGATCCAAATAATTGTGAAGAAAATGAAATTTTAATGACATTCGCACGTCGTAGTTGCTCACTTGCAGAAATTTTTCACTAACTCCAATTTTATGTGGAAAGGTGGTAGTAAAACGTTGTCTTGTGTTACAAGTGGTGACTTATTACATTTTCATGACTTATAATGTACTCTTCACGTAAAATCTAATCATATTTCGCAAATTGATTTCCGTAATATCGTGTATTACATAGACATAAAAAGCATATGTTCTTTGTATATACTAATTGTAATCCAGTTAACAAAGAGATATTAAGTAATTTAAAACACTTCATTTTTCCATTACGAATGTGGTTCTGTACTAATCACAACAATACTGCTTTTAGTGACGGTTAAGAAGAGTAAAAAATAATAAAAATGACCTTTGTAGTTGGCAAAAATAGCTTTGTTGTTTACAAAGAATTTGTGCTTTACGCGATAATAGTTCTAACAGGCGCACTATGTTATTCAAGCTTGTTTGTGTAATTGAAATACGATTACACAATTTATCAATTTCTGAAGGTGTTTCATTTGCAGTGATGGGTACCTGGTGGGTAGGTATTTATGAATACTAAAGCTAATAATGTTACGTGTTAAATAATAATAAGTATAAGTGTGTCAGTATAAGTGGTAATAGTAAGTTGTTCTAGCATTAGTTATTCTTTTAGTTTCAGAAGGATTGAGGATAATTAAACACTGAATGGCAATTAAAAGTAGAACTAACACTAGACCTAGTACCAGAAAGATTCAGGTTTAGCTGTGCTTCAGACGCAAAACAAAACATTCTAGTACTAGGTCTAGTGTTAGTTTTAGTTTGATAGAAATATACAATAATTTAAAATTTAATAACAACAAAAAATAGAGCAACACTAATGCTAGAGCTAATACTAGACCTAGAACAAAAAACATTTATATTTAGCCGTACTTCTCCTAAGACGAAATCCATCCCAACACAATCCAACTTTGCTTCGCAACTAACACTAGACTTGGGACTAAAAACATTAGGGTTTAGTCGTCTAAAGAAACGTAAGTCGTAATGTTTCCAATTTTAGGTCTAGTGTTAATACAAAAGCTATATTGTAGTTCTAGTATTAGTGTATACTTCTATCAAATTGAAACTAGAACTAACACTACTCCTAATACTAGTTTGTTTTAGTTTTAGTTCAATACAAGTATATAACAATTTAAGGTTGAATAACAACTAGAAATAGAGTCAACATTAACAGCTAACAGAGTCCCTCTCTTAAAGCGGAACTTAAGCTATCCCAACCCAACCTATCTCCAGAACTAACACTAAACTTTATACTAGAAACATTAGGATTTAGCAGTCTTAAGACGTTAAGACGTGCGAAAAGTTTTCCAATTTTTCATAAATATTAACAATTAAAAAATATGGTCATTCTCTTCGTTGTAGTTTTTTTTTAAATTTTATCAATACCTCAAAACACCCATTTTGGGTAAATACCCCGGGATATACCCAGGGTATATTACCTTGAAAATAAATACCAAGGTATTTAATAACACCGTATTGGAGATGGATTGACATCACTTTGTGGTAGTGGAGTTTGTACTAATGGATCTGCCTTATATTTTAAACGTAAGCGTGACTTTCTTTTATGGTCATACACATATATATGACAATTGTTATTCATTGATAATTAGAATGGTATCTTGCACTTATCCAGATCATCGGAGTACCATATGGCATACATTTGCATTTAACAACAAACCACGCAAGTAAGTTGCGTGGTTTAAATCTTGTACAATTGTCATATTAAAATACACAAATATAAATATATGGCAATTATATGTATATTTTTCATATTTACTCAAAGTGTAGCAAAACAAGTTTAACAAAATACTGAGGGATAATGAGTATCTCTCAAGTTTCAAAAAACAACGTTTTATTACGACACTGAATTGTTAAAAACTAGTTAGTTTTTACTCCACCTGTTAGATTAGTCGAAAAAAGTGTGAAAGTGTTAGAGTGGATTTACAATTACAAAATACTTTTCAAAGAAGGAATTAATTGCAATTACAAAGCATTTTTTCAAACAGGAATTAATTACACGTACAATGTACATTGATGTACTTTTTTATATATAAATACACAAAGATGTATATATAAAAGATAGTCAAAGAATAATGGAAGCAAATGTCAAAATCGACAATTTTTGTTATAAGCATAGACTGTAACTCAAAAAACAAAACTGATCCAAAGGAATTTTTCCTATAAAAATTGTTCAAACTAAACCGAAAATTTATCATCCATAATCAGATATAGCTTAACAATGACGGTTGTTAAAGAAAAGTGTGTATCTTCATGAACAAATCTGTACTTGAACATCCTTATTAGCTCTTGAGATAACAGTATTTAATCATCCTGAATTTTTAACTATATAAGAAATCAATATCATGGTTTCTAAAAAAAAACATGAAAATCGGAATTTTAAGATATCTTGATGAAATGTTAACATATAAAGGAGAGTGTATACTTTTTCATGAACAAATATTCATTCCGTATTTGAATATCATTATTCATTCTTGAGATACTAACTTTTTATCACCGCGAATTTTTAAATACACAAGAAATTGCTATCATAATTTATAAAAAAATCTAAAAAAATCGGAATTTTAAGATATCTTGATTAAAAGTTTGTTGCATATAGAAGAAAGAGTGTGCCTTTACTCCCTTGAATCACTACCTTTAATCACCTTGAATTTTAAACTACATAAGAAATTGATATAATGATTTTTATTAATTAATCTTTAATTGAATTTTTTGTTTATATTAAATATTCTAGAGATGACAGTACCTTTGGCAAGTGGTTGATTCTCTATTATAGTAAGAAACATGTTGAATTTTGACATTCAAACAGACAATGCCCCTCAGTAATTACCGTTATGATGACGAAATAATTAATAATTGAATAATATAATTACAATTCCAAAAGGAATTTGCTAACAATTAGAATTCCAAATTAGTTCAATAAAATATGTATTTAAATACAGTTTCAGATTACCCAATAAAAAGTAATTGTAATTATTAATTACTTTTTGACGAGGAATTATCTAGCTCTGATAGTTGATAACATCGTAACATCTACATTGTCACAATTTATTTTATATTTATTATAAAGAAGAATAAAAACGCGGCCTACAAAACAAATAGCATGCATAATTCTGAATTCTGGCGTTTAAAGCGTGTCTTACGAAACTAGTATTTTAATATGTTATTATTTATCGCCGCTCGGAAATATCATGTTTTACATGTCATTTTAACGTTTTGTACCGTCACATTTTACACAACTTTCCTTACATATTACATCACTAGTTCTATAATGAAACATTATCTAACTGAATGTTTATTTGTTTTGGATGTTACTACGGATATTCATAGCAACGCCCAAGGAAACTCATTAACTTTATATTCATTTGATACATAAGCGTTGTCAGATTTGAATTCGTATGATTTTGTTAACTTTTAAAGAGGGGTTAGATAAATTTTTGTACTTACTACCATATGAAATTGCAATTTTTTTAACTCACGTAATTTATAAAACTCCCTCGCTCCACTTGTTAGCTTTTGCAAATAATTGCTTACATCATCGATTTGAGTCTGATAAGTGACCTATAACCCCACAAGGCCGGTAAATGTTACTAAACAACACTTACCGAATTGTTTCATACAACTTCACTATTCAAACTATAATGACACCATTCATATTGAAAAAAAGTCAAATGTAATAAACAGTTCTAATTTTGAGTCGTGTAATCACACCAGTACTCTAATTATGCTTTAGTCCACGAGTAATATACAACATTTTATCTACGACTACTAAAAATTACTTAAAAACCAACGGTATTCATAAAAACCAGAATATTTGTTCGGTAGGAGGAAAATAATAACTAGTATGTACTTGGTACAGACTATAGCACATCTTCTTTTGTATTGTTGCTCGTCTCAAAAAATTAAGTCTGTACTGATTGAGCTAAAAGTACATTAAGTAATGAATCCGATGCAGTGATGAACTTCAGGCCACTTTTACCACCTCTTAATAACTTTATCTCATAGTTAAAAACCGGATCATAGCCAACTGGAGCGCTTAAAATCGCTGTAACCATTGCTATTTAGTTTAACTGGAGGTTGGTAAAAGTGGGACTTCATTACATAAGTCAAATTACCTCAAATCAGTATGGTAATGCTGACTTATCTACGCAGTCGTAGATAATAGTTATTTATGAAACAGTGCGAGAGCAAAGCTACTGCTGTGTACCTATACAGGCTGTCCCGAAACGATTGTACAATACTTCACCAACATATTCTCTGATCGAAAATAGACAAGAAAGCCAATTCATAGGTTCGAAACATTAGACCATTGTTGAGACATTCAAAGTTTTAGTTTCATAACTGGGCTTATTGTTAACACCATTAAATCTATTTTTCTGTAATATAACATACACACTAGATAAAACCACATCATGCACGCACTAATTGAGCATGTTTAAATTACACATTTGGCAATAAGTGAATTGGCGGTCCTTATCAGTGGCCACTTTCTTATCCTTCTCCTTATCCGTGTTACACGTTTTGAAGAATTATTAATACATTGTCTTAATTATCTTTTTGTTGACCCCTTATTTAATTTTTTGTTAATCATCGTAACCATGGTAATAATATATTTACTGCATCCATATCACTATTACAACTAATGATGATAACAGTAGGTGAACTTATTAAACTAAAACTTTAATATCTCAAAAAACGGGCAATTTTTGGATCTATGTTTATTATTTATGTTTATTATTTTCAACCAGATGTAAAATTCAGTTAACCAATACTGGCGAAGTATTGTTCGTCGCAGGACACTCGTATATAAAATCATTGAATTCATCAAAAATCGATCAAGAAATTTTTTTACAAATAATTTAAACTGACAATCCTGTATATTTCAATTGAAATAATCGAGTTGACCCGTGTTACAATGGAAACGCGCTGAACAGTTCTATAAAACCGTGCCAAATCATGCTTTAAAGTCATATCCTATTCATGTCTGATTAAAGTGGGAAACCTGAGTTTAATTCTGGATACTGTCACTTATATAGCGCTGCTTTCCATTACCAAACCGATTCTGGCAGTTCTGACACAGGAACCTGTAACAGAACTATTTTTGAAGTGAGAATTGCCAGTTTGACAATTGAAAGGGGCGCACTAGTTTCGTTCGTTCGTTCAACCCAACCCTGGCGCGAAGAACATCATAAGACGGCTTTGGTTCAAATATACAGGATTGGGTTGGTTTTAGCCGTGCACTTGGAAACAGATTTTTTAATGAAGGCCTCTACAAATAACAGTTTCTAAAATAGAAACACTAGAACACTAACACTAGACCTAGAAAAATATACATGGTTGGGTTGTGTTTAGCCGTGGATTTGAAGACATTTTTTTAAATGAAGGCCTCACAATGAATCGTTTCTGAATAGAGTACTTTAGAAACTAATTTGGCAACCCTGTATATTTGAATTGAAATAAAACTAGAACTAGACGCACGCATTTAAAGACTTTTTGCAATGACTATGTTTTCGAAAGAAACATCGAGAACACTTTAAAATAAACTTAATTTGCTGTAGATGACAGTATCCAAAACAAATTGCACATTCTATCAAATGTTTAGAACTTCCTATCTATACAATAATATATTATATCTTATATATGGTAAAAGTGTAAATCTCATTGTTACTTCTATCTATAATGACTAAAGAACTAAAATGTCTTCAAGACAACTCTTACGTCTTAAGACTTGTACGGACTTTAATATCCGTACAAGTCTTACAACGAAAATAAGTCCCGTTTTTCCGTAATATAAAAAAAATTAGTTCTAAAGGATAGGGTAAAACACAATAGGGATGAAACACAAAATAACAATGGATCTCGGTAATATGAAGGATAACGTAAGCTGACACCCCTCTACGTGTCTATTAAAAGCTCCACCCCCGTCTTATCCTATGACCACATATCTTAGTCAAGAACGTCGACGGCATTGTTGCGTGTACATCTGCGGTTGACAGCGTCAAGTGGGGTCCGAGAGACGCAAAAAATAAAGAGACCGAAAAACGTCGACAGTTCGAAACGCTTCTCGCACCCCAAAAACGACGTATTTTATCGTTTCTGGTTGCGGCGCGTCGCCTCTGACATAGTCGAGTGAAATATAGTGGTCCAAAACGACATCGCCAGATAATGAGGCCTTAACGACTACCACTCGGGGCTCGGTTTCCGTAATGAGGTTTTGTTTTCCACGTGAACGTCGCACGTCAAATTCAGGTGGATTGCACCCGGGAGTTGACTCGACACGATAAGCACAGGTGAACATGCACGTGACGTCAGAACTAAATCGTGTCAATTTGATATAAACGACGATCAGTACTTAAACCGACTAAAGCGTAACAAATATCGAGCGATTCTTCTCTGTTCAGGGGTTATCTTAATTAAGCGGAGCTTTAGCTTCCATTAAACCCCGGGGTTTGTTTTACTTCATTTGGCTCGCCGAGATAAGGCAACTACAGAACCTTATCCGCACACTCAGGTTCGAGAGTTTATTAGGTATTCCTCCGTGTTTCTTCGCTGCAAAGAGCAAATGCAATGTACATTTACACTTAATTACGAGACTTAAGTTTCAAACGTCTCTCAAAACCATTAAACGTAAAAATTTAATTTTACTTTATAAATTAAATAAACTTTATCTAAATATATTACCACGGAATATACAGAACGTTGTGATATAGCCGACAAACTTATACCATAAGTAAGAAGCTTTAGTTTAGTGTGCTATGATTAAAACATATTAAATACGTTTATAAAAGTTGAGTGTAATAGAATTTTTGTTATATAGTTAGACTACAAACAAATTTACATTAAGGGCATTGAATATCTCTCATCTTTAGAGGAACCCAGCAGTATCCTTTCTTTAATAAATTAGTCACTAGTCACTTTCATAACAATACTATATAAAATGACATTTCCTGAACATCCCAGAAAAATAAAAATTTTGTTCAAATTTATCTTAAAAGTAAAAGCCCACTTAACACTAAAAATACCATGACGGACCAAATGACCCATTTTAAACTTTTTGTAACAATTTCTTGAGAATAACATCATCACATCACCATTTAAATGTATATTCCAAGAATTAGTATTTTCTTATTATTCTTTTTCCTGAGAAAAATATGTAAATTGTATTAACTACCACAACGTGTTATTTAACCCATGTAAAGATTCTCTACTTTGATTAGTACGTTTTGTGATACAAAACCGTTGCATTGGGCATTTTTGCTATTATATGATATATTACGATGCATTGTGTAATATTTTCTGTTGGTTAATGGATGCAAAACCCGACTCGCATGTTTTGGACATTACGCATTTTGAATTGAGACTTGATCCGCTTCCAGAAGAATTGAAAAGTTTCCAAAAGACTTAAAATGCTTCCAAAAGACTTGATATTGTTTACAGAAGACTTGAAATGCTTTGAGAAGACTTAAAATGCTTTTAGAAGACTTGAAACTCCTTCAGAAGACTGGAAGTACTTCCAGAACACTTGATACTGCTTCTAGGCGACTTGATACTGCTTGTAGAAGACTAGATATTATCTTTTGAAGACTTGATCTACCGCCAAAAGACTTTACATTGCTTCCAGAAGATTTAAATTTCTTCAGAAGACTTGATGCTGGTTTCAAAAGACTTAAAATGCTTCCAGATGACTTGAAATGCTTTCAGAAGACTAGGAGTACTTCCAGAACACCTGATACTGCTTCTAGGCGACTTGACTAGATATTATCTCTGGAAGACTTGATCTACTTTACAGTGCTTCCAGAAGATTTAAATTTCTTCAGAAGACTTGATGCTGATTTCAGAAGACTTAAAATGCCTCCAGCAGACTTGCGATACCTTCAAAAATCTTGATTCTGCTTCTAGAAGACTTGAATTGCTCCCAAAAGGCTTGAAATGTTTCCAGTAGAATTGATATTATCTCTGAAAGACTTCAATTGTTACAAGTCTGGGGAATATGTAACTATCGATGATCAGCTTTTCCCAACCAAAGCAAGGTGTAGGTTTACATACACAAACCAGATAGTTTTGGTGACAAATTTTGGCTAGCATTTGATATGAGCACCAATTATATCATAAATCGATTTCCATATTAAAATCATTCACAGTCCATATTCATATTTTTAAGTTTAATATATAAACTATTTTGAATCGTTACTGAAAAAAATCGTTTTATTTGTGTATCTAATTAGCGTATATAACTAGGATCATTTGACCCGGTTTGGTAGAAATTTGAATACACAAAGTATAGGTAGGTTTAGTCTTAAAAAAGGCACTAAGTCGTGAGTATTTGAAATAAACTGACAAATGAGTTTGAACAGACATATTTTGATGAAGCGGAAAATATAATATTTGAAAACCAATGTTTATAAGAAACCAATCAGAAGAAAAATCTTTTGCTGCTAATTTAGAAGATACAAAAATACAAAAACAGAAGGAAAGCTATATATTTAATATGCCTAGCAATTTATTTTAATATATTAGCAGAAGTTTTAAAATATTGGCAGCATTTGTTAATTGGAAAAAAATTTAGTGTTTTCTCGAAATACAAACCTCTAAAGTCCGTGCATAATTTCAAGATCTCTCACTTTAAAGGTCGGTATCTTCGTACTTGCGTTTTTTTTTTGTCAAAAACTTAACGACAAAATTTGAGTGTTCTTAATGTGGGACATATTTTATTTTATCGATTTTCCATATAGTTTCGAGAAAATGCGGCCTGACACATTTCGTCCAAAGAATTCAATCAAACACACATGAACCACACAAAATTCGTGCTCCCTAATTTTTTAAGAGCATTTTAATGGATAACAAATACAAATAAGCCCCGCGGGGAGAGGTGTTCATTAGGGAAATTTTCAAGTTAGCAGCATTATTATATTTCTGCATATAATACGCAGAAATATTCACCGATTATAATAAACTTTACCGCAATTTTTTTTCGTAGAGCGATTACGAAGATATTGATCTCTAAACTGAAGGGCCATGACTTTTTGCACGTACTTTAGAAAAATTAATCATCAAAGCGAAAACTGATGATGAATTAGCAGATTTAACATATTACATATCACAATGTGATTAAGAAATTAAATATTCTCATCAAAAGTACAATTTAGTAGCGACTTTTAGATATAAACCCTGTGTTAGAAGCTAACGAAAATTTAAAAGATTGTCTGTTGAAAGTTTAACGACAGGTTCGAACGTATTTGTTGCGTGCAGAAACTTTAATTACAGTTACAGTATCGTATTGAGTTAACTGTGAAAGACTTTGTAACTATGTCATCCAACCGAAGCAGAATTAACAGTGATTTGCTTGCATCAAACAAGAAAATCCAAAACAACAAAAGACATTCCAAGAGTTCCATGTAAAAACTAAGATTTGAGAATTGGCAAACAAGTTTCAAGAAATTCGGAATCAACAGTTAGATCAATAATAAAAGAAGAAAAAAAAGCTCGGGAAAGTTACTCGAAACTGTAATAAAAGCCCAACCTATGCATTATTAATGCTGATGCATAAATGTTAATAATAGTATGTGATAATCAAGTAACAGTGAAAAATCTTCCTGTTAATCAATTATGTTAATTTTTGAAACATTAAAATTGGGAAGGAAGCCAGCCACGGATGAAATGTCAAAGCTAGTACCGGTTAGTTGAGCCGTTTCATAAGTCGCTGTAATTGGCATAGTACAGCAGAAAGTAGTGACACGGCAGGCGCTGATAAAGAATCTGCGCCTCTTTACCCAGACAGAGTCCAGGTAATGACAGAACAAGGTGGCTATACCAACCAAACCATATTCAATATGGAAGAAACTGGTCTGTTCTAGAAAAAAATGCCTAAAAGAACGTTTATCGCGAATGAAGAGAAATAGAAAACTGGTTTGGACATCACTTCATATCTGAGGTTAAAAAATCCCATTTAAAGTGATGTTATTGAACGCCAACGCACCAATCCTCTTGCATCTACACTTAATTTCGACTCTTGTATAAAGGTTGTACTTTCTATCACCGTATACAACCAATTTGCTTCAATCAATGGGCTATGGAGTCATTATCCCGTTTAAAGCTTAAGGTATGGAATGACCATTTGCGGGTCCACATGAAGTGTCTTGCTTTAGTGTTGTCCCAAGTGATATATAACATGTATTTGATATGCATACATTTTGACATAGAAATGGCAGATTGTAAAGGACATTATAAAACTGAATAAAAAGTATTAAATAAAAATAATATATGGATAATAATGAAATGGTGACCTATAGGTGATTAAAATTGAACAATTTTTATTACGGAGATACCAAAGAAATTTAAAAAAATTAATAGTTCACAAATGCAGAAAATGCCCATATCTTCTGCTGCACTTTAGGCGATACCCCAATCACATTATGCCAGCTTGTCCACCTTCTCATTGCCCTTAATGTGACTGTGACCTAGAAACCAACATAGAGTAACATTATTACTCCTAGCGAGTTCTTTGTGAATGCTGATATATTCTTCGATCAGTGTCGGGTCATACATAAAGGATTGCCTTCAAGGTGGCCAGATTATCTATAATAATGTTTATTGATATTTGTCCCTTTTGGAGGTGCAAAGCAGTGCAGAAACTTATAGTTCAGAACTTCTGTATGAAAAATGGATGTGCCCCGGTTGAGGGGCAGTTTAATACCCCTCAGTACTGAGGGGTTGTTTGAACCGAAGTTGTTTGAACTGACTTTGAAGCATCAGTAAACCCAGCAAGGGCTTCTCTTTTTAGTTGAGAAGTACCTTGTACGACTGGTCAAAGTTGAATTCTGTCGGCAGAAGATCCGTCTTAATTACGATCAAGTGATTTTAAGTAGAGTATTTGAGAATTTCAAGGTGACCTCTGAGGTCACGCTGCATCAACTTAAGCAAGAAGTATGTTCTTAATGGTAAGACATAGAATGCTATGAGACAGCTGTTATTGTGCTGTCTTATGATTTGTTTTTGGCCACGAAATTAATGAAGCATAAGGAACCACAGGTCTGATTATTACTACGTAGGCCCAATGAGCCAACGGTGGTTTGAGACCCCAATTCTTTCCGAGGAGCATGCGCCAGATCTAGTTGGCCTTGATGGCCTATTTCCTCACCTCGTTTAAATGGGAGTTCCAGCTTAATTTGCTATCTAGAATTAGTCCTATTTTAATAATTAGATTTACCTTCAATGGAAAGTGTTCCCAGTTGCAGCTTCCTTCTCCGAGTAAAAGGGACTATCTCAATCTTGTTAGGATTGACGCTGAGCCCATTACACCTACACCAAGTACTGGTAAGTAGTAGGGCTATATATTAGTTGAGCTATGATTATATCATATTTGCCTCAGATTTTGATTATCAGGTCATCAGCGTATCCCTGAATTATGAATCCATTTTGTGTTGAGGTATTTATTAAGTCATCCACTACCGGGCACCATGGAAGAGGTGAGAATAATTGCTTTTGGGACATGCTCTTTATGCCTTTATTTATTAATTAACGACTCAATCCCAAATTAGCTATTCTGTACTATGATGGACTTTATGCCTACTATTTACAAAAGTCTAGCATTTACTCTCTAAGATTTAAAAAATCAACTGTTTTATTGCCAATGGTAACAATATAATTTAGATAACATTTTTATAGACAGATCACTTTTTATAGATAAGCAATCGTTGTTGACAATCAATATCATTTTCCCCTTTTTTATTCGACTTAAAAAGAATTTCTGAATTACATAAAAATAACGTCTAGAAGCTGGTATGTGATTCTAACAAGATGCAGCACTATCATCTTTTGGAAAACAAATGACGGTATTTCTTAATAAATAATTTTCCGGGAAGCTGGATGGGCTGAGCTCAGTCACTTAATTTGTCGTCTCAACATTTTCTGTATGGAGTTGTCTCAAATCTCGCGTGTATCTATAATAACCGTAAACCAAATATAAAAGAAGAGTTGAAGCGACTAATTCGCTAAAAAATAGATGGGAGTGAATTAACTAGCAATTAATTAACCGCTGTAATTTTCTGTTAATTAGCTACGCATTCATAAATGAATAAATTTATTTATTACAAAAGAGGCATTCATTTATAGATGATTTATCATTTTTGATCGTTGTGATCCCCTGAATACATAGTACAAGTTTATCGATCCACTCACGGAACAGCCTGTATAAAGCGAAAAGTTTTCTAAAATTTACGTTGATAAAACAACATCACTTAATATTTCAAAACATCCCGAATTATTTCCTGGCGATCCGGTTGGGATCTTTCAACTGCCGAAACGTGCACTCCCCACTTTCAAACTTTGACCAGTCAATATAAACGTCATCCTATATCTTTGCAGTTGTGCCACGCATACGAAAAACATCCAAACCAGCCCGAGGGTCTAAAAGATTGTTGAAAAAAAATCTCTGATCAAAAAGCCCATGGTGTTTCTCTTCGACAACGTCGGCACCATGTGTTTCTTTAATATTCATTTGGGTTTGTGTCCGTAGGTTTGTCTACGGGCATGTTTAATTCAGGGGTTAACATATGCGGGCTGCGAGGCGCCTGCTTCTGATGGTCTTTATGGGCGCCGTTATGCGACAAGAGAGAGGTTTTCAGCTGCGCGGTACAAATATAGAGAGGGTTCATGAAATAGTAAACCGTTTTTGATGGAGCGGACCACTTCAGTGAAAACTCCTCGGTATCAAGTTTATATGGAAGCTACTCCAAAAATGAATAGGGGTAACTCTCGTATGAATGTTTTCATATTTTTTTCTATAAACGTACAATAAAATTCATTTCACATAGTATACCATTACTAATATAGGATAGAGTATAACAGTATGAAGTAATTCTTGTAATAGGTTTTATAAAATCTAAATGTTTTGCTAATTTAGAGGTGGACTTTGCGGAAGTCGAAAACAATTTATTTAAAGATTGTTTGGCAAACACCACGAGCATAGTTTACATTGGACATGAATCACTAGTTTTGCAGACTGGGTTATACATAGAATCCAAATCTAGGAAAACAAATCGATCTTTTAAACGTTCTAAAAATAACATTACGACTTGAACTTACCAAGAAAGAAAAGTGACGATCTAATAATAAACAAAATCGAACTTAAACCATAAAGTTTTTAAATCAATGAATCTTTTTATGGTTTTGGCACTGTTCAAGATAGATTAAATAAAAAATGGGATGGGATTATTTATGAAACACATTTTAAATATTACATTTTAATTTTTGTGAATTTTTCGTGTTTTAAAGTAGTAAATTGAACGAATTCAACAATGAGATAAAATCTGCTTTTGAATATATGTTATAGGTTAATATAAAATATTTTACATGTGAAACATTTTTTACACCCATTTTTATTTCCGAGATATAAACTATTTTGTTAACAAAAATATTAATTTTCAAATATTTCGATTTTCATACTGTCAAAGCTGATCAAACGAATGAAGTTTTAAAAAAGCATATTTTATACATTTTTAGGTCAATTGAAACATTTTATGTTTGATAAATTTGATACTACCTCCTTTTGTTCTTGAGCTCTAACCAATTTTATTGATAAAAATTAATAAATTTTCGTGCATTGCTCGATTTCAAAGGACTGAATTGAATGAGTAGAAAACTGGGTTAAAATTGACTTATTTGTAACAGATTGGGAAGGAGGCTTATTAAATTAAGATAATAAGGAAAGAATTCAATGAAAATTGCAATATTACCTTAACAGTACCCTAATTTGATTACATTTAGGTCAATTTTCGTGACTAAAGGAGAAGACATTAAGTATAGCTAATAAAGTTGATTAAGTACTCCCCGTTTCCAATTTCAAACAGAAATCAACGACAATTTCACTACGACCCTTAATGAAAATCCATCAGGAGACGTTAAATTATGAATTGCTACAAGATTAGAAACGGTCTCCGGAAAGCCGTGTTAATTTGGAGGGTGCGGATCCGACTATGATAAATGTATATTTGCCACTGCATCGAAGTAATCCGCACTCCGCGACTGAAATGAGGAAGGGTGAGAGGAGAAAGCGGTTTCAAGAGTTTCCGTAATGTTCCTTTAACAGTTTTGCTATGCCAATAAGAACAAGTAGTTTCTCGAAGCTTGCATTCCTGAATACACGATTAATTGGTGTTGAACAATCTTGCGGTTGTCTTTGAATGTAAGTCTCGTCGTTATCGTGAATATGAAAGCGGTTCATACATGAAGTGATCATTTACTAACCGCATGAGTATTTTGGGAAGGACGAAAACAAAACGTTGGGACCGAGTGAGCTTTCGATCATATCGGTTACGAAGTAACAATCAAAGCGTCACGTGCACTTGATTTTGATAAACACTCGCTTTTGTGCTCCTGTCTGGATATTTCGTTGGACGTGACTGGAAGGCGAGAACCGAAAGCTCAGCAGATTTATTTCCCATTCGGTTCTTGGGAAATTTTCGGTTACAGAAAAAAACGAAACTGAAACGAAAACAAAACTCGATTAATATTGTCTTTATATTCTAAGATATTGTAAGATTTATTAAAGCGAAAGGTAATTGTGACAAATATACGATGTCAAAATTACGTACAGGTTGAAGAAAAAAAAGAGGAAAGATTTGCCGTACAGAATTTTTATGAACCAACTTCTCCATAGAAGTCGTCTCCAGTTTCTTATTTAGAGCACGTGTGCAAACAAATCGCGAAAATCGAAATGCATAATTCATACGATGTCCTTTTTCTATTTTCTTTCCAAGTCCCGTTAACAATTGTATTAGAAGAAAGAAAATTGGAGAGATCTGGACGTTTTCAGGACGTTCGAATAAATCCAGGCGAATTGCTGATACTGAACTGATTGACAGCTGAATGTTAGCCGGTTGTATTTGTCCGCTACGTGAATGAAACTGATAGGAATACTGAAAAACGAGCGCAAGAGATAAGCCGTTTAATGGTGAACGGGGACTCAACAATAAAGTAAAAAACGTACCCCAAAGGAAGTGAAAAATCGGTTATCTACGATCCGCTCGCTTGATGCTGACGTAGATTGAATGAAAGTCAAAGTCTAGGACTAAACTCTATGTAAATCGGTTACATTCGCAAATTCGTATTTATAAAATCACCCCAGCAAAAAAAAAAATTTAATTTATTTATCAATAAAGTTGACAGTTACAGATAATCTAACAATTTATAAATACACCAACAATCCAATAACACTAAATCACGTATAGACCAGACTAGGTATATTACTTTTCATATCGCGTGAAAACATTACGATCGTTGATTCATTGGAATTTGAAAAACATAACTATAAAAAGCATTTTAATACACCGCTTTGTAGGTAATACAAAAATCTATGAAATTATATTGTTAAATAGAATTCGATTTTGTAAAACTTTTTATATAAATAAGGAATTATGCCTGGTTTACAATAAATCATCTTGCTCGGGTGTTTATAACTTTAAAAGTTACAGTTTTAAGTTGTTTTAGTTTAAACGCTTTTTTTAAGACCTTGTAGAAAAAAATCTCCTTTAACATAGATAGCGAAACTAAAATGGGGAGAAAGAAAGGCTGCTTATCGTGTAGTCGTTTCAATGGGGGAAATCGATGGATTTTTATACAGATATTTGTATACAGATATCACCCATGAAATGGTTTATAGACAAAACAGAATTTTGACTTTAAGAAAGATTTAACAAACATATCATGCTAGAGATAGATCGTTCAGATCAGGGCTCCTTATACTGTGCGTTACGACCCCAAAGAGTCGCGAAGCTACTTATTGGGGGTCGTAAAAATTTGTGATTATGATCTGCGCTAAGCAAAAATTAGCCAAAATTTGATTATTTATGTAAAAATAAATTGGTCTCACTAATGTTGTTGAACCTCACCATGTTCAATATCGAAAAGGTATTAAAAATAGTAAAAGTCGTAGAAACGATGAAGTTGTATTTAATTTTATATTCGGTGCTACAGATGTTTTGATTGAACTATCCGATCTTCATCTGCCACGACTAAAGACAAATAAGATTTTGTTAAAACATTAATCATTTAGAAAATACGTATAAATTAAATTTACCGTCAAATTGTTGATTGAATGAACAAAGGTTTAAGTTGAAACATTTAAAATATAACAATAATAGTTAAAATTTGGAAAGGTAAAGAAATACAATAGCTTGCAGAAATACAAGATAAAATTCTAAAAAGATCACATGGCTATAATTTTGTTGTTGAGTCAATAAAATTAAAAAGTAACTTACTCAGCATTACATTTAATAAAATTATTACTAAACAATCAGTCAAACATTTTTACATTAACGAAGAATTTTAAAAATTTATTTAAACTAATCGGGAACGATTGTAAATTTAATTTCAAGTGTTGGCGAAATTTAAAAAAGCAAGCGCGTGTGTAAAAAGAGAAAAGAAAAAGATCTGAAACAAGAAAAGTTGATAACAAGAAAAGTCAAATCGAGATTGTATGTAAAACGTAAATGCATACAACATAGTATAAATAAAAGAATTAAAGAAAAGCGAAGAAACATCTTTTAATATCGAAATCGGCGATATTAATATTAATATAAAAAAATGTCGTTCATGAGTTTATCATCATTGTTATGTAGACCTATATTATATTCTTTATAAAGGTTCAATTCGTTTGGCTTTTTAGACCTGTAATTAGTTTGACTTTTTGAAATTATATTTGTGTTTATTCTCTTGTATGTGTTTATAAACGGCGGATCATGAATTGCCCGATACATATTTTTTTGCATTCAGGGCATTCGATCTGATAGCCACATCTAAATTTCTCATTTCTATGTTTGGCTTTATTATCGATCAAAAAGTTACTAATTCTATTATTACATATAAAAGCAGGAGATAAATTATTTTCTTTTCTAATTGTGGTTATTTCGCCCTATTTTTTAGGAATTTTGAATTGTCTTTAGTATTTGAATGATAGGGTTCTAGTTTCTTTATCTAGGATCTTATTATAGATATTTTGTAAAGTAGTTATAGAGTAATTGTCCTATTGGTATCAATATACTAATAGCAATTAGTTTATTGATCTCTACTTCTACTGAAGTATGTTTCTATATGGGTTCAATACGGTATTTCAGGATTTCTTTGAGGCTTCAAATCTCTGTGGTTTTGTTGTGCGATGCAATTGCTATACATTTCGAATTCATTCTCTGGTTAAAGCGGATTCGGAAGCGCAACCCTGAATTGCTTTCATTTACGTTAATCGATACACCTTTCTGGCCCTTTTCTAAGTTCAAAACAGTACAGAAAATTGTACCAAAAAATTTGGTAAGCTTATCCGCCTTCTAATTGTTCTCAATGTCATTGTGAAATGGAACTCACCATAGAATAACATAATTAGTTGGGTCCAGCTATCTTTGAAGCATCGGTATACCAGGCACGGACTCCTCTTGTAATTGAAATGAATATGTTAGCACCGTCTTAATTTCAATCAAGAGATTTAGACTTGACTCTGTTCTTTGAGAAACTTATAGCATATTTGGTTATCCATGATGGTTTTCCTCGCCTTAACTATATAGGAGTACCTCCTTTATTTCTTTGCTAACTCGTTTGGGAACAGGCTGAACATTTTTTTCTGTATAATTAGATCTTTATTAAGTGTCCTGGAGATATTATTAGTGAAAAAGAACCATTTTGATACACACCAACCAGCTTTTACTATCTTTTATCCCTCTTAGAATTAAAAAATCCTATAATCTAGCTAATTAAGTGTTCCAGTGCAATTTAGAAAGGAAAAAAAAACATTCTGATACATATCAACCTGCTTTTTCCTTTTCCAAACTGTTTTACAAAATCCCAAACTATTTTTTCTGCATACTTTAACTAAGTATCCTAGAAACATTTTTATTGAAAAAGCTTTTATGTTATATAATAGTATTTTTTACAATATTATAGATTTCTTACGTTACTACCATTGTAGAATGTACAATTTCAAATTGTTCCAGTTTTATATTATCTATAGTAATCAAACCCATGCATACATTTAATTCTATTGGGGGTCGTTTGAAATATGATTATTTAAGGATGTGAGCATTTTATTTTGTCCACATCCTTGGACATTTTAGACTTGACATTCAATTACAATTACATTTATTCCAACTATTGTTGGAATTTACTTATCAACATTAAATGAATCACGTAATAAAAGAAACATAGAGAGTAGGATGTGATACTGTGTGACCATTAAAGCCATAGCCCCAAAGTCAGATTAAGTAAAGACATTTTTATCTAATGAAACCTAAAGATGATGTGTTATTCAAGTTTGTACTTTTATGACACCAAAAAGTTATTAAATACTATCTCATCTCTTCTTCAGGGTTGTCATTCATGTTATCGTCTTACGCAATGACGGCGCTACCTACAGTCCGAGCAGGTAACTGCCTGTAGCGGCCAAAATAAGGGGCAGCCGAAATCCTATTCCTCTCATGCATAAAAAACTGATATTAGCTAATCTATTCAAAGAACATCTTCGATGTATAACATCTAAAGAGACACAGGTTCATTATTGGTGTATTTATGGTACAAATTACTAAAAATAAAATTATAGAAGTGACAAAAAAATGCCAATTTATTTCTGTAATCATGGATACAACTCCCAATGTACACAAGGAACAACTCAAAGACACCAAAACACCCAATCAATGAGTATGTACTTAGTACTTGGCATATTTTATTGATTTTAATAAAATTCTATAAAAGTCTGGTGCATGGTCCAAAAGGTACTACCATGTAATAAAACACGGTAATTTTTAAATAAATGCTAATTAAATAAATTAAATTAAAATTTATACCGCCTCCAGCCTTCAATAGCGTAAGCTGTCTACTATACTTAGTACTTGTTAGCATTTTTAAAATCACGGGGTTTCCCCGCTTAGTATTCCAGTTTCCAGTATGTAAAATTTAATAAGAATTATTATAACAGATAATGAGTAATCAGATTCATCTGAAGCAACCCTTATATCAAACAAAACTAAAACAGCCAAAAGGTTGCATCATATACAAAAGTTTGAGAAAAATTGTAATATCACTAACGTTGGATTTTCAACATTAAAGATATGTAAATATTTGTAAATATTTTTTTATGGTACAGATATTGATGAAAATGTATAGTTTTCATTCCATTACATTCGAACAAGAAGATAATAAAGAATAAACTATTTGGTTTTGTTTCAACTTGTGTTCTATTTATATGTACTTCCTACAACTAAATCTTATTAGATACATTTTGTAAACACATCCGGTTTTATATATCATCTCAAAAAATCCCTCCTGTTAACACAACCCTTGGAAGGTTTTATTACAGTTTTTAAGTTGGTCACGGTGAGACATTTAATATGAGCTGGTTCCATAAGCCTGGATACTGCTTCCAAAAGACTTAAAATGCTTCCAGTAGATTCGATACTGCATCTAGGAGACTTCATACAGCTTTCAAATAACTTTCAATGTTTCCAGAAGAGTTGTTACTGCCACTAGAAGACTTGATATTACCTCTATAAGACTTGCTATTGATTTCAATGGCTTGAAATGCAGAGTACATGATACTGATTCAAGAAGATTTTAAATGCTTCTAGATGACTTGATCTACTTCCAGAAGAGTTACTAATGCCAATAGGCGACTTGATACTGCTTCCATAAGACTTAATGTTATTTCTAAATCCGTTGAAATGCTTGCAGAAGACTTGATGCTGCTTCTAAAAGACGTGATATTGCTTCCAAACGACTTGAAACACTTTAAGAAGACTTGATACTGCTTTTAGAAGACTTGAAATACTTTCAGAACACGTGATATTACCTCTGGTAGACTTGAAATCTAATCTAAATAAAATGCTTCGAATAAAGCACTTATACAAAATTAATGTGAACATTTTTTTTGGAGAGCCTTCATTTATCGTTTTGGTATTTCCGAATTCAGAATTCAGTTTTTCTGATGGAAATAAAACCAAAGTAGAAGCAAACAATATATTAGAGAAATTAAATTATTAGTTCATATACATAACAATATTGTGATACAATGTATTTTTAGATATTGACAATGTATTTACTACATTACTACATATTTACTACATACTACATATTTACTACAAAGCCCAAAGTGTACGATTTGAGCAGCAGTTGCGATAATTAACAACAGGTTACAAATAACTTTAAAACATTAAGGAGTGACGAAGAATATGCAAAATTGTTAAATAAACTGTCTGAACAGAAAGCAGATTAGACGTCGAACATGCAATTTGAATCATGAAAGTTCTGACAATCCAATAGATAATCCATCACAAAATTTTAAAGTAGACGTTTATTTTAATTCACATTATATAGCGAGTCATTCAACACTGATCCTTATTTAATAATAGAGTCGAATTTTTGCACAATCTGGTGGACCGACAAATTGGGAAACAGAGAACGTTATAAACCAAAGTACGTATTTTGAGATTACTGGGTAGAAAAAACGTCGGCAGCATTTAGCTTGCGGAAGAGTTGAGTTTTATTTCGAAACTTTTAACCCAAATAACACAACTTAATTGTTACATATCCAAATCTTTATATGAATAGCTTTGGAAATGTTATAAATTCTTATTTAGGCAGGGGCGACCAAATTCATTTTCGCCTGTAGCGACCAAATGTCTGGCGCCGGCCCTGGTCTTATGTATCTTGTAGACTTGCAGATTAAGAACATTTTTAACTAATTAAACCTAAAAATGATTCAATTCAACTCGACTCATCTTAGCCCAATCCAACGTAACACACTAAAAACTCCCCTTCTCTTCTTGGAATAACCCTTCAAGATATATCTTCGAGGTTTTAGCACGCGCCTCAACTAGATCTTAACTTTTACTTATGATATCGTCTCATGCAACTTCTGGGTCCATGAATAAGTAAAGATATTCTATGAATAAGTAAGCTAATTAAATCTAGAGGAGATATGTCGTCCACACTTGTGTTTTTGTATCATTATGTCACCACATAGTTGTACAAGCCAATCAAACCGAACTCAACTCAGGCCAACCCCACACACTAAAAATTCTCCCTCTCTTCTTATAATCACCCTTCAGGCTACATATCTTCCGGGTTTTATCACACGCTTCAACTGGCACACAACTTTATCTTATGTTACCGCCTCTAGAATCTTCTGGACTTACAGAATTAATAAGAACATTTTTATCTATTTAAATTTAACACTGACTTTTATGTCACCACAATGTTGTCAAATGCAATCCAACACAAGTCAACACACTAAAAACCGCATCACTCTCCCTAGAATTACCCTTCATGAAATATCTTGGAAGTTTCAGTATACGCTCCAAATCGCACTTAATCTTCACTTATGTTATCATCCCTCGTATTTCTTCAAATTTTCCATCTCTCTTTGGATTATTTGTTCTATCCTATTAGACACACCATTTTAATACTTGGATCTGTTGTAATAACTATTCCATGACACGATCGTGTACGAATCCCGGATGATATAAGCACACATTAACTTTTTGTCAGCTCATCTTTTCTTTCCATTTTCCTTCATACTGTCTTTCCTCTTTCCTTCCTTGTTTCACCCAACCGTTTCCTTCAGGTTTTCTTTGTTGTATTCACAGCTGGGACGAAGTCTCGAGAGGAGGCTCTCAAGTGGTCGTGAACATAAACCCAACCCAACCAAATTCACCATTAATATTAAAGAGAAAAGAATTTAATTTAAATAGGAATCAAAATTACTCATTCGAAGTCTGAATAAGTTTCTTTTTAGTACTTTTTGAAGAAGAAACAAAATTATGCATCAGTACACAAAATGGAAAAAGTCGGTATTGGTATCACCTGAACCATGAAATAAATGATCTATGTCTATCCCAAAAAAATTTTCCTAATTTGCTTGCCTGGAAAATAAATTTAAAAGTCGGCAAAAACGTATTTGGATCCCGTGGAAATAAATTGCCGATTTGAATGTATCAGGGGCGAGTTCGTCCCTGAACAGTGTCGCGACGACGACGACGGCGTTATCGAAGTAGATTGATCACCTAACGGATGAAGGCCATGGGCAATTTGTTCCAAAACTCATCATTGAGCGTAATTGTGAGATTCTCTGATATTTTCAAGCGTAAATCGCCAGGAAATGAAGTTATTCCAATTTTATTTATATAAAAAAACTTTGTTTCGTAACGTAATAGCTTTTTATGACTCTCAAGTGCTTCGATATCAAGGTTCAAAATAAACGAGATAAAGCTTTTCCGTTTTCCCTAACCCTTTTTATAAAAAATCCTTTAAGCGAAGCGATCAGTTTACATGAGAAACGAAATGGAACTTCATTATCGTGCGAATATACTCCGAGGTTTAATTCGCGAAGCATTGTTACCTCAGCCTGCGAAAACTACGAATGCGGTGTTGTTTCGTCGTTGGAAAAGGGTCCGCAAAAATGGGCTTTTCGAAAGGGAAATCTGCCATTATTCAGATCGAGACATTTGCATGCAAATGACACAGCGCCGTTCCATCTTTAAAAAAAATCCAATAATCCCCGAGCCGTTGTCGTCAACGTCGACGTCTTTGTGGTGTGCCGCAAACTCAACGGACGTAATGGCGTTATCCCTCGAAGATAACGAAGTTTACGTCTTACGCTCAGATATGTAACAACAAGAGCAACGGACGTCGGCAATATGCTAATGTTTTTTCGACGACGAAGGGCAATAAAGAATTCTGAACGTGTAGCTAAATGTAAATATATGATGACAACTGGTTGGTAGGTTTCATAGGGAGTCGTATCTTTTTCAAAGAAGACGTTTTGTGTTAAAAAAATATAATAAAATCTTGATTTAACATATTTAGGGTTAAGTTACATTGTGTTTGGTAAACAACGCTTGAAACCACTTTAGCACATACTAAAGCTTCAAAATCAATTGTATGTAACGGTATATCAGAACATCAGCTGCTAGTTGTGCCAGAGAAATGGGAAACAGAGGGCAGCACCACTGCATTTGACTCAACTACACGAACATAACGGTTACACGCCGTGTAATTAGACCGTAAGCCGATTGATTATACGGGGTATTTATTTTTGGTATCCCTCGTAGAGGGCGCACTCACGCTGATGTGGTTTCGAATAATGCACGGCTGAGAAGCTTTGGACCACCAAGAGATTCGAAATCGGGAGTGTTCAGAGAAGCTGACACTAAAGGATTCCCCCATTTTGTTTATATTGCTCAGTCTAGCCCAATTTTACAAATATAAATGTATTCTCAGAAAAAGTATTTTCTTGTTAAGTTTTCATACTATATGTTTAATACGAAGTGAACAAAAAATTAATTTTGTTTTGCTTTCTTTTTCTTAAATAAAGTCAATAGACAACTTGTAAAATGTTGCTGACCAAAAATAACCGCTCGGATCGAATAAATATGTGTAATGATTAATTGTGAAGTTAGCATCGCTAATTATATATAAACCCGAAATTGTATAAAATAAACAATATTATTAATAAATTCAAAAATTTCAGTTCCTTTCTAGCTTAAAAGTGAGCTAGAAAGTGAGCTAGCTTCAAAGTGAGACTGCTCTCAGAAGTGATTCTTATTCTTAACCGTACATATATAATTTGCATTCCTCACTACGGATCAAGACGTAATTAAGATAGTGAGGATGCTCCCGGTAGCGATATCTCCAATGAAACCCTACCATTTTCATTCAAACCAATATGCTAAATAAAGAAAAACCAGTAAAAATATCAATAAGTATCAACAAAATTTTAACAAACACAGACACCAGAATACATACAAAAACATCTACACACCCTTGATTGGTTGTGGAAGAATATCGAAGAAAATGATTACAAAATAGAAGCCATGGCTACTGGGCCTGATGAAGGCAGAAATTTGCACAAAAAAGTAAAGAAAAGAGGCGGTGTAAAGGGAAAGCTTACTAAATTCATTAAATTAGTACAAAAAAGATGCTGTTGTCGAACCAGTGTTAAATACCAGTAAATTATTAGAATACCCAATAGCAATACCCAGTAGTCATTAGAATACCCAATAATTCGTATTACATCTCAAACTATTACCTACAAATACGGTAACTATATAATGACGCTCTAAGCTACACAAAACAGTAACAAAAGGTGCAACATCTTGAAACTAGGATAGAAGCAGCAACTGAAGATCAAGAACTGATCCGACGAATAAAAAGTAAGAAATAAGAATGAATGAAATGAGTAAAATAATGGAAACAGTAAAAATGGAAATATGATCCAATCTTGAGATGATTTTTTTTCCATAACGGAAGAACTAGAAAGTATCACTTCTAACTCACCTTCTATTGAAACAGGATATACTACTCAAAACAACACCACGATCCCCCTTTTACAAATAAAACTTCCCGTTTTCGATGAATCCTCCTATAACCTTCTATGACCTTTCCCAAAAAATAATCCATGCTATTGTATCCTTTACACATGGTGTCTTCGAAATGCGTGTACAACGGAAGACCACAGATTCCTTGGCTCAAAATTGGTCAATTTAAGATATCTATAGAGTTGCTTCGTTTCACCGCTAGACGACTTTAAGGTTAGCAAAAAAAAAAATATTATACTTTGAATAACTCGTTAATCAATTTAAATATTTTTTAAGATGTGAGTTCTAGGGAATTGAATCCCAAGAACTCACATCATTGTTTATGGTTTTGGATACAGTATTAAAAACATAGAAGTGATGGAAGGACCATGTGTTCAGCAGTTATTACTCCATATTTTTTTTCTGAGCTAAAGAAGCTTTTCTGAAGCTGTTTCTAATTGTCGCATAATTACACAATTAAAATTTCTGAATAGCCCATTTAGTTCTGAAACTTTTTTGTCTCTTATATGATTTTAATTACATAGGTGGTTGAGCCATAAAATTGGAATTTTTGAATATAAGCAGTTCTCTTTTCGCCATTGCAAAAATCAAAAGTCCTTGCCTCTACAAGTGATAACGAAGAGGAATTACAACTATTAGAAGGCTTCCAGAAGACTTGATACTACTTTGACGACTTGAACTGCATCTAAAAAATTTGAAATGCTTTCAGAAGACTTAATACTGCTTCATCAAGAAGACCTGATGCTACTTCTAAAGGTTTTAAAATGTAAGACTCTTGTAAGATATGCTGCCATAATACTGCTTCTAGAAGACTGGATACTGCTTTTACAAGACTTGAAATGAGCCCCAAAGACCTAAAATGCTTTTAAAAGACTTGAAACTTCTTCTCGAAGACTCAATGCTGCCTATGGAAGACTTGATACTGCTTCTAAAAGTTTTATAATGCTTCAAAAAGACTCGATACTACCCTTGTAAGACTTAATATTGCTTCCAGAAGTTTTCATACAACTTTTAAAAGACTTGAAATGCTTTCCAAAGACTTGATACTTCCAAAAGATACTGCCCTTGTAACAAAATAAATACAGTATATCGATATTGCCTCTAGGACACTTAATATTGCTTCCAGAAGATTTGAAATGTTCCAGAAAACTTTACACTGCTTCTTGAAATTTTAAAATTCGTCCAAACGACTTTGTTTTTAATGATACGTGTTCATTAACCCGACACCAGGTTATGACCAGTTTTATTACTATATGTTGACCTATATTTTAAAGATAAAAAAATTATAAATATTACAAATATGTTATTGACATAATATGACCTCCATGAAGATATTTTTTTAAAAAATTTCAATAGGCATAAAGATAATAATAATAAATAGCATCCCCAATAATAATCATGTATACTTATACTAAAGCGTAATACACGAAAACCAATTAGTGACAATTGATCAAGAATATACTCCGCAACGTTTCAGAACAGATTGATTGAAATCTCTCGCATTTGTAGACTTAGTAACATTTGGCGCCAAATCGATCTAACTCTAGTAAATAATCGTAACAACATATCCTTATTTTTGATTGATATGTGTTTGGAGTAATTTGGAGCAATATCTAAGTAATATATAAAAAACAGGTTAATGGAACCTAACAACTCATATCTCATAAATGGTTTAACAACTTTGGATACAGATAACTTAAATCAACTACTTCTGAGCCAAGGAATCTGTGGTCTTGCGTTGTACACCCATACCCCGATACTACATGTATTTGAAAACGTACCTAAAAGAAGAATTAATCCAACATTTGTAAATATCAATATTATATCAAAATAACCGATTCATTCTGTCAAAACTACTGGAAAAGATTTTGAATCTTCCAGCTGAGAATCTTAAGGTTCCATTATAGAAAGAATCCTTGTTAGAAAATGGGATTATGAGACGAACAAACAATAGGAATTGCTATTGAAAGAACCACATAAAATACAAGATTTATTAAGTTTTCTCAGTACTCGGTTCTAAATACTAGAAGCAATCGCCCAAGAGAAAAAGCTAAACATTATAATTTAAGCAAAAAAATCTAACTATAAGAATAATTACAGATATTGTATAGATAACCTTAAAATACACTACTGCATGAAATTCAAAGAACTCAATTTCAGAAAGCACAGAGTCCTTTATAGCTCAAAAATGTTACAAAAACTGCATGTATCACGACCAAAGCAACTGGTGCAACTCAGAAACAAAATGTCACATCTGCCATAAACCACACATAGAGTTGGGAACAAGCAATCTTATGAAAACACAAAACCTACAGAAAATGTTACTCACTAAAAAAAAGTAAACAAACAACAAACAAATTGCATCAAACGAGTTGAAAAGTGATGTTCTTCGAGAAACAGCCTTAGTGAATGCTAAGACACTTTCCGACGGAAAATTTGTTTTTACTAACTACGTAAACTAATAGTTTTGCTTTTTCTTATGTTATTCTGATCACTACACTGTGTTTCACAACACCATCTGCTCGGAGATCCTCCGATTGCAAATTGGTCTGTGTTAATTGTCTGCAAAAGAATTCCTTCAACATTGGATGTGACATTAGGTTTGGGCTTTTCTGACACTTTATTTTACAAAATTGATATAGCCCCCATGTGAAAACAACCACAATTGCAATTAGTAGTGTTGTAAAGCTAATCAATGAATAGTTTTTCTGTGGCCATAAGCTGGGAAACGTCATTTCCAGTTTTGAAAACTTTTTCTTCAGATGGTGTTTGGTTGATCCTAAACTCGATACTGAATTGCCCTCTTTCTATTTTGGCGTGTCCTATATATTCGATGTACAAGTCAAAATCTGAAAATCTGAATGAAAGTTCTTCTTATTCTTCGACGGTCATTGATCATGGTATCAAGCTGTGTATAGCTCTTTTCAATGTACTTCTTCTGGATTTATTCACGAAACTACTCTAACATTACCATCATTATAAGGGGTATTTATTTTTGTTATCCTTTATAAAGCTTTGGGTATCTAGCCGGTTCATTCTAGCAAAACTTTACAAATATAAAAGTATTTTCTTGTTAAGTTTTAATACAATGCAAAACTACCACTTTGTTACCAATGGGACATCCGTTTGAGATAAATCCGTAACCCGTTCCGGTTCAAGCGCGCTTGTTTTAATTACTTAAGGCGCCGTCTAAACGGATAATTAAGACGTCCTGTTTCCCGACGCGGGCCTTCGGGCTAATCTTTTAGATGGGAAGGCTCTGATAATGTGAAAACCGAGTCTCCGGGCCGCCATCGAAGAGAAACAGTCGGCCGTTTTTACTTTTTCGCCGCAAGGCCCGCCACTCCTTCTTGCTCCTTCGGCCCTTTTGTGGACGCGAAACGCTCCCAGGGAACTAATTAACCCCCAAGATTAATTTAATCAAGGAAAAGTTTCGTTGGAAAAATGGTCAGGCTCGTTTCATGCCTTTGTGCGGAAATGAGGTTCGCTGCATGAGAAAAGTAACGGAAAAATTTTCGGCGAGCACTTTAGCTTCTCGTATATCAAAAAGGAAACGAAAAGAATTTCCCCTTTTTCACAAAGGAACTACAACTTAGCTTAATACAATTTAAAACAGCCATAAATAACTCGAAAGAAAATGGAAGAAAAGCACAATTAAAGAATGAACAGTGTAAATTAATTAAACTATTTGAAAAAGATTTAATCTAAATTGGTTTTCTATTTATTAAACAAGCATTGATTAATTTCGCGAAAAATTAACAAAACAAATCGTGTATTTACTTAATTTAAATCATTCGAAACCAATTTCACCATTTAAATCGAATTCGTATAATTAAAACTAAACCAGAACTTTGAGGGAATTCTCAAAAGTTTGTACAGATTAATTAATCACATTCGAATAAAACGCACCGAATGAAAAGTAAATAAGTGCTTAGACTAGGTAGACCAGAATCGAGGGTTCGAATCGAAATACTTTTTTCAAGTGCTTTTATTTCGGTTGGGTTCCTTTTATTTCCCAACCACTTAACTCTAACAACAACCTAACCCTCCTTATTCGCCGTTTCTAACATTAATCTTCGTCTCGGAGCGGGAATGCTTTAAATACCAACCATTTCGAGTGTTATTGGATTTGGCGTGATTGACAAACTTGTATTGCTGCTACTACTCACAGAGAAATACAACACAAAATAGGAGTTTCTCCAATAGCCTCCTCTCGTTTCTTTACCCGCATGTAGTTGTTATATAGTTTTACACCAAAGAGCACTTAGTTTGAAATATTTGTTATTCTCGCAACAAAACTAATCTATTAACTCGCATTAATTATGGTATACGCCTAATTTCAAATTGTGTATGTGCACGTTAATCGATAAGTCTCCATGAATTATATTACGGTTTCGAATAGGAAATTGATACGAATTGGCGTTAGTCCAGTATATTTGGTCTTGAATAATTTATCGTTTCAAATATACGATGATAAATTATTCAAAGTTTGTAAATGTTTTAGCTAAAATCGACAATAACATAGCTAGCAAAACAGTTCAATATTTTAAATTACATATTTAGAATGATGGATATTTCTCTATATTTACAAACGCCTTTTAAATTTCATTCAATTGAATCCTTTTATTATTTCATTTTGTTAGATTAAACTTTAGATTAAAACAAAATATTTTCGGAAACGATTAGAAATCGATTAATGAAATTGGACTTCTAATTAAAAAATGGAGTATAAAATGAAAGTTACATCACAATTGAATCTTCGTATCAAAAGTTTTAACCAATATTGAATCCAAAATAGCAGAATAATTTAAATTTGAATAATTTATGCATAATGTTACCTAATCTATAATTTATGCTAACGTAAAGGTGATTATGAGGTTTGATTGACTTGATTAACAATTGGAAATACGCCAAATTTTCTAATCCTTAATTTTTGTGATCGTACAAACTAATTCTACTCTGAAACTTTGGAAATAATACTTCGGGTTAAATTTAATGATGGCAAGTTTTAAATGCAGGAGATAACGTGGAAAAAGTCATTCAGAAAGTCACGATAACAATAAACTGTTGCAAATGTGAATCTCTTGATATTTCTAAAGAATGGGAATGCTGTATACAAGGAAATATAAAAATTTTGAAGAGATTTTGAAGAAAAAATAAATTAATATGAGCAAGTGATAAATGAGAAATTTAGACAAACTCAAATTGTAAATATTTTAATAAGGTTTTTATATATAAAAGGTCTACCCTTAGCCAATATTTCTTTCTTAAACTTTGTAGCCTGAACTCTTTAATCTTTATGTTAATTTAGTGCTAATTAAGTTCATTTAAACTCTGTTTGCATCTTCTCAAGCTAACTACTTGGAGTTTTATGGAAACCAACATAAAAATATGGAATCCTGCTTGAAACAAAAGAAATATTTAAATCTGATCAAATTGGAATGTGGAATACGTGGCATAAAGACAGTGGCATAAAGGCAGGTTCAAGTAGGAACCCGGGATTCCTGGGGGTAGCCAACATTTTCGAAGTCGGCTTCGTTTGTCTTAATACAAACGCAAACATTAGAATTTTTATGGAACTTTGCACTTAAAGTTTTGCATATTGCTTGAAACAGAAAGAAAATATAATCTCGGCCGACTTCAAAGACGTCGGCCGTCTCCCAGATCTTACCAAATGGTTGGAAATAATAAACCAAGTCTTTGTACTTTACGAATTTAGTGCTAATTAAGTTCGTTTGAATTCTGTGAGCATCGTAACCATCTCAACATAAAAATATTGCATCCCGCTTGAAATGGAAAAGAAGGTAATCAACTTGGATCAACTTGGAATGTGATCAGGTTTAAACTTGACTAGCATCTTAATACAAACACAAACATTAAGATTTTTATGGAGCTTAGTACTTAAAGTGTCGGCCATCTCCGAGAATTTACCAAATGGTTGGAAATTGTGTGCATCTTATGTTATGTTTGCATCTTAACCCGAACTAAATACTTGGATTTTTGTGGAAATCAACATAAAAATGCCGTTCGGTCCCTGCTCCCAATACATTTCGGCCCATCAACTAATGTCGTTTCTGTTGAAAACTCTTGAAAATGTTAACTTGAAAAGTCACCACCAACTTGGGTCTACACAACTTGGTTGGTAGAGTATCCAGGACACTCCAGGATAAAGAAACCTTGGTTTGTGCGTTTCTGGATATAGAACGATGACTGATTGCGATAATCGAAGCCTTTGGTGCAGAAATACAAGCGTATGCTAACGACCAGAGCGCAATGAGTTTAGCTTAACAACTCCAAAATTCGCCCCACATAGTCTTCAATGTTTAGAACCGTCTGAGTCTGTCTCTCATTGCCGCACAAGATGTTTCTTGTGGTGGGAGATGTGTAAGATAAAATCGCCTCGCTCTAATGATGACAAAGAAACCTGTTTGTTGAGAATATCCAAAGTCCTTCATGTGATCGTAGATGGCATTTAATCTTAGTGTAAGAGAAAGAATCTGTCGATAAACTCGTAAAAAATAATTATTGTATCTTTTATTAGGAAACAAAAGTTGAACGGATTAATCCTCCCTTTTATCCAAGCTGAAGAAATTTCTTTTTCAAAAGAAGTCAAATATCTGGGAGTATCACTAAATGAAACCCTCTCATGGAATGAACATTTGCAAAGAGTTTTACACAAAGCCAGACTATCCTTATCGACTTGCCATAGACTTTATAGTAAAAATTGGGTCTCTTACCCCTAAAAGACTGTACTGGCTCTGTGCGATTGTGTTGTAGGTACTGATTGTTGTCGTCAGATTTGACGAGGCTATCGTCAGTGTTTAATGCTGGATACTAGATAAAATTACCTACATTGCAATCTTGGATTGAAAATAAAGATTCTCTGGTTTAGACGGATATTTGCATGTTCACAGATGGATCAAAAATGCCGAAAGGAGTCGGAGCATGAATATATTGCTAGACACTTCAGATCAAGCTAACAGCCTGGTACTCTTTGTACTGTATTCCAGGCAGAAGTATTTGCTATCGACATGAGAGCTAAAATCCTTCTAGAGAAGGATAAGGAACATGACAATTAGATTTTAGAACTTTAAATACCGTCTATGCCATCTATGTGCAGAAGATGAGGTCTGAGCATGTTTTTTTTGCCACTGTCCTGCTATCAGCCATGTAAGATTTTCGATTTTTGGGTAGCAGTTTATCTCCCCTACGGATCTGATTTTTTTTTATCTAGCAAAATATAAATATAAATGTTCGTCGCATTGGACTGCACTGTGAGATTTGATAACATTATCTATCATCGTACAATACATCCTTTGGGTCGTGGTGCAAGGTTGATTGATCCACCTACCCGATAAGTCAATTTATACATATAATGTAATGTAGTTGTTGTTTAATAGAAAAAAGGTTATTTATGAAGAAGTACCGTTTAGATCAGTGATTCCGAAAGTGGTCTACATCAACCCCCAGGGGTACATGACAACCTGCAAGGAGTTTACGTCAGCGGAAAAAAATTTGGGGTCTATGAAATGAAAATTTGTCCACGATAGTGGATCTGAATAGTTTGTAATCTGAAGACCAAAAAAGACCAAAAAAAAGGTCACACAAATGTGTCAAGGTATAATTACACCTCCACAGATCCCGGTTTCTTTAGTCGTCATATCATTCTAGTTCATGGAAGTTTGTAGCTTTTTGTTTCTACCGCATATTTTATTGCATATTTCGACCACTTTTAACGGTCGCAACACTATGTATTGCACAAAGTAGGGGGTTTACCGAAAACCGAAACACACGACATGGGGTCTACGACACAAAAAAGTTTAGGATCCTCTGGTTTACATGTTAGCATTTAACAATAACAAAGTGAATTTATCTATTGAACATAATGTTAGGCAGATGACTTTCTTTCTGCATTTGATTGCTGTAGTCTACCCTCAAAGTTCCTCATTACCTTCTGTTTAAAATTTACGAAAATGTATTTTATATTGTTTGTTTATTCGTATGACGCGTGCGACTTGTTTCAGTTCTGTCATATTTGTACGAAATGATTTCATTCGATAAAGTTCTTTCGTTTCGGTATAATTTGAGTGCTATAATAATGATAATGTGAGTTTATTTAAACCAAATTGACTGGAATTTTAAGTGAATGTTCGAGACTCTTCAGTGCTTAGTTAAGTTTAAAACTTTCATTGATTATTTTAAAACACGCTCTCACATATTTCGATGTCTAATATCAAATAAAACAAAATTTCACTTGTGCTATGATAACTTTCAACCCTTGCAGGTCAGGAGCTGTGAGATCAGGGCCTCGACACATCACCGAAACCGGAAATTACTTGTCCATGGAAAATGTGACACACAACATGAGGCTTTAGATGTATATGCCGTGGCACCATCTTGTTAGAAATAGATATTTTTTTATATTGGCAGATATGGGATCTGTATTGTAGTTTGCCGAATGTTATTTGTTACAGTTTTTACACTTTGCAACCATGTTTCATGTCTTTCTACAGGTGGAGATGAAAGTTTTCCTTAAAAATGAAATTCGGGGAGTTTTTCTACAAGAACATTTTAAATCTGGTTGATATTAAGGAAGTTAACCGTTTTCTTACTTAATTAAAACTCTAAAGTAAATAAGAAAAGTAGACGTTGTCGGTGCGAGCCGATTTATTCTTTTAGCAGAGTTTAAATAATTACTTGATAATTGTCTCCTTAATTCTCTAGCTCTTCAAGAGGTAATCATTTAATACTCGAATCCTCTAATTGTTAGTATGTGTCTTTTGTTATCCTCGTCGATCTTCGAGGGATCAAGGATATCTTCTATGTTTTATGTAATCTTTTCTACGTCTAAGTGAGATTTTTGTCTTCCGGAACAGAGGTTGGTAATTGATATTATCTATATTAAAAGAGTTATCTTGCAAAATCGCATTCGAAAAATCATTTCTATTAACAATGTGAAAAGCGGAAACTGCTAACTTAAGAAGTCAAGGTTTTGGCAAATTTCTAAACAATGTCTCTTCCGAAATACAAGGTTAACCCAATTTTGGCTATTGATCCTTAAAAATATAACTGAAAAAATCATTTCTTAACCTAATATGACCCGCAGACATGGATAAAGTTATTACAATTTTTGAAACAATCTAAAAAGGAGGCTATTATTTTCTATATTATATTTTGATCTCAAACCCAAACTGGTTGTCATAACATAGTTGAGAATGTCGTAGCTTTTGTTTGGTGGTTTCACATGCTCATTAAGAAATAAAATGATTCGGAACACACCAAAACGTAAGATTGTGCCTCGTCATACATGTATCAACTCAAACATTAATCACAAGCCCTTCAAATATACCAACCAAGACGAAGCACCCCCAACATCAGTCCCCTATGAAAATGATTGAAAATCATCCACATCAACATAAAAAATTGGACTCTTGAAGAATATTTTTCCATTTCGAAACCGTTTTTATTTCTCTAATCAATAATGATTTTTTAAATAGTCGTTGCTTACTTAGAAAATGTTGAATTTTGTTAGAAAATCTTGTTTAATTACTTATTACTTCTAGATTGACTCAAATCTATAAAATGCTGGATATTAAACTTAAATATAAATTAAAACGTTTTAAAATAAGATAAATGCTTTTAAAATAAAGAATGCGAACGATGTAAATGCTCTGAAAAAATCCCATCTACTCACCGCATGAAAATAAAAGTAAAAAAAGACCCTGCATCAATAAAAAAATTGGAACCCATTTCCAGAAAGGCTATTTTTGAATAAACCTTTTAGGCAATTCAGAGTAACGTATTGGGCAATTTGGCACGACGTAATGGTCCCTTGACTAATTTTTATCGCCCTCTTTCTATACACCAATTGCATCGGAATTCCGAGCTTGCTAATTTATGACGACTTTTCCCTATGAAATGTAAACGGTAGTTTTCGGCGGGTAATTTGTAAAACTTAACCGTGTTCGAAAAGGCGTAGTTAATTAAGACCGTTGTAACGTTTTAATCGAATGTACATAAATTAATATTCACTCTATATTCGGCATTGAAATTGCGGTAATACTGGTACGGCTCAACTACTGTACAACACGAAGTTCGGCAATAAATTTCTATTAGCCGTTTACCAGTTTATTGAAAAGTCGTAGTCGGGTGGCCAGTGATATATCTTTACAAGAAGAGGCTATATAAATCGTCCTTTTAACAATCACCTCTGGCCTTTCTACTTTCTACAACTCAATAAAAGTTCTTCCAAGACTCTACTTAGTGGTCTTTGTCAATTCGAAGCCCTCTCCTACGGGGCGCTCTTGAGGATGGTGACGTATAATTCAATATCCTAGAGCCTTTGAGAGACTTTTCTTGTTCGTCGCAGGCCCAAACTCTATATCAACTCCAATTGGGATCTATAAAAACCACTTTTCCTATTACAAAAAAAAGGGGAAACGTAAAACTCATTTTACAAAACTCTTTATAGTTTCAATTTCATTTTTAAAACGGATCAGATTTGAAGTAGTTTAGAAATTGATTCGAGCTTTTTCTATTCCATTATCTGTATAATCTAGTAATTAGGACGTGACCGGGTGTATGTAACACATTTAATGAGTATCTGGTTCCAATAATGATGTCGAACAAGAGAACAATGCCACGATGTGGCCTAATTATATCATATTTCATGTACTTAATTAAAGCTTAATGTAATAAGTGTCTGTTGTTATGTATGAATTATACGTTTAAAAATTTACTTGTGTTTTTAAGGTTTAAAATAAATTATTTCATTGGCCGTCTGCATGTGTAACCAGCGAATTTATTGATATTTCCGTAAACAGTGCTTTATTGCGTTTTATATTTATCTACGTAAATTTAATATGAAAATAAAATTTTGTTGTAAATATTCAACGAATTGAAATATTGTGATTTCGGCATGGTTATTTCTTTATGAATAAATAAACTATTATAACACACAATTACAGCAATTTAATAAGTAACACTCTTTTTTCTATGTTCCCTCTTCCTTCCTTTTTTCATTATTTCACTCTTTTCATTTCCGTTGCTACGAGTTGTTTTTGCACCTAGATTTTCTTTTATCCATTTTTCCACACTCATCCATTTGCATCTTATATCAGGTACTCAACATTCATTGTTGGCATCTCGTTTATTGCACACAAGTATAGTTTAGTCCAATAATTTTGATAAATATAATATGACTAAGAAATGTGTTCAGACTAGGAAAGTGATCAGCTAAATATTTTTTGAGATTTTATGATTACACTGATTACACTTTTATGATTACACTGTAGAACATTTTCGTGGTCATTATCGGGGGTGAGAAATTTTATTTTTTTAAAACCTCCAAAGGGTATTCTTAGGCCAAACCCTTTCTGTCATGATCTTTTAATCTATAACTGTATCCTGCTGCTTGTTTGCTTAGTTTTTCGGTTATATCTCAAGAACCATTGATGATTTCATCTTTCACTTTTCTCAAAATTGTAGCTTCTTCTTAAATATAAAATTTCTATCAATATATCAACGTGAAAAATAAGCTTGGACAAATTCTATCGAAGGAAGTCTTCAAAAAATTGTTAAATTATTTAGACAAATTTGTCTTTTTGGAAAATTACGTCTTCCCTCGTGTTTTACAAAAATGTAACTACAGGGCCTGCCTCATCCTGTTTGGAAGGCCGTTTTTGAAATGAGAGTGATGCAGTTACAGTTCAATTGAAAAAAAAATGGTTCTTGTATGTGGAGGTTTATTTATTATTTTAATACAATCACAATTTTTTCTACACCATTTAAAACAACGTTTCGGGAACTATTCCCATCATCAAATTTTAATATATGTAAAGAACCAACGAATTCTCAATTAATATTATAATAATTACTTTTACATAAAAATATGATTCCTACACAAATCAAGTCTTTTTGGTACTTAACAAGTTCAATCACAAATCGTTTCTTTGTAGGAATCCTGTTTTCATCTCCCTCACTTCATCAACAACCAATTATTTAAAATGACCACATAATGCGCTAATATTCGTCCTACATCAGTTTTCAAATTAACTGTTTTGGCTGTTACCGAATGTTGGCATAAAGCTGTTTTGTATTTTTATTTATTTAGTATCATATTTATGTTGTTGTATACGTTTTTTAAGGTGTTGTTTTGAATCTCCTTGGTGAGTGATGGACCTATTGAATAGGAAGTGTCAAAAATTTCCAAACTCTTAGCAAAAAATATGCTGCCGCGTCAGTTAGAAATTTTAAGACATAAAAATGAGAAAAAATAATTTAAACTTATATAATTTATTACCATATGAGACCTGTCAATGAACAAATGCTTATGTATGAAGAAAAATGTTTCGACGATGTTTCAAAGACTTGAAATGTTTCCAGAAGACCTGATACTGCTTCCAAAAGATTTGATATTGTTTCCCAATGACTTGAAATACTTCCAAAAGACTTAATTCTGCTTCTAGAAGACTTGATACTGCTTTTAAAACTGCTGGCGAAAAATGTTGTGTATTGGACAAAATCTTAAAGAAGATATTTTTATTGCAAAAGTCAATAAATTGGTAATTATATTTGATTATGCTTACAAAATACGAAATACTGTTAGTATACAAAATGTTTACGTCTAAAGTTCAAATAATGTCAATTGAAGACTAGATACTGCTTGTAAAACTATAAACATTACTGGCAGAAGGCATTTTCATTGCAAACAAATGATAAGTGTCAGATACATGGGCGTTTTTCACTCTTCTTTTTTGAGAACCGTCATTCGTCGCCTCGCCCAATTCAGTTTTTTCAGCACCCATACTTATTTTCAAAAAACGGTGCCGGTGCCTATGAAGCAGCGTAGATTGTGTCCGATATGCCACTGACGCTCTAAAGATGAACCAATTGAATGTAGAATTTTTCCAATCCTCTATTTGGCCTTCAAAAATCTTACGCAAACTGCTGGCTCTGGCCCTACAAATGTGTGGCCAAAAGAATTATTAGTTCAGCCCTCACATACTAGCTCAACAGCAGTTTTATTGGCAGCTACTTCGGAGTGACTTGAGACCCAGACCAGAAAGACCCTGTTGTTACCACTAAGTGTGGTCAAAGCGATGAACCGTTTGAATCATCAGTATTTCCACACAAATGTTGATATATTATATATTATGTATATTATATATACTTCCAGGGACAGTATCAAGTCTTCTAGAAGCAGTATCAAGACATGTGGAAGTAATGTCATGTCTTCTGAAACCGTTTCAATTGTTTTGGGAGCAGTATAAAGTCTACCAGAGGTAGTATCGGATCATCTTGAAACATTTCAGGTCTTCTAGAAGCAGAATCATATCTGAATTCAAACTACGTGGTCTTCAAAAAAAAAACAATTGCAGCAGATACTGGGACTGAATTGTGAAAAAGCTCAATAGATGATAGGCTGTTATGCATATATGTATGTATGCTTGCACACCCAGATAACCCTCGTACCCTCGTATGCATTAATAGAAATTATTTATTTAAGCTTTAGCTACAACTTTTCCGAAGAATAAATGAGACATCATCAATGATTCTTGTGTTATAACTCAAAAACTAGTTAAAGATAAACAAGATAGATAGATAACAAAATAAAAAATATGGAAGGTCATAAATAAAAACATTGACCTGAGAACGTCAAACTCCTTGCAGGTTCTATATTGGCTTAGTACCTTCACCCTGACTTGGAATGTTTTACCCCCCAGAATGGCTGTTGCACTTTTCATTAATCATTTTTGAAAAATCGTAAAAAATCGAATTCTTAAGATTCCTGATGAAATTTTTCTAAAAATGCTACAAAATTAGGTTCACTTCAAAACTTGATGTCTTAAAAACTAACTGAGATATTGAAGTATGATTTTGTTCCAGAAAAAATGCATACTTTCCATTATAAATCACAAAAAAAATTGTCAAAATCTCTTAAGAATTCGATTTTCATGATTTTTCAAAAATGATTAATAAAACTTTTAATTTTCTGAAATGCTAGAAAGTTAGGGTGTCTTCAAAACTTGATATCTTAAAAACTAACTAGGATATTTAAGTAATATTTTTTTTTCGAAAAAGTTCATACTTTCCTTTATAAATGACAAACAATTTTGTCAAAATATCTTAAGAATTCGATTTTTCAAAAATGATTAAAAAAACTTACAATTTTATGAAATGTTACAAATTTAGATTGATTCCAAAACTTCTCAAAACGAATTTTGATATTTAAGTATGATTTTGTTCACGAAAAAATGCATACTTTCCTTTATAAGACACAAAAATTTCGTCAAGATATCTTAAGAATTCAATATTTTATTTTAATACACAACTTACGACTAGGTTACGTTCAAATAACTTCGTCATAAGTCGGTTTTGTCGTAACTCGAGAATTTATTTCGATTATTAATTCTAATGAAAGCAAATATTATGAAACGGTATTGTATGTCTAAACATCAACGAAATACTTAAAAAAATGTTAAAAAGCATTGATGAAAACATAAAAATATCAACTTATGGAATTGTATCTCAATTTTGAGATACTATTACATTTCACTTTTATCTTGAAAAATGCACGTTACAATTATATGTCGATTATTAATTATATATTATATGTCGATACATATATATCGAATCAAATATGTATAGGATGGTTTAAATTCGATGTACCAATAAGCTACCTAGCAAACTATAAGAGTTAGAAAAAATAGTAGATTACATGTCATGATCTCCTTTTTAAATAAAGTCCAATGTAGAACACCAACATTTGACGACCGAAATTTATATTAAACCGAAACATTATATGCATGTGCAAGTGCGGGCGTTTAACAAGATAAAGTGATTTAAACAACCACAACAGCCACTTCCATTTACTTCCACACATTTTACTTTTGAAGTTGTATGATTTGTAATGTTTCATACAGTATTATAATTAGTGTAAAAACGTATTAACGAGATCGCGGGGAGGACAACGAAAATAAAGTTCAGGTTTAATTTAAACATTTTAATTTTCCTTTATTTGTTTTCTTTTATTAATCTTTAATTTTGATTCAGCACCTTCATCTCTTGTTTCCGAACTTATTTCGCACAAACATTATAAAGCTAGAAAGTGCAATTATCTTGGTTACGATTATAGATGAAATATTAGAATTAATTTTTTAAGTTAAATTGCTATTTTAACGTTAATATGGTAATTACATTACATGACAGTAGATTGCGATTTTCGCTAATTCTTAATAAAGTTTGTTTCTAGCTTTATTCTAAAACAATAAGAAACAAATCTGTCGAATCCTATATTTTTGAAATTAGACAAAATAGGAAATTTAATAAGCCAAAAATCGACTGTTGGTTCCATTAAAAAAAAAATTTGTCATAGTGGTGAAAATGTTTATTAATTTCTTTATTTCATTTTAATTTGTTTAATTTTATTTATATTATTTTCAAAGTTATAACTTAAATTCATTAATCATAATTTTATTTCATTTTATATTTTGTTTACTTCAAAAATCGTTCGAGCTCTCTTCTTTGAAAAAGGAAAGATGCTCTCGTTTTTAAAAAACACATTTTTGTATAGAATGTAATGTATCTCGAAAACTCTCGTTCAATAGACACAAAATGACTTTCTTTTTGAAATATTGAATTAACAAACAACTTTCTGTTAATTAAATTTTAAACTTTTACAAAACTCTTTATTTCTTAAACACTATATCTTAATAATATCCACCTATTATAATAACTAAGGTAATTGCAATTGCTGGTTTTACGATATTTTCAATTTTAGCCTCTAGGGGAAATACAAAAAACCATATCACTTTGAGGTTTTCGGAATTTATTAAAGAAAAGAAATCATGCCGCGTAAGGTACTTTTTTTAACTCTTATAACTTCCAAGATAACATTTTGGATCATCGAATTTGAACCACCCTGCACACATGTATACAACAGAATTTTGTTGATCGTCGTAAGTGCCAGTCATCGTAAATTAAACTGTCATAACTAGAGGTCTACTTGCATGACAAATTTCATCATCGATATTTTACAAGTTTTCAAAAGTGATGATGAAATTATTAGTTTTATGAATTAAGATACAAACTCAATTTTTAGATATAAATCATAAATTATACAAATGGATATACAAATTTATGGCCATTTATGAGTTTAGACTAAAATTTTTCTAGTAAAATTTTATTCCTTGATGTAATTACATCGAAAAGATAAAAATTGTGAAATGTACAAAAACTTCTTAACATAATAAAACGAAATTTTGACATAAAATAACAATTTCATTTATAGCACCAATTCAATGTTGTTCAAGCTGTTTGTACCCTCTTAAAATTTAAAATTTTAATTAAAATCGAACGTAGGTAATATCCACGCAATCCCAAGTTTGAAATAAAAAAATACGACCTGGTTATACGAGGGTTGTAAGCCCGATCCAACGCGAGTTGGGTTGAAAGATTTCATTTTTCCTTCCAATTTTAATATTGGTCTTCTTCTCCCCGTTCCTGTTTATTCTAAAGCCTTGACGTTTACGTCTCATCGCTTCCGAAAATATTACTCTCATTACCCTTAATTAGTTTTTCCCCAACCCGATTCTCTTTAGCACCTCTTCTCCCCCAGTGAAAATAGATTTTTTTTATGAATGCTTTGAGCAATAAGGCAACGTTTTCAGCGACCGTCCGTAACGGAGCCATCCACCCAATTACAACAATGACGATAAGAAAAATTAGGACATCCCGTAATTGAATTTACCGACTGGCTATAAAGTTTCGGTTTGTAATTACATGACTAATACCAAACAACTTGAGGAGGAATCGTAGTTTAGTTGAGGGAGGAGCGAAGAAGACGAATGCATGATTTGCGAGAGTGAGTGAAACAGGGACTCCGCGGATGTTTGGCGTAATTCTCGGATCGTGGCTCCCGGACAAAATCTAAATTAGTAAACTGGGACGAGGTATCTTGCGCAACATGTCGATGACCGCGCCAAATATTGAGTCAGGTTCTGAAACATTTTACAATGTTGACTATTTAATGTAAAAACCTCGCTATTCTAACGACTCAATAACAATAATCAACTAATCAACTAAAACTAGACCTAACATTCGACATAGAACTAAACTAGACCTAGAACTAGAAATTCTCGAGATTGGTTTTATATTTATGTCTCTAAAGTTATTTCTGCCTTTAATTCTAGCACCAATTGATATAATCAAATAAAATGAATACTTTTCATAAAATTTAATTACCTAAATTGCAACATTTAATAAATAATAAAAACTAATTGAGATTAAAGTTATCTATTGAATTCCATTTCATGAATTCACCATCAGATTGAGCCATAGAATTTCTCCCGAAAAGACTGAATAGAAACGTCCAGTATACACGGGTTCTCCTCGAAAATAAACTCTAGATGAAAGTCATAAAGAAGCCGCCTGATTATGTCTGAATAATTTAGTTGGGTTTTTTAAAAGCTGTCACCAACTTTTCTCTCCTTCATCCCCTTTGTATTTAAATTTTCATTTTCTTCAAGTGGTTTCCTCGGTGAATATTTAAAGCCACCGCTGACCCCCTAGGGGGGGAATGGATGAAACATTACTGTTTGTCGTGGAAATACCTTCAAGTAAATATTAGTCCGATTTTGTTTAAAAATTGTGACCTAAATTAGGGTTTACATGGTGGACATTTCTTTCTCTGCAATCGCATTTATTAATGCGGTGGCGTGCTCTGCTCGAAATGGATGGCTCCGACATGGTTACGATGTTGTTCCGGTCCGTCTCCGACCTCCTCTTCTGCCGAATCGCTGCAGAGAATATTAGACTATTTTGTATTTACGTGACCGGAATGGCTTCATGTTGTGGCGGATTATGTAACGGGTCGAGTGTTTATGTGAAAACTACGTTCAGAAGAAAGATATATGAACCGAGCGACGCACACCGAAATGAATTAATCATATCCGTCTCGATGGAAATTGATTGGGTTGGAAAATTTCCTCTCGTTTTGGCCCTTCGCATAACAAAGTATTTCCGGCGATGGGACCGGAGAACGTTTATACGGAGAATTCACAGAGGACACAAAAAATAAGCTTTCAAATTCTCCCTGATGGATGTGCATGATTAAGTGGAAAATTTTTTTTCAATATTCTACATAGAAAAATCATTAAAATCTGTATGACTTTTTGTTAAAAAAATTTATACTCATAAATATATTAATCATATTCGTCTCGATGGAAATTTTGATTGATTAAAAAATCTCTCTCCACTCGTCCTTTTGCATAACAAAGAGTTTGCGGGATCCTGTTGACATGGGGAGATCTTAAGCAGAAAACTCTTGTAGACCGGAAAAATGAGTGCTCAAATTCCCTATTTAATGGACGTGGCTGATTAAGCGGAAAATCTTTTTCAATTGGTGCATATGAAATTTTTCTCCCTTCCTAGCGAAAACATTAATTTTCCTGCCATGGTTTTCGTCCCATTATCTCAGAAAACCCCACTGATAATGCATCGTAAGAGAGTTGCGGACGATAACTTTTAATGAGCGAGATCCTCATTAGAGTCGCAGATAGGTTTTTGATTATTTTTCTTTTCTTTTGCCCCTTTTCGCGGTATCGTCGAGACAACAAACGATGCAGCTTAAATAGAGGCTTCTCCCCTTGAGAGAATGGACGTGCGTTTCTAGAGGCTGTATCAATCAACCACGTCTCGGGAGAGATGAAAATAATAGATGATATATCGAGTTATTATCATTTTGATGAGTATCGTCTGACTCTTAATTATTTACTCACAAACAAAACAATTTATGCTTTATTCTTGACTAAATAGGTCGAAAATTGCGAACAATAGGCTTTATTCGCAATTTTCAATTTTGTTAATATACATAGTGATGATAATAAAATTTTGGAGTTGTTATAAATTAGGATTCCAAGAAAATTCAAGATTCGAGATCTCATGTTTCTGAAAAAACTTCTAAAGAGTTTTGAAACTGTCAAACAAGAAATTAGTGATAAAACGGGCCAAACATTATTGGAAGTAGACAAGAAATTATAACTGTTCCAAAAAAATAGAAAAAGGAAATGGTAAGGAAAAGGATATGACATTGCAATAAATGAGCTAACACCTGCAATATCGCATACATACTTAAAGCACTTACTTCAGACATTTCGGAGCTGTAGCGGATGCAAATAAGTAGTCAATTAAGGAGTAAGCCACATCACTATCACGCTCCTTGCGAGGCGATACAGCTGAAATACTAGATAAACTGTATTCAACAGATCTAGACGATTATGATTACCTTGTGAAACATTTGAAAAAGCGATATGCGATATGGTGTGGTTTTAACACAGTTGAAAGCTCGTCAATAAAGAATAATTGAATCACAGATAGAATTTGAGTTTGACGTGATTAACAAGATTAGCCTGGCCAGAGCTAATTGTGGTTGTTCCTTGCTGGACTCCTAGAGAAAGATACATAACAACGAGTGATGCTTTGCGATGTGACAAAGTAGCTGACGCATTGGCTCGCATCAAGAATCAAGTTCTCGTTAGACAGCTAGATAAACATGGTTACGAAGACTTAGTATGCCGTTTAGAAGAGTTGTTCGAAGAAAGAAATCGGGCTAACAGCACTTTTGTGGACGGCATGGTAAATGGAAAAATTCACCGGCTTCTGTTCGATACATGTTCGGCGAAGATCATCAAGTCCAGTATACTACAGAAATCAGTAAAGACTAGGCAGACGAAATAGAGATTCCGTACTGCAATAAAAAAAGCGGCATTGATTCACAGTGAAGTCATCATTCATCATTCAAGTCAACTCTCACTATTTTAGATATTTTACATCTGGTGCCACACTACTAACCAGCTGGATGCAGAAAGCATAATAAAGAGTTAGCATATACATTTTTAAAGCAACCCAACTTAACCCAACCTACCCTAATCCAAGACAATTCCAACCATGCTTGGAATTGAAGGAATTCAGAAAGCACAAGTCAAATAGCAAAATTTGTAATTGTTCAATCCATTACCTAACCAGATAACACGACGGTAAATCTGACGTGCTAGTTACTGTAAATAACAAAGCCCATTGTGAACAATCCTTCAAGACGATGAATTGAAGACATAAAGAGAATTATGAGAAGCAGATGGTTTAAGGTGACCCAGGAGAGAAACACATGGAATCATATTAATAGATTGATTGCCAAGTGTACCATTTCTAGTAGACATATTAGATTATGAGAGCCATTATATTTTGTTTCAAATATTGTCTTTGCTTGCACCTATCTAGAAGCACCACATATTTGAAGTGTTTTCATGCAGTATACAAAATAACTTTATTAACGAAATAAAAATAGTTATGGTAGGCACCCTGCGAAAGGCCTTCAACCAAAAATGGAAAAATGATGAGTAAAAAAAGAAAGATTGTTACTTACAGATTATTACATTGTTATTTACAAAGAAGAGGAAAGTTCTGAAGGCTTCAAATTAAATTTAAAACATGCTGCAAAAGAATGAAAATGAACTTATTCGTGTGATCTTAGCCACGAATACCTCCTTACCAAAACGAGTCATCATGGATGGTATTTTGGACGGCATGGTTAGTAAAGGATGCATCATGATATTCGAGCCTAGACCAAATTACGAGGTCATCGGATGAAGGATTGCTGTGGGTAAAGTTCTGCTACGGCTCCTGTTAGGGTTGACTTTGAAGAAGATTGCACATCTACCTCGTCCATTGCTCATTACGAACATTGATACGTCCAAAGAATCTATCTCGAAATTTCAAGAGAAGCTATCCCATTTGGTATCGTTGTCATTGTATCGCCAGTATAAAATAAACACTGGGAAGTCACCACCGATTCCATAGAGAGCGGGGTTACCACTTATAAAAAAATAAGAAGCCAACAAAATCGTTCAAGACATGGAAAAATTGACATTATTATTATCGGAAGATTCTTCGATAACTAAGAATTAAGCATTCAGAGGAAGTATTGAAGGGCTTACGAAGAGCCGGGTTGAAGTTTAATCAAAAGGAAGTACCTTGGATATATTGTCTCTAGTCATGGAGTTGCGGTAAATAAAAATAAAGTAAAAGAAGAAGAGAAGACTATCAAAAAGCATTCGAACACTTCAAATATACACGAACCACTGCTCCAATATGGAGCTACCTATTACTTGATGAGAAGATATATATACTAAATGGAGAAGAAATGGCAATGGGATACTTTAACAAGACTCTATCGAAACCTAAACGCAACTACTCTGTAACAAGAAGGGAACTTTTGGCGGTTGTAAATGCAATAAAACATTCCTACAAATATTTCAACGTCGTCGGAAATTTCTGTTGAGGACAGATTACACTGCGCTAACATGGCTCGCCTGGTTCAAAAATCCCAAGGGTCAGGTTATGAGATGGATTGAGAGGCTTCAATAATTTTACAGTTGTATAGAGCATCAAGCGGGCTGTGTACATTGCATCGCCGATACTCTGTCAAGAAGACCATGCTTTGAAAAGTGCAAGCATTATCAACGAACGGAAATGAGTGAAGCTCAAATCTACAGAACAACCATAGTAGATGACAATTGGAACGCTGAGGGCGTAAAGACTGACCGGACCTTAAAATTGATTATCGATTGGAAAAGTAAAACCGACTGTGAAGACATACTGGGCACAATGGAATTCTTTAGTTCTCTTTTAGACTCTTGACAAGCTAAGAGAGAACCACTCTCTTATTAGACAAATTACAAGGATGACCTGGAAGATTGGTGTAGTAAGTGTGTGACGTGCGCTGAAGGTAATGGACCGTGAAGCACGGAAATGCACCAATGCGACAAGCATCCAACATTATATGTTGAGAGTCCCATACGAGAGAACGGGCGCCATCGTTGTGGTTATGGACTACTTCACTAAATGGATGCAAGCAGATGATGATAGCAGATGTCTTCATGAAGATTGGATTTGCAAATTCGACGCATCTTTAGAGTTGCATTCCGAGCAAGGACGAAATTTTTAAATTCTGTAGAAATTTAAATATAAAAAAGACAAGAACTACAGTACTTCATGCATAGTCTGATGGAATGATAAAGCGAATAAACAGGACCATCAAGCGGCATGTAGACAAGGTGGTATTTACAGACCAGTGAGATTGGGGTAAGCACCTCTATATATTTTGGCTGGCCTATAGATCGGCAGTACATGAAATAACGGGATAGACGCCGGCTAGTATCGTTATGAGTCGCGAGTTGTGTCTACCCTGGAACTTGATGTTTGGATGCCCGCCAGGCGAGGAAATTGCTGGAGAGGATTATGTAAGCAATCTACAATAAGAAATAAATTATATCCACAAACGGATATGTTTACACATTCAAACCGCTAGTGATAGAATGAAGCAGACTTATGACCTAAATGCTACGAAAGCAGGATTTCAGTCTAGAGACCATGTTTGGCTGTACAATCTGCAAAGACGTCGTTAGTATCCACAGAAACTTCAAAACTCGTAGTAAGGTCCACACACCATTATGAACCAAATCAGTGATGTCTACAGAATCAAGAAATTACCACGTAGAAAACCAAGAGTAATTCACTTCAGTCTACCGGTACTATTTGCTGCCGACTTTCGAGAAATTACAACTGGGAGCTTCCAAGAAACATCAGTGGACTACTATAGCTGATTTCGGGACGAAAACTATTTGGTAGACAGGGGGTAATATAGCGGAACAGGCAGTAGTCATTGGTGATATATTTTATTTTGTTAATATTATAAAATAATAATTAACAGTAACATGACATAAACTAAAAAGAATGTTAATTTTTGTTGATGATAAAAATAAAGAAACGTTATAGTATCAATCAACCACGTCTTGGTCGACATGAAAATAATAGATGAATATCAACTGACTCTTAATTATTTACTCACAAACAAAACAATTAATGCTTTATTCCTGATGAAAGTGATTGTAATAATGTTAAAATACATTTGCCGCGTGGTATTTCGAGATTTCCCAGTTGAATCGTTGAACTCGATTAAATAGTTTTCAACTCGACAAATCGAAAAATAGCTATCGGCTTGGTACGGAATTTTCAATTCCACTAATGTACATAATGATAGTAAATGGTTACGGATTGGTTTTCGCAGTTTTTCAATGTGGTACATTCGAGGATTTTCCGCCAGGTGGATACACACCGTTGTGCCACTCAACGTACGCAGACCGTAATTCATGAACAAAAGGCGAAACGATCGGCTGAAACGGGAGACAAAAACGAGTCCGCGGTGTGACGAGGCGTGATGTGGAACATGTGCCAAAAATTGTTTGAAATTCAATTAGAATTCAAAAATGATGTTTTCACGCTTGAACCGATTGCTGCGAAATTTAACACGCACAAATAATTTTTTTGTTTTTCTGTTTTTTTGGAAATTCGTAGGTACTTCACTATAAATGAAAATGCATGGTTTTCGTAATAAACCTTTCACGATTCCCGACCCTGGCATCGATGACCATTAAAATTTCATCGACGTTTACAAGCTGTCAAATATTTCACTGCCGTTTAATTAAGAGTTATATTCCACTTTTTTCCGTTGATTTTGTGTCACTCAAAAGTTCAATAAACTTGGTGGCGATTTAATCAAATGATACTCAAGTAACATAATGCCAACATTTTAATACTACACCCGTCATAATAAATATCTAATATGGATTACATTTCATTTAATGGTGAACATTATATAATTAATACTAAACTTTCTCACACACTTAATTATATTTGAAAAAAGTCGAGAAAGCTCATGAAGAAATAATTGTTATGTATTAACTTAGCATATTCATCAATTTTATGTTCCAGTATCTTTTACTTATAATATTAAGATATTTTATACAATAGGATGAATAATATCCAATGAAAAATAATCTATGTTTTAAAAGCATAGAATGATCTCATCTATGGCATCTTATATTGAGCTAATTAAAAACCTAACCCGCAAAAAGATTTTTGAGAGATGGGATGGAGTTAAAGGTCACTTACCGTCAGTTAGCTAAAAAGTTATTATTTTATCCCTCGGCTGACGAAGCACAGTAATTTGTGACGCTGGATAAGAACACCTTACGGGTAATCACAAAACCTGTTACAGGTCGCTGCAAGGTTAACATCTTTATAACTTAAGGTATGTGGACAGCCCTCTCATGTGGGATTATTTGGCCCTACATCAGTATTCTTTTACATGCATTCCGTTGAGTTCCACTCAACAGTTTTAGGGGCTGTACGAGTCAAAGTTACATCTCGGTTGTAACATGAGTTTTTTTGCTTAAAGCCAACATAAAATCCTTCAGAAACATAATGAAGTATTGGCCTCCAACAGGCAAACTGGAATCAAAATTAGAAGAACAAGTTTTTGTTAAATATACAAATATTCTTTTAGGGAAATTATGCTATTATATAAGGCTTTACCAGCTCAAACAACAGGTGAAGGAATATTCAATTTAATTAATGCTTTCTTTGAAAAATAATCAATTTCTTGAAATTTCTGCCGTAATATATATTGATGGAGTCAAAGTTATGATTGGTACCGTGAAAGACGTAATAGCACATATAAAAAAACAGGTTCTAGTCATCAAGGGTTCTGCATGAAGATCTTAACGACGACGTGAATGTGATTAAATCTTCATTTTCATCAAATCTAGTCAAATCTGTTGTGAAGAAAAAAGATCAAAAAGATGTTCATCGAGAGGAAATGTTTTGAGTTGAGAAATTGCTTGATGAAATTTAAATCATTTTGTCTGTTGGATTAAAAAACCTTTTTATGATTGAGTTCTGTATACTCCAAGTATATTCCAAGTTCTCTATATTCCAAGTAAGCATCACTTCTAGATATTCATTGATTATATATTATTGATAATGGAATATCCAGAAGTTTCTAAACGCGCTATAGCAGAATTGATACCTTTAAAAACGAAGAAATCCACTGGACGTCGAAACTGATATGTATCTCTAATTAAGATCATTCTAGTTTGATAACGTACGTGTGTTTATAACGAAGGCAAAGACACTCCTTGTATATAACATCTACTATGCAATTATAATATGACACATCTATCTCTAACATCAAATATTGATGTGTTACTAAATGAAGGGTTAAAATTTAACCATTATTAACGCGCGACCACTGCCCTACATGATCTCAGATAGAGAATGTTTGAGGAAGAATGGCCTACTATGAATGGCGTCAGAGAGGACACACCTTTGTGCTGTATGATAGTCATTGGTAATTTCCTAGGCTGGTCGATATAGCCGAAATCACTGAAGGGAGGATGTACAACTGGCCCGAACCATAAATCCCAGAGCTGATATTAACATTTTTCATAATTCTATGGTGTTCCTCAAGAGTTGCACCAGACTGAGTATCTGTTATCACAAATTTTGGAATCACATATAAAGATTTTGTGAAGCTCATGATTCGGAATCTCATATTTCTAATTACAATATTTCAAAATTCAACCCAACCCAAGTTAAATCGGTTTCAAATGATTTTCGATCGCAGAAAACTCTCTGCTGATCAACAAGATCAACGCTATAATAAAGCCATACTTATAAGATTAGAATTCGGAGTCATATTTCAAATAACATTCCAAAATTCAACTCAACTCAAGTCAAATCTGTCTCAAATTATTTTAGAACTCACACAACACTCTGTTAATCAATAAGATAACGTGCAATCTCTTTGACCATAAAATCCAGAGCTGATGGGAACGTTTTTTATACACCTTCAACATTCCACAAGAGTTGTACCAGACTAATTATCTGTTACTACAAATTTTAGAATCTCAAATTAAGATGATATCTAGCAGCAATTCTCAACCACTGATCCGAACGTCTCAGGTCCGCAGGGAAATTTCACCGGTCCCTGAACAATTTTTATCCATCCAAGTTAACCCCAGGATGTGCAACTATCATTTTCAAGGCCCATTTTGACTTTGAGTAGTCACTAAATTATTTTCTTAGCTCTGAACTTGAACATCTTTTGTGCCAACTACCGCTATGTTCTCTAAAAGTAACAAAAAGTGCTAAAGATTATTTGCATTGAATTCATAAAACAAACCTGATCTATTTATGTATCAGGATGATAAGTGTATCAAGTGGGCATTACAAGGTGCGTCCGTTCGGTATATGGGAAAGGTACATAAGCAGTTCAAAACTTGTTGAAACAAGATTAATTACGTTTGCCAACTGTATGGCACCATATGTATACTTCAGTGTATTTATCGACTAAACATAATTTGTGTTGCATTTTACTGGTTTTTGTGCTCTTTACTGTTCTTAGTTTATACCATTTGTAAACAATAAGTGACAAAGTTTAGAGAGACTTTGATAAAAACTTTTTAAAGAAGGAAACGATTTTCTAGACTGCCAAGAGACTGGTAGAAGCTCACTGAGGACAGATAGTCCGCGTTTTTTGCGAACGAGAATATCAGGGATGAAGAAGCTGATCCATTGGAAATGATGCTGCTGACAGTAATAATGAAGAAAAAGAAGAAGTTGTCGAAGGACTATAATTCACAATTAACCGTTGGAGAATTTTACTCATCTAAAGATGAGGATCTTTGGATGAAAATTTCAGTGACCAGATACCACTATGCATACAGTGTTTCAGTTGTTGCCAAATGTGGACCTATCCCATTCATGAGGTAATTTTTTGATAGTCCAATAAATACACAGTGAAGTAATTTGTTATTTCGGAGATGGTTAATCTAATTATTTGGGAAACAAATCGCAAAGAAACACTGCAATCAACAGAAAGAAATAGAAATAAATGAGAATGAAATGTATGGGTTCTTCGAATTATTATTATTTGTTGGTATGTTCAATTCGAATACACAGCCAGCTAAAGAACATTGGAAACTATATCACCATGACATCTACAAAGTCACGATGTCCCTCAATCACTTCAAGCTGCTCTTATGCTCAATCGACGACCTTTGGATAATGATAACATCAATTTAACAAGTAAAGAAGCAATGAAAGTTAAAAAATTAAAATTGTTCAAGCCTTAAAAAATATAGACAAAAAAAATAAAATAAAAAATATAGAGAAAAAGATATAGGGTCCTATATAATATATAGATATAATATAAAAAATATATCTATCTTGAAAACGGGCCTATAAAGAGAATTTCTCTCTGCCATGGCTGTGCTGCTGAAGAAACATAAATTATATCAATTTAGAAAACTACTCGGTAACCATGAAATAAATCAGGTTAAAGTAAACTTGTGCCATATCAAAATAGTAATCTCACTAAAGTATTCCAACCGCCCGACCTCCTGTTAAGAGACCCCCTAAAAGACCCACATGCAGATTTAGCATCATATATATTTACTTAATAGCAGCTTTCGATGGAACACCTAGGTGAATAAAAACCTAAGAATAACTGACCATGATGGGTCTCACGAAGCTCAGTAGGGTTACTTACCACATCTAAGATAGTTAAACATCCTAGAGTTATAACATGTTTTTGATTATATTATTATTGTTCACAAATTAATAATAGTATCATTTTATTATCAGTTTTATTATTCAAAATAATTGATCGGTCCCCGCAATTTTTTGACAAATTTTACAGATCCACGGGTCTGTTCATAGTGTCGGGTCTGTACCATGGTTACCAATTAGCTATGAGGCGATTTTTAATTATTGAATAAATTTATCAAGATGTATAAAAGTGGCCTCAAGAAATCTTAAGACTCGGAATCCGATGTTTCTGGCTACAACATTCCAAAATTCAACCCAATCCAAGTCAACTCTGTTTCGCATGATTACAGGACTCAGAAAGCGCTCTGCTGGTCAACAAGGTCAACGATATAATAAAGCTATATAATAAAGCTATATTTAAGCTAACAAACATATGGAGAAATCTCTTTGCCCATAAATCCCCACAAGAGTTGCAATACACTGACTACCTGTATTACCTTATTACAAATTTTGGAATCACATATAAAGATTTTAATAAAACTCATGATTCGGATTTTCACATTTCTTATTACAACATTCTAAAATTTAACCCAACCCAAGTTAAATCTGTCTCAAATGATTTTAGATTACAGGGAGCTCTCTGCTAATCAACAACATCAACGCTAAAACAAAGTCCTGCCTAGGATTTATAGACTAGGCCACATTAAGATTTAAAAGAATTCAAGACTCGGAATCTCATATTTCAAATTGCAACATCTTAAATGATTTTAGAACTAAGGGAGCTTTCTGCTGGTCAGCAAGATTTCCATCATACTTAAGTCACGCGTAACAAACATATAGAAAAATCATACAATCGTTGAGAATGAAATTGACGCTGGTATGGAACCTGGTCTTCTCTACCTTTTTTAAAGATCATAAAACGAACACAAAGAAAATCAATAAAAGATGTTTTATTGCCGCCGAATATACCAGTAGCATGGATACAGAGGATAACTAACTAAATAAAATATTGCAATTTTTTGGAAGAAAAGGACTCAAAGGACTTACCTTAAAGGGTAAGCGTTGTATCTGTAAAAAGGTGTCGAAAAAAATTAACATTATTTACAAGGAACATGGACAATATCACAACCGTCCAGGCATAAAGCCATATTCAGGATTGCTGAAAACACGGATGAATTGAGAAATGGATGAGAGTCACTTATTATAACACGATTCTTTTAGGCGAGATTTCTAGGTTAGAAGAAAATGCCAGGTGGACAATTTCCATTAAATTGCATTATGGACTAGAGTTCACCAAGATTTACGTCCTACTGAAGTCATGCCTAACAAACATATTAAGAAATGACACAATCTCTTTGACAACGAAATTGATGCTGCTTTCCGACGTGGTCTTCTTTATCTTTTTTATGGATCATAGAACGAATACAAAGAAAATCAATAGATGTTTTATTGGCGCCGAATACTACGAATGCTGGATACAGAGAAGAACTAACGAGACAATGCTACAACAATTAAAACTAAAAAATAGATAGCAAGTCGTGGTAACTAAAAATTTTGCGATTTGTTTTTGAAATGAACGATCTCGAAGAACTTACCTTAAAGGGTAAACAGTTTATCTGTCAATATATAGAACATGGGTAATAACAAACATCGTGAGTGGAGAAATGTTCTGAAGATGATAACACGATTCTCGACTACGAGATTTCTAAGCTTCTCTGTTTAGAAGAAAAAGCCAGGTGGACAATTTCCATTAAATTGCATTATAGGCTGGAGTTAACAAGATTACTTCTAAACCTTATTTAGATAGTAGAAAAACTCTCCGAACTACTTTGTTGTACTGAATTTTTTATGTAATCCATATGCCGTGCTAAATATTTAACTATACTGGTCAAATCTCTTACAATCCAGTGACCACTTTATTTTATTTTTTATAATTTTATTACTAGAGTGTTTCAATAAGTATTAGGACTTAATCAAAGATTTAATGGATTTCGTCATAGTATTGTCTAAAGCGTTCTATGTTCCATTTTTAAGTGAATTTTGAAAAAGATAAAATAAAACGTCTTCGTTGGAATTTTAGTCTTACCTTTGTAACAGAAGAGCTGAAAAGGCAAAGAATTTCGTCGTCTACGTTTGATATGGAAATGGCGCATGAATGTTTTACAGGTCCCTTTGTACACCCGTTTGAATTCACGATAAATATGATAAATTTCAGTTATGTCAGCGAGCATCCCGGCCGAAATAGATGCAGAGAGAGTTGGTAGTGGTTGCTGGTAGAGGAGGCGGGGAGGATGATAAATTGTCGTCCAGCGTATTACCCCCGAATTTATACTTGTACTTAATTTACCGAGTTACGCGAAATTTTTACGCGAGCGATCGTTAAAATTCGAGTTTACGACCGGGTGACATTTGCTAACGAAATTTTCAGCGAAAGGAGATTTTACATAAAAAATTTCATCCACGTTCTGAGAGTCCGTTTAGTATTTTTTTTTTCTTGTGTTCATCGTGGATAGACTCTCGGATAAATCCGTGAAAGGAACACTTGTCCGTGGATTAAGGGCAGCAGCTCCTCCGTCCAAGTAATCACTTTGTCAAAGTTTTAAAGGAGCCTAGATCCAGGCTAAAGGTATCTGGCCTTCCATCCCTTTTCGCCTTTCGTTCAAAGTTTACTTGTTTTCTGTTCCTGCCGTTCACGTTTCTCTCTGTGTATCGAACGAACCTTTCGAAAACACGGCTCACATAAATAAGAAACTTTTAAATTTTGTTATTCAAGGGATGCGCCAACACATCGATCATTTTCACCTAACTCACAATCCCCAGAGAGTAAAAAGAACATTTTTTTTATTGCCGATGAAATTAATTAAACCGAACCTCAAATAGGAAGATTAAAAGTTACTTTTACTTCAAAAAGATAGGTAGGTAGTGCTTCGAAATCCAAATAAATTAAATTTAATTGAAAGATTTTCAATTATAAAATTCCGAGTCCGCGAAAACATTTAGACTGTCCCAGTAGAACTTTTTTCCCTGCAGGAGTAAGTAATTTAACTTACCCCCGGAGAGAACGATTTCATAAAAGGCGGAAAGATTCCAATGGCTACAAGAAGAGCGTGCGGAAATAGCGAAGAGAATTCCGACCATTTCGGAGGTATAAAATTAAAAAAGTCGTCAGACGTCGTTTTATTAAAAAGCTCAGTGGAAACATCTCATCTTATTATATTCTTCATTAAGGAACTTTACTTTTAGTGGTTTAAACTAACAGAAATCTGTCCTATATTATTAATTACAATATTACAATGTCCGTGATTGCTAATTACAAAACATGATTTTCCATTAATGTAAATATTAATGCGAAATGTAATAATAAATTGAAGTCACATATTGACAGCACATATTATAAAATTGATAAAATTGTTTAAAACAATTAATTACACATGAATTAATTAAATTTAATGTCAGTCAATAATCTGTTGAGGTATAATTTAATATTTATATTTACGAGATAGTATAAATTCTTATTTTTAAGGTAAGTTTAATTTATTGATAAATTAATTTAATGAATGAATACGTACAAAATAATTCAAAATTATTTGATTTGTCTGATTGAAGTAGCATAATAAATGAGTTTTTAAGTTTTTGTGTTATAAGTAAGAAAAATGTAAATCTATTCAAATTGAAATAAACTGGAATAATATCTTTAAAAGCGATGGTAACACAAAACTCTAAAACCTCCTAGAAAATATGTCTTTATTACTCCCGAGCGCAAATTCATAAACCCCAAGTTATTATCCCTTTGCTGATCATAAATCTATATACAATTTTCCCTTCAGGAGACTCAAGAGAACCCTCAATCCCAAAACTTTAAATTTCTAGTATTCCCGTAGAACCCAAATAACCCATAAACCAAATTAAAAAAAATTATAACTTACCAATAACTTTAGACCATTGAGCTGTTGGCCTCCAATCCGGAAAATGTTTCGGAAACTTGTCCCTGGACCAAAACGTATGCAAGATGACTTTATAAACGGTGAGCTTATCTGGTTGACATCCCTCAGAAAGAAGTTCAAAACCGCCGTCTGATGACAACAATTTCTTGCCATTCCTAGCGGCATTGTCAACGTCAAGCGCTGAAGAAATCGTTGTCGTAGCGAAGCACAGCAGCAGGACGCACAAACACGTCTTGAAAAGAGGCCGGTGGTGCCGAAACCGGTCCATTTCGTCGACTGAAACTGGTGCGCGGCCCTTCGAATACTGACTACAGTCGGCAGTTTTTGCCCGCGAGAACCGACGTCGTCGTCGTCGTCGTTGGCGTCGTGGTGGTGGTCGTGTTGTTACGCGTTCTGCACTTTCGGCGCCGCGCGTCGTGCGCATCGCCCGCAAGAGACGAGAGGCGTCGCGACGGACATCCTTTACACCAACCCAACCCAACGCGCCTATGTTGTAGGTAGATAGATATATTACGGGTTACGGGGGGATCTAGGGGCAATCATGTCGAATGGACTAATTAATCCGGTTAGCTGAATAGGATAAAAAAGTATTTAAAGTTGTTTAGAAATTTCATTAATTTCGAAATATTGATATATTGACAGCAGCCCCTTTGTTCTCGTTTGATGCAATATAAAAAGATTTTGTATGCTTACAAAAAATGGGATATCAAGATATTGTGGTACTTACATTGGCATTTCAAGAACATATCAACACGTTACTAAAAGCTATAGTATTAGTAAATCTAAGTAAATCCATCCAAAGCTATAGTATTAGCTATGTATTTAAGGATATTGCTCGTGGTGGTTGATTTGACCAGACTTAAAGAAGATTATAGATATCTTAAAATCTACATTATAACTAGAGACCGGATTTATATGTTCTAGCACGTTTTGCGTATAATTTCATATTTTACATTTTTATCGCATATAAATTTAGTTATATATCCATATACCGTAGTCGTTCGAATCTAAGATGCACTATTTTTGTCATACAGATGTTCCTAATAATGGGATGCGTCTCAGAATCGAGCGCTTCTTAGATTCGAACTTATTTCAACTACTAATTTAAAAATACATTTTTGATTTTTGAAATTCATACCGATTTATCGACTTATGGTATATATGGTAGCGTACGGGAAAACCAATTGAAGAAAGGGTTTACTTTGAGGGAGCAATGAGTCATGTGACTTCTGCAATGTGGCGTGTTATTCGTAAGTTTGGGTTAATTAAGAATAGAGTGCTATAGCTTTGCCCTCACACTTGGTCAATGTGGAGGAAGTGGAAAACTACTTTCTCCTAGCGGGTGGTATGTCAACAGCAGTTGCGGATGAGATTATTGAGTTTTATAATGATAACAAAAAATGTGATTTCCGTAGCAGTTTTGAGTTTGAAATTGTACATGAAAGTGTTCTTCTTAAGAGAAAATCGAAGATGATGGTATTTCAATAGCTATGCTTTTGTACTGTTACCCGTTCATTTTTCCACATTTGACACATATAGTGAATTATTGTTTGGAAAAATCTGTTTTCCTTCTTGTGGGAAAACTGCTCTTGTGACTCCATTACCTAAAGTTGCCAACCCAAATCAGTATAAGAATTTGCGACCTATTAGTATCCTGCTAACTGTTTCAAAAGTGGTGGAAAAGGTTATGGATTTTCAGATTAGGAAATTTATCGAATCTTATAATATTCTACCCTCAAATCAATCAGGATTTCGTATTATAGTTGCAAAACAGCTTTAATGCATATACTGATGACATCATTCGAGCGACCGATGAGAACGATATGACTGCATTGATCTTACTTGACTACTTAAAAGCTTTTGATACTGTGAATCGTTCTCTGTTAAGCTCTCTTCTAAATTATATTGAATTTGGTACAAATGCTAGGTGTTTAGTTTCAAATTATCTCTGCAATAGATTGCATAAAGTCAAAATAAATATCTTAGTCTCCGATCCTCGAAATGTACCAGCGGGTGTGCCAGAGGGATCTATATTGGGACCACTTTTATTCTCTTTGTACAGGGTGATTCATTAGCTCTATAATAAACTTTGGCAGATGAAAGGTGATACGATATTAAGGAAAAGATGTTATATGAATATGGGCCCGATTCATTTTGGTTAAAGAGTTACAAGCCTTTGAAAAGTTTACACAGTTTAATAGGTAAATGAAAATGTAACATAAAAAATAAGTTTAAAAATTACAAAAATTGTTCGAAATGTCCGCCTTCAGCTTGAATGCGCGCCTCACATCGAAGTAAAGATTCTGTCGCACGACGTATGATATTTGGGTCATTCCGTATGCTATTAGCTGCATCTTGAATTCTGTCCAATAGTTGCTGACGGGTAGTAATTTCGACATGGTACAGAAGCTGTAACAATAATAATGCAGTGGATTTAGATCTGGGGATCGTGGTGGCCAGACTACTGGACCTCCATTACCAATCCATTTGTTTGCAAAATATTCATGTAACCAAGCGATGACTATTCTTCCTCGATGTGGTGCTACACCATCGTGCTGATTCCACATGCTTTGAACGATGTTAAGTGGTACGTCGTCGATAAAACCGAAAAGGTTATTTTCCAAGAAATTTCTGTCCATATCTGCATTTAAGCGTTCATTTATCACCCATACAGGTGGTAAAGAATTCTTGAAAATGCCACCTCAAACGTTTACACTAAACCGTTGCTGAAATCTTTCTGGTCTAATTGCATGTGGATTTTGCAAGGACCACACATGTTCATTAAGATAATTATTTATACCGTCCCTAGTGAAACACGCTTCATCAGACCACAGAACTTGGAAAATGAAGTTATTATTTTGAGCATGTTGCTGAATAATCCAGTGGTAAAATGCTAAGTATTACTCAGTACCTCCAGGATGTAATGAACGGATGTAACATTTCTCTTTCAATACACGCCATAAAAAACTTTGGGATATTTGTAAGATGCTCGCTATACGCCAAGTACTAATTGAAGGGTCGTCAAGTACTAAGTCAATTACACGTTCTTCATTTTGTACATTCACTTCATGGGGACGAACGGAATGTGGTGGAGCGGGGTTACCTGTTTCTCTCAGTCTGCGAAATGATGCACTAAACATGGACAGGTTGATGTCTATTTGGAAACCTACGAAGGTATTCTCTTGCTGCTTGCAGAGCATTTCCATTTCAAAGCACGTATACAAAAATAATATCCGCATATTCTTCAGTCGTAAATACATGCATTTTCGTTTTCGATCAAAACTCTGACAATTATAAACTTTGAAACACACAGAATGGAGTAAATTGAAAATAATGTTTGACATAAAGAACTCAGTTTTGTTATCACAGCCAACTTTGTATTTGTGTTTCATAATTAGTGTTGCGATTGTTGCGAATCTTTCCTATTATACTGTGTAAAATTTTCAAAGGCTTGTAACTCTAACCAAAATGAATCTGCCAAAGTTTGTCATAGTGCTAATGAATCACCCTGTATACTTGTAGCTTTTCTAGTTGTTTAAAGCATTGTAATTGTCATTTTTACGCGGAGGACACACAATTGTACTTGAGGTTTGCTCCCAATGATACACCACTTGCTGAATCTAGATTAACAAAAGATATTGAGAATTTAGTGAATATTTCTTCTTATCATGGTTTGAGAGTGAATGGTGAGAAATCTGTTTTGATGCTTTTCGGCAGGCGGAGTATGCGTGAAATCCATTCTCCTCGTTTTACTGTGATGGTTAGTGGTCAGAGAATTAATGTAGGTAGCTATTTCCGTAATTTAGGATTATATCAAGATTCAGAAATTAGATTTAAAACTCATATTACATTACAGCATTAGACATTCATTATCAAAACCCACTATACTTAGATTGTGTGACTCGCTTATACTTAATCACTTCACTTTTTGTGATACGGTTTATGGTACTTGTCTTGATAAAGCTTCTGTATGTCGCATACAGCGAGTACAAAACGCTTGTCTTAGACTTGTATATGGTTTAAAGAGGTATGATCGTGTGTCACATAACTTGTCAGAAAATGGCTGGTTAAACTTGTCTAACAGAAGAATGTTGCGCTTGTTATCATTCTATCAGAAGCTTGTTTTGTTGGAAAAACCTCCTTATCTGTATAATTTGCATATTATACATATGTATGTATGTATCTGCATGTTTTGTTTAGCACAGATGTTCACAACATTAACGTTAGGAGTAGAGATCTTATTACCCCACCTATACATACTACAACATTGTTTGAGTGGTCATTCACGTACTATATCGCTAAACTTTATAATTCGCTACCCAGCTCCGTGAAGTCTTTGAGTTTAAACGCGTTCAAAACGAAGATGAGGCAAAAGTTAATGGATGTGAAGTCTGGCGTGTGATCGTTATTATTTTGTTTGTATACATTATATAATTATTATTGTTTTTTTTTTCTTTTCTCGAATTCTTTTTTTTTCTTTGTAGGGTTGAGTGGAAGAGAGGAACTCTGATTTCTAACTGCGCCATACCATACAGAAAATTTTTGTATTTTAATTCTTGTTTTTTTGGAAATAAAGGCATTATTATTATTTTTGAAAATATAAAGTATCAAGTGTTTAGGAAACATTTCAATTTTTCTGGAAACGTTTCAAGTCTTCAAGAAGCAATATCAAGTCTTCTGGAAGTATTTCAAGTCTTCTAGATGCAGTATCAACTCTTTTGAAGCACTACAGGTAGGGTTGCACCGATTAGTCGGCGATTAATCGGCGATGAAACAACCAAAGCACCGATTAGTCGGCATTTATTATAATGCTACAAATAACATACTAAAGAAAAATAATACAAAAATGATTGAAGTATTTATTTGTTACAAACTGAATAATTACTAATTTTTGAATGTTTTGAACGGGATTGACCCGTTTATCTGTAACAGTAAAACTAGATGGCTAGATAGAAACTAGATCATTAATGTTAAATGATGATGACCTGCATTTGAAGAGTATTTAAAATGTTTGTGTCATTAGAAAATTATTTTCTGACAATTAACATTGAAAAATGCCCGAATACACTAAAGTTGGTTTTTTGACAATCCCAGTTCTGCTTGCTGGTTATATTTTATGAACGCCCTAACAATTGGTTTTCACCAAGCCGTGTTAAATACCGAAGGACAAAATATATCAGCAATGGACGTGAACAAACCGTTTAAAAGATAACTTGTCGTTAGAAAAACTCAGATTTTATCCTACACGTTACACGAAATTTATTAGCAAAGCTGCAGCTATTGATCAAAATCAGAGCTGGACTAACTAGTTGAAAAACGTAGTCGGCTAAGTACTTTTAGATTATGGTAGTTTATCCCATTTAAGCTGACAAACCTGAATATCTCAAAAACTTTTTGAACGGAGACATTCAGTGCTAGCAAAGAAGAACCCGTCTTTGACCCCGGGAGAGATGGTGATTGAAAAAAACTTACAAATTTTAAATACGAACCTTTCTTCAAATCGAATAAATTTTATCCGAAACTTCTTTCTAGTCCGATGCGAAGTTTTTAAGATACTTTATTTTGTCAAGATAAATGGGACATCCGGTGTAATATTTAAAAATAAAATCGATTGTTTTTAAACATTATTGCCTAATATTTTAATTTATTTATTTTTCAACACAACTTATGACTATTTTTTCGATCATACTTACAATCATGAAAGTAGGGTGCGTCTTAGAACAGATTAATTGAATTAGTATTAAAATATTCAGCAATATTTCAGTCAATTTCAGCAGTAGGAAAATACGCTCGATATTAGGATATAAATCTTTAGCAACTTGGAGAATCCTTAAAGACACTCAATCTTTTTTTTTAATTTCCAATTTTTTTCTTTTTTGTTATGTTTATCTCATTCTACATAAATTTAAATGTATAGGTAATGTATGATGAAAAAAGCTGAATGTGGAAGAGACTAAATACACGAATGACATCTCTCCCAACTTTAATCCAGATACAACCAACAACAATTGTGTGTAGGTGCTCTTTTGCCAGCAGTATCAGCATATGAGCGCATGTTTTGTCCATATTTCAATCATGCGATGAGCAGATTAATTCAATTAGTACGTTTCGAACATTCAGCAGTAAGTAAACTAATAAATAATACCAAAAAAGACAGCCAAGCGATAGTTATTGGTATATGCGATAAAAATATTAAAAAAATAATTATTTTAATATTTTAGTCAAGGAGTCATGTCAGGAACTGCCTGATCAATAATTACCAGATGTGGCATATTGATTGATGCTGATCTTGGTATTTGATGCTAATAATTTTGAATAAAACTAAAGAATTGTTTTTTTTCACTTTTGATGACCTTTCGGAAGCACTAACAGTTTTAAATTATTAGAAGAAGTAGCAAAACATTTAAATTTAGTTCCTGTCGCTATATGTAGAAAAATATATGCTAATTGGAAACCTGGGTGTAAAAAAAGAAAAAGATTTGTGGAGTTTTTGGAGGTGAGGATCAAGAAATTGATGATATGAATCCTACACATACATCGTCAATAATACTGTACGCAACTCTCTACCGGCTATAGTAAAACGGATTTCACTATTGTCTTCCTCGTCCGAAATAATCTTCGTAAGAGCTGGGCAGTAGTTAACTACTTTTTGTGTTAAATTAGTTGTATGCTAACTACTTATTTTCTATTAGTAGTTATACTCGATTATTTATATGATATTCGAGTATTTTATACTCGATCATTGTTAACTACTTCAGGTATTCTAACTATTTTTTTGTTTATTTTAATTCCTTTTAAGTAATTTAACTGCCTTACGACAGTTTAAATCTAAAAAAAACATTTAGTATGTACTTATGTAAACATTTCATTCAACACACTAAATATGGCGTTAAGTTATTAGTCAGTGATGGGTAAGTATTTATGAAATGGCAAATCAATTTATAAGGTAAATACCCAAACAGTGGGTACTTATCCAAGTGCGCAGTAACTAGAACATGTTTAATCTTCTTGTTTAATTTTTGACTAATTTTATGTAATATGCAAATATTGCAGTCAAAGGTATAAATCCGGCATGTTAATAAAATGACAACCCCGATATAAATAAAAGACAATTAAAATATGATTTAGTAAATTTTCGTTTTTATTAATTAAACTTAATTAAACGTTAATTAAACTTTTGTAATGAGGGGGTGCGAATTGGCAGGTATTGCCATTCGAATATCTATAACAAAAATTAATCAAAATTCATTTAAAAATACAACGATGATCCTGAAAATGATAAATCCTAATAGCAGATTAAAACAAGTCATTCGGCGAGTCCGTTCTTCTCCTACAATTTGATAGTTAAGTGAAATGAAGTTTCCTAACGACAAGTAATGATTCCAAATGACTTGCAATGCTCTTAGAAAACTTTCAGAAAATTTGAAATGCGTCAAGCTTGAATGCTTTTAGAAAATGTAACCTACTTCTACTGTAATCTACTTCCAGAAAACCTGATCTTGCCTCTAGAAAACTTGATATTACTTTTAGAAGACTTGAAATGCTTTTACAAAGCTTTATACGCTTTAAGAAGACTTGAAACGCTTCTACAAGACTTGATATTACTTCCACTTTCTAGATGGCTTATTACTGCTTCCAAAAACTTGAAATGCTCCCAGAAGACTTGCTGTCACAAGAGTTGAAATATTTGTTGATGGCTTAAAATGCTTCCAAAAAACTTAATATCTCTACCAGAAGATTTGATATTGCGTCTAGAAGTCTTATTACTACTTCCAGAAGAGTTGATGCTGCCCTTCGAAGACTTGAAATGTTTCTAGACGACTTGATACTGCTTGTAAAAACAAGAAGAAGGTTGCAACATGGCATCCGAAACGTCAAACATTTTTTCATAAGAGGTATGACAAAACCTAAAAGATTCTAGTTTTATATCTAGTATTAGTCCGAGTGATAATTCTAGTATTAGTGCTACTGTTAGTTCTAATTTTAATTCAATTAACACCAACATATCTATATATAATCTCCAAAACAAAGCGTTTGGCGATCGTTACAATGTTTATATGCAATTTTGAAAACTGTTGAAGTCCGACAAAAATTTGAAACACTTTGTCTACTATTAATTACAAATGTTACAATCCAACATTAAAAGTAGTATTTTTGTAATACTTGCATATGAAAGTGTTAGGGTGTCGTCCTGATATTTAGTCCTGGAACCATTCAGGGATTTCGTGAAAAAGATAGTCTAGAATCAATAAGAAGCCCCGGAATCTTAAAAGTATTAGCAAGCAGTATTAGCTCTTCTGGAAATAATATCAAGTCTTCTTGAAATAGTATTAAGTCTTGTTGAAGTAGTATTAAGTCTTCTGGAAGCATTGCAAGTCTTCCAGGAGCAATATCAAGTTTTATAGAAACACTATCTAGTTTTTGGGGTAGTAGTAAATTTTTTGGGAAAAGTCTTCCACAGACAATATCAAGTCTTTTAAAGCACTTCAATTTTTTAGAAGCAGTATCAAGTCTGCTAAAAGCAGTATCAAGTTTTCTGGAAGTATTTCAAATTTTTTAGAAGCAGTATCAAGTCTGATAAAAGCAGTATCAAGTTTTCTGAAAGCATTTCAAATTTTTCAGAGGCATTATTATGCCTTTTAGAAGCATTTCCAGTCTTCTGGAAGCAATATTAAGTCTTCTTGAAGCAGTATCATGTCATCTTGAAGCAATATCTACAGCAAATTTTTTAGAAGCAGTATCAAGTTTTCTAGAAGCATTTCAATTCTTCCGCAAGCAATATCAAGTCTTCTAAAAATAGTATCAAGTCTTTTAAAGCATATCATGCCTTCTAGCAACAATTCAAGTCTTCCAAAGGCAATATCATCTTTACCAGCAAAATATAGAACCTTGTTCTACATGCAGTATCAACCTTTCTGAAGACATTTTAAATCTTTTACAAGCAATATCATGTTTTCTAAAGGCAGTATCATGCTTTTTAGAACCATTTCAAGTTTTCTAGTAGCATTTCAAGTCTTAAAGAGGCAATCAAGTTATCTGGAAACATTTTAAGACTTCTATGTGCTGTACCAAGCCTTCTGGAAGTATTTCAAGACTTTTAGAAGCAGGGAAAGTGCCCCAGAAGCAGTATCGAGTTTTTGGGCAGCATTCGTCTTCTGAAACTATTTTAAGTCTTTTAAGGGCAATGTCAAGTCTTCTGGAATCACTTCAAGCTTTCCAGAGGCAATATCAAATCTTCTGTTTTTATTTTAAGTCTCCTAGATTCTGTATCAAATCTTCTGGAAGCATTTTATATAGTTTGGAATTAATATGAAGTTATCTAGAAGCAATATCAAGTCTTCTAGAAGCTATATCAATTTTTCTAGGAGCAGTATGAAGTCTTGATTCAAAATACGTATAAAAACTTACTAACACTTGCTGGGTTGGTTGAAAACGATAACCAACCCAACTATTAATTTTTTTTATGGATGCTTGCGTACCCAGAGCACCAACGTATTCAGCACCTATGGATATGTCCTACAGTGACACCAAACAAAATGAATCAATGTTTTTAAAGGTCTTTTTGCAGACGAATTTTGATTTCAAAAGTATTTTCGGGAATTTCGTGACCTTAGTATCGAGATTTAGAACAAAATCCCAAAAACATTTTATTACGTTTTTTTTTCTTGCAATTTGTTGCAAATAGTTTTGTTTCCTTCCAGTTTTAATAAATATTTTTATGATTTTGAGATATATATTTTCTAGGCACAATAATTTGGAGTTTAAATGGTTCAAAATTTTAATAGATTTTTTTGTTTAAATTAATACAATGTAATTCATTTATTTAATTCTGTTTAAATAAAATGTTTTCAAAGCAATTTAAGAATAAAGAAAAAATGTAAGATTGTATTTTTGGGAAAAAATTTTAAAAGGAATAACTTTATTGAAAGAGTTTTTGATAGTATAAAACGAAAACAAATCTGTTTCGTCACACAGCGGTGTGACACATAACGCCGTGTTAAAAGTTAATCGTCGACATTTTTAAAAAATGAAGAGATCGTTAATCCATATTTAATGGAAGTATCGCGCATGTTATAATGAAAGAGTCCTAAATAATAGTTTGTGATTTTGGTCACAGAAGATTATTTTGGATTTAGTTTCACCACAAGGAAACAGTTTATTTGATAGCCTCAGAACATCCACAAAGTATGTACATACATACTTTGTAATATACTTTGTAATAACTTGTATTAACATTAATACAAGTTTTCGATTCTCCTTGCTAAAAAAAAAAGCAAGAACTATGGTTTAAAGTTAAAATTTTTTTTTCTAATAATTATTTCAAATTTTTGTTAATTTTATTTTATTATTATTATTAAATTCTATATTTTTTTATTTTGTAAGTATTTTAATTGGAAATTTTCTTCCGTTTCATTTAAAAGAAATTCGTTCTAAATTTAAATTAATTTTTAACCGACGAATTCGGGAATTCATTTATTTTCTTTTGTTTTCCTTTATGATTTTGAATAGTTTTCATTTTTTTTTCACTTGAATTGTGAATTACAATTTTATTTTTTTTTAATATATCGTATTATTTTGTAAATTTTTCATTGTAACTTTTCTTAGTTATAATAAGAATATGAAAATTTTATCGTTATCTTTTTATAATCCTTCAGCGGAGTAATGCATCCTTTGACAATCTTACATTATTATATAGTATAGTGAACAAATGAATGCAAAGTGGGTAATAAATTGGTTTAGTTGACAACCTGATCAGATCCATTTAAATAGACATTCTTTTACAAACGATATTTTATAAAATATTATTCATGATCAATGGTCCTGGGGATTTCTTTAGGACTCACACATTTTAGGATGAATTTTGGGATATTTCCCTTCTATTTTATACCGAGAAATTCCTACATGGTTTCGAAATCCATTCGTTTTTGATGCTCTGTAAAAGCAACTTCGGGTTTTCACCTATTATATCCAAAATGGTTATTGAAAAGATCTACATAGAAATCGTAAAGTTTGACTCCTTAAGAAGCTGAATCAAGAATACCAATATACGGGAAACCTATGTTCACAGCTTCGACGACGTGGAAGAATTACTTTAAGTATAAAATTGTGTTCGATACTCTAACTTGATTCGGTGTTATCGTCACAAAGAAATTAAAAATGAAACAATTCCTCTTTTCCCTTTGAGACGCAACTAACCATAATACCGAGGATTGCAGTTTTTAGTAGACATGATCTATTAAACTTGCTTAAACACTTTACTATCTAAGAAATTATATATGTTACTCGCAACACCCAAAATCAATATGTATATTGTATCAGATCACATACAATATACATATTACTCTACAACTAGGGGATTTCATTCTACTTTCTTGTAAATTCAGACTGAATTTGAGGCGCTCTTTCACATGGTGAAAACCAAGAAGTCGTAAGTTATTTAAAAGTTTCCTAAAAATGAATAGAAAAAGGAATAGGTACAAATACGAAAAAAATCTGAAATTTTTTTTAGGAAAATACATCGAACATACATCTGACAAAATCAAGTAGTTTTTGCATTGTCCTTATTTATGAAGTGATGACATAGAAAAAGTATTTGTGCTAATTATGACTTATAGAATGATTTAAAATAACTGACCTATTTATACCAAACAACTTTTTCAGTCGATAGTGGCGATTGTACCACGTACTGCTGTAAATCTCCACACGTGTCGATATTACTGAGAACGTATTTAGACTTAAAAATGTTGAAGTAACGGTCGGGCGCGAACTTTGAGTGACCGATAAAGGGAAAATTAAATAGTTTTGTTAAGGTCTCGCGCCAGTTGAAATTGCAAATACGAAAGGAGAACGTTATTTTTATTCTGCCACAGCAAAGAACAAGTGTTTTTATTTTATGTCTTTGTAGTAGGTGATAATGGAAGATGCTTACAACATAGTTTGGTCCTTTGCCCACATCTTATCATATAAATGAGATGGACATTTATGCATGGACTTATGAAAAAATTAAAGTATATGGTACATCACCTAAGATAGATCAGCCTGTGTGAAACATGTAGTGAAAGAAATTTTGTACGCATTATTAATAAAAAGAGTTTATTAGTAGAAATTTCATTATCACATTGAAATTTTTATCGATATTATGAAAATGAATCGAATTTGTAGTTCGATTTATTGCAATTGATGTACAAAAATTATGCATTTAAAATTAATCATTACAGCAATCAAACCTTTCGTTATGCTGACAATAAAAATCAATAACATGACTTCGTAGTATTAATGTACACATTTATTGCTTAATGAAGAAGTACATTACCTTGATGAACACATTGAATAGAAATTAATAAACATAATTATTAACATTACATATCCAATTTACTCATATTAATATATAAATGAATAATGTTTCAACAAATTATTTTATTAGGATGATGTATTTCATTTATTATAATAACTACATAATTTATTGTTCCAATAACAATATTATTTAAAAAACATTACTTCCATAATATTAACGTAATATTGATTATCACAATGAATTCATGTCTCCGAATCATTCCGAGACATGAATTTTGAACACACTTAATCCGTAAAACACAAAAGTTAGAATGACTCAGCACTAAGGAATCGCAAAGCATAACATTTGTGTTGCGGTTTAAATATTCCTCATGCTGCATATAAACTTCAAAGTAGCAAATGAATATTTTGTTTTATTCAGGATGTACTTTCAGTACCTAAGAGTCGTGTCGAGCTGTAGTCCTAAATTTCTAGCAAACTCTTTTGATCCGCCACAAACACTATATTATTAATGATTAATATGCATAACAATTGTATTAATATCGCTGCTATAGTCAGCATGAAATCCAGACTGTGTCCTATGGAAAATGTCAAGTTTATAATGCTACTTGTTTATAAATCCGTAATTAACAACGTACCCTATTGATTACTAAAACATTCTGATCTGATATAATATGTTGACATCCTCAACCATGCAGAAAAAATAGAATAACAAACGAGAAACTTACAAAATGCTATCTGCTGTTTCGAAATGTTATTTTCGAACGTAAGCCAATAATTGATTGAATCGATACATAGTAAGATCTGTGGACATTCTCGGTTTTGCAATTAATGTTAGGTTGAAACTGATAAATGGACTATTACCTTATTACCTTTTAATGCGAGAGATATCGTAGAGATGTACTAGGCGAGGAGCACAATGATATACGAAGCAGAAATATGAGGATGGAAAGTGTGTTTTCCAACGATTGTTGGAAAACACACAAACAAGTAACTGAAGGTATTAGATCAGGCGAGGGAATATAGGGAGAAAAGAGGTTAAGGTGGATGGAATAAGGATGACACCTGGAAAAAGCGCGGTAATGTATTAAAACAGAAGAATAAAAAGTGCAGTGCATTACCTTGGGGAAGTGCTGGCGCGATTAAGAAAAGTAAATTATCACATAGACAAGGAGAAAGATATTATGGCAAAGTGGGATACTCACTAATAGAGATCAACAAAAGAAAAGTGGAGAAAGGTGAAATGAGAAAACAGTTGAAAGACAGGAAAAGAGAAATACAGAAGCAGGAGAGAAAGACATTGATACGAGAAAAAGAGTACAATAAAGATATGAGGTGAAAGGTAAGAGGGGAAAGATTGGTGGAGAGATTCCGATGTAAAAATGAGGAGATGGAGAACAGTTGTTGGGTGGCTGAGGACAAGAAGTAATGTAAGCTTTGTTGAGATAAGAGGATGCAGCTAGTTAAGATAGGAGAAAATAGATGAGTGACAAATTTTGGGAAACCACGAAATGAATGAGATAGGTAATTGGGAAGAAAAGCCAATTATTGATTAATAAAATAGATGAATATCGGGGAAATATAAAGTTCATGAATAAGCAAAAGTATTTCCAATTATTAATCAATCACCCTGTATAACGAGGTAATTAATGAACATAACGAATTTTAAAATTTGCATGAACTTACTCAGTACAACGCTGTAGGTAATGTGAATCTGTGTATGTTGGATTTGGTATTATCGAATCGGACTTTGTATGTGGAACCATTTGACGCTTCTTTGGTTAGTGAGGATATGCATTATCCATCTTTGCTTTGCAAATACAAGTGACAAGGGATGGAATCATTTTGGGGGAGTTCAATATAATACAGGAGAGCGAATTTTTATGGCATATATACAGCATTACAAAATCTTGAGTAAGAATTAAAGGGAACTGATGATGTTAATATTGCTGTAGAAATATTGTATGATAAACTTTATAATATTTAAAATAGTTTTGTTTCAAGAATACTTTCTAAAAAATATTTATATCCATTTTGGTTATAATTAGGTAATATATAAAAACTTAAAAGAAAACATAGGCTTCAAAAACATTTAATGAATACGAGTAATACATACATTAAACAAATGTATACACTTTTAAGATCTGAAATTAAATTGGATATAACTGAAGCTTATAATGATGATGATATGTTCTAACTATAGAAAACAATATTCAAAGTGATGTTACTGTTTGGAACAGAAGGAATTAGATTAGGCGAGGGAATATATGGAGAAAAGAGATTAAGGTGAATGGAATAAGCATGACACCTGGAAAATGCGCGGTAATGTATTAAAACAGAAGAATAAAAAGTGCAGTAATGCACTGCACTTGGGGAAGTGCTGACGGGATTATGAAAACTTGTTTGTAAAGTCTAGTAATAGTCAATCCGTATTATTCAATATTATGAAATATAACAGTTTGGTATTAGAGGATTATGATGATGTGGCGAAAGCCTTTGTTTCTCTTTTCGGGTCCGTGTATACGAATGTGTGTTCGATTGGTAATTTTCATATCAGGAAAATCACAGCATGGGTTTATTCCGCATCACTCTACGGTAACCAATTTGACTTCTTTGACGCATGATGCGGCTGAAGTAATGAACGCAGGACTACTCGTAGATGTCTTTTATATGGATTTTGCGAAGTCGTTTGACTCGGTTCATCATGATACCTTGTTCAAGAAATTGGGAAGGTTAGGAGTGTCGAATCACTTGCTTGAGGTCATGTCTTCATATTTGTGTGTTAGAGAACAGCATGTGGTGTTTAATAACTATAAATCACGCATATAAAGTGTCACTTCTGGGGTACCCCAGCACTCTAATTTGGGACGATTGCTGTTCCTAATTTTGATCAATGATTTACCAGCCACGTAAATGTTAGTTACCAGCATGTATAGTTGAAAATAAACAAATACTTTTGTGTATCTTTCACCAAAACCAGAAGTGATGTTGAATTCATCTATAATATTAAAAATTCTTCATTGGACAAAAACGTCTATTAAAGATTTAGGAGTCATTTCTGATGCTCAATTGACATTCAAAGGCCATATTTTGCATTGTGTGAAGCAAGGTAATCAAATGTTAAGTTATATATTGTGCAATTCACTTTAATTTGAAACGACAACATCATTAATAAAATTGCATACACTAGCGTAGCGTGACTACAGGATACATTGTGATGCAATGTATCCTGCGAGTATTGAAAAAGTTTGCACAGAAAAACTGCACAGCCGCAGTTTTCTTTCGAAGCATATTTATCGAATTTGGACTGTCTTCTTTTAGTGAGAGGCGCAAAGTACATTCAATTATTATTTTGCCCAACATAATTCACTCCAGAATAGATACACCATATTTATTATCAATTTATATATATATATATATATAAGTATAAACGTTCCGAATTATAGTCATAGAAGCGTGTTAGCATTTGCTTTGGAGATATCTGCGTTGAATTATCACTTTCATTCGCCGATGCGTAAGGTCATGAGACTTGCTGACAGTATTGTCAATATGGACATATTTTGAATAATTATTTGTGAATTATGGAGAAATCTTCTAAACGGTACATTTAAGATGTGAGGTCAGCCGGGCCACAATGAATTTTATTTTTTATTGTGTTATATTTTTATTGTTCGGCTTTATACGCGTGGGCGTGAATACTTCTTTGTTGTTAACTATCTTAATTAGTTTTCTGACTTTAAACTAATTAAAATTATTTTTCGTTTTATCTTAAATTAATAATTAATTCAGGATACATTTTTTTTCAAATTCTTATCTTACTATAATGGAAGGTTTATTCTCGTACAATGTAACTGCGTCTTATAGACCCTGGTGGGAGTATTTCTTACATAAGGCCCCTTTTGTGTAAGTACATGTGATGATGATTTAACACTGCACAGATTTGACGGCACGAGTATAGAAAAATATCCTAAGTATGATAGAAATTTGATATTATTAAAGAAATATTCTATACCTTCCTTTATATGTAATAGTAATATTTAAATACTTTTGTTTATAAGTTAAATAAATAGGTTTTTTTGCAAGTTAGCTCATGTACTCAATTTTTGTTTATTTCTGTTATTAACGAACAAATACACTGAACATGGAAATAACTCTGTGTTAGCTTGTTAGCTAATTGATAAATGTAGACGTTAACGAATACTCGTTTACGATGTAAATGTATTACTAGGCGAATTAGCCACAAGAGAAAACGTTTATTTTATAGTGAAACGTCATACTGAACCAAGCATTAATTACCAAAGTTTACAGAATACGTTTCAAATCTCTTTTATGTCAAACTTTGAGCATATATCATACTTAAAGATGTGAAAATCAATACAAACCTTCTCCAAAAATACAAGTACAGTTCTATGCAGAATGTTTCTAAATTGACGCTATAGATTTCAAGGGGTAATTTTGCAACGAAAATTAAGGGGTAACTAACGATAACAATATTTTAGGAAAAATATTTTTAGATTTTCTTCTACTTTCTTCCATAGTGGATTTATTACATAAAAACAATTTTTCCCTAATTTAATGAAAAACATCCCTTAATCTTCGTTTGAAATCTTTCGCAACACTTTAAAAACATCCTGTATATCGTTGAAGATATGATGAGACTAACAAATAATTCAAGAGAATGATTAATTACAAGGCCAAAACCTAGAATTAAAATTTAAACGGTTTTAAACACTCCATCATCATTAATTTCGGTAGATTGAAACTAATCCAAATTACTAAAATATATGGTCAATCCATTTAACGAACGAGCTAAACAAAGATCGAATTCACTTTATGTCATCGCGAACATCACAATAAAATAAAATTAATTGAACGGAAAATTACAAAATGAGGGGAAAATAATAGTTTTAAATTTATTCATAATTTATTCAATTAAAACAGATTTCTTTTTTTTTGCTTTTTAGGTCCGTATCTCCGCGAAACATCATAAATAATGGTACTATAACTAACAAATCGAATAAAAAAACTTCAATTTCAGCATTTGGATCAGGATGAACGTACTGTGTAAAAAAACCAGTAGTCAATTGATTTATTAGCTTATGAAAACCGACCGCCGAATAGCCAAAGATATATTGCATAATCAGCAATTTAAATACAGCAAAAACTATGCATAGAGCCACTCGAGAGAGGTCAGAATGGGATATTACATTCCATTAGAATGGAAATTACTTCATAAAATACCAGACGTTGACTAATACCTTCATTTCAAGTATTCTTAAATATTTTTATTGCCTACCTTACAAAAAAATGTTTTTTTTAACACTAAAACGTCTTAGAAGATCTTTTAGTGCGCACTTTACTCTTTTGCATTTCTTCAAAAAGTTTTCGAATTAAATTTTTTATAATAATAAAACATATGTATTAGATTTTTCGTTTAAAATAGTTATGCACAATTCAAATAATCTTTCATTCTTCATAAATAACTTCAAAACTGTGCAAGATTGCAAGCTTCTCTCAATAAAAAGTCCTCTCACGCCATTTGTGGAAACCTTATAATACAACTATACTGGGACAGTAGAGGAATAAATAATAAAAATTAACATGTTTATTGTCACAAAAAAACAGCTTATAAACAAAAGGTGATGTTCGATAGTCTCCTGTCGCTCTTCCACTATCACGCAGTGTTAATCTCCTTCTCTATTGTGTTTTACTCCTTCTGAGTGAATTAGCAGTTAATGTTAGGTGTATATTTCTTATCTTAATGAAACTATTTTAATAACATTATAATTAAATATGGGATTGTCTGAAAAGCAATTTAAAGCGGCAAGTTTTTGCGGCAAAGTACGGGTATTGTTTTTGATAAAGCTCAAATCTCATCTTAACAAGTCTCACAGTTGATAAGAAAAAATATGAAAGCCCATACTTTTTTATCTGTATACAAACAAATTGTCATGATACATGACAATGATAGGAAATGACGCAGCAGTTAATGCAACCAAGATTTCACTGACCATCCATACAATTCGCGGGCTTATTATGAAAATGCCTTCCAATATCGAGAAAAATAATGCAGAATTTAAATATTACACTCCAAGTTGATGATATTATTAATCGAAGGTCAAATAGTAAATCAGTTCCTTTTTTGTAACGAATTAAGTGTGTTTACAAAAGGTGAAGATGCTTCTAACATTTTAAATAACTATCTTGAAAAATGACAGTTATGGTCGTCGTGTGTAGGCATCTGTATAGATGAAAAAATGTTATTGTAACTCGCTGCTTCCTTCAAAGAGATGCCTTGTTGACAAAAACATTAGAAGAAAACTTAAAAGTAGTTTTAGATCAAGTTCTTAAAATGCTTAACTTTACTAAAACATGACCTAAAAGGTCATGTTTTAGTAAAGTCACGTTTGTTCGAACAGTTATGCATTGACATAGATTCTAGAAAAGCTGTTGAAGAGAATTCGGAAATGTTTCCATTGGTAAATGAAGATTTGCTTAAATGAAGCACTTCCAATAATATTGGAAACAATACAATTGGATTTACAATCCATTCATGGAATGTCAAGGAATTACCTGTTATATCCACTAATAGTGGATTGATTATTAAATACAAGGAATTGCGTCTTGAGTCCCTTTGGATTTTATACAACATTTCTCACAAACATCTTTCATTTTTTTTTTGAAATTCCAGCTAAAGTAGCGATCCTAGCAAAGTTTGTCTTGGAATAGACAAACATACAAATATGTACGGAATCCGTATCCATTTTCTGAACAAAACGGTAAATATCATAAAAGGTCCAGTTTACTGCTCAATAAGTGAGGGTATGTGTCACGATAGACAAAACTTACCAAAATTATACAAATACTTAAAAGGGGCGGTTGTGATAATACGAATAACTATAGATCTATCGCTATTCCACCAGCCTTTTCTAAATTAGGGTTTACAATCGTTTTGAAAGTGAAAAAAGAACTGTCTAGCACACTTCCATGATCTTTCAAAAGTGTTTGACATATGGACGATAAGATTTTTTCTGAGCAAGATGGAATATTATGATTTTTACGAATTACACTAAATCTGATTAAATTGTATCTCAAAAGCCGCTCCCCCATAATGGTATGAAATTGATTGAAGAGAGTTATAAAAGTGCTCAGTTTAGCATCTTATGAATAAATAATAGAGGCCATTCTTTATTATTTATGACTTACACATTAGTATTGATTGTCTTACTCTCCTGTTAGCGGATGATGCAGTAACGATGGTTTCAAATCTATGTATTGAAGATTTAGAATTTACGCATCTATGTCTAACTGGTTTTCTACCAATAAACTTTTTTCCAAAGAGGAAAGGTGCAATATTTGAGTGTGTTGTGAACAGTCTTCTTACTTGGTATGATCATGTAGAATTACTTTCTAATAAACTCAGTCTTCAAAAATATGCGATTAGGAGGCTGCGGCAATTAATTGGTAGCGACGAGATCAGGCCGGTTCACTTTGCCTTATGTCACGCATCACTACTTCTATTCTATGGCATACTTCCCCTGCTGAAAGAGTTTTCTGCAATATAGGCATTTCTAAGATTAAATGAAAATCTGATGCTGATAACCGCAAAGAATACCAGAATGAATTAAGCCGCAGCTAAGAATAGCTCTAAGGGCCACTTTTACCACCTCTTGATAAATTTATCTAACAGTTAAAAACCTACTCATAGCCAACGGAAGCGTTTAAAATCACTACAATCAGCGCTAGTTAGTTTAACTGGAGGTTGGTAATTGTGGGCCTAAATAAACTAGAATGTAGTAAAATTATAGAAAAAATTGATGGACCAAAAGAATGGTGTAATAATTTAGTGATAGTTGAAAAACCAGATGGAAGTATACGTTTTTGTCTGAATCCTAGATATTTAAATCAGTATAAGCAAAAATAAAGAAGAAATCTTGTCAGAAAAGTCTTGTCAGTTTTAGATATGAAAGATGGATTTTTTTCAAGTAAGACTGAATAATCTAAGTAGCAAATTATGCTCTTTTAGAACACCGTTTGATATGTATAGATTCTTAAGAAGGTCATTTGGTAGATCTTCTGCTTAGATCTTAAAGATAATGCAGAATTTGTTGTTTTCAATTTTTAATAATATAGAAGGAGTAGAAACCTATATTAATTAAATTATAGTAAAGTAACCTATATTATTATAATATTTTGATGATATAATTATTTCGGGTACTACTTTTGCAGAACTTAATAGAATTTTGCCAACTATTTTAGAATGCGCAAAAGGATTTAATGTTAAATGTAATAAAAATAAAGGCCAATGTCGAGTAAACCACATTAAGGTCTTGGTAATGATCTTATCAGAGAAAGGTATAGGGTGCGACCCCTGATACTACACAAATAATCCTTAAATTCGAACTACCAAAAAATTTAAAAGGGTTACAAATGTACCTTGGAATGTGTAACTAGATAAAAAAATTTATTTCACAATATGCTATAATCACAGCTGCACCTACAATTAATTAAAAAGGATAATATAGAATAACGAATTAATTAAAAAGGATAACATTTGGAAATGGGGAGAAAATGGAATAATCCAAGCACCTACATTTCGAGTTTTTGATAAAGAAATACCCATCATTTTACACATTTTGTTACAAAATGGACAACCTGTTTCTTTTTGAACTTTTTGAACCCATTGAAAAGTTTGTCATTTGTTGTGGCGTGGAAAAATTTAACAAATTCATCTGTGGTTACAAGGTAATGATTGAAACAGACCACAAACCATTGGTAATAATGAAAGACGTTAATAAGGTCAGCGCCAGGTTACAGCGTATGCTTTTGAAGTTATTGAAATATAATATAGAGGTTACCTATGTTCCTGGACCAAAGATGTATATAGTATGAATGGTCCTAAGATATTTGGCGCCTCAGGACTAGGTTAGAGGAACAAAAGGGGTGTGCTCCTTTTCATATAGAATTCAGAAATAAAAACAGATTCTTGTTCTAGGTCCAGTGTTAGTTCTAGTTTTCAATTCAAATATACAAGGTTGCCAAATCACTTTGAAAAGTACTCTCTTTTATTCATTGTAAGGACGTTAGTTAAAAAAATGCCTTCAGATGTATTGCTAAACCCAACCCAACCCAACCTTGTATATTTGAATTGAAATAAAACTAGCACTAACTCTAAACCTAGAACTAGAATCAGTCGGGCTTAGCCGCCTTGTAGGGTTAAACCCGATTGTTTCTTGTTCTAGATCTAGAGTTAGATCTAATGACATAAAACTAATCGTTTAGCCGTATCTGAAGATGCACGGCTAAACCCGGACCTTTCGACTTCTAGGTCTAGTGTTAGTTCTAGTTTTACTTCAATTAAAATATACAGGGTTTTTTATTTATTTATTTATTCATTCGGGATACAAACAGGGTTTCCTCCACAATAGTATCCCCTAACAGAATACATTCAAACAATTCCACATAAAAATCTGGTAACAGTATAAATAAGTAACAAACTCTAGATAAAGCAAAATAAAAAAATAGCGTCCTCAGTTAATAATATAAGCCAGATTGAACACGAATATATTCAATGACATATTGTCAAACTTAATACACTCTTGCGGAAAGACGTCAACGAAGAATTAAAAATGTTGCACGCTGAGCAATGACGATTATAACAATGCATCAATCGTGGTAAAGGTGAGTTGTAATAATAATTAGTAGTAGAAGCAGGTAGCCGGAAAAGACATTGATCTCGAGTGCGATAACTGGAAATTAAAATAGGAATGTGTCTCAGAAGCTCTGGCGAGTCAACGGAGCCGTTCGTTAGCTTGAACAAAAACATCAAGTCAGGAGCAGTACGACGTCCACGCAGTGTACGTAAACCAAATACAGTGCACCTCTGCTCGTAGGAGCAATAAGGCAATGCGAATTTGTGAGCCAGATATCGCACAAATCTTACCTGCAAGGCCTCAATGCGATCAATCGTCAAGCTACAGCCAAAAAAAAAGGTTGCCAAAGTTAGTTTGTTGTCGAGGCAAAATATTCGGCACAGCAGGGCTGAGTTGGATGAATGAAACAACTTTTCATACAATATCCAGTGTCTAAGAAAAAAAAAAGGTTCGTACTTCAGAGAGGACTACATATAAGTATAATGGAGACACCATGGCTGTAGCCCTATGAGCCGATAGATTTAAGCTGGCACTGTTTTTCTTCCTCATCTGACTAGTATGAACTAAGCAATTTTAATAGAAAGTCTTCAGTGTTTTCGGAATATTGTCTTTTTCTTCAGAACGACTTTTTGTCAAGAAATTACTTAAAGAATAATGGCCAAGAAGGTAAGAGTTTAGTAGATGGAGAAATTACAAAAAAATGAGAAAGACGAAAATCTAAAAAGATATCTTGAGTGGTACAATGAATGCTATCTAAGAAAAAAATAAAAAATTGTAGGTAAAAGGTTGAAAATACTTCATAAATTGAGAAATAAGGTTACGGTATAAATGGATAAAACAGCTGGTAGTGTGATAAATGAATTAAAGGAATTATTTTCGGTCCATAGAATACTAGACATTATTATATCTGATTATGCTATTTGCAAGTTACAATTACAAATAGATTATTGACGATTATAGAATAAAAGCAATAACACTTACAATTAGTCCAATATATCCAAAATCAAATAGCTTGGCGGAAAAGGGAGTAAGAATAATAAAAAGGTTAGTAAAGAAATTGTTAAAAGGTAATGAAGATATATACTTGGCATTGTTGATGTATAGGAATACGCCTATGACAGGTCTATCATACTCTCCTGGGCAAATGTTGTTTTCCAGTAATTTAAGAGACAAATTAATCTAAAAGCTTTAATAAAGATGGTAATGTGTTGATCCAGAATCTAGATAGTAAAACGTGGACTCCTAGTAAAATAATGGATGTGCTACTACACCGAGCTCATATATAGTACAAAGGGAGATAAAGCCACAAAGTACACACATTACGACAAAATACTCTATACCTTCAAGAATCATATAATGATGTAGTGATAAGACCTAAGCTTTCAGAAATTAACAATGTTTGTAGTGATTATTAACTGACAGCCAGACCATCAGATTCATCTGTGCAAAGAAGGTTGGCTAGAGTAATTAAAGAACCGTCGCATTTAAAATATTTTGTTAAGTATAACTTAAGAAGGGGGATGTAGTAAGTTAAATATAAGTGAGTGAGTGCCGTTAAAAAGCTGGTATCCTATATATTGTGGTGTATGTTGGAGACCCTAATAAAATAATACGATTAAATTTTGTTGAGTTTGTTTCTCTTTTTCACCTTTTGAATTCAATTGAAAAAGGTTTATTTGGTTTTGTACTTTATTATTAAAGAATGGTGAATATATTTTAGTTCTACCGGTTTCGATCTGGATTAGATCATTTTCCGGAACCGTTAGGAACACATCTAAATTTGGTTTCAGAGTATCACAGCATTCAGAATATCTTTTCAAAAAACTATTGTTTGTTGTTATTTTGTTTAATTATCATAAAAATGAATTTATTGTGCAACATGTGCTCAAATACAAAATGATATAAAAACATAACGTCATCAAATACGTCTTTCTTGTGACGTATTTAAGAGGTTATTTAATTTTGTTAGCTTCTTTAAATGAATAAATTTACTTTACTACAAAAGAAGACTATGAGCCAATACTCTTACCTCTGTGAGCTACGATTTTCTGTTTTCAATACAATCAAGTCCAAAAAGAGAGGAAATCTTCAATGTATTGATGAGGAAGTAAAGATGTCTTTCAAACGTGTGCGCCAATGTTGAAAAAATCATTAAAATTGTTATTAATTATTGTATGGTCAGAACAAATTTTGTTTTGTTGTATTAGCTCATTTGATTACCATAAAAGCATACTTGAACTTTATAACATAATTATGTATAGCTTGCAAAATTATTATTATAGAACCCTAAATGCGCCCAGAGTTTGGAAAACTTCTTGAACTCTGGATTTGTTTAAAGTGGATTAACCTTAATGTTATAATCAATATTTGTTGATGAGAAATTAAGACTTCCTATTGTGGGGGTTCATTCAAGAAATATTTCGTACAAATTGTTATTCATAATACATTTTTGTCGTTTTAGAATTATTAAATTAAACTACCTAAAAGTAGGCAACTAAAAATACAGAAATCGAAAATAATTAAATAACATTTTATATTAAATTATACATTGTAATAAATAAAACAATAAATTAATATTTACACTAAAAATTAATTTTTAACTAATAAAAAATATCTTCAATATCTCAAAGCAGGTAAATTGTCCACATTAAACCCAAGTCGTTTATATAAATTAATTAACTCGAGTTTCTCTGCGAAATTATTTGTTTTACTTAATCCTTCACTGATACGATCAGCCCATCCCGTTGTGGAGTGATCAACGTGATATTGGCCATCCTCTTTATTGTGAATGTGAAAATGCACGTTTTGGGGTTGTTTGTATTCTTGCTGATGGTTATTTTGTTTAAATAGAGCTCCTAATTTTGCGAATAATCCTCCTACATTTAACATTAAAATCGCTAAACCAATCCCGACGCCTTTTAATGTGAATAAAGTGAGAAATTTCATTGTGGTTATTATCACACCTAGCAGGAATATGACTAATGGCATTGCGAAACGAAGTTTTTTTCCAATGCCTAAGCATCGTCCTTTAAAAAAATAAGAAAAATTATGAAGGTTATTTTGAATATTTTACAAAAACTTACCTATAAATGTTTCTTCATGTTGTGATTGATCTTTAACCCAATTAAAAAAATTTTGGATTTTTCTTGATATAAATTTGGTTGTGACGTTTTCTGTTGAGGTAGAGTTAAAATCTGTTTGATTATGTGCGGAGGCGATTTGGAATATTATCGCAAAAAGAATAAAATTGAAATAAATGATGTTTCCCATCTCGATTGTTTCTTCGTACTTAGCATTTCTTCTTAAGATCTAAAGTTAAATACACAAATGGTAATAAAAAATGGTATGGTCGCGTTTTCTATTAAAGGCGATTAATACAAGAAACTTTGTAATAAACATTAAACGTTATAATTTAATGTTTGTTCTTAATTAAACAATGATCACCATATAATAATCTAACGGTAAATTAATTCAATTAAGTTTACAAAAAAAAAAAAAATTGAGAGTAAATGCTAGAGAAAATAACGGAACGTGGTACACATCGGGATAGAAATCGGATCCGGTTGTCTTACGGAAGAATAAAGAGGAAAGCGGATTTTCCCTAAAAGTCTTCGCACCCATGAGCAATCAGTACGACGCGTAAAAGGCAAAATAAGTAAAAGTAAATATTGACGAAGGCAAAACAGTTAATGAAATGTATAAATTTCGCGTTCAGATCTCGAACTAGGTCAGTGGATTTAACGGACACAATCTTAATCAACATTCACATCATCCTAATAGAAATTTAAATTTAAATAACTGAAAATAAATAAATTAATTCGAATCGTTTTCAATATTTATTTTAATATTTACAGTTAAATTTAATAATTCATTAAAATTAACGATTTTTATTCAAAAACGGTTTTTATAACTGCTTTTTAAAACGATTATTTAATTTTTATTTATTAAAAAGTCAACTTACAAAAGTCAAATTAAAAGATGTTCTTCATATCTTACAATTTTAAAATCAATGTACGATTTAACCTGAGCAGATGCACACCACTTGAGGAACGTCTTGAGCACTAATGAACAATTAAACAAAAATTTGTTGCGATTTAAGTAGCTGACGGAACGCACGCGGAATAACGAAACGTGGTTTCAATAGAAGAGTGAAGAACTAAAAGAAGAACGTTGGAAAGGAAGGTATCTCTCCACGCGGTATCATCAGGTTATAACTTTCTCCAATAAAGGCAGCGTTTTCTTTGAAGAGGTGGAAACGGGAACCTGATTCTTACGTAAAAATTGCATCTATGTTGACGAAGAATGACCGAAAAAGAAAATTTATCTCGGAGAAACCGAATGAAAAGGAGTGTTGATTTAATTAACCGCAAATTCTTTTGCATATATGTAATTCGATGCAGTTCTAAAACCATGACCTCAACTTTAAGTTATTTCTGGAGCAACAACGCAAAGTAAAGTGAACTGAATACTGAGTAACTGAGTGATGATACCGTAAAGAGAGAGTTGGTTTAACGGTAAAATTAAATTTGGAGATATTGTTCTTACAATATTTTATTATTTATGTTAGTGATTTTATTTATTTTCCGGCATATATACTCGGTCATTACGTGTAATTGTTAGTTTTATATTATGCCGAATCAGAATTCTTATGATATCTTAAGGTATTTTTTTTGTGGTTTATAACGAAAATTATGCACTTTCCTTAGATCTCTAATTCGTTTTCGAGATATTAAGTTTTGAACTCAACCTAAATTTGTAGCAAGATGCACGGCAAAACTCGAACGTTTCTAGTTAGTATTAGTCCTAGTGATAATTCTAGTAATAATTACATAGAGGCGTTCTAGTGCTATTGCTAGTGTTAGTTCTAATTTTATTTTAAGAAAATTACACAGTGGCCATAAAATTATTAAATGAGTGATTTGAAAACAAAAAGATCATTATGAACAGTCATATCCGCGAAATTTATGAATTGAAAAATGTTGCAAAGGATTGAAGGAATGACACCAACGTTATTAAGACATATTTTGGGCAGTTTTTTGAATCATTTTCGTGTCCCAAATGCATTGTAACTGCTAGTGAAGCATTAATATACATAACTAGACAACAACACCCGTCGTTAATGAAAAAATTATAGAACTAATAATATTCTGCGATTAGATGAATTTTTGCAATTTATTAAAAACAAATGCCAAATTTTAGAAACTATATCACGGTCTACTAAGATTTTAGATAACATTTTCCTAAATTAGAACTACGAAGGCTTTCACGACCAGTGCTAATTGAACTCAGCAGAACATGGAATCACTAGAACTAATACTAGATCTAAAACTAGAAATTTTTGGATTTTGCCGTAAATTTCTTGAAAAAATGTTTGACGTTTTGGATGTCATGTTGCAACCTTCTTCGGAAGCTGGTTTGGAGTGACAAAATCGGGAATCGTAAAACTATATATCGGTTGAAAAGCAATTAATAATTAGTTTATACTAATTACAAGCTGGTTACCACCTAATTACTACGTAGCGTCCGGTTTGGGAGTCGTGTTCGTGTTCACCACCATCTTCCATGTTTTGCTGAGTTCTCAACCATCTTTTGTGTTGACGATGAATTTATTAATATATCGGTGGATTTCTATGGCTTCCCTTGCCAGCCTTTGGTGATTTTTATTAGTCCTAACCAGACCCTTCGTTTTGTCAAAGTCTATTCGGTGTCCCTCTGAATGGCAATGTTAAACCTTCCTCAGCGTCACATCCTTCTCGTGTTCCCTGATACGGCATTCGATGTTACGTCCAGTTTGACCAACGTAAAACTTCCCACAACTGTCCGTCCAACTTGTCCTTGGCTCTCGGGGGTGTATTCCAAATATTGGTGACCGTTCTGTATTGCACCACGATGTCGTTTTCCTTGAGGTGTCTTGCAATTCGTTCCGTTGCAATCTAGATGGTTTTATGCTTGTTGCAGCTTCTTCTCTCTGCTTCTACTACTTAATAAATCGGTTGATGTTCTCCAAACGATATCCATTCTTCTGCACTACGTCCCGTAAAAACCGTTCCTCCTTCTTTAGATGGTCTCCTTCACATATTCTTCACATACACCGCATGTTCCATGTCACCATTTGTTGTCCTAGTGACCAATATACCTAAGAAGGGCAACTGCTTTGCAGATTCCGTCTCCGTGATAGACTTGATCATAGGATGTTGAGCGTTTAAGTGATCTAAAAATTTATAGAGGCGTTCTCTACCATGTTACCATACCACAAACGTGTCATCCATATATCGGAGGCATATCCTAGGTATCCACTGGCACTTCTTCAAAACATCTTCTTCGAATAATTCCATGTAAAAATTAACTATAACCGACGACAAAGAAGATCCGTTGGCTGCCCCTTCAAACTGCTCGTAAAGTACCTTCTTCTTTATATAGAAAATACTTTCAGGTACTTTGATATACTTTGAGGGACATCAACCGAGCCACCAAGCAGCGAATACAGGGGAAGCTTCAGCAAGTACAAAACCAGCTGGATTTTCTGTTTTCCTTATATTTACGGTGTAACGAAAGAAATTTCAATACGTCTCAAGAAAAGCGACATCGTGGTGCGATACGTAACGGTCACCAAAATTCATCGCACGACAAAATGTTAAATTTTCTAGTTTTAAATTAGTTCTAATGATAGTTCTAGTGTCAGTTCTAATGGTAGTTCAATTTTCCTAAATTGTATTAACAACGCTCCATAACAAATCTCATAGCTGCAAAAAATAATTGTATTCAATGCCAAAGTTCTCAAACCATTTATGAATATAATAAATTTCTCAAAAAAGCTATTGTCGATAGAATACAACTAGCAAAGGAATTAAAACTTTGTACAAACTGCTTGAATTTAAAACATTCCGATAAACGATGTAAATTTAAACGAAATTGTTTTAAATGTACCAAACGACTCATACTTTACTACACTTGGAGAAAGAAAATAGCAAAACTCCAGAGACTGATCTTACATCTCACTCTTTTAACAAAGGAATACTGCTATAGTGTATGTAATTTACATTAAATGGAAATAAATCAATTGAAACTCGCGCTCTTATTGATAATGACAGTAATACCAATTACGTAACGAATGTTTTAACGAAAACATTTGCCGTTATTCAAGGAATCAGATCCAATAACAATAGTCAAAGTTAATGGAGCTTACTTCGAAAGTTTCAAAACAAACTAATTGGACCATAAAATCGAAATATTGTAATTATTAAGTGACTTTACCATTTTGAATATTGAATCACATTACAGAAAAAATTCCAACAATAAGATTGAATCATTAAAAATTTCAATAGGAATAAAATTAGATCCAAAATGAGATACGTCTATGATACGTGGTCTTCTATGAATTGATTCTTAATGGCAAAATATGTTTAGGAGAGATTAGCCCTCTGATGAGAGGAACCAAATTTGGTTAGTTAATGACCAAAGGTTTAAGGTCTCAGGACAATTCTAAGCGTCTCACTGGACGCTTAGACTAAGAAACCATAAAAATGATGTGCTATTTTAGTCTGAGTTACATTGTGGATTTATATAACGAACTACTACGATTTTGAACAATGGACAAATAAAAATAAAGTCAGATTAATCTCTTACCTGCTTTATTATTAACAAATTCTTAGTCGTACATGTTTCGGGAGATTCTCATCATCAGCGACAAGCGTCAGTAGCCGTAGGAAATTTCTGAAGGAAAATTTAAGTTTTGATGAAATAAAGTTTTAACAATTTTAATGCACATAGGTGTGAAATCGTCAAAGGATAAGACAATCTTTAAATATTTATTTGATGTAGCAATGGGAAGAAAAGAAACGACACTGTTTCTGCGAAACATAAATGCTCGGAGATTCCGTTGACATTTCACACCATAATTTGATAGTTGGTAATAAAGTGGGATGTAGCAGTAATTGATAGGGAGTGGTGTGAGTATAAAAAAATTGTTTATGTAATAGATTCGACAATTCGATATCTGTGAGTTGAGCTTTGTAAAGAGCAAGGAATATTGAAAATTTAAAGATTCAGTGTTTGTTTTGGACAAAGTGTCTGCAACAATATTGGAATTTCCCTTAATATATCTCACATCTGACGTATATTGTGTTATGTAATTTAAGTGTGTGGTTTGCCTTGAGATTTTTTATGATGATGAAAATATTGCTGTGGTTATAGGTGGTCGGTTGGGACCAGTAAAAACTGTAAAATGGCTCAATGTAGGAAATGTTTATGATCGAATATATTGCCAAACGTTCTCAGTTGAAAGTTGAATATTTAACTTAAGACGGAGAATATTTATGGGAATAAAATACTAACGGTTGGGATTTTCATCAATAATTTGAGTGAGTACTGCTTCTACAGCCATATTAGAAGCGTCTGTGGTAAGTGATAAAGAAGCTTGAGGGGATGGATAAGCTAGAATGGTAAGTTTACTTAGAAGGCTTTTAGCTGTTGTGAACGAAATTTTATGTTCTGCCACACAAGAGGTTATTAGTTTTTGTTTAGTGATAATGAAAAAAATGATGTCCAAAAATCTTTGTAATTCCCTTAATGTTTTGGTTTTGCAATTTCTGCAACAGCATCAATTCTTACTTAATGTAACTTAATATCTTCTAATCTGACTTAATACCATCTAAGACTTCAATGCCATCGTTAGTAGTATGATGACTAAAGAAATGTAAGGAACTCCAAAAAACATTTCTTTGGTTGGATGTTGAACATTGAATGACATACCGTGGCGGTATTAATAATAAAAATTAACAAATTTACTTAATAACCCGATTGTTCTTAGGAGAAGTTGAAGTTTCTCCTCTCTAATGGTATTATAAAGGGATCACAGTAACTTGTGGGATCTGGCAAGGCCTTTGACGATGCTGATTTTCATCTTTTTGTAGTTGAAGTAATTTTTTCATTAAAAAGTATCACGTCAGGCTGATATCAGGATGTCTAAAATGATCTCGGTGAGCTTGAGTTATCGTCTGTTTATTTAAATGTTAACTTTTGGCTGTTGTAAAATCATCTTGTGTAAATTTAAATTAGGAAAGTTAAAAATTCATCAATCGTATATAAACATTGCTTAATGAACTCTTGCTTAATGTCAATATAAAATTTCACACAATTCAGTATCTAGTTATAAAATTTGGTTTAATTACTAATTTGATAATTAGTTTTATTTTTATACATAAAATCCAAGCAGGCTAACATATACAAACACGGAATTGCTAAAATGTTATGCAATATGTCAATATGATCACAATATATATGTGTTCCACCCAATTTAATGAGGTATCGAACATCAGACTCAAAAGCTTTAGGACACTCTTATTTTGTTTGTGGAAGAAGTCTAGCTAGTATTAGGAGTTTTATGATTAGTTTTATCGTTATTTATTATTGACCTATTTGCACATAACCAGTTACCAGCAAAGACGAGTGTATCATTACTACTATTCTCAATATCCTCGGCAGCACACCCTCAAACTACAATGAAGGTATCATCCGCATAGAGACATGATATAGCACATTTTACATTTTTTGAGAGACCATTTATATAAACTATAACTAGAATGGGGTACGTGTTAATCACTGGGGAATACCCCATTTGCGTTCTATTATCTCAGAGAGATCCGCGTTCCACCTGGCACACTGATTTTATCCGTAATATATAAATACTATTCTAACAATCTATTTGCTTTTCCTCTGATGCCATAATAATCAAGTTTAGTCAATAGGGTAGCATGATCTACCGTATCATAAGTCCGACTAAGATCACTACAGTTTATTATGACCCTATCACTTTCATCGTGTGTTTCCGTGACGTAACTAAGAAGTTCGATAATAACTGATGTTGTTGATTTGCTCATTGTATAGCCATGCTGTTCATTCTCAAGAATGTTATATTTCTCTAGATAATTTAAGAGACGGCGTTTGACAATTTATTCAAATATCTTGAAAGACTGAGAAAAGGCTGGCAATTGGGCGATAATTTTCGCCCGATAAAAGGCAGTAGTTGCTTAGTAGTAATAGCAGTAATGCATTTATTGAAAATTACAGCCAGGGGCTGCGCAATTACCTCAGCTACTTCTTTGATCATAATAGTAATAAAGTCACATATGTTCTCACTATGACTTTATTTCATAGTTTTAATAATACTTAAAATCTCTTTAGCATCAGTAGGTCTGAAGAAGCAAGAATGGAGGTTGCTTTTGTTGATCTTTCTTAAGTAATCCTCAAGATGAGTCAAGGACATAGTAACCGTGTTGAGCAATGACTGCACTTCTGTTGATAAATTCTCACTGAAACCAGCAGGGTCTAAATCAGTGTTCTCGACTTTTTATGATTTGCAGACCTGTAGAAATTGTCCAAAAATTGTGCGGACTGATCAAGCTAGTGGCTCACCCCAACGTAATTAATATGTAGCACTAATTATCTAGGTAGGTTGGAATGGGATCAGATAAGGTTAATGGCTTAATCCAACTAATATTTAGTGCTAACTAGCTACTTGGGTTAGATTAGGTTATAATTAATGGTTGAACCCAACCCAATTAATATCATGTACTAACTACCTAGTTGGGTTGATATAGGTTCAAACAAGGTTTATGGTTCGGGAAGCACGATGCCAATAGATCAAATGATCAAAAAGGAAGTGTAACTAACAATAAGACCGAAAAGACAGAAATAGCAGACAACCTAATGGACGAATGGGAATCTAGATTGAATGAGGATACAGGCACAACAAGATGGACAAAAAGGTTAATACCATCATTAAAACCATGGCTACACAGAAGATGGGGCGAAGTAAACTACGCGCTAAGCCAGCTCTTAAGTAGACATGGTTGTTTTCGCGAATATCTATTCAAATTCAAAAAAGCAAATAACGATGGATGCCTATAATGTGAGGACAGCGTGGATGACGTGGAGCATACATTCTTTATCCTGTATCCCATGGAAGGAAGGCAGGACGAATGTAAACAGAAAAATCAGGATAATGATAACACCGGAAAACTGCATTAATACCATGCTGGACAAACAAGAAAACTGGGAGGCAATTGAAAGATATGTGCGGATGTTCACCGTGAACGCACTGTATATTAAAAAAGATTAACTTGGGCGGATGAAAACGGTTCAACGACCGGTCTATGGACCCGAGTCGGTCAGCCGGACCAACAGTTGAGAACTGCTGATCTAAATCATTATTAGCTTTTGATCTCTTTTCCTTAGTACCTTTTTCTGTGCTTATTATCTCCCATATATTCTTATTCTTATATCAGTAGTTCCTACTTACAGGTATTAAAAGTTTCGTAAGATTTAGCATCTTTCTTACTCGCAGCCATCATACACAGCGAATCCAACAAACACTTTTTTCCATAACTGATTGCGATAATCTGCACCTAGTTCTCATGTTTATTTTAACTCTTTTATGATGTACTGGAAAACATGTGTTATATTTGGAAAAACATTCATGGAATAGATTGTAAGTCATTACCGGAGCTCCTTTGAAGAACTATACATCATCGCAACCCCGCCAACTCTTCTCTGATATCATTCAAGATACGCTTACTTCGCACTTTAGTCTTTATGCCATCTTCGAACATGGTGGTCGAAGATATGCAGTTATATGGTTGAAGCCGTCAGTATAGAAGAGAATACATTATTGAAAATATTGTCAATGCAACTTGCCGATTTTTCCGTGACTCTGAAAGGTGATGTAAAATTGTACGATAGGCCAAAACTCTTAATTAGATCTGTCAATTCATTCCTCGGCTTGTTTTCCTCCATAAAGTTAATATTAAAATCTCTAGCTAAAACAATTTTATAATTTTTTAAGTAATTTTCCAATATATGTAGTGTTTAACTAACAATAAGTCGATCATAGAAAACTTGGAAACTAACTCAACAGCGAGAATTTACACGTGCAGTTCCACACTTAGATTCTTAAACACCGGTAATTACTTATCTTTTATTCCATTTTTTAATGACAACGTCTTCATGAATTCTACCTTTCCGTCAAAACATTAACATTCATTTATGACTATTTAATTGAGCAGAATTCCTTGGCGCAACCAGTGCTCAGTTATGCTAGCAATATCCACGCTATGTTCATCAAGAATGATTTCAAACGTGTCCATTTTCCTAAGTAATGATTAAGTATTTATATTTAAGATGGTCATAACAATAACACAAAGTAGCAAAGTCAAAGTTTATTTTGAAAGACTTAGTACTACTTTTGTTATTGCTACCTTCTGGTGTCTTCTCTATAGCAAAACGTAAATTCGATTTTTGGTTTTTAAATATTTTTCTGAGTCTTCGGATTGAAAGGAAACTTGAATGTCTCAATTCATTTATCAAATATAAGCTGTTGAACTCATCATTCAAAGGCTTATTTTGTTCTGCATTCGATGTTTCTCCACTCTCGAGTTCAGATAAAAATTGTAGAAGAAAAACCTGTTTTAATATTCGGGTATTAATATAGATATCCGTTCCACCCCCAATTTATATAATTGAATTATTTAAAAAGTAATTTTTTATTAAAAACAAACTTTCTACCGGATGAACACAAACAATAAGAATTTTTTTTATGATCCCATTAAATTTAAAATTGGAAATAGAGTGTAAAGAGAAACTGTTACAAACCTATAAATAACACCACAAAATAATGCTATAAATCGATTCATTAATTGAGGAAACATCTATACCGATCACATAAAAAAAACCATTGTAGCTTAAAAAAGAATCAGAATTAACCTCAGTTAGGCTATGTCTTTCTCAATAATCACAGACAAAGCCTAGGAGAGGCTATCTCTAATTTCTTTTTACCATTTTTTGTAATGCTATAAAGCATAAAATCCAACGATTGATTCCACGATGATATAATTATCAATTGTGGTACTCCTACATTATAAATTATTCTCGACTGTAAAAGTAATAACATCCTTGACATTAAAAAAAACACATGGTTCTTACGTAACGCCACACTTGGAATTAGTTTTCCTAAGAAAGAAATTAAATGGGATTAGAAATCATGAGAAGAGAGTCGATTCAAAGTGGAAATCGAACAAAAGTTTTATGTCCCAACGTGTGTGCGCAATTATCGACAATTAAGACTTTAAGTATAGCTATATGCCATAATGCTTTTGCGCAAGGACGTTATTTACAAAGTTCATAAAGTCCTCATTTCCGCGAAAGAATCTATTTTGAAACGGTCACATTGAGAAATCTATTGTATTAAATTGATTTTCTCGGTATTTTTCTTCTTCGCTATATTCGCTATATTTATTTTGAAATTATCTCACAAATCTTTTATTTATTTTTTTAAGGAACATAAGGTTAAACGTTTAAAATGATTCACCAAGATGAGAGAATTGGTTCTCACTTTGAAGATGAACGCATTTTAATATGACTAAACGAGCGTAATGTTAAGCCAATTAAACTGACTGCACGCAGTGTCACTCATGGTCAATCTGTGGCGCTGAGGGCAAAATACAGTTTCAGTTTTATAGACGTGATGTAAGATGATACGCCAATTAAAAAAGAAAAAGATTTTTTTTATTGTATTTTTTTTAAATTGTACTTGATTCAACTTGAAAATCTTTGGAGCGATTTATAAAAAGGTGATGTTATGTAATTGGAAATGTTTTCTTTAACGAAACAATTAGCACGTGATTAATTATGAGAAAATGCATTCGTTAAGAAACGTTCCTCTTTATAAATAAAATTGATTTAAAGTAAATTTTAAAATACTTGACTTTCTAAATCAAAAGAACCGAAGGACGAAGTTAATACTTATAAAACGAGGGATCGAATTATAAAAAGCAAGAAGAATTGAATTGAACTAGAAATTATCTAAATTTGTAAAGCATCATTTTGCAAATTATGTCGCAATTTTGAACAATAGAATGAAATAATTTAAATTTTTAAATCACTTTCACAATTTTATTAGAAAGAAAACGCGCTTTTACAAAACAAACGTTTCATCAACTCTGTCTCCATATTCAACACGAAATTAAAAATGTAAATGACGATTAGGCCATGAAATAAGTTATGGACGTAATGGTCTCGCACGTTGTAATACAGGAGCGAAACCAAGTTTAACAAGCACATAATTGTATACATTATGTTAAAACAATCTGTTAAAGGGTTTTCAATGTCACAAAGTTGTTGAAGGTCGTACGTTTCCATTATAATTTATAGCTATTTACAAACACGACAATAATAATGAGAGAATAGTAGTTAATGCTAATTTTATAAAAAAGCAGCAGTTTATTTATGGATACCATCCATGAATACTAACCAACTTGTTGTGTAAAAAAAATTGAAAATAGAAAATCATCGAAAAATGGTCGTCTTGTTGCTGAGGTTTTTACTAAAAAGAAGGTGTAAAGAACAACTAGATCATATACAATGACTATATAAGAGTGAAATTTTCAAAATTTTAAAATTGTAACTTTCGATAGTTTCAGATTTTTCAGCAAAGAAGCGAATGATAACATTTTTATCAAATAAATTATGGTTAATTAATGTTACAAATCGTAATAAGACTTTAATGCAAATAATGTAAACATCTTTGAAATAATTCCTTAATTAAAATAATTTTAATTTAATAATCAAGTCCATAATTTTAGGGTAGTAGTTACGAAATGATTTATAAACTAGTTTTTCGCAAAGATTCTCAATTTTGATTAAGATAACCTAACAACCTGGATCTCCATAAGTTTTAGTATAACTCCAGTATATACTCCAGTAATATCTATCTGATGGAAGGAGTCCAATAGAAAGAGTTTTCAGAAAATTTGTGAGGCACTTTTGTTGTTGCTTGGTCAACATAATTTGGCAAACCATTATCTATATCCAATTAATTATGATTCGCTATACTCTGTTCACCAAAGAGATACAGTAAACCTGAGCAAAGCCAATTTCATACTCAAGAAATATAAAGAAAAAGGATTAGCTATATACATGTAGTGTGATATCAGTGATACAGATTATGTCATTTAAAAATTTACTTAATTATATGAAGCAGTTAAGTTGGGTATCAAAGTGCATTTCAAAGACTATTTAATAATGTAAATCGAAGGTCAAAGTAATTTGTAGTTGATAATTAATATTGTATAAAATATATGTTATAAAAACAAAGAATGAATGTAATAACAACACAAAGAAAATTTATCCTCCGAAACAACCTCGTTATTGTAGCAAGCGTAAACGGTTAAAGTTTTAAGTACTTTTCCCTGAGATATAATGTTATTTAAGGATTAAACATCAATTCAGGCGCATTATGTATGAGAAAAATTGCTAATTTTAGTCGAATACAAATAGAAACAATTGCAAATGTTTCTTATGGACAAGGCTAAATTGATATTATTAACACGAAATCGTCTATTTTGGAAGATTGTAGCACCTCGCCCGCAAGCGGCCTCATCGATGTGATGGTAAGTATTTTCACAGGAGATTAAATACCTTTATTAAGATGTAGAAGGAGCGAATTGACTCAAATTACAAATGTTTCTCACGGATACGGCGTCTAAATTGATTATTAACACAAAATCGTCTACTTTGGGGAGATTGTAATGTCTCGCCAGCAAGCGACCTCGGCGAAGTGAAGAAAAGTTTTCTTATAGGAGACTACACTCCTTTATTAACATATAGAACAAACGAATCGACTCAAATTAACAATGTTTGTTCTGAATATCGCATTTGAATTGATATTATTAACACGAAACCGTCTATTTTGGCAGATTCTAGCGCCTCGCCCGCAAGCGACCTCGGCGAAGTGAAGATATGTTTTCTAATAGGAAACTTAACATCTCTATTAACATATTGAAGAAACAAATCCACTGAAATTTCCTATGTATCTCAAGTAAGGCGTCTGAATTGGTATTATTAACACAAAATCGTCTATTTTGAAGATTGTAACGCCTCGCCCGCATGCGACCTCGGCGAAGTGAAGATAGGTTTTCTTATAGGAGACTAAACACCTTTATTAAGATGTAGAAGAAACGAATCAACTCAAATTACCAATATTTCTCATGGATGATGCGTCTGGATTGATATTATTAACACAAAATCGTCTATTTTGGAATATTGTTGCGCCTCACCCGCAAGCGACCTCATCGATATGATGGTAAGTGTTCTCATACGGGATTAAATACCTTTATTAATATGCAAAAGGTGTGAATCGACTCAAATTACCAATGTTTCTCATGGATAACGCGTCTGAATTGATATAATCAAGACGAAATCGTTTATTTTAGAATATTTTACAGCCTTGCCCGCAAGCCACCTCGGCGAAGTGAAGAAAGATTTTCATATAGGTGACTAAAAATCTCTATTAACATGTTGAAGAAGCGAATCCACTCAAATTTCCTATGTTGCCCATGAATAAGGCGTCTGAATTGGTATTATTAATACGAAATCGCCTATTATAGAAGATTGTAGCACCTTGCCCGCAAACGATCTCGGCGAAGTGAAGATAGGTTTTCTTATAGAAAACTAAACATCTCTATTAACATGTTGAACAAGCAAATCCACTCAAATTTAATTTTTCTCGTGAATCATCTGCATTAATATTATTAAGACAAAATCGTCTATTTCGGAAGATTGTAGCACCTCGCCCGCTAGCAACATCGTCGGAGTGAAGAAAGGTTTTCTTATAGGAGGCTAAACGCCTTTATTAAGATGTAGAAGAACCAAATACACTCAAATAACCACTGATTCTCATGGATAACGCATCTCAATTGATATTATTAAGACGAAATCGTCTATTTTGGAAGATTTTAAGGCAAACATCTCTATAACCCAGTGATTACGACATGCATAACTACAACAAAATGTATATAATAGGTACTAAAAACTACAGGGATAACGGGCGAATAACAACAAATTGAAGAAAATTAAAATTGATAAAGAGTAAATTAACTATTTTTTCAAACCAAACTAGAGAATAATAAGAAAGAGAGCTGAACTTCAAATTACTATATCTGTTCGGTGAACAAAGTATATAGTTACAAAAATTTCAAAAGATCATTATATTAAAAGTTATAGAATGATAAAATAATATTATAATTACGATAACCCAACTACAAGAGAGACTAAATACAACCAGTTCTGCTTCTTTTAAAATATGAACTGTAAAGACTTCAAGATTTCAAGAAACTTGAAAGAAAAACACAAATGAAGAAGGATGCTGTAAACCAAACATGTTCATTCAAAAGATTCGAAATTGAAGATCAAAGAAATTGAAATCATGTTCTGCAAAAGAATCATAATGTACCAATTTAATATTAATTTATTATCACATAAAAATCCCGGTTGATTCGAATAACGATTTAGAATTACAAATTATTTCAAAAATTAAATTGACTTTCTAATCCTGATATTTGGTTCAAACAAATTTCACGTGTTAATTAAAAAAACTAAATGTAATGCGGTATTGGCAGGGCCACCCTAAGCAAAGAGCCAAAAGGACTATAGCTCTAGAGAACCAGCTCTTCTAGGTGGCGTCTGTTTTTTTCTTTTTCAATTCAATGTAATATGTAGTTTGTTTCCGTTCATCACGTTGACCTTGTTTAGTGCAATGAAGATATATTGACTTCTTGAGGTTCTGATATTTTTGAATGTGTTTTATTACTTGATTTTTTATTTGCCGGATGAAAAGCATTTGCAATGTCAAGCAACAGGAGAGTTCAGAGAGTTGGTGCAGCCCAACCCAACCCAACCCAACCACATATAAGATAAATGAAGAGGATTTGTGGTTATGGTCATATATATTTAGGGTTATGATAATTCGTTTACTGCAAAATCCACCATATCCTCAAATAAATGTTGAACAGGCGTTGGACAGATCTTATGAAAACTATCTTTATGGTTTCTATTCGCAACACGCTATCGTAGTAAATATTCCATACTTACAAGTACCTATGATTGCATTATCATTTGCACTTCGATTAAAAACTTCATCTATATCATAGTGCTCATCTGTTAACCTTTCTATAGAGGAAAAGATGTGAGTTAAATCTGTTGTTTTTAAGATTTTCCTATCATTATCTTTCTCATTCTCATCTTCTCCTTTGGATTTTTTGCAACTCTTTTAATTCTTAATTTGAGTGTGGTTGGTCATTCACCTCTACAGCAGATCGGTCACAATTTCTTATTTCTTCTTTAGATATTAGAAATAAATATTCTAACTGGCGTAATTTTGAATCGGCGTAAATCTAACCGACGCATAACAACGTCTACCTGTACTTATTGATCCCTCCTTTTTTCAAGCCAGTCTCTATCTCACTCCATGGTGCCCAATTGAAAGCATTTTCAATGTTAAGCAACACAAGTGCACAGTATTTCCTGTGTGTCAGACTTCTTTTCTTTAGTTCTTCGAGTATTCTCTGTAGTTTTTGTACAACGCAACCCAACTCAAGCTGAATAACAAAGCAGGATATTACGAATATTCAAATAATATTTCTGTTACCAAGATACAATAAAGAGATTGCCAGAATACCTAAAAATGCTACTTGGGGTAGTTAGTGGGTAAAATGAGTAGTTCAAAAAATAGTTGGGAATAGTGGTGCTCATCCAAGTTTGAATAAATGAGCACAAATTGGCAAATCAGTAATCCGTTCACTTCTATCCGCAGCTCGCAATCATAACAAATATTCCGTAGTTTTAAGTCCATAATTGACCCTTGAGGTACACCCATGGGCAAAACTTCCAGAAGACTTGATACTGCTTCTACAAGACTTAGTCTGCTACCAGAAACCTTCATATTGCTTCTAACTACTTTGACGCCGCTTCCAAAAGTCTTGAAATGTTGCCAGAAGACTTGAAATACTTTCACTAAACTTGAAATATTTCTAGACAACTTGATATTGCTTCCAGAAGACTTGAAATAGTTTTAGAAGGCTTGCCTTGCTTCCATAAGTTTTGAAATATTTCCAGGAGACTTGAACTACTTCCAGATAGCCACACTCGATACAATCTCTGGAAGATTTGAAACTGTTTTTAAAAGATTTGAAATGCTTTCAGAAGGCTTCAACTGCTCCTAGGTGATTATGTAGACTTGATACTGCTTCCGGAAGACTTGATTTTGCTTCCAGAAGACTCGAAACGTTACCAGAGGATTTGAAATTCTTTCACTAAACTTGAAATGCTTCTAGACAACTTGATATTACTTCCGGTAGACTTGAAATGATTTCAGAAGACTTGATATTGCTTCCATAAGATTTGAAATGTTTCCAGAAGACTTGAACTACTTCCAGATAAACAGCCTCGATACTACCTCTGAAACACTTGATACTGCTTTTAAAAGATTTGAAATGCTTTCAAAAGGCTTCAACTGCTTCTAGAAGACTTGATACTACTCCTAGTGGGCTTAATACTGCTTCTAGTAGACTTGATATTGCTTCCAGAAGACTTGAAACGCTTGCAGAAGACTTGAAAGACTTCCAAAAGATATGATACTGTTTCTAGAAGACGTGATTCTGCTTCTAGAAGACTTACTATTGCTTGTAAAACTGCTAGCAGAAAATATTCTCATCGCATTAAATACTATTGAATAAAATACAAAATCTTGACGTAAGTAATCTACAAAGTGTTAATTAAAGAGTAAATACTGCTGGCAGGAGACAATTTTATTTATAATGTTTGATTTTTCCTCCAAAACATCAAACACTGCTGGAAAGGTACAAAATCTCATTTTCTAAAGTTCAAAAACTGGCAACTAAAGACTGGTTACTGCTTGTAAAGCTATAAACACTGCTGACAGAAGTCGTTTTCATTGCAAGCGAATCATAGACGTTTGATATGTGTGTGCTCCTAATATTTGCATAATTTTCCCATCGGTAGTTATTATTGTATAGCGATTCGAAAAGTATGAATGAATTATTCTGATATAGTACTTACCGATATCTACTTTTTTCAAGACAATCCCTATCTCACCTCATGGGGTCGAATTAAAGGCATTTTCAATGTCGAGCAACATACGTGTGTAATAATCCCCGTGCATCAGACTTTAGTTTCTCGACTATTCCAGGTACTCATTGTTGAAATAATCCAATCGAACCCAACCCAACGTGGATAACATAACAAGATATAATGAGTATTCTAATATATTTCTGTTAGGAAGATGCTATGAGCCCATTGCAATATTACCAAAAATCACGGTAATCACACCTGTTAAAAATGCTGCTTGGGGTAGCTGGTAGGTAAATGCTCAGATAAAAGTTGGATTTAGTGATCATTGCCAGATCCAAGTTTTAATAAATGAAGAGTTGTGATTTGGATTTGTGGTAAAATACGCCAAAAGCTCAAATAGATGTTGATCAGGTCTTAGACAAGGACGGATCTTATCGAAACAGTCTAAGATTAGTTTCATTTATTATTGTCAATCAATATTCAGTTTATGGGAAGTCTCGAAAATTTAAGTAAGCAAAACAGAATCAATGGTGCTAACGTAAAACAACTTCGATACTAAAGAAAGAGCAACAATAATTTTAGTCTATTTAAAAGATTTGATGTAGAGAAAGTCAACAAAAGAAAAAGTTGGAATCGAAGTCAATTTTGAGACCACCAAATATGTTAGATACATAATAAAAACTCGTGATTACTTCAAAAATTAAATATATTTTTATGTGTAGAAATGAGAGTATTGCGATCCTTTTCCCACTTTGTATACTTTTCAAAATATATTATAGTATAAATGTATTAATTTATTGGCGTATATTTGCATGACTACACCCGAGTTGATTTTTTTTTATTTCTAAGCGGTCCAATTAATTGTTTGAGTAGGATTAATAGCAATTTTAAAACTACTGATTATAAAACGTTTGTGGTTGATCTCTAAATCCGAATCAACCTAAATGATTAACGAAAAACTAGAAAATTGTAATAATAGTCAACAACAAGATGCAGAAACATAGTGAAACATTTCAAAAGATTAAAGGAGAATCCGTATAAGTTCGGCATACGAAGAGTATAGATTGATTTATTGTAGAAGATAACCAACGAAAGAGATATTTTATGTTAGATCCTCCTGTTCTGGCTAAATAATCATATGCGGTGGATATATATAGGTGGATAGGTGGAGATAGGTGGATGGTTTGAAATTCGGGTGTTTGATATATACGAATTGTCGAAAATCATTGTTTCCTTTTATTGTTTCAACCTGATAGGAATTTCTGGAATTGCATGATAAAAGGTATCATAGCAGATCCAAGTATTAAAAAGGAATACCTAAAAGTGTTAACGAAATCATCCAGATGAGATGTAACGTTCGAACCGATAAAAATTGAAGATAAAATGCTCAAACCCAGAAGATGCGAGATGTGATCACATACAATAAAGTTGAGGCACGTGCTAAAACCCTAAATGTACGCTCTGAAGAATGATTTCAACAAGAGTGTGGATTGGGTTGAGTTGAACCGAGTTGGTTTGGGTCGTTCTTATCATCTTATGGGAGAAATACTTTCGGTGGACTTCGAAAACGTTGGCTGCTGTTGACTGAAAAGTATTACTAATTTTACTTGGGGCGGGTTTTCTTTCTAAAGTAGCTATTTACCACAAAATGTTGTTGTCATATGGAGTGAGGATTGGGTTGGGTTGAGCCAACAATTTTAACCCAGCTCACCCAACCCAACTAATTAACACTAGTTATTGCTTAACGAAAAAACATTGTTCGTTTCACTTGGATTTGATGTGGGATTTTTTTTTTGAATGCAGTTTTTTCCAGTACGTAACACCCATGCGAATTTTTAAAAACAGACGCCTATGTAATAATCATCAGAATGTTTTTAAATTGTAAGAATGATTTTACGAAGAAATATAAAAATACATAAACACAATTTTGTTCTGATCGAAGCTACAACCCAAATTACTACACCAATTTTATAATAAGTATCTTACAACTTTGTAACTAAAAGAAAGTTGATTTTCTAAACTTTTTCGAACATCTATAAGTTTTCGATTTTGGTACATAAATCGTAGCTTCGCCAAGAAAGAACTCTGAAAAAAAGTATGTCTATTATCAGAAACTATGAAAAAAAGTTAAACAATTATAAAAAATGTATGTAAAATATTACACTGAGTAACATACATGAGATAAGAGAAAGGAATTATTTAACCAACTGCAAGGGCATGGTCGATAAATTTTCATAAGGAATTCAGTAAATATAACAGAAAAAATATTTAGAAAAATAAATTTAAATGAATTATTAATTACAATAAAATGTTGAATAATTTTTTATTTAATAACTACTCCAATAGTTTAACCCAAAGAAGTGAAAGTTGCTTCATCAAGTTTCTAAATAATACCCATTAAAATTAAACAGATTCAACCACATTATAATAATATTACATAACTTCTTATTTTTCATTTTGGAGAATTAGACATGAATCAATTTTCATTAAAATTCATTAAAAATATAATACCACTTAATAATTAAAATAAAATATTTCAATTTTTTTCTTATCATTGCCACAGTTATCGTTGACGACATCCGTAACCAACGAGAAACCGAAATCTATAAGGAAACCAAACCAGTAAGCAGAAACCGGCAGCGGGACAAAATTCCTGATGAAACCACAAGAACTGAACGACAATCACCAACAATCGAGACACCACTGCGACTATATGCTGGGAATTCACGTCCCATATTTATTAATATTGTTACGCGATGCCGTCTCTCCTGTTTTGCGTGGGGATAAGAAAATATCTTCGTCGTGACTTCGTCGCCTTCATCGTCGTCATCGCGTGTGCACTTGGATTGACGAGGTCGACGGTGCAACCAAAACTGACCTTGCCAAAGGATATCATCAAAAATTATTTCAAATTTATCAAAAAACATAATCAGACATAATTGTTTATAAAATGTAATAAAGGTAAATTTTTAAGATTTTCCTTAATTAATTATATTTAATTTTAATTATTCATCATACCTCACCAAGACCACATCGCGGAGATATAAATCTTTTCTATATATAGAAGTGATAGTTTGTTAGCTCATCCTAACTGAGAAATCTTCAATAATGCACCAAAGGAAATCCTTGTAACATTTACAAGAAAAGATCTTCGCTTGCAACGCATTAATATGCGATTCTTATTTCCAATTATCACGAAAAAATGTTACGTAATAAATTTGTTAATTAAATATGTTATTTAAATTCAATGAATCGTGATTATTTTTTTGTTACTAAGCCGGTTGATGGAATAAGATATTAAATCAAGGACGAAGACATGCATTAACTTTGACACACGGCTAAACCGAAACTTTCTACTACTAGGTCTAGTGTTAGTTGTAGTTTTAATTTGATACAGGTATACAACGATTTAAGACTAAATAACAACTAATAAATAGAGCCAATACTAACACTAGAGCTAATACTAGACCTACAATGAAAAACATTTAGGTTTGGCCGTATCTCTCTTAAGATGGAACCCAACACAACCTACCCTATCTTTAGAACTAACACTAGACTTAAAACTAGATACATTAAGGTTTAGTCGTCTAAAAAAATGTACGGCTAAACCGTAATGTTTCTAGTTCTAGGTCTATTAGTTATACTTTTAGTTACAGAAGAATTTACAACAATCAAGCACTGAATGGAACTTACGTGAGTCCTGCCGGGTCCCGATGGGTCATGTAAATTTGTTTACGTAACTCACGTGAACTTGCGTGAGCTATTACTGTGGCACAGACTATATATTATTTTAGAAACTGCCACTTATTGGCAGCATCAGTTGCTTTTTCTCTAAAGTCCTGGTCATTAATTTGAAGTCAGTCAACTTGTTAGCAGCATGACCATTACAGCTCCATACATTGTATATTATGTAAAAACTTGTAGGCAGCATGAGCTATTATGTCACCAATGGTATGCCCATCAATTTGAAGTCTGCCAACTTGTTGGCAGCATGAGTTATTACTATTCCAAATACTGTACATTATCTTATAGATTGCCAACTTTTTGGCAGCATAAGCTATTATATCTCTAAAATCCTGCCCATCAGTTTGAAGTCTGCCAATTTGTTAACAGCATGAGCTATTACTGTTTCAAACACTATACATTATAGGTTGAACAGTCAAAATTATCCGTTCTACCAGTATGTAAAGTTTGAAAAAATATAAATGATGGTTCAGTACTTTTAACTGATTTTATTGTTTAAATTAAGTCTGATTAGTTCACTTTTATAGCATGCAGAGAGTGTGAACGTTACAAAAGTCAAGTTTATTTTCCATATTTTTTGTGATCGTTCAAAAACATGTGAATAATTAATTCCGAATACAGTGGACGCCGCTTATTAGAATCACGGATAATGTTATCAATCGGATATTGTTATCACTTTTGGGAAGAACGGGCCGGACGTGTAATATTATATAACAAAAATTTTCGCTTATAGTAATCATGATGTCGGTTTATGTTATCATTTCTTTCTTAAAAATGTTTTCGACATGAGCAATAAATTTTATTTTTACGAGCAAAATAAATAATGTTGACATAGATTCGGTGAATCCCCAAACTCTGCATTTGAAAACTCGAACATGCGACGCTCGGCTGTGTACGTTACGTCTCAGTTCTATTCTAACCTTTTGTAATGGCTGACGTAAAAAAGAGACGTGATCTTAGTTTAAATGAAAAAATTAACATTTTAGAAAAATATGACAAGTTGCCGAAATTGAGTCAGCGAAATGCAGCAGCACAATTAAAAATCTCACAACCAATTTTGTGTAAAATTTAAAAAAAACGTGTGGAAATAGAAGATGCTGCTAAAAAAAATGAGAATTTACTAACTAAAAGAAATCGAACTGGGAAATACGCTCAAGTGGAATCTGCGTTGAAACTATGGTTTGCGAATGTCCGCGAACATGACGCACGTGTAGATGGCTCGTTGATGCAACAGAAAGCGGAAGAACTTGTAAATAAAATGGGAAAAGAAAATTTTGTTGCAACGGAGGGATGGTTTCACCGTTGGAAAAAAAGAGAAAACATCGTATACAAACGGACACACGGCGAGCAAAAAGATGCTGATTTTAAGAGTGCAGAACACTGGATTGAAAATGAATGGACCAAGATTGCTGGGGAATTTACTCCTAATGATATTTTTAATGCAGACGAGACTGGGCTTTACTATCGCGCTTTCCCCGATCATACATACATGTTTAAAAAATACAATGCAAAGGGTTGTAAGACATCGAAAGAACGTATAACAATTTTGTGTTGTGCAAATATGTCGGGTGACAAAGAACAGCTTTTAGTAATCGGCAGAAGTAAGAATCCACGTTGTTTTAAAAGTGTCAAAAATCTACCTGTTGATTATTATTCAAATACAAATGCCTGGATGACATCCTTAATTTTTAATGACTGGCTCTTAAAATGGGATAGGAGAGTAAATCGCAAAATTGCTCTTCTCGTGGACAATTGCGCTGCACACTGTGTAAATTATCAATTAAAAAATATAAAAGTTGTTTTTTTAACGGCCAATACTACTTCGATAATACAACCGTGTGATCCAGGCATTATAAGGACCATGAAAGCGTATTACCGGAAAGAGATGCGTGCTAGAATTTTGGAAAATATGGAGGATACCCTAAATATGAGCGCAAATGATCTAGCCAAGAAAACAAATTTATTAGACGCTTTACATCTTATTACCATGTCGTGGAGCCAAGTTTCCAAAATAACAATAAAGAATTGTTTCAAACATGGTGGATTTTCAAAAGATGACATAGAACCTGAACACCTAAACATTCAGCCACCCGACATGACGACAAGTGAGTTCGAGGAGTGGATAGCAATAGATAACGAGTTAAATGTTGCACAGAACGCAACAGAAGAAGAGATTTGCGAAAGTGTAATGTGCAAAAGTGTAACAACGTCATCAATTGAAAATCAAGAGCCAGAGGAAGAAGTAACATACAAACAATGCAACCCCCAACAATGAGCGAAATGAGAAAAGCGCTGGAAGTTTTGCGACGTGGTGTGCAGCACAGGTCATCTGATGTTCAGACGCATTACGACTATGAAATTTTTGTTAATAACTTGCTCCGCGAAAATCAGAGACAAACAACGCTAGATGAGTTTTTTTAATATGAATTTGTTTTTTATTTTGTTTCAAATTTAAATGGAATACATATTTTATGTAGTAACATTTTTTAAGAGTTTATGTTACGTTATATATGTACATATTTTTAATTAAAATAAAGTTTTGTTTTTTCGGCTATTATTATCAATCGGTTATTGTTATCATAAACCCCGAGTCCCGTTGTGATCACAATAAGCGGCGTGCACTGTATTTACTTTTCACTACATTGAACTAATTTAAGACTTAATAGTTAAAATTATGAATGATCAATTATGAATAAAGACCGGATTTATAGAAAATATGCTTATGCTCAAAATTAAAGGCATTACAAATATATTTAAATATCTTTACGAATCAGTTAAAAATAAGTGAAATAAGACCAGGTTAGTTATGCCTTTTTTGCCTTTTTTGAATTTTCATGCCTATTATTTTTTTTATGCCTATTTAAAGCCTTTTTCCAACTTTTTGGCGTTTTTTCCCAAAAAATTGGTTGAATTGTGAAAAAATATTTTTCTGCGCCTCTGTACATTTCTTCGTTGTGCCGTCTGACGTAAGATCCGCGCTTTTCATCGATCCGAATTTAAGCTTTGGAATTCCCCGTTGTGCCGTGTCGTCTTACACGGGATTCCCCGTATGTGGTTTGACTTGCGTCGAGTCTTCAATTCATTTAGTTGTATTAAAGTTACTCGAGTGACAGTGTGAAGTTCTTGCGTAGTACAATGCCGAAACAAAAGCAAACCGTAGAAGAATGGATTAAAGATTACTAGGAATTGAAATATGAACGCAATCGTTTATTTTGCCAAGCCTGTCCAAAAATCATAAGTATTGATGGAGTTAATCGAGTAAAAACCATTAATTATATTTTTAAATAATGATTAAATTATGTATAATACCAATGATTTTTAAATATTTAACACCGAAATTTAAATCTTTTTACTGTAAAAATTGGAAATTATAAAGAATAGCATGTCCCAAAATTCACTAGAAATAAAATTCACTATTGATTCAATGTAGTATTTCGATCACTAAAATTAATAGAACAATATATTGATTGTTTAATAATTATGGAAGATATTATAAAATACTGACGTTTTTAAATTACTGTTAACAGATTAATTGTGACAAGAAATACTACATAATTCAGCATGTCAAAATATCGTTGCATCAGGAAAAATTAAAAGTGACTAAAAGTCAATCCAAAAAACAACAAACTATAGGTACAGCTATACAATCTGTGGCATCAACATCCGGCTACACTGAACAATCAAAATTCAATTTTGATCTTTGCAAAGCTTTCATAAAAGCAAACATACCAATCCATAAAGTGACAAATAAATATTTCAAAACTTTTTTACAAACATATTGTACAATGCATATTGCCGATGAAAGCCATCTCCGCAAAAATTATATTACTTCAGTCTACAAAGAAGTTATTCAAGAAATAAAAAATATTATTGTAAATAATTGTATTTGGATAAGTGTAGACGAAACAACTGATGTATGTGGACGATACGTGGCAAATTTAATACTTGGAGTATTAAGTGATGAAAATTCGTCAAAAAGTTTTCTAATAAGTACCAAAGAATTAAGTAAAACTAATAATAATACGGTAACAAGATTTATTCACGACGAATTAACACATTTTTTCTTACCGGAGCCGGTACCGAATAATAAAATTTTACTGATGGTGTGAGACGCAGCGGCATACATGGTAAAAGCTGCGTCTAATATGAAGATTTTTTACCCTAATTTAATTCATTGCACTTGCTTAGCACGCGGGCTTAATCGAGTAGCAGAAACTATAAGGTTACAGTTCCCATTAGTTAATAAATTAATAAAAAGCAGTAAACAAATATTTGTTAAAGCCCCTTTAAGGGTAGAATTGTTTAGAGAGAGGTTACCAAATACCCCATTACCACCACAACCAGTTCTAACAAGATGGGGAACATGGCTAGATGCCGCTATATACTACACAAACGCCTTAGATTATTTTAAACAATTAATAAATAAATTTCCGGCTACAAGTAGTAAAGCAATACAAGATTGCCAGGCCGTCCTAAAAGAAGTGGAGCTACAAAATAATTTGGCATTTATAAAAAGCAATTAGTTATATAAGTGAATCTATAAAATCACTTGAAAAACAGGATTTACCTTTAGTGACTGCAGTAGAAATGATTAAAAAGTTTCAAGTATAGCGTACCAGGACATATTGGTCAAATAATTACGAATAAATTTAATGACGTTCTGTGTAAAAATGAAGGATTTGCCACATTACAAAAAATTCCATCAATTTTAAGTGGTGAAATTGTTAGTGGATTTATTATGGATCCCGCATTAATTACAAAGTTCAAGTATGCACCAATTACAAGTTAGTACGTGGAGAGAAGTTTTTCGGCTTACAAGAATACGTTAAGTGAGAGAAGACACAACTTCACAATGGAACATTTAGAACAGCATTTAATAATTAGTTGTTTTCGTGATTAGTGGTTTAATAATTATATATGTATGTTTAATTTAACGATGTATTTTTTAATGAAAACGTTATTAAAATACGTTATTAATTAGGTATAGCAATTTTTTCGATTTCTAATTTTTATGCCTTTTTAATGCTTTTGTTGCCATAATTTCATACCTTTTTAAGTGCCTTTTTCCGTCTTTTTTGTGCCTTTTAATCCGGTCTTTAATTATGAATCATTTATATTTTTTCAAACTATACATTATATCAAGGACTGCCAACTTATCCAAAGCATGAAGTATTACAACAAGTATTTACAACCTCTACTCTTCATTTTTTTCTATAATACTTGTTGATTCAAGGAATTTTTTAAGGTTACTGTTGGTGTTACCTAAAATCCGGATTATTAGTAGCATTTTCAGTAACTAAATGTTGAGATCAAAATTCTAATCAATATTTAAGTAAATACAATTTTAGCGTGGTGCACATTTATTTTAAAAAAATTCTATAAACCAATGAAATAGAACAAAATTTTATTTAAATTATGATCACCCATAAGAATATGCCAGATTTTATTATTTATTTTAATTTTGTAATAGTCTCATTTATTTCAGAACATGATAAATAAAACTACACACTGTTAATTCTGCCATTCTGTCAAACAGAATTAATTAATAATCAAGTTAGCAAGTAATCAACACATGGTTCATACATTTGATTACCTAGTCGAGCGTGAGTCACGTGAATTAACGTGGGCAACGTGATTCATTTATATGCGTCACACGCGTGGGTCTAGCTCGTTAGCGGGCGTGAGGGGTATAAAAAGTCTCTCACGCGCACCTCTCTAGTCTAGTGTTAGTTCTTAAGAAGGAAACCAATCCAACCCAACCCAACCTATCTTCAGAACTAACACTAGACTTAGAACTGGAAACATTAGGGTTTAGCTGTCTAAAGAGGCATAAGGCTAAATCCTAATGATTCTAATTCTATGTCTAGTATTAATACTAAAGTTAGGTTGTAAGTCTAATAGATTGTAATTTCTTTGTCATCATTGCAATTTATATGTAGAGGAAATTAAAACGTTTTGTCGTTCCTAACGATGATAGAATTTTATTTATTATTCGGTTTCCACCGGTTTCGGCACTTATTGCCATCTTCAGAATTATACCATTTGTTTGTTTAATTAAAAAAAAATCAACAAAATTTCGCGCCTTCAATTTAGTTCATATAATAAAATAGAAGATGAAACAAATAATAAATTAAAATATACACAATTACAACAAGTGGTAAAAGGAAAATAAATACAAAAAGAGAGACAATAAAAACACAGTACATAATGAGAAATAGTATGATCATATGCTATTAATTTTAGTTATAACACGTAATGACGAAGATTTGAAACAACCAATATTTATCGGTTTATTTTTAAAAGAGATCCAATTCCTTGGAGAAACAGGAGAAATACCTACTAAATAGAAGAGAGTAGACTAAGACTGTTGCTTTGATTGAACCACCATCGTATCATGAAAACTATAAAGTAATGTGTTGTTCTTTAGTTATACAAAATAAACCTATTACTATTAGTTCTACGAATTTATATAAGACATAAACAAAATTAAGATGTGTTATTTTGGTTTGTATACATCGTTATTGTAAATTTAGGATTATTAAATAAACAAAATTACCATTGACCACACGGTGGTTGCTCAAAATGGACTGGTCCAATCTAGGTAACTCAAACTTTGTCAGTTGTAGCAATAATAAGAAAGTGCTTTTATTAATAGGTAGACATAAAACGCATAAAAACATAAAAGTAAAAGTTTAAACGTAAAAGTTTAAAAGTGTTGGTTTGGAACGGAACCCAATCCAATCCCACCTAACCTATCATCAGAACTAACACTAGACTTGGAACTAGAAACATTAGGGTTTAACCGTCTAAAGTGACGTATGGCTAAATTCTAATGTTTCTAGTTTTAGGTCTACTGTTAATACTAAAGCTAAGTTGTAGGTCTATTATTAATTATACTTTTAGTTGAAAGAATTTACAAAAATGAAGCACTGAATGGCAGTTAAAACTAGAACTAATATTAGACCTAGTACTACAAAGATTACAGATTCAGATGCCTGAAGAGGCACGGCTAAGCTGAAACTTTCTAGCACTAGGTCTAGTGTTAGTTCCAATTTTAATTTAATACAGATATGCAACAATTTAAGAATAATATATGAACATATTTTTTAATTCAAATCTATTAATTTATTCACAAAGAAATAAGAATATCAGTTTGTGTAGTTAGTAAAGAAAAGTATAAAAATGCCAAAAGTTGACGGTAAACTGCAAAGATTGCACTCAAAGGTATAAACACGGCAATGTTAATAAAATGATAAGTCATATTGTTAAAATAAGTTTTCAGTGCCCATAATATTTAAAAAATATTCTTAAGAACTATGTAGTTGGTAGACGGAATGATGTTTACACTTAATAGTATTAAAAGACCGTACATATAAAATAGCAAAGTTTTTATTTCAAGTTTGCAAAAATTACGTTCCATTTAAACCAAAGTTCAGTGTTAATAATAGACAGTGAGTGTTAACAATCCATTATACAGAAAGAATCATTATTAATTATTTCGTTTGATGTAACGGATTTGTATACAAATATACCTATAAAGGAATCTTTGAATACTATAAAAGAGTTTTTACACAATAGAATGGAAAATAAAAATGATGCTGACAATATCCTTAAATTATTTTAAATTTGCACAGAACAAATCTTTTGTATAAATTTTATATAAAGGAAATGTATTACCTTATAACATAAATACATAATATAATATATAATTGGGGTATATATCGTGCATATTTCAGTCAAGGCACATCGAAAATGAGTTCATAATGTGAAGACAAAAGAAAGCAAGAACGTGTGAAGATAAAAATCCCACCTATAGACATCCTGGTGACCTTTTTTGGTCGTTAGAACATGATCTAACACTATTCAATGTTGTTTTTTCTGATAATTCTTGCTTATCATTTTTTTTTTTGTTTTTACCGCATATTTTACTGCATATTTCGACTAATTCTAATCGCATATTGACAAACAATATAAGTTATTGTTTCTCTTTATAGCAAATAAATCCGAACCTTACTTATGACTAACGTGACCATACGTCCCGTTTTGAACGGGACTGTCCCTTTTTAGAGTTACGAGTCCCGGTGTCCCCGAAATGATCCCTGGGACGCAAAATTGTCCCGTTTTCTAAAACCGCGTGAAAATTTTAGTATAGTCTGTACCACGAGAAACGATAGTGACTTGGTATTAGGGCCGTACGTTGACGTTTGTTAGAGTGAAATGGTTGCTTACGAGTTTGTCTGTTGCCTCTACTTTTAGGCGATGAGTCACTATCGTTTCTCGTGGTACAGACTATAGCCGAGTTGGGCGGACGCGATCGGTATGCGAGAGCGAGACGGCGTCGTCAGTTGACGGGATGATAGCCGAGAGAAGCGAAGACGTCATCGCTCGCGCTTTGTTGATTAATTTGGACTAATTGTTTCATAGATTTTTCGTGCGCCCAGTTTTCGATATATTTTTTGTTGTTGTTTGATGCTCGTTTACCAAGCAAATAACTTAAACTTCTTTTGTTTTGGAATCATAACTTAAAATGCCAAAACGCAAGTGTACGTTCAATATTAACTTACAAGCAAAATATCCGTTTATCAAGCAAATAAATACTTCCTCAGATGTCAGATGTGAAAAGTGTCGTACAGAATTTAGTGTTTCCCATGGTGGTGGGAGTGATATTGAACAGCATTTAAAGTCTGAAAAACATAAAAATGCCGATCGTGCCGCTGCTTCGAGTTCTTCGATGTTAACCTTTTTCAAGAAATCGGCCGCACCAACTTTAAAGGATATGGATATCGCCGCGGCAGAAGGCGTCTGGGCTTATCACACGATACAAGAAAACCACAGTTTTCGCTCTAATGATTGTGCGTCAAAATTAATTCAATCATGTTTTGAACCCAAATTTACATGCGCGCGTACGAAATCAGAAGCTATTGTAGTAAATGTTTTGGCGCCTACAGTAATGAAAGAATTAAAAGATGATCTTGATAAGTCCAATTGCATTACAATACTAAACGACGCTTCAAACCACGGTAACAAGAAAATATACCCTATTCTAGTGCGCTTTTTTCAACCTTACGTAGGTGTGCAAGTAAAAATTTTAGATCTCCAAGACCAACCAGGCGAGACTTCTGACATCATTGTCGATTATTTAAACCAAGTGTTGACATATAATAATTTAACAGCAAAAGTCGTGGCATTTTGCGGAGACAATGCCAACGTCAATTTCGGAGGTGCGGCTAGGCGTGGAACTAACAATGTGTTAACGAAATTACAGTCATCACTGAAAAAGCCATTAATAGGTATTGGATGTGGAGCCCATGTAACTCACAATGCAATAAAATCTGCTGCAGACAGGCTACCCTTAGATTACGAAAGCATTATTGTGAAGATATATTCGTTTTTTTATATTTACACGATTCGAGTTGAAGCTCTAAAGGAGTTTTGCGCCGAAACTGAAACGGAGTATCAACAAATGCTCGGCTACAGCAAAACTAGATGGCTTGCTCTTATGCCTGCCTTGGAAAGAGTTTTAAAAATGTATCAGCCACTAAAAAACTACTTTTTGAGTATTGAAAAATGTCCCTTGTTACTAAAAAACTTTTTTGAAGATCCCACATCCGAATTGTGGCTTTATTTTTTACACGCTCAGTCAGCAAGTTTTCATCAAGCTGTATTGAAACTGGAAGGTCAGACTGTATCGGCAATTGAAGCTGCAAAAGAAATCAATCAACTAAAAGACAATTTGACTCAGAAGCAGACCAATCAGTTTCTTCCATTTATGGTCCGTCAATTAATAGTGAAATCGAAAGATAATGTTTCTGACATAGATGAAGAGTTTGTGAATAGGGTGGTTACAGAATTTTATCAAACAAGCCGTGAATATCTGGAGCAGTGGACTTGCTTTCTTACCAAAGAAATGGAGATATTTTATTGGGCAGATTTAAAAAAGGTCCCCTTATGGACAGACGTTCAAAAATCTCTGGATGTGTTAATTCAAAAGGAATATATTGACTGTAATAAAGATGCAGAAGTTTTTGATGAATTTTCGTTAATTTGTAACTACATTACATCGCACAAAGTAACCGAATGGAATAACCTAAATGTTTCCACGGAAACTCGTTGGGTGGAAGTATTCAAACACTTTCAAGCTAACAATCTTCAGCATAAACATTTTTCTCTTTTAATTGAATATGTTTTATGTTTGCCTGCTACAAATGCTCCAGTAGAAAGAGTATTTTCTATGATGAACAAATTGTGGCCCTCTGAGAAGACCCAGTTACAAATTTCAGTTCTAAAGGCGATGTTGACAATTAAGGTGAATATAAAGAAAACGTGCCAAGAGTTTCATTCTTACTTAAAATCATCACCAGCTGTATTAAAGCAAATTTGTTCTTCTGATAAATATAAGTAAACGTTTGGGGTATATATATTTTTTAATTCGTAGCTTTTAACCTAACTGACTTTTTCTGAATAAATAACTTTAAAATAGTGCTTTTTATTTACTACTTGTTAATTAATCTAAATAAACCAATGTCCCGTTTTGAGTTAAAAAATAAATGGTCACGTTACTTATGACCAATGACCATACAAAAAGTTGGTAGCGTTAGAGTCATATATACACTGAGCCTTTAATTCAGAATTCGACCAAAATAATTTTGAAAAAGAAATATCAACGACACAAATGATAGAAAAAAATAATAATTACCCCGAAAAAACTACACACAAATTGTTAGACAAATAGCGTAACAAAATGAATTTCAAACAAATTTTTTCCTGAGAAACAACACATGATCTCAACAAACCAGATATGTTTAAAATAATTAGTGAGCCGGGAACAAAATCACGAAAATTAAAGAAACTCTTCAAAAGATATAACATAAAACTAACTTTTAAAACTACACATACTATTCAAAAAACTTTTGATAATAGCAAGAATAAAGTAGATATATTGCATGAAAGTAGTGTATATTTAATAGAATGCAGTAGTTAACAAGCCACATATATCGGAGAGACCAGACGTAATTTTAAAACGAGAATCAAAGAAAGCTAACAAAACAAAACTCGGCTTTTGGAAGACACATAAATTTTTAAAACTACAAATTTAATATAGAGAAAAATACAAAAATATTACATAAGAAGAATAAAAAGTTATTTTTTAGAGATCCTAGAAATCGTCGAAATAACAATATTTAAAATACAAAATCCTAAAACAATAACACTAAACTAAAACTAAAATAATAAATTAAAATCACTAAGTATAAAGTCGTTTTTATTGCTAAAAGTTACAAGAAGTGATATTGAATAATAAATAAATAAATAAAATAAAGTTGAAATCTGAATTAACAAATTTTGGACATAAAGAAAATATGGTCAAAAAGTATTTTATGGGACTGACAAGATTCCATGCTGCCTGCCACTCTTATAGTGGAAAGGTGCGAATAGGTAGTTCTTTCTAGTTCTAGGTGTAGTGTTGATTCTAGTTTTAGGTCGATACAAGTATATAACAGTCTAAGACTGAATAACAACGAGAAGTAGAGCTAACACTAAAAACTAGATCTAGAACTAGAATCATTCGGGTTTAGCCGTACGTTTCTTAAGACGGAATCCATTCTAGCTTTAAAACTATCACCATACTTAGCAATAGAAACATTGGGATTTAGTCATCTAAAGCAACGTACGGCTAAATTCCAAGTTTTAGTTCTAGGTCTAAAGTTAATACTAAAGCAAGTCTAGTATTAGTTACACTTTTAGTTCCAGAAGTATTTACATCAATCAAGTAGTGAATAGCAGTTAAAACTAAAACTAACACTAAACCTAGTACTAGAAAGATTCAGGTTTAGCCGTGCGTTTGAAAATTTTCTAGTACTAGAACTAGTGTTAGTTCTAGATTTAATTTGATACAGGTATAGAGTAATTTAAGACTGAATAGCAACTAAAAAGTAGACTCACTACTAACGCTAGAGCTAATACTAGACCGTAAACGAAAAACATTTAGGTTTAGCCTTACCTAATTTTAGATGGAAACCAATCCAATCCAACCTATTTGCAGAACTAATACTAGACTTAGAACTAGAAACGTTAGGGTCTAACCGTTTAAAAAGCCGTAAGTCTAAATCCTAATATTTCTAATGTTAATACTAAAGCTATGATATAGGTCTAGTATTAATTAACACTTTTATTACTAGAAGAATTTACAACTATCAAGCATTGAATAGCAGTAAAAAACTAGAATTAATACTAGAAATAGTACCAAATAGTTTCGGTTTAGCCGTGCATCGCAGGCCGCCTTTAGCCGTGCTGGGCAAACTATCGATACTTATCGATGGTATCGATATCTACCTCTATATCGATACTCGATACCCACAAAATATCGGTATCAAAGAATCGATAGTATGGATCGATAGTGTCAAAGTATCTAGAATTGTTTTTTTAAAATAATAATGTTTAGTTGTCGCAAAGAAATGTGCGTACAACAGTTAACAAAATAAGAAATTAATAATAATATTCAATAAAAAATGCAATTTAAATATTTCTCTATTGAGTAGGAGTGTTGTAATAATTTATTGTATAATTTTATACACATGCAATTAGTGCTTTGTCGTGCTCTCTTGATGCGGTGTTGTGAAATGATGATCTTGCCCTTCTTCCTAGTGTCATGTTGATGGATATCACTATGAGATGAATATCTCATTTTTTTCTTATAGAGAAGGTAACTACCGCCAGTATGTAGACGCTAGGGACAGTTAATATTTGCATCGCTCTAAATATGTTTCCGCAGCTATCTCGCAGCCCTTCACACGCCGAAGCTCTAAGGGGTTCCTTTCGCTAGATTATGAACTTGAAAATTTAAGCCAATGATGTGATGATCTCCACAGTTCTATGCAATATTGAAGTATGAAATTCTGGCTTAAGTAGGTGGTTCTAGCAGCTTCATAGGTTTAGATAATAATTCTTATTCTTCTGATGAGGTATTGGAATTTAATCGTATGTTCCATATCTGGCTCACAATGAGCGATTGCATCTTTTTTTTTTTCATTTAGTCTTAGCTTATCGCCGACGAACCACTCTTTTCTCGACTTCTTCGGACCTTCTGAAGAGTCCCTATCTGTGTTTAAATGTCACCAATAGCGAAGTATCCGTATAAAAAAACTGTATGATACCATACAATTTTTTGTTACTTAGATTAGGAATATTACCGGGCCTAAAACAGATCCCTGTGACACTCCCTGTCCTATCTGTTTTCTTGCCGATAATTTTCTTTTCCAATAAATCATTCCTATCATTCGTTCTATCCTAGAGATATGTCTCTAGCTGAGCGAGCAAAATCTGGTGGAGAACAAAATCAAAAGCCTTTATTAGATCGCATTATTTAAGTAGTACTTCTTTTTTATTGAAAGCATTCGCTATTAGTTCCAAAGGACCCGTAACAGCTGATGATGTGGATTATAGCTTTTGGTAACCGTGTTGTACGCTGTTAAATGTTCCAGAAAATCAATCAGTCGCTTCTTTATGACTCGTTCAAAGATCTTAGATACTGCGTTTACAGTATATTTAAAGGAGTTATTCTACATGTCTATATGTGTATGTGTCTTAAAATACTTTAAGGGAACCAAGATACTGGACATTCAATATGTGGTTATTCCACAACATTTCAAAACTCGTTAGCGTTAAAAACACGAAATTTTGCGTATTTACGTGGTTTTATGCGACGAGTATGATAATCAAAACAAATGAATTGGAAAAAGGCTGTATGTATGAGCACCCACGTATCTTGTGCCAAAAGAAACGTCTTCTGCTAATAGTGTTTAGAGTGTTACTAGAAGTACCTAGTCTTGAATTTCTTAAATTTCTGAGATATTGTGTTTTACCAACAATATTGGTATATTGAAAGCAATATTAAGTTTTATTAACAACTACTGGCATTTTCCAACAAAAATGTCTTCTGTCAGTTTTATTTAGCGTTCAATTAACAGGTTTTGGACTACTTACATCAAGGTTTTGTATTTTGTCCAATAGTAATTAATATTTTCGAAACAAATTCAATCAGTATCAAGTCTTCAGAAAACATTTTAAGTCTTCTAGAAGCAATATGCAGTCTTTTGGAATTATTTCAAGTTTTTTAGAAGCAGTATCAAATCCTCTGGAAACATTTCAAGTTTTCTTGAACCAATATCAAGTCTTAGAAGTAGTATCAAGTTGTCTGGAAGCATTTCTGGTCTTCTGGAATCAGTATCAAATCTTCTAAAAGTATTGCAAGTCTAACCCAACTTTTTAAGTCTTCTAGAGGCAGTATCAAGTCTTTCAGACGGAATATAGAGAGTTTTGGAAACATTTCAGGTCTTCTAGAAGTAGTTTAAGTGTCTCAGGGGCAGTATTAAGTCTTCTGGAAACATTTCAAGTCTTTTGGAAGCACATTCAAGTCTCCCAGAGGCAATGTCAAGTCCTTTGCGAGCGCTTCAAATCTTCTATAACCATTTTAAGCCTTCTAGAAACAATATCAAATCTTCTAGAAGTATTTCAAGTCTACCAAAAGCAATGTCGAGTCTTCCGGAAGAATTTCAAGTCTTCTGAAAACATTTCATGTTTTCATGTAGCAGTATCAAATCTCCTAGAAACAGTATTAAGTTTCAATTTAAAATACATGTGCCTAAAAAGACATTCGCAGCAGATGCTAGAACGAATTGGGATGAAAACGCTGAATAGTTCATTAAAACAATTTAGTATGGTCGCTTATGCATTTAGAGAACCTACATATCCGGCGCCCATGGTTAGGATGCGTAATTTACTTCGATACTTTGAATAGTATCGATACCACGAAGGTATCGATACTCGAAACCTCATTAAAGGTTTCGCCCAGCCCTACTTTCTAATACTAACACTAGACTTAGAACTATAAACATTAGGGTTTAGCCGTCTAAAGAGATGCACGGCTAAATCCTAACGTTTCTAATTCTAGATCTAATGGTAATACTAAAGCTAGGTTGTGGATCCAGTATTAATTACACTTTTAGTTCCAGCATTTATGGCAATCAAGCACTGAATTGTAGTAGAAACTAGAACTAACACTATACCTAGTACGAGAAAGATTCAGGTTTAGCCGTGCGTCTTCAAACCAAAATAAAAACCTAAACATTTTAGTACTAGATCTAATATTACTTCTAGCTTTAGATTGATACAGGTATACAACAATATAAGATTGAATAACAACTAAAAATAGAACCAATACTAATGTTAGAGCTAATACTAGACCTAGAACGAGAACCATCTAGGTTTACCTCCCTTAAGACAGAACCTAGTTTCAAAACTAATACTAAATCTAGAACTAAAAACATTATGGTTTAGCGGTCTTAAGAGACGTACGGATAATTTTTCAACTTTTCAAGAAAGTTAGCAATTTAAAACAAATCGAATGTGTTTAGGGAAAAAAATCCGATTATTCAGGGAGCCGCAAATCGAAAGAGATTGAGGACCTCTGATTTAGAGATTATTATATTATTTCTGAGTTTATCTGTAAATAACTGTTTTCATTGCTTTTTATTAAAAACAGGACTCGTATTTTTGAATTAAACATGGTTATTTTTTTAATAATCTTTATCTTGGTTGTACATTTCTTTAAATTTTATAAATACCTCAAAATATCCATCTTGGGTAAATACCCCCGGATATATATTCCCTTGAAACTAAATACCCGGGTATTTAACACTGCATCTCAAGGAACTCCTCGAGTTCATTTTGTTCTGCTGTCGTGGGCGTCACGACAGTTGCACATTCTTAAAATTCCATTTCGGACCATGAAGGTCGCGGTCAAATACTGGACTTTGCCGTTGGCGCCAAAAATTCTACATGCCAAAGACATTAATAACAACAATTCATTACATGTTACGTATTTAAAATAAAGATTTTCAATGTTATTGAGTTTGAAAAAAAAATAAATAAAATGATGACTTTCTCCCCAATTGGAAATAATTTTTTGATTAAAATATATTTTTAAATTAGTTCTTAAGGAGTTAATCTATTTACAATAAAAATTTTTATGTTTGCGGTTTTTGATTGATTGGTTGTGCTTACAATGTTATTAGGTTTATAAAAAAAATGTAAAATTAGGAATGTTGGAAGTCGAAAGAGTGGCGCCGTCCGTTCGTCGTTTTCGTTGTCTAAACTGGATCCGTGATCAACATGAATTCCTCATACCAAACATATTTTCGTATGGGTGCTCGAAGATGGATAGCCTTGGCGTTCGTAAATTGTACGTAGAAACGATTTAGTCGGGTCATGGATGTAGATTCACTATGTAGAAGAATTTTTTTTCTAAATCCGCATAGTAACAAAAACATCTCGTATATATACCATTTAAAAATAACCCAACATAAATCATAAGCATAATTTGTAGAAATTTAATAGATGATTACTGTGTTTAGGATATATCTAAATATTTACACTATTTTTAAACAAAATTAATATTACAAATTTTTTCCGAAATGAGCATATTGAAATTCATGGGAGCGTGGGTTTAAGTGTGTAAATAAAATAAACAAAGCGAGGAAATTAAGAGTGAGAGAGAATACGCGAATAGAAACGAAGCAAAACAGAATATTTTAAATCATCTCGTGATGAAAGCTTAGCGAGACATTTTCAATGCATGCTAATTAATTCATTCTCGTTATGTGTAGAGTAATTACGTCTTAACCCATGGGTCCACAGAGGCGTTAATGCCTCATTATATTACCTTTGATCCAACAAACCGTCCAACTCGTCGCATAGTCGTCAAATGCTACATGTATATGTCAAGTAATATCGTCACAATCCAGCGGATTTCATTGCTGTACTTGGCATGGGCGACTGCATTTGACGAGTACACGACGAGAAGGGCTGCTTATTAGAACAAAGCTATTGTTAAGAAACTTTAGAAATTAGAAACGAAATTTTCTAATAGTAGGATATATATTGTGACCATACGTCCCGTTTTGAACGGGATTGTCCCGTTCTTCTGTTAGTAGTAACATCGTCCCGGATAAACTATGAAACGTCCTGTTTTCATAATCACATAAGTGCATAAATCTTATTAAGTATGTAACTGTATTTATACAGCTTTTTTTATTAGTAATATTTCGTTTCTTTGTTTGCGAGACTTATATCAAACATGCCTAAATGTAAGTGTACATTTTTTTGAAACTTGAAGAGGGTAAATAGAAAAAGTGTAAACAATGTTTATACAAAACCAAGCACATTGTTGGAACAAGAACTAATAGGGATTGGCTGTGAAGTTCATAATGTCCACAATGCAATTAAAACTGCCGATTGCTTACCAATTAATTTGACAATAATGCATTCTTGAAACTGTAAAAGAATTCTATGACTTGATAGCTACAGAGTATAAAAGAATGTTGGGTTACAGTAAATCTAAATGGCCTGTACTTGAAGAGTGCTTAAAATGTTTGTGAGATTAGAAAAAAGAATTTTAGATTGCTAATCTAAGAAAAGCTAATTCTAATAGGCATTCATTCTAATAATTAGTCATCTAATGCTCGAATATATTGAAGTTGTTTTTTAGCAATCCCAGCTCTGAATGCTGGTTATATTTTGTGCACGCCCAAGAAGTTGGTTTTCACCAAGCCGTTTCAAATACCGAAGGACAAAATATATTAGCAATGGATGTGAATGTAACGAACCATTTAAAAGATAACTGGTCTTTAGAAAAATTCAGTTTTTATCCCACACGTTACACGAAATTTATTAGCAAAATTGATCAAAATTAGAGCTGGGCTAACTGCTTGAAAAAAGTAGTCGAGTATAACTACTAACTATTTCCACGAAAATAGAAGCAATTAGCAACTACTACAATTAGTAATTAAGTATCTAATTACAGTAAAGCTTCGCTAATTCTAATCAATGAAAACCAGTTGAATTCAGATGATGGAAGCATACATTATATGCTGTTTATCTTGCAATACACTAAAACATTTAATATCTTACTCACTTTTAATTCGATTATCTCAGCTTCTTTGTGGAAAACTGCCTTATTTGTTGCAGCATAATATGCAATAATTCGTCCTCAGCTGATTTTCGAAATACACATCTCTACCATTTTGCTAATAAATTACAAGGATTTATAAACCTTAGAAAGTATGGACTCAGCATTTTAGATAGAAACGCTATTCAAAGTTTTGGGATTATCGTCTTTTAATCTTTTACCAATTCGGATTACAAGAGACATAAAGCAAATTTTACGTTTTTCATTTTTGTTCAGATTACCAGGGAATTAGGATTTGGGGTTGTACGAAGTAGCAAAGCTTTACTGCACTCCTTTAGCTACATAATAAGATGCAGTTGTAATACCTAAAAGGGATTGGCTTGCATTATCCAAAAATGTCTGATAAAACAAGCAAAGTTTTACAAACAATATCTAGCCTTTAATTGGTAGCTTTTAAACTTTTGATATGATGATGTCGTATTTTGCCAACAGTATTTGATATTTTGGAAGGAAAATTATATTTTATTAATAGTCCTTCGCTTTTTACCATACAAATGTTTTCTGCCAGCAGTATTTAACTTTTAATTAACAATTTATAGACTCCTTACGGAAAGATTTTGGATTTTGTTCAATAATATTTAATATTTTCAAAGCATAGTCAATTGGTTTATCAACAGTATCCAGTTTTTACAAACAGTTTTACAAGTAGTATCAAGTCGTTTGGAAGTATTTCAAGTCTTCCAAGGACAGTATCAAATTTTCTGGAAGTAGTATTAAGTCTTCTAAAAGCAATATCAAGACTTCCGGAAGTAGTATCAAGTTTTCTAAAAGCATTTCAAGTCTTTTGGAAGCAATAACAAGCCATCTAGAAGCAGTTCAAATCTTCTGGAGGCAATATCATGTCTTCTAGAAGCATTTTAAGTCTTCGGGAAGCAATAACAAAACTTCTAGAAGTAGTATAAGGTTTTCTAGAAGCATTTCAAGTCTTCTAAAACCATTTCAAGTCTTCTGGGAGCATTTCAAGTCTTTTGAAAGTAATAACAAGCCATCTAGTTGTTCAAATCTTCTGAAAGCAATATCAATTTTTCTAGAAGCATTTCAAGTCCTATGAAAGCAGTATCAAGTTTTTTAAAAGCATCTCAAATCTTCTGGAAGCTTTTCAAGTCTCCTTGAAGCAGTATTAAGTTTTCTATAAGCAATATTAAGTTCTCTGGAAGTATTGTCAAGCTTTCTAGAAACATATTAAGTCTGCTAAAAGTATTTTCAGTCGTCTGAGATCATTTCAAGTCTTCTGAAAGCAATATCAAGACTTCTAGCAGCAATAACAAGTCTTCTGGAAGCATTGCAAGTCTTTAGGAAACTATCAAATTTTGTCGAAAGCTGAATCAAGTTTAGCTTAAAACCAAATTTTAATAATTTTAGACTGCACCTGATTATCGACAAAAGTATCTAGGGTTGTCCCGTTTTCAGTCGAAATAAAAACGGTCACGTTAGATATATAGGAGGAGTGACAAAATTCAAAGATGAGTATGGGATTCGTTTTCATGGTCAAGAAATAGATGTATGATTTTCATGTCTTCAGTTTATTTCAGTCGGCACCTTTCATGGCTTATTACAAGAACTATGTAACCGAAGATGACACGTTTTTAGGTTATCAAAGAAATTGATACTTGTAAAACAAATGATCTGACTTTAACTTTACATTTTTTGATTGTTGGCAAATACTGTCTTATAACATGTTATTGAAACACTTAATCAGAACTCAGAACTTAATCAAAAGGCAGAGACACTTCTAAATTTTTTATATCGCGCGACAATAACAACGGTAGCCGACATATGAGAAAATTCTATTTCTCGGTCACCAAGAAAATGTTGATTACCCGAAAATTGACTGGGACATGATAAGAAACCCAGATAGTTTTTCATGATTTACACAAACCTCCATGGGGTTGTATCGGAAGAACGTACTGACCATGGAAGAACGGGGATATTCCTGAAGACGAATCATGCATGAAGGCTGATTGTTTCGCTGATAGATCAGGCGGTGGGCACGGGTTTCTACTCAAGAACGGAGCGAGGGTGGTCTGGAGCATCACATAATGGCCGAATTTACCTTGAAGGCAGAAAAGATATCGCGGTTAAACCTCGATGGTCCGTACTTCGGTAGTGAATCGGTAACGTGCTGGAGCCTTTATGAAGCTGTCCATTTTCTTTCCCTCCTTTAAGATGAAGTCGGTCGAGTATCGGGCGAGCGATACTTGTGGTTAAGCATCTAGTTTCGTTCATGAGGTACCCGCAGTACGGAATCTACCAGCACAACAACGATTTCATCTACGCCAATAAATCCTCCAAAACATGATTCCCTATCATTCCAATCCTTCCATAACCGGCTCGTTCCCCAGATGCAAACTCCATACTGGGGCATCTTGTAATCTCGAAGAAGAGCCATTCGGTGAATTTAAAAAATATTAAAATTTTCTCGGGAACCGGGAAATAGAACTTTCTCATACATCGGCTACCGTAGTTATCCAAGGTGGGAATAAAAATGTTAAAATTTAGAGATGTCTTATCATTATGTCCCACGCTGAAGCACGAAGAAAATTATAATGTTATAGATTCCACAAAAGAACTCGTCACATATATCCTTGAACCTAGATGGAATTTTAAAAAAGCTGAGGGAAAGAAATATTCTAGACAAGACTTTAGGCCAGATCACTCATGAAAAAATATGCTGGATTGTTGTAAATGTCGCGCAATGTAAATTGAAGTTGATAGCAGTCTATAAGCCAAATTGAACGATGAGAAAAACGCAATAATTAATAACTTAAATAACAACAATATCGACAATTTGGCCTCTATTAAAGCCATTGATATTGGTCAAATTTCGACGACGTCGCACTGGGGCCATTACAAACCATCTACTTGACAGTTTGATAATCAAATAAACTGACATTTAGTGGGCAGAAATCCACTAATTACTAGGAAGAAAATATTAAGAAGAAAAGAAGAATAGAAAATATAAAGTTGTTATCAAAGAAATTGGCAATCACAAAACAAACTACTTGGCTCTAATTTAACATTTTTTATTGTTTATTTTACATACTTTTTCTAGTAGACTTTGGAAGAAGGTAAATGGAAAATGTAGAGAAATTAAGAGGATTGAAACCGAAATAGGTTCACATCAAATCCGTCCATAGCTCTAGTCTTCTGATCATAGACGAATTAAAGAGTGCGTTGGTTCAAGGTGTCGGAATGTAGAACCGACAGTACTTGATAGGCAATGAACGAGGCAGAACATGAAGATTTATAGCATTGAGAAGAGAAGCAGAATCACGTATATTATGTAGCAATTTATAAAAGAAGAGTACGTTACCTCAGCCACGGCGCTGGCTCATGGTTAAAATGCCAAAATGTTTAAATAGTCTGAGAAATTGATTGAACATTTAAAACATAACTATTTTATGAAACTTTTTTGAATTTTTATCAATTTTTATCAACACTTCAATAATTAAGTATGCTATAAACGAAAGCAAAATACGTAAATACAACATATTGCAGTAATACTTGAGAGAGAAGCAGTGAATCTCTTCACAAAACTTAACATACGCAAGGCTGTGGATACCATCAAATTAATATGTTTATCAAATAATAACTTATCGTCGAAAGGAACACCCAGATCCTTAATAGAAGTCACACGGATAAGAGGCTCACCAGCAACCGTATAGTTGTAGCAGATAGTCTCTAGTCTTCCTAGAGAAAGAAATAACATTGCATTTAGAATAGTTTAGAGTGAGGCGATTGTTTAGACAACTAAACTGAAGGTTATCAAGATCACACTGCAATTGGGAGCAATCAAGAGGGGGCAGGACTCGGGTGAATAATTTCAAGTCATCCGTTTACATAAGACAATGTGAGCTTTGAATCACATCAAATATATCATTTATGTAGATGTTAAACAATAAAAGGCCAAGATCACTGCCTTAAGGAACTCCTAATAACATAGTAACATAATATAGGCTTATAATAGAACCGATTAACAAATATTGTTTGTGTATTATTTGTCAACCACTGCTTCAGTGGTTGACCGTGAAATCCGAATTTCTGTAACTTAGACAGCAATAGATCGATAGCGTGTAAAATAAAATCAGTGTATTCCAGCAAGTTACACTCAACCGAGCGACCAACAAAGAAGCCATGCGGGTAGGATCAATTTTGTAGTTAACAGAAAAGAAAAGCAACGCACGCATTAGTTTTTCCAAAACCTTCCCAAACACCGGCAAGATAGAAATTGGTCTATACAGTTTAGTTGACTACAGTTTGATACGGTTTAAGAAGAACATAGGCCTACCTCCAAATTAATGGAAAAATGCCGTGTTCTCGGAATTTATTAAATAGGATAGTGACAGGCAAAGTAAGAGAATGTGAGAAAAATGGGAGGAATTCCATTTGTACAGACGGTTTTATTTAAGTTATTTGATTTAAAAGCCTCCTCAACCTCACTCATCCCGAACGTTATAGCACCCAAAGAGCACATATCATCAAAAGCATTAGATAAAACAGGGTAGGTAGAGTTAGAAGTAACAGATACTGAGGAAAAACTTACCAAACAGCTCGAGGAGGTCGGTACCTCCTCACCACCCCCCAGCGGAAACCCCTGCAAGCGTCAGCGAGAAAGGAATAGACTCCATACTTCTCCTACTTTTTATAAAAGACCAGAAATATTTAGGATTGGTAATGATGCTATTTTCTACGTCACGCACATAATTCCTGTAATCCAACCCAGCAAGGTATTCAGCTCGACCTCTCAAAATGGAAAAGGCTAAGATAATTTATATGATTTTTAAATCTTTTCTAACGACCATGCACTCTTTTTTTCTCACTAAGAGTTTTTATAGTTTCTCTAGAATACCACGCGGGATAACCGCTACTAAATTTATGTTTATAGAGTAATAATTTCACTGTGATAGTCATTAATGTCAGTGAAACGGGCTTTATTAAAGACACGTAAATTCAAGAGTTATATGCGCACGGTACTCGGGAATCAAAGGAACGACGGATAATTGGATTGACTGCAAAATTTTTAAAATAATTGAGTTGATGAAGACCTGAAGGAGACAGAGCATCAAGAAAGTCGGAAGAACGACCATTCAATGAACTAGACGCCAAGGAAATACGTCCATGAACATAAGAAGACCATACGATGTCAGGTAGATTAAAGTCACCACATATAATAAAGTGGTCATAAAGGTGTCCATCAATAATCGAATTTAAATCGCTTATGAAGTTGTAGTAGGCTTACAGTAAGTTACTGTAAGCTGTAATGTTATCTCGGGGAGGGGTATAAATGCAACACACATGCAACACGAGGTGAGCAAGTGGAATTGTGGCCCCCACATCATCAAAACTACGACCAAAACACCTTTGCCGCGAAGGCTGTGACCAGGTGCATTTGGACGACCACTTCTGAGTTCCCTGAAAGATGGAAAAAGAACTTTGGCTGAAAAAATTCCGGGTTATAACGATGTTTCGATCAAACATAAAATATCTCACTCTGTACTCAAGATATTTCGATGCAACACATCTAATATATAATAAGTAGTAGGCCTCGCATATTCTGATAATAAAATCGAATAGACATTTTAATAATTATTAAAAATTAATTATTAATTAATTAATTTTAATTATCACCAGAAGTAAATTTTTTATATAGACCCTAATTTAATAATTGGTGAAAAAAGGATAAGAAAAATTATTTTTATATTTTAATAATAACTTCTTTTGAACAGATGTTTGACAAAAACTTTTTTCAATCAACTTCAACCTCAATTGCTATAAAGATTGCATAGAATTTTGAACGTATTTCATCTTTTTTTCACAGCAAAATTGTGGAGAGAAAAGTGTTAGAATTTTCCATAGTACACTTTCAAAGTCTTTGCCTCAAAGTAATCGAACAGGTACTTAGTAGCTTTAATATTTGCATTTGAATCAGCTTTCACGTCAAATTTTTACTTGAACTGTGATTGCTGCATCCCCGTTTACATAAAATCTTTAATGTAAGGTGATGTCTTGCTTTATTATCCTTAATAAAACTTCTTTAAGGAATTAAGGTAAACGTTTAACGGTAATATCGACTAAATGTTACAGCAAATGGCTTCCGGCGCTTTTTTCACCTGCTGTATTAGACTTAACAGCATATTCATGACTGCAAACACACTTTTAACTTCGATGATATCAAGATTTTAGACACTGAAATTAATTATCATAATAGACTTTTTCTCGTGATGATTCATATCAATTACACTAAGAATGCGATCAATTTTAAGACGGATACACATAATTTGAGCAATGTATATGCTTACTTATTTACAAAGGACAAAACTAACCAAAACTTTAATTCAAACCCACATTATGATGATTACATAATTGGAGTGTCTAATTAGTCCACGGACATAATTTTCTGAAGTTTGGTGGTCAAGCTGCTTTAAAATTCATTAAGATCTTGTAATAATTTTAAGCTTGCTAATATTAATTTTCGGTTTTGCGTTTGTAATCTCATATAAGTTTTATAATTTTCTTTTAAGTTTTGAATTTTAAAATGTTACCGCTTTTATATATATCCCTCGTTTCATTCTGGGTCATGCGCAGTGTTTTTTATTTTAAACTGGGTTTGCAGTCACGAACAGGTTTTTTCATAAATCTTTACACTTTTATAACAATTCATTGTCCATTTTGTTTGTCCAACATTTCGTGATGTCCTTTTTACAATTTTAAAGATTAACTAAATTTTTAATGTGTTCACTATGTTTAAGTAATGTTGTGACGGGTTTTCATGATTGTTAGCTTCAAGTAACAAGTAAGTTTTTCTAAAATTAATAAAATTAGAAAATTATTTTTTCTTCATTGTAATCTGACACGCTGGTTCAATTTAACCTCATGTTTTGATTGAAAAATTTTTCCATTTTAGCAATTATTAGATTTAACAATTAGATGCTATGAGGAAGATTGAATAAACAATTGAAATATTAGCAGATGAAAAAGTTGTTTTAATTAACATATTTTTTGGACCGTTTATCCCGAATTAAACAAATTTTACTTGTATTATACTATAACGCGTAATAGGTACAAAGCAGGTCTCAAAAATATTTGCATCTGATTCAGCTTCCTCGTCAAATTTTTACTTGAACCGTGATTGAAAATTGATGAACATTTTCTGAAAATTCTATTCGACTCGAATTTCGTTGAAAGTGACGTTATCTTCAAAAGCCACGACTTTGAGCAAGTTTCGTCAAACGTCAAACATTTTTTCAAAAAACAATAATTAACTTTGAATGTTAAGGTTTTCAAACAAACACTGAATTATACATCATACATAAAAAGATCATGTATGACAAGTGCGGTCGCAGTGTTGCATATTGTTTACTGGACTATACCCTAATGCGAGGTGTAGATTTAAGCAGATTTATTCCACTTTTGTGAGAGTCACTTTTCGCCACGTAGAATGCTGAAAAATCCCTATGTGCGTTGTGGCCAGTGTTAGAATCATAAAAATATGTTTACAAGACAAGGTAAAGAAAATCGAAGATGAGAGTTTTTTTGAATCTACCCTAAATACATAAATATCTTATTTTCATGTAATGGTACATCTTTTCAAAAGCATACTGTATTTTTTTAATCTTCAAATATTAGTAATATTTCTAAATTTAAATATTTTAAAATTTTACCCCTGATTTATTTCATTTTGTTTACTTACCTCAATAAATTTGTTTGTATATAAGATTTTATTAAAAATTTTTATTTAATTTTGCCTTTTATTATCTTTTTTTCATCTTAATGAAAAATCTTAATGGCTAAAAATAAAATAAAGTTTTAAATTAGGAAAAAGAGAATTTCATTTTTTAAAAAAACGTTCCCAATGATTTCTAACTGCATAAAAGAAATTTGGAAATATCAAAAAAATTTATTATAAAAATATTAAAGGATCTTTAACAAAATAAATAAATTTGACGTTCTTCGAAATAGGATATAAAGTAAAAGGATTTACCGAATACGAACATCCTCGGGTTTTGAATCTAAAACCTGGTTGACAGATTTTATTGAATCACTCGTACACATAAAACTAATCACAATATTTACAAATATATTCACATTGAGATGTTCTATAATTAATTAATTAAAAAACCCAGAACGTCGAAAGAGACCCGTATAGTGAATCGTATTATTATATTTATTTAAAAAGTAAATAATACCACATTCTACATTGGGGGGACTTCCGTTGCCACCATAAAAACGCACTGATCTATACGAAATTCTAAATTTCCTATTTATTTTTTTTTAAACTTTATCAGTGCATTTTGGAGTCAACAGAAGACTAGTTATGTTATTATTATAATAATCAATGCTGAAGCATTTTTTGTATTATAATATGTACATCTTTTTTTATTTTTTTGTTGTAGTAGTAAATGCAACATAGTGTTGTTATATAGATTTGTACTGCAAGACTTTTAAATAATAAAATAGCGGATTTTTTTCTTATAATAAATATATCATATCTTTTTTCCCTTTTGTTTTTTTTCTTTCGCAGGTAATACCTAAAGATACTTTCAGACTAGACGCGTCAAATAGAGCAGCAAGTACAACGCGCATAATATTAATCACCAAGAAGTAGTTGAGTTCTATATTATCTGGAAATTGAGGTATGTTTTTAACATTAAAAATATGTAACTAGATCAAAAGAATTACTGTGTATAGGTAACATTTTTTTTAAAGCCCGAATTAGATTACCTTTCTATTTGTTATGCAGTAACCCTTTATGCATTGTATTCTGAGATAAACACAACATTTCCTCCATTCTTAGAAGATAAAACGATATTCAAACGAATATAATACAAGTAACACAAATGTACAAAGAAAAATCAGAGAAATACAAAGTGAGTTTAATGAAGAAAGATAGACTGCAGTCAAATGATGTAGAATAAGGAAGTAAGTGGCAATGATTTGGATGGTGTAGTAGAACGAACAGACAAGAACTTCAGAGAAATCACAGCAATCCCTAAGAAATACAATCGATTTTGAAAGACTATTTCTATATATTACAATAAAGAGAATCAGGAAACGAAACGCTACATGATGAAGGCAGGCTAGAAGACCTGAAGGAAGATAAGTAAAAAAAACCAACATTATAGGAAGATAGAGAATAAATGTTAAAAAATAACAGACATAAAAATCTTCGAAAATATATAAATTGAGTGCATATTCCGATATATATCCCCTTCATATGACTCATTAACCTGCGAAGGCTGGGCAGAGTACTTTAGTATAGTAAAAGACATTAATCGCCCATCAACAGATCTCTTGGAGCATATTCAGAAAGAGTTGATTTTGAAAATGTTGAAACTGGTCTTGCACACAAACTAATGAGGAGGTATAAGACAATAAACAGCAGTAGATAGAGTCTAAACTAAACAATTTGGGCTATAGTACCATACAAGAGAAGTGTTCTAAAGAAAATATCATCTATAGTATATCATAATTTTGTCCAAATATCATCTCTTTCTAAGATCAAGCAATAGGGATATTAGAGAATATGAAGAAAAGATGAATCGCCCTTCAACAGAGCTCTTGGAATAAATTCGGAAAGAGTTGATGTTGAAAATGGAGAGACTGGTGTATACAAACTAATGAGGAAAATATGGCAGATAGAGTCTAGGCTAGGCAGTTTGAGATATAGTGCCATAAAAGGGAAGGATTTTACAGAAAATTTCATCTGTATAATATCACAACATTGCCCAATATCATCCTTTTCTACTATCAAGCAATGAGGATAGTTGAGAGAATATGATATGGTTCATTATCCTCTTCATATGGTTCATTAACCTCCAAAAACTGCAATTGGCAAAACACTTTAGTAAGATGAAAGAAGAGATGAATCGTCGTTCAACAGAACTTTTAGAGCAAATTCAGAAAGAGTTGATGTTGAAAATACCGAGACTAGTGCACACACATTAACGAGGGAGAATCTCAGGATAAGCAGTAGCACATAAAGTCTAAGCTAGGTAATTTGGGCAGTGGGAAGGATTTTAAAGAATATATCATCCATATTATATCATAATATTGCCCAAGTATCATCCTTTTCTAACACCAAGCAATAAAGATGCCTTTTATGCGCAGTAAATTAGAGATTTTATATTAGACTCATTTAGATTGGCTGATGGCGAACGTACTAGAGTCACGTGATCGCCATTAGTCAATCCAAATGAGTCTAAATACCTAAACCTCTAATTTCCTACGCATAAAAATTACCTTTATTGCTTGATGTTAGAAAATGATGTTATTTGGGCAATATTATGGTATACTATGGCTGATACTTTCGTCCAAATAAAATAAAATTCCAAATATCCAAATCTCCCTCGCACTAATTGACACGTTAAAGATGTTTGACAGCATATAAGATATGAGAGATTCATATATCACAACGAATTGTATCTACTCCTGGAATATATCCCCTTCACATGGTTTTATTGCAGCCTTCACAAACCCTCAAAGGCTGCAAGGGCAGAACACTTCAGCACGATGAAAGAAGAGGTGAATCGCCATTCAACCTCTTGGAGCAAATTCTGAAAGAGTTAATATTGAAAATGCTGAGACTGGGAAAAAGAACTACTGAGGAAAAATATGACGACGAGCAGCAGCACATAGAGTCTAAGTTAGGTAATTTGGGCTGTAGTGCCATAAAAGGATTTTAAAGAAAATATCATTTATATCATAATATTGGCCAAATATCATCGACAAACAATAAACCTGCCATTTATACGAAAGAATTTAGAGATTTGGGTATTTAGAAATTCGTTTGGATTGGCTGATGGCGATCATGTGATTCCAGTAGGTTCATCATCCGCCAATTCAAAGAAATCACCACATATCCAAATCTCTCTCGCACTAACGATACCTTAAGGATGTTTGAGAGTATATGATATTGAGAGAGATTCATATATCACAACGAATTATATCTGCACATGGTTCATTCACATACAAAGGCTGCAATGGGTAGAACAGTTTAGCAGGATGAAAGAAGAGATGAATCGTCCTTCAACAGAACTCTTTGAGTAAATTCTGAAAGAGTTGGAATGTTGGAAATACTGAGACTGGGCACAAAAACTAATGAGGAAGTATATATGGTGACGAACAGCAGCTGATAGAGTATAGGCTAGGCAATTTAGACTATAGTGTCATACAAGGGAGGGATTTTAAAGAAAAAAACATCCATGTTATATCATAATATTGCCCAAATATCATCCTTTTTCTAAGATCAAGCAATAAGGATATTAAAGAGAATATGATGAGTTTCATATATAACAATAAATTATATCTGCTCCTGCGATATACAGTATGTCCGTAAAGTAAGGGTATAGACGATAAAATCAAAATACACGGTTTATGGAAAAATCCCTGAAAGGAGTCTACATTTTTTTTTTTGCAACTTTTTGAAACTTTTTGAACTTTTTGCGCCATTTTTAACCGAGTTATGATTGATGTTTTTTCAAATGACAATCTCCCATTTTGATTACAGAATATGAATGATTTATTACAGAATATTACAAAATTTCCTAAATCTAGTATAATCAATATTAATATTGGTTACATAGGAAAATTTTCGAGAAACATTACATTAAAGATTCTAAATTTGCCTTTCATTTGAGATAAAAAAGTGGCTGTCGCCGTGCTTAACAATGACAAGCAATTGTTTTAGATATTTTATAAAAACAACGATTAATTTTTTACATCTAAAACAGTTGATTTCCATGATGGTTACGCATGAATGGTTACTCATGAATTTCTAAATTTTTCTTTTATTTGAGATAGAAAAGTGGTAGTAGCAGTGCCTAGCCAGGGCAACCAATTGTATTAGATATTTTATTGAAACAAAGATTAATTTTTGATATCTAAAACAAATGGTTGCCATAGTTACGCATGAATATTTAAGTTTCCATTCATTTGCGATAGAAAAGTGACAGTAGCTGTGCTTAACCATGGCATCTAATTGTTTTAGATATTTTATTAAAACAACCATTAATTTTTGACATCTAAAACAGTAAATCATGAATCTTTAAGACCATTTTGCTCGAAAATTCTCTTATGTTACTAATATTAATATTAAGTGTACTGAATTCAGAAAAAGATTCTGTTATATTCCGTAATGAAAACGGGCGATTGCCATTAGAAAAATATACATGTCGTCGTAACTTTTATATGTATTTTTAAACTCCTTTCAGGGATTTTTCAGTAAATCGTTTATAATGATTTTATCGCCCATATCCGTTACTTTACGGACACGCTGTATATCCCATTCAGACGTTTCCCTAACTTTCAAAAACTCCAATATGCTTTAGTAGGATGGAAGAAGAGATCAATCGTCCTTCAACAGAACTCTTGTAGCAGATGCAGAAAGAATTGATATTGAAAATGTAGTGAATGGTGAATTAAAACAAAAAGTATCATCTGTATTATATCATAACATTGCCCAAATACCTTTTTCTACGAACAAGCAACAAGAGGTTTCGAAGGCTGCAATGGGCAGAATATGGCGATGAGCAGAAGCAGATAGAATCTGGGCTAGGCAATTTGGATTGTAGTACCATGAAAGGGAAGGATTTTAAAGAAAAGATTATCTACATTATATCATAATATCGCCCAAATATCATCCTTTTCTAAAATGGAGCAATAAAGCTGCCTTTGATACAAGGGAAATTAGATATTTGGGTATTTAGACTCATTTAGATTGGCTGATGGCAATCACGTGACTCCAGTACATTTGCCATCAATCAATCCGCATAAATCTCCAAATACCCAAATCTTACTCGCACGAACGATACCTTCAGGAAGTTTGAGAGAATATGAGAGATTCATATATCACAACGAATTGTATCTACTCCTGGAATATCCCCCCCTTCTCATAGTTCACTTGCGTTTGAAGGGTGCAATGGGCAGAACCCTTTAACAGGATGAAAGAAGAGTTGAATCGCCATTCAACCTCTTGGAACAAATTCTGAAAGAGTTGGTATAAAAAATGCTGAGACTGGGCACAAAAATTAATGAAGAAAAATATGGCAACGATCAGCAGCAGATATAATCTAGGCAATTTAGATTATAGTAAGTGAAGGATTTTTAAGAAAACATCATCTATATTATATCATAATATTTTCCAAATATCATCATTTTCCACCATCAAGCAATAAAGCTGCTCCTTGTATGGGGAAAATTAGAGATTCGTTTGAATTAGCTGATGGTGATCACGTCACTCCAGCCATCAGCCAATCCAAACGAATCTCCAAATACCCAAATTTCCCTCGCACTAAGGTCACCTTAAGGATGTTTGAGAGAATATGATATAAGACTTTCATACACAACGAACTGTATCAATACCTGGGATATTTCCCCTTCATATAGTTCATTACCTAGGCCACAATTGTAGAATACTTTAGCAGGATGGAAAGAGAGATGATTCTTCTTTCAACAGAACTCTTGTTGTAAATACAGAATGAGTTAATGTTGAAAAACTAGGAGTAGTGCATGTAAACTAATGAAAGAGAAAGATTCTAAAGAAAACATCATCTATATAATACTGCCCCAATATCATTTTCTACCATCAACACTTTTACAACGTCTAGATTATTTTTGTTTGACATTTTTAATTTAAACGTGGAGAGTTTAAATAAATAAATGAACATTGTTTTCATTTAAATTTTTCTGGTTAATCAGCATTAAGTAGTTTCAGATAGTTACAAGTTTCCAATTGCATATGAATCTATTGTACTAATAACTTAATAACCAAATTAAGCATATATATGATACATATTTTCCATTAATTAGATTTCAAGTGATTAATTAATTACCTCCAGTTAAGATGGAACTCAATTTTTTGCGATTTTCACTCAACGTACTTGATCTGGACGTATCTTAAGAAATACAATACAAGAAAAGATCTTTTCTAAAAAACATAGGCTATGTTGCTTTACATCAAGTTTTTTTATTGAGTATAAAATTAACAGCTTAAATAATATAATTTATATAGTTGTTTTTCCTTTATTTCATTATTATTATTATTACTATTAATCCTACGTTTACTTACAGTTAACTAACGTTTAAAAATGTACACAATCACATAGCGAGTTGATTTTTCTTAATTATTAATAATAATAATAATGTTTTTAATTCATTTTTATAAGCTGTTAATTTTATGTCCACCTCAATTTCATGAAACATAGAAAGAGGAATGTGTCTTACATCCTAATTTAGCTTGCACCATTGATTCTATCGTTTTTTGTTATTTAAATTTTTATTTTTCATCTTAATTTTCGTTAAAAAATAAGTTTGAATCACACATTACCGTTTTTATTATTCCCTTTTCGCATATTTTTTATTTTAATTTTATTTATCCTTTATTATCAATTTTTTTCAAGTTTTTTTTTTGTCGCTTTTAAAGTAAGTACCCTATGGTGTACAAAAATATATCTACAGGATTGATTGACCATTTAATTTAAATACACAATCGACGAGAATAAAAAAATAAGCGATGAAAAGCGGTCTTCGGTTTCGAGAGGGTTACTTTTTGTGTCTTTCCATTTTCGGAAAAATTAAAAAAAAAAAAAAAGAAGTGACGTCATTCTAGGCAGTTTGTTTCGCTTTATTTCTTCCACTCTTAAACAAAATAGTCAATCACAGAAGAACTTGGTATCAAAATGTACAATATATACAAATGAATAATAAGATCTATATATACACGTTAAATAATTATTTTTTTACAAAAAATGTTGTATAATTCAAACCTACAAAGGAGCTTACTTAAAAAGTAAACACGCATTTTTTTATTGATTTATATTAAAAAAAGAGAGCTAACTATAAATTTTTAATTTATACCAAATATTTTTCGTTATTTTTATTTCCTTTTTTTAGTTATATGCATTATTTTTTTGTTTAGTTTTATTTTGTAACAGCCTTATTTGTTTATGCAACATACATATCTCGATTAATTTTTATTTTAAACGTAATTATTTTATTTTGAGGGAAAATAATATAAATGTATCGCTCAATGTTTTTGTGTAGTTGAAAAAATAAGCAAAATAATATTTATAAAAGTTCAGACACAGTTAATTGGACACATTATTTTTTTCTTGTTTTTTGATACATTTAAAACAATTAACTAAACTATTTAAACTATTACACGATTAATAATTACTTATTTACGTTGAGACAACGAGAAATTATTAATTATTAATCGTTTAATCGTTTTCTTAATTTTTATTTTGTTATATTTAAACACTCATCCCTTTCCATTGAAAGGAAATACTTAGTTTTTAAGACGCTGTTGTCGACAGATTGAACGTTTTTTTCTTCTTTATTATTTATGTGTTGTGTTTGTGAAATTAGTATTTACACTAAAACGACAGGAATTAATCGGCTAGATTATTCACTATTTTTTTTAAATTTGTAAGTGAACACATTTCGCCCCATCATCTTAACATAAGACAAATTTTACGCAAATGGAAACAATTTTTACTATAAAATATATAAGTATACTATTTACAAGTATGGGACGAAATATGAAAAAAAAATGTACATGAAAAATAAAAATAACTTACGCGCTACGTTATAAATTTTTGTAAAAAAAATTCTTTGAAATAGATGTGTAAGTACATTCCACATAAAAAAATGATCTTTTTTCCGATTACTTTTTAAATTTTCATTTCCGATGATACAAAACGTAATAAATTATTAACTAATTATATCAACAGCCTCTTGTATCCTTAAACGCTAAATAGATAGTTACGGTTACGGCGTTTATACCAAAAACGAATAAATTAGAACAATACCGTGTTTATAAATTGTAATGGGACAATTTTTTTTTACATTTTAAATTTTTTTGTTTTTTAGCTAACTTCTTTTCAAGATCGTTTTTATAATGCCTGTCACATTGAAGTATATTTTTAGCTATGTTATAACTGATTAACAAATAAACGTAAAATTATATGATTTAAAAAAGTCAATTCAAATAAAAATTTTTTCCACAAAAAATAAACACACTTGCTAATCTCATTTTATTTCTGTTAATCCCTTTTTTACTTATATCATCAATCAGTCAAAAAATAATAATTACACTTTATACTCAGTACTTTAAAAAAATTGCTTCGCCATTTTCTTAATAACCCATTTTTACAAATTATTTACATTTTCTTCAACAGATAATAAAAAACACTTCTCTCATCAATTAAACTGAGCTAATTCGAATCAAATACGAAGCTGATACAGAGCGGTACAGAAGAGTTGTGAGATAAATTTCAGAAATTACACCATTTTAGCTTAGAAACGTGATTGAGGTGAATGATATAAAGTTTAAAAAAATAAATTAAATCAGTTTTTGTTTTGTTTACCAGACAGGCATTTCAGAGAGTCCTTGAACCCAAATAAAAACGGACGTGAAAACGGTCCTGAAAAATCCATGATGCCATCCCGCTATTATCAAAAAAATGCGGGCTCGGCCATTGGCATCACGTCACCTCCATCGCCAGATTATTCTTGCGAACGATGGTCTTGTTTTTATTGTTGTTGGCGGGTGTTGAGTTTGTCTCGCATTGTGCGGCCACCACCTTTGTTGGTACCGAATCCGCATCGTTTGACATTGGTATTTCCAAGATATTGGCACTACAATTAACAAATTTGTTTAAGTTTTTAACTAGTTTATAAATACAGAATGATTTCAACATACACAGCAGATTGAAAGGGTAAAACTGCAAAATTTACTTAATACTGCTTTGACCACAATTTAATAATCACAAACATATAGAACGTAAAAGTTTAATACACTAAATTTGAATTCAAACTGCAAATATTTCGGGGTTACTTAAACAATTTTAATGTATTATTGAGCTTTCTTTCCCGATTCAGTTCCAGCAACTGCTGCGAACGTTTTCTGGAGACCACATGTTTTGAATTGAGGTTTGATACCGCGTCTAGGAAACTTGATACTGCTTCCAAAAGAGTTTAATTGCTTTTAGAAGATTTGTCAGTGCCTCTGTAAGACTTGATATTGCTTCTAAAAACTTCAGATGGCTTGCAAAACTTAATATTTTTATCCATGTTGCAAGTTAATTAAGTATATCAATAATTAATAAAACGACAAATAATAATAATTAGTTTATTTCTTAAATAAACAAAACATGGCACATTCCATTCGTCAAAACAAAAGAAAAAAAAAAACAAAACCAGAAAAGAAATACATGCAATTAACTTCAAGTTCTTATTCCTGTCCCTGTGTTAGTCCAGACATTTTACTTTCACAGTATTCTTAAATTGAATAGAGAGTGAAATTAACTCTCTATCAGGTGTTTCTTCACTTCTGCTTTAATTTTTTTCTCATCTAATTGTTTTGTTCTTGATGGTAGAACATTATATAATTTAATTGAAATACAGGATGTCTCTGAAATGCGTGTGCAACGGAAGACCACAGATTCTTTGGCTCAAAATAGGTCGAGTTATAAAGAATAAACGAATTTTTTTGCTAACTTTGAGGCCCTCTAGCGGCGAAACGAAGCAACTTTGGATATAGGTAAGTTAACTTAAATCGATCTATTTTGAGCCAAGAAATCTGTGGTCTTCCGTTGTACACGCATTTCAGAGACAGCCTGTATATTTAAAAGTATTTTGTGACTTCTGTACTCTATGCAAGGGTACCAGTAATCTTTCATTTGCATTCATGTTTCCATATCGTGTACTGTAGTTGTGCAAGTCTGCAAATAAGAAAACACATAACAAGATGGTATGGTCTGTATCTTCAATTCCTTAAAGTAACCTCTGACACTTTCTTTGTAACCCAATTTTTGAAGTAATCTTATTGCTTTTTTTGCATTTTAAAAATTTCACCCGCTTCACTAGATGCCCAGATAAGTATGTCATATATTGCCATTTATGAAAGTACACAAAATATATGTTTCCTATTTTTTCCTCCGGTAAACTTTTATATAACATTCTTAAACAATACTTGTAGACAAAAAAACAAACCTTGTAGTTTTGGGCCTCCTGGTTTTGTTTTGTAAAGAAGGTAAGAAGTATCTGTTTTTCTCTTTGTTCAGTTGCAAATTATTTGTATTATCAATGTGATGATTTCTTTCCATTTTTGTGTAATTAATAAAACTAAAGATTGTTCTTTCGTACTTTATTTAAATGGATATTTTAAAAAATTTTATCGTTCTACCGGTTTCGGTTCTCTATAGGAACCATCCTCAGGACTCCTCGAACACGTCAATAAATAAACTTTACAAAACCCATGGGTAAAATAAACGAATTACAAAAACATTAAATCTGTTCACTATTTATAAAACCGAAATATGAATTATTAAAAACTATAAAAGTATTCAATCTGAAAAAGGTGCGCATGGCTTCACAACAGACAAAAAAATGACAGTCTTTATATTTTTTTGGTAAACCGTTTAAATATAACAGGAATAAAACTGGTGCGAACACGGAGCCGTGCGATGCTCCTGTTGTTACTGTTCTCCATTCAGAAATTATTCCGTTCCAGTGTAGCAGTTGTTGTCTATCCTGAAGATATGAAGCTTTTTGAGCTTTGCTCAGATCACAAAAAAAAATTCATTCACACTTTTGATATGCATGTTGATATAACATTATCAGTTTACTGTTTTTTAATTAAAAAAATGTTTATTGTTTGACCAATATAACACACTTCACATACAGAACATAACACTATTAAACACTATTTTCCTTGCAAACTTCAATGCTTACAGAAGATTTAATACTGCAGATAAAATACTAAAAAAGCTTGCAGAAGAGTTGACATTTCCTCTAGAAGAGTTGAAATACTTTCAGAAGATTTGAAATGCTTCTAAAAGACTTGGTATTGCCTATGAACGACTTGAAATGCTTCCAAAAAAACACCCATTCAAAATTGTTAATGGTTGTATCTGGATTGAAGTTATTGTTTTGTGTCAGCATCTGTTAAGAATTTGTTTGAAAGCACGTATGATATTTTCCAGATCCAATTCAAGCTTATTGTTTACAGCAGAGCTTCTTAAACTTTTTTCTGTAGCGACCAGGAAATTTTACAATCCAGTAGCAAATACACAATCTTGCGAATTTTGGAATAACATTATATAAACCCAGGATCCCGGGATTGATTTCAGGATTGTGTTATGCGTTTACAAGGCTTTCTTTAAAAGACTTCGCTTTCTTCTCGTCAACCTTCTACTGCATTTCAATAAACGAAATATCGCCTTTGTGTTCTAAGATCTTTCCTAAAGCAACATTATTTTTTTTTTTTATTTCTTGCAACATGCATTCTAAAGCAATATCCGCATATTTTTAACAGTCATCTTGACCGGATGCAAAAGCAAAACAATTCCTTACAATTTGAAACTCATTGTCACTAATAATGGGACTTCACAACAAATCATTGCTTTTGCAATGCAGGTTTTTAAACTGAAATAACGCTTTAACATGATTAACAGGATTTTGGAGTTAAAGTTTCAGTTTTTTTCGTGTTCTTGTTTCAAATGTCATTGCTCAACGGAATGTTAATAGTTGGCAGTTTAATTTTGTTTTTTTTTTTTTGCGAGAATCCTGTTCTTTCCGCTACTTTTTATTTTTCAGGATCCCGGGATAGGAAACTGATTAATATAGAAGCTATCATCAATAAAATTGGTTATCATAGGAACAATCCAGAGATTCCGGAATTCCAATACCCCACATACATTTCTTCTTAAAAACCAGCTCTAAATAAACTGTCAGAAGAGCTTGTTTATTTTTACATAAGACATCAAATCTAAGCTGAATTGTAGATTGGGCAGGTCGCAATACGATCTCAACATTTATTTTGATCGATATTTAGATTTTAAATATACAAGCCGTTTCGCAAAGATGTGGAACAAAATAGTAATAATATGTTTAGTGTCATTGCCGATAATATTGGATGTTCCGAATTTACTTCAATCCAAAATACCATGCCATTGGATGTGAAATTCTAAACTGTAAATTGGAATCGCAAGATAATTCCGCAAATTCTTCTTGAACTTTTAAACACAAGAATCGATTCTTCACTATCGTTTCAAATGGCTTGTAAATCTAATATTGTTTATCAACATCACCACTAGGAAAATACTTTTGTATTTGAAGTTCCAGATGTTGCAAGTTTTATGTTTATCTATTATAAATTCATCCGTTAATGAAAACATTTCTAGGAATCCGTTTTCCACCCTTTTCTTCCATACACAACATTTTTAATGTAGGCTTTAACTTTATCTTTTAACGTGAATTTATTAATATTGGTTCTCTGCATTATTAAATTCATTTTGTTAAGTTTATCAAATATATTAGACAAACAACAAAGCTTTAAAACCCATGAAATATCTTTAAAATAATCGATCAGACTACCCAACAAGCAAAATCACCTAACGACCTCTCGATAGCCACCTAACTTCAGCATGTAACAATAAACATGTGTAATCGGAATTCATGTCAACACATAAATTTGAAAACAATAGACTGTTAAGCGCTCGACTTTTAATAAAGTTAATTACATTGACAACATTAAAGAACACAGTATTAAATTCCGTTGCAAGCTTCTTTAAAAACAAGTATTGTTCGGTGAATCATACAATGTGTAAAAATAATATGATCATTTCCTTCGGTTTTCACAAACACTGTAAATTCTTGATCTTTGCCTTATTCAATCCTTTATTTATATAAAGGATTGAATTGATTTTTTTTATTGAATATATATATATTTTTTATAGATATAAAACATATATAAACAGCAAGTCTTCGCGAATACGTCCATCATGAATATATCGTATGTAAAGTATCAACTGTGCCATTTTGGAAATATCTGTTGACTCATCTAATACGATTGAGATCTTTGAGCTATTTTTAATTGTCATAAGAAACTGTTCAAATTGATCATTGCTAATACCTAAGATACTACTTGATATAGTATCATTCGATAAAGGAATTTTATGAAATTCAGAGCCATATTGGTATCCATCAATAATTTCGGACATTTTTATAGTTGCATGTAGTAAAAGTTCTTCTCCAATAGCAAATGGTTTCTTCATTTTTGCTATCAGATATGAAACTTCATATGATGTCAATAAATATTTCTCATTCAATGTAACATATTTCTTGAGAGATAGTTTTTCTCTATTTGATGTTTCAAAAATAACTCAAAATATTATTTTAGATTTTGTTGATAATTCAGTATGTTTAGTATTCAAATGCCGTTGTAATGTCGATGGTTTCATGCTTGCTGTAACTAAATCTTCATTACAAATTAAAAACACCAGTTGTCCTTTATCATCATGACTATTACTTGTAAATCCATATTTGAAGTATGCTTCATCACATCTCTGCTTTGTCAGCTTAGGATAACAAATTATATTTGAAATACTGGTAGATGATTGCGACGGTAGCGGTGTAGTAAGCTGATCCACCCTTTTTTTATATAGTAGCCATGATTCTTACATGAGAATAAATGTGGCTTTATCTGATTTAAAATATTGCACTGTAATCAAAATAATAAGAATTTGTAAATGACTAAAAAGTAGTACTGCACAGCGTAAACACATGTGGTGAAACAACAAAATAGGGGAGCAAAGCAAAACACGCAATGTGCGAATGAATACAAAACACAAACGTCAGCGCACTTCAGCGACACGTGCGTCAACTCTGCCATTCTGGATTTCGTCAGTCCATCTCACTTCCTCTCAGTTACTGCGTTTACCTTGTACGCTTATAACGGCAAAGTTAATTTAAAATAAACAATTTTTGACACAATTCCTCCAACAGTTTACCATTATTTATTTTATTTTCCACGTTTCGGAACTTTTTTCCATCATCAGCATTAAAAATCGTGTGGTCATTAAATAGTTGTTGAAAATGAAATTTCATTCCGGAGATGTACAATGGTTTCCAACCACGTATTTATATCAATGTCGCTTCTGAGTTCCATGGTATGATGAAAGGATATGGACAATTTCCTTGAACTCTATTAACTTTTCCAAAGTAATAAACCAAACTAAAAATCTCTGAGATGTTCGAGACCTGTCGTCGATTTGTTGAGTTTCTTTTCTAAAATAACGTAATATCCGACAACGTCGATGATAAATATCACTAAATCAACGTTGATTAAAATAAGCCTCAAATGATTGATCCTGTAAAAACGGATAACTAACGAAATTTTACTCAAAATGTCCGAAGACCCCAAAAACTTGAATCTTCAATACAATACACCAAAAGCAACTTTACTTGTCGAGAGTGCAGTAAAGTTAATTTAGTTAATAAGTTAATAAGTAACTTGGAGACTCCTTTTTAGTAGACCTTCATTAATTATTGCATATTTTCACGACCCCCCTCAGGAACTTTACGAACACTTTAAGAAGCCCTGGTTTATAGAGCCGCTAGAGTAAACGCTACACCAAGCAATTCCTGAATGCCTTTAGAAAAAGCTTTTCTTCAATTAGTTTTGGTGAAGAAATACAAAAAATTTGTAACCTAATAAATGGCGGTTCAATTTTATGGGTACCTATTAAGTTATACCAACAAAGAATCAAATTTTGTAAACAATATACAGTGTAAATCGGTTTGCCAACGTAAGATCCAGAAAAAGTCTCTATTAGATTTAATTTATCAATTCTATGTCAACAATGAAGCAGAAATGTTTGAATAAAGACGTCATGCCACTTATAGTTAATTTCAAAATGTTGTATTATTACCTTCGAAATGAATTTTATACAAGACTGTGTGAACTGTCTTGAAAATGTGGAAATGTTGGAACAAATCCCCAAATATAACTCGAGTTTTCAATTTAATAATGATTAAATTGTTAATTTAATTTAAATACACCTAATTCATGTTTTTTTGTTTTTAATTATTGCCTATTTCGCAATAATTCGATTATACTTCGATTATAAGGAACCAATTGTCAGCCCCCTTGAAGGTTCATTATATCCGGAGTACACTGTACTTGTAATAAATGAACGCTCTTTTATCAGAAATGGTGTTCTAAATGTTTTGTAGTCCGACGAAAATCCATCAACAGATTTTCATTTTTTCAACCCTTATTTAGAGTGGATTTATAGTCAGGAATTGTGAGCCAATATTTTAATAGGACTTTTCGATTACAAACGAGGCTTAATGGAAATTCTTATTTACAATTTTTGCAAGAAAATATGCCAGACTCCCATAAGGTATTTTATTATTTATACGGCATAATATGTGGATTATGCGCAACGGTTGCCCTGCACATTTTAGTCGTAATGTACGAGATTTTCTCGATATTACATTTCCGGAAAAATGGATGGTCGATATGGACCTATTCCATGGCCATCACATAGTCCCGACCTTCACCCATTACACTTTTTTTGTGGAGATTCATAAAAGAAAGAGTATAGCCATCGAAGTTAATACAATCCGCCAATTTCGACGGCACATCAATATTGTTACAACGCACATACGTCCAGGATTCCCAAAATTATTGGGAAATTGTTGTTTTCGGGATCTTGTAATTTTGTATTTAAAACATTATTATTAGACGTTTTATACATTAACTAATCTATTGTTTCTAAAAGGTGCTCTAAATTGTCCAATATTAGAGCTTCTTTAAAAATACTGATATATTTTCATTTTTCATTTTTGTTTCACATGCGTTACCTACAGTGGTGGTTATTATTATATGGTTTTTATTGATTTATTTCAAACTTCTTGAAAAACAATGATGTTTATTACCTAATAATTCATGTAATTAGTGAAACAAAAACGAAAATAATACATAATTGGCAACATAAAAAATAAAATAGTTAGGACAGCTAATTAAGTACACAACTATTTTTATAAATTAACAATTAATTAATTTACGGTTTAAATGTAATTTTCATTTAAATCTAATATATAGCAGGATAACTCTTTAATTTAGGTACGTTTTTGCACCTTTGAGGAAGACTACCTACTACATTTTGCCCATTTCCTTCACATTTTTGGAAAATTCGTCAGTATTTTTGTTGGTTGACTTTTCTAGACCTCTTTCAACATCTGCCCAGAAGTTTTCAAATGGATTTAAGTCAGGACTTTGGGTAAGTCAATCGAAAACATTAACGTTTTCGACAGAAAACCATGCTTTAACACTTCTGGCAGAATGTTTGGATCATAGTCCTGCATGAAAAGGAATAAGACAGTCAAAATTCGCCCGCAAATGGCTTCATTATATTCGTGAAGATGCCTTTGTATAAATGTTGGTCGATTTGAGTTACTATAGTATTGGACATGGGGGAGGATGGACCATGCCTTACAGTCTTTAAAGTATAGTCAAGGTCTAATTCCTTTGGGGAGCGTCCAACTTATTTTCACCATCTGATCCACACTTAAACTTTCATCGCTCTATAATATGTTTTCCCAAACTCCTAAGAGCTTTTCGATGTGTTCCTTTGCAAACTGAATTCGACGCTTTAAATGTTTGTTCGATACACTTGGCTTTCAATAATGTATTGCGCCGTTATTTAAATTTAGCGATCATCTGCTGGTGTAGATTTCTTGGGCCTGAATTTCCGTCTCTTTTTTTCAACTCTCCTATTGGTAACGTAATGAATTATCATTATGAACAATCGCTTTGGAACACATCTGTATCAATTATCGAATCGGTTTTTATTTATAAAATAATATGTTACTTATTTTTAACTTATTATGAGCACATTACAATGTACTTCAGTTAATTAGTCCGCGAGTTAATGGAAACATCCGCTTACTTTGGAAATGTATAAGACCCAAACTTTTTATACTTCTTTTATATTCGCTTATTAGATCCAATAAGTCGGTTAATCGGCCCAAATTGTCTTAATGTCAAGTTGAAACGTAATTTCACATAATTTCATTCAATTTTGAATCAATACTCAATAATTCTTAAATTAAATTTCTTCGGCATTACCTAAAGTGTTTCATTTAAATGAGTAATTCTTCAATAAAAAAGTGATTATCATACATTATTTTAAAGAAGACATCTTCAATTTAAGCCATGATTCATTCCTTTGTGTAAAAAATTAAAGCCAAGATGATCTTTTGAAATTTAATTAATTTTAAACGCAATCTGAGACATTGACATAATTTTTATCTCAATAATTTCTGGTTAATTATTCGTTCGTTATAAAAACGTCAGTTATATCATTAAAGAAAAAGCATTTTCGTCTTGAGTTAGGTCCATGAATCATCCCATTATCTCCATTATTTTACCTATGGCGCTTTTTTTGAATTCTCCCGTGTTGATTGTTTTACTATCTAAATTGAAACGTAATCTTACATATTTCAATTTTTAGATTAATAATTTGTAAGTAAAACAGCAATTATCATATATTAAAAGGAATGAATTTATCCATAATCCTTCGTATTCCTAATAAAAAAGGAAACACAGAAAGTGTCACTCTAAAAAGTATCACTCTAATAATTTTAATTTTCTCGATGTTACAAACCCGATGAACGTCCTTCAAATTATTACCAAACAAAACTTTTTCGTTTTCGATGAGAAATTTTATTATATTCCGGACGGTTTGCCTATAAGGTCACCGCTATCTGGACTCCTAGCTGATTTCTATGTTAACCATCTAGAATATGATATATTTAAACAAAAAGAACATCATTTCTCAATAAAACATATACAATTTTATGTCAGATATTTGGACGACATTCTGATGGTTCAAAAGCCAATTTGATTGCCCTTCTAAACCTGTTTAACAATGTAGGAGATATTGAATTCACTATTGAAAGAGAAGCCATCAATCAACTTCCTTGATCTAAACATCTCCAAAGATTCCATTAATATTAATAGAATCTCTGGAGATGCGAAATCGCATATGCGTCTTAATTATAAAATTTATACCTCCACTGATACTATAATTCCCAAGAACTCTTTCTGTCCATCTAAATACAAATATACTGTTTTTAACTCCATTTTTCTTAGAGCCTCAAAAATCCCCGTGAATTCGAAAGATTTCAATAATAACATTCTCACCATTATAAATATTGGCTTAAATAACGGTTTCAAATTGGAAGATTTACAACTAACCTTTCATTAAATCCATAACAGTTAAATATATATTAATCAAGAAATGCCACTTTACCCATAGAGTGTAGGCTATACATAGAAATTAAAAACAAAAACAAAAATATCATTTCCGTATAAAACAAAATAAAATAAAACTATTCATTGTTGTCTATGTACAAATTTGGCCCATTCCTTTTTGTTTTTGGTAAGAGTTCTAGCTTGTTGTATCTGTAACCCTCTACTGTCCAATATTTTAGCTATTACACCATTCCACTCCTGTCTTGGTATCCCTCCTTCCTCTTCTACCGGCCTTGCTTCCCATACTTGCTTCACCGGTATCTCCTCTTTAAGTCTATTTAGGTGTCCCCACCAGCTCAGTTGTAATAATAACTGTTAGCTCAGTTGTATAATAACCATAACAGTTAAATAACTTCCAAAATATATCCTCATCAAACAACTCCACATAGGTTCATTTCCGTTTTCAAATACAACCCCATAGTTGATTCACTGCAAATAGTCGTATCTACATGTAATTTCACTATTGCTTCTAACAACAACAACAAAATTTCAAACCATCTAATTAACTGTAAACATAGATTCGAGAAACAACAACTTAACTGTGTATATAGGATTTTTTGTAAAGACTGTAATGCCGCATGCGTTGGACAAACGAGCAGAAATTTAAAGACTAAAAGAACATTTAAAAAACGATAAATCCGCAGTCTTCAAACACCTAAAGGACAACAACCACCAAGTAAACACCGATAATTTTGTGGTTCTTCATAACCATCCTAAATCCAAAAAACTAGACCTTTTAGAAGAAATAGAAATATTAAGTTAAAAAACGATCATAATTTTATAACATTAAACGAAAATACGGATAACCCACTCTCACGACTGTTTTTAAATTTTATAAAAGGACCTGATTTACAATGATTTTTGGAAACGTTATACGAACTGGTTAGCGTATATCGTATGATTTTGTCTCCACCACGAGTTTTATTCGTCTTTATGAAAATTGATGTTTTAATGTTAGTTGTTCTAAAATATGTTCTTAGTTTTGATAAAGTGTTCTTTAATTATGTTTTCTACCTGCTTTTCGCTATAGACGGTAAGATTTTATTTTTATTTTTGTCTTTTTATCTAAATTACAATGTATGCCTATTTTCCATCTTTTAGTTGCATCTGAAGACGAAAAATTATTTTTTCGGAAACCGGTTGTGCAGAATAAACAATAAATATTCATTCTTCACACTTTCTGCGTTTCATTTTGATTATCATATATTAGTTTAGAAAAGACACCTTCATCTTCAATTCGAGCCATGATTCATTCATCTCCTTTATTAAAGAATAGGCAATTTTTTTGAAATTTAATTGATTTGGAAAGCAGCTTTCACATTATAATTTCTATTTCAATATCGAAAACTTTATGACGTCACTGAATGCTAAACAGTGATACAAGCGATACTATTTGTACTATCACTTGTCTACACAGAACAAGTGATAGTACAAATAGTACTGGGGATGTGTACAAGAGATAACAAGAACACAAAGTTTTAAACTGAAAAATGCTGTCGCCACTTATATGACCTCTACTGTATGTGACTATTGAGTTTTTAGGAAAACATTATTATAAAAATCTGTTTAGTTTGACCCCCTAACAACTACCCTTTTAGTCTGCTCTATATATTAAAAATCACCATATAAATAGAAATGAAAATAAAAATTTAAATAAACAAATAATCCTGCATTTGAGATAAAATGTTTACTTACCTATGACTATTAAGCGTAACAGTATGGGCTGAAGTGAGTAGGCTCAGTGCATTTGTACCTGCGCTCCCAACTTCGCCGGTATAAGCGTATAATTTCTTATTTAATTTTGTTCTAACACAAGGAGATACTGCAACAAAAAAATAATGAGATAAGAGAAATTATAAAGTATTATGGTGGCTATAAATTAAGTGAAGAATGACTCAACCGCAACACACATTTACAACGAAATGGCTAAGATATGAATAATCTCCTACTTAACTTCAATGAAAAACTTTCAATTCAACTTTATTACCTATTCTATACACGTGTAACAAGCAAATTATTGTTGTTGTTGTTCACAGATGGTATTTTAATGGATTTTAATTAAGAAATGAAAATATTTTTATATCTTACCGTCCATTCCGAACTGAGAAATAATACCATTCGCACTATTCCCATTGTTACCGCAATCGGATGCGAGTGTTGAAGACGACCTCTGTCGTACATCGGACGCGACATTAACACTATCTAACTTAGGACTAGTCGCGGTATTCGCGAGTGACGGGACCCTGCCACCGGTCGAAGAAAAAGAACCCGCACTCCCATCGACGTCGATTATGGTGAACCTAGAGCAACCTATAGTTCGTTCCTCGCCGCCACCAACACCACCTTTTTCATCCTCTCTAAGATTTACACACGGTGTCGTCGTCGTCGGAGTTTCTGCTGTCGCGTTCGCGGTAATAAGCGTATTATGGGTCGTGGGGGCCGAGCCCTCGACGGTTTGCCGAGTGTCTGTTACAGGCACGTCCAGACAACCGTCCAGCGCGAGGTCCTCATAAAGGAACGTGCCGGTCACGAACGTTGAATTGTCCGCTAGCGCTGACGTGACGTCATCGATGCCACGCAACTCCAGCGTAAACGGCGTATTGGAACTTGGTATAAAGGTGTTGTCTTCAGGGGGAAGAAGATGACATGGCGGGGTGTAACCAGGAGAAGGTGTTTTTGGTCGAAAATGTAACCTAAAAACAAAATGAGCGTTAATAAGTGATAAAAGTCAATGTTCTTTTACAATGGTTAAAATAAAATTTGCATTTTTGCGTGGGTGGTTCTTTAAATAGACATAACAATAATCAAGTTTCATAAAATAATAGAGTATAAATAAAATGAAATATTTACCAATCCTTTTGTATAGATTGCATAAACTCCACCATTTCATCTTGATCCTCAGGTGTGTGTTCTGACACCTCCATCACTCTCGAGACTTCCTCCGCCACCTCTTCAGGCTCCTCCTTCACCACACTCTTTACAAAATCACCGTCACAATTCAAAACACCAAAACTTGTCCGCGATTCATCACCAGCTTTCACGAAATTCGAGTTCCTGTGACCGACATCGCTATACACATTTGTACTAAACGAATCCTTCAAACGAATACCCTCTTCTGAGGGGTTCGTCGTTGCAGGCTTTTTCGTCGTCGTCCCGTCGTATATCGTAAAGTCCAACCCGCGCCAGAGTTCATCGAAATCCGTCCGGAGACGATCAAATATCACCCTGCCGCCACGGCCCATTCGTCTTCGCGCGAATCCAATACACCGTCGTGGATTGGACAATGACGTAAGCGTGTATCGGTAACGTTTGTCAGCCGAACCGTTTTCTTCTTTTGAACACCACGGCCAGTTACCCATTGGAATAGGCTAAAAGGAAAGCACATTATTATATCAATAACTTTGTTTGCTTAATTTTGGTAGAGAGGGGAGTGGTACTCTGAAGCGACACCTGACAAGGGTGAACCCATACTGGACTTATATTAATAATGGGGCAATTAAGCCATGAGAAAATGATGCATTACATTAGGCGCTCGCCAATTACCTGAGCCTTCTCTGACTGCTATGACCTTCATATTTGTAAATCTTTAATAGCTGTTTGACAGATCTGTCAAATTTTTAGTTCTGTTAAACTCTGCAAAATGATAATATAAGAAATACATGACGCGTTTTGTGCAATGTCGCTATTATATCTGCTCATTTGAAGGGCTATAAATTTGACAAATGTGTTACATAGCTACTGAAGATTTTGTAGACAGTTGAAAATACCAGCCCTAAGTTTTATGCCGCCTGTGCCATAGCGCTAAATTACTTTGGGTCTACGAGTATGCATAACGAAACAAAATTATCTGCACTGACACTGTGATCCTGGCACATCTAAGTGAGTTAGCGCATTCCATCAACTCTATCCCGCCATTTTGATGCATTACATCTAGCGCCCATTAATTAGTTGAGTCTGCATCATCTGCTGTAATCTTCATAGCTGTAAATCTTTAACCCTCCGTTAGGCGCGCATGTATCCAGCAGATACACGCATAAAATTGCTTGCCGTATGTTTAATTTTTGATGAAACAATGTGTAGTAAACTTTGTTATAATCACTGATCATTTCTACCATACTGACATGAGTTTGAAAATTTTTGGCTCCTCAGTTTTTCTTTTATAGCAAGTTAAACATAAAAAGAACACTCGATTTTTGAGAATCTTGTACATATCGTCACTTTATGATTTTATTCCTTAAAAAGTATGAGACCAAAAAATTTGGTATGTCAACTGGTGATAGCCTAATATGTTTTGCACATAAGGCATATTTTATTTTTTTCATATTTTGTACAGTTTCGCGAATTTCCGCGATTTAAGGAGATGCTGTTATTTTGAAAATGGTTTGACGGATTTCAACGTTTTTTGCACTGAATTGTGCATTATAAATCGATATGTCGAACTCCAGTAAGTTTTTCAAAATAAAATGTTCCCGATTTTTTGGAGCAAGTACAGTGTTTGAAAGAAACCAGAGTTAGGCAAGCTAAGGGACGACGGTGCGGGGTAAAGGGCGAGCGACAATCGTCCTCAGAGGAGCAACCAGAATTACTGAGGTGACTGAATGTCTGGCGCAGTGTCGAAGATACATACCAAGTTTATTATCCATGGTATAAAATTAATTTGTTAATAAGCATTATTTACATTATTTTAAATGTTAAATATACAAATACAATTTGTTGTAATTAGTGTTTATACAATACAAAATAGATATGGTATCTCGAGTTGTTGGAGGGCGACTATTGCTCGCCCGTTACCCTGCATGGGCGTCGCGTAATCTGTGTAATTCAGTTTTCTTGCAAACACTTTACTCACGCTAAAAATATCAGATAAATTTAATTTTGAAAAACTATTACCGTCATTCGACATACAGAATTATTCTATATAATTCAGTGCAAAGCTCATTGAAAAATGTGTACCCGTATTCGAATTAACAGCATCTTTTTAAACCGCGAAAATTCTGGAAACTTTATAAAATATGAAAAAAATAAAATATGCCTTTTGTGCAGAACATATTAGAATATCACCTGTTGAAATGCAAAATTTGTTCGTCCTATAGTTTTTGATTAAAAAATTCATAAAGTGACGGCATGTAGGGAAATCTCAGAAATCGGGTTTTTTTATGTTTCACTCGCTATAAAAAAATAACTGAGAAGCCAAAAAATTTCAAATTCATATTATTCACTTATTATAACAAAGTTTACTGCACATTTTTTCATTGAGCCGTTGTGAAGATATCGATCTTTAAAGAGAAGGTAAGCGATTTTAAGCATGTATCTGCTGGATACATGCGCGCCTAACAGAGGGTTAAGAGCTGTTTGACAGATATGTCAGATAGCCCTGTTAAATTCTGCAAAATGAGAGTATAAGGAATACATGATCCGTTTTGTACAATATCGCCATTATATTCAATTATATTTGCTCATTTGAAGGGCTGTATATCTGACGGATCTGTCACATAGCTATTGATGACTGTAGATAATTGAAGAAAACCAACCTAAAAGTTATGCCACTTGTGCCATAACAGCTGTGCACTATGGTACAGGCGGCATAAGATTTGGGTCAATGAGTTTGTTGCGCCTATCCCTAACAACTTTAGCAAGCCACACCAGCTTGTGGTAGCGAGTGTTCAATAAGTAGTTGTTCGGTCGAACGTTATCGTCGCGATAGTCGCATGCTTTTTGAGTTTCCGTATTTTCTTTGTTCTTTAACCATGTTTTGCTTATTATATTTTTCCTAAGAGTTCGTTTTAGAACTATCAGTGTTTGTAGCGATTGCGTTAAACGGTAAGTCAATAAGCAAATTAAAATAACGAAAACATTCAGTGTGAATTTCTTTTAGTTTTTCATTTCCGTTATGACATGCACCCTGGAACATGACGCTTTTATTTTAATGGCACATTATCGAAGCGATACACTTCTTCCACGTTAATTTTAATCTATACACTAAAAATTGTTTTAAACAATGGGAAGTTTCGTCCTGATTATAATAATACTGTAATAATAATAATAAGGTTATAATTATAATTTACTTTTAATAACTATATGACCACTTCTTTCAACATTAATTACAATCCCTACATTAAAAATTATTTTAAATAACAAGCATTTTCGGAATGGCAGGAATACTAATGCTATGATATTGGTTGCATATTTTTTGGGTATGGTAGTTTTTGAACGCCCGATACTACGATAACTATGGCGCGATTTACTTGACTCATTTTAATGTTGGACATTCAGCGCACGTAACATACTGCATACGACATGCCCGGTTTGGTGGGAAGTTGGTCAAGAAACGAACGAAAAAAAGCGAATCAGTTAAAAATCGAGTTACACTAGCATCTCAGACCTCTTAGAGATGGGCACAAGAGGTTCATTAGGACTGCCTATAGAACACACACACCCCATATCATCCATACATATCCATACATACAATAATAGTTTTAGAATAATTAACATTTTGAATAATTTGCTAATTTATTTACCATATGGTAGCTGCACAGTTTGTTCCTTCTAAAAGCAAACTGTCCATCTTCCTCAACCTCTTCAGGTTCAGGTGAAGCTTGAGGTATGGGTTCTTCATCAGAAGAAAGAACACCCAAACCTTCAAGACCAGCTCCACCAATCCCCAACATTCGATTATGACTTAACGATTTGTGCTTGCGTTTCTTGTACTGTCGTTTTTCCTTACGCGGTATAATCTACGAATTTAGAAGAAAAATAAATTTTAGAAATATGATGATTAAAAGCAACTCTTAATTTCTTACTTCGTCCTTCATAATACTCTTGGTCCAATTCTGATTAGCATAATGATTCTGAAATATCGGAGTAAACGCGGGTCTTGGCGCCTTAATTACCGACAATTCGGAAATAATGGCACCACTAAAGTCTTTAGCTTGGTACCGTTTTTCAAAAATCTCCACCGTCAGATGGACGTATTCGCGTTTTATTTTCTCGCGGCGTTTCACGAAATCGAGAAGCGTGACCGCCCGCGACAGATCTCGACGCAATTTCAACATCTTCTCATACGAAGTCTCGTCATTTTTCCGGTTCTTTCGCGTTTGCATCTTTTCGGTTCGTCGCCTAAACGCTAGGTAAGGATTGTTGGCCGCCGTTCCTACTCGGTGTTCCGTTTTTACAGACAAAATTAACGGATGTTGCTAATAAGTGAATCACAACAAAAAAGAAACAATTTAATTTCAGTTAAAAATGAGAAAATAAATAATCTACTTATAAATAGAATTTTTACCAATTTCAATCGTTTATTTAACCAATAGTCGAATACTGCAATAATGAGATCATCGTCTTCTTTTAGGAGCGCTTTTGCTTCGTTTAACGTCACCACCGTTTGTCCGCTGCTTTTTTCTAATCGGTCCATCATTTCTTCAAATTTCAGTGCGGATAATTCGATGCGTTTTGTTTGCGAGTCCAACCAACGTTCATCGTCAGAGTCCATGTCGTAGTCAGGTATATCTTGTTCCATAGTGAAGGCTGTAGAATCAAATTATATTTTAATAAATTATAATTGTTATAAAAATTATTTCTTTTTTATCAAAGCTGTTTAGCAAACTTAATCCCCTTTTTCAAAGTTATTCATGTAAAATCTATTCTATGCATATTTAAATTTGATTTAAAATTTAATTTAATATGGCTTCTTTGCCTGCTCAGTAATGTTTGGAGTTATTTTTTTAACTATTTCCCAATTTTGGAAATAATTGGCTGAATCCTTCTGTCGTGCATCTAAACAAATGCAAAATGTATAAATAAACAATGATCATTAATTTGTGAATATATTTCTTATTTTTTTGTATCTTGTTCTTTTTAATGACTCAACTATTTAATTGGTTTAAGAGCAGCAGAGGATCTAACTCTAAATATTAGATGAAAGTAAAAGTTCGGATTTTAATGATGGTTGACTACTCATTAAAAGCTCTTCAAGAAGCCTGAGAGGCTGACTGCAGACAAGTTTTGCGGAAGAACAACCTAAATTCTCCCTTAAGGACAACTTAAGACCTAAAAGAAATAAAGCAAGTTATGATTCGTCATACTTGGGTGCAATGAACTGGCTGTACTGATGAACTGAATGCTTGAATTGAGGTTTATAGTTGATGCAAGATTCACCAAAAACATAATTTTTAGTTGCAGTCTTTTCTTAAAAAATTTTAAATTTTTCAATTAAAATAATTAATTAATTTATAAAAATTAACAAATAAAAGATATATTTTTGTATTTTTCCCTCACATCATAGAGGTATGATTATCTTGTAAAAGCAACAACGCGTATGTAGCTTGAAAATAACATTAACTGAATATTGGGTAAAATTGGAGATATAACTGTTTACCTCTCTGTTATAAATACATGTATATTTAGTAACTCAATACCAATTTAATCATATGAATATTAATATCTGTTTATTACAAACAGTAAATAGTATCAAAGTTATTTTATAAAAAAATAATAAACTCGGCTGCAAATAATTACTTTCCCTTTACAGTCGAATTTGAACCTTTCGTCGGGCGTAATGCAATTATATTGAACGCAATGTATCTAAATGATCGATTTTTATAATGATCGACATTTTATATGCATTTATTATTATATTTATGGTTATTTATGATATTCTAAATGCAATGAATAAGTAAACAAAGATGAACGTATGAAAACAAAAACGTTTATCACTCATTTGATGATTCTTAAGATATTTGCTGGCTGTACAGTAATAAACATTGAGCACAACTATGTCAAAATGTCTGAATATATGATAATCATATTAACAGTTTTGTAATCGTCGTTTACTCGCTGGAAAATTACGGTCCTTTTGACAGCCCCACCATCATGTGGTTCGCTGTTTTTAGTATCTTCATCATTACCATCGGTAGATTAAAAACGTTTCACTATTTCTTGCATATCTTTAGACATTAGTAGAGATTGCTGATCTTCACTTCAACTGGGGCATGACTCCTGTGCTAACCTTTTGAGGAACATTTTTCTAGCAACAGATTTTTGATTATCCTCAAAATAAATTACCAGTGCATAGCCAAGTTTAGTTATTATACATGTATATGTTATAGTAAATTGTGTAAACTCTAATTGTAAGACCAATAAAGAGATTATTATTATTTACTATAGTATGTCCGTAACGTTCAGCATGGCAGGAAAGACTACAGCTGGCCTTCGTCTTATACAATATTATATGAGGCTCACAATATATCGGTAGTATCCACACCGTCTTTTGTGCTGTTGTAGAACGTTATTATTGATGTTTTTTTTGACTAACTATTATAGCATCGATTGAATTGTCTTTATGAAGTGTTAAAGTAAGAAGTACACATTTCAGTTTCAACATTTTCTTCCAGACTGTAGCGTTGTTGGTAATTATGAACAATTTTTGTAAATACATCACAAAAAACAGTTAACTTGTTTGTCCTTTTCTTTCTTCCCGAGTACTTTAATTGTCGAATCTTAAACATGAACACTTTCAATGCAATCAAGTCGACAATTTTGGTGGCTCTAAAAAGCGTCGGAAATGCGATTTTATATTCTCAATAGACTGTTTCGTATACTTGACAATTGTTTCCAAAATATCATCTGTTACTAAACAGCTTCAACATTCTAAAGTACGTGCCGATCTTGCTGCGTCCACTCCTCCTGTAATCTTTCTAAGCAGATTATGCTTCTGTATTCGAATTTTTTTTGCTGGTTGATTCGAATCCTTTTCAAAAAAATACTGATTGCTTTCTACATCAGAGTTCTCGTTTAACGAAAGGTAAGTTTTTGCAAGAGAATAATATATTATTTGATTGACATTCCTTTTTAAAACATATCTAAAAAAGTCGCAAGTAGAATATTTTTTCAGAACGTTTAAAGCATCTAAATTCTTAAAAAAAAAACACGGGGGGAATGTGGATGTTAATAAAACACGCCTGCAATACAAAATCCCATTGATAAAATCAGCGGCCAATGCCATAGATGAAGAATTCAGTCGCAATAACATATGGCATCAGGAATGAATAACAAATAAGTAAAATTAGATCCAATACATTACCCAAAAGAATATTGATTTTGATTGACCACATACAGAATACAACGTCAGCTGATAGATGCATCTATTTTCTACATAAATGGTTCAAGATATTACATGAAAAGTATTATAAAAGATTGCTCTAACACAGTATTTGATTAACTTATAGAAAATTTTGTCTTGTCAACTCAAAGCTCACTCTCATTCAACAAGAATGAATATATAGCTTCCAATATTTGATAAAGATAATTTTTAAGCTTCCAATATTTTGGGGTAAACACTCAGTTCCAAATTGTTGTTCCAAATTATTGATTCTTTTATAACTTGCTAAAACTCAAATTTTTTGTAGAATTACTTGTATTTGTAATAAACATGAAATTTATTATATAAGATTCCTCTAATACAGCTTTTGATTGACTTCTTAAAGATTTCTTCTTATCAACTCAATATCTTACTCCCATTTGACAAGAATATGTGTAGAGCATTTTAAGCTCCCAATATTTTGGAGTAGATACCCAAATCATAATTGTTAAATCTTTTTTTTATAACTTTCTAAAACTCAAATTCTTTACAGAATGACTAATATTTAGTTAGGTTGGATGTGATGTGGTACACTTTATGATAACATAGAGAACAGAATTATATTTTTCTTTGACAACTCATTATCACTTTTTATATGAATGGTTTAAAGCAAGATATAGGCGCCTCTATTGAATGTGGCAAAAATCAAAATGTGAAACATATTAGAAAAGATTGCTCTAATACAGCTTTTGATTGACTTCCTGAAGATTTCCTCTTAACAACTCATTATCTTACATTCACAGCAATTATCTTCACCTATTCTCGTTAAATGAGCATCCAATATTTTGGGGTAGATAGTCAATCCAAATTGTTAAATCTTTCTCTAATAACACTGATATTTAAATTCTTTGAAGAATTTGGTTGGGTTAGATTTGCTGTGATAATCTTGACGATAACATGAAGAAGAAAATTATATTTCCCTTGGATAATTTATAATCTTTTTTTATGTGAAAGGTTTAAAACAAAATATTGGCACCTCCCAGCAAACAGATTATGAAAGATTGCTCAAATACAGTTTTTGATTGACTTCCTGAAGATTTCCTAGCAACTCATTTCTAACTTTCATGTAACAATATGTGAAGATAATTGTCAAGTTTTCGATATTTTGGAGTCGGCAGTCAATTGCAAAACGTTAAATCTTTCTTTGATAAGTTTCTAAAACTAAAATTCTTGGCAGACGACTTGGATTTGGTTGGGTTGGATTTAATTTGGTACATTTGATGGTAACATTATCAATTTTTATGTAAATGGATTGAAGGTTGAATACCGTTTGGCATCAAGAATGAATAACAAATAAAGACAACAATCAAATCCTATGTATTACTTAAACCTTTCTGCATCAAAACATGAAACATATTATAAACAAAATTTTAATGTAGTACCATCCACAGACCCAAAAATCTTCAACCAGGGTAAGGGTTTGACATTATCTCTTAACTGTTTTGAAAACATTCTTCATCTTAAATGGTGGACTGTGCCCAGATATTTATGACAGTCGGTAAGACCAATCCATACGTATTATGGATGTTTGATACTGAAATAAATGAATTGAAAAGTGAAAAGATTCCCACGTATCTGATGCCAATGATTTGTTTGCACTGCAATTGACTCCTACTAGCAGAGATTATAATTTTACAGGCAGTATCTGGTCTTTAATTGGCAGTTTTTGAGTTGCTGGCATGAAAATTTTGTATTTTGCAAACAATACTTGGTATTTAAGAAGCAAAATCAAGTTTTATTAACAGTTACTTGTCTTTTGCAAAATACATTTCTACTGCAAGCAGCATTTAGCATTTAATTAACAGTTTTTGGATTACCTAAGTCAATATTTTGTATTTTGTGCAATATTTTTGAAGCAGTTCATTAACAGTATCTTGTTTTTTGCTATGCAAATGTTTTCTGCTAGCAATTTTAAAAACAATATAGTCTTCTGGAACATTTCAAGTTTTCTAGAAGCAATATAAAGTGTTTTAGAAGCAGTATCATTATCTCCAGGGAGAATATCAAGCCTTCTAGAAACATTTCAAGTCTTCCTGGAGCAGTATAAAGTCTTTTAGAAGCAGTTGAAATCTTATGGAAGCATTCCAAGTATTCTGAAAACATTTCAACTCTTTTGAAAGTAGTTTAAGTCATCTGGAACCATAGCAAGTCTTCTGACAGTTTTAAAAGTCTTCTAGAAGCATTTTAAGTGTTTTGGAAGCAATATCCAGTCTTCCAGAGGCAGCATTGAGTCTTTTAGAAGCATTTCAAGCCTATTAGAAGCACTATCAAGTCTTCTAGAAGCCTTCCAAGTCTTCTGGAAGCATTTCCAGTCTTCCTGGAGCAGTACAAAGTCTTTTGGAAGCAGTGCAAGTCTTATGGAAACATTCAAAGTCTTCTGAAAACATTTCAAGTCTTTTGAAAGCAGTTTAAGTCATCTGGAACCATTGCAAGTCTTCTGAAAGTATTTAAAGTCATCTGGAAGCATTTTAAGTGTTTTGGATGCAGTATCCAGTTTTCCAGAGGCAGCATTAAGTCTTCTGGAAGCAATATCAAGTTTTCTGAGGCAGTTGAAGCCTTATGGAAGCAATATCAAGTCTTCTACAAGAAATTCAAGTCTTCTGGAAGCATTTCAAGTCTTCTTGGAGCAGTATAAAGGCTTTTGGAAGCAGTTCAAGTCATCTGAAAGTATTTCAAATCTTCTGGAAACCTTTCAAATGTTTTGGAAGCAATATCAAGTCTTCTAGAAGCATTTCAAGTCTTCCTGGAACAGTATAAAGTCTTTTGGAAACAATTAAAGACTTCCGGAACCATTGCAAGTCTTCTGGAAGCATTCTAAGTCTTCTGAAAATATTTCATGTCCTTTGAAAGTAGTTTAAGTCAACTGGAACCATTGCAAGTCTTCTGAAAACATTTCAAGTCTTCTGGAATCATTTCAAATGTTTTATAAGCAGTATTAAGCCTTCCAGAGGCAGCATTGAGTCTTCTGAAAGCATTTGAGGCCTTCTGGAAGCAATATCAAATTTTCTGAGGCATTTCAAACCTTTCGGGAGCAATATCAAGCGTTCTAGTAGCATTTCAGGTTTTTTAGAAGCATTCCAAGTCTTTCACGGGCAGTATCAAGTCTTTTGGAAGCAGTTCAAGTCTTCTGAAACCATTGCAAATCTTCTGGAAGCATTCCAAGTTTTCTGAAGACATTTCAAGTAGTCTTGACAAGAAGTCTGAGTAGACAAGACGTCTTGGAAGCAGTTTAAGTCTTTTAGAAGCATTTCAAATCTTCTGGAAACATTTCAAGTGGTTTGAAAGCAATATCAAGTCTTCTAGAAGCAGTATCATGTTTAAATTAAAAATAAATGCTCTCCAAAAAAACATCCAAAGCAGATACTGCGACTGAATTGGGAAGTAAAAGCGCAATGAAGAATTAATTGAAGAGGTAACTTCAATCCAGATAAAACCATTAACAATTTCGTATGGATGCTTATGCACTCAGAAAACCGACCTGTTCGGCGATTATGCATTTAAGCTTTTTTATGGGTACATATGACATATGGCGCCTATACTTCTTGATAAGCCATTTCGACTTATTCCATTGCGGTACATAATTGTCCCTGATTAAGATTTACTCTTGAAAATGCCATTTCTAAACGGTCTTACACTTTTTATACATGCATTTCGTTAAAATCAGCAATAATAAGTTCTTCTTGAAATGATTTTAATAGTTTTAGTAAAAATTTGTTAGTTATAATGGGATTCCCCAAATAATATTGATTTCTAACATATACAGGTATGCGGTTTCTAGTTTAAAACAAGTTTTATTTGTTTTAAACACAATCCTTAAACTACTCCACAAAAATTGTTTTACACTGAATGTGGTATAAATCAAAACATAAAACATATTGTAAAAGGTTGGTCTAAAACAGGTTTTTATTGACTTAAGTAAAGATAATTGTTAAGCTTCAATATTTTGGGGTAAATACTCGATTCCAAATTGTTAACTCTCCCTTTAACTTTCTAAAACTCAATTTTTTGGCAGAATATATTTGGATTTGATGTGATACACATGATGATAACATGGACAACAGAATTATATTTTCCTTGAATAACCCATTATCAATTTTTATGTAAATAGTTCAAAGGTTGATTAACATTTGGCGTGAAGAATGAATAGTAAATAAAGATAATCAAATTGTATGTATTACATAAAAGCCTCCTGGTTTTGATTTACCAAGCAGAATCTGGTTGATTCTAATCAGAATATAAACCTAGGATATGGAGAAAGTACTCCATAAATTGGGAAGATATTGGTTCCTAAATAAATGTGGTAAAAATCAAAACATGACACTTATAAAAGATTGGTCTAAAAGAGGTTTTGATTAACTTCTTGAAGATTTCCTCTTAACCACTCAATATATAAATCTCATTTAATGAGAATATGTGAAGATAATTGTTAAGCTATGAATATATTGGGGTAAATACTCAATTCTAAATTGTTAAATCTTTCATTAAATTTCTAACCCAATTTCTTTGCAGATTGACTTGGATTTGATGTGATACACTTCATGATAACATAGAGGACAGAATTATATTTTCCTTGGACAACTCATTAACAATTTCTTATGTAAATAGCTTGATGGTTGAATAACATTTGGCATCAAAAATGAATTACAAATAGGAACAATCAAATTGAATCTGGTTCTAATCAGAATATGAGCCTAAGATATGTACTTTCCGCATAAAAGAGGAAGATATTAGTCCCTAAATAAATGTAGTCAAAATCAAAACATGAAACATATAAAAGATTGGTCTAAAAGAGGTTTTGATTAACTTCTTGAAGATTTCCTCTTAACCACTCAATATATAAATCTCATTTAATGAGAATATGTGAAGATAATTGTTAAGCTATGAATATATTGGGGTAAATACTCAATTCTTAATTGTTAAATCTTTCATTAAATTTCTAACCCAATTTCTTTGCAGATTGAATTGGATTTGATGTGATACACTTCATGATAACATAGACGACAGAATTATATTTTCCTTGGACAACTCATTAACAATTTCTTATGTAAATAGCTTGACGGTTGAATAACATTTGGCATCAAAAATGAATTACAAATAGGGACAATCAAATTGAATCTGGTTCTAATCAGAATATGACCCTAAGATATGTACTTTCCACATAAAAGAGGAAGATATTAGTCCCTAAATAAATGTAGTCAAAATCAAAACATGAAACATAGCTTCAATATCTTGGGTTAAATATAGAAATACCCAATTTCAAATTATTAAATCTCCATTTAAATTTCTGTGACACACTTAATGATAATATGAAGAACAGAATAATATTTTCCTTAAACAACTCATTATCATATCCTTATTTATAAAATAAAATATTTATTGCTCCTGGTACATCTAGACGAAATTGAGCAGGAAAAGTTAATTTAGCTCCAATTTTCATTCTAAACAAATCAACTATTCTCATCTCTAGTTTCAATTTAGTTTTGGTGTGAATGATAATTTCTATAAAAAAAATATCAACATTAGAAATAGAACCTGATATACTTACAGTAATCTTGTTTTTTTGCCATCTTTATCGCTCAGAGTTTTTTGTAACTTAAGAGTTATAGATTATGTGTAACTCTTCTCTGATAGTGAGAGAGTATTGTAATGCAAATAGATATTTGATTTAAGATTGTCTAATATATTTGAGATTATAAAATTGGTAAACATGAATAACTTTGAAAAAGTTTATTTTTGGAATAGAAATTTGATGATAAAACAAAATTAACCACACTAAAAATCAGTGTAGTTTTGTGACAGATTCTAATTAATTATCAATCAAACTTCCATGGTAATATTGGAAGTCCTGTTGTTTGTTTGTTTGCATAGAGTTTAAAAAAGCACCTCCACCAAAACAAACCCATGTTTATGGTAAATTGGAGGTATTTTAAATGAAAAACTTACGTTGCATGTGTATAAGCTGTCTGGGCTGCTTGTAGTTTGCCGGATAGAGCCTGTCGTGCACATCTTTGTCCGGTATTTCGGAGACTTCTGGGGTCGGGATGATGAGACCCGCACAAATAGCCCGTTGCAGATGATGTTCCTGCCGTCCCATTGGACATCACAATTTGCATTACTCAAATGGGTAAGGTACAGGTCGACAGAAATCGGTATGTTTTGAAAAATAAAAGTGTTGTGAGAGGATATAAACAGAAGAGGAGGTTCGTTATAGAGAGAGTGACAGCACTCGCACATGAAATATTTAAATTTGTCGTAGAATTTTGAGCGAAAATCGCTTGGTTAAAATGTGATTCGATAGTGTATAAGTAGTGAAAATGAATTTTAAAATATTGATGTGCCGGTCGCGAGCGGAAGCGCGAATTAAAAACAAGATGGCAGACGTCTAACGTAAACGTCATACGTAAATGTCAAAAACTTACGCACTCCTCTTCCTTTTCCATTCCCGATGGCATTTGAGGAACTGCCCGGTTGATGGCCGAGTAATCGGGCAGGTCGGGAAGTTCCTCGGCCATATAGATGGGCATTGGTTTGCTGGCATCGAGGGCCCTCGCCCTAAATGAAAGCTTGGACATTTTGGTTGACAGCACCCAGTACACGGCAAGGCCAACATAAAATGCCCCCCAAAAGCCACTTTCCCGTGTCTCGGTACTCCCGAGACGGGCACTAAACGGTTCCTCGAGGCCCCTAGTGCGTTCCCATCGTTTTTGTTTGCACTCACTCAGTCACAAATACAGTAAAACAACTTTGAAACTTTGCATGTTGAGCGTGTAATACGGAAAGCCATCATGGCGGCTCTGCCATGGAACCATAGAAATTTACTACCAACGTGCTGTGCGCGGGAACCGTTTACGCACCATACAGTAGAGTTGTTCATTCATACTCGCGGTACAAAATTTACCATTTACCACCTAATCAAACCGAATTTTGCGCTCAAATCATTCTAAATAATCAAAAATTAATTTTGATTAAATTTTTTTTCAATCCCAATTCTAAAATTTCCATTTTTTCCCCGTATTCATTTCGTGAAAAGGCGCTCATTTGAACACCGCCGTACTCCGATTTCACGACAGTGGCAAGCGTACCTAAATGTAAGTAAATCGAGATATTCGCGTAATTAACGATCATTTAAAATCAAAATTTATCTCGTCCATAGCATTTTGTCCCGGAAAACTTTAAAAATAACCATTTCCCACTGTCATTTAGTATATCAACTTATTTTTCCGTTTTATTTCCGCATAAACATCGGCTTGGTGGGGAGGAAATTCGTGGTTTGCGCGATTCCCGCAACGAATTGTGGCGCTACGTTCAACAGGAAGTCGCGTCACCATACACGTGGAAGTTTTGAAGGTTAGCGCCATCTATTATTGGAAAGATTAACTTCAAAAAATGTGCAAATTTAAATTTATGTATTATTTTTATTAAATACAAGATATATTAAAGAGAACGTTACATATTCTTAGCTTATTTATTACTATTTTCTTCTGCGTTGGTTTCATTACGTTTTAATCCTCTAATAGTGAGATCATAAACAACTTCTTCGATTTTTTTGACATCATACTTCAAAACATCAAATCTCTTCCTTAAGGAATCATTTTTAAGATTGAGTACTCTGAATCCTGCATTTATTTCAGCTACAAATTTCGAAATTTGAATTGGCCTATCATAATCACCATTTGTGACTGAATTTACTGCAAAACGAGACTAAACAATGCATTAATAGATATATTTTTCTATTTCTGACAATAAATATTTACCAACTCGGTGGTTAATTGAAGCACACCCATTAAGTAATCTTCTAAATCAAGATGCAAACCATTTCCAGGAGTTGTTTTCACTAAAAATTTCGTTTTTCAAATTGTTAATTTAGATTTAGTAAACATACATCCTAAGATATCGGCTACAGTTTCTTTTGAAACTAAAATTCCCACTTCTAAGAATATAACTAAAGCGGCCAAGAAACACAAACGCTGAGTCACAAATTTCCAATGATCGTTAAATCTATAGTACTCTCCTTTTGGAATGACTTCATTTAATTTTGAATAACTCAACCGTACTTCTTCAAATTTGTTACGTGCTTTCAAACAGCCATCCGATACTAAAAAGAAAAATCAATAAGAAAATAATTTTTTAATTTTCTTTAAATATTACTAAATTGAAGCCCATTTTCCTGATGAATAACTTGCAATATCGTCAGTATTTCCCGAGCTGTATTTTCAATATCTTTCACAATAACACGAATCTCCTATAACATAAAGTTAGCATTAAATAAAAGCTATTACAAACTTATTTTATATGATTACCTCTCTACGATCTTGTTCATTGTTTAAATGAGCTTGGAAACTATCAAATACTTCGCCTAACTTATTCATTTCGAACAAACTTCAAAAAACACAAACCTTAATGTTTCAAGCGAATTGAGAAGCTTTAACATAACCTAAAACTTTTATTTGACAGTTAATCAAATAAGTTTTAAAACATCACCCTTATACATTAACAAAAATCTTTAAAATCGATACATTTATTTTATTTAAACTGAATTAATGACATCTAATTTATATTTATTAATTTACATTAAATTTATTTCAAATTAAATCAAAATTTTGCTGTTTTCTTATGGTTATGTTGGTAACATTATCTGTCATTTTTTTCCTTTAAATGTCAAATTTGTTATGTAAACAATGCCGCTTCTACAGAATTTAGCTCGAAATTTGCTCATAAAATGTAATCCAAAAATGACCATAGCTCGTTTCGCTATTAATGCAACAGTTAAGCCTTTAAAAGACATTAAATCGGAATTGATTATAACTGACAAATGCGTGGAGAGGTTAAAAAAGGTCACGGATCAAGAATCTTTCTTAAGAATCACTGTTGAGGGTGGAGGATGTTCTGGATTTCAATACAAATTCGATTTAGACTCGAAATTAAAAGACGACGATAAGTAATTCAAATTTTGACTATAAATTTGGGATATTACATGATTTTTTTTTAGAGTTTTTGAAAAGAATGGAACTCGCGTTGTGATAGATGACCTTTCTTTAGATTATATTAAAGGGTCAACGGTGGATTATCAAGAGGAACTTATTAGATCTTCCTTTAAAATAGTTAATAATCCTTTAGCGGAGCAAGGTTGTTCTTGTGGTGCATCTTTTGCTGTTAGATTAGATTAAAAGATTTATACAGTTTATTTATTTTGTACAGTGTAAATTAACAAATTTAAAATGAAACTGGTAAACCTCGCGCTACAAAAGCAGCTTGAGTAAGGATTTGAGATGGAGTCTTTTTTGCATTGCATAAAGCTCGTAATATCTCAACTTCATGTGATGCTTTAATGTTCTGTTTTGTTGAAGATTTAGAAAAGATTACTGAAAAAATAAAAATATAAAAATCCTATAATATTACAAATTAATTTATGTACTTACTCTCACCATTTTGCTCCCAACATTTCCTATCCACAAGATTCCAATTAAAATTTTCGATGGGTGGTAACCAAAGATTAAAAAGCTGGGTTGAAAGGACATCTGTATCAATATCCGTTACTGTCCATTGCGCACCAATAATCAATGGGCAACATCCCAACAAATACATTTGATGAGTCCCATACATTTCTAATTGAGGTCCCAATTTTAAATAACTTGTACTACCACAACCGAACAAACATACAACACATTTAATAGAAAGGTTTTTTATTTTTTCCACTGGGTAATGTTGTGATCCAGATCCATGACCATGATAACTAAAAAAAATTCTTAATAAACTATACTAAAAAAATTAAATAATAGTTTACCTAAAAACGTCTGAATTTAAAATGGATTGTTGAAAATTATTATTGGGAGTGGGTTCGCGCCACTCGGGAGCACGATTTTCTATAAATTTTCTTATTCTTTTTTCCATGATGGTTAAATCCTTATCAGGATTTAAAATATAATTTCCATTAGAATAATTAAACCAAGAAATACAACCGTTTTTTATTCGGTTTTCGTATTGTTTAAATAAAGCGTAAACGAAATGTAATGATGGTAAACGAGTTACGGGTTGATTGTGAAGAACGTCTATCAATTCAAATGGAATAATATCCAATTTCTAAAAAATATTTTATGATTTAACCTAAGTATTAAAGGTAAAAGAAATTAATTTAATAAGTGTGAAGGTGACTCAAATTCGTTGTCCGCATAAGCTATCTCTAAAAACATAAGAGATATTGTATCTCATAACATTACCTTTAATTTCACGATTTTATTACAAATATATAATAATTAGTGTTAACAAAATAAAATCCGGATAATTTTTTAGAACTGATCAAAATTGTATTTTGGTGTAGTTATTACTTCAGGTACTCAAAATTCTACTATTTTTAAAGTCAGTAAAGCTTAAATGTTTATATTTTTATATAGAAAGTGTTAATTCGATTATAAATGATAGAATAATGATTTAAAATAAGGAATAAAGACAAATAATAAGATTTTCATTAACCCTCTTCCGGACTTTGTATCAAATTGACACAATTTTTTGTATTAATCTTGAAAAAATAGAGAATGAATTTTCGTTTATTTTACATTTCCATTTTTGTTTTTGCCATAATTCTTATCTAGAAGGTGAAAAAAGAAAAATCATCTGAGTTCTCGTTTCTGAGACGTACTCTGCATATAATTGGTAGTAATACAAATTCTGTTTGTAAAACAAATCGAGATGAACATATTGTTCTTAATATGTGTGAAGATAATTTCTTTGTGTATTATAGTTATTACATTTCGAATCTTTCCTTCTGTTAGGACAATTTTTTCACACCACATGACAATTGTCGGGACGATTTGTAAAAATCGAAACGAAACACTACCTATCTTAGTCACTATGAAAAACATGTGCAAAAGCATCATCTAGTCTTTAATTGAGAGCTTTTGAACTTCTAAGATAAAACTATTGCCTTTTGACAACAATATTTGGTATGTTGGACGCAAAATTAAATTTTATATTGACTTCTGCCATCAGTCACAATTTTTTGTTAATCACATTTTTTGGACTAGTTATGTCAAGATATTGAACAAGTATCTTGTTTCTTTGCGATGAAAATGTTTTCTGCTATTATTTCTACAAGCAGTAACAAGTCTTTGGCAGCATTTCAACATTTCCATCGGCAATGTGTTTAAAAAAGTGTTTAAGAAGCATTTCAAGTTTCCAACAAGTAGTAACAAGTCTTTCAGAAACATTTCAAGTCATCTAGAAACAGTATCAAGTCTTTTGACAGTATATCAAGTTTTCTAGAAGCAGTATCAAGTCTTCTAGAAACATTTCAAAGCTTTTGGCAGTAAAATCAAATCTTCCAGAGGCAATATCGAATCATCATTTTAGGTCTTGGAACAGTGTCAAATCCCCTAGAAGCAGTATTAAGTCTTCCAGGGGTAGTATCATGTCTTCTGACAGCAGTTCAAGCCATCTGGCAATAGTCAAGCGTTCTGGAGCCATTTCAAATAATATCAATCTTGTAGAAGCATTTCAGGTTTTTTGGTGCATTTCAGGTCTTCTGGATACATTTCAAGCCTTTTGGAAACAGTTATACGTCATCTAGAAGCAGTATCAACTTTTCTGGAAGCAAATCAAGTCTTCTAGAAGGAGTATTAAATTTTCTAAAAGCATTGTAAGTCTTTCAGAAACATTTTAAAGCTTCTGGAAATAATATCAAGTCTTCTAGAAGCAGTTCAAACTTTCTGGGAGCATTTCAAGTCTTTTGGAAACAATATTAAGTCTTCCACAGGCAGTATTGAGTCATCTGGAAGCAGTTCCAGTCTTCTGAAAATATATCAAGTCTTCTCGAAATAATATAAAGTTCTTTGGAAGTATTTCATGTCTACTGGAAGCAGTGCCACGTCACAGTTCCTAGTTTTTTAGGGCCAGTATCATGTCTTTTCTAATAGTTCGACACTTCTGGAAACAGTTGAAACCATCTGGTAGCAGTTCAAGCGTGTTTTCTTTGGCAAGATAAAAATTTTTATGTTTTGAGTTGTTGATGGTTGGTGTAGAAAATAATAAGTTTATATTCTGAAGATGGGAAAATTCCCGAAATGTCAATGATAACGATGTTTTAATCAATCAACGAATTTAACGAGGAAAATCGTGTTATCGATCAACCTAATTAACATAAATAACGTTATTTACCGTTTTTTTTGTAGTGGTATCGGCCGCATTTCTAAGGATATGATTTTTTTTAAGAAAAGCTACTCAATTCCTGCCTGTACAATAAGCTGTGTTGTGTTTTGTATGGGACAATGCGAGTGTATAGCAGTTTCGTAACAATAGGGTAATATCAAAGAATCGAATAATTTCTAATATGATTCCTATAGACTTGGTAGGGTTGGTATTATTTTATTTGTCCAACCCATCATAAAATTTAATGATCCAAGATAATTTGTGCCTGATGGTGGCTTGCTTTGAGTTATATTAATATAAGAAATAATACCCAACTGTGTTCGGTTGGGATTGCCAACCGAACACTCCCAATAGAAATGAATAACAAAGATAACTTGTGCTTGAAGATGGGTTGCTATCCAAACCAACCATCATGTTTAAAAGCCTGAAATTTAATGAATATCCAAGACAACTCGTGCCTGACGGTGGTTTGTGTTGGGTTATGTTGGTATTAGAAAAATATAATAAGCCCAGCGATTATTGGCAATTTATTGATAACTGCAAGAAGAGAGCTATTGGAGGAATGGAGTCGCAAAAATCAAACTCATAATTGCAAACGCACCTGGTATAATAACATATAAGGGCCCTAGAGGAGCTTCTGTCATTGATCTAACACCTCCTACGGGTCATATCGCTGGCTCCATGCAGATGTGGGAAGTGCGGGAGGAGATAGAGGTATTAAGTGATCACGCGCTGGTCTCATTCTTAGTTACAACAATTAACCAAGATAAACCAAAAGTTAATGCATTACCGCCCCCCCAACCTCACGCCTATGAGCCCCCTTTGTCTGTTGAGTGAGTTGGAAAGTTGGTCGACAGATTGGTAAATAAAAAGCTCACTGAACAACTAGAGACCACTAAAGTAATCAGCAATACGCGGTTTGCGTACAGGAAGGGAACAGGGACGATGGGTGCAGCTATGACGGTAATGAATATGGTGTGGAAAGGAAGAACTGTATCACTCCTTTACTTATACGCCTTTAATTCAGTAGTCTGGGGAGAAACTAAAAGCGCCCTACAACAGACAACGGTTACAACGCCTAATACGGTTACCGCGATAGGTTGTGGAACCTCTATTATAACAGAATTCCCTCCTTGAAACAAGAAGTAGGCGTAAGCACGGTTGCATACGCGGATCATTTAGCGCCTGTAGTTGCAGGAGCGACCAAAGAAGAAATAGTGAGAAAAGCTGAGTACCCAATGCAAAGAGTGGCGGCACACCTGGAGCACTTAGAGCGCATGGAACTAAAGATGGAAGAGTCACAGACTGAAATAATAATTTTGGGTAATAAGGTCGCAATCAAAAAGTCCGTTAAGTACCTAGGGATAACCCTAGATAAAGATTTGAAGATGATAACGCACATTAAAAGCATCTGCGAGATGGCAACCAAAAAGCAAAAGATCTTGTGTAAGCTGATACTCAGAATCGATAGACTGTCACACAAAAAAAGAAAAACACTGTAACATACAAAATAGCAATAACATCTGCGTACCGTACGGTTGGAAGCGGTTGGGTCTCATGGTCAGGAAGAGAGCCACCAAATGGAGAATAAAGTAGGGTAAATACAGCTAAAGAAGCACGGCAAGAGTTGATGAAGAAGTGACAGGATAGATGGCGGAGCTACACGGGATAGATGTCTCATAGATGTCCCGATTATTACGTCACATAAGCGATCACACGGCACGATTCTTCGGGAACTATTTAAAGGAAATCAAAAGATTGTAATCGGATTCGTACTGATTTCAGTGTGGGTATCGGATACGCCTGAGCATATCTTTTTCATTGTGCCAAGTTCGAGACGGAAAAGAAACGAGCGGAAATGGACATGTGGATAACGTGGTAAACAAAGAAAGCGTGTCTGCCACCATTGTCGGTACAGGCGAGGTTTCTATGAGGAACGAGGGGGGGATGACTATATTTCAAAAAATAGTAATTTCTTTGTTCCACTTAGACCCGAATTCAGAGACAAGGACATCATGTACCCTGGCACAAGATGTGAAAAACCTGATTGTAACCTCCGATCTGTACTCGCTCGAGAGTGAAAACACGTTGGTCGCCTCAACTCAATAACAATGATGTTATGATGTTCAAGGACTTATTATGATGTTCCATAACAAGTCTTGGGGAACATCACCTGTTACGGAACATCACATATGATGAAGTACTTGAAGTTCTAGTAACTTGAATCTCAAGACGTTACGCTTATAGTGACTTAGCTATAATAGCGATCGGAAAAACCCAAAACGAACTTAAAGAGACCATCGAATGCACTTACAACCGCATAGGATATTGGATGGAAGAGCAAGGCCTTGAATTGGCACCACATAAGAAGGAAGCGATCATTCTTAAAGGACGGAGAAGGTTACTGAATCTGACACTGGATCTAGGCGGCGTGAAAATTACTTCGAATAAAACTATGAAGTATCTTGGAGTGGTGCTGGCTTATAACATGAGATTTACAGCTCATATCAGGGAAACATTAAGCAAGGCAGAAAGGATTAGAACTGCAGTAAGAAAATATTTTGCCAAGTATTAGTCTCAGCAGTTTTATAAGCTGTTCCAGATACCAATGACATGAGGGACCCAGAATAGGTGGAAAGGCAACTGGAGTGTTTACAACCGGGTTTGAAGAGTGATGGAGAAAACCAACAGGACAACTTTTAAAACCGGGATACCAATATTAATACCGGTATTACTTTAATGTATTTTATTAGTCCAACATTAAAGAATGATGATAAATAATAGGCCATCGTGAGCTGTCATTCTGCGCGAAAGAATGAATTTGCTACTATAGGTTGGGTTGCATAGTGCACTTTGTTTAAGTGCACTATGTTAGCTTCTAGTAGACATTACTTTCCTTCTATTAGGAAATGATTCCGACTATTCATTGTGCTGTTTTCTGTGTTTATTAAAAGTTTTCTTATCCATGATGGTTACTTTGTCTAATGATCTGAGAGATTAGGCTCACTTACACTGTGCCATTTAGTTAGATTAGGATGAATTGGGTAAGTTGGGCTGGGTTATGAAGTACTGCAAGTGATGACAAGCTCATTACCAATTGAGCTAATGACTAGACCAAGAGTATCAGCGGGAGCAGTAAAGAAAGATCGAACCTCCTTGGAGGAGGAAATAGTTCAAGATATAGAGCATACCTTTTTTGAGTAAGCAAATTATGAAGAGGAACGGGGGGATTTTCTTTTCTAGTGACACCCCCCAAGGTCGGGTAAGACACGGAGAAGCAACTAGAGTGTCAACAACCGGATTTGAATTGTCATCGGGAGCAGGGAGTTTTTCTTTTCAAGTTAAATCCCCCCTAGGCTGGGTACGTAATTGGAATTGCTTAAAACAAAAAGTAATTAGGTATTTATGTTTTCTATTATGCCCGAGACCACTTATACCTTTTGGAAGGAACGGAAGAAACTCCATTCCGGCAGATTCCGGAGAAGACGAAGAAAGGGATTTTTAGTGGGTCGGGGTTAATTTATTGGCCCATCATCCCAGGCCAGATGTCTGTTCGCAAATTTTCCCAGAACTTGTAAAAAAGGAAAGGGATGGTATCAGAAACGATACTACACTAAGGTAACCTAACTCAAATCCAAACCTAACCAATTATCAGGTACCAGTTGTTTTGTATATTCATTAGATCTAATTCATTTTAAATCTTTGGGTTAAATTAGTATCATTTTTAATACTTAACACAAACCTTTATATACATTAGATATGAGTAATAACCCATATTTCCGGGAGTCTTTACTCTTTTCATCATTTCGTTGGACAAAATCCTTTCAGTGTGTTATCCCACAAAAACTATCAGCTATGTTTAAATAGTTCCACGCTTTTCTTCAATTTCAAAAATAAACGAAATAAGAACTTTCTTTGAAATTACGAAAATTCGACTTTTTGGGTTATAATTTAAAAATGGAAGAAAATAGATACATGTTTGCTGGATTGGATTTGTCTCGAATAATGACCCTCTTTAAACTCTTCATTCTGTATAAGGAAACATTTCGCCTCATATAATTATGATCACTTGAGAGTGAGGTGCCCTATCAAATCCACAAGTAACTGCTAACTTTGGAAGAATCTAGAGCCTTTCAGGAAAAGACCTTGACAGTTTGAGAATAATTATTCCCTTAGCCTATGTGGACAACGAATTTGAGATACCCTACAAAAAACATTACCTCTTCAACTATTAAAATAACAGAATTTAATTTAGCAGTATTAAGCAAACTTTTTGATTTAGAAAATTGATAAATAGCCCTTGAAACCAAAACAGCATTTGCCTCATTGTTTGAAAAACAATATGATACACATTTTTTTATTTCGCTCAATTTTAAATGATTGCTCCCTAATAAAACACGTTTTAAAATGCTTTTAGTTTTTTCCGATATTTGAGATCGATTGGGAACATCTTGGAGAATTGCTTCTAATGCTTTATCAATGATTTTCTCATCTTTTTCCGTTGGAGTCCCTATTAACAAACATCTCCAACCGCCCAACCATTCATTTTGAATATCTTTAATGAGGCACTAATAAAATAAATAATTATATTTAATTTTTTTAGAATTAATCTAAAAACCTTAAGTCTATTATTTAAGTCTGATCTTGAAGAAGCATAATCCTTTTTTTGATTATGAGTTGAAATTGTTTTAATTGAAGACAATAATGTGTTGTTATCATTTACAATTAAATCCATCTCTCCTTTAATGTTCATTACTGCACCTGATATATCTTTAGGCGCTAATACTTTTACTAAAAATGGTTTTAATTGTTTCTTACTTCCACATGGAAAAACGGTTATAAATAAATCATTTGTAAAAGATTTATTTGATTGAATACAAACGTTTTCTTCTGGATTATATTTTGTAGTTATTTGAACAATCGTCCACTCTGGAAATATTTTTAAAACTAATCATTATCAAAAAAATAATAAAAAAAAAAACCTTCCGGCATATTCCAAACTTGATTTTGCATTTCTAATATGTTTGTAATACTAGGTGATTTATCATTGGGAAAATCTAAATATTTCCAATTTAAACGCGTTGAATCCCCACTTCCATTGTCTTTAGCATAATGTGCAACAGCTCTTGTACGTAAACCAGGTGCATGGGATTCTTTTAAGTGATAAATACTGGCTAATTCATCTTTTTCAAACATTAAATCTGCATAAATCTTATTGACATCTATAAATAATGTTGATGTGAAGGGCTATAATTATTAATTAATAAAGTTACCTTGATAAATGGGGCCACATGGAAAATGTTCAAAAACAATATCTCCTAATATTTTATGGATTTCCTCACTAAACTCCCCGTCATTCATCGTGGCAGGTCTAAGTGGAGACGATTCACGACTGCGGGATTTAGGCGATCTTAATCTATCCATTTTAAAAAAAATTAATGAACTGATTTATTTATCATAAACGATTTCAAATTCTTACCAAACCGTCGTTTTACGTCACTTTGACATTGCCGCTAAAGTAGTAATCATTTTATTTAAATTAATAAATATTAATTTCATTTCTTCTTGTTTGTAGTTTATAATTTTATTTATAAAAATTAATTGTATTACTACTACTTAAAAATATAATAATAGTAATTTAAAAAAATAAATGGGAATCAAAAATTAATTTTAAAATTTGATATACATATTATCGATAAAACAGTTTTTTAAAATGTCAAAAATATTTTGAGGTTAGAATTGTTGTTTGGAAATGAATTTACCCGATTCTGATTCCGAAGATGAATTACCCCCAGGATGGGAGGAAAGAGTTACTACAGATGGAAATGTTTATTATGCAAATCATTTAATTAAGCAGACCCAATGGACGCATCCAAGAACTGGTAAGAAAAAAGTTGTAAGTGGAGAACTTCCTTTTGGTTGGGAACGTTGTGTAGACTCTAACACAGGAAAAGTTCTTTATGTTGACCATGAAAATAAACGTACTACATACACAGATCCTCGATTAGCGTTTGCAATTGAGCAAAAAGAACATTCGAACGATTATCGGCAAAGATTTGATGCTTCAAGTACAGCTCTACAGGTATTTTTTTTTTAAATTCAAGAATCAGTTTAGAACAATCATTTTAGGTGTTACATGGTAGGGATTTAAGTGGAAAAGTTGCTTTAATAACTGGGGCAAATACCGGGATTGGTTATGAAACGGCCCGTTCCTTAGCCAAACATGGTTGTACATTAATTTTTGCTTGTAGAAATTTAAAAGCAGCAAATGAGGCCATTGCTGCTATAAATAATGAACGTCCTGGTGCTATTGAAAGATGCGAAGCAATCTCATTAAATCTAGCATCATTAAGAAGTGTGTTATTTTTTGCTGAAATTGTCAAAGAAAAGTATAAAACTTTAGACATTTTAATTTTAAATGCAGGGGTTTTTGGCCTTCCGTATGAAAAAACGGAAGACGACCTTGAAATGACATTTCAAGTAAACCACCTCTCCCAATTCCTTTTAACTCTTCTTTTAAGACCTTTATTAATAGTTGGGTCAAGAGTTGTCATTGTTTCCTCAGAATCCCATCGATTTGCAAATCTCTCTTTAGAAACATTATGCCCTTCACACCTTTCCCCAGATTCATCTCACACTTACTTTGATATGAGAGCTTACAATAATTCAAAGTTATGTAATGTTTTATTTGGCAGGGAATTAGCTAAAAGATTACAAAATCAAGGGATATCAGTTTTTAGTTTACATCCAGGGAATATGGTTTCAAGTAATCTTGCTAGAAATTGGTGGGTTTATAGACTTGCGTTTACTTTAGTAAGACCGTTTACTAAATCATTACAACAAGCTGCAAGTACAACGATTTATTGTGCTACTGTTCATGAATTAATTGGAGTAACAGGGGTTTATTTTAATAATTGTTATCCTTGTGAAGAAAGTGCTTTGGCAAAAAGGGATGATATGGCTCAATTGCTATGGAAAGTAAGTGTGGAGATGATTCAAAGAGTTTTGGGTGATGATTGTCAATTGGAATAATAATTTTATAATTTAATAAAGGAATTTTTAATCTAAAACTTTTAAATTTTATGAAAGAGGTTGGTCATGTCCCAACATTTTCCTTAATATCATCAATCCATCTCCTGGATTAATTTTTTTGTTGAAAATTCGAGTTCGTTTGATCTCTTATGATCACATAAATTATTTTGCAGAGTTCCTAAAATCCCATGACTTCAAAATTAATACTTGTTGGCAAGAAAAATCTCGAGGGCTGTGCTATATTTTTACGACGTAGAATATTAAGCTGATTCTAAAAACTTCAGTTTTTTCCTATCGCGTCAATATTTGATGGTAATCCCAAAAATGTGAAGGATCGTAAATTAAAAAACAGTAACGGTTCATATTCAGCATATTTTTTATTTTGCATAACATGTTTTTGTAGCTATGTGGACGCCAAAATTCCAATTTTGCCATTTTAACTGCATCGTTGAAACATAATTTCGAACTCTTTTTAATAAAGAGAACTGAAGAAACTTGTAAATACCGGTTATGCTAAAGGTCTCGAAATCAAAATACGTTTACAAAACAATATTTAGAAACGTCATTGCTTTTTTTCACCACAGAATATCTAACAATGTTAGATATTCTTTTCTTATTAGATAATCTGTGATGTTAATGTACGATTTATCCATAGGCGCCGAATACGTGAGCGCTCTGGGTGCTAAAACACCCAGAGCGCTGGGCGTACCACATTTTTAATGATTTTATCTGGGTTGAAGTTGCCATTTTCAATTAATTTATAATAATTAATCAGAGAGCATGTGATTTTCAATTAGGACTTGATACTGTTTTTAAGAGGCTTGATACTGCTTCCAGAAGACGTGAAATGCTTCTAGGAGACTTGATATTACTCCCAGACTTGATATTGCTTGCAGAGGAGTTGAAATATTTCCAGAAAATTTGCAATGCTTCTGGAAGGGTAGAAATGCTACCAGAAGGCTTCATGTTGCCTCTAGAATACAGTAGAGCGTTGATTATTCGGACGTCGATCAACCGGAACGTCGGTTATCCGAACCTCCTGAAACGGCGCCGGTCGCGACGTATTTTTGTCGGCACGTTAGCTGTTAGTCCTCTTATTCCAGTTTTTACTATGCCTCGAACGATTTTTATTTTTATAATTTCCGTTTAATTCGTTGCACGTACTGGAGTAGACCTTTAAGATATTTTAGGCTGCAAAACATAAAAGAAATATGATTCCTTCACGAAGGAGACTTCTATTGAAACCAAAATTCAAATAATAAGTCGGCTAGAAAAAGGGGAAAGTATGGTAGCAATTGCGAAAGCTTTCAATATCGGTAAATCGACAGTATCTGATATTAAAAATAGCAAGGAGGGCATTTTAAATTTTGCGTCCACCTTGGATAGTGCAGAGGGATCCAAAAGAAGGAAAACTATGAAAAAAGCACGAGATGAAAAATTAGAAGTCGCGGTTTTTTTATGGTTCGTTCAGAAGAGAAGTTTGGGAGAAGCTGTTTCTGGACCATTATTGTGCGAAAAAGTGCTAGAAATGAATAAGAAGCTTGGTGGTTCAACAGATTTCAAGGCAAGTACAGGGTGGTTAAAGAGGTTTCAATCTCGCAATGGTATACGAGAATTGGAGATTCAAGGAGAATCTCTATCTGGGAACGTTCAGGCAGCTGAACATTTTAAAGCAACATTTTTAGAATTCCTAAAAAAGAAGGTTATTCTCTAGATCTCGTGTACAATGCTGATGAAACAGGCTTAAATTGGAAATCATTGCCTTGAAAGTCTCTCGCGTCTAAGCGTGAAACAGCTGCTTCTGGGTTTAAAGTTAGTAAACAGCGTGTTACAATAACGGTATGCGCAAACGCCGTGGGAACTCATGCTCGACCGTTGTTAATGATAGGAAAAGCTGCTAAACCTCGATGTTTTAAAAATGTGAAATGCCTTCCAGTATGCTACAAAACCCAGAAGAACGCTTGGATGAATCGTGAGGTGTTTATGGACTGGTACACAGCAAACTTTATTCCAAATGTAAAAAAATTTAAAGAGAAAGAAAATAAAACTGGCAAAGTAGTTCTACTTTTAGATAATGCCCCCTCACACCCGGAATTGGGTAAGTTAAATTCAATTGATGAAAATTTTAAGGTCATTTACTTACCACCCAATGTTACCGCACTTGTCCAGCCAATGGACCAAGGTGTTATAGAAAAGCTGAAAAGAATGTACAGAAAACAAATGTTACGTCGTTTGTTATTTACTGAAGATGAAGAAGTTGTGATCGCATTTACAAAAAAACTAAACTTTAAAGAGTGTGTCTATATGATCGCTGATTCTTGGAATAATTTAACACAACAGAATCTTAAAAATGCGTGGCATAAATTATTGGGGACTTTAAACAACAATGAACAAGTGGAGGAAGGTGTTAATGAAATTATAGAAATTTGTGCAAACGTTCTCGGATTTCAAGAATGCGATAAAGAAGTTGTCCGATAAAGTCTCGATAAAGAAATTTTAAGTGGCGATGAAATGTTGGCGAGTAATACGCAGCATTCTGATACTAGCGAAAGCGATGAAGATCTAGAACAAGTGCAAACTGGACCAAGTAATGAAGAAGCTTCTGCTGCGATGGAATGATGCGCTTCTGATGTGTTGGTGTGAGCGTCAAGAAGAGTGTACTCCCAGTCAGTTACTCATGTTAAAGAGGATGCGCGACTTAGCTGTCAAGAAAAGAGGACAGAAATTAATTCAAAGAAAATTAAATTACTATTTTGTAAAATTAGGTAGTAATTAATTACTATGCATTAAATTTGATTAGAATATAAAAAATATTTCTTTTCCAAAATGTTTTTTTAATTCAATTAAAATAACTAAATACATATATTTTCTAAATGGGGAACCTACAGAGAGTTTCAAACAAAAATCTTTCCGTACTGATCCTCCATTGATTTTTCTTATTTTTCTATCTAATCGATTATCCGGAAAAATCGTTTATCCGAACGCACTTTGGTCCCAATTAGTTCGGATAATCGACGCTCTACTATACTTGAAATATTTTCACAAATCTTGATTGGTTCCAGGAGACTTCATATTGCCCCAGGAAATCTTTATATACTTTTTTCAAAAAACTTAATACCGCATCTAAATGTTTTGAAATGCTCCCAGTAGAGTTGATATTGTCTTTGGAATACTTGAAATACTTCCAGAAGATTTGATATCGCTTCCAGAAGACTCGCCCCTGAAAGACTAGATACTGCTTCTAGAAAACTTGCTATTGCTTGCAGAAAAGTTTAAATGAAAATTGACAATCCCTCGACAAAAGAAAATTGTGGTAAAGATTATTGCAATCAGTGAACATTTCTGCGTATCATATATCAATTTGGAAATTTGGGGCCGAAACCCCCCTCACAGCGCATGGGTTAATTCTACTTCGCTTTACTTTATAATTCCATTAAATCACTCGTAAAAAGTTTGAGAGGGCTAACTTTGAAAAACTGAATCCGATAAGCGACATTAATTGACACATTTTGTTTAAAACCGCGATGAAATCCGTCCGCTCGTTTTCGAAATAACCGCATATTACTAAACCGCGATTTTCCGAGAAACTACGTGGAATATCGTAAAATTAAAATATGCCTCACAGAAGAACACATCGGGTTACCACCAGTTCATATTTGAAATTTATTCATCAAATAGTTTTTGAGAAAAAAATCGCAAAGTAGACAAAGTTGAGTGCCGGCAATTTGAACAAAAATTGGGTACTCTTTTCACTTAACTCGCGATGAAAGAAAAACTGCAGATCCGAAAATTTTCAAATGAACAAATGATACTCAGAATTCTTCACTGATCACACTAAACTTTACCGTAATTTTTTCATCGAGCGATTTCGAAGATGTCGATCTCTGAAGTGAGGGGTCTTGAACTCTGGCAAGGACAGTAGAAAATTTGAAATGTTCCCAGAAAACTTGATGTTGCTTCTGAACTACTTGAAAGGCTTCCAGAAGACTTGGTATTGCTTCTAGAAGACTGGATATTGCTTCCAGAAAACTTGAAACGCTTCCAGAGGACTTGATACTGCTGCTAGAAGTGTTGCAATGCTTCCATAAACGCGATACTGCCTCACTGGACTACTAGATACTTCTTCTAGAAAACTTGCTATTGCTTATAAAACACTTGAAATGCTTTGAGAAGATTTGCAATGCTTGCAAAACTTTTGAAATCTTGATACTGCTTCTAGAAGTGTTGAAATGCTTCCATAAATGTAATGCTGCATTTAGAAGATTTGATACACTTTCCAAAAGACTTGAACTGCTTCCAAAATATTTACTACTGCCCCTGGAAGACTAGGTACTGCTTGTAGAAAATTTAATAGTGCTTGCAGAAGATTTGAAATGCTTCGGGAAGATTTGCAATGCCTGCAAAAGATTTGAAACCTTCCAGAAGATTTACAATGCTTCTAGAAGGCTTGAAATGCTTCGAGAAAACTTTATATGGCCTCTGGAATATTTAAAATGCTTCCGGAAGACTTGATATTGCTTCTAGAAGACTTGATATTGCTTCCAGAACACTTTAAATGTTTCCAGAGGACTTGATAAAGCTTCTAGAAGTGTTGAAATACTTCCATAAACGAGAAAACTTGATACAGATTCTAGGAAACTTGCTATTGCTTGCAAAAGACTTGAAATGCTTCCAGAAGATTTACAATGCCCGCAGAAGAGTTAAAAATGCTTCGATAAGATTTGCAATACCTGCAAAAGACTTGGAATCCTTCCAGAAGATTTACAATGCTTATAGATGACTGGAAATGTTTCGAGAAGACTTCATATTACTTCTAGAATACTTGAAATGCTTCCAGAGGACTTGGTGCTGCTTCTAGAAGGTTTGAAATGCCCCCAGAAGACTTGATATTGCCTCTGGAATACTTGAAATGCTTCCAGAAGACTTGGTATTGCTTCTAGAAGTCTTGAAATTCTTCCAGCGGACTTTATACTGCTGCTAGAAGTATTGCAATGCTTCCATAAACACGATACTGCCTCAAGAAGACTTGATAGTTCTTTCAAAATATTTACTACTGCTCCTGGAAGACTAGATACTGTTTCTAGAAAACTTAATAGTGCTTGCAGAAGACTTGAAATGCTTCGGGAAGATTTGCAATGCCTGCAAAAGATTTGAAACCTTCCAGAAGATTTACAATGCTTCTAGAAGACTTGAAATGCTTCGAGAAAATTTTATATGGCCTCTGGAATATTTAAAATGCTTCCGGAAGACTTGATATTGCTTCTAGAAGACTTGATATTGCTTCCAGAACACTTTAAATGTTTCCAGAGGACTTGATAAAGCTTCTAGAAGTGTTGAAATACTTCCATAAACGAGAAAACTTGATACAGATTCTAGGAAACTTGCTATTGCTTGCAAAAGACTTGAAATGCTTCCAGAAGATTTACAATGCCCGCAGAAGAGTTAAAATCCTTCCAGAAAAGTCGTAATACTTCCAGAGCCTTGAAATCCTTTAGAAATATAACGAAATACAGAATAGAAACTTTAAAAAATAAATGAAGTGCATTTAAAAATTCTCCAAGTTGCTTTTAAAGATTTAACTTCTAATACTAGGTAGGTTTCATTGCATATTTTCATTACAAAGCAACAGGTAATAGAAGAATCGTTCTGGATATTTCAATGCTTTTTTAATTTCTATAGTTTTGTAATTCCAGTACTTCTTAATGGTTCCGGATCTATCATTTCTTTTATGAAATCCTGGAATTAATTAGGAACTTCTCTCTCTCTCTCCTACTCATCGTTTGACAGCAAACATTGTAATGTGAACAAACTTGCTATTGCTTGCAGAAGACTTGAAATACTTCCAGAAGATTTGCAATGCTTCCAGAAGACTTGAAATCTTTAGTAAACAACAAAAAAACTTGAATCGTGTTTTCTTAATTTCGAGAGTTTTATAATCCTAGAATTTCCTATTGTTTCATCAATGATGTTCCGAATCCATCATTTCTTTCATGAAATCCTGGGATTGACCAGGAATCAAACGTCGGGATTGGACACCCTACTTATCGTTTGACAGCAACATTTGTAATGTGAACGAAGCCTACTATTTGAAAATGTAATATTTCTTGAAGACTACTGTTTTTGGACAATTTCAAAGATAAAAAAGATATGGTACATTAGACAGGTACCCTATCTATTTAAATAAATAATATAGTTGCAGATTCGCCATCGATGTCTGATGGCGGATCACAATCATTGGAACACATGTCTGATATAATAAATCGATCAAATCCCCCTGATAATAGTCATGAAATTATTCGTAAAGATGATAATAATAGATACAGTTGTATGGATTTACCTCCTTATATAATATATGTGGAATCTGTAGATAAAAACATTGGAAATTTACCCGAAGCGGTCTAAAAGAAATTATCAGAGTAGACAAGAGAGGGAGGAATAGCATTGAAGCTGCACTTAATAATTATTACAGAGCTGAATTTATATCATGTCTTTTAATCAAAAAAGAAAATTGGAGGGCATTTACTTCCTCACATAGAGTAACGTGTAAAGAAATTATTCGTGGAGTTGATACCTCATTAACAGAACAGGCAACTTTGAATTTGATGAAGACAGAGAACGGACGCGAAGTGCTACATATCAGAAGAATAAAAAGAAGAACTGTCAATGAGCAGGGAGAAATAGTATATGTAGCTTCCATTGTAGCTACTTTTGCTTGCCCATCATTGTCTAGATATGTATCAGTTTGGTATAGCCATCGTATTCCAGAAATTTACATATCTCCTGTTATGCAATGTTTCAATGCTTGAGGTACGGACACATAAAATTTATGTAAATCACAAAGAAGATTGTTCAGGTATTCATGATCAATATGCTTGTCAGAGCGACACTACAAAATGCGTGCACTGTGGACAATCTCATCCTTCAACTGAGGCAGGAACTCCCATGGCTGGTCAAAGGTGCACTATAGAGGTCAAGAGAGTTACAAGAGCAAATTGGATGTTTCACCAGAAGAAAAAACGCAATTCAGAGATAAGAACGGTCATAAAAAGGTACAAGGAAATATGCCTGTAAGAGGTGGAGCATTTTTACAAAAGAAATAAATGACCCAGCAACTGATTCAGAAGGAGGAAATACATTTATTAATTTAAACAATATAATAATGCGAAATAGAAGAAAACAAAACATTTTCCCAGAAGAACAAATAGGTATTTGTTTTTCTAGATGAAGACAGTACTCTGGAATTCGACGGGCCTTGCCAAGAATAAAGGTAATGTATTTCAATTTCTGGCTATGCATGAAATTGATTTAATTGTCATAACTGAAACTTGGATGAAAGAAGACTATACTACATCTACACTTGGATATAGTCATCTATACGCATGTAGAGATGATGGATATGGAGGTCTTTCTATTTTATAACAACGTCACAACTTTAGTGAATAGAGTACACTTTTTGTATGTTTCTCCGGAAAATATAATCATACTTGTTGGATACATTCCTCCAGACGCTCATTTCGATACGGAAGAATGGGGAGACCTACTTAGAAAAATTCTAGATCACTCAAACTTTGTGCTGATGGGTGATTTTAACGCACACTTACCATCGTGGAGCAGTTCACATTTAGTGAATCAAAGGAGTAGATCTCTAAAGTCAATCATGGACAAGTACAACCTATGTGTCATCAATGATGGTGGCTTTAGTGGATTGTGTTACATTGGACGACACGTTAGGAAGTGATCATTTTCCAGTGACAGCAGTTTTTGCGGTTCCTGAATAAAGTGAATAAATTAAAGGGAACAACAGTAGTACCAGAAAAGAAATACCTGGTTGGGGAATGTATGGGAGACACATACAGAGGACTTTAACCATAAGACGGCACGGAGATACGTTAGAAGATCTAGTAACTATTATGCATGAGGCCAAACTAATTTCATCCCCTATAAAACATCATAATTTGGATAATGAACATATTTGCCTTCGGTCGGATAGATAATGTGATAGATTGGTCACATTATACAATTCTCTCGATCTGTTAAAAACTTGGCTGTGATGATGGATTCTGCATTGTCCTGGCAGCCCCAGATTCAGCCTATCTGTAGGTATTTCTGTTTCTACTCCCTACGCAAGTTTGGTTGTTTCCTTCCACCTATTGTTCGTCGTAACCTCTGTTACTTTTTAAGTCTTCCCCATTTGGATTAAGCCGATACCGTATACCCGGGCCTTTCGATAGGTCTTCGTAACAAATTGGAGAAGTTACAACATAATTTTGTGCGCTTTGTCTTCGACCTGAGAAAACATGAACATGTTACACCTTATCGTAATCATCTCGAAATGCTTACCGTTGAGAACCGTAGATCCTTCCGCATACTAACTACCTTATACAAGATTCTTTCCTCTCAATCTCCAATCTATATGTTCACTGCATTTCAGTTCATGGCCTCTCGCGGTCTTCCTACTAGAACACAATCTGGTGTCTCACTCATGTTTCCGATTCATCGCACCGAAATATACCATGGGTCATACACAGTGCAAGCTATAACTCTGTGGAATAACTTACCCACTGAGTTGCAGGAAGTCCGCAGTTTTTCTATATTCAGAACTTCGTTTAGAGATCACCTGTTGTCTCCACAGTTATCTCAGACTGTTTTCTGATTCAATCTGCCTCTTCTCTTTCCATTCTTAGCTGATAGCTTTATTTATTTTTTTCCAATCATTTTTCGCTTTATTCCAGTCTCTTTCCTTCTTATTCTCTCGTATTCTATTTCTGCTACTTGACATATAAACTTATTTTGTTTTTTTACATATATTCGCCATATCAATTTATTTTATTTTTCTTACATACATTGCTGGTTGGATCGTTTTAAAAACATCGCCTCTGGCGATAAATCGATCTTTTGTTAGCTTAGTACTAATATTAAAGAATAATGTATATATATATTTTTTCTCTCTTTTTGTATTTCTATTTTCTTGGTGGCAAAATTGTATTGATATTGAAGTTATATATAGATATTTAAATTATCTATATATAACACAGTTATAGATATTTGATGAAGGAGTTGTTTAGTAACAAGATCAAGATAAATTATATCATTGCCAAAAGATACATCGCAAAGGATAAAAAGGTATTGTTGGGAAAAAACGCGAATATTTCAGAATGTTTTGCAATTCGATTAATAGGGATACACCACTTAGTCAAATATGGGAATCTGCACAAGCTTTCTATTGAAATGCGTTGCACTGAATTAGACTCAAAACCTCTGATTTGCACACATATCTTTCTTTAACCATTTTTTCATCGCCGACCAGAATATCTTCGGGGTCAAACCGTTGCATTGTAATTTTTTTCAAATTACATTTCTTCTGATGTCGTTTGTTCTACGTTGGAAATGCACATATTCGATCATTGCGGACAACTACTTCGAATCTTTGATAATAAAAGGGAACAAAATAATATGGTTAGAAATATCACCTACAGAGACTGTAACGAACTCAACATAAAACTTTTTAAGGAAAGACTTAATGAAGTGAAATGGACCACTCTGCTGATGGATCGAAACGCAAATAGTAGTCACGAAATTTTTCACGACAAATTTTACTCTATACAAGATGAACTGTTTAAAATGAAATCTAAAAAAATAAATTTTAATCATTCAAACTTTTTTAAATTATCCAGCGATTTACACGCCAAAAAAAAAAGTGCTGGATTTTTTAGCCGTTTTAGCATCTGTTAAGAAAGATGGGAAACATGTAATATTTACAAAAAATATAAACTGGAATACATACGAGCCGTACAACAGGAACGGCAAAAACAAAACAGCCGTAATTGATAATGCTGAAAATAAAAAACACAAAAAACGAAAATAAGTATAGTAATAATAATAATTTCAGTGCCTCTGGTTTCAGTGAACATTTCGAAGTCGAGGTGCAGACGCTGTTGGATAAAATTAAACTACCTTCTAGACAGTCGTATGATTATCTAAAACATACAAACAAACAGACACTATCTTCTTGTTATTTTGCACTGACAAATGAAGCAGAAGTACTGCATGTAATTAGGAACATAAAGGGTAAGAAAACAGAGATATATATGGATGCTCGAAGAGGGATATATATATAAAGAAGGAATATTTCCGGACAAGATGAAAACTGCGAAAGTCACCCCGATTTTCAAAAAATGAGATGATAGTTTGTATGAAAATTATCGCCCGATAGCTTTATTGCCAGTGTTCTCAAAAATATTTGAGCAAGTGATTAAGAAGCGTCTTATTGGTTACTTACATAAGAACAACATATTGTCTGAATCCCAACATGGCAAGATCAACTACAACGGCAAGTATTAAAGTAGCAAATGATGTAATTGAAGTACACGATAACTTTGAAAAATCAAAAATGATTTGGTGTGACCTAAGCCGAGCTTTCGCCACAGTGGATCATAACATATTATTGCACAAGCTGCTCTATTATGGGGTGAGAGGAATTTCACTCAATCTAATAAAATCGTATCTCTCTGATAGACACAGGTCGGTCGGTTGGTGTGGAGAGCTCTCTGCAATGAAGAAATCTGTTCATGGGGTACCGCAGGGATCCATCCTCGGTCTCTTGCTTTTTGTAATATATGTAAATGATCTACTGGAAAACATAACTAGTGTCACATCGTGCCTCTATGCCGATGATACTACTTTTGTGGTACGTGATGCGACGTTGTAAGCATTAAATTCAAATAGCACCGCAATATTGAACACGGCTTCAGACTGGATGAGTGCAAACAGATTGTTATTAAATAACGACAAAACTCAAACTATGAATCTTTTTCATCGAGAAATAAAGGACAGTGTAAAGTTCTTGGGGCTGCACGTTGATTCTTCCCTCAGCTGGAATCTCCATATCGATGTGATTGAGCGACCACAATCGTTATGAGAGAAGAACTCGTCGGCAAGTTAATAAACCATAAATTATCATTATTACTATTTTTTCTTTTTTTTATTATTGTTTTTTTATATATAAAGCATTATTTTCATAACGTTATTTTGTAGTAAGTCGCTTCCGTTTCAAGCAGTTTTAACGCTTATTACTGTACTCCCGCCTTATTTAGCTTTTTATTGAGTACATATATATTTTTTTATGTGTATTTTTTGCGGAAATGTTCGCAAAAAGAAATTATAATAAAAAGTTGAGCGTAGCTCATCTAAACGTTAGATCATTGGTACCCAAGTATAATCTAATAAAATCTTTAATCCTTGATAACAACATTGATATTTTTGCAATGACGGAAACCTGGTTAACTCTTAATATACCCAATTCTTTCGTTAATATTCCTGGTTACAGTCTGGTCCGTAGGGACCGTGATGGGCGCGGTGGAGGTGTGGCTGCGTACATAAGAAGTTCATTACGATTTCAGCTTTTAAAAAGTTCCTGCTCTATTGAGCAACTATTTTTTACCATTGATGCAGGAAAAAAACTCTGTATTGCTTTCGGAGTGGTGTAGTAGGAGCCTCCTAATGGTTTACAAAGCCTCCTAGTCCATGGCTAACAGATAATACTAAACTTTTAATGTCTATTAGAGATGATGCGCTTAAAAAGTTCAAAATATCAAAGCTTCCTCAAGACTGGGCTTCATACAAGTTGCATCGCAATCTGGTAACATCAACGGTGCGGGCTGAGAAAAAGGCATACTATGTTTACGCGTTACGTAGTAAAGATCCAAAAGCTCTTTGGAGAAAGATTAAACTTTTAAATATAAATAAAAAAATTGATAAGAAAGTACCTGACAATTTTCTTCCAAGCGATTTAAATAATTATTTCGTTCATGGTGCTGCTTCACTTCATACTCAGACTGATCCCGACTTACCCCTATTTTATCAAAATAATGTAAATCCTACAGTGCAGATAATGCAAGCTTTTATGCCCGTTGATGAACATGAAGTATCTATAATAATTAATAACATTAAAACAACAGCGGTGGGTTCTGATGGTATCTCAATCTGGATGGTTGACTTGTGTACTCATTTTCTCATTCCGTATATTGCTCATGTAATAAATGCTGCTATTCATCAATCAGTTTTCCCGGATGTCTGGAGAATGGCTGAAGTGATTGCGTTACCTAAAGTATCTTCTCCTTCTGCCCTAAGGGATTTTAGACCGATCAGTATCTTGCCAGTAATGTCAAAAATTTTAGAGAGAGAATCTTGGAAAGGCAAATTAGAGAACACTGCGAAAGTAATAATATACTACCTGATCAACAATTTGGGTTTCGTTCGGGTTTCAGTTGCACAACGGCTTTATTGAACCTTACGGATGAGATATTTACTTCTAGAGAGGCCGGGCAAGCCGCACTTTTGTTATCATTGGACTTCACCAAAGCATTTGATACAATTAATCATAATATACTTGCATCTAAGCTTCATTATTTTAGTCTTGGAAATCAGGCTTTAATTTTGATAATGTCTTTTCTGTCGGATGAGTCTCAGGTTGTGAAAATTAATAGTCAGATGTCGAGTGCTCTATCTGTCACTCGTGGAGTCCCTCAGGGGTCCATTTTGGGGCAACTATTGTTTTCGATTTACACATCTGACTTTAGCCAAGTTCTTGAACATTCGCAGGTTCACTTGTATGCAGATGATACACAGCTTCTGCTGAACTTTAATCCAAATAATTGGGATGATGCCTGCATAAAATTTAACTCAGATATAGCATTATTTTCTGATGTTGCGAAACGCCATGAGCTTGTGCTTAATTAATCTATGTCTTCTGTTCTTCTGTTTTGCAGTAGTGTCGCAAGGAGAGCAATTAAACCTTTGATTTCCGAGCAATTGGTGGTGGAACCTCTTACTGTTTCTGATGATATAAAAATTTTAGGAGTTACATTGGATCATCAGTTGAGGTTTGAGGAACATATTGCCAGGTGCTTGAGGGGTGGGTATGGCGCCCTCCGTCTCTTATATGCCCATAGGGATGTCGTAAATAAAAAATTAAAAATTATGCTGTGTAATAGCTTGGTTCTAAGCAAATTAAATTACTGCGACGTTGTTTATGGTCCAAATTTGACGGGGACGATTGGGCGTCGTATCCAGAACCTCCAGAATGGTTGCCTGAGGCTTATTTACGGAATTCGTAAATATGATCATATTAGTCATAAGTTGGCAGAGATTGGGTGGTTGAACATGAAGAACAGGCGTAAACTGCTTGCAACTTGCGTCTATTATAAAATTATTAAAAGTAGACGGCCTCCTTACTTGCTGCAACGCCTGTCTTTCAGAAATGATGTCCATAATATTAATGTAAGAAGGAGAGATGTATTGACGGTACCACGTCGCACCTCACACCGATCATTTTCCTACCAGATAGCCAAAATTTACAATGATCCACCAATGCACCTTAAGGGATTGAGCTGCGCTTCGTTTAAAAGTAGTTTGAAGTCCTCCCTCCTGCTTGAGCCATCTTTTTTTTTCTGTTGTTATGTATTCTGAGCTGTTAATGTTTCCTTTTTTTTTCTTTGTTAGCGAGAGTTAGTTTCTGAATTAAGTGGAAGAGTAGTTGGTCAATCCATACTGAACTACGTCCAGAAAATAAGTCAATATTTTTTTTAAGAATGTATTACTTTTGTTTTATTTTCCTTTGTTTTCGACTTATTAATAAAGGCATTATATTATTATTATTATTGTTATTATATTTGCAAATGTCTCGCGACTGTGCCGTTGCCGGATATGGAATATTGGTTTGGGGTTCGTCTCCTGGCATGAAGAGGATCTTCCTCCTGCAGAAGCGTTGTGTGCAGGCACTTGTGGGATTACAAAACACAGATAGTTGTAAACCATCCTTTATTAATTAAAATATTCTTACAATTCCGGGTACTTACCTTTTAGCTTGTTTAGCCTATGTTCATAATTGTAAAGGCCAATTTCGCACGAACTCACAGTTACATGAGTGTAAAACGAGGAACAGAGAACTATTACAAATTCCTGCGCACAGATTAAAAATAACACAGCAGGGTATTGATTATCAAGGTGCAAAGCTGTAGAATAAACTGCCAAACCATATAAAACTCTTAAATAAACAAAATTTTTATAAACATGTCAATGCCATGATCATTAAACATTGCTTTTATTCAATTGATGAATACACTAATTGTATGCGTCTCGAGTTTTCCTGATGTAAATTTCTTTTGTTACTACATCATTGTATTATGTTATTGTACTTTGTTATGTTTTGTTTGGCGTTTTGTTCGATTGGTTGTGTATCAGCAAATATTTAATAAACTTAAACTTAAATTTAAACGTTTTTGCAGCACATACGCATTTTGCTCGAGTCATGCTCAATTAATCTAGTAAAAGAGTAAAAGTGACCGCTAACAGATTTTAATTACTTGATATACTTAATATTCAACATATAGAACAAAGAATTGAAAAATAAAAAAGAATTATTCATAAGAATGTTACAACCAATGCAGGCACAATGGTAAAAAATGAAACTAGACGATTTTCGTAACTTTATATCTCACGTAAATTATGTATTGTTTTTACATAATTTTTGTTGTTACGGTGCGATGATGTACAATAAAAATGCTAAAATACAAAAAATTTAATTTTGTTGAGCTGTTTTAGGCTGCAGCAAAATACTACATGTTGATCTGGGTCTCTATTTTCATGTTCATATAGTTACAAAACATATGCATACTCTGTAAAATAAATATACTGAATATGAGCTATCTCGAAAACTGGACGTAATGCAGAAAATCTGAAGACTGCTTCAGAATCAGCTCAACATTCTATATTGGTTAAAAAGAAATAAAAATATGATTAAAGCCTAGTTTATAGATATACATAGTTATTCAACTGAAGTTAGTTTGTGTTCGTGATACCTAGATGGCAGGGTACCTAATGTGCCCATTCATAAAAATTTTAATTTTACTATTCGCGCATTGTACGTTTTACTATGAAATTTTAAAATAAGTTGCATATATTTCAATATATCTTGTATGCAAAAAAAATCAATAATGTGTCCTTCAGAATAATACCGAACCAGATGAGATATTTAACCAGATTTATGAGAGGACACCAACTGCCTTAAATCTTTTAAAGAAATTTGTCGGAGTATTATTCAAAATACTGGGTGACATGATAATAATACAAATTAAATATGTAATAATTTTGAATGTAGGTTTTTAAAAATGTGTTTTATCTTAACAGTATTTTATATTTAACTTTTATTGGTAACAATAAAATTAAATATATAATACATGTCATTTAAGATTGAGCAATATATGCTCTGAGGGATGTTGAAAAAAATACTAAATTATAAGAATAAGACGTAAAATAATACAATATATAAAATATTTTTTTGAATTTCATGCCCTAAAATAACGACGGACGTGATGCAAAATATCAAAAACAGCTAAAAGTAGAGCTAATACCAACACTACAGCTGACGCTAGACCTAGAGCTAAAACATTTGGGTTTAACAATAATAGGAAAAGCTATATGAAGAAAAACTTAACAGTATCTCCTGACCTCAAAGTTAAATCAGGAAATTCTTGGAAACTATTTTTCTGTATATAGACTTGAAATGGGCGTATGAGATCGCGTGATTTTTAAGGAATGTAGGGATCGGGGTATTGCTTTCTCAGTTACCATTATTTTAAACGATGACTGTGATTATCGTTTACCTTTTACCGTTTAGAGAGGTGTCCACAATTTCCCAGACGTTATGGTAAAGGTGTAATTTGACATTTAGTTTTAAGACATTTTAGTTTTGTATTTTTGAAAAATATTAAATACGCGTAGTTCACTGAGGAGTCGGAAACAGCATATTGAACTACTCGTTTCCTTTCGATTTAGACTAAAATACAAAAAGTCTATCGCAGACTATAACTAAGAACACTAGTTCATATAATGATGAATAAAATGGTTTAAGGTTAAATAAAGTCGTTTCAATATTAAATAGAAAACCAACGAAATCACAAATTATTACAACGTGTGACAAAAATATCGTTAAAAGTAGCTGACTCAAAATCATAGGTAAAAGGATTATTGAACTTTTTTTCTGGACTTGATTTTCCTTCAGAGGTACACACAGATCTAGGAAGAGTGTTGTTATTAATCTAGCCGTAACTCAGAGCTTTGAGTTACGGGGATGGAAAAGAGTAGGACGAGTATATTGATCCAGCAATATTTTCCATAATACGTGCACCACATACAACACACGGTTTCAATCCTGTGGAATTATATTATGAGAAGCAAATTAAATATAGGCAGCGGAAATCTTGAAAAATAATGTTAATGCCGTTTCAAAGATTGCAAAGATTATGGAATATAATAAGATTGAGTACCAAAAGGAGGCGTATGGGACAAAGTAGGGAAGAAGATAAATCGGGGGCTCTCCCTAAACCAGATGTATATGTAAGTAAAACTACTTACATATATATCTGTTTTATTTAACTAAAATTTCAGAAAGGGATGGGAATACTTTGATTTTGTTTCACGACACTGAGTTAAATTGAGATTGAAAGATAATAAGATACAAGGGGAAACCCCTCCGTGTAGTGCTTAGTAACATCGCTTAGCGCCAGGAGAAGAAACAGAAGAAAGGAAAAGAAATTGTGAGGCGCTTTTCTCCTTTTCATCTAGATGAACTATGGGACCGTGTGGGTGTTGCACAAGGAAGAAGCATCATAGGAAGTGATTGCCTTTCCAGGAAGAATGCGCGAAAGATGAACGACGGTTGAAATGAATGGATTCCCCAAAGTAACCCCGCATTCATATCTCGGCCGACTTCCAAGATGTTGGCCGACAAAAGCATCACTAAGTTGGATTGGATTGGGTTAGATTTCGAAATTCCGACCCAACTCAACACTTGAAAACCACCTAAGATTGGGTGGTCGAAGACTTTGGGTTGAAGTGGAATTTCGAAATCCAATCCAACCCCGTGATACTTTGGGCGGTCGATTTCGAAGACGTCGGCAGAAATATGAATGGAAGACGATTAGAAGCAGTGAATATTGAGGTTTTGTTTATATTAAAAGAAATAATTCGGCCAATTGCGAAGCAATACCGGTTTTCAATACCGCTCATATTTCGTGTAGAATCCCGGTATTTTGGTCCCAGAATATCGGTATTAAAAACTCTAGGAGATTGAAAGAAATTAATAAAGAAAATATCAGATACTAACTATGTATATGTAAATTTATTGAAACCTTATTATGAAAAACCTGAAATAGTTGAGATATATGTTACATATTCAGGGGAAGAAGAGATAGTAATGAATATATGTATATGAATTGGAAAAAGAAAAGAAAGAAACTTTACCGACTATAGAAGTTTTACATCGACACCCATTGATGAGAAGTACTGACTCTGAAAAACTAGAGTAAAACTAAAAACTTTCGGGTTTTGCCATGCGTCTTTTCAATAAGTGTTCAATAATTTGACGTTTCAAATATCATGTTGCAACCGTCTTCAGAAACTGGTTCAAATATATCGGTCGAAACTAATTAATTATCAATTTATGCTAATTACAAGCTTATTACTAACTAATTACTGTATCGTATCTGGTCTGCGAGTCTTGTTCGTGTTCACCACCATCTTCCATGTTCTGCTGAGTTCCCTACCATCTCCGTTGACGTTGTTTTTATACCGGTGGATTTCTATTGCCTCTCTTGTCAGCCTTTGGTGATGTTTCTTAGTTCTAGCCAGTACCTTTGCTTTGTCGAAGTCTATTCGGTGTCTCTCTGAATGGCAATGTTCCGCAACCGCCGACTGCTGACTGACAGATAAATCCAGCTGGTTATGTACTTACTTCATTTTCGTCCCTCAACGTATATCCGATTTTCTGCAGTACGTCCCATAGAAACCGTTCCTTCTTCTATAGGTTATCTCCTTTACAAATTCTTACTGTTCTTTGAAACAAAGTGTGGTTCACGGATCTCTTCTGTAGGGGATGATGGTGTGATGTTGCCTTTAAGTACACGTTGATGTAGGTCCTCTTCCTATGCACTCCAAGTTCCATGTCACCATTTGTCGTGCTAGTGACCAACACATTTAGGAAAGGCAACTATTTGGTAGTTTCCGTTTCCATGGTAAACATTATCGTTGGATGTTGTTGACGTCGTTTAAGTGATCTAAGAACTCCTGGAGGCATTTGCTGTCTTCTTGCCATATCACAAACGCATCGAAGCCATAGTTTTTGGTTCTACAGGCTCTTCTTCAAAGCATCTTCTTCGAATGAATAGTCGGCAACAATGGAGATTTCATGGCTGCCGTCAAACTGCACGTAAAACTCTCCTTTCCAACCAAAATACTTCGCCGATAAACAGTAATCCGTAAACGTATTCTGGTAATTCCTCCGCAATGAGTTTCTGGCGAAGACCGTTCTTTACAGACAGCATTCTTTATTGGTTTCCCCAGTAAAAACTTCTTATTGCTTCCTTCGGGACCTCCTTTGTAGCGATTGCGTAGTGGAGTCCTTTGGTCAGTTCCATGGTTTCTTCTTTCGTTAGTGAGACACTATATCTTTTGATGACAGATTCTGTATTTGGCTTACCAATGATTCAAACTTGATGTGTATATCACGGGTCTTCTGAAATTCTTAATTCTTCTCCATTGTTAGTCTGTCCACTTTATCATATTTTATATTATTAAGTGATATTGAAGATGTGCATTCGATAGGTTTAGAAGATTGTATTACCGAATATTTCTTGAGATATATTCGGATTACATCGAAGTATGTTATTTACAAAAAAAAGGTGAACTGATTGTGAGATGCAATAGTCACATTTTAATTTTTTATAATTTTTATACTTTACAATTAAACGATGTTTATTTCAATTTTAAAAAATGTAGACGTAAAGTTGTTTATATAAACTCAAATAGTTGCAAGAAACTTAGTTTATCTACCTACTCATTTCGATTCGATGTGTCGACCAGGATCGACCGATTACTCAAAAGAACGCGCCGTGCGTTCTGACCACGTCTGAAATAAGTCTCTATTTTTATAAAAAATATATTTGTAATTCTTTCTTAGAAAACAATTCCATATTATTTATGATAAGTCTCTTTTGTGTAAAAATTTTAATATCCTATCATCCTTGTTTATAGATTATACATAGTTATTCGACTGAAGTTAGTTTGTGTTCGTGATAGCTAGATGGCAGGGTACCTTATGTGTGCCCATTCATAAAAATTTAAATTTTACTATTCGCGCCTTGTACGTTTTACTATGAATTTGTAAAACAAGTTGCACATATTCCAATATATCTTGTACGCAAAAAATTAATAATGTGTCCTTCAGAATAATACCGAACCGTTGGAGACTTTTCGTCGGTAAAATATCGATTTAATATCGGTAAAATTTTTTTACGTAGGCGTTTAACCAGATTTATGAGAGAACACCAACTGCCTTAAATCTTTTAACGAAATTTGTTTCAGAGTATATTCAAAATCTGGGTGACATGATAATAATACAAACTAAATATATAATAAAGTAAAATGTTTTAAAACGTTAAAAATTTTTAAAAATGTGTTTTATCTTAACAGTATTTTATGTTTAACTTTAGTAACAACTATTAGTAACAATAAAATTAAACATATAATACATATCATTTAAGATGGAGCAATATACATCTAGTATACATGTATATACAGGATGTCTCACGTAACTGGTTCATTAGAACTTTTTTAGGTTCCACTATTCGTAAAGACTTGAAATTTTGGTAACATGGGTTGTTCATTCCGATCTATTAATCTAAAATATTTTCAAGATGGCCACCACTTCCGGTCTACCGGAAGTAGACCTCAACTTCGTTATTTTAAATGGAATGCTATAGTTTTTATTAAACCATCCAATTATACGTAAGAAAATATGTTGACTTTGATGACAGTTATTGGTACCTAGCGTTTTTTGTTTTCGAGTTATTTTGATTTTAAGTGTTTTTTGGCAAATATCACCATGCTATTTAAAAGCACATATCTCAGCCAACGTTAATTCAAAAACGTTTTGCATTGGTGCGATAACTCTTCATATGCTGTTAAACAGATTGTCACTTGTTGTATCACTATATCTTATACAGGCTGGTTAAAAATTGAGTTACCGTTTCTCTGTATTCAATTGCGTGAAAGTCGAAAATTTTAAATGGAACGCCCTATATTTTCATAACCTATCAGAAAGGGAATTTAATTATCTATAAATTATCTATAAACATTCCTATACCTATTTATTACAGTTTTCTTGCTATTGAGGAATTTATCAAAATCATACGTAAAATGCTAAAAACCGTTTGTGTTTTTGATAGAAGGCCATGACATTTTGACAGTTTTTTGTTTAATTTATTTAAATTATTATTAGTATTATTTCCACAATGAACTGCGATTGAATAAACTTTAGATAGCTAGCTGTTATTTACAAAAAATAACCACATAAATACCGAATAAATGAAATAATGAAAACAACAATTTAATGACAAAAATTAAAATCAATAACATTAAAGAATCAAAAACTTCAGGTTATAAAAATAAATTAAGGAATTTAATTCTCTACAAACTATCTAGAAACTTTCTTCTGCCTATTTGTTCTAGTTGCCCTCATATCTGAAAATTAATGGACGCATGCAATGCTGGAAAGCTTCTGGTTTTATGTTAGAAAGCCATGGAGTTTTGTCAGCTTTTCATCCATATTTATGTTACTGTTGTCATTACTTAGATGTGTCATCACTTACTTCCTTTAATGCCTTTGAATATCATGGCGAATTATTCCAAACACAACATTTTAAATTCGTTTTGTATTCATGCCGGATGTAATAAAGTTTTGGATAGGATCTGCTTCTTAGTTTTGGAAAGATCAAAATAACAAGAAACCATAAATCTCTATCACCAGCAGATTAAGATAATGGAATAAATGTTTTGTCATATTTTGTTGCTTTACCAAATTCTTCGATAAGAGGTGCTTCGATCGATTTAGATGAATAATATTTTCCAAGAAAGCACCATTAATAGATAAAGTGATCTCTCAGGACTATTATGCCCATCATTTTGTCGAATATTATAAGCCATATTATTGTTTTTCATTGTTTCATTTATGCGTTCTTCTGTAGATTATTTTTGGTAAAAAAAAGCTAACAAACTAAAGTTTATTTAATCACAGATCATTCTAGAAATAATACCAATGATAAATTAAATAAATTAAACGATAAACTGTCAAAATGTCATAGCCTTCTAATAAAAACTGAACGGCCACCAGCATTTTGTGTAGGATTTTGATAAAATGCTCAATATGAAGAAAACTATAATAAATAGGTATAGTAATGTTTATAGATAATTTGTAGAGAATTAAATTCCCGTTTTGATAGGCTAAAAAGATATGGAGCGTTCCATTTAAAATTTTTGACTTTCTCACAATTGAATACAGCGAAACCGTAATTCAATTTTTGACCACGCTGTATCATGAACACTGGTATAACAAGTGACAATCTATTTGACAGTATATGAAGAGCTATCGCACCAATGCAAAACGTTTTTGAATTAACATTGGCTGAGATATGTGCTTTTAAACAGCATGGTGATATTTGCCAAAAAACACTTAAAATCAAAATAACTCGAAAACAAAAGACGCTAGGTACCAATAACTATTATCAAAGTCAACATATTTCCTTACGTATAATTGAATGGTGTAATAAAAACTGTAGGATTCCATTTAAAATAACGAAGTTGAGGTCTACTTCCGGTGGACCGGAAGTGGTGGCCATCTTGAAAATATCTGACATTAATAGATCGGAATGAACAACCCATGTTACCAAAGTTTCAAGCCTCTGCGAATAGTGGAACCTAAATAAGTTCTAATGAACCAGTTAGGTGAGACACCTGTATATGTAGGCTCTGAGGGATGTTGAAAAAAATATTTAATTATAAGAATAAGACGTAAAATAATATAATATTCTTTTGAATTTGATGCCCCAAAATAACGACTGATGTGATGTAAAATATCAAAAACAGCTAAATAATAGCTAAAAGTATAGCTAATACCAATACTACCTACAGCTAACGTTAGACCTAAAACTAAAAACATTTGGGTTTAGCCACATTTCTCTTAGAATAGTTAAACCGAAATGTTTAATTTAAACAATTTTTTAAACAATTTAAACATAAAAATAGGACAAATTTTCGGCGAAACTACGACCATGGCCAAATTTTGGTCTCGGTTTCAGCTAAAAATTAAGTTTCGGTAGGACACTAGTCATAATATTAGTCACAGATTATTGAACATATTTTCTAGTGTTGTTACTCCTTCAGAGGTACACACAAATCACAAAATGGTACTAAAATAATACGCAGGTCTGCATACCATCCTCAATCAAATGTAATAGAAAGTTTTTGTAGTGGAAAGAATTTATTTTAAAAATTCCTTTAATGTTTAAGAGAATACTCAGAGCTTTGAGTTACGAAGATGGAAAAGAGTAGGACGAGCATATGGATTCAGCAATATTTTGCATAAAAAAGTTCACCACATGCAACACATGGTTTCAACCCTGTGGAATTATATAATAGAAAGCAAATTGAATCTAGGCAGCGGAAATGTTGAAAAGATAATGTTGAGCTCAGATTTAAAGATTGTAAGGATTATGGAATATAATAAGATTGAGTACCAAAAAGAGGCGTTTGGGATAAAGTAGGGAATATTTGCTTCCGGGGAGCTTTCCCTAAACCAGCTACATATGTAAGTAAAAGTTAAAATTTCGAAAAGGAATGGGAACACTTTGATTCTGTTTCATGACACTGACTTAAATTGAGATTGAAAAATAACAAGGTGCAGGGGGAAGCCCCTCCGTGTAGTGCTTAGCAACATCGCTTAGCACAAGGAAAAGAAACAGAAGAAAGGAGAAGAAAAGGTGAGGCGCTTTTTTCTGTCAATCTAGGAGAACTATGGGACTGTGTGAGTTGCACAAGGAAGAAGCATCACGGGAAGTGATTGCCTTCTCAGGAAGAATGCGTGAAAGATGAACGACGGTTGAAAGAAATGGATTCCCCGAAGTTGCCCCGTATTCATATCTCCCGAAGATGTTGCCCGGCAAAGGCATCACTAAGTTGGATTAGGTTTGGTTTGATTTCGAAATTCCAACCCAACTCAACACTTCAGTTATCCAAAGTGTTGTTCATGATACTCGGGGTGGTCGAAGGCTTTGGGTTGAAATGAAATTTCGAATTCCAATCCAACCCCGTGATACTTTGGGTGGCCGACTTCGAGGACTTCGGCAAAGATATGAATGAGACGATTAGAAGCAGTGGATATGGGAGAATATTAAGGTTGAGGTTTTGTTTGTATCAATAGAAATAATTCGATAATCCAATTACGAAGACTTATTCCGGTGTTTTTGAGATAATACCGATTTCAATACCGTTCATATTTTGTTTGGGATACGGATATGTAGAGTCCCGGAATATCGGTATTAAAAACAATAGCAGATTCAAAGAAATTAGTAAAGAAAATATCAGATACTAACTATGTGTATACTACAAAAACTAACTGGAAGAAGAAAATAAAACTTCGAATATGTAGATTTATTGAAACCTTATTATGAAAAACCTGAAATAGTTGAGATGTATGTTACAGATCCAGGGGAAGAAGAGATAGGAATGAATGTATAGTGTATATTTAATTGTATAGTGAATTGAAAAAAGAAAAACAAAAAAACTTTACTTACTAGAGAAGTTTTACATCGACACCCACCGATGAGAAGTACTGACAGTGAAGCACTAGAGCAAAACTACTGTAAAACTAGAAATGTTTTGTCGTGCGTCTTTTCAAGAAGTGTTTGACGTTTCGAATGTCATGTTGCAACGTCCTCAGAAACTGGTTCAAATATATCGGTCGAAAACCGATATATTTTTATAATTATTGCATCGCATCTGGCTTGAGAGTCTTGTTCATGTTCACCACCATCTTCCATGTTCTGCTGAGTTCTCAGCCATCTTCTCTGTTGATGTTGTTTTTATGCCGGTGGATTTCTATGGGCTCTCTTGTCAGCCTTTGGCGATATTTCTTCGTTCTAACCAGTACCTTTGCATTGTCGAAGTCTATTCAGTATCCCTCTGAATGGCAATGTTCCGCAACTACCGACCGCCTACTGATTGATAAATCCAACTGGTTATGTACTTACTTCATCTTCCTCCTGCTTCCATCGCTTGGTGGTACGGTTGATGTCCCTCAAAGTATATCCGATTTTCTGCAGTACGTCCCATAGAAACTGTTCATCCTTCTTTAGGTTATCTCCTTCACAAATTCTTGCTGTTCTCTGAAACAAAATGTGAATCACGAATCTCTTCTGTAGAGGATGATGGCGTGTTGTTGTCTTTAAGTACACGTTGGTGTGGGTTCTCTTCCTATACATTCCAAGTTTCATGTCACCATTTGCCGTCTTAGTGACCAACGCATCTAGGAAGGGCAACTAGTTGGTAGTTTCCGTTTTCATATTAAACTTGATTAAACTCGCTAAGAATTCGCTGCCATGTTGCCGTATTACAAACGTATCGAAGCCATAGTTTTGGTTTCTACTGGCTCTTCTTCAAAGCATCTTCTTCGAGTTATTTCCATGTAGAAATTAACTATAAACGGCGACAATGGAGGTTCCATGGCTGTCCTGTCAAACTGCACGTAAAACTCTCCTTTCCAACTAAAACTCGTCGCAGATAAACAGTGCTGATACTGTTCTAGTATGTTAAATCTAGTACACATTCTGGTAATCCCTCCGCGATGAGTTTCTGGCGAAGACCGTTTACAGCATTCTTTATTGGTTTCCGTAGTAAAAACTTCTTATTGCTTCCTTCGGAACCTTCTTTGTAACGATTGCGTAGTTGAGTTCTTTGATCAGCACTATGGATTCTTCCTTCGTTAATGGGACACTCGATCTGTTGATGACGATCGTTTCTAGTGGTAGACTGTTGTTCTTCTTCTTCTTCTGCACCCGGCGTCCTAATAATTTTGCTTCTTCTTCTTCTTCTGTATTCGGCTTGCCAATGATTCAAACTTGATGTGTGTGCCACAGCTCTTCTCGAATTCTTAATTTTTAAGCCTTCTTCATTGTTAGTCTGTCCTCTTTATTATAATAAAAGAAGAAGGAAAAAATCCTTTTTCACAATGATGTAAATATTTATGTATTTCTTTTCAATCTGTACTACACGTGTTTCGCTTTTTTCGTAAAAGCGTAAAAGATATAATTACCGTCAGTTACATCAGAGGTTGCAAGAAATTAAGCGAAGAAAAAAATGCGAAGACATTGGATGATCTTGAACTCTCGTCATTAAACGTTGAAGAAGTAAATACCAATCTTTTATTTAATTTAAAATTATTGAAAAATATGAAATTTTGAAAATAGTGAAACAAACAGATTGGTTGGTAATTTAATACCTTTCTTTGAAATTTTTTGTTAAAAGAAAAAAATATGTTTTTTGTTTGACATTATTAATGTTGAAATGCAAAAGTCTGAATTATTATTAGTGATAAAAACATTAATAATGAACGCTGATGTTAACGTTAAATTAAAATTATTAAAGCTCAAGGGCGGCGTGACTGTAATGGCTGAAGGCAAAATGGCTACTCTCTTCAAGATATTCAAAACATTTATAATAAAACTCAACTTTACTAATAAATTTATCTTCCCGAGAATCAATGAAAAACTTAAATTTATCTCTGTTCCATTTCACCTTAATATTCAAAATACTTTCAACAATATTTTTAAATCTCATAAAGTTACAACTGTATTTTCCACTAATAATAAATTAGGTCAATTAATTGTTAATAACAAACACAGATTTAATCTTAACCAAAAGAGTGGCATTTACAAACTTATTTGTGGGGATTGCGATTGTTTTTATGTTGGTCAAACGGGACGTAACATAAAAACTAATAATAATTCCGACTTTTGCATTTCAACATTAATAATGTCAAACAAAAAACACATTTTTTTCTTTAAAACAAAAAATTTCAAAGAAAGGTATTAAATTACCAACCAATCTGTTTGTTAACTTCACTATTTTCAAAATTGCATATTTTTCAATAATTTTAAATTAAATAAAAGATTGGTATTTGCTTCTTCAACGTTTAATGACGAGAGTTCAAGATCATCCAATGTCTTCGCATTTTTCTCTTCGCTTAATTTCTTGCAACCTCTGATGTAACTAACAGTAATTATATCTTATTTCATAAAATCAACTTATTTTCAACTTTTCTAATTTTAATTTAATACAGTTGTACCTGATGACGCTTTTACGAAAAAATCGAAACAGGTGTAGTACAGATTAAAAAGAAATAAATGAATATTTATATCATTGTGAAAAAAGGATTTTTTCCTTCTTCTTTTATTATTGATATACACTATGAACCTGGAGTCAACAATCGCCTCTTTATTATATTTTATATTATTAAGTGATAATGAAGATGTGCATTCGATATGTTTAGAAGATTGTGTTACCGAATATTTCGCGAGATATATTCGGATTATATCGAAGTACATTATTTACAAAAGAAAGTGAACTGATTATGAGATGCAATAATCACATTTTAATTTTTATAATTTTTATACTTTACAATTATAAAAGATGTTTATTTAAATTTTTGGAAGAAAAATTGTAGACGTAAAGTTGTTTATCCAAACTGAAATGGTTACAAAAAACTTTTTTATCTACCTACTCATTTCGATTCTGTTGTGTTTCGGTTAACGGATTGAATAAAAGACGTGTAGATTACTAACTACTATTTATTCTTAACTCTAACAACTTATAACTTAGGAAGGATTTCTGTCCGTACGACGGTTCAGGTTGAAAGCACCCGTTATAGTTTTTCGACCGTTTTCGACTGCCTTGTCTTTCTTAGGGCGCCGGAACATATACCCTACGAGGTTGCTCACGCACGCTTTCTCGATACACCACACTCCTCCGCCGCGAGATTTGATCACTCTTGATCACTTCACATAATCATCCAAATATTTAGGTACACGATGTTCACGCACCGGCCGTTCCGGTTTCCGGGAAACACTTACTGTATCACTTTCACGGAATTCACTAACGTCATTTGAGTCAGGCCCTTTACGTTCAACAGTAGTTGATATCTCCCTTTTCTCTTCACTAGTGATATCGTCAGCTGGTGGAAATTCCGCTCTGGTTCTGATTTGGTCAGCATGTCGTTTAATTATTTTTTCAGGTGTCTCTAGACGGTAGCTGATCGGTCCAGTAGCTTCGATAATTGTAGCAGGCTCCCACTTTTGTTGAGTTCCATACGATCTTGAATAAACTGTTTCTTCTGGTACAAAAGATCTTGGTTTTATTTTTCCACATCTTTCCTCTTGCTTATCTTTCATGATTTGTGAGAAATCCGGTTTTAGCCGATCCAGTAGACAGGACAACCGCCGATCCATCAGCAATTCTGCCGGAGATTTCCCTGTTGTTGACTGGGGAGACATATGTTGACACAACAAGTATCTGCTCAACATCTGATTTGTGTTCCCTTCTTGCATCTTTTTTAACGCATTTTTAAAATCTTGAACCATACGTTCGGCTTGGCCATTTGAACTTGGGTGGTACGGAGCCGTTAATGCTTGTCGGATAGCGTTGCTTTTCAGAAATTGCCTGAACTCTGACGACGTAAACGCTGTTCCGTTATCTGTCACGCAAACTTCCGGCAAACCACGAGTGGCAAAAAGCTCTCTTAAGACTCCTATTGTCTCCGATGTGGATGGTCCTGCAACCTCCCTCACTTCCAGCCATTTAGAGAAGGAATCCACAACGATTAGGTAGTATTTTCCCTTGATCGGTCCGGTGAAATCAAGGTGTAGGCGGGTCCATGGCGCTCGAGACCACTCCCATGGATGCAATGGTGATCTCCCCGGTGCTCCTCTAGTTTCTTGGCATGCTTCACATGTTTTTACTAGCGCTTCGATGTCATGGTCTATTTTTGGCCACCATACATAAGACCTAGCTAACCCTTTCATCCGTACTATTCCCGGATGGGCTGTATGAAGTAGTTCCAGGACAACTCTCCTCCTTCCTGGTGGAATAATTACTCTGGTACCCCACAATAAACAATCGTTGTACACGGAGATTTCATTTCTTTTCTTCAAAAAAGGTTGATATTTTTCCGCTAAATTTGCGTTATCCCTTGGCCATCCGCTTCTTGCCCATTCTAACACTATCGACAAAACGGGATCTTTGGCTGTCTCTTTGGCTACTGAAGTTGACGACAATCCGGCGATGCTGGTGGTTCTGTCACTTTATCCTGTCTAGGAAGTCTACTTAATGCATCTGCGTTTCCAATAGACTTTCCCTTCGCATATTTTAAGTCGTAGTTATACGCGGAAAATGTAATTATCCACCTCAGCATACGTGGCGATATTACGTCCGGCACGCACTTTTGTCCATTTAGAATTCCCAAAAGCGGTTTATGATCTGTTCTGATTTCAAACTTTCTACCGTACAGATAATTGTGAAATTTTTTTAATCCAACAACAATGGCCAGAGCCTCCTTGTCAATTTGTGCGAAATTTCGCTCCGATTTTGAAAGTGTACGGCTGTGGAACGTCACTGGAGCTTCCATTTCTGGTGCTTCTTCTTGACTGAGCACACATCCAACCCCATATGAGCTTGCATCACATGTCAAAATTAATTTTTTCTTTTCGTCGTAATGAACCAAAGTTGGTTCTGTCGATAAAATGTCCTTTATTTTATTGAATGCGTCTTCCTGTTGTCTGCGTCATACAAATTCACTGTCCTTCTTGAGTAATCTATGAAGCGGTTCAGCAATTGTTGCTTTATTCTTTAGGAAATTATGATAAAACGTCACTAATCCCAGAAACGCTTGTAATTCCGTTTTATTGGAAGGTGCGGGGGCCTTCACAATAGCTTCCACTTTGTCGTTTGTAGGTTTAATACCTTCAGCACTGATATTAAATCCCAAAAAAGTCAACGATTTAGTTCTAAAAACACACTTATTTTTGTTTAATCGTAGTCCATCTGATTTTAAACGGTCCAGCACTTCGCGTACTTTTTTATCAATGTCTTCGACCGATCTACCCACGATTAAAATGTCGTCATAGTACGGCATCACTCCCGATATACCGCACAGTCGCGTGTCTATAAAACGTTGAAAAATTTGAGGTGCAACCGAAACACCAAACTGTAATTTTTTACACTTGAATGCACCTCGATGTGTTATAATTGTTTGTGCGCACGCGGCTTCATCGTTTACGGTTAACTGAAGATACGCTTTAGCTAAATCCAATTTCGCAAACACTGTTCCTCCCGTCAACGTCACTAACATGTCTTGCACCGATGGTACCGGATATTTGTCTGTTCGCAAAGCACGATTTATTGTCCCACGATAATCACCACATATTCGCACTTCGCCGTTTTCTTTCGTCACTGTGACAATAGGCGTTGCCCATTTAGGATGATCCACCTGTTCCAGAACTCCCTGTTTAATTAAACGATCCAGTTCCGCGTCTACTTTGTTTCTACGTGCAAACGGTACCTTCCACGGTTTCATTACCACTGGTCGATATTCAGGATGCAAATCAAACGATACGGGGGGGTCCTTTAAATGTCCCAATTTTCGTATCAAATACTTCCGGGTATTCCTTCACATAATCTGGGACATCTTCTATGGCGTTGATTCCCTTTAAAGATATACCAAGAGGCTCAAACCAATTTATTAGGAAAACTATTTTTTCTTTGTCCCCACGCGAACACTCCTATTTTGTGTACACTCTCGGTATCGGTTGACGTTTGTTTAATTGCGGCGACTCCCTGAAGCGCGTCTTCATGAGCACCACACATATCTTGCGCTAATTTCAACGTAAGGTCTCTTTCCGCGAAAAGCCGTCTTTGTAAAGCACTGTCTCGCACACCGCACGCAATTCGGTCCCGTAACATGTCGTCCAAATTATTTTTGAAACCGCAATCTTCCGCAAGTTTCCTCAATTCTTTTATGAAGTCCGCCATCGACTCTCCTTCTTGTTGGTCCCGACGATAGAACTTGTAACGATTGACAATCTCTGATGTTCGCGGTACAAAATGATTGGATAGTATCGTCATAATTTCGTTGAACGTTTTTTCACTAACCTTTACTGGGGCTATAAGTGATCGCAGAATGTCATACGTGGCTCCTCCGCATAAACTTAAGAACACAGCCCTTTTGCTGGTTTCTTCTTTTATGCTGTTGGCTTCCATAAAAAACGTAACCCTTTCTTTGTAAGCTTCCCATGATGCTCGATTATTTGGATTAAATGGTTCTAACGTTCCCAACGTTGCCATGGCGTGAGTCGTCTTATTTTGAACTTCCTTTTTATTAATGTTTTTTTCCCGTCGGATCTTCCTTACGCATCACCTGGATTTATTCTTATGAAATCTCCGGGATTCAAACTTCAGTATCACTGGGATCCCATCCTCGTCGCCAAAATGTTGTGTTTCGGTTAACGGATTGAATAAAAGACGTGTAGATTACTAACTACTATTTATTCTTAACTCTAACAACTTATGACTTAGGAAGGATTTCTGTCCGTACGACGGTTCAGGTTGAAAGCACCCGTTATAATTTTTCGACCGTTTTCGACTGCCTTGAGGTTGCGCAAGCACGCTTTCTCGATACACCACAGATTCGATGTGTCCACCGATTACTCAAAGGAACGTTCGGCGCCTACCACGTCTGAAATATGTCTGCAATAAGATGAATATGGACTAAATAAAATATAATTTTTATAAAAAATATATTAGTAATTTTTTCTTAGAAACCAATTATTATTTATGACAAGTCTCTTGTATAAAGATTTGTATATTCAATAATATTGATTTTTTTGTTGTATATTGATTCAACTTGTAGTATAAGTTGAGTATACAACTTATACTACAAGTTGAATTTTTCCAATTCATTCATAAATGTTGTTGCTTTCGTTTGCCGTTAGAAGCACCACGAGTTGAATAACTATGTACACTTAGCAGCAGAAGTCTGCGTACAAAAAACTTCTAACACTTTAACTGAAAAAATAAGAGTCATGATCTAATGTGATAAACTTCAATTTTTTTTTTATTTTGTGTATTAACTACATATAATTCTATTAACAAAATATGCACAAAATATGCATACTAAAACCCATATTTTCTATGCTGCCATGGCTGAGAGTTCTTTCGATATACTATTTTTCACCGAAACGTGGTTAAACTCTTCTGTTGCGGATGGAGAGTTATTTGATAACAATTACCAGGTTTTTCGATGTGACAGAGATGTCGCGCGAGCCTCCTCGGGTGGAGGTACTTTACTTGCTATCTCAAGGAAGTATGGAGCGGTTGGCGTGGATACTGGGTTTATCAGGGTTCTCTGCCCACATATTCAGACGTCACTTGCCAAATGTTATATTGGCGAGTTTTGCCTATTAGTTGGAGTTATTTACGTACCACCGGCCACATCACATGAGGAACTTGACAGATATTTTGATGCGTTAGCTACACTGATTAATAATCATAACATACTTTTAATGGGAGATTTTAATGTCTATGAATTTGCTGATGACTGTATCTGCCCAAGGGCTCTAAGTATTCGAGCCTTTGTCGACTTCCTGAATGTGAATCAGATCAACACAATTAGAAACAACAATAATCGAATTCTTGACTTGGTCTTTACTAATTTAAATTGTCAAGTCAGTATTCAGAGGGAATTGTATCCTTTCGTTCCTGAAGATAATCACCACCCGGCGTTATCTGGATCTCTGCCAATTGATATGAAGAGATCTTCTATGGTATTTCCAACGGCCGCTATACCACGGTATAATTACCGAAAAGCCAATTTACTAGTTTTATATGATGATATTGCTTTCATGGGTTGGTCATTTTTGGAAAATGTTGAAGATGTTGATGAAATGTTGGATGCATTTTATTCTGCTCTTTATGGTTTGATACAAAAATCAGTGCCTTGTATTCAGCAAAGACGTAATGATTATCCTCAATGGTTTTCCACAGAAATAATTAAAAATCTGAAGACCAAAGATTACTATAGACGAAAATACAAAGCTACTAAACATAAATTCTACCATGATCATTTTATTAGATTGCGTTTATTAGTAAAAAATCAAATCAATGCCGCCTATGAGATTTTTTTGCAACGTGCCTCTGATAATTTAAAACGTGATCCTTGTGATTTCTGGAACTTTGTCCGACAAAAGAGAGGTACTAGCAGAATACCGTCGATTCTTAGGGATGATGTCGAAGAGTATACTGCACCGACAGACATAGTAAATGCATTTGCCTCCTTTTTCTCATCTATTTATTCTGATAATTCGCCAAATCTTACGGATACAGCACCTACTTTGCCATTATTTAGCATCCAGCAAGTCACTGAAGATGAACTGATTACTGTAATGAGAGGGTTTACCACCAAGTTGACTGCGGGCGAGGACCAAATACCTAGCTTCCTTGTACGTGATGCACGCTATGCTTTGGCTAAGCCATTGATGCTTATTATTAATCGCTCAATAGCCAATTCTGTTTTCCCGCAGAGATGGAAGTTGGCTAGAATTACGCCAGTATTTAAGAAGGGTGATAAATCCGTGATAACTAACTACAGGCCAATTGCTATTCTATCCAATTTTGCAAAAGTGTATGAACAATTGATTTATAATACCATTTATTGTCACACCCGATCGTTTATATCACCTTATCAACATGGATTCGTTCCTAAACGGTCAACGGTTACCAATTTATGTTGTCTTACTCAATACGTCGCAGAGGTAATGGATGTTGGCGGGCAGGTCGATGTTGTTTACACTGATTTTGAGAAGGCTTTTGATCGGATTGACCACAACATGTTATTGAAGAAGTTAAGTTATTTTGGGCTGTCTTCTGATTCATTAAGCTTAATGAACACCTACCTCACTGATAGAGTGTGTTGCGTATTTTATAATGGATTTCGTTCTTATGGCTATTCACCTACATCTGGAGTGCCTCAGGGGTCCAACCTAGGACCGTTGTTATTTGTTCTTTATATAAATGATTTATTGGATAAACTTACCTGTCCAGTGCTCGCTTACGCAGATGACATAAAGATATTTATAAGGGTCGGATCATTGGAGGACGCTCAATTGTTGCAGTATAATATGGATGTGATTCAGGAGTGGTGCCTATCTAATTCCCTTTCACTAAGTATCGATAAATGCTGTTATGTATCATTTACTAAAAAAATGAATAAAATCGATACGGTTTATACGGCGGTTTCAAGTACGTTGACTAGAGTAGGTACTGTAAAAGATCTGGGTGTGATTTTTGATGCCGAACTCTCTTTCTTGCCACATATTGAAGAGATGTGCTCGCGGGCCTGGAGCACGTTGGGTTTTGTCCTAAGAATCATGGGTTAAGTTGGCGATTCAAATACTCTAAGAGCGCTGTTTATGGCATTGATCGTATCTCAACTTCAATACGCTTCAGTGATATGGTACCCTATTTATACGTCACATCAGCTGATGATTGAAAAAATTCAACGCCGCTTTTTGAAGTTTCTATCTTATCGCATGGATGGTCAGTATCCGCCAAGAGGGGTGAACTACATGGACCTGCTGCATCGCCATGAATTTTCTTCGTTGCAGACCAGAAGAATGGACCAGAGTGCATCGTACTTGCAAAAGTTGTGGTGTTATGAGACCGATTGTGCGTGGTTATTGTCGCGAGTTAATTTGGTGGTTCCACGATTAAACTCTCGAACCCGTATGTGTTTTTATCCACCCGTTTGTAGGACTAATGTTTTAAAAAAGGCGCCGATATCTCATATGATAGACAACGTAAACGAGCGTTTCATTTATTAGTTATTAATACCAATTTCAAATTGATTTCATGTATTCATTCATTCGAGAGTTTTGATTTTGATTTAGTTATTATTTTACTTTTTATAAATATGCAAGATTTGTGTATTTTGCCCTTAATTTGGTAAACTGTTGGGCAATAAAGTATAAAATAAATAAAAAAAAAAATAAATAAATAAAAAAACAGAAATATTAGTTAAAAAAAAAAAAAAATTAAAAATTCTCCAAATAATGCGTATGCAAAAATCTGCGTACAAATAAAGACGCCTTCTCCAAAATATACTTATTTACTTAAATACGTAGTTGGCGATGTACGCTTTCCGATTTAAATAAAAGATAATCGGTGTCAATTATATTAGCAGAGGCTTAGAAGCTAAAAGTTAGAATGGACACGAAAGGAAAGGAAATTGAATTGGGAGAGAGAAAAATTATTGTAAAGTTATGGAAAGAGGGAAAATCTTTTCGAAAAATAGGAGAAACTGTCGGGAGGTCACACTCTTCCATTCAAAGAGTAATTAATAATTATAAAGACACTGAAGATTACCTCTCACGTCCGCGGTCTGGTAGACCACCCCTTTTAACAAACCGAGAGAAGCGAAAAATTGTACAGCAAGTTAAAAAAGAACCTAGGCTGACGGCAAAAAAAAATAGTAGAAAATGTACAAGAAGAATTTCATAAAACTATCAGCAAAGATACGGTGAGAAGGACGTTAAAAAAAGCTAACTATCACAGTCGCGTTGCACGAAAAAAGCCATTTGTGTCAGAGGTCAATCGTCAGAAGCGGATCGCCTTTGCAAAAAAGCTCTTAGACAAGCCCATTGAATTTTGGGAGAAAGTTCTCTTTACAGATGAGAGCAAATTTTGCATTTTCGGCATTAAGGGTAAACAACTTGTATGGAGAAAACCTAATACTGCCCTTAATCCCGAAAACTTGAAAGCGACTCTAAAACACGGAGGTGGTGGAGTTATGGTTTGGAGGTGTATGTGCACCAAAGGGGTGGGAAGGTTGGTTTTCATAACATCGACAATGGACCATAAAATGTATATAGACATTTTAAAAGAAAATTTGAAGCCTAGCATCGAAAACTTGGGCTTGGGGCCCGAATACTTTTTTCAACAAGATAATGACCCCAAACATTGCGCCCACAACACTAAGCTTTGGCTACTATACAATACCCCAAAGCAACTTAAAACACCTCCACAATCGCCGGACTTGAAATCCATCGAACACCTCTGGGATTTACTGGAACGCAGGATTCGGCAACACAACATAACGTCGAAGGAAACGTTAAAAAATGTTATGATTGAGGAATGGGCCAAAATCAGTTCGGACGAAACGAAGAAATTAGTGCACTTCATGCCTAAACGTTTAAGGGAGGTCATTAAACGTAAAGGTTATCCGACCTCATATTAATATAGAAACAATGATCTCATTTATGAATTTTTTATAAATACTGTCCTGACTTGTACGCAGATTTTTGCATACCCGTTATTTGTAGAATTTTTAGTTTTGATTTTTTTCTGTAACTACTGTTTCTGTTTTGTTGAAGCATACACTTAGCAGCAGAAGTCTGCGTACAAAAAACTTCTAACACTTTAACTGAAAAAATAAGGGTCATGATCTAATGTGATAAACTTCAATTTTTTTTATTTTGTGTATTAACTACATATAATTCTATTAACAAAATATGCATCAATAAAACAGAAATATTAGTTACAAAAAAAAATTAAAATTAAAAATTCTCCAAATAATGCGTATGCAAAAATCTGCGTACAAATAAAGACGCCTTCTCCAAAATATACTTATTTACTTAAATACGTAGTTGGCGTTGTACGCTTTCCGATTTAAATAAAAGATAATCGGTGTCAATTATATTAGCAGAGGCTTAGAAGCTAAAAGTTAGAATGGACACGAAAGGAAAGGAAATTGAATTGGGAGAGAGAAAAATTATTGTAAAGTTATGGAAAGAGGGAAAATCCTTTCGAAAAATAGGAGAAACTGTCGGCAGGTCACACTCTTCCATTCAAAGAGTAATTAATAATTATAAAGACACTGAAGATTACCTCTCACGTCCGCGATCTGGTAGACCACGCCTTTTAACAAACCGAGAGAAGCGAAAAATTGTACAGCAAGTTAGAAAAGAACCTAGGCTGACGGCAAAAAAAAATAGTAGAAAATGTACAAGAAGAATTTCATAAAACTATCAGCAAAGATACGGTGAGAAGGACGTTAAAAAAAGCTAACTATCACAGTCGCGTTGCACGAAAAAAGCCATTTGTGTCAGAGGTCAATCGTCAGAAGCGGATCGCCTTTGCAAAAAAACTCTTAGACAAGCCCATTGAATTCTACGAGAAAGTTCTCTTTACAGATGAGAGCAAATTTTGCATTTTCGGCATTAAAGGTAAACAACTTGTATGGAGAAAACCTAATACTGCCCTTAATCCCGAAAATTTGAAAGCAACTGCAAAACACGGAGGTGGTGGAGTTATGGTTTGGGGGTGTATGTGCACCAAAGGGGTGGGAAGGTTGGTTTTCATAACATCGACAATGGACCATAAAATGTATATAGACATTTTAAAAGAAAATTTGAAGCCTAGCATCGAAAACTTGGGCTTGGGGCCCGAATACTTTTTTCAACAAGATAATGACCCCAAATATTGCGCCCACAACACTAAGCTTTGGCTACTATGCAATACCCCAAAGCAACTTAAAACACCTCCACAATCGCCGGACTTGAATCCCATCGAACACCTCTGGGATTTACTGGAACGCAGGATTCGGCAACACAACATAACGTCGAAGGAAACGTTAAAAAATGTTATGATTGAAGAATGGGCCAAAATCAGTTCGGACGAAACGAAGAAATTAGTGCACTCCATGCCTAAACGTTTAAGGGAGGTCATTAAACGTAAAGGTTATCCGACCTCATATTAATATAGAAATAATGATCTCATTTATGAATTTTTTATAAATACTGTCCTGACTTGTACGCAGATTTTTGCATACGCGTTATTTGTAGAATTTTTAGATTAGATTTTTTCTGTAACTACTGTTTCTGTTTTGTTGAAGCATATTTTGTTAATAGAATTATATGTAGTTAATATACAAAATAAAAAAAAATCAAGTTTATCACATTAGATTATGACTCTTATTTTTTCAATTAAAGTATTACAAGTTTTTTGTACGCAGACTTCTGCTGCTGAGTGTATATCTATAAACAAGAATTAAAGTTTGTAAACTAGCATAATTTAAGGAAATGCAACCAAACTTGCTTAATCGCAGTATTTCATCGTCAATACAAGTTGTATAAATTCTAAATGTCAGAGAATGATAATTTGATTCTTCAAGAATCAGTACTCAAATTCCCTGAGTAATATTTTATTATTATTACATAGTTTTTAATAAATTTAAGCTACTTGTTACTTTTTTATTTTAACAATTGGCAACACTGTTTGTCAAAAATTATAAAAGTCGAAAATTGAGGTTATCTTAATACCGGAGGTTATAAAGTCACGTTGAAATTGTACTTAAACTTCAATAAAATCTCAAAATAGTTTTAATTAGTTAAAAAAATGGTTGAACAACAGAGGCAAAGGGTTGAACAAGAAATGACCAAAATGGTCAACGAAATTGATAGAGATTTTTTAAGAAAAATGCAGGTAAAACGATAAATTATTATTTTTCATTGTAAAATTATGGTTCTATTACAACTTAATGATTAATAAATAGGGTACTATGCATCGATGTGCTGCAAAATGCTGTGATGATACTGCTATGTCATTAGAAAGTGTTCAACGTTGTATAGAAAATTGTGGGGTCCAATTAAATGAGAGTCAAAACTATGTTCAAAGGGAATTAGAGGGTTTACAACATAGGTTACAAAGATGTGTTATGGATTGTAATGACACTGTAAAAGATAAAATGGGACCAAATCCAGCAAACACAGAGGTAATTTCTATTAACATAAAAATATTAATTTAACACTTTTATTTTTAGATTTCAAAATATACATTAATGTTTGAAAATTGTGCCATTAAATGTGTTGATAAGCATTTAGAGATAATTCCGTCAGTGATGAAAGCTATAAAGAACGTTTTATCACAAAAAGTATAATATTTTTATTATATTTTATTGAAATAAGTGGATATTTCAATTAGTGCGTTTTATATTAGTTGGAGATTTATTATATTTACCTAAAAGATGTTCATTGTAAGAGATAAAATCAAAAGATTTGTTTAAATAATTACTTCATTTATTTTAATAGTAATGTAACTTTAAGATATATAAATATTTTCTAACACACAATATTATTAGAAAAAAAGGACAAAAATTTGGAATGAATCACTTTTTAGAAGTTAATTTATGTTGCAACATCTCAATTTGATCACATTGTTTAGTAATTTTCTCGTTTTGAGCCGCCATGTGTTCAGTCATGGCGTCTAGTTGAGATTTATAATTTTGATGGGTTGTATGAAGTTCCTCAGTGCTTTTATCTAAAATCCTCTCCAATGCGTTTTTTTCTAAAGTTATGTGTTCAAGCCTTGTGGATAAAGCATCGTTTTCCGCCCATAAAATACTGGTTTCAGCAACAGCAGTTTGTTTTTCATCGTAAATTTTCGTTAATTGCGATTCGTAATATTCTGTTAAATTTTCATTTGCTGTTGGTTTTGAACGCAACATATTACATTCTGAAGACCATCTTTCTGATTCTTGTTTGTAATAACTTAATTCCTTTTGGAGTTCATCACTTTTTTTACATTTATCACAAAAACTAGTTGATTTATTTATTGAATTTTTCATTGAATTTTCTTTACTCTGTTCCAATTGTATTTTATGAACATTTTTTATTTCAATAATATCGTTTTGTAATTTATCTACTCTTTCTTCTAACCATTGAATTTTTTCTTTATTACTTGATATTTCTAAATCTTTATCATCCATCTTAAACAAAAAAGTTTGTTAATATATAGTAGTGATACAAAAATGATATACACTATGTTCCTGGATTGAGTTACAAAGAGGAAAACAAATTTGTTACTGATTTTTCTAACTTATCTCAGTGTAAATAATGCGTCGGATATGTTAAACTACTAAATCACAGAAATTTTATGGTGGGTTCATGCAACGTGTTTAAGTTTTAGTCGTAGTCATAGTCTAAACCGTTAGCATTAGCTTTAGTTGTAAGAAAAGATATTGATTCATGCAATCTTTAAGCAAAGGACATTAAAGCGAAATGGACGTAGTCGTGCCAAATTAGAAATACAAAAAGAAACCTGGAATGAAACCGTTTTATTTATTAGAAATATTTTGTTTCTAACATTTCTTAATATGAATAAAAGAAAATGTTGTCGCTGCTAGAGTAATGTGCTTAAATCAGGGTTTACATTTTCGATATTCCTGGATCCCAGGATTGTTCATATAATAACCAATTTTTCCGAATTCGAGATTAATATGTCGTTGATCAATGATGGTCAGAAAGTTTAGAAAATCTTCAACACAAAACAAAGTTTTCAAAAATATGTGAGAGCACATATGTAGTGCTTTTTGGCTTCTGCAAACAGTCCAAAATATCCGATCATTTTAACGTGTTAATGTGATGTAAAGATATTTTATAAATTTTAACTTTTAAGTCTTAAATTAGTTCAATCTAGTAACAAGTTAAATATTGGAATTAATTATCAACATGCTTTGAACGATCACATAAAATATGGAAAATAACTTGACTTTAGTAACGTTCACACATAGTCTTTGAAGATTCGCTGTAAAAAGCGAAACTAGTCTTAATTTAAACAATAAAATCAGTTAAAAGTACTGAATCACCATTTATATTTTTTCAAACTTAACATACTGGTAGAATGGATATTTTTCAACCTATAAAACTAGGAACTTTGGGTTTTTACTGCGCATCTGTTAAAAAAATGTTTGACGTTTCGGATGCTATGTTGCAGCTTTCTTCAGAAACAGGATCGAAGCCATTTAGAACCAGTTTCGACTTGTTTTAGATCTAGTATTAGTTCTAGTGATAGTTTTAATGTTAGTGCTAGTGTTGGTTCTAATTTTAGTTCAATTAACACCGATTGTGAAAGCCTTCGTACTTACATTACTAAAACTACTAAAATTATTTAAAGAAGAACATATTGATGATGATTTTAACGAAATGGATGTGTAGAAAGACCACGTCAAGACCAGTTACAAATGACGTTAACACGCAATCATTACTTGGCCAATATACATCGATTTTGAGAAGCAAATATTAATCGGGGACAATTAGATATTGCAATGGAGTATGTCGAAATGACTTATCCAGAAGCATAAACTGGGTGGGTTCAGAAGACTTGACATGCTCCCAAAAGACTTGATACTGTCCATAGAAAACTTAATAATGCTTTTCGAGCACCTGATACTGGTTTGAAAAGATTTGAAATGTTACCAGAATACCTGAAATACTTCCAGAAAACTTAATATTTGTCTGCCTTTGGAAGACTAGAAATGCTTTCAGAAGATTTCATATTGCTTTTCGAAGACTTAGTACAGCTTTCAGAAGATTTGATACTGCCCATAGACTTAACACTGCTTCATTATTATCATTATTATCATATATACAGGGTGTTCCCGTGACTCGGGGCATAAAATTAACCACATATACTAGAGCAAAAATGATGATGATTCGTGAAAAAAAATTATTATAAAAGTCTTCAAATGGCCAAGATATGGGCCATCAAAGTTCAGAAATTTTAACACATTTTTCTAAATATTTTCAAAACCATTAATGGTAGAGGGTTGAAATTTGGTACAGAGTAAACAAACATCATGCAAAATCATTGAACCAATTTTGACTTTGGCCGGATGACGGCAACCATGTTATACAGGGTGTTCCTAAAATTTGTTTGCTCAGAACTTTTTTGTTTGTTCGTAACCCTACATTTATTTTTGTAGTTTTTAATAGAAAATTTATTTTCGAAACTTTTTTCACTCTTTGAAAATTTTGATAACATTGACTGTTTTCGAGTTATACGCGAAACTGTTAAGCTTTGATTTCAATCGTAACAAATAAAACATATTCCGCAAGATCTGAGAAGGCGATGACAATTGAAAAACGAACTGATCTAATAACCATTATTTGCATAAATTTCTCAGTGTAGATTTAGTTAAATCCAGTGTTAATTTATTTTAATTGAATAAAAGAATGTAATTTCCAAAACAATAAATTTAATTTTCGCGGTAACAACAAACAAGAACATAATAAAAATTCTAACAAAAATATGAACAAGAACAATAAAATTATAAACAAATGGTAATAAATAAAACAGAACAAAAAAAAAAATACTAAAGCAGATGTTCAAAAACACTCCCGCCGGCTTCAATGCACGCCTGATATCGCCGTCTTAAATTAAAGCGCACTCTGCTGAGGACGTTGATTTCAGTTCGAAGTTGATCAAATGAATCAACAATTCGTAACCTCAGTTGATCAACTGAAGTTATTTCAACGCAGTACACAAGCGATTTAATGCGTCCCCATAAATAAAAATCTAGAGGTGTAAGATCCGGCGATCGGGGGGGCCAACTTATCGGTGCATCCACTCCTCGTCCAATCCACCGTTCCGGAAACCGTTCACATAGAAATTCTTGGACAGCATGTGTACTATGCGCAGGAGCACCATCATGCATATACCACATTTCTTGTCTTGTGTTTAAAGGAACGTCATCTAAAAAATCATTTAATTGCTCTAAATGTCCCCTGTATGTATGGCCATCCAGCCTTGACGGCAAGAAAACGGGTCCTATAATGACATCGCCCACAATGCCAGCCCAAACGTTAAGAGAAAACCTCCATTGCGATTTCCAAGCTTTCTTAAATCTTGGATTTTCGTCCGCCCAACTATGTGAATTTCTCAAATTGATGATTCCATCTTTAGAAAATGTCGATTTATCTGCAAAAAGTATTTTTTCTAAAAATTGATCATCAATTTGGATTTTGTGCTGCATTATTTGACAATATTGCAGTCGTAGTGGGTAATCAGCCTGTCGAACTTCCTGAACTTTATAACTATGATATGGATAAAGCTGTTGCTCGTGAAGAACACGCCAGATAGTTGTTTTTGACGTTAAAAAATGCCTCGCCATATCCAAAGTACTAGCTGTAGGATTTTCTTGTACGTAGTCTAGTATATCTTCTTCTAGTTCGGTTGTTCGGACTGATCTGACTTTACCGTTGTTACTAAAATTCGGCTTAAACGTCCCATTTTCCCTTAAACGGGTTTCAATTCTTAAAAATGTTTTTCGATTGGGCGCTCTGCGGTTCGGAAATTTCTCCCGATAACGGTTAGCGGCTGCTACGGCGTTTCCATGACATTCTCCCAATGTCAAAATCATGTCAGTTTGTTCACTAAATGTGTAATTGTCCATTTTGAACACGCAAAATTAATAAAAACTTCATTAACAAACAACTTTATGTTTAAACTACATAAGCAAGTTGACGGCTCAATTTGTTTTTTTTTTTAATTGCCATGGCCAACTTTTTCGAAAATTATTGTGTTTAGTGTTACCATTGAAATCGAAGCTTAATATTTTCGCGTTTAACTCGCAAACGGTTAATGTTATCAAAATTTTCAAAGAGTGAAAAAAGTTTCGAAAATAAATTTTCTATTAAAAACTACAAAAATAAATGTAGGGTTACGAACAAACAAAAAAGTCCTGAGCAAACAAATTTTAGGAACACCCTGTGTAACATGGTTGCCGTCATCCGGCCAAAGTCAAAATTGGTTCAATGATTTTGCATGATGTTTGTTTACTCTGTACCAAATTTCAACCCTCTACCATTAATGGTTTTGAAAATATTTAGAAAAATGTGTTAAAATTTCTGAACTTTGATGGCCCATATCTTGGCCATTTGAAGACTTTTATAATATTTTTTTTTCACGAATCATCATCATTTTTGCTCTAGTATATGTGGTTAATTTTATGCCCCGAGTCACGGGAACACCTGTATATATATTATCATAGACTTAATACTGCTTGAAAAGGACCTGTTGTTCTATTGGTTCTAAAAGGCTTAAAATGTTCAGAATAACTGTAATGCTTCAAAAGACTTAATACTGCTTCTATAAGACTTGAAATGCTTCCAGAAGACTTGATATTGCTTCCAAAAAACTTGAAATGCTTCTAGAAGGTTTAAACTTCTTCCAGAACCGATATTGCCTCTGAATACTCTTAGAAGAATTGAATGCTTCCAAAAGACCTAATACTGCTTCCAGAAGACTTGATATTGTTTTTAAAACTTCTGACAGAAAACATTTTCATCGCAAAAAAACACGATATTGTTGATCAACTATTTGAATTTGCAACGAAAATATTAAATACTATTGGACACAATGCAAAATCTTGACTGGCAGATTGATCTGAGCAATTTTCGCATTTGATTTTTTTTAATACTTTGGATACTATTACATTAAAATTATTTTAATATGGTGTGGTAGCATCATATACCAATATTAAGCGACATTTTTTTCCTAAGACTTAACTATAATCTCCTTTAAGTAATAGATTAGGAATTGATAAAGCAGCAAAAATAGTCTTCAAATTGGAAGAGTTAAATGAAGTATGTGCATCCAGCGGAAACGAGTAACGATTTTTGTTTAAATTTTGCTTTAGTTTTTAATCACATATTAAGTTTTAGTTGTAATGTAGGTTTGGCGGTAAACATATATAAAGGAAAATAGAATATGCTAATATTTAAACAAAACTATTCTTTTAAACAACACCCCATGATTTAAAACTCCTTTTAAACTGTTTAAAACAAATTTAGTTTAAAATATATCATACAGTTTTAAAAAGTCTAAAAGTTTGTTTTAAACACATTGTTTAAAAGATAACAACCCTGATTGAAATTATTGTTATAATTGTAATATAATAAAATATAAAAGTTAACCAATTTAATTTATAAAATAAAATAAAACACTGCCATTAAGGTACGAAAGAGAAAAGTGCGTATGCGTCAAGTTGCGACCGAGGGTTTTAGCTTTAAGAAGTTAAAAGTTGGGCAACTCTTATGACTAGGACAAAAACTGTTTAGCCGTTTTGCATGAACAGTACTACTACAACACAATACCTTAACTTTTCACTCTTATAACTATGACTACGACTAAAACTAAAACACGTTGCATGAACCCACCATTATTTGACATTGAACTATTTTATCTAAATTAAACATTTTTCAAATGATTTGTAATCATGTAAACCATGAAGGTTTTAACTTATGTTGATGAAAAGTATAGCGACAAATTAAAGTAATTCACGTAATTTTACTATGATAGTACACATAGCTTTTTACAAAGCAAAGTTGAGATTTCCTAATAAGTTACACATAATATTTTGTGATATTTGAGGGAAACCTTTCTTATATTTTAAATTCATTAATTTCATTTTCCCACTCTTGTTACGAAAAATGAACCATTTCACACTAAAATTCAATTTCCAGTTTAGTTATAAAAAAATATTGTACGCAAATGAGTGTATAGATGTTATTTCATGATCGAAATGCACTAAAAGCTTTCAGTCGTATCATATAAACAATAATCATTTGCAGGATTTTATGTTATTCATATACAATGTGTCCGTAAAGTAACGGATATAAACGATAAACTCATTAACGGTGTATAGGAAAATCCCTGGTAGGGGTCTAAAAGTTTAAAACTTTTCCATCATTTTTAACCAGAAAAATTAAGACATGAAAACTTGATACCACTTCTAGACGACTTGATCTGTTTCCAGAAGATTTGATATTGTTTCTGAATAATTTAATACTGCTTCCAAAAGACTTTAAATGTTTCTACCATAGTTGAACTGATTCTAGAAGACTTGATACTCCTTCCAGAAGACTTAAAAAGCTTCCAGAACAATTGAAATGATTGCAGAAGTATTGACCTGCCATCAGAAGGCTTGATACAGACCCTGGAAGATTTTGCTTCTATGAAGCTTGATATTGCTTTTAGAAAACTTGATACTGTTTCTAAATGACTGAATAAATGACTTCCAAAAAACTTGAAGTGCTTCCATAACAGGTGAACTGATTCCAGAAGACTTGATCTGCTATCAGCAGACTTGGTATTGTCCTAGATGACTATTGCTTGCTATTGGTATTACTTCTAGAAGTCTTGATATTGCTTCTAGAAGACTTGATAATGCTTCTAGAAGACTTGATAATGCTTCTAGAAGACTTGACACTGCTTCTAGATGACCTGAAATGCATTCAGAAGACTTGGTACTGCTTCTAAATAACTTGATAATGCTTCTAAATAACTTGATACTGTTTCTAAATGACTTGATTCTGCTTCCAAAATACTTAAAATGCTTCCAGAGCAGTTGAAATGATTGCAGAGGACTTTATCTGCTATCAAAAGCTATGACACTGACTCTGGAAGATTTTGCTTCTACAAGTCTTGATATTCATTCTAGAAGATTTGATATTGCTTCTAGAAAACTTAATATTGCTTCTAGAAGACTTGATATTGCTTTTAGAAGAAGTGATAGTGCTTCTGGAAAACTTGACACTGCTTCTAGATGACCTGAAATGCATTCAGAAGACTTGATACTGCTTCTAAATGACTTGATACTGCTTCTAAATAACTTGATACTGTTTCTAAATGACTTGATTCTGCTTCCAAAATACTTAAAATGCTTCCAGAGCTGTTGAAATGATTGCAGAGGACTTGATCTGCTATCAGAAGGTATGACACTGACTCTAGAGGATTTTGCTTCTACAAGTCATCATATTCATTCTAGAAGATTTGATATTGCTTCTAGAAAACTTAATATTGCTTCTAGAAGACTTGATATTGCTTTCAGAAGAAGTAATAGTGCTTCTGGAAAACTTGACACTGCTTCTAGGAGACTTGAAATGCTTTCAGAAGACTTGATACTGCTTCTAGGAGGCTTGAAATGCTTCTAGAAGACTTGATATTGCTTCTAGAAGACTTGATATTGCTTTTGGAAGATTTAAAATGTTTCCAGAAAAATTGCAATGCTTTTAGAAAACTTAAGACTGCTTCTAGAAAAGTTGAAATGCATTCAAAAGAATTGAAAATGACTTTCATTGTAAAAAAGAAGAAGTTATTAAAATAATAACGAAGATATTATTTTGTACTTTGACGATTTTGTTACTATTTAATATCGATATATTATGGCGCAACAATTTCTTATGAAGACACAATGGCGCGAAATTTCTGATGTCTTCATAAGAAATTTTCGCGCCATAATATATCGATATTAAATAGTAACAAAGCATCATAAATTAAACATATTACCAGTTTTTACAACAAATAAACAAAAAAAATAATAGGAAAGAATATGTTTAAAAGTCATTTAAGAATTGACGTGGTTTCCTGAGGATGGCCAGTGAAGCCGAAACCCGTTGAAACTAAAAAATAGAAATATAAAAGTTGATCGTCAAAGTACAAAATGATACCTTCGTTATTATTTGAATAACAATCCCACAATAACATTCACGGTGATAAACAAAAATCAAAACAACAATACGTATGTTTTTGTTTATATGCAAAACACTAAAATCTTGAAAATTGCTTGCAACAGAAAAAGATTAAATACTTTTGGACAAAATGCAATATCTTGACATATGTAACCAAATGATTCACTACACACGCACGGTCTCGGAGACTAGGCATCTGCCTTTAATTACCACTAGTTCTGAACAATAAATTTACACCTAAAAATTACTTCATTCACAGTACCTATAGACAATGTATTATTATAGGTCAGTTTGCAATTGGAAGCTCTCTAGAGTGCGTCTGATCACTGTTAGTTATAATCACGGTATGTGAGTCCAGGGCAATACATATACCAATACTAGAAGAAGATCACAAGTACTAGAACTATCATTAGAACTAATACTGGAAGCTTTAGGGTCTTGTCGTGCGTCTTTTGAAAAGGTATTTGACGTTTTGGATACCTTATTACAACCTTCTACAGAAACTAGTCCGAAGAAGGTCTAGTTCAAAGTGACTATTTCCAATCGGTTTCTGAAGAAGATTGCACTGTGGCATCGATACGTCAAACATACATCCTAATTTCTAAAAAAGTATATACAGGTGTCTTTGAAATGCGTGTATAGCGAAAGACCACAGATTCCTTGGCTCAAAATAGGTCGATTTAAGTTAACTTATCTATATCCAAAGTTGCTTCGTTTTGCAGCTAGAGTCTCGAAAACGCAATAATCAATCTAAACCATTTTTGAGATGTGAGTTCCTAGGTTCAATTAACGTCTTCTTATGGTTTTAGGTGAAATTTTAAAAACACAGAAATTATCGAAAAGCCATGTCTTTAGCAGTTATTATTCCATATCTTTTTTGCTGAGTAGGCGATGACTACATAATTAAAATGTCTGAATAGCCCATTCAGTTCTGAAATTTTTGTGTTCCTTATAAGAATTTGATTACATCAGTGGTTAAGCCAGAAAATTTACATTTCTGAACATCTGCAAGCCTTTTTTACGTCATTGCAATTACAAAATCTTATCGTCATTGGTACTGATTTCTCTGCAGGGCACTGAAATTAACAGTCCTTGCCTCTACAGTTGATTATGAACGTGAATCACGAGGAAAGAATTCCCTAGTATTCAATTCCTTAAGTGCCAAACACATTGTGATTTTGTAACAACATGACGTAAATAAGGGTTGCAGATACTCAAAAATTCGTTTTTTTCTGGCTTAACTGCTTATGTAATCAAAATGTTATAAGAGAGAAAAAAGTTTCAAAACTAAATGGGCTATTCAGAAATTATAATTATGTAAGCGTCGGTTTTCCATCATTTCCGTGTTTTTAAAATATCATCCAAAAACCATAAAAAGACGTTGATCCAACCTAAGAACTCACTTCTCAAAAATGGTTTCATTAACGTGTTCTCGAGTTATAAATAATAAACGATTTTTAATTTTAATATAGATAATATAGATAATAGATAAGTTAACTTAAATCGGCCTATTTTGAGCAAAGGAATCTGTGGTATTCCGCTGTATACGCAATTTCAGAAACACCTGTATATATTTCGATGTTTATAGAAAAATGCTCAAAAGTCTGGAAACTATCGAGATCTTATCCGTCCGTATCTGACCAACGAATATTTTCCACATTATTAGCTCCGAAACACTGTTTATTAAACAAATTGATGTTTGTTGGCACAGACATGTTAGTTATAGAGTGTAATATGGGAAACTATCGATATCTTATCTAACCAAAAGATATTTTCGATATTATTTGTCCCGAAACGTTGTTCCTTACTAACAATTGATGTTTGCAGTTTTTAAAAAATTATTCAAAGGCGCAAGGTGAATATTTAGAACCACAAAAGGATTAATCAAAGATTTAGAAGGCTAAAGTAGAGTTCACACGGATCTTTTTTTACAAGACAGATTTTTACTGAATAATAGTGGCGCAATCAGCATAGATTTGTTTGCATGTCGTTTATACTGCAAAACAATGTGTATTATATACTGCTTAAGATAAGATTTGGGTAAGTTATAAGATAAATGATCCGATAAGTTACCATCAGAAGAAGGGGATATCTTTGCAACAAGCTTGGAAATAGGTACACATGGATCTTGCGAATTGGCCAAGACTTTAAACCACTTTCTTAAACATTCTGAAGATATTTCCAAAGTATGTAATATATTACTTCAAAAAGAGAAAAAAGCCTGCACTAACCCTTGATGACAGCCTTGCTCTTTCCACATCTTTAAATGTATTAAAATGGCAATACAAACCATTGAGAAAATCTGTAGGAAAATCGCTGATACTCTCAGCTCTTCTGTAGAATAAATTGCAATCAACAGAACTTGCGTAAATTAGTAAATGGGACTTGATGGAGCTTCCAGTCAGAGTAACTATAAACATACATTTAACGATGTAGATGCAGATGATTCTTTCATATTTATGTCAAGTTTTGTACCCCTAAAATTGTTAACTCCATATGATGTCGTGATTTCGGAAAATCTTCGCCCATCTTTTGCTCATTATTACCGCCCAATAAAATTTGAATTTATAAAAGAAAATAATACTTCTATAATTATTGAGCAAAAATTACAGATTAACAAAAGCAGATAAACGGACTATAAAACATCAAATACTGATGATCATGATAGATGGAAAAATTCGAGAAAGTAGAATGCACCTTTAAGGAATGCAAGGAAAAATAAATATAAGCAAAAATTCAATTATACGGAAATTCTTCAACAATTTTGATCTGTCTGCTAAAATTACTGAGTTCGATGAGAATTTAATCAAACCTTTCTCTGTAATTCTTCAAATAATTTCGTAGGGAAGAGAGATAAACAAAAAATGCGATTGATAAATTCTGCGACAATACAGCAGAACAATGTTTCTGTTTATGGGTGGTAGTTTATGATATCAAAGGTTCATAAATTATTACTTTATGGTGTGTAGATTTGCAAACATTTTTCAACAACCCACATTATCAGAGTAGCAAAGCAGAATCTTAGCCAACGAAGATATAATACAACAACTGATATCATCAGATCCTCTTATATCAAGTATTGGACCGGAATATTCACGACATAAATCATCAAATTTAATTCCAGAGAGCAATTGTTAGTTCATGATGAAAAGGCATTCCTCGCCCTTCCTGATTGAGTTGGTTCATCATTCATTGGTCGCTTGTTTTTATTGAACAAGTTTGTTTAGTTTTTGTTATAGATTTAAGGAATTTAATTTTAAATTAGTTTCTCGAGTTTGCGCCTTAAGGTGGATTTCCACAAAAATATGTTTTTATATAAACAAGTTTAGTCAGAAATAAATGGTTAAGTTGAACACAGATGTTTAAATTTTTGCGTTAAGACTCAAGGACATAGCAGTTTTCTTCTCTAGTTTTAGTTCAATACAGATGTACAAGTGTCTAAATCTAAATAACAACTAAAAGTAGAACTAATACCAACACTAAAGCTACTACTAGGTCTAAAACTAGAAGCATTTGAATTTATAATTGTATATGTTGATATCATGACAATTGATATCATAAATTGAACTTGAAAAATGTTCAACTTAGAAAAAAGTCCTATTACATAAACATGGGAATAATTAGTTAACTTTTATAGTTAGGGTATCAAACTTGTGTGATTTAATAATTTGAACATATTCAACACATTATTTATGCAGAGATAAGTTTGAAAAATCAATACTAATTTTTTTTCCTGTTTGCAACTTAATCCAGAAACATACTGTAGATGGATTAGGAGCCACAAGATAAACTTGGATTAAGTATTATTTGGTATAACTGTGTTTCTTTTTCAGAAATATAACCTCAATCCAAACTAGCAGATTCAACTCTATCCGATTATTTTATAGGAAATATAGATAAAATAAAGAATGCCCTTCATAAAATACACATCTGAATCTGGAAGAGGATAGAGGCACCCTCAGTATTTTATTCCATTCTATTAATTCACAGTTCTTGATATATTAAGCTTTAAATGAAAATCTATTAACTTTTAATGTTATACTGATAATGAGAGGTGCTTATCATCTTCTGAGAAAATTTTATCTTATGACTAATAAACCATAAAAGTGTTTTATTTACAGCACTATGAAGTTGGGCATTCTCCAAAATTTTCTTGTGTAACTCAACTTCCAACACATTAAAATTAGATTGAACTGGGCTATCTGTTGCTTTATTCTTCCCCTTTTTACTTTGCCCACAATTTTGCAATTCTTGTTGTAGCACAGAAATCCTCTTAGTCAACTGATCATTCCTAAAAGTTAAACTATCCATTTCTTGATCATGCTTCCTAATTTTCTGTTCGTGTTCCTTTATTGTCTCCCTTAACTCCAAAATTTTCGATTGTTCATCGAGAACCGCTTTTTTTAATACAGTTGCATGGGATCTCATCTAAAAATGGGTGGAACAAACGTAAACAATTGCTACAATTCAATTGTTTTATTTCTTTTGTTATTGTACCTTTGAGTATTCGGTGGCCAACTTTTGGTATTTCGTTTCTAAATCTACCGATTTCTCCATTTTCGTATTTGGCAACTTAAATATGTATCGATATATTACTATTTTCACATTTTTATATGAAGATACGATTAAAAAAGTCTTTGGTTAGGATTTTGACAGATCAACGTAAGCCTAGAATTGAACCAATATAATACTCAACTGTTGTTAAACAAACGAACCTAGTACATGTTGTGGTGTTTTGATTACAGATGGCGCCTCTGTATTGATTTTGAACTTCTCATCTTTTTAATGGTGCAATGAAATTGACGAGGTGAGTAATAAATTATGTTGATGTATTTTAAAAATTTTAGAATCCTCGATCTTTAAAATCGATGATAAATCTAAGTAAATAAGATAATTGAATGTAAATTTTATGGGTGAAAAAGAAATAATGATTGCAAAGGTTTTAATTTCTTTAACATTAGTTAGGGAGAAAAACAATGTGAAATATGTCAACAATCAAGCACTGAATGGCAATTAAAACTAGGTCAAGTGTTAGTTCTAGTTTTAGTTTGATACAAGTAAACCACAATTTAAAACTGAATATCAAATAAAAATAGATCCAACACTAACGTTAGAGATAATACTATACCTAGAACGAAAAACATTTAGCTTTAGGCATACATCTCTTAAGATGGAACCCAATACAACCCAACCCAACCCAACCTAGTTTCAGAACTAACACTAGACTTAGAACTAGAAACATTAAGGTTCAGATCAAGTAAGTCTAGAATTGAATCAATATGATACTCCACTGTTTTTAAACAAACGAACTAGTACATATTGTGGTGTTTTGATTACAGATGGCGCACCTGCATTAATTTTGAACTTTTCATCATTTAATAGGTGCAATGAAATTGAGGAGGTGAGTAATAAATTTTGTTTTAATAAATCCTCGGTCTTCAAAATCGATGATAAATCTAAGCAATACAAAATAATTGAATGTAAATGATGGGTGAAAAAAAATCCATTCCAAGGTTTTAATTGCTTTAACATTAGTTGGGGGAAAAACAATGTGAAATATGTCCCAAGAATAATCATTATCCATTGATTTACAAATTTATTCAAGACACTATTGTAAAACACGTTTGGAGATCGACCGGCACAGATGACCGTAGAGGTTCGTTAGCGCTACAAAAAACAATAAAGCTCCTCCACCTAAGCCTCCTTCTCATATTTTTTTTCTTTCCTCATTTATTTTCCCTTCCCTATACCCATTGTATGAGATCTCGCCTAAAACCGGGCCTGCGTTCGCTCCTCGAATCATTAAATTGGCAAGCGGAGATATAATGAAGACTTGAGGACCACACACGTCGTTGCAGTGATTGGTTCGAATGCCACGCCCAACGACAACGTAACGGTGGTAGGGGGAAGTACATTTTAAAAGTGGGGGTTACAATGTTATGCGGTAGGGGTAACGATGTTGCGTGGTGGGAAGGAAAAATTTGATGGTGGGGTCCAAAATTGATTGGTGGGGGATTAAAACTGTGTTTGGTGGGAGGTGAACAATCGCCGGTCGACAAGGGTTTTTAAATGGTGGGGAGAAATAGAGAGGCATATGTTTAAGGTGAGCACAGCCGGCTGAGGTTGGACGACGATCCCGACGTCTGATTTATGTTTCGTCGGTGCGGCTAAATTAATATATTGGATTAGTATACGGATTTTCTGTTCGTGTACTCGTGTTTAAAGGAGGGTCTGGTTCGCCAATCGCTTTATTTTCCGCTGTGGCATCGTTCGTAAATAATGTAGTTAGTCTCGGTGCGTTTTGCTTGCAGTCCTCTTTCAATTCAATCGGAACTAATTGTAAAATATTTCCCTTTACTAAACTCGACATACGGCTTATATCTCTCATATGAACATCTTTACCAATCTTAAACAACATTTCTCTGTACAGAGTTAATTTGCGATATTTTTTTTCGAATATTGAAAAGGCTGAAATTATAGCTACCAAAAAATAATGAGCAGTTAGTTTCCAGCGTTATAATTATAATGTCAGCTGTAATGTGTTATTAACCTTTCAAATCTTGCCGTTAAGTCTTCTATTGTATGTCATAAATCTGAGTGCGTAGAATGAAATAAAACTAGATTTCTAATTAAATTATACCAGTTGACTGCCGTATCCATCAAAACTGATATATACTTCCACTACATGCAGTACGCCACATGATATCCCATGCGTCGGCTCAATAAGTTATAATTAATGCTGAAGATATAAAAAGTGAACTGTTTAGTTCATGTCGCGTCGAAGAGTCGCCACTGAGTGTCGTTTTTAATGTCTCGAATATATCTGAGATGCTTTTTTCTATATTTTATTGCATCGCTTTTGAGGCGTATTCAGAAAAGCTGATTTATCGTTAAACCGTATCGTTATAAGAAAAATATAAATTTTCTTCTATTAGGTATCATATTAAAGCGAGCTTATGGTGTTGGTTAGGTTGGGTTAGATCTCTCCATTAATGATTTTGTGCCACTCAGCAAATATTTTCATAGTAGTTTAAGTTGTTTTAACCAAGATTGGTTATAAAAGAAAAGACTAAAAAAAATTTTGGTGAGATATCTAGCTGATCCAATCAAATCTGATTTGAATGAAATAATTTTATATTATAAACCTAGGTTGTAGATTTAGTATTAGTTATACTCTTAGTTACAGAATTTCTCTTAAGATAAAATTCAACTTAGCTTCGGACTAACACTAGACTTAGAACTGGAAGCATTACGATTGCGCGGTCTTAAGAGACTACTCATCTTAGGTAAATACCAGAGTATTTAACAACTTTGGTTTCTGATATTGGCTAGGTTGGGTTAGATCTCTCCATCAATGTTTTGTAGCACTCAACTTCTGTAGATATCGGATTTTGAGTGGTGCAGGATCAGAGTAAAAACCGTTCACTGTAACCTGCTGTACTCTGTTTGATAAGTAGCTTATGAGAGGACATACTGCCGATGGATTTAATCCTATATGATTTAAAATTGAAAAGTTTATGATTTATTCTATCAAAAACTTTAGAGTAATCAAGTAAACATAGCACGGTTACTGTACGGTCATCAGATGCCTTCAGGATATCATCTACGATGTTCGGCAATGCAGTGGTACCTAAAACCAGACTGCTCCTTAGGCAGTAATTCGTTTTTATAAATATATTTCTTTAAAGGTCTATTCACACTATCGATCAACCACTGACCAGTGGTCGATCACGGTCCAGTCAAATTTCAATGAATTCACACTAGCGGTCTATCAGCAATCAGTTTGGTGTTGGAACAAATGTGGAAGAACGTTCTCTACAACAAGTGTAATAAATATAGCGCTTGTTTTAGATGAAGAAGCAGAAAATAGGAAAGTCCGTAAAAGAAAACGTTTTTGGGTTCATAAAATATTAAAACGTCGAAACATAAACGGAGAATTTGTCACATTATATAATGAACTCTTAGGCAATATTAAATATTTTAAAATGACAAATGACTTGAAAATTTAAGAATTCAATGACATTCTTCGAGTTATGAAAGATGATATTCAAAAGCAAAATAAAAGTAAGGTAATATTTTGTATATTGTTAAATACTAAATTGCGTGCGCAATGTGCTGTGTTAAAGAAAAAGAAAGTGTTAATATTTTGTTATTAATATAAATACACTAAAAAACCATTTCTAAATCACAATAATATTTATTAAAATTTTCGCGTATCTTTGTCTGGTAAAAAATTTTGGAAATATATTGCAGCACTAGAATTCAGCCGGCTATATTCAGGAGGTAATGTACTCGACCCTAGGGAAGAATTTGAAGACTGTGATAATACCTGATATTGACTGGATGCGTAAGTTGTGAAGTTAGAGGCAGCATATTCTGGATTGTGGTTGCTTTGTGAAGGTTGTATTGGTGTAATTTGAGATGGCATTGACATTGGAAACAGTCTACTCTAATGATATAAACTGCTCTGGTGGAGGGTCAATGTATTTACTCTCCAGCATTGAAACCACTGTAAAAATTTGTTGTTTTGCTGTGAGTTTATCAGCAGCTGAAAATTTTTTGAAGCAGATGAAATAGTTTGTTTCATCATTTCAAAAAATAAATCCAGTTCATCTTTACTTACATTCTGCTTTAGTTTTTCTTCTTCTAGTAGAAAATTCATAGGCACCTCGGTTGCTACTTTTAAAGATTTCTTTGTGTTTGCTTTGGGAGTTGTTATTGCAAAAATTTTCCTTACATTAGTTGATGCTGACTACAAATTTATTTTTGTTGATGTTGGGTCATACGGAAAAAATAGCGATGTGAGTATTTGTGCTAATTCACTGTTTGGCAAACGTTTAGAAAATGGGACTTTAAACATTCCCAAATCTATAACACTACCAAACATAAATATTACACCATACGTAATATTAGGGGATTCTGCATTTCCATTAAGAGCGAACCTACTACGCCCATACCCAGAAGCTCAAGTATGTTATGTTATTGAAAAATGAGTATTGTATGAAATTTATTAAATCATATAAAAAGAGCGCACGAACATTTTTGCTGTCGCTTCATTTTCACGTCCAAAATAAAACTTTTATTGCCATTTTTAGGTTAATTGACCGTCGATCAACAGGTTTGCGCCAGTCAAATATTCTTTCATATGATCGCCACGGTCAGGTGACCGTTGCATGATTGTAAAAAGACCGCATGTGTGAATATACTGTGGTCAAATGTATATGTTTAATAGAAAAGAAATTTTGCTTTGACCGGTGCCGGCCCGTGACTTGACCGGTGGTTGATCGATAGTGTGAATAGTCCTTAATTGTTCACACATAACTTTTTCTAATACTTTAGACAACACAGGTAAAATACTAAGAGGTTTTTAATCTGCAAAGGAGGTCGCATTTTTATTTTTGGGATGCGATATTATCTTTGCCTTTTTCGATGTGGAAGGGAATTTGCAGTTCAATATGCAATAATTGACAATATCAATAGTTAATATTACACAACACATTATACAATAGTTAATTATTTTGATATTGCTTTGACTTGATCCAGTAATATTGCTTTTTATGGAATTGACAACCCTTTCCACGTCGTGACCTGCTATCAAGTCAAAGCCAAACAAATTCTCTGCGGATGCATTATTGGCATAAAATTGGCACAAGTCGTTATCAATGTTCACATTCGCGACAGCTACGTTTAACAAATAATCATTAATTTGATTAACGTCAGCAAGATGCTCAGGTATTCTAGTGATGGAATGAGTTAGAGTGCCACATTTACGCAAACCTGCCCATGCATTTGATTTGTGATTTCAAACTATCAATTATAGTAGTACGCTTTGCGTTGACGAGTTATGGCTTCTTTCGCGTACTTCCTCATACTCTCGTAATATTGCCAAGATTAAAGTATACAACAATTTAAGACTTGAAACTTGAACTTTAAGAAGAATTTGACTTACATCTAGAAACATTAGTGTTCAGCCGTCTATATTCTTTTCCGAATATAAGTAAAAATTCTGACCATCCGTAAAATTACTTGTTTCGAAAGATTGCTTTTGCTTTGCTTCTTTTACTTATTACTTTTTGAAAAATAAACTGTCCTTTTTTCAAGATTAATTAAATCTTCATTTGGAAATCAGAATTGACAGAAATTGAATCCATGAATTTGACGTTTTCAGATCAGCTCCTTATCCTCATACAAGGTATATTTCTTTTTAGATTTAAACACCATGTACCCTGCAATATATGTAAGGCTTTCAATATTAATTTCGTTTCCTACTTCATCAACTTTACTACTAGAACAAATTCTTCATTGTATAATCTTCAGTATCTAATTCCAAAATGGCATATACATATCCTGCTCTTCTGTAATATTCTCTAAGGTTGGATTTAAATTGAAATTTTGTAAAAAGTCTGTTAACCATTTTTCTCGTTGCTATAGTAATTGATTATTGTCCTTCATCCTGTTTATTGTTTTGATATGTTGTAAACGTAGCAGATGAATGTGTGCCTATTATATACCACCTTAATCTATAGTTTATATAAAATTGTACACACTAAACGGTGACAACAAAACTAACAGTCAGTATGGTGTCTTAAGCTAAGACGTTTAAAAACCAAGCTGCGCAGAAAGGTTGAAAATATAATATATTAGTTATATTTTTAGTTCCAAAAGTATGTAGAACAATCAAGCACTGAATGGGTATTAAAACTAGAACTAACACTAGACCCAGTACTAGAAAATTTCGGTTTAGCCGTACGTCTTCAGACTTTGATACAAGTATACAACAACTTAAGACTTTCTTAAGACGAAACCCAATCGAACCCAACCCAACCTAACTTCAAAACTAACACTAGACTTAGAACTAGAACCATCAGGGTTTAGCCGTCATGGTTATGTTGGATTAGATCTCTCCATCAATGTGCAATGTTTTTATTGTTTTTGTAGTAGCTTAAGTGGTTTTAGTCAAGATTGCTTTTAAAAAGAACAACTAAAAAATTAGATGAGCACTAGCTAATTAATCTAATCTGATTTGAGTAAAATAATTTCAGAATTACAACATAATTTTAAGTTAAAATTCGATGCGTTGAATATGTACGTGGACATTCTATTATTCATATTATAGTAGTTCATCTGTTTGCTTAAATAAACTTGTAATACTAAAATTTAGAATCTGAAATTTTAATAAATGCGAAGTATAATTATGCAACTTAATTAGCGCGAGTGTTAATAAAATAGCAGTAAAATTTTGGATTAATTAGCAGTAAAACAGGCATGAAAGTTACAACATGTTCTAAAATGATTCTGCAATTAGTGCAATTTATACATTTTTCTCATATAACCGTTTTGATTGTCATTAATCAATAAAGTTAATGTAGGAATACTTACCATAATATATTTTGCTATTGAAGGATATTAAGCTACAACTTTACTCTCAACAATCTCTTTCCTTATTTTTTATTATAGTCAAGATCAATCAAGTCATCTTTTATGTGGACTGTCAGGAAGTTTATCTACAAGTTTTCTCTGTTCTTTCTTTGCTTACTGCACATATCGTCCATTTTATCGATTTGATCTCTCCAATATCTTTGTGAATATAACATACTTTTATAACATCTATTTTGTAAGCATAACTTTAACACTGCATATCATTTTTAGACAGTGCAATATTAAAGATAGTTGAGTTTGGACTAATATTACCTGTATGTATGTTCTGAAAAGACATTTTTGAAAACGACCCAGCTTTAATAAAGTATTATCTTATTGTGTAATTTTTATTTTAAAAGATAATTGTTTGAAAAAATGGCCTTTGAATGGAATCCTCTCTGAATCTACATCCAGAGTTTTGTAACAGTTAATTGTGTTTTATCAAATATTTTTACAAGTGGAAATTGATTAATTGTCAACACTTAATCTTCGATTTATTAAGATGGTTATTTAAGATTCAATAAAATGTCTTAATAAGTGTAGTTAATAATTAAGATTAAAAAGTTTAATTATCAAGTCTAAGTTAAAAAGAGTTTAATTAAGTAAACCATAAATATTCTAAACCAAATTGTTATCTTTCTCATTTCGTCATAAGATATATCGTAATTATAACCGAACCCATCCATCATTTCTACTTTCTTGGAAGAACCCAGAAAACTCAATATTTAGTGTAATTTATATCTTTTGTGCTCAAAATTGTATTCATATTTGTTATTCTTTTATTAAGTGAAATCTGCTTTGATCTTCCATATTTGAAGATCTCAGGCAAGAACCGGGCAACTCCATTTTTAACTCAATAAAATATGAAGTGAATAGATTATTTTGTGTTCTACCATCTGCTTTGCAATCTTTTTATTTGTGAACTGAACACATACTGGTGTGTTTAGTTAGTTTAGTTAATTATCGTTTTTGCTTGCAACTCCAAGCTAGTGTTAGCCATTACATGTTCAACTCTTCATCCTTCCCGTTATGCCGTGTCATATATTTCAGAATTTATTTCAGTCTTATTCTTTCTAGAGTTTAATTAAGTACGTATTTTAAGTAATATATTATGTAATCATCAATCTGTTTTTCCAGAAACCTGGGGGATACCTTTTTCAATACCGATATTCAGGGATTCTAAATAGCAGTATACCGGACGAATTATGAACGATATTGAAAATTGGTATTGTCCTAAAAATATCGGTATTTTGATGTTAGTATTATGTCTAACCTAACTACAAAAAAAAAATAAAAAGCGCCAGATCATCGGGCACCGCATAGCTGGAATTATAGAAACATATAAAACAGCCATAATTGTATGAGTTGTAAATTGCCAACCCAACCAAACCCAGTACCAGTTCGCTTTCTCCTCATTGCCACAACAAAATCTGGCGACCAGTTTTTTCCTTTCCTCAGTCCCTTCCTTTCATTGTATTCTGTTTTAATCTTTATCTTAGTCTTTCATTGTATGTTACCTCTCTTATTGGTGTCCCCCTACAATAAGTAATAAACTTGGTATCTGGATGTTTCTACCATGTCGCTTATATCCTCCTAATTAATAATACAACCTAACTTAGTCCAATCCAACCCAACCCAACTCAATGGCACGACTTAAGTGGGACTAATCTGTTAGATGATTTGATAAAATAAACACCATGGACAAGAAAACCTATGATAAACGTAGAAAGTTGCAACATGAACAGTCTGATGAATAATTATTCATGGCATATTTCCAAAGTAAAAGATGACCTTTGTGTGAACGATGAACATAGTGCATCTAAACAAAATAAAGGTTATAAATTCATTTAATAGCAAAAATCAAAAACTTGCTGATGTACTTTCGCACATGCTCACAATGGCTTATCATTTATTATTTATCAAGATTTTAGTCCGGAATTAAAAGCACTAGGCTGAAGTAATTGTTACTTAAGTCATCGTTACATAAAATGTCTTCTCCTTCTGTCCTCAGGGATTTTAGACCGATCAGTATTCTGCCAGTAATGTTAAAAATTTTAGAGAAAGTTTTGGAAAGGCAACTTAAAGCGCACTGCGAAAACAATAATATACTGCCTAATCAACAATCTGGGTTTCGTTCAAGTTTCAGCTGCGCAATAATTTTGTTGGACCTTTCTTGAAAACTTGGAAGAAATTCTTATACTAACATGGCCGAATATATATACAGGGTCTCGGCAATAAAATTGACTTTTTCACCAATACCACCAATCCTAGAATACTTCCAAGATTGAATATGTAATAATATCTGAACACTGGTCACTAATATTTGTTAAAAATGATATAAAAATTAAGTCACGTGAAGATCTGTGCTGCATCTCTGAAGAGATGCACATAGAAATTACAGCAGCTGAAATATTAAATTGAAAAGCTCTCGTCATTTGCGAATTGTGATTTAGAAATATTTTTGCAAAACTAGAATTAACTAGAAAACAAAATCTTGTATAAATAATGTAACATTGGAAGACAAGAGAATATAGAATAGAGAAATAGAGGAGATACTAAAATCATTGCATTTAAGAAAATAATGTATTAATATTTAATATTATTTTAACTTAAGTAATTTGCTAAATAATAAATTCAAAAACAAAGTACTCAAAGAAGAAAAAACGAGAACCAAAAGTAACACAAGAGAAGTTTGCTTCCTTTTTGGCTTTCATAAAATATGATCAAATAAGTTTTGCATAGCACTCATAGTTATGTAGATATATGGAATTTTGACGGATTTGCTGCATGGGCTTGAATTGGATTGGCAGAATGTATGACATATTTAATAAATACATGTTTGACTCAATAGTTGCATAAATATGTCCTATCTACAAAAAGAAAAATTTTGAGAATCCAGCAAGCTATAGACTAACATCAATTCTTTCTGCAATTTCTAAAGCTTTCGAGTACATCGAAAGCTAGCTGAAGACGAAGCATAGCTGACAGACTTATAAATTTGTTGAAAAAAACGCTCTTAAGAAATTCTCAATAGTCACCATGTATAAAGGGGCAGTCTATTATTGTACTTTGTTCATTAAACAGATACAATGATTTGAAATTTCAACTCCTCCCACAACTATGTGCGATATTTGAATACAATTTTCCTATTCCATTTTTTTTTTGCGATGGTTATAACGCTTATCATAACCGAAAAACAGAGAAGGTACTCAATAATGGTACTAAGAAAGTTTATATTTAAGATGGAATGTTATGGTATAAGAGATATGGCGCTTCGTTTGGTAACTTCATATTTATCTGATAGGATGTTTCCTATCACGTTTATTAACGGTAATAATAGTAGAAATATCACAAGGGTCCATTTTGGGTTCTGTTTTGTTTGTAGTCTATGTTAATGATATGCTGTGTTCTGTACTTAATGTCAATGTGTGATCACTTTCATATCAATTGCGAACAACTTGGATGATCTACGTAATAAAACTCATCCAACATTACAAGCTGCAAAGGATTAGTTTGGGGCAAATTGTGTAAAACTAAATGAAGAATAGACTCAGTATCTGAATTTTCAAAACAACATTGGGACAGAGTATAACAACCTAAAATTTCTAGGAATATATATAAACAACAAACATCTCCAAAAAGCTGAACAGAACAATTTTTACGATGAGGAGAATACGAAATATTACCACCACGATACTTACGGACTACTATTCTTGATGTCTCATAAGCGGCAGAAAGAGTTTTCCTCCTCAAAGAAAAGGGACTGGACGTTATGCAACCTTAAACCCAATGAAAGTTGCTAACAATATTTTAAACAGCAACGTATATTTACTCTGTATTCGGTGTATGTATTAAATTGCATGACATATATGCGATAAAATTTTGAGAAATGAAGAAAAGCATGATTACAAAATCCGACAAAAAGCAGTACTTGTAATACCGATCCACCGGTTAAAAAAGACTTCCCCAGTGCATATGGATACTATCACAACAACAGTTTCAATATGTGTTAAAAGAGGCACTACTGGAGATACTGTACTACTTTATTTCATTGAAGATTTCTTTGGAATAACCTTTTAAGTTATAAATGTTATCTACATCGTAATGTGTTATTGCGGCAATAAAATTATTATTATTACTGATGAGAGACTTGAGAGATTACTGCTTCTACAGAGACCGGACAAGCTGCATTTTTGCATTTTTGGACTTCACCAAAGCATTTGATACAATAAATAATATTATATATACTTGCATCTAAACTTCATTCACTTCTTGGAAATCAAGCTTTAATATTGATAAAGTCATTAATAATGATTAAAGTTATTCCAAGTTGTTATTCTTATTATTATTTCGTTATAAGATACATCGTAATTATGTCCGTTCATCGTTTCGATTTTCTTAGAAGAACCCAGAAAACTGTCTCTATATTTGATATAAATTCCTAAGATGACATTAACAAATGAGATCTTTGATATGTTTTGTACCAAAAATTGCATTTCTTTATGTTTTCGCTAAGCAACACCTGCTTCGATCTTCCATAATTGAAGATCTCGGTGCAATAATCGGCTAACTCCATTTTTAACTCAATAATATATGAACTGAATTGATGTAAGAGGATTATAAGAGAAGACACCGTGTTTTGCAATTAAATTTGTTAAACATTTTTTCTTGTTTAGTAAATATACCATCTGTTCTACAATCCTCTAAGTGGGTCGGCGCCAGTCTACAAAAAATTTCTTTATTGCAGTGGAATTGTGTAAAAAAAAAGATGTTGAAAACGTTCGCAAATTACGTTTTATTATCACCATGTTTTCTTAAATTATTCAAGATAATCCGATAGGTGCATCTAATTATTTATTAAAGTGCACTTAACTTGGTCAGTTTTTGCACAATCGGGACGCTTAGTCCATCATCAACTCAACCTAAGTGAGTGGTGAATCGAATTTTTCGATGGACTAAAAATTGTCCATGTATAGTAAAAAATTTATTAAATGTACATTAATATATTATTGTATTGCGTGTAGTGTTAAGGTAATATAACGCTCTACAGTACTTTCATTGTCATCGACTATTATAATAGATGGCGCCATTAGATGGGTCATTTCTTCGGTCGCGACCATAAATATTCTCGTTTGACGTTAATGTGACTTGAGTCGTAATAAATTGACGGTCAACTGAGTTGTGAGTGAAAAACTGAAATGGAGGTATAAATTACCGGGAGGATATATTTTTCGGCAATATCATAAAACCAAATCCATTTAATTTAAAAAGCCCCCATCATAATACGACGGTTTAAACGATATGTTAACATATCGTTTAGAGTTTGAGTACAGTTGTTAAAGGATGTTGAGACGATTCAATTTTAGTAGAGCAGTTGATGCTTATCCGCAATCTCCATTCGCGATAGTTCAGAAAAAAAGTTCTTAGAGAAGAGACACATAGTTATGTTGACGATTGCCTAACGGATTATAAAAACGAGTTAAACACCACCTAAACTAGAAGAAATGCTCGCGATCTAGAACGAACGTGAACATGTCAACTAAAGCACCGGAAATTAACCGTTATACGGTAGCTCAATAAATAACGAATGAATTCAACTAATACCAAATAATAATACACGGAGTTTTTAGCTATAACCCACACTTCTCCTCATATTAATTATTTATATCGAAATTTTACTATATTAATAAAAACTGAATAAAAAATTACCAAGTTACATAATCTATTAACTAAATATGTACTAAATCTTAGGTCTTTGTAGAATATGGCAAAAGCAATTAAACTAGATCAGTTTAGAATGTGTCCGTATAAGTAAAATTCTCTAATAGCATTGTAAACGTGAATATGTCGAGAGCTTGCTGTGACAATAGTGGAATGGTTAACCGTAAGAAAAGAGTAGTAGTAATTATCGGTAATTAAGGCGAAAAACGACAATGGGTCGTCTCAACGAGCGCGTCTAAAAGTCGATCATTTTCCCCGTAATTAAACGTTAAAGAGCGACATACTAATTGGTGTTATTGATGTCGTCGGTTTTCCTAAGAAGTTGCTAAATAACTGTGCGCGTCGAATTCTTCCTCGCCGAAGACGATTTCACCGAATACTCTCGTTGTAACAATAACTATTAAAGAAAAATATATAAGGAACACGATAAATAAAAATGAAAAAAAGACTTTTTTTGTATTATATAACTTACTTTATAGTTTTTTATGGGGTAGTAAAACTTAAAACTGTAATTGTTTCGAAAGTGTACGTGGTCGTTGTCGTGGTTAAGTGTCTATAAATTTATTAAAATTGACGACATTCGTCCCATATTTGGCAAAAATTAATTATTTTACTCATTAAGGTAGTAGTTTGAGAACGCTTTACTGTGGGATTGTTTTTCTTATTAAATTTACAATATGAGCAATTTTATGTTATTGTTTGATATTAATCGTTACATTAGTAACACTATCTTAAGAGATTTATGAAAAATTAATCTTACATTTTTCATTAATCAGAAACGACCTATTTATAAATAACATAATGTTTATAATGAAACTTTTCAAAAATAGTTTCATTTTAATTCATCTGTCCTTCTCTTCTTATTAAACTTCATTAATAGCTCATTATTATGAGCGTTTTCGTTCAAAGAGGAGAGTCATAAAAAAATTAATATTAAGGATGTGAAAGTGTATTGTAAAGTACATCTAAGCACCTATTGTTTTTTCATACTTTCAATCAGGTTTTCATTCTAAATAAGGATGCAGAATGCTTACTTCAAAAAGTAATTGATGTTCTTGGGAGCTGGGGTGCTTTGGAAAATTTCAGAAAATTACATAAACTGTGAGGAATCTTGCTATTATTTCTGATAACATCTCATATGCTAACGACACTTACATCAATCTTATTCATTTTACGATGTGTACTACAAATTTTACATCACCTTACTAAAATGGCCATAAAAAGCTATGTTTTTCTACATAAACACTTTTTCTTAATGACTTATTATACAAGTGAGTAGTAACGAAAGAATTTTTTGTTTTATAGTAATTATTTAAAATATGGCAAATGTAATTAATCAAATTGAACCCAGCTTGAAACTACTACTACTTATGTTTATAGTTATATATTACTTCAATAATTAATCTTCCAGTGATGTGGCAATAAATCTTATTTAGACTTATCAGTATTTTAGTTAACATTTTTTTCGGAAATTATTAAATACGGGAAAAGGAGATTGGTGTGAGCCGAAACGGTTCTAATGTACAAAAAATATCTTTAAAATACTTAACAAGAAATAAAGAATTAAAAAATAATACTTTTATGTTTTATGACCTTGAAATTTATTTTTACTCTGATTAATTTATAGTTTTCAACATTTACAGAAATCCTTAGAGCAGAATTTTGTCTTAAAGTTAAAGAATAAGCCGACAGAATACATCTACAAATTGAAACTACTTTATATTTTCGATTATCTTGATATTCTCATCTAAATATTCGATAAGGTTCTATATAGAAAAATCATTCCAACTTGTACCATAAGCTGCAATGACTTTTTCGAAATTCAAACTAAAATTTTGCAAATGATTGCTTATCTGTTATTATCCACTTATTAGCCAATTATTTTTACTTTGTGGGATTAAAATAAGCATCTAAGTATGGATTTAATCCAAGTAATTTGATAAATTGTTTAATTACCTTTTTTAATTATTTCCAATATTTTTGATATTGACAACGTTTTTAATCTGAAATATATAGTCAGCGTAACAGCACATATTTTTTGATGCGTTAGGTAAATAACCATGATTATCCTTATTATCCAGGCTGCGGATTTGATCAATTGATCACCGAAATTTGGAATCTTTACTATATGCTCAAAAGGTCCTTTTTCTTCTGAACAATTAGCCCTTCTTCTTTTTGACAACCATAAAGTAATTCGAAGCAATTCAGACGGAAACTTTTTTGTTCTTTTCTTTCAACCTAATGTTACGTCAATTGAACAACAAATATAATTCAAGATATCATTGAAGCAATGGCTTAGCATTTGGTGTGGAACAATTTTCTCTTCCGCTCAGTGAAAAGGTTTCTTTCAATCTAAATTACTTGCAATAAACTTTCAATTGTATTATACAAAACGTCAATGAGTTGAGTTCGAAAATGGATCTAATGTGAAGAAAATGAATCAGAGAATTAATTTAGTAACAATGACGATATAATTAAAGAAATCTTGAGCCAAACTTTATGTGCCAGTAAAACCAAAGTGGTAGACCTTTTTTGAAAGAACCACTTTCTTAGAAAACATAAACATGTTTTAAGTTATCCTAGTTTTTATTCTGTTCTGTTATTACGCCAAAAATATTTTTCATAATTTCCATTTGATGTAATATCGATTCTTTGGTACACTGTTGTCCCAAGTGAAAATCTGTCACTTTTGTGCTTATATTCTAAATAAAGACCCAAGATGCAATAATAAAATTAACAATTTTTAAACTTGATCACCTCAAATTGAGATTTTTCTACTTCTGCCGGTTATAGTTAGTGCTGTTGATTTCTTCTGATTTTAATAATACCTATATTTTGGATTCTTTGCCACCCACATCCTTTCTCTACTTTTGTTTTATTAAGTCTAGATCATATTGATACGTATTCTTAGGATGGTTACCTATATTGGATATTTCGTCAACTCAATCTTTCCATTAACAATTACAGTACTTTTCAAATGACAACTAATCAAAGCAGTAAACGAAATGTTTCAATGATGACAAAAATTACAGATTTTAAATAAAAATGAAAAGGGTGAAAGTGTCGCATCATATCACGACTCTATGATGTGGGAAAAGAAGCAGTAAGAGGTTGATGTCATCAAAACCAAAGTAAAACTTCGAAATTCAAAAACTAAGTACAGACGGAGAAGTATTAAAATTTTCTTGTGAGCATGGGAATATAGTTAAGAAATATAATCTACAACGTTATACTGAATTAATCAGGGCGTCATGTTACCGGAAAGAATTTCTGATGAATTTGTTTCTGATGAAATCATTGATAAGCATGGAGCATGAAAAGCATGGAGTGGAGTAAAAGATATGACTATTGAAAAAACTTGTTTCAATATAATGCAAACTGAAGAAGGATGAAAGCATTGTCTTAGCATTTGTTTTGTTATGCAAAATTTTTCAATTATCTGTACCCCTTTCAGTCACATGGAGCAAGGATAATTGGGGTTTTACTGCAATTTAGTTATTTTTGACATATAGTCGTGATTTTCAGTATTATAATTAGACTGTAAAAGTTAGTGACTCTAAATTGAATCTCAATCGATAATTCAATAATGTTAATTCAATTCATATTTTAGATCGTCATAAATTTTCCATTTATGTTCATTGTATTCCATCTTAGCCAAGATTGATTGTATGTATTATATCGTAGTGTTTCTTCGTTTATACTGCATGAGCAACTGACTTGACGTGTTTTTTTGTTACCAATGTGTAGCAAGAAAATAAAAATTTCAAATGGAAGTTTTATTTGGAAATTAAGGTCCATTGTTTAATTAACAGACAACTAGACACTGTTATTGAATGCTTGTATGTTGGTCATTAACGATTTGGACGTCTTTTTTGAGCAGGATTTGAGTAATGGTAATATGTAGGGATATCCGGCCATTTTTTAAAATTCGAATACCGGATAGTTACTGAATATGCGGCTTTAGCTAAATATATCCAAAAGAAGTCGAATCAACATATTACTTGAAATGTGAATTTGAATAAACATAATCTTTAGTTAACAATATTTTCAACTGTCTTGCTATCAAATTTTTCAAAGAAAAGTTCCTATATATATTTTCTTTATAAATCGTAAAAGATTTAATCATGATATCTTACAATTCGGTTATTTTCAACAATGATAAAGCAATCCATTATTTTAATGAATGAACTAGAATTTCTCAAAACAAATTGAGATATTCTAGTATTTTGTATATGAAATTTTATGTAGTATTTTTGTATGTATGAAAGTACATACTTTTCTTAGTAAATTATAACAAATTTCATCAAGATATGCTAAGAATTCAATTTTCTGATTATCTTAATTTTAATAGTAATTATAATTAATTTTATGAAATGCTACATTGTAAAAAATTTCATCCAGTTATCTTAAGAATTTTTCAAAAATGATTATGAAAATTGTTAATTTTATGAAATGCCACAATTTAGGTTGAGTACAAAATTTGATATCATAAAAACAAAGCGATATACTCAAGTACAGTTTCATTTTGAAGAAAGAATAAAACATTTTAAATCAACGCAAGTAATTCAATAAAGCATAATAAAAAACTTACATTAAATTATTGCAAAGGTATATTCCAAAAATAAAAACTTTAAATATATTGGGTTTATTTAATATTAATCTTCAACAAATTTTTGCACAATTTCACCCATGGTTGGATTTGAAATAATAAAATTTAGTAGGTACATTTAAATTTTTGTTATTTACCTTTGCAGAAATTTAGTGTAAGTTTTTTATTATATTTTTATTGAATTTATGTACTTATTGAACAAGATCCGGCTTTCATTTTTATAGTATCATATTACTCGTCGCGAACATTTTGTAATTCGATTTGTAACTGGTCCTCGTACGGTTCTTCTAAAAACGGCAATGTGCCGAAACCGGTAAAGATATAATAAATATATAATCACTACAGTATAAGTTTTATATTTCCTGAATACTTAATCTAGGTTGAGTTCAAAACTTGATATCTCAAAAACAAAGCGAGATACTCAAGTATACTTTTATTTTGAGAACTTATGTTACTTTATAAATCATAAAAAATATCATCAAGATTTGTTAAAAATCCGATTATCTACAATTTTTTAAAAATCATTAAGAAAATTGCTAGATATTTAAATCGACTTCAAAACTTGAAATCTCAAAAATTAATTGAGATATTTTATCTCTATAGAAAAAAAAATTCAATCATTTTATCTTTTACTTAATCGATATAATTAAGTTATAGAAAGAATAATGATAATGTGATTTTTCGGTCATATAGATTCGTCTGATTATGATCTACTAAATTAGGTTGAAACCGGTACCGAGGAATCAAGATCATTATGATATCTTAAGAATTCAATTTTTTACGGTTTTTTCAATAATGATTAAGAAAGTTTTAATTTTATGAAATTAAAACTTTCAAAAAACGTTCCCAAACCAAAAAACATTCCCAGGTAGAAACATTGTGTGAAATACTATCGTCTTGTTAATAAAAGTACAAAAAATTATTAAATAAATATTTCTTTTATCAGTAATTTCATGTTAAGAATTCGATTTTCTACGATTTTTCAAATATTATTAAGAAATTTGTTATTCTTATGAAATGTTACATATTGATTTTTTACGATTTTTTCAAAAATGATTAACAAAATTTTTAATTTTACGGAATGTTACTAATTTATGGCCTGTTTAATTTCTTTGTTATCATCGCATATGTTAAGGTAGGAATTGTAAATAGTGGTCGTACTTAACGATGAAAAAGGTTCCTTTCTTTATTTTTTGGTTTCTACCGGTATCAGTGTAATCTCAGGAAACCACATTAATTTAATTTCTTTAAACTTAATCTGTTTCTTTTAGACATTTTTATTTGAACTTTTTTTCAATAAACTTTTTGAAGAAAAATTTTCTCATTATCAGAAGAAAGAAGAGTTTGCAAAGAAATATTTTCGAAATATAAAAAAAATGATACAAAGAATCAACAAAAACATTTTATGTTGTAAGAAATTCATTTAACGTGATTTCCTGAGATACGTTGAAACCGGTAGAAACCAAAAAATAAAGATAAAAACCGTTTTCATCGGTAAGTACGACTACAATTTACAATTCCTACCTTCAGAAAAATAAGTTGAGTTCAAAACTTGATATCTCAAAAACGAATTGAGGTATTCAAGTATGGTTTTATTCTGAGAAAAGTACAAACCTTCCTTTAGAAATCACAAAAAGTCATAAAGATATTTGTATTCGATTTTTCAAATATTTCGATCGAGTTCAAGACAGAATGTCTCAAAAATGAATTGAGACTTTTAAGTATGGTTTTGTGCGCATAAAAGTACATACTATTTTTATAAATTATAACAAATATCATTAAGATATCTTAAGAATTCAATTTTTTACGATTTTTCCAAAAATGATTACGAATATTTTTAATTTTATGAAATGCTAAAAATTTAGGTTGAGTTAAAAGCTTGATATCTCAAAACCCAAGCGAGGTACTCAAGTATGGTTTTATCTTGAGAAAAGTACATACTGTCCTTAATAAATTATAAAAAACTTCATCAAGATACGTTATGTATTTCACTTCCTATGGTATGTCAAATATTATTAAGAAAATTGTTTTCTTTATCAAATGCTACATATTTAGATCAAGTTTAATACTTAATATCCCAAAAACGAATTAAGATTTTCAAGTATGGTTTTGTGCATGTAAAAGTATTTTCTTTATAAATTAAAATAAATATCACCAAGATATCTTAAGAGTTCGATTTTTCTCAATTTCTTTCAAAAATGATTAAGAAAATTTTGAGTTTTATGAAATCCTACAATTTAGGTTGAGTTTAAAACTTGATTTTTCAAAAATAAAGCAAATATAGCTTAATAAATCATAAAAAACTTCATCAAGATATGTTATGTATTCGATTTTCTACGATTTTTCAAATATTATTAAGAAAATTGTTATCTTTATGAAATGTTACATATTTAGATTGAGTTTAAACTCTCATAAACAATTATCAAAAACAAAATATCTCAAAAACGAATTGACATTTGCAAGTATGGTTTTGTGCGTGTAAAAGTACATACTTTTCTTTACAAATTATAACAAAAACCATCAAGATATGTTAAGAATTCGATTTTTCACATTTTTTTTAAGTTATTGGCAATTATTAATTTTATGAAATGCTACAAATTTAAATTCAAAAGTTGATATCTCAAAAATTAATTGAGATATTCAGGTATAGTTGTGTACGTACAAAAGTACATACTTTTCTTTATAAATGATACAAATATAAGAATTTAAAACTTGATATCTCAAAAATAAAGCGAAATACTTAAGTATAGTTTTATTCTGAGAAAAATACGTACTTTCCTTAATAAATCAAAAAAACTTCATCAAGATATGTTATGTATTCGATTTTCTACTATTTTTCAAATATTATTAAGAAAATGGTTATTTTTATGAAATGCTACATATTTAGGTCGAGTTTAAACTCTCAAAAACAATGATCAAAAACAAGATATCCCAAAAACTAATTGAGATTTTCAAGTATGGTTTTGTGCGTGTAAAAGTAAATACTTTTCTTTATAAATTATAAGCGAGATACTCAAGTATGGCTTTATTCTGAGAAAAGTACATACTTTTCTTAATAAATCACAAAAAACTTCGTCAAGGTTTGTTATGCATTCGATTTTCTACGATTTTTCAACTATTATTAAAAAAAAATTTTAATTTTATGAAATGCTACATATCTATTTAGGTCGAGTTTAAAACTTAATATGTCAAATAAAATTGAGAATTTCAAGTATGGTTTTGTACGTGTAAAACTACATAATTTTCTTTATAAATCAAGATATTTAAGAATTCGATTTTTCAGAATTTTTTTCAAGAGTTATTAAGAGAATTTTTAATTTTATGAAGTTCTACAAATTTAAGTTGATATCTCAAAAATATAATTAGATGTTCAAGTATAGTTGAGTACGTATAAAAGTACATTTCTTTGTAAATTATGACAAATATCAGCAAGATACAAAAATGATATTACAGAGATTGCAGTTCCTTAATGAAATTTCCATAAATATGCTGATAGAATCATTTTGCGACAGATGACAAGAATTTTCCAAATAAGTTAAACAAAGTGGAAATGAGAGTATACTAATCACGCATAGTCTTCTCAATCAACCAATCTATCAAGTTTCCAATTTTACGTGTTTCTTGTTTCTGAGAAAAGAAATCTCCTCAATTTTGGAAATCATCTTACACAAATCATTTAAAAAACTATCTTTAAAGTTTACTGGATAAAGTGAGAAAATCTTATTCCAAAACACCTCTGTATCACATTGTTGTTACTTTCTGTCGGATTAAGTCTATGTTTGACTCATTATTTCCTAAATCACAAATCAACATAAAAAGCTGATTCGATGTATAAACCTGTTACTTACTTGATAGGATTATTATCAAATTAGATTTCAGTTTAATTAAAATCGACCAATTGACGAGTTCGTTGGTAAAATATAACAAGATGTTCAAGTATAGTTGAGTACGTATAAAAGTACATACATTTCTTTGTAAATTATGACAAATATCAGCAAGATATCTTAAAAATTCCATTTATACGATTTTCTCAAAAATGATTAAGAAAAGTTTTAATTTTACGATATACTACAAATTTAGGTTGAATTCAAAACTTGATATATCTCAAAAACGAATTGAGATATTCGAGTATGGTTGTGTGCTTATAAAAGTACATACTTTGTTTGCAAAATTGTAATAAATTTCATCAGGATATCTTAAGAATTCAATTTATTGTGATTTTTTCAAAAATGGTTACGAAAGCTTTTAAATTTATAAAATGCTACAAATTTTGTTTGAGTTAAAAATTTGATACTTCAAAAACCAAGCAAGATGCTCAAGTATACTTTGTTTTATAAATCACAAAAATTGTCATCAAGATACCTTAAGAATTTGAGAAAGAGAAGCAGAATTTATTTAAGCCAACAGAAAACTAATATAACTTTACAAAAAAAGTATAATAAAATAATAATAAAATAATATAATAGTCTCTGCCCATTAAGAATTTGTTTTTATACGATTTATTTGAAAATGATTGAGAAAATTTTTAATTTTATGAAATGCTATAATGTAGGATGAGTTCAAATTTGATATCTCAACAATGAAGCAAGATACTCAAATATGATTTTATTCTAAGGAAAGTACAGATGTTCCTTTATAAATCAAGAAAAGTTTCATCTAGCTATAACTTTTAGTTTTATGAAATACTACACATTTGGCTTAACAGATAGCTTTAAACAATATCTTCTTTGTGAATTGTAACATATTTCATCAAGATATCTTAAGAATTCAATTTTTTACGGGTTTTTCAAATAATGACGAAAGTTTTAATTTTATGAAATGCTACAAATTTAAGTTCAAAATTTGAACTTCTGGGGATAAAAGTACATAATTTTGTTTAAAAATTGTAACTAATTTTATCGGGATATCTTAAGAATTCAATTTATTATGATTTTTTCAAAAATGATTACGAAAGCTTTTAAATTTATGAAATGCTGCAAAATTTGTTTCAGTTAAAAATTGATATCTCAAAAACCAAGCAAGGTGCTCAAGTATAATTTTATTCTGTGAAAAGTACATACTTTTCTTTATAGATCACAAAAATTTCATCAAGATATCTTAAGAATTTGATTTATTACGATTTATTTGAAAATGATTGAGGAAATTTTTAATTTTATGAATAAAAGTATATCTGAAAAGATATTTCAAAAACGAATTGAGATATTTAGGTAATTATATTCAGGTATAATTTTATTTTTTTTTCTTTATATATTACGGGACAAAACTTTCAAAAATATATGCCTTTAAGCAGAAGATACCGGACATATGTATATGATATAAACGATATTGGATTTAGCAGTTACACATAATGGCTGGATAGTCGGATATTCGCCTGAAGATGATGCTGAAGATTTAGATTATTAGATCAAGATGATTATTGTTTCTCCATTGTAAAAATGATCATACATATAATAGACGCATTTCGAGAGGTTTGAAATAATTGGAAGTATTTTGCAATCATTGCCGCGATATTACAGAGATTGCGAATTGAAAACGAATTGAGATAATCAGGTATAATTTTATTTATTTTTTTCTTTATATATATTACGGGAAAAACTTTCAAAAATATATGCCTATTATAAGTACGAAGGCTTTCACGATCGGTGTTAACTGAACTAAAAGTGATAGTTCTAGTGTTAGTGCTAGTGTTAGTTCTAATTTGAGTTCATGTATGCCTATTATCAGAAGATACCGGACATATATGATACGTATATGGACGTATATGATATAAAACTGATATTGAAATTAACAGTTACACATAATGGTCGGATAACCGGATATTTGGCTTGAAAATGATGCTGAAGATTTAGATTATTAGATCAAGATGATTATTGTTTCTCCATTGTAAAAATGATCATTTACAAAAATGATATTACAGAGATTGCAGTTCCTTAATGAAATTTCCATAAATATGCTGATAGAATCATTTTGAGACAGAGGACAAGAATTTTCCAAATAAGTTAAACAAAGTGGAAATGAGAGTATACTAATCACGCATAGTCTTCTCAATCAACCAATCTATCAAGTTTCCAATTTTACGTGTTTCTTGTTTCTGAGAAAAGAAATCTCCTCAATTTTGGAAATCATCTTACACAAATCATTTAAAAAACTATCTTTAAAGTTTACTGGATAAAGTTAGAAAATCTTATTCCAAAACACCTCTGTATCACATTGTTGTTACTTTCTGTCGGATTAAGTCTATGTTTGACTCATTATTTCCTAAATCACAAATCAACATAAAAAGCTGATTTGATGTATAAACCTGTTACTTCCTTGATAGGATTATTATCAAATTAGATTTCAGTTTAATTAAAATCGACCAATTGACGAGTTCGTTGGTAAACTATAATAAGATGTTCAAGTATAGTTGAGTACGTATAAAAGTACATACATTTCTTTGTAAATTATGACAAATATCAGCAAGATATCTTAAAAATTCCATTTATACGATTTTCTCAAAAATGATTAAGAAAAGCTTTAATTTTACGATATACTACAAATTTAGGTTGAATTCAAAACTTGATATATATCAAAAACGAATTGGGATATTCGAGTATGGTTGTGTGCGTATAAAAGTACATACTTTGTTTGCAAAATTGTAATAAATTTCATCAGGATATCTTAAGAATTCAATTTATTGTGATTTTTTCAAAAATGGTTACGAAAGCTTTTAAATTTATAAAATGCTACAAATTTTGTTTGAGTTAAAAATTTGATACTTCAAAAACCAAGCAAGATGCTCAAGTATACTTTGTTTTATAAATCACAAAAATTGTCATCAAGATACCTTAAGAATTTGAGAAAGAGAAGCAGAATTTATTTAAACCAACAGAAAACTAATATAACTACAAAAAAAGGTATAATAAAATAATATAATAGTCTCTGCCCGTTAAGAATTTGTTTTTATACGATTTATTTGAAAATGATTGAGAAAATTTTTAATTTTATGAAATGCTATAATTTAGGATGAGTTCAAATTTGATATCTCAACAATGAAACAAGATACTCAAATATGATTTTATTCTAAGGAAAGTACAGATGTTCCTTTATAAATCAAGAAAAGTTTCATCTAGCTATAACTTTTAGTTTCATGAAATACTACACATTTGGCTTAACAAATAGCTTTAAAAGATATCTTCTTTGTGAATTGTAACATATTTCATCAAGATATCTTAAGAATTCAATTTTTTACGGGTTTTTCAAATAATGACGAAAGCTTTAATTTTATAAAATGCTACAAATTTAAGTTCAAAATTTGAACTTGTGCGGATAAAAGTACATACTTTTGTTTAAAAATTGTAACTAATTTTATCGGGATATCTTAAGAATTCAATTTATTATGATTTTTTCAAAAATGATTACGAAAGCTTTTAAATTTATGAAATGCTGCAAAATTTGTTTCAGTTAAAAATTGATATCTCAAAAACCAAGCAAGGTGCTCAAGTATAATTTTATTCTGTGAAAAGTACATACTTTTCTTTATAGATCACAAAAATTTCATCAAGATATCTTAAGAATTTGATTTTTTTACGATTTATTTGAAAATGATTGAGGAACTTTTTAATTTTATGAATAAAAGTATATCTGAAAAGATATTTCAAAAACGAATAGAGATATTTAGGTAATTATATTCAGGTATAATTTTTTTTTCTTTATATATTACGGGACAAAACTTTCAAAAATATATGCCTTTAAGCAGAAGATACCAGACATATGTATATGATATAAAAGATATTGAAATTAGCAGTTAGACATAATGGCTGGATAGTCGGATATTCGCCTGAAGATGATGCTGAAGATTTAGATTATTAGATCAAGATGATTATTGTTTCTCCATTGTAAAAATGATCATACATATAATAGACGCATTTAGAGAGGTTTGAAATAATTGGTATTTTGTAATCATTGCCGCGATATTACAGAAATTGCGAATTGAAAACGAATTGAGATAATCAGGTATAATTTTATTTATTTTTTTCTTTATATATATTATGGGAAAAAACTTTCAAAAATAAATGCCTACTATAAGTATGCAGGCTTTCACGACCGTTGTTAATTGAACTAAAAGTGATAGTTGTTAGTACTTGTGTTAGTTCTAATTTGAGTTCATATATGCCTATTATCAGAAGATACTGGACATATATGATACGTATATGGACGTATATGATATAAAACTGATATTGAAATTAACAGTTACACATAATGGTCAGATAACCGGATATTTGGCTTGAAAATGATGCTGAAGATTTAGATTATTAGATCAAGATGATTATTGTTTCTCTATTGTAAAAATGATCATTTACAAAAATGATATTACAGAGATTGCAGTTCCTTAATGAAATTTCCATAAATATGCTGATAGAATCATTTTGAGACAGATGACAAGAATTTTCCAAATAAGTTAAACAAAGTGGAAATGAGAGTATACTAATCACGCATAGTCTTCTCAATCAACCAATCTATCAAGTTTCCAATTTTACGTGTTTCTTGTTTCTGAGAAAAGAAATCTCCTCAATTTTGGAAATCATCTTATACAAATCATTTAAAAAACTATCTTTAAAGTTTACTGGATAAAGTTAGAAAATCTTATTCCAAAACACCTCTGTATCACATTGTTGTTATTTTCCGTCGGATTAAATCTATGTTTGACTCATTATTTCCTAAAACACAGATCAACATGAAAAGCTGATTCGATGTGTAAACCTGTTACTTCCTTGATAGGATTATTATCAAATTAGATTTCAGTTTAATTAAAATCGACCAACTGACGAGTTCGTTGGTAAAATATAATAAGATGTTCAAGTATAGTTGAGTACGTATAAAAGTACATACATTTCTTTGTAAATTATGACAAATATCAGCAAGATATCTTAAAAATTCCATTTATACGATTTTCTCAAAAATGATTAAGAAAAGTTTTAATTTTACGATATACTACAAATTTAGGTTGAATTCAAAACTTGATATATATCAAAAACGAATTGGGATATTCGAGTATGGTTGTGTGCGTATAAAAGTACATACATTTCTTTGTAAATTATGACAAATATCAGCAAGATATCTTAAAAATTCCATTTATACGATTTTCTCAAAAATGATTAAGAAAAGTTTTAATTTTACGATATACTACAAATTTAGGTTGTATTCAAAACTTGATATATCTCAAAAACGAATTGAGATATTCGAGTATGGTTGTGTGCGTATAAAAGTACATACTTTTGTTTGCAAAATTGTAGTAAATTTCATCAGGATATCTTAAGAATTCAATTTATTGTGATTTTTTCAAAAATGGTTACGAAAGCTTTTAAATTTATAAAATGCTACAAATTTTGTTTGAGTTAAAAATTTGATGCTTCAAAAACCAAGCAAGATGCTCAAGTATACTTTGTTTTATAAATCACAAAAATTGTCATCAAGATACCTTAAGAATTTGAGAAAGAGAAGCAGAATTTATTTAAACCAACAGGAAACTAATATAACTACAAAAAAAGGCATAATAAAATAATATAATAGTCTCTACCCGTTAAGAATTTGTTTTTATACGATTTATTTGAAAATGATTGAGAAAATTTTTAATTTTATGAAATGCTATAATTTAGGATGAGTTCAAATTTGATATCTCAACAATGAAGCAAGATACTCAAATATGATTTTATTCTAAGGCAAGTACAGATGTTCCTTTATAAATCAAGAAAAGTTTCATCTAGCTATAACTTTTAGTTTTATGAAATACTACACATTTGGCTTAACAGATAGCTTTAAAAAATATCTTCTTTGTGAATTGTAGCATATTTCATCAAGATATCTTAAGAATTCAATTTTTTACGGTTTCTTCAAATAATGACGAAAGCTTTAATTTTATGAAATGCTACAAATTTAAGTTCAAAATTTGAACTTGTGCGGATAAAATTACATACTTTTGTTTAAAAATTGTAACTAATTTTATCAGGATATCTTAAGAATTCAATTTATTATGATTTTTTCAAAAATGATTACGAAAGCTTTTAAATTTATGAAATGCTGCAAAATTTGTTTGAGTTAAAAAATTGATATCTCAAAAACCAAGCAAGGTGCTCAAGTATAGTTTTATTTTGTGAAAAGTACATACTTTTCTTTATAGATCACAAAAATTTCATCAAGATATCTTAAGAATTTGATTTATTACGATTTATTTGAAAATGATTGAGGAACTTTTTAATTTTATGAATAAAAGTATATCTGAAAAGATATTTCAAAAACGAATTGAGATATTTAGGTAATTATATTCAGGTATAATTTTTTTTTCTTTATATATTACGGGACAAAACTTTCAAAAATATATGCCTTTAAGCAGAAGATACCGGACATATGTATATGATATAAAAGATATTGAAATTAGCAGTTAGACATAATGGCTGGATAGTCGGATATTCGCCTGAAGATGATGCTGAAGATTTAGATTATTAGATCAAGATGATTATTGTTTCTCCATTGTAAAAATGATCATACATATAATAGACGCATTTCGAGAGGTTTGAAATAATTGGAAGTATTTTGTAATCATTGTCGCGATATTACAGAGATTGCGAATTGAAAACGAATTGAGATAATCAGGTATAATTTTATTTATTTTTTTCTTTATATATATTACGGGAAAAACTTTCAACAATATATGCCTATTATAAGTACGAAGGCTTTCACGACCGGTGTTAACTGAACTAAAAGTGTTAGTTCTAGTGTTAGTGCTAGTGTTAGTTCTAATTTGAGTTCATGTGTGCCTATTATCAGAAGATACTGGACATATATGATACGTATATGATATAAAACTGATATTGAAATTAACAGTTACACATAATGGTCGGATAACCGGATATTTGGCTTGAAAATGTTGCTGAAGATTTAGATTATTAGATCAAGATGATTATTGTTTCTCCATTGTAAAAATGATCATTTATAAAAATGATATTACAGAGATTGCAGTTCCTTAATGAAGTTTCCATAAATATACTGATAGAATCATTTTGAGACAGATGACAAGAATTTTCCAAATATGTTAAACAAAGTGGAAATGAGAGTATACTAATCATGCATAGTCTCCTCAATCAACCAATCTATCAAGTTTCCAATTTTATGTGTTTGTTGTTTCTGAAAAAAGAAATCTCCTCAATTTTGGAAATCATCTTACACAAATCATTTAAAAAACTATCTTTAAAGTTTGCTTGATAAAGTTAGAAAATCTTATTTCAAAACACCTCTGTATCACATTGTTGTTACTTTCCGTCGGATTAAGTCTATGTTTGACTCATTATTTCCTAAAACACAAATCAACATAAAAAACTGATTCGATGTATAAACCTGTTACTTCCTTGATAGGATTATTATCAAATTAGATTTCAGTTTAATTAAAATCGACCAATTGACGAGTTCGTTGGTAATCGATTTGTCCAAATAAAAAAAAAATTAATAGGTGTTATCCTTGCCGAAGAAGGTGAAAGGAAAATAAAATCGAGATAAAAAAATCAAAAAAAAATCAAGCATGTCTTATCGACGGTTCGTTAACACCTTTTTAGTTGTAATAAAAAGCTAATCACAGAAGTAATAGAAAGTGAAACTTTTTTTTTTAAATTTTGTTGATATTATCGAGTTAGTTCTTTTATTAATATTATTTCATACAAATTAAGATGTTAAAATTGTATTAACATAAAATGCTAAATAATGTGACAGGAGGAATTAATTGTGTTAAAAAAATCGTTTATAATGAAGAAATAAATTTAAACTAAAAAACGCTAATTAGTTTTTAATGGTTTGATTTTGATGAATACAACAGAAAACTTTGAAATAATATTTTACATCAAAGATATCTTACAATATCTTCCTGATATATTTCCCCTTCCACCCATCACATCTCATCCCCACCTCTTTGAAAAACGTAAACAGAACGTTCGTTCTTCTGTCAGAACGTACGGGAACGTCAACAATAACGTTTCGGTATTGGTGAAAGCTTTTAGACCTACCACCGTGGTCACGCCCACGATTATAAAAGCTCCGCCTTAATGACGCTTTTCAAAGGGGACAGAATATCGCAGCAGGCCGCGGAGTGTAGATCGAAGAAAACCGTCGGGTTTCTTCAGTCAGTGTTTTTTAAACGCGCGGTTAAAAAAACAAAAAAAAATATTTCTATCTCATTCTAAAACAAATTTTAATTAACAAATAAATAAGAATGAGGTGAAATTAGTGTATTTTGTTATCAAAAATTTTCGCAATAAAAGAAGAGATGGCAACGTTGACCACATCAAATCTTCTTCATCAACACCATCACCATCAATTTCGGAACGGTGGCTCGGTTACGGAGACTACGGAAGCTTCGATGGATTCGAATTTCGGTCGTGAATCCCCGGTTAACACTGAAAACGATGTCAGTTGTGACAGTGAGGACACAGTTTTATCAGTTGGCAACGAAAACGAACATCACCACCAAGAAGTGCAAAACGAAACAACGTTATCATTTAAAAACATCGAAAATCATTTGAACGCAATTTCAAAGATAACTAATACAACTTTGGACCCGGACGGCGGTGGTAGTTTAAGAAGTAACCCGGCGAGTCCATCGAGTATTTGTACCAATAATCGTTTAAGTCCGAATAGTGTAAAATCGAATTCCCCAAATTTTTTATATAGATCGAGCGATTATGATAAGTCGCATTCGCCGGTTGAGTACATTAACACATTATTCCGACCGAGTTTGTGCTCCCCAACTAGTCCTGAAAGTGGTAAAAATGAATTTCAAAATTTTTATTTAAGACATCACCATCACCACCAAATCTCCAAATCGAACGTGAACAACAACGATGCGAATAATCCGAACTTAAAATTTTCAATCGATAACATATTGAAAGCTGATTTCGGCCGGCGAATAACCGATCCGATAAATATCCGGAAAAGTAAACCGACGAAAAAAGTGATTGTTATTGCTGGAGGTGAAGATAAATTTGAGGAAGGTGGTAAACCGGCGGCAACGGCGGCTACAACGACGGCGACGACAACGACAACAACAGCGGTTCCGGTTGATTTGAGTAAATCGGAGGAGAAATCAGAAAAATCTTCAGAGTCATCGAATCAGCCGATGCTGTGGCCAGCGTGGGTTTATTGTACGAGATACAGTGACCGACCGAGCTCAGGTAGGTTCAAAATTTTTGGATCTTTTAAAAGCCGGGTATTATGTAAATTGCCCCCAATTTAAGGTGGCTAGTTGATCGTTTCATTTGTTTTATTCAAGTTTTGATTTAACGTTTGAAATACCAAAACAATCTTCACACTGAAACTTAAACAACTAAATAAATTACTTTGGCAAAAACATTTAAAATTTACAAGTTATTTAATGGATTCATAATCAATTTTAAAGAATACCAAAATATGACAACTTTAAATGCACAACAAAGTAAATAGGCGCAATAAAAAAGTTTGTAATAATGATTTAAGTTATTGATGTTCTTTTTTGAACAAACTGGAAAGGAGCTCTAAATTATTCAAATCCATCAACACATCTTATGGAATTAATTCAATTAATTTTCTCTGGGTGCTTCTTCCTTGATGATTAATCCTCGGAGTGATGATGTAGAAAGTTGAAAATTATTTGGAAAATTCTATTTCGGTCTTTATATATCGGTTTCATAAAACAACATAAACGATTTATTTCTAAGGGAATGCAAAAATTTTCAGCGTGTTGTATAAAATAGGGATTTTGACAAATTTTAAATCATTACTCTAATGATCAGAGATTGTTATGATTATGCTGCTTTAATTGTTAGATGCAGTTTAAAAAAATAAAGTTTTAGTTGGACAGCATTGAAATACTTGATTATATAACAGCTTCTCATTTCGAGCTTAATAACTAATTGGTGCTCATTATTTACTTAACCCTAAGCCTAGATACCAACGTTGTAAATTGTCATGTGTTACATCAATTTGTTACACATCAAATTCGATGACAATGAAAAGCTTCTTATGTAAAATTAGACTAGTTGAGGTGGCTAGTTTGTCTAGTTATTTAAGATTTGATTAAATATACCAAAACCTGAAGTATTAAATAAATTATATATGGCAAAATCGTTTAAAACTTACAATAAGTTAACTTATTCAAAGCCAAATTTGAAAGAATATCTAAATATGAAAATTATTCGGAAATGCACAAACTAAATAAGAGCAATTTATTCGTACTACATAGTTACAAGCTACAAAAAAGTTTGCAATAATGATTTAAAAGATAGTGATGTTCTAGTAGCCACATCTACTTAGAGGTGATCGTTATGTTGTTATGTTATTTAAGTTTTGATTATATGTTTGAAATATCAAAAAAATATTAAAACCTAAAGTATCAAATAAATTATATATGGCAAAATCGTTTAAAAGTTACAATAAGTTAACTTATTCAAAGCCAAATTTGAAAGAATAGCGCAATTTATTCATACTACAGAGTTATAAATTATAAAAAAGTTTGCAATAATGATTTATTGATTTAAAAGATAGTCATTTTCTTTTTGGAACAAGCTGAAAAGAAGTTAGAGTAATTTATTTAAATCCTTCACCACATCTTTTCGAATTAATTCAATTAGTTTTCTCTAAGTGCTTTTTCCTTGGTGATTAATCCTCGGAGTGATGTAAAAAGTTGAGACTTATTCGGAAAATTTTTATTTCGCTTTTTATATCAACGATGCCAACGATTGCATAAACGATTGAATTTAAGTTAATGCAAAATTTTTCAGCGTCGAATCAAATATGGATTTTCACAAATTATAAACCATTACTTTAAAGAGTATAGTTTATTACGATTATACTGCTTGAATTGTTAGATGCAGTTTAAAAAAATTAAAAATAATATTTTAGTTGGACAGCATTGAAATACTTGATTATCCAACAGCTTATCATTTCAACCTCAATAACTAATTATTGGTGCTCATTATTTACTTAACCTTAAGTTTAGATACCAACATTGAAAATTGTCATGTGTGGGTCATCAATTTGATAAACATCAAATTCGATGACAATGAAAAGCTTCCTATGTAAAATTAGACTACTTCAGGTGGTTACTTTGAGGTGATCGTTTTGTTGTTATGTTATTTAAGTTTGATTAAATGTTTGAAATGTCAAAAAAATATCAAAACCTAAAGTATAAAATAAATTATACAGGGTGTTCCGTAATGATATGCGAATATTGAAGGGGGTGATTCTACATCGAAAATTAATGATAGTTTCTTATATAAACTATGGTCCGTTATTAAAATACAGGGTGTTAAAGTTTTTAAAAAAAAAGGATATTAATTAATATTTTCGGAATCGCTTTAGGTATGTATATGAAATTTGGCATTATTAATAAAGTTGCATATCTTTCAATACAAATCTAATCTCTATCTTTAAGAGTGGCGTGCGTACGAGCACTGACTTTAATATTTTTAAAGAAAAAATGTTACGCCAGTTTTTTTTCCCAAATAAAAAATATTTTTGAGCTCCCCCTTCAATTTGATAAATAAAACTCCTGCGCCGTTTTTGAGAGAGAGATTAAAAACCGTCGGTTGCTAAACAGAAATAATACGTATTGTAATTATTAGGGATACAATTTTGCAATAAATCTAGGTGGCTGAGCCTAAATGTATGTACATATCATTTGTTGCTTTACGTACGTTTGACATTTCAAACAACTCTTTGTAGTTAAAATCTGTTTACTGTTAATACCTCATTTGTAAATACCTTCAAAAAAAACTTTAACACCCTGTATTTTAATAACGGAACATTTTAGGACCATAGTTTATATAAGAAACTATCATTAATTTTTGATGTAGAATCACCCCCTTCAACATTCGCATATCATTACGGAACACCCTGTATATGGCAAAATCGTTTAAAATTTACAATAAGTTAACTTATTCAAAGCCACATCTGCAAGAATACCTAAATATGAAAACTATTCGGAAATGCACAAACTAAATAAGAGCAATTTATTCATACTACATAGTTACAAGCTGCAAGAAAGTTTGCAATAATGATTTATTGATTTAAAAGGTGGTTTTTTTTGTTTGTTTTGGAACAAGCTGAGAAGAAGTTAGTTATTTATTCAAATCCTTCACCACATCTTGTGGAATTAATACTTCTCTGGGTACTTTTGTCTTGACGATTAATTCTCGGAGTGATGATGTAGGAAGTTGAGAATTATTTTGAAAATTCTATTTTGGCTTTTATATCAACAATGCCAAGCCAAAACGGCATAAACGATTGATTTTTAAGGGAAAGTAAAAATTTTCAGCGTCTAATCAAATAGGGATTTTCACAGAGTTTAAACCATTATTCTAAAGATTATAATTTATTACGGTTATGTTGCTTTAATTGTTAGATGCAGGTTAAAAAAATTAAAAATAATGTTTTAGTTGGATAGCATTGAAATACTTGATTATCCAACAGCTTCTCATTTCAAGCTTAATAACTTAATTAGTTAATTAATAACTAATTATTTGTGCTCATTATCTACTTAACCCTAAGCTTAGATACCAACATTGAAAATTCTCATGTGTGTTTCATCAATTTGATACACATCAAATTCGATGACAATGAAAAGCTTCTTATGTAAAATTAGACTAGTTGAGGTGGCTAGTTTGAGGTGATCGTTTGGTTGTTATTTAAGTTTTGATTAAATATACCAAAACCAGAAGTATTAAATAAATTATATATGGCAAAATCGTTTAAAACCTACAATAAATTAACTTATTCAAAGCCAAATCTGAAAGAATATCTAAATATGAAAATTATTCGGAAATGCACAAACTAAATAAGAGCAATTTATTCATACTACATAGTTACAAGCTACAAAAAAGTTTGCAATAATGATTTAAAAGATAGTGATGTTCTTTTTGGAACGAGCTGAAAAAAAGTTAGAGTTATTTATTCAAATCCTTCACCATATCTTGTAGAATTAATTCAATTAGTTTTCTCTGAGTGCTTTTTCCTTGATGATTAATCCCCGGAGTGATGTTGTAGAAAGTTGTGATTAAAAATTTAATGATACAGCTGTGGTTGGATAGGAATGAAATACTTGATTATTCAGCAACTTCTTATTTCAAGCTTGATAACTAATTGTTAGTGTATAAAATATGATCTGAGGTGGGAACTTTGAGGTGATCGTTTTGTGTATTGTTTTAAGTATTGATTAAATTTTTGAGAAGGTGAACTGCCAAAAAATACCAAAACATAAAGTATTAATAAATTAGGTGGACAAAATCATTTAAAATTTACAATAAGTTGAGTTATTCATAATCAAACTTGAGAAAGTATCTAAATATGAAAACTTTTCGGAAATATTCGAACAAAGTAGATTAATATTACTATATAGTTATAAGCGGCAAAAATATTTGCAATAATGACTAATTGATTTAAAATATATTGACGTTCTTTTTGGAACAAGCTGAAAACAGTTACAACTTATTCAAATCCTTCACGACATCTTGTGGAATTAATTCAATTAGTTTTCTTTGGATGCTTTTTTCTTGACGATTAATTCTCGGAATGAAGCATAAGCGACATTTTTTAATTTTTCACTACTTTAATGATTGAAGTTTGTTACGGTTATGCCACATTGATTATTTGATGCAGTTTTAAAAATTTCAACGGTGTAGCAAAGTAAAAGTAATCATTTTGACATTTATACTATTTTGGTTGGGCGGCATCAAAATAATTGATTATTCAACAACTTCTCTGATTATTCAAGATAGTCAATTCTTATACAAACAGCTTCTTATAAAAAATATTGCAATCATGTTTATTTATATTGATAAATTATCCAGATATGAAATGCACGTAAGAGATATTATAACAACGAAATCGTTTAGAAATTATTGTGATAGTCTGCTTTTTTTACTACTATTTTTATTTTTCATTTGTTTTCAATAATTGGATTTTTATTCAGGATATTTGATCATCCAAGTTACAAGTGATTTAATAGCTGTAACATCCATGACCTGTATATTCCCTTCTGTTACTAATTTATCAAGAATATGTCTCCACTTTTAGTCGAGTTATAATAGTTTATAATTTTAGATTCGACAATATTGTCAACATTTGATAAATTGATTCTACATTACAAGTACAATAAAAGTCATGTTATTGATAAATAAGTTATTTTGTTTATAACCCATAGGCTTTCAATTTGTACAAAAATTTGCCAGATTTTTGCTTGTTTTAAATGTTTTAGCAATGCAAAGGCATAATGTTTCTTATAAAGCGTCTTCCAAATAGTTTTTCATCTAATACCGACTATTACCTGTTGTAAGGCAACCTAATAGCTTATATCCAACATCATCATACTTTGGCCAGATTGTCTAAAACTCATAATGTGCTATTTAGTTCCTCCTAATTGTAATCAGTATTAGAGCATTAGTTTTTTAATTAAATATGTGAAAAAGTTTTTGTAATTTAAAAAAAAATTGCATTTCGACAATTGACTGTTAAATGATATCTTTGATAGTAGGATATCTACATTTTCTTCATCTTATTCTGAAACAGCATTGAAATAATAGTTTTGCTTCGACAGCATTGGAATACCTAATTATTTAAGAACTTCTGATTACAAGCTTAATAACTAATTATTGGTACTTATTATTTACTTAACCCTAAGCCTGGATACCAACGTTGAAAATGGCCAATTTGATACACATCAAATAGGATAACAATTAAAAGCCTCTTATATAAAATATGACGACTTGAGGTAGCTACTTTGAGGTGATGATTTCGTGTGTTGTTTTATTTACGTTTTGATTAAACATTCCAGGCGGTGAAATGTCAAAAAAATACCAAAACATAAAGTACCAAATAAATTAGTTTGTCAAAATCGTTTAAAATTTACAATAAGTTAAGTTATTCACAGTCAAATCTGAGTAACTGAATATGAAAACTTTTCGGAAATGCATAAATAAGGTAAATAAACGTAATTTAATCTTACTACATAGTTATAAGTTGCAAAAAATTTTGCAATAATGATTTAAGTTATTGATTCTTAAATGTTCTTTTTTGAACAAACTGGAAAGAGTTAGAGTTACAAATTATTTAAGTCATTCACCACATCTTGTAGAATTAATTCAATTAGTTTTCTCTGGGCGTTTTTCCTTGATGATTAATCCTCGGAGTGATGATGTAGAAAGTTGAGAATTATTCAAAAAACTGTATTTCATATTCTATATCTTCGATTCCAAGTCAAAACGTCATAAACAATTCATTTTTTAGAGAACACAAAAAACTTTCATTACGTTCACGACACTTTAACAAATCCTGAACAATTACTCTAAGGATTGCAGTTTATTATTAAATATTAAAAATTCTGATTAAGTAAATAATCAAGTAATTGAAATTCTTGATTGTTAAATAACTGGTCATTCTACGCTTAGTAATCCTACGGTCAATGGTCAACTCATTGTGATGACAATGAAATCGATTTTTATCATGTTTATTTATATGATTGCTTATTTGCCAATTTCTTATTTCTAGATTAATAACTAATTGTTGCAGATTGATCACTAAGTGTTGCTCATTCTTTACTTAACTCATACCAAATTGGATAACGATGAAAATCTTCTTATACAAAATATGACATTTTGAAGTGGCTAGTTGATCGTTTCGATTGTTGTTTTAATTAAGTTTTAATTTAATGATTGCGGGGGTGAAATGCCAAAAAAATTCAATCTTCACATGAAACCTTAATTTAAAATAAATTAGCTTGGTAAAAATGTTTAAAATTTATAAGTTACCACAGCTAAACCTGAAGGAGTACCTAAATATGATAACTTTTCGAAACTGCACAAACAAATTAAATAAGTGCAAATTAATCTTACTACATAATTATAAGCTGCAAGAATGTTTGCAACAATCATTTACTGATTTAAAAGATATTGATGTTCTTTTTTGGACAAGCTGGAAATAAATAGACAAGTATGTTTTTAATTTTATCCTCAAGCACTATCTTAAATAGTTTATATCTTTTCTAAATATGTTTTATTAAACGTTGAAAATGTTGATTAGTGCTGAAGTAACTCGTGCTCAGAGAATAAGAATCGTAACTATACCCAACACTTTCTTCAATTTAATCTTACTACATACAGTAAAATTTCGCTAAACTGAATCAATTAAACTTAGTTCAGATTATGGAAGCATGCGGATTATTGAAGTCATATTTAGATATTGTTAACAAGTCTTATAAATACATATTTATTGATTTATTGTACTAGCTGATAATATTATCTGCCGTTTATCTTGAAGTACATGTAATACACTGAAACTTTTTAGTGTTTTAAAGTAATGGTTCTAATGATAGCAGTTACGGTCTGCTTATGTCAGTATACTTATGAAATTTGTGTTGCGTTGTTTTCATGATAGATTATATGTTCAGGCATCCGTCTTCTGCGTAAACTCTGTCTGCTTCATTTTGAGAGTAATAATGTGAGCTTAATAAAGTCCTATTTGCAGGATCGCCTTCAATATGTTACATATAATAATCAGTCATCTGATTCTTGGCCCTATATTATTAATAATACAGAAATCTGGTAGCCTATGTGATCTGGAGGTTGATGAATTCAAAACAAATATTGTTAATTGGTTTTCTAAAAATCTTCTTAGTGTGAATGAACACAAAACATAGTTCCTAATTTTTTTATTGAAATAGCAAAATTTAAATGACATCTTGGAATTCACCTTGATGCCAATCTTACACGGGGGATCACGTTCTTCATTTGATTAAAAGGTTAAATACCGGTACTTTTTAGTTTGATTCCCAGTTTAGTGAGAGGTCACCGAATACGGCACTTGCTACTTATTTTGCACATTTTTATTCTCATATGACAACTGATCAAAATGGTCAATTTTGATGGTCAAGTTGACCTACATCAACCAGAATATAAATGAAAAGCTTCTTATATAAAATATGTCAATTTGAGGTAACTAGTTGATCGTTTCAATCGTTCACATTCACATTTTGGTTTTGATTAATACGTGTGAAGAAATCTAAACATGACAACGAAACCGTTTAGGAATTGTTGCTACAGTCTGCGTTTTTTATTGACTTATTGTAAGCTAGAAAATGCTTGTATATCATCTGCCTTATATGTATGTAATTTTTCCATATTTTTCTTCCCGTGCTTCCATATTATAAACCTTAAAAGATTTTCGAATCTATTAGTTTCCAACATCATCATACTTTGGATGCATTGTCTAAATTTCATTTTTTACAATTAATCTCATAATGTGCCATAAAATTCATAACAATGTATATATTCCAACAGTGTCTACTTAATTCTCTAAGTTGCAATCAGCATTCTGTGTATTAATTTTTATAGTTAATTGGTGAAACAGTTTTTAATCAATTATAAAGATTAAGTTAAATTTAAAGACCTCTTTGATACTCAAAGTATATTTTAAATAATGGCGCATGTAATGTATCATTTTCACTGTCATAAATTTTAAATTATTTTAAAACGTTGATTACTGCTAAAGTAACTCATACTGAAACGATAAGAATTGCAACTGTGGCAAATATATTTCCATTTCATCATAAACTTGGTAACTCCGGCAACATTTTCTCATATAAATTTTCGAAACAATATCTCTGAAATCTTATTTGAACAACCTTATGGATTAATTTGTGCATAACTTCATATGCTGATTAATTACAGGTACCGCAATATACACTTAGCAGCAGAAGTCTGCGTACAAAAAACTTCTAACACTTTAACTGAATAAATAAGGGTCATGATCTAATGTGATAAACTTCAATTTTTTTTATTTTGTGTATTAACTACATATAATTCTATTAACAAAATACGCATCAATAAAAAACAGAAATATTAGTTACAAAAAAAATAAAATTAAAAATTCTCCAAATAATGCGTATGCAAAAATCTGCGTACAAATAAAAACGCCTTCTCCAAAATATACTTATTTACTTAAATACGTAGTTGGCGATGTACGCTTTCCGATTTAAATAAAAGATAATCGGTGTCAATTATATTAGCAGAGGCTTAGAAGCTAAAAGTTAGAATGGACACGAAAGGAAAGGAAATTGAATTGGGAGAGAGAAAAATTATTGTAAAGTTATGGAAAGAGGGAAAATCTTTTCGAAAAAGATTTCCATTCAAAGAGTAATTAATAATTATAAAGACACTGAAGATTACCTCTCACGTCCGCGATCTGGTAGACCACCCCTTTTAACAAACCGAGAGAAGCGAAAAATTGTACAGCAGGTTAGAAAAGAACCTAGGCTGACGGAAAAAAATAGTAGAAAATGTACAAGAAGAATTTCATAAAACTATCAGCAAAGATACGGTGAGAAGGACGTTAAAAAAAGCTAACTATCACAGTCGCGTTGCACGAAAAAAGCCATTTGTGTCAGAGGTCAATCGTCAGAAGCGGATCGCCTTTGCAAAAAAACTCTTAGACAAGCCCATTGAATTCTGGGAGAACGTTCTCTTTACAGATGAGAGCAAATTTTGCATTTTCGGCATTAAGGGCAAACAACTTGTGTGGAGAAAACCTAATACTGCCCTTAATCCCGAAAATTTGAAAGCAACTGTAAAACACGGAGGTGGTGGAGTTATGGTTTGGGGGTGTATGTGCACCAAAGGGGTAGGAAGGTTGGTTTTCATAACATCGACAATGGACCATAAAATGTATATAGACATTTTAAAAGAAAATTTGAAGCCTAGCATCGAAAACTTGGGCTTGGGGCCCGAATACTTTTTTCAACAAGATAATGACCCCAAACATTGCGCCCACAACACTAAGCTTTGGCTACTATACAATACCCCAAAGCAACTTAAAACACCTCCACAATCACCGGACTTGAATCCCATCGAACACCTCTGGGATTTACTGGAATGCAGGATTCGGCAACACAACATAACGTCGAAGGAAACGTTAAAAAATGTTATGATTGAGGAATGGGCCAAAATCAGTTCGGACGAAACGAAGAAATTAGTGCACTCCATGCCTAAACGTTTAAGGGAGGTTATTAAACGTAAAGGTTATCCGACCTCATATTAATATAGAAACAATGATCTCATTTATGAATTTTTTATAAATACTGTCCTGACTTGTACGCAGATTTTTGCATACCCGTTATTTGTAGGATTTTTAGTTTAGATTTTTTTCTGTAACTACTGTTTCTGTTTTGTTGAAGCATATTTTGTTAATAGAATTATATGTAGTTAATATACAAAAAAAAAATCAAGTTTATCACATTAGATTATGACTCTTATTTTTTTCAATTAAAGTATTACAAGTTTTTTGTACGCAGACTTCTGCTGCTGAGTGTATGACATTACAATTGTAAAGCATTTTATTAATCATACCTTCAATAAAAATCAGCATTAAATATGCATTCTAAACACCCTGCAATCATTCTCCTCAGGTGTGGCTCACAGTTATAATACTTTAAATGAAATAAAACCGTATATAGATGTAGTTGTGCATGTGTATGAAATTGTAATTGTAAAGATTTATTAGGGTTGATTTAAAGGAAATCTTATTGCGCAATGTATGAAATGTTAAGTTATGAATTAAATTGATCATATGCTAGTTACATAGACTATTATGAAAATGACACATTAAGCGGCATCGTTTACAGATTTTGGCGAATAAAATAAGAGTTAATAGTAATATCATTAGATTTATATACAAGAGTTTAGAAATTGGCGGATAATGTATAGCTTTGGATTATCACATCAATAAAAAGAAATAGCAACAGTTCTAAATAATGACTTCAGGGTTGGGTTGGGTTTGTTTTTGTATCGCTTTTTGCAATGGTTAGGAAATAATTTTAGTTTAAATATTGTAAACTACTAGATCTGCGTAAAATAGCTGATTCATATGAAACACACATTATAATACTCCTACAACACATTGTAAAATGATTAGAAAACTTATTCTCATATATCTATAAAAATATGAGAATTATAAATTTAAATTTTGAATACAAACATCAGCAAATAGACACATTCAGTCAATCTAATTAAGTTCGTGTTTCAATGCGCGATGCAGAAGTTCTAATACTGACTTATACGTCTTCTAATGACCAAACGTGGTGAACATTGTAAGTGCACCAAGAGTAATACCGGTAGTAAAGTGTGATCAATTAAATCGTCCAAAGCGGTGATTAGAGATTAAACTTTTATACCTCTAAGCTGAAACACCTCTTTATTCGGAAATTGTACATCTACTTATCACTAGATGGCGACGTTTATAATAATCTGAAATTTGAATGAAAAAAAAATAAATCGTCGGAATTATTTATATAGTTGAGAAAATAGATTTTCTTTCACACGTTTATAAATAGTTTTATTGTTTTTAAATTACGTGGGAGTAATACGGTAGTTAACACCCTGTATATGGATATCTTAAATTAAAATCTTCGTGCATTAACTAGACACTAAATAATAATTACAAATTAATTACTCGCAAAGCAGTCAGGTGAATCTAATTCTTGTTATCTGAAATCTATGGCGATTAAAGATAAACTCAGACTATTTTAACGCCTCCGTTTAAATAATTAATTAAGCGTAATTAACTTGCTATTTTACTAAAAATAACTTTTTAACCACAATTTACAATTTTTATGATGCAAAGTAAAACCTTTATATAACGGACTTCGTTCTAACGGACCAGTTCCTATTCATAGATAAACGCAGGGTATTCCTCGAGTTGTTTATATGATGTATAAATTAATTACTTTTACTGGACTATAAATACAACTAACTCTAGAACTGGAAACATTCGAGTTTAACCTTTCTTAACCTTACGAATAGCTATTTGAATTTGAGCAAAAATTATTCATTTAAGATGTAGAGTGTAAAATAAATATTTTTCACATAACCGATTTTTGTTTATAACAGACACTTGTTATCGGTGTTATTTGTTAGTAACAAAACTCTCTAAACGATACAACAAGAATGTTGAACACAATTCATTGAATCAACTGTTTTGTTAGTTACTATTTCTGTGTAAATATAAGCATTAAAATTTTTTTATAACTATTATTGACATACTTAGATAAATAAATTCTTTAGAAAACAATTCGTTAATTGAAATTATTGCAACTGGAGTTATGTATAAAATTGTTTCATCATAGAAATAATATTTATTTTTATAGTAGTATATTTTTATATGTATACAGTTGCCCATTCTGTATGGAATATACCATACATCTCCATAAATATCGACATTATAAGCAAAGTTTTTATATAAAATTTGTTTAGTGGTTTATTTGCGATAAGACAGTATTTAAATGTTTTTATTTCAGAAAACCAATGAGCAATGAATGACACTTGATTTTTTAAAATAGAAATATACCCTTTCAGTAAGCTCATTTCATAGAGTTTTATTCTCTTTACAATGACTTAAATTGTTAGCACCGTTAAACAAAGAAATGGTTGAAAAAGATATAAAAATTGTTTGTTAAGGCTATTTAACCAATAATATTAATCTAGACAATCGAGATCATCAAGTATTTCGAATTATTAACCATTAATTAAATTTACATACTAAAATAAAAAAAATAACACTAAAATTGTTTCCCCGGCAATAAGTGTTCAAAATGTTTACCATTAACTGCAATATAGTAGATTAAAGGTATCATAAAAAGCTTGCAAGAATATTTTAACTATTTAGGACAAATTTTGGAATTTTTATGAAAATATTAAGCTTTTTATCTATTGCAAATCTCTGCGGACAAGTCTTTAGCAAATTTTCAGTATTGCCAGTCTCATGTGTCTACAACTAACCCTACTTAAAATTTCTTTCGGAGTTCAGCTTCTATTCTATGAGCCATTTATAATTTTTACTAATAACTTATTTAAATAAACATGATTCTGTCATATTTAATAGCTTACATTCAATTAAAACAAACAAGATCTTAAGAATTTTGCATTTTTAAACAGTTTTCTAATGTAATGGTTTTAACATTGTCATAATCGTAAAGAGAATGAAAATTTCCATCAAAAGTGTTATTCAATTTAAGTCAATTGTTATTTACGGCTCACTTGTTTTCTAAAAATGTTAATATATGTGCTTCTATGCGTTTTAATGTTATTTTAAATAGATTAATATTATTCTTCTTACATTTTATACACAAAAAAGTGTTGGATTTGATGAGATATGTTAATACTTAGCGTTTTTGTTTTTGAATTATTTTAGTTTTAGTTTATTTTTTTGATTCTACGAACAAAATATGTAAGCTTTGATAAGATATGAACCAAGATCTTTTGGTGTTTCTGTTGTATCCTTTAAATCAGATTTTCTTGGAGACTAATAAAATAAACTTTTCTATACAATTTCTAAACGCCGCCATCCAACGTCATCTATTGTAAATATTTTATTAACGCAAAAAATATCGAGCGATTAAAAAAGGCGATCCGTAAAAGAAAACACTTCCCCAAGGATTTAATACCAATATTTACTTCCCTGCTTCCACCCGGTTGTTTTCAGTAGTGGTAGGGATTTATTGGTGACTCTTTTTTTTCAACGAGCTCACATTGCCGCTTTTTGATCTGCTTAAGTCACAATTGTAAGAGCTGTTAAAATAGAAAAAATCCACAACACTATGTATTATTCTTATAAGAGATGTAGAGGTGGAACGATGGAACTAAGTATTAGTATCTAGCACTTAGGAAAGTAGTTTTTTGACAAACCGTCTTTTTTAATCGCATTAGTTATTTAACAACAAGGAGTAATAACTTTATTTACTAAATAGTATCACAACAATGACACAAAAATTGCTCAAATAGAACAACTCAAAATTATTATTTTGTTATTGCTTTATTATTACGTTTTTGTTAATAAAATATGTGCGCTAAGTGATATTAGATGGCGGTATTTGAAAATTTTATAAAAAAAGTTTATTTTTGACATTATTCTATAATAAAAAGAAATATACTTGTTGGTAAAGTTGAGAAATTTTTCGAATAGTTATTTCCCTATTGATAATATTTGAGTAAAACACATGTTAGGTTAATTAATGTTACTGCTATTACAATATTGATATGTTTTATAACTGAGTTTATGTTTTAGAGGAACATATATCCATTTTATAGTTAACTATATAAGAATATAAAGATTAATTTGAAAATATTTTTTTAATATAACTTAACGTAATTTAACGTATTTTGTATATAAGATTCTTAAATTAAGTTAAATTTAATTATAAATATAAATTAATATAAATTAATTATATTCAAAATTTTGACACTAAATGTTTAATGGTATTTAACACTAAATGGTATTCCAAAAAACAGCGAATTCAATAAACTAAAAATCAGTTGTTAATTCTATTTAAAAAGGAAAAAGTAAATTCTTTGTTATAGTACTTTAGCTACAATAATAAGCCAGATAATAATCCAATGATAATAACCCAGATAATCGGACTTGTTAATTTTACGATATTTCCAATTTTGACCTCTAGAGGGAATACATCGAAATCGATAGTGTTATAAGGTTTTCGACATTGGAGTTTAAATTTCGAAATAGCCTATTCGGATATCGAATTTGAACCACAATCATATACAGGACATTATCTTATGTAACTTATATAACTTTTTAAATTTTTGATATTGGATTTATCGTGAAGGTCCAATACCAAGGCCAACAATACATCAAAATCCAAGTGTACGCTAATAACCATGAAAGAATATATGATAGGTATAGGGACATGTAGCAATCATTTTTAGAAAATTAAATTTTCCATCCGATAGTAGTAGTAAATCCAAGTAAATCCAATATCGGGTGCTCCATTTAGTATTTTCGACTTTTTTGCAATTGAATGTGGCAAAACAGTAGTAACATTTTTGAACAATTTGCAAAAGATAGGCTGTTGCCAATGGTACTATATTAGACATCAAGGCAGCAAATGTTACACATTTTAATTTTATAGCTCTAAGAAATTCGGATTTAAAAGACCGTATTATATCTAAAAAAGTTTTTAAAAAATAATTCATATAACTTATCAAACTCGATATATTTTGTTGTATGGAATCAGGATCATATGCAATAAAAACTGTATGATGCCATTTAAAATAACATACATATGTTTACTTCGATACTTCGTTATGGAACAATCTGTATACAGGGTGTTTACAGTCTTGTTATTTTTATTTTCAAAGGAGCTTACTACCGCAAAAATATGTCAACAAAAATTGCCTAATAACAGAAAAAATGTTAACAGTAATATTAATTTTTTTAATCTTTGAGCATATGAAACGATTTTACTTTTTTTACAAGGAATCCATTATACACTAATTCTTCAAAGTAATCTCCGTGTTGTAGTATGCAAAAAGTTTTCCGACATCTCTATGAATTTGCATAAATTATTAGGCCGTGATATATATAATAATAAAGAATTACTCGAAAAATTAGGCACTGGTTGGCAATGATTTTATGTTTATTGAATCATATTAACTAGTGAACCAACAACCTTTACCTTTTTACAACAGTAATATCTCTGTTACTATGCAACTTTTGTTAAGACGTTTTTATGTTAATAACTATAGCATGTTGTGCACTCGACATGCGTAGTGATGTTGTTGCTAACAAAATTATTATTAAGAATTGTGTCAATCACAGCAAGTCATTAATGCAATTGGAATTTGAGTTTTGTAACTGGTTTGTAAAACTACAATATAATTATTAAACTTAAAACAAATTATTCTTTATTGTGGATAAAACCCACAAATTCGATTTGGCATTCCTAGCACTATCACCCATGATCAGGGGCGACAATTCGACTCAAAACTTTTCGTAAAATTTCACACATTTCTAGGAACCCATCAAATTCATACGGCCAGTGAGATCAATTGTAAGAAAATTAAAATTCAAAAGAAAGTTACTTTCAATTTTTAAATTTTAATTATTCTTTGATCACCATATTCCTCTTTTTATTAATCTTTATAGGAGGGGAAGTGGCTGTAGCATGCTGTGCACACGACATGCATAGTGATGTTGTTGCTAACAAAATTGTTATTAAGAATTGTGTCATTCACAGCCAGGGTATGCTTTCTTGATAGGTATAAAGTAATGACGGAATTTTATTTACTATTACAATCCATTAGATGGTGCTCCCTACACAATTTACCAGTAATTTGCAATCTACGTTAGCAGCCGTTAATGATTAATTGTCATAATTGACTTTTATCTTATTTCGTTTATGTCTGTCACGGTCTACACTAATTGATAGTAGTGCGGAAAGGTAATATCAAAGAAATTGTATAACTGGAGGTGCATATAAACATCAAAAATTGAAGGTAATGCCCGATATTTATGAGTTTATTTTTTCACTCAGTCCAGAACCTCTCTGAACTTGCAGAGATTAGGCAGTACGGCCGACGATCAACAAGTATTTGCGAAGAGGTGAAATGCTGGCAAAAATTTTGTTAAATACTACGGAAGCATATGATGGAGACAGCTTATGTGGCTAAGAATATAACAACGATTCAAACATGAAAAATAAACATAGCGGCGTGCAATACTACTTACATGACTTTCTTTTCGCTTCCAGTAATTGTTGGTAATCATTTTTCTGTAAAGAAAAAGAAAATAAATTTATTTAATAAACCATTGTGGTTCTTATCGAGTAAACTTAGAAATAATCTAAATATACATAAATATGTAAGCTCAAATTTCGCGGTTTATTGAAATTACTTTTATAACAATCCCCTTGGCGGCGCTGGTTTCGACTTGGTCGTTAAAATAGAGGGGAGAAATGCTTCTATATAAGTAATAATTAAATATTTTCTATGTTCACAGCAAGTCATTAATGCAATTTGAATTTGAGTTTTGTAACTGGTTTGTAAAACTACAATATAATTATTAAACTTAAAACAAATTATTCTTTATTGTGGACAAAACCCACAATAAACTTCTTTTAAGATGTATTACCACCCCTTGAAAATAATATTATAAGATCGTAAACATTCTGTATATGAAAGTATTTGATTTTATACAGTATGTGCCCGGATCGAGTTACAAACGAAAAAAAAATTATTACTGCTTTTGATACGTCGGATATGTTCAAACCACTAAATCGCCTGAATTTTATACTGCAAATGTAGAAATTAACTAATTATTCCAGTTTTTATGCAGAATTTTTCTGTTTTTTCTTTTATTTGGTTTATTACTATTTCTGTTTAATTTATAATTCAATTACATTGCTCATAAAAAATTGGAAGACCTAATTTTGAAAAACTGAAGGGAATATGATAAACAACATCATTCAATACATTTTAATAAAAATCGCGTTAAAATTAATCTTACTAAACTGCGAAATTATATAGAATATCGATAAAATAATATATGCTCCACATTAAGAATACATCGGGTTATCACCAATTCAAATTTGCAATTTGTTTCGTTGAATAGTTTTTGAAAAGAAAATAGCAAAGTAGACAAAGTTACATTCACAAAAATCGGGTATTTTTTTCACTTTATTCGCGATAAAAAAACCAACAGATCCGAAATTTTTCCAATTAACGATTTTAGCAATTTTGAAGACATCGATCTTTAATATGGAGGGGCCTTGACATTTGGCACGGACTATAGACACATTTTAAAAATCTGTAATAAATTTTGTTCCCTTTTTATAAGTTGATCCGGGGACATACTGTTGTGTAACTTTATATTTCGGCTCCTTAATTTCAAATAAGTGCTTTCCCGCTTACGCGGGACACCTGTATGCTATATTCCATATATAATGGGTACCCTATATATTTAATTATCTGTCGTTTTCATTATTATAATCAATTAATTAAACAAAGTCAAAGCCGCCGCGTGAAATTAAGCGAAATACAAATCAGCTATTATGGAAATTTAAAATTATTTAATGTTAATTCGTTTAGAATCGGCCAGGTGAGTCTAATCGTTTGTAATTAAAATAAATAAATATTTATTTAAAATTAATTGTATTAACTATTAGCAATTAAGTTATTATTTTGCTATATCTATAATATTGTTTAAAAAAATATCAATAATAATTATATATTTTTATTAGGTAATTAGATTTTAAATTATTCGGCACTAATCACCAATAATGAACCCAAACAACTTCTAGTGTATATAATAAAATCATCCATTAGTTGATTATACATCTAGCTTCCGCTACTGGTAATTGATCTTACACTGATGGCAAAACTCGTATGCGTTTCTTCAATGTCAACCAGCAACCGATGATTACCAAGTTTTTACCTTTATGTAAGATTTTTATAATCACCAGGGCTCGGTACTCAACGAGTATAATGTTAAGCGTAAAAAATTTTTTTATAAGCGTCGACGCATTTTAGTATACGTTATAAATAAACCAACAGTCCAACAGCTTTCCGCTCTTAGTTAGTTTACGACACGGGCAGAGACATTAACAATGGTCTTGGTGGGCAATTCGATGCAGATATCCCGTAGACACGGCTACCGTGTTCACCTGTGGATTAATTAAAGCTATAAATTTTCGGCTTTCTCCTCCCAACTCTGTGTTCCGCGATCGAGGCCCCTCTCGCTATATTAAAACTATATTCTTCATGCGAAATCCGGGAATATCGTGGCAGTAATTTCGCAATTAATATCAAATACACCGTGTAATTAATCCTTTCAATTCTGAATTCCATAAAATTAATAGCACGTGTTAAATACAATTTTTTCTTACTTTATCACAAATTATTACGAGATTTTTCTGATAAACTATTCTATTCAGAGTAAATAGGATTGATATTAGGAATAATTTATTAACGAAAAAAAAATGATTAAAAAAATCGATATAATAAAATCTACAATTGAATTGGATGTGAGATCAATCAAAATGTGGTTTAAAAATGATAGGTAAATCTTAAATCTCCTTCTAGATCGATCTCTATTATGGCTTCGTGTATTCAGTTGTCACGCGAGCATAACAGTGACATCTGACAGGTCTCGTGACAGGTTAACGCGTTCTAATCCAGATCGGAAGCGCGAGCACAGCACCTGAAGAGAGCAGTAGACTTGAGGGGCAGCGTTCTTTACAACTCATACTTGAGTTCGTTTCTTCATTCAAACAACTACGTATCCTATATATGTATTCATTTGGTGGCTTTTTGATGCCGATGGTTTTGTTGGTACATAATCAGCAGGAGCGACCTGCTGTTATAGCAGAAGAGAAACGATCGCGCGAAGCTAAACCCTTTACAAATCGATTGCTCGCTTCGTTGACGCGTATCTTAAAGTCAAATAAGCTTGGCTTGTTTCATAATAAATTATCGAATGCAAAATGCTTATAAGAGATCCAATTTAAGATTTTTGTAATAACACAAAGTGATTTAGGGTGAACCATAAAAATGTATGATTATCAACATTATTTATTACCTTAAAATTTTAATTAAAATCAATAAGTTTTGTGAATTTAATCATAATGTAATTATTTAAATTATTTCCAAAAGTACACAAAAAAAATTACGAACCTTTGTCATTCATTATCGAGATATATAGCAAAACTTTCCATGAATCTTTAAAATGTGATTATTTCAAACAGGTGTTATATAATATAAGGACGAAGACTTTCATGAGCGGTGTTAAACTAAAATTACAACTAACACTAGCACTAACACTAGAACTATCACTAGAACTATCACTAGGACTAACACTAGATTTGTAACACGGGTTTTGAAGTTGTTTTTTGAAAAAATGTTTGACGTTTCGGATGCCGTGTTGCAACCTTCTTCAGAAACTCATTCATCATTCAGGTGTTATATATCTTGTAGAATCAATTTACTTTTTCTTTTGAATGTGAAGATACTCATAGAGACTTGATTTTCTGTGCTAACCACACAAAATCGGTTCGGCTACGTTGATTCGATCATTATTGGATGCGTATTTAACTATTAAATTCTATAGTATCTTACAATCATTTTATGGCAGGTGAATAAATTTTGAAAATGACTTACAACACGACTAAAAAGTTGAATTCTTGCAAATTAACATGTAAAATTAAAACATGTGCAGGGTGGTCAAATAAGCATGCAAAATTCTGTATCTAGGAAACAACTAATTGTAAAAACTTACGGTAAAAAGTTTTATGACTAAAGTGGAAAATTTTGGAAATTATTTTCAGGTTATTAATATGACCGCTAGAGGGCGTAACCGCTACCTTGAATTATAAAATGTGGATTATCTTGAACATAATACCAAATTATGTTAATATAGTATATACTTTTTAAAGTTTACATAAATTATATTTTTTTGTTATAACATTTTCGCCGTATCTCTAAAAATAAGGTGGCGGGGTGTGTTTGAAAATTTTGTGTTTATAATTTGTGTTTATACACAAATGTCTGAAAAAAGAACTTTTCTTTCTTTCTCTTCATCTTATTTGTGATGAATGTAATTTGATATTTAGCCATTGGAGAGCATTTTCCGCAATTACAACTTCGAAAATTCACAATTTCGAATTTTCTTAGAAAAGTTAAATTTGTTGGTATAACTTTTTTTATGAAAAGATAGCAAAATGCATCCCAAACAAACTAGTGAATATCTTATTCCTATTCTCTTATATTTTATGAGAAAATTCACTTGATAACAGTCTTTTTGAAAAAAGTTTTGAGAAAAAAAGTCTCAAAACTTTTAGACAAAATATTTTCTTCGATCAATATCAATTTAAAAATGTTACTGTTTAACTGTTAATAGATATATAAAAATGCGACTGGCTCTAATACTTCAATTAAAAATATAAATTAAATTGATTTGTTAATAATTTCCTAACGTAAGGGAAACTACGATAAATAAGCATAGGAATGTTTATAGATAACTTGTCGAGAATTAAGTTTCCTTTCTGATAAGGTTAAGTTGGGTTATATGGGGCATTCCATTCTAGCCATCGAATATGAAGAAACGGTAACTCAATTTTTGACCATCCTGTATAGGGCACTCTGGTATGCAGAGTGGTCATGCAAATGCAGAGCTTTTTTGAATGAATGTTAACTCAAAAAGTTTTCTCAAATTTTTGAGAAAACTAGTAACTGGCCAAAACCAGTAGAATTTTCTCATAAAGTCTTTTTCCATCGATATTTTAGGTTAGAACAAGATATTGTGTCGCTGTCCATCATTCCCCACCACTTTATTTTTAGAAATAAAGCGATAATGTTGTACCAACAAAAATTTATGTAAACTTTAAAAATGTGTAATAATAATAATAATACTTTTGTGTTAAAATAATGTCTAGCATTTTCTCTTGAATGAGTAGTCTCCGAGAAAGGGCACTCTTATAGGGCATACTTATTTGGCCACCCTGTACATGAACATGAAGAACCGGTTGTCTAGATGTTTATTAACAATATAATTATTGTAAAAGACTAAAGTCTCCTCATGACACATCTACCTGGTCTAATTAATGACATAATATCTCATTTTATGTTATAATCATGTTTAAACAAATCATGTCTAAAGCTGTCCCAAGAAATCACAATTAATACCACATTAAAGCACATAGAAAACTGTAGTCAAAGTGGTTGTGATGTAAAATCTTGTGCACAATCTAATCACAATTACTAAAATCCTACTATGATCTTTAAATTTCAATATTACATAACAAAATTTTCGAGAAAAATTACCTTAAAATTTCTAAATTTTCCATTCATTTAAGATAGCAAAGTAGCAGTAGTCGTGTTTAACCATGTTAATCAATTGTTTTAGATATTTTATTAAGATAACGATTAATTTTTACATCTAAAACAGTTGGTTGCCATGATTAAGTATGAATTTTTAAATTTTCCATTCATATGAACAGAAAAGTAGCAGTTGCCGTGTTTAATCATGTTAATCAATTGTTTTACATATTCTATTAAGACAACGATTAAGTTTTGACATCTAAAACAGTTGGTTGCTATGGTTACGCATGGTTGCCACTATATCTTTACCTCAAATGAATGGAAAATTATGAGACTTCAAGATAATTTTTTTCGGAAACTTTCTTTTGTAACCAATATTAATATTAACTATACTGTACTAGACTTAGAAAAAATGCTTACATATATCGTAGAAAAAATGTTGATTGCCATTTCAAAAAAAAAACCATGAAGTCAAAACTCGGTTAAAAACGGTGGAAGATTTTGAATTCTACACGAAATAAATCTTTATACCACTTTCAGAGATTTTTCGATGAACAGTCTATAATGATGTTATCACCTATATTCGTTACTTTGCGGTCACACTGTATATGTTTTAGTAGACCATCTACTAATAACTACTATTTATTATGCAAAGTTTTAATAAACGCCGTGTAGATATTTTAGAGCATGGTAATTCTACAAGGCATGGTTTTTTAAATTATTTAGCGCATGCGCCATATGCCTCATCATTTGAAAATCAATCAACCATGTTTACGTTTGTTTTCGAGTATTTAGAATGACTCAACTGATTGATAATCCCACCAACTGTGAAATACGCGCTGTAATTCATTTTCTTGATGCTAAAGGCGTGAAAGCGGCTGTTATTCGTCGTCAGGTCATGATCTGACTATGAAGATCATGCTTCATGATAGTACGCGCACACACATGGCCAATCGAACTGAAGACCTGATCAGATCATTCAGAGGCTGCCAACATCTTGGCCATCCTGTAGGTCTTGCTCAAGTGCCCAGTGAGTGTGAAATGTCTTTATGCATTTGAAGAGACATTTGGGTGGTCAGCAGTTTAACAATGTTGATGATGTCGAAATAACCGTGATGCAGTCGTTGTCTAATTAGGCGGCAGACTTGTACGAGGATGATATACAAAAGCTGTTTGTATGATATGATGAGTGCCTAAATATTGGTGGGAATACAAGTAACCGAAAGCATAGATATTCAAGTAAAAAACAATGTTAAGAACCCTTCCTTAAAAAAACGTGCCTCGTATACAAAAGAGGAGGAAAACAAACATGGGTCATGACAGGGTGGTAAAGTTTAATTTTTTCAAATTTCCCTTTTTCTTCGATATTTGCTTGAATAATTATTCTAGCTCATTTCAATAAAATGTTAAAACCGTCAGCCACACTACCAGGAGATTTTTCTCTCAATTTTGCAAGTATTGCATAATAAAAACCTCTTGAAATATTTGCACATCGTTCATTAACACCCTGTATACATTTATTATTTGGTTGGGTTGGGTAGGACTTGGATTCTTTTAAGTTAAAATAAATAGAAAGCAAACATGTTTTCTTGGCATAGTAAGAAGCAAATGAAAAATATATTTAATTGTTTTTTATTATGAAGAAAATTGATAATTAGATTGTTAGTTTAACCCTTTGACGACCATGGGTACACATACATCCCATATAAAAATTGTTTAGATTGTATATGGTTCTGAAATCTTATGATACTGCAAGTGTTAAATTTCAGAATTAAAATTAGTTAAAAAGAATTAATTTATTAGACCTCTGGCTTCTAATACTCCTCACTGAAAATCTTTAATAAAAGTCTTTTGAATCTTAATATTATTTGGAGTAAAAGTAGTTATTGTATCACATTAGAAGCAAAGTAAAAACTGTAAAAATTGGGATGACCAACCAAAATATATGAATTAAAAGCTTCATGTCGAAAGCTCAGGAAATATAAAAGAGGCTTTAATGAGAAATGAGCTCCAAAGATAATACCCACCTTTTGCTACAGCGCAAATTTCTGAGTTCTTGACTACATATTTACTAAAAGTGTCAATAGGTGAATTTTTAGAAGCCAACAAGTGTTTATAACTATTATTTAGTGTGTATGTGTACCTGATGCTGTGATGTTATCATCTTCAAAAGTATTGTAGCATTAATTTCCTGAATTCAAAAAAATAATTCAATTTTTGCAAGAAATTTTACACAAGAATCTTAATTTATTAACCTTCGTTGATTTTTGACTTCATGGTGAAGTTTTTCAAGAAAATTATAACTAAGAAAACAGGTTAACTTAAATTGATACAAGATAAAGTTAGTGATGACTGTAAAAATGTTGAAAAGTAAACTAAAAAAGAAAAAAAAAATACAGAATATCTGATATAGTTGAGCATTGTTGGGTTGATATTGATTCTAATTATTAGTAATTAGTCTAACAAATCCAATGCTCGGTGAAGCATTTAACTTGAAAAAGGTACAAATAAAACTTTAATCATATGATGAGAAAACAAAACAATCTCTATAGTTATTATTGCACTTTGGAAGCGCCATCTATGACTTTCAATTGCTAAGAAATCTTTATGACAAACCACATAACTTTTATTTGAAAATGTTTCTGTTCCATGAATATTACGTATAATAAGAATTCGAAGTGCTACTAGGTAACATCGCAATTAACGACAAGTAGGTTGGCTATATCAAGTAGGTTGTAAGAGGTGGCAGTTGTTTTAGTATCCATATCTGAAAAAATTCATAAATTAAGCTTAGAAGGACATACCATTATTGCGATAAGTAAAATGTTTTTTGTTTATGGGGAAGCAGCCTTAGGTATTAATTGTAATGCTTATGTAATAAACAAATCTGTAGCTAAGGAATATTTTCACAGATATGCATACTATAATAATTGCCATCTACCATAGCCATCTTAATATCTGCAGCCTACTTATTGTTAATTATTATGTTTCCGGGTTGTTAGTATACATAATATTGATTTTCTAATAAAAGTTACTTATTTCGTCGAGAATAACATAGTGAGATCATGAACGATCTCAGATATAAAGTGATCTCAATTTACGTGCTTCAACCGGTTATTCAAAAACGAAGCAGGATCTATAATTCAAAGCTGATTTTGAATTCTAGTATTGATCCAATTTCGAGAATTAGTCATCAATCTTAAGATTTCTTGAATTCAATGATACAAAGTTTACTTTTTGCAAAGTAAAGTGAAATTGTTTCTTAATGGTATGCATGGCATCTAGCATGACCATCTTAATATCTGCAGCCTACTTATTGTTAATTATTATGTTTCCGGGTTGTTAGTATACATAATATTGATTTTCTAATAAAAGTTACTTATTTCGTCACAGAGAATAACATAGTGAGATCATGAACGATCTCAGATATAAAGTGATCTCAATTTACGTGCTTCAACCGGTTATTCAAAAACGAAGCAGGATCTATAATTCAAAGCTGATTTTGAATTCTAGTATTGATCCAATTTCGAAAATTAGTCATCAATCTTAAGATTTCTTGAATTCAATGATACAAAGTTTACTTTTTGCAAAGTAAAGTGAAAATGTTTCTTAATGGTATGCATGGCATCTAGCATGGCCATCTTAATATCTGCAGCCTACTTATTGTTAATTATTATGTTTCCGGGTTGTTAGTATACATAATATTGATTTTCTAATAAAAGTTACTTATGTCGTCATAGAGAATAACATAGTGAGATCATGAACGATCTCAGATATAAAGTGATCTCAATTTACGTGCTTCAACCGGTGTATTCAAAAACGAAGCAGGATCTATAATTCAAAGCTGATTTTGAATTCTAGTATTGATCCAATTTCGAGAATTAGTCATCAATCTAAAGATTTCTTGAATTCAATGATACAAAGTTTACTTTTTGCAAAGTAAAGTGAAATTGTTTCTTAATGGTATGCATGGCATCTAGCATGGCCATCTTAATATCTGCAGCCTACTTAATGTTAACTGTTGTGTTTCAGGGTTGTTTGTATACATAATATTGATTTTCTAATAAAAGTTACTTATTTTGTCATGGAGAATAACATAGTGAGATCATGAACCATCTCAGATATAAAGTGGTCTCAATTTACGTGCTTCAACTCGTGTATTCAAAAACTAAGAAGGATCTATAATTCAAAGCTGATTTTGAATTCTAGTAGTAATCCAATTTTGAGAATTAGTCATCAGTCTTAAGATTTCTTGAATTCAATGATACAAAGTTTACTGTTTGCAAACTAAAGTGAAATTGTTTTTTAATGGTTGATTTTTAAATTTACCTTGTTTCCATATGGTCAGAGTTGTCCCAAATAAATATGCAAATTTTTTGAATTATACTTTTCATGAAACTTTTTAAAAGTGCATCAAATCTTACCTCCAAGATTATTTTTAATCTGTCGTACAACTTAAAGATTTCTCTTGTACTTTCATTTTCACTTTCAGAAGTGATCCCAAAACTGGCGAACTCGAAGCTATCAAATATTCGTTTTCTTAATGTTAAATTTAAAAAATGTAACATTGTGCTTAATACGTTTTCTTTTTTGCGACAAGAAAAACAAATAAATTTGTTTGGTATAATTCAGCAGCTTAATTATGTAAGTTTAACCAATAACAAATAATCTCCTCGATCAGTGTCAATTAACGAATAGATCGATTAATCAAAACGCGAACAAGCGAGCGACAAGTTAATCCACAGTCTATCGCCTTCCTCATGAATATGCAAAGTATTATGTGTAGTCGTACTTTTCCGCCGGCGATCATTTTTACACATCAGACGAAGCCGGCCAACGTTCAGTTTCTGCTCTAAAGCTTTTCGTAATGCTTAATCGTAACCAAGGAATTCTGCTGTAGGTCTCTCCCTGTATATACGTATGGAAGCTTAAAATGTTAACACGTCTGTTGTATAACATATATACGTTCAATAAATCTAAAATCGATTATTGTTGCGTTGTCGTCGTGGTCGTAAAAGTACGGGATTTGCATAGAACATGTTCGAAGCGCCGCCCCATAAATCTAAATTAAACCAGAAGCGAGAGTGTAAGAGAGGCCTGGGAAGAATCTAGCGCGAACACCGAGGCGATTATTTCAATTATTAATTGCCAGACCGTTAAGAACGGGCTTAATTAGAAAATTAGATACAGCACCAGGACTCGGTGTGTTCACGTCAGGACAAGGGAATTTATTTACGCACAAATCACCGAGGGTAAAAATAAATTAAACACAATTGGAATACGTTAAAATAATTCAGAATTTCTTTTATTAAATTATTTATAATTTAATTAAATTAATTAATTAAACCACCTAGAGTGAAAGACTGATTAAGTGTCGGCTAAATATATCTTCTTAAAGAAGTACCTATATTAGTCCCACAGCAGTAGATGCACAAAAAACCTTAAAGTTACAGATATCACTGTCATTCAAGCAACATTCACTATTATCAAACATGCTGCTGACAGCTTAGTTCTTCATAGGCTTGGAAAAGCGCCCTTCGGTTAGCCATCTCCTCACGAGACACTGTAAGGTAAATAAGCACCTTTACAATTTGAGCTGACTCATCTCTCTGTCGAGCTTGTGAACAAGACGACGAGACTATGGAACATATCTTATGTGATTGCCTAAATAACCTTAGATTGAGAATCCTCGGGCAGGTATAACCAACCGAAGAAGACATACTTCTGAGAGATATCCTTAGCTTTTAGTAAATCCTTAAGCTGATTTAAGTGAACGGAAGTTGTGTTGAGAGTAGGCACAAGGGGTCCAATACGGCTTAAGAACGATGTGTTCATACATACATAATCAAACCACCTTAAAAACAAAACAAGAAATCACTATGACTCCTACCATCACCCAAAAAGAAATAAACCAAATAAAATGATTTCCAACCCTCAAAAACAGAAAATTACAAGTCTCTTCACTTGAATATTGAAAATTCCCGTAATAATAACTGTTATAAGGATAAAATAATGATTAGAGTATTTCCTGGGTGTCGATTGAATATTCCTGACGTGTAGAAAGTTGTTTGATTCGCATTTCGAGTTTCTTGTTCGTATATACGGGGGATAACCTGCAATTTCGGGGCGCAGGTCACGCGAAATATGAAGGGGGCTATACAGTGCACGCACACAGGACGAAAATTTCAATTTATACTCCCCGCAGCCGATTGGTATGTTTTAACCCTATACAATGGACGTCTGCGCCTCTAATTATTATGTTTAAACTGAATCGCAACTGGAAGTCGAAATGTACATCGTGTCGAAAAGCACAAAAAATATTGACATTAAAATTAGAACTTACACGTTATATTTTGGAGCTAAAACCGTTATTGGTTTGAGTTTGAGATATATATGTCAGATATATACAGAGTGTTTGAATTATTTAAGATAGCAAATTTCTAAAAACGAAAAATGTTCGTTACGACATTCTGAATATTTATAGACCCTTAAACGTTAGTAAATTTATTAGGTATAGCACTTGTTGCAATGAAATACGAGTACCACTAATTAATTCATTACCGGTTGATTAACCCGGCGTTTTCTAGTAATTAATTATTCGATTACCGTTGCCGACCCTGCTACAATAACAAATTCACTATACCAACCGTAATTAATTTATTCCAGTATCGATAGTATTAAAACAAATAAAGTTTAGTTAATTTATAAGTGCTTAACAAAAAGTTAAATTATTTGGAAAGTATCAATTAATTATGTAGCTGTTATTAACTAAGCAATCTGATAGTACTTTATCGCTTAAATGAAATAATGAAACAAGTGGATTTTTTTGCAGCATTAATTCAATATTATGTTTGCCAAATATATTGTAATTAAGGATTTTTGCTGTAATGAAAACATTTTTAAACCCTGAAAGGTTTATGAATGGTCAGACTCAAATCTCAGTCAGACATAATATGTTTCATATACACAAAACGATAATAAGCTAAAGTTACCAATTAGCTTTCTAATATTCATTAAAAGTCATTTTTACCATGCATTCTGCAAGACCTGATTATGGCCTTGCGGGGATTGCACATATATTGTAATATAATATATTAAAATAAGTGTAAGTGATTTAGTATCTAGAAAAGAATGCGAATCAACAAAAAATTCTCCATGTAAACGAAGAGTATAGATCTCATCGAGACCCAGATCCTCTTTTAGAGAAAATTTTAGTCCTAACAAAGTTATGAGGAAACCATTGTTCCACCTGCTATTGCTTCCTCTAACAGCAATAAATGTTTTAAAACATCTATATAATCTTTCCAACATTCCATTGCTTTGAGGATGATAGAAGGAAGTGCGAATCTGAGAAGATCCAATTCGTTTGCTAAATTATGAGAAAAGTTGGGACTCAAATGTTTCCCACGATCATAAGTAATTGTGTGTGGAACAACGTATCTTGAGATGTAATTGCGGTATATAGCATTTGCTACAGAGGACGTTATATCTTTAAGAGGATATGCTTCCGGCCAGCGTGTAAATATATCAATGATTGTCAAAAAGAGAGAGTGAGAGGATCAACAAGATCAATATGAACATAATCTGCATTTGGAATTGGGCTCTTCAGAGCAAGAAATTTGGTGTATTTGATAATCTTAGATTCAAATAATCCAAAAGGTGATACGCACGTACTAAATCTAGTTTTGAAAATATTTTACATCCATATAAGTGCAGATTAAAATCTTGAATGTGTGGCAATGGATATCGATCAGGAACTGTAATTAAACTGAAACTATGATAATCACCAATCATCAGAATCCTTCTTTAGCACCATGTGCAATAGGGAAGCTGCTGAAGATGATGAAGGTCTGCAAATACCAATTGAGACCATCACTTCAAATTTTTTTTGGCGAATAAAAATTTTGAAGTATCTAAACGACGAGGATGAGAAAATGGTATATGAGAATTTGTTATAATAACATTATATTAAGCGGGTAATGAAAAATCCGGAGCAAAAGTCAAATTTGGGAAAGATTTTAGGAGTGTAGTAAATAGAGTTTCAATAGAAAAAAGTTTAGGACTAGGTATATTTGAATGATGGATTGAACCAATCATATATCTCCTCCTCTGTAGTTCTTTCATAACTTTCTCTTAAGTCCCCGTGGGTTCTGTATCATTCTACAAAATCTCTTTTATAAGTAAGTGCTTCCTTTGCTTTTATATTGATATCAACTTATTATCTGGCTTCTTATGCTAACTGTATAAAATCACTATATGTTAATAAATCTAGAGCATACTTGTCGCGATAGGGTTAGATTTAATCTTGAATCGGACTGCTTAATTGTATAGTTAATAATTCTCTTCCTCAACAGATCTTCAATAACCTTTTCTTAAGTCCTCATGAGTTCTGTGTTTTATGAAATAATTCTTCTTTAAAATGGTTCCTACAGCATTACTGTGGCTGTTTTATGGGGATAGTTACTAAATACCTATTGTTTAATATGTATATTCATCCTTTATATTGATACCGACTTGGTATCTAATACTTTATGCGAATTGTATTTTGCACTATATCTTAATAGGTCTAAGCTATAACAGTCACGCTAGGTTTAGGTTTAATCTCGGAGCCTGCTTAATTGAATACGTCATAACAATAAGAATATGTAAATAAATAATTAATATTTCTTTAATTTGAATAGTATGCATATTATGATCCATAAAATATGGCGGCCTAAATTAAAAAAGTTAAACGTTAATTTTAAAAAACATAAATATACTAAAGCCGACACATTAATCCTCGGTTTGTTTAATGTGGAAAATGTAGAGGGGTGAATGGCTCGTAAGGAAGTCAGATATCGTCCTTCGATCACCTTTGCTGGGACATAAAGCCTTTTTGGTTTTATTTTGCTATCTTACTTTGCATTTGTCTGTGACCTGGAACTTTTTTCTAGCTTGATGCTATTCTTAAGGCCTTGTTTTTGTAATCCACTACCGGGTTAGGGTTCAATAAAAAGTTTTGCTGTCCCTTAAGCCAGTTTGTCCGCCTTCTTGTTGCCCTCAATGTCTATGTAACCTTAAACCCACTATAGAGCAAAATTTATATGCAATCATAAACTGGCATAATGACATAAATTCCTACATCATAAACTCATAGCTGAGTCGACATGTTGGTATTAGGCATTTAACATTGAATATGAGTGGTATTTTAGACTAGCTGAGAACTGAAACAGTATGTATCAATAAAAACAAGTCCTCACACAATTTGATCTGCATTAGCATATAAGTACATTTATGAATTTGTAAGAATGTTTGGTTAGCTTTTAGGTATCTTCTTAATCTTCTGAATATGTTGTGAATAGCAGAAAAGTCCAGGAAGTAATGTGCTTCTGCTAAAGATTTTGGAAAGACGTTGAAAGAATGTGAAGAGGAATAAGAAGTTCTGAAAAAACGAGGAATAACTCTGTGTAAAAATTTATCATATCAAGAAATGTTTGTAATTGTTACAACATGCTTTTGCAATAAATAGTGTGACTTAAAATAAAAATTATTTGACTAACTCCAAGTTCACATTTTGAGGGTTAAATACTGATACCAAATAGGTTCAGGCGATCAAATAATTGTTTAAGATGAATTAAAAGTTCTTCTTTATTCTTAGTAGTAGTAGTACTAAAATATCTTCAAGATCAACAAAAATAAAATGTAAACCAGAAGTTACTTTATTGATTAATCTTTTTTTAATTCAAAAAAGCCGAAAGGAGTTATAATCGCAGCTTTATGAATATTTTCATCAGCAACTTGAGTCTGGTTATATGCACGGGCCAAATCAATTTTAGAGACAGTTTTAGATACAATCCATGATTTTGTATCTATCTACACAGTAATTAAATTAAGTTGTCTATAGTCACCACAAAGACACCAATCAGAAGTGTCTCTTTTTGGAACCATCTGTAGAGCAGTAGCAGCAGAAGATGAGGATGGTTGGCAAATACTGTAAGCTACCATCTGTTCAAATTCTGATTTGGCGATTTTCAATTTATTTCAATCTAAACGTCGAGGTCGACAGAATGGAAGATGTCCATTGGTAACAATATATGTTTAATAGGAAATAAGAAATAATCTTTGTCTTTTGTCAAATCGGTAAAATGGTGTCTCAAAATTGCTGAAATGTTGGCACCAGTGCCAATTAAAATATGTAGTTCATTTGAATGATCGAAAATAAAAAGGCAGAGATTTTTAGCAGATGGTGTTGAATTGTTATTGTTGTTTGATGTTGAAACATTTACTTGTTTTAGCCAATGGAACTGTTTTAGCTCACTGTAGTTTCTCTGTTAGTTTACAGCTTTAGAGCAAACTCAATACTCCACCTATGATCGTGAATTATTAACTATCTTGTTAACAATTAAATATTTTCGTCACTTTTTAGAAGGTGACGACCATTAGCACACTAAACTAAATCATTAACACTATCTTTGTCTTCTAAAACTAAAAAAAATCCACGTCAAACACGTTATCTCAATTTTATTGCATAATTTACAAAAGATATTACTTATATTAAAGGTGAAACAAATGTTGTAGTCAATGCTCTTTCTAGGTTAGATAATGATGTTGATTACTTTGAATTACATGACTTAGATGTCCGTACTTTATAGTAAGCTCAATCTTCAGATAAAGAACTTCAACATCTTCTAGACACTCAAAAACAAAATTGTAAACCCAAATTTCATTTGAAACAACAATTAATTTCTTTCTTCGATATTCTTATTTGGTGTGAAGTTTCTCTTCCTTTTACACCACGTACATATGTTCCAAATAACTTTCGTTATACTATTTCCACTTCGATTTTCATTTCTATTTTCATTCAAACTTTCAAAAAATTAATGAATTTAAGATATTTTTGGTCTCGTATGAATTCTCACATCATTGTTTGACCAAAGTTATGCAGTAAATGTCAAAATTTTCAAACATACAAAATTCTGGTGGTTGTTCCTACATTTCGACTGTAATTGAACAATTTACCAGATGGAGAATCCTATATCAACAATTGCTCTACATCTACCTTCACAATTGCCAAAACGTATGCTCATTATTTCTCTTGTTTTGGAATCTATTACACATGATCAAGGAGAACAATTTGAATTCAATCTATTTAAAGAATTTAATATTTTTTTGGGACATTTCAAATTCATAGAAAACAGCATTAATTGCCAGAGGGAACATTAAAAATTGGAAAAATGAACTACCTACAGTATTTCTTGGTTCAGGAACAACAGTTAAAGAAGACTTAAAATGTTTATCTGTCGAATTGGTCTGTGTACAACCTTTAAAATTTTCAAGTAAATTATTTGCTTTATCTCTTCTCTTGATCAGCTTATGCAACCATTTTGCTAACCTAAGACCTTCAACACTGTGTCATCATTTCCTTTAAAAACTATTTATTGATAAAGTTGAATAAATCAAATTATGTGTTTGTCACAATAGAAAGTAAAATACCTTCACTCTCTCCAAGATATGAAGGATCGTTTCTTATCAAAAAACATTAAAATAAAAACTTCAAAAAAGGAGAAACAATGTACAATACCTTCTTAAAATAGTTGTCATGAAATCTTTAATGCAGTTCTGTTTCATAGCATAGCTTTTCCTTCAGTATATATATATATAAAAAATCTTCAATTCCAATAATTCTTTATTTATTCTTATGCACCGAATGAATGTTTTGAAAGTGCCAATTCAACACGTTCAATTGTATACATTTGTGATTGTGTTAGTTAGGCAGTACTCAATTTAGATATTTCACTTGATAAAGTCACCCGATATCAAGTTAATTACCATCAGCAAGTCGACGCTAGTTTGGCATATCTAGTACAAACGTTCTATAAAGAATGATTATGTACGATGATTACTACAATTAAGAAACATCTATTTCTCTTGAGTAATCATTCTTCATACAAATAATTAATGAATATGAAATAAGCAGATTTTTTAAAACATCACAAAAAGAATTGCGCCTTCATTAGAGTCATAAAACAAAAAAAGAGCAAGTGCAATGAAAGCTTTTGAATATTAAATTTGCTGCTACCGCAAACTCGAAAGCTTTCATAATATTGACCGAGTGTAAGACCAACAACATATCTTGCGGATCAATAGCATTACCAGCTCTGCACTCGCTCTCTTCCATTCTGCCTCCGAAAATGTAAACATTGCGTGTCTGCTGCAATTTAGCGGCAGCATGACGAATTCTGCTGGAATTTCATCACACCCATCATCAGTGTCGAAGAGAAACACCGGTAGCAGGAAACTCAAATCTAAATATTTCATTATTTATGTAAACACAAAAAAAATATTTTCACTTTTAATCTGGTTTAGTCTAGAATAAGAAAATGACGAAATGAAATCCCACTTAACTCGTTTATAAATAGATAATTTAAACTCATCCCGGCAAAAGACTCTCTTACCAGGAAGTGTTGAGACTACGAAGCTCGGCCTCAAAAGAATCGACAAACGTCTTCATAAACTGAACCGGACGCGACAAGTCCCATGACTGTACGCGCAAAGATTACTTTTAAGATTTAAAGGGAGCTTTCGGATTTTCAAGACGACGAAGAAGGAATGGTTGACAGGGCGCAGGTGCGCCTTCCACGTCCGAAAAGTACATGTCTGACGGCGCAGAATTTGTCACGGAACCATTTGTCATCTTTTGATGTTGGATATGTGTGTCAGCGTCGCGGCGCCTCGATCTAAATACCTCGACATTTCAGTTTGTGTTCCTATTTTTAATTCTATCTTGTTCTTGGTAGTCGTTTCGGAATCGTCGTTGGACTTTCGTTTCTCTTCGTAAAAAGCGTCCCAAACAATGGGCGCCGTTGTGAGTTCGCCGCGTTTTATGTTTCGAAACGAACAACCGTCCTGGGCGATACTTGAAACTCGTGAAAGATTAGGACCACCCACCTTCAGCAAACAAACTTTAAATACCTTTAACACCTTTGCATAATATACTGATGGGCCTTTAAAAAGAATGAACTTTAATGATATCGTGGGCGGAATATTTTTTGTCTTAAAGAATTGATATTTTTGTATCCAAAGGTGAGTTAGACGTGAAAAAAACTAAATGGTGTTAATTGTCTTAATTACTAAACTTCCTGCTGACCTATTCTCCTTATTCATTTAATTTTCATTCGATTCACCTTCACACATCATCAAGGTGTATTGTTTTTGTATAGGGGATTTTTTATTTAGGTTGATGAACGCGACGTTATTTTTTGTGTATAAATGCTAGTTAGGATTAAAATTAGAATTTGTAGTTGCCTATAAAACATGAAAGAAAATTGGTTTAAATTTGCATTATAAATAAACTCCATAAGACATTAATTAAAAACGTTATTGATACGTTAATTTAAGGCTCAAATTATTACCCTCTCAATATTCAATCAACTTCATCCATATTCATAATAAATACTTTATTTTTTGCACCGCAACTTTTGATATGACATGTACATATTCATTCATAGCGCTTTAGTCGTGGATCGTCTTGGGTGGTCCAACGAAAGAGGGCGGTTGGCTCGCGATCTGCGGCGAGTTGATCCGCTCGCCGCGGTCTCGAAAACCATTATGTCAGTCTGCTCTCGCTCCTCTTCTTCTTGCACTTTATCTTCGTCTTTACTCTACCTTCGTCTTCGCCTCCGTCCGTTTCAATCCCCGTGCCGAGCGCAATTGTTTGACGAGACTCGCAATCACCCGATTTCTACGAATATTTTAGTGCTGCCCCTCAAGTATGCCTATTAACCAGTTCGTTACGTCTCTCCATCAGACCGTCACTCTCTGTCAATGTTGCTTCCTTTTGTTGTTGTCTTCAAGTTTTCTCTTAAGACTTTTTTGCTTCATTGGTGGTATATTAGTCTTAAAGATTAAAAAGTAACACTTTGAAGTTTATAAAGATATTTTGAGAAATCTGAACGAGAGTACTTTATGAAGTATTTAATGTCTTAAGTGGCCATGGAACTACTAAAATTATGTGATTCTGGAAGAGACTCCTTTGTCTAATGCAGTGTTCATCAACTTTTGTCATCTCTTTGGTGAATCACACACCCAGATTTGATTTTATGGATGGATATATCGTATTAATTATTTACATAAATATAGGAAGGGCAGATCCATCGAACTTGAGATGTTTCAACTATTGGAAAATATCATAAGACAATATGGAGAACAGGCTACAACAACATTGTTCATTTATCTTACAAAAACCTTTGGATCTGATTGCCCTTTTTATGGATTGCCCATAATTAACAGAGAACAAAAAGATCAGATTGGAAGAAAGTAAATCTGGGAGTACCTTAGGGTTAAATATTGGGACCTATATCGTTCCTCCTGTATATAAATGATTTACCACGAGTATCGAACAACATTATGGTAATGTTTGAAAATTATTAATTATCACTTATATTCTGACCAAATCATGGTGAGGTATCAGGATACTAAGATTGCCGGTGCTGAAGAAATTTCATCTTTGGATCCTGGGATGTTTTCGATCAATCATATTGACTTCTTTGCTTCTAAGATCAGTCATTTCTCAAATACCATTCGGATTATTTCCAGAGCAGGTTGCATTGAGGCAGCATTAAAGACCTATTATCTAGATATGTATCTAAGTTTGCTCCCTGCTAAGACATGGAGTTGTCTTTTGGAGAGATGTGAAAGAGCAATCTTTGGTCTAAAAAATATTGATAGCTGTAGAAGTTACTTTAAAGACTATAAAATAACTATCTTTTTGGAATAATTTCTGGAATGTGTCATATTGGTTAAGAAGAATTATTTTTACTTTTCAAAAAAATATGTAATATCACATCTTTGAGATGAATTGGTATGAATTGGTAATTGGCACTAGCAATAGTACGAAATAATAAAATAGTACGAAAGGCATTAATTTTATTCAAAGTGGAGAAAATAGTTCCAAAATGGATATAGTGTTTCAAACGATTAGTTTTGCTTCGCAGAAATCTTACATGTCTTTAATTCGTAATGAAATCGACTTCCCGTCGTTTTTTGAATTGTAGCATGGCCACGGGACTCTAAAGTATTTGAGTGGAACCCTAGGGTTCCATAACATTTCATTACTATAATTTTTTTTCGTTTTATTATAAACATTACGTTGATTTATTCATTAATTTTTTGATAATGTCATTAAATTAAAAATGAGTTAATTTCTTTTTCATTCCTTTTTAATTATTGAAACATTTTATGTTACGATTATTATTATAATTATTATTAACAACTCATAGAGAGCATAAGATCCAAAATACAACTATTAGAATGGAATAGAATAAACATAAAATAATAGGAAGAATTATTTAAAATAAGGAAAAATTAATAAATTACACTACGATAGATTATATTTAGAGCAAAATTTTTGGAACACACAACCCTTTTTTAACCTAAATTTAAATTGTATTTTATAAAATTGTATAAATGTTTTATTAAACAATTTAATTCATTCGTAGACTTCTTTGCGTTATTGCCATCAATCATTAAGATTTAAATTATCCGATTTAAAAAAGAATAATTGAGAATATTGAAAAAATGGCACCTCTTTAAATTATTATTTATTTATTATTATTATTTTATTTATTTAAAAATATTTATTTCAATTAAGGTATTTAATGAAATAGTATTGAAGTAATCGAAATGTTTTGATTCTTTGATATCAGAATAGATAGAAGTCAAGATAATAGTACGAATCATGTTAAACTTTGTCAACTGGGTACTTTCAATGAGAATGAGAATGCTGTTATGCTTCTTGGTTCATGTAGTATCCAAAAAGATAAAAGAAATGTCTAAAATACACAAAATGCTGCAAAACATAGCAAATTTAGTCCCTGTGTTCAGGAAGAGTACCAAAATGAATTCAAGTTCGAGCAGGACCAAAAATTCAAAAGTGATTGTTAAAAAATTAACTTCTTATTAAGTTATTTTGTAGTGGAAACACAAAGTTAAGCTATTGTTGAATACAATAAATTTGTAAAGGAAACTAGATTCTGTATAATGATGGAACGGACAGTGATTTTAAGACAAGTCGGATACCGAATGTCCGGCATCACCTTCAGCTGGTTATCCGGCATATCGATCCGGTCTTTATGTGTAATTGTCATTTTCAACTATATCAGTTTTATATCAAACACAGGTATCCTGTATCTTCTGAATCATACGGATGCAGGATATATCTTGATGAAATTGATTTTTGATCATTTATAAAGGAAAATATGTACTTGTCTTAGAGTAAAACCACACATGAGTAGCTCAAGTCATTTTTGAGATATCAAGTTTTGAATATAACCAAATTTTCTAAAAATAACAATTTCCTTAAGCATATTTGAAAAATCGTAAAAAATCGAATTTTTAAGATATCTTTATGTTTTTTTTTGTGATTTATAAAGGAAATTAGGTACTTTCTTCAGATCGAAACGATACTTGAATATCTGTATTTGTTTTCAAGGTATCAGGTTTAGAACTGAACCTAAATTTTTAGCATTTCATAAAAATTACAATTTCCTTAATCATTTTTGAAAAATCGTAAAAATCGAATTCTTAAGATATTGCGATGAAATTTGTTATAATTTACAAATAAATGTACTTTTATGCACCGAAAACCATACTTGAATATATCAATTCGTTTTTGAGATATCAAGTTTTGAACTCAACCTATATTTGTAGCATTTCATAAGAATAATATCATTTATAATCATTTTTGTAAAAATCATAAAAAACCAATTCTTAACATATCTTACTGATTTATCTTGTGATTTATAAAGGAAAGTATGTAGTTTGTTAAGATCGAAACTATACATGAATATCTCAATTGCTTTTCGAGATATTAAGTTTTTAACTCAACCTAAACTTGTAGCATTGCAAAAAATAATATTTCCTTATTCATCTTTGAAAAATTGAATTTTTAAGATATCTTGACGAAATTCTTCGTCATTTATAAAGTATGCACTCTCCTCAGAACAAAGCCATACTTGAAGATCTCAATCCGATTTTGAGATATCAAGTTTTTAACTTAACATAATTTTGTAGCATTTCATAGAAATAACAATTTTCTTAATAATTTTTGTAAAAATCGTGAAAAATCGAATTCTGAAGATATCTTGATGAAATTTTTTTATCATATCAAGTTTTAAACTCAACCTTATTTTATTTCGGAAATTGTTATTTCGTAAAAATAACAATTTCCGTAATCATTTTTGGAATATAAAAAACTCTAAAATTCTTAAGATACTTTGATGACATTTTTCGTCATTTATAATAGAAAGTATGTAGTTTCTTCAAAACAAAACCAGACTTGAGTATCTCATTATTTTTTCGAGATTTATGTTTTATTTTAACCTAAATTTGTAGCACTTTATAAAATAATTTTTGAAAATCGCAACAAATCGAATTCTCATATCTTGTTAATTTTTTGGTGATTTATAAAGGAAAATATGTACTTTCTTCAGATCGTAACGTTACTCGAATATCCCAATTCCTTCTTGAGGTATCAAGTTTTTAACACAACCTAAATTTGTAGCATTGTATAAAAATAACAATTTCTTTTATAATTTTTGAAAAATCGTAGAAAATTAAAAAGTAAAAATAATTTTAAAAAGAGATCGGTTTTTAAAATTAGTTGGAAAATATATAACAAAATTATTAATAAAAAAAATTTGTGTAACCTTGATGAATGAATTTGTTACTTATTTGGATTCTCATTTATGTGAAAACCACTTATGTGTTATAAACCACCCCTACTTCCTTAGTATGCGCATGGACATGGCGTCTCATGATTTATTAGAAACTGCTTAAACTTATGACAGGAACTGTAGGTTATTGTTTCAAGATTTCAGCAATTAGTGGGATGGGCCCCTAGACTTGGTGGGTCTCCTTTTAAATACTTTGTTGATATAACCTGCTACGAACTCCCAAAGATTCCCAGTAATCACATATAGTTATCTAAAGTTTAAATCATATTTATATTTATAGAAAAAAGTAAAAAACCACAAATTTTGATAACTCATAATTATTTACAACTTTCAGGATGAAATATTAAAGAAAAAAAATGGTTGAAATTAAGTTTCCAAACCCTATACATCATAATAAAGTAGGACCTTTAAGCTCTAATTTGTCATGTAACCCATTTCTCAACCTCCCAAAATAACCTTGGTAAAATTTTCTAAAGATAACTTTTTCTAAAAGTATTTATCTTCTACGACAGAATTATAGAGGATAATATAAATTAGAAAGAATAAAGATATAGATAAATTCAAAGTTTTGGATTGCTGCCTCGAGCCATATTTTCCTTATTGAGTTTAGTAACTGGTGTGATATCGTTAAAGATCGTTTCTATGGAAGTGAATTTATTGGTGTTTGAGAATCTATGGAGAAAAAAGAAAATAGAAATAGATAGAGAAAGAGAGTTCCACGTTTACGGGAAATGTATTCCATAAAGTACCTTATATACAACGGTTTGGACTTCCTCAATCACGATCTAGGGAACTAACCACGCATAAATCACGTACGGCGAGTAATTGCGATCGACAAATCCTAAAATATTACATCTAGACGGAAAACTCACGAGGATAATTATTACTGGTCGTCGGTCGCCCAAAGCAGTAATACATTTCTCACCGCATGCTTTCCCTTCCCGGAGAAGAGGAGATTTCACGACCCGTCATCCGGAGATCAGCTTAGGATATCGCGCCGTTTTCTCGATTATTTGCGAGACCCTCCTTTAATATGCTTTAAACTTCGAAATGATCACTATTAATAATTCAGATATTCACGGGGGGCTGTTAAACGTTATACGCAAACTCTTCGCTCGGATTTAAGTGCCAATTAGTAAAACGATGTCTCCTATAAAACGTCCTATCATTTCTACAACCGATAATAAAATGCATATTATCCGTAATTATTTGATATCGGTACGTTTAATGAATATTCCCTATTTATATAAATTTGTTTACGGCCAAATTTCCCTTTGAGATTATTTTTGAAATACGATCAGCAATCCCACAACGAGCTTTCGTTTTCAATTTAACGTCGTAAATGATTTCGAGTTCGTATAACGACAAACAACCAGCCCCAGAGGTTTTAAATTCAGCTGTTGTTCAAAATTGCGTATGGTTTAATTGCCTAATTAATTGAAATTAAGGAACGTTAAAACGTTTATTACTTTGCAAAGGAATGATTTATTGGTTACTTCGTACACGTCACTCCGAGTTCGACTTGGTGTATAGGTCGTAAATTTCGTTTCAATTGAAGTGGAACAACATAAAAGTATACGACGATGGGAATTAAAATTAAACGTTTTGTTTCTGCAATTTTAAATTTTAATTTCTTCTTACAAAATCTTCTTCTATATAAGGCTTGGATATGGGATTTGAAATCTAGTTCTTCTTATATCCCAGTTGCAATATATCAATATTTTATATATAATATTTTGCAAATAGGAATCGTTAGATAACATAATAATAGTCGCTACTCTGCAATAACTACTTTTTATTAACCTCATCTCTGGTCAAAAGAGACATGTAAAGTTAACACTTATTTTGCATATTAATATTAAAAGATGTGGGCTTATGAATTATTACTATAATTTTTTACTGTATGTGTTGTTAATATAGCACTGTAATAGATTCTTGCATATTAGATTTATCTTCCTTTTTTCAACAGTATTCATAAAGATATTTTATTAGCAACGTAAAACATTAATCAGAGTTACGAGAAAAGCCCCAAAAGATTCCAGGCTCACATTTGTTTTTTAATATAGTTTTAAGTCTACAATTTCCGCCCCTAAATAAATAAATGCATATTTATATGAATATTTGACAATGAATATTGAAGGATGGTTTTAAAACTATTTATCGTTTACCATTTTTCAGAATGCCTATATCTATGAATTAATATTCGTACTAACTTTATTATTATATACAGCAGTACAAATTTTGGGCTTAAATATGCACCTTTAAAGACAAACATTACGATACGAATATAATGTTTTAATCTTCTTTCTAAACAAGATACAACTATGTTTTTAGTAAAAAAATACCTATCTAACAGGCGGTATTAAAATAGGAATTAATGATACTTTCAAATACAAAACTAAATACCTATTTCACAAAATTTTTTATCAAGAAATGAACTTTATATAAATAGTACTTCTTTTGCATTTAAAATTAGATGTAACCTTTCTATAAATGATTAAATAAGTCTATTGATGCTTATAAGGATCAGGCTTTCTTATTTTCTAAATTAAAAAATTTTAAACATTTTTAAAAGAAAAGTATGGATATTTGTGCTAATTTACGCTCTAAATTTCAAAGAAAAATTGTTGAAATCGGATAATATATACGAATTTTACGAAGGACCGGATAATCAAAATGTACAGGGTCCCAAAATTGAGATACTATGACTAAATAGACATCCTTAAATAGGAATCCTCCTTTTTCTTATATGGATTCTATATTAAATTCTGAGTTTTTGAGTAATTCTGAGTCTTCGAAAAAATGATTGTGAGTTCTATATATAGTTTCTATACTTTATGTACACAGGAACATATAGTATAGAAAGTATGGCGAAACCTTCCCTCGAATCCTCACACCCGCGGATATAATTTCGCGCGGATTGATTTAACTCCAATTAGAAAATCGTATTGAACAGTTGATGTAAATCGTATTGAACAGATTAGGTTTTTATTCAGTTTTATTAGACGGTTAGAATGATGTTTGCTACAATCCCATACGATAACGCATTATTGAAATATCGTTATTTCACATAATGTACTTTAATTTGAAAATGGGTAGCAAAAATCAAAAAATAAATATACTACCATATTTAGCACATTTTGTGCAATGTGTGGTCGAAATATAGAATTATTTCGACGAACCGTTTTCGAGTAAAAAAATCGCAAAGACGAGCTTCTTCGTAGATTGGCCTAAATCGGGTACTTTTTTTCATTACACCTGTGATAATTATTATACGAGTGGGAGGAAAAATTTAAAATTTCTCCATATTATAAACAATTAAATTTCGCGTCCAACGAAACCGGTCTAGATTTTTTCTATGAAGTAGGTTTTCTGTTATTCGCGTTCAAAGTGAGGGGTAAAATCTGTTGAATCCGATAATAGTATATCACATGGTCACTTTGTATACTCATCAAAGATAAAAAAGTCGGAAAAATATAAAAAATAAAAAAATATAATAATACTTAATATACAGCTTTGATTGATGCGCATGATTTCAAGAGGTGGTTATTCGGCGAAAACTCGTTATCTCCTAACTTCATTGGTTTGTCGATCAAAAGTATTATCTTTAGTGGGCTATAACTTGATAAGAAAGGTTTTGAACAAAAAGCTGTATGAAAGATACTGTATCATTTTCACTGAAAAATCACCCCTTGAAAACACTCGCATCAATTTAGAAACATCCTGTATGTATATATATTATACAGAATGTTCAGAAATTGGTGGAATAACCAACTCATATCGATGTTGTTCGTTCTGTTCTAAAGCGAAAATCTTAAAGTTTGAATTTTGTATTATGTTTTATGCGTCTTCACGAGGTAATCAAAATTCATTAACATTCTATATATGTTGATAGAAGCTTCTGTAATTTAGTGTATAAAGAGCATTAAATAAATTTGTTTAGCCAAGTTATTTTATTTAGGTTTTACAATTTGTTGCAATGTTGACACATATTGTCGTTTCTTTTAAGTGTTTCCTGAAAGTATACGAAACGTTATATAGTCTGTTCCACGACCATTGTGTCGCACACTCAGGAGCGGCGTTGCCAAGCGTTTTCTTTAGCATCTCCATGGATGAATGGATAACGCACCCAATTCGCAATTCGTTAGTCTCTTTAAACCGCTTTTTTAACTGCAGTTTACGGTTGTTGTTAATAACATTATCTTAAAAGTGTTGTTTTGAAGTTTAATGTTCAAAACAGATTACAGGTTTCTAATTTCTTATCTAATTTACAGTATGTGGTTATAGTATTTTATTTTCATTATTCTTTCTTTATTTTGTATGAGTTATGGTATTTGATTATTATGGAATCAACTAAACACTATATTAAAAAATTGGAAACTAATTATCCGCATTTATTACAATTAAAATTCATAAATTATTGGTCGGAAAATATTATCAATGGTCGTCGAACAGACTATACAAAAATATCTGTATATATATAAGTATATATACAGGTGTTCGGAAATTGCATCTATATACTGAAAGGACTGATTCTACATTTAAAATCATGAAGAAAAGTTGAGGTAATAACAAGTGAGGTAATCAAAAGGATAAAAAATAGTTCATTGGTTATTAAGGTAACAGATTGTGTTTAAAGCACGATATTTTTTGTCTTTGAATTTAATTACATCAATTATTAAAAATACATAAAAAAGATACTACTTAAAAAGTGCCTAAAACAGTAAAAATAGTGATGTGACAGAAGCCTAGGATTTTAGAATTTTTTTACAAATTTACTTTAGTACCATAAATCTTTTGATACCAATTTTCTTGGAAACCACTGATTTTTGGTCATTTTTGAAATAGTTTTTTCCGCTGAAATGAATGATGTAATTAAAACGGCAGAAGAAACAATAATAGTAAAGATATGGTTAAACACGCCCCCTGTTTGTTATTTTAGAACCTAAAAATTATTTTTTTTGATTATCTTATTTGTCACGTAAAAATATCCCTGCATACCAAATTTCAGCATTCTAAATCTTCCCTTTTTAGAGATATAACTAAAAAAGTACCACATCTTCCTCCTGCTCTCACTGCTTGCTGGCTCGATGTCCTTCATAGTATATCCATTCTTCTGCAGCATGTCTCGTAGAATCTTCTTCTGGTTATCTCCTCCTCAAATTCTTGCTGCTCGCTGAATAAAGTACGTATTACGGACCTCTTCTGTTGGGGATGATAGTGTAATGTTACCTCTAAGTTAGTATGGATCTTTTTCAGATATATCTCAAGTTCCATGTCACCATTTGTCATTTTAGTGACCAATACTAGAAAAGGCAACTGTTTGTAAGTTTCCGTTTTTATGGTAAATTTGATTGTGCGAAGTGGTCTAAGAACTCTTGCAGGCGCTCTCTGCCATGTTGCCATATCACAAAGTATCGTCCACATATCGAAGCCACAGTTTTGGTTTCCACTTGCTTTTCTTCAAAGCATTTCCTTTGAATAATTTCATGTAGATATTAGCTATAACTGACGACAATGGAGATCCAAACTGCTCGTAAATCTTTCCTTTCCAACTGAAGTACGTCGAAGATAGACAGCACTCCATTAGATCTAACACGTATTCTCGTAATTCCTCCGGAATGAGTTTTTGACAAACACCGTTTATAACATCCTTTATTGGTATCCTAGTAAAAAGAGATTCAACATCGTAACTTACAAAAGTAAACTCAGTATCTAGCCTTATTCTGTTTACTGTGTAGAACCCCTAACATTACTTCAGTGGTCCCTGTAAAAGAAGACTGAATTTTTGCAAGATGTTTGGCCAACAGGTATGTTGGGGAGTTGATAGGGCGGAGGAAGACGGCTGATTTATGGATCTTTGGTAGTCGATTAATTCTTGGTGATACCGAAGTCCGCACAAACAATCCTTTCTGGAATTAAACTAAAATTCTTCATTTTCCTTACGATCTTGTCTGTGAAGTCCTTGTTGATCTTCCTGTAGGTGGCTGGATCCAGTAGGTTCATCATTTTGTCATCATATTCTTTTTTATCCACATGACGATTTTTGATAGTTTTTCAATACATCGGAATGCCTTCTTTTTACCAAATCTCGCGCTGGATTTTTGTGGTTTCGCTGTCTTTAGTTCCCTCGCAACTTCTTGTCGGATCTCTTCAGCTTTCAGTGCGGACATCCTTCGAACAGCTGCTTGCATTTCGCAAATGATTTTTTTCCTTCCAGACCTTCCTTGGGGCAATTGTGTAGTTCAGTCCTTTGGTACCGTGGTTATATTTCTTTTTTTATATTAGGCGTTCCAACAATTTAAACTTCTTCATGTGTGTCACGGGCCATATGAAATTCTCGATCAGCCTTCTCCATTAATCATATTCTTTCCATAAAACACAACGAACTATCTTGATTTTAAAACAATTTAAGTTATTATTTTATTTTGAAGTAAGTACAAGTTTTTTTTAACAATGTCTTTCCTCCTGGTTATTATAATAATACTTTTATGACGTGACCGGCGAAATGAGCTCCTTAACCTCGTCAGATCGTGGCGATCTGGCGTCACCTCGTAACTTGGGGAATTACCATAGTAATTACGCCGCCAGCTTAATCGGTTCACGTGATCCGGGCCAGTTTCTGGTGGCGGATAAAACGTGAAATAATTAATTGAAGCCGGTATTTTTCTGTACCCCGTACGCCCACAAACTCGTACTCCGCGTGCATACGCAAAACGTGACTTTATCTGTCGCGTGCGACAGTTCCAGTCGGTTAGATTAGATCATCGGAGCACGTCCTCCATCATGCTGCTAGGGAGCTCAAAGGTTTTATTTTCTATTTCTAGATAGCTATCCAGAAAATTAATTTCTCGACGGCGTAACGGCGTTATCGCTAGATTACATACTGGAAACATATTTAGGTTTATTAAAAGTCATTTTAAGGTTTTAACTGAAACCTGGTAATAAGAAAAGTTTTTCTGTTACGTAATTCTGGGAAAACACCAGAATTTCCAATTTGATGTACCGATAACAGCGACGATGATTTATCAGGCACGTTGATGACAGTGCAATTACGTTCGCCCAGTTTCTACCTATGCGAAATCGGCTTAGAGGAAACCGGACGAAAAACGCCGACATAAATCAAACGGAGTAATCAGCCTGTCTAGCACAATTATCGTGAAAATTTGATTTGTGGTGCTGAACCGGAAGATATTCGTCACTCACAAAAACATCTCATCAACTCTAATTCATTCATTTCTTCTTCCTATTTTTTATAGTTTTTTCGACTGTGTTAATTTATAGTAACAATAACATGTACTGTTTATTTTATTTTTAGTTTGTTGGCAACAAAATCTAAAAATTACGTCAAAGAGGTTGCAGAATTGTTTTGATGTATGTGCAATAAATGTATCGCGCTAAATAATCTATTTAATGGTTTTCATAAATTGAATTTGAAACGAAAGCTGCTTGAAACTTCCTCAGAATGAGGTGTCTTTGCCAAATTAGACTTCGTTATAATTATCTAGAACAAATTAATATTATTTAATTAACAACTAGGTAAATGCACTCCGTCATGCTTTTCGTCGTTTAATATTGTAATGAAAAAATATTTGCTTTATTCGCATGCAAGATGAAGTGCAGAGTCATCTAATTTTGAGAAAAGTATAATAACTGGGTATTAAAGAAACCCGACCTGAATGAAACCCGGACTGTGGTGTGAATTTTTCAGTGTCAGTAGCAACTATGAGCTGAGTTGTAAGAATTTTAGAAATAACGAAAAATACGGCTTGCTGAAAAATGTGAAATCTTTTATAATTATGGTATACCAACCATTTCTACCGCAGCAAGTTCTGAGCAAATTATTTAGAATAATTCGAAAACATCCAATCAATGGACCACATACACTAGAAATTTAAATAGACATCTGGAAGTATTGTTTCTAAATGTCATTCACAAAGAAGCTCATCTGCTAGGCTTTAATGGTAGTACCACCTAGAAGACCTTGATAATTACGTCTAACCGAACTAGTATGCCGGTTAATACCACTTATTGCCAGTGGACTATAAAGTTCTTGAGAATGCGCTTCAAGCTGAATAGCAACAAATATCAGTCATCATACAAAGACTTGTGGCAATAGGGTTGAGATTGTAATTAGTGGTCGCCAAGTTCTTGTAAATTTCAAGATCTTGTCTTGAATTAAGATAAGAATAAAACAAGATGATGGACTTATACTTCAAGACCAATCAAGAATTATTGAAATTACTTATTTAATTAATAAATGAATTATAAAAACAAACTGTTTGTTGATCAAAACTATTTGATATCATTAAATTCTGATTGACTTGAATGACTTTCTAAGAATTTTCAATAAACGGTTTAGATTTTTTACAGATTTGACTGCTTAGAAAGTCTGGCTATTTTGACAAAACGGGATAAGTTTGTCGATGTCGTTTCCAACAACCCAGTGTCAGAACACTTTTCTCGGGGATCCCCTAAATACATTTTTATTTTTTTTGTCTCCACGATCAATCCGTCACAGTGACAGGGTCCTTAAATTTTATGGTAATAACAGATATCTATTAACATAGGCACCAATGAAAATACGTATGGGTACTGCGTGCTGAAAAAAACTGAATTAAGTCTGAATTGTGCAATGTATCATAAATGCTCTAAGAAAACGTTTGCATCTGCTGCAGACATTGAATTAGGAAAAATAAGCACAATAGTACATTAAAATTTTAATAAAATTGAAAATGATAACTTTAATCGTGATAAAACAACTTTGTATGATATTTTTAGTCTGCTTAACGGTACCAAGCTTTCTGAATGCAATATCAATCTCCTAAACGCAGTTCAAGTCTTCTGGAAGCATTTTAAGGCTTCCAGAGGTAATATAGAGTCTTCTGTAAGCAACAAGTCTTCTGGTAGCACTTCAAGTAACCCCAAGACAGTGTTATGTCGTCTGAAAGCAGATTTTAGAAGAAGTATTAGGCCTTCTGGAAGTAATATCAAGCTTTCCGGAAGCGTTTCAAGTCGTCTAGAAGCAATATCAAGCCTTCTAGAAGTATTTCAAGTTCTTGGCATGCAATGTTAAGTTTTTTAGATAAAGTATCAAGTCTTCTGGAAGCAATATCAAGCCTTCTGGAAGCAGTATCAAGTCTTCTGAATGCATTTCGAATCTTCTAGAAGCAGTATTAAGCCTTCTGGAAGTAGTATCAAGTTTTCTGGAAGCATTTCAGGTCTTCCAGAAGCGATGTAGAGTCTTCTGGAAGCATTTCAAATGTTCGGCAATAATAAGTATTCTGCAAGTAGGTTAAGTCTGCTAGAAACTGTTCAAGTCTTTTGGAAGCGGTGCTTAGTCTTTCATATGCAATGTCGAGTCTTCTGGAAGTAGTTCAAATATTCTGGAAGCATTTGAAGTACTCGGGAAGCATTTTATGCCTTCTGGAAGAATTTATAGTCTTCTCAAAGCATTTTAAGTCTTTTGAAAGCATTTCAACTCTTCCAGAGACAATGTCAACTTTTTTTAAAGTATTTAGAATCTTTTAGAAGTAGTATCAAGTCTTCTGGAAGCAACATCCGGTCTTTTAGAAGCAGTATCAGGTCATCCAAAAGCATTTCAAGTACCCTGGAGGCAAAATCAGGTTTTGTGAAAGTACTTTAAATCTTCAAGAAGCAGTATCAAGCCTCCTGGAAACATCAAGTCTTTTGGAAGCACTATCAAATCTTCTAGAAGCATTTCAACTAATTATGAGACAACATCAAGTTATCTCAAAGTATTTCAAACTTTCTAGAAGCTGTATTTAGTCTTCTGGAAGCTATATAAAGTCTTCGGGACACGTTTCAAGTTGTCTAGAGGCAATATTAAGTCTTCTGTAAGCATTTCAGGTTTTCGGCAAGTAATACCAAGCTTTCTAGTTACAGTAACAAGTGTTCAGGGGCAGTTGCAAATCTTTTGAAAGCAGTATCAAATTTTATGGATGTATTTTAAGTATTCCAGAGGCAATATCAAATCTTCTAAGATTTTCAAATCTTCACTGTCAAGTCTTCTGGAAGCATCAAGTCTCTTGGAAGCAATATCAAGTCTTCTAGAAGAAGAGCAGTAACAAGTTTTTTGGAAGCAGTTCAAGTGATCCATAGGTAATATCAAGCCTTCTGAATACATTTCATATCTTCTAGAAGCAATAGTAAGCCTTCTGGAAGCATTTCATGCCTTCGATAAACAATATCAAGTTTTCTAAAAACAGTATCAAGTATTCCAGGGGTAGTAGTAAATCTTCTGGAAGTAGGTTATGTCTTCTGGAAACATTTCAAGTCTTTTGGAAGCAGTATTATGTCTTCCAGAGACAGCATCGAGTCTTCTGGCAGCATTTTACATCTTTTAGAAACATCTCAATTCTTTGGGAAGCATTTCAAGTTCTCTGGAAGTATTTCAAGTCTTTTGTATGCAGTATCAAGTGATCTAGATACAGTACCAAGTCTATAGATGCAGTATCAATTCTTCTGGAAACATTTCAGGTCTTTTGGATGCGGTCTCAAGTCGTAATTCATAATGCGTGCTCTCAAAAACTGAAAATGGTCACTTCAACCAAGAGAATCTGTTTGGTATCCATCCGTATGCGTGCTCTGCAAAAAGTTTTGTATGGGTGCTGTATGCCCAGAACACCCACGTATTCGATCTAATTCAAATTTTTTATCTTTAGGATCGTCATACTCATAAGATTATGGGTATGACGGAGGATATAAGGAAATATAATATGTTCATTTTTCTAATCAAAATCGGAAGCTATACCTTCTAGATAATACATCTTCTTAATATTTGATGAAATATATTATCGGTTGTAACATCTTGAATTCACTTCTGTACTTCATAATGTGCTAAAATCTCAAGAAAAAAGATAGCCACGGATTTATCAAAATGTTTTCTTTCAGCCGCAATAAAGTAATCATCAATAGTTTTGAATATCCAGATTTTCAAGATTCTTTAACCAAGACAAGAAAGCCTTCAGATCAATAAGCAACACAAGATTGTCGCTGTTTCTTATTTTTTTAAAGTCAACACAAGAAGTTTAGTTCAAGACAACATTGGCATTTTTAGCATAAAGAAAATCGCAAAAACTGTTCTGTTAATAATCTTAAAGACACCATAATCGACTCTCTTTAATTGATAATTATTTTTTAGTTGAATTCGGATTGTCCAGTTATAATGTCAGTCTCGAAAACACATTTTACGCTACACATAGTTTACTTCCTTGCAATTTAACACCTTTTTTGACTATTTTACATCAAGACTACAATTCTTCTTATAAACTGTCTTATAAATACAAATGGTTTTCAATAGATACATGAACATAAATAAATAGAAAAGGTTGTTAAAACAATTTTGATCATCCTGTCACTCATATTTCATTGGAATAACAAAGAAAGAAAACCATACCATCAGTTGATATTATTATTAGTGAGTTGTCGTTGTATTCCAAAAATAAGCAAAATAATATCGGTTGTTTATATCTCTTATTATTTCTTCCATTAATTTTCATCAAAGTCTTAAATCCATCTACCTTTTGATATTTTTTTTATACCTTCCTCTTCCATTCTTCATAAATTTAAAGACCTCATTGACATATTTACGCACCTCAATAAATTAGCTGCCGGAATATAAATCGATCCCTACAACCAAAACCACACATCATCATTAAAGATGCACCCCAATCGTAAATACTAACGATCATCAATGTAATCCCTAAAACCGGGAAACATCACGTTGACTTTGTGGATGTACCGGAGATCGTATACACCATTAGGATTTTGAGCAGATGTCGGTTTTAGTAAGAATGGGACGAGACTCGTCGAAAAGGCAATTTTCATCTGCCGCTGAGGTAAACCGCAGGACGCCATTGTGTTGGCCGTTATTATCCCTGTTAAGGGCGAACGGGGAGGTCATAATATTTGGTGTCCCTTCACCACGCGCACAATGGCCCACCCCTGTCGGTGTTGATGTGTTTTGTGAGGCGTAAATATCGGTAAAGACCGTGAAAGTTATTATTGTGTGGGACATTTTAGGCATTAGATATAAGATTGAGTAGAATTTAATTTCATTATAAAATTAAAACAACAATCAATTAAATTTGGGTTTAACGAAAATTCCTTTTTTATCGAAATTATATTAACTAGATAGTTACTGAGAAGTGTTACCAATTAAGAAATGTCCCGTGTGTCGAATTGTGTTAGAGAGTTAATCCTCCAAATCAAATTAGAACCAAAAAAGAAATGTTGCCACCCCTGAACGGCGTCACTAATTGATTCAGTCGATCCGTTCTCGAATACTCAATTCATCGAACACCGTCCGTCGTCTTTTTTATCTTCGATAGTGAAGGTTAAAGTGGAGAGTGAAAAGATTTTCGAAAAGCCTGCGTTGTGAAGTCGTCTTATTCTACATAATAATTTCGTTTGGCCGTCCCCACTGCTCTTGGCGCACTGCTAGCATCGCTAATTATAGTGTAGGACGACGTTTGTTAACATGAACGTCGGATCTGTTGACATCGAGACGAGAAAATTGTTAATGCGCTATGCAAATGGTGCAGGCGTTTACTAATAGCATAGTTTCTCAGTTCAGTTTCGAACTGTGTTCTAAGCCGGTTATGCAAGTGGTTGTGTAAATTAAAGTGGAGGCGTTTTGGATTAAGTTCCTTAATTTACCTATTTTTAAACCTATTCTTTTTGTATTAATATTATTTAGGTTGGGCCGATTATTATTTTGACTGATTATCATTTCGAAGTTCGGATGTGTTCCGACAGATTCTTTAGGATACTGTTGGAAGCGCTTATACAGTATATCCTCGTAAAGTTATAAAGAGGGAAAAATTGTATTAGGGTCATTTTTATCAACTCTTGATCAATTTATCTAATAGTTAAAAACCGGCTCATAACCAATGGAAGCGCTTAAAATCGATATAACCACCGCTAGTTAGCTTAACTGGAGGTTGGTAAAAGGGGGCTCCACTGATTGTTTTAAACTTATCTAAATATAAATAATGCGTCGATTATGTTCAAATTACTAAATCACACGAATTTTATCCTCTAAATATAGAAATTAACTAATTATTCCCATTTTTATGTATAAACTGGACTTCTTGTTTGACAAAAATTTTCAAGTTAAAATTTATGATATATAATCGTAAAAACTTAAAATTTATTGATACTACTTCTAATTGATTTTGGAACTAGAAACATTTGGGTTTAACCATCCTAAGAGATTGCTGGCTATACCCAAATAGATTTAGTATTAGGTTTAGTGCTGGTTTTGGAGTTGACACTAGATTTATTTTTAGCTGTTATTCGGTTTTAAATTATTGTATACTTGTATCGAACTAAACCTAAATTGTTCAGTACCGTTTAGGTATAACCGTGTGTCTTCAGACTTTTAATTCTTGTTTAACTCTATATTATTTTTAATTCTTCTGGTACTAAAAGTATCACTAATACTTAACGTACAACCCAGCTTCAGAACTAACACTAGACCTAGAACTAGAAACATTAGATATGTGTTGCAAATTTTCCATTGTTCATCAAGATTATATAATAAAATTCAAATAAATCTTGTTATTATTTTTTTTTGATTCCTATCGGTTTCAAAATAAAACAAAAGAGTTTCTATCCAAGAATGATTTTGAAAAGGTTCCAAAAAACCCTACAAAGCCATTTCATACTAGAACCATTATTCAAAGAAACTCAAGACACTATGAAGAAATACAGAGTAGAAAAAATTAAGAATTTTTGTCTAGCAAAGATTTTGAAATATTTCCAAAAATCCTACAAAGCCATTCCACACTAAAACTAAGGAAATTCTATAAGAAACTCAAGCTACTATAGAGAAATACATAAATAACCAGGGCTGGATTAAAATATCGATATATCAATACAAAGAAAATATAGATATCGATACAAAGAAAAGGGTTATAATCTTATACAAGCAGTATCCAGGGTTTTTTCAGAAATACTTAGCCTTGAATTGTAAATACTTAATAATTAGTCTCTTAATGGCAATTACTTCTGTAAGGAGAATATGGTCTTCAGTTATCAGAATCTAGTTTTCTGCCATACTGTTGGCTAGATTTCAATTAGCAGTTTTTAGATATTTACCAGCAGTTATAATTCTCTACAAGCAGCATCCAGATTTCGTTTAGAAATATTTCACTTTTATTAGCAATATTTAGCAGATGTAATCTTATATACTTTTTACAGAATACGCTGCTATTAAAAGTTTTAATATTGCTACTTAAACCATAATAACTTCTGAAGAAACTGCAGATATTGCTTGTAGACGATTATAACTACTGGCAGAAGTCTAGAAACTGCTAGCATAAGTCTAGATACTGTTGGTACAAAACTAGATTCTTGTAAATGAAGGCTGTATTCTCTTTAGAGAGTAACTGCTATAAATAGACTAAGAAGGTCTGGATACTATTTATAGAAGATTATAACTACTGGTAGAACTCTAGAGTTGACAGAATACTGGATTCTGTGATTGAAGACTATTCTTTTTACAGAAAGAGAATGTAGTATTTCAATACTGTCTAAAATATGTCTCTAATCGTCTTTAATTGTCTAAACATATTTAAAATCATTAATAACCGTCTTCAACTAAAACTAGTTTAGAATCATCCACAGAATAATCTAAATTAACCCAGTTGACTAAAATCATCAAAAGTATCTAAAATCATCAGACTATGTAAAATATGTCTCTAGTAGTCTATAACTGTCTAAAGTTGTTTAAAATCATCTACGAGTTAGTAAAATCATCAAAAATTTGTAAAAAATATATCTCTAATATCTAACAATAAAAAAAATGTCTAAAATCATCAAACACTTTCTAAAAGCATTAGAAGCAATATAAAATATGTCTCTAATAGCCTATAATTCTATAAAATTGTCTAAAATCACCTATGAGCTAGTAAAGTCATCTAAAATTTGTATAAATTATATTTCTTATACCTAATAATTGTCTAAAGATCTCTAAGATCATCTAAACTGTTTAAAATATATCTCTAATCGTTTTTAATTCTCTAAACATGTTTAAAATCATTAATAACCGTCTAAAGTCAACAAAAATTAGTTTAGAATTATCCACATAATAATCCAAATTAACCCAGTTGACTAATATCATCAAAAACTGTCTAAAATCAACAGAAACTAAATTGTCTAAAATCATCTACGGGTTAGTAAAATCATTAAAAATTTGTATAAAATATATCTCTAATACCTAATAATTGCCTAAAGATAACTAAAATCATCAAAAACTATCTAAAATATGTATCTAATCGTCTTTAACCGTCTAAAGCGGTTTAAAATCATTAATGACCATCTAAAATCAACTAAAATTAGTTTAGATCATCTACAGAATAATCTAAATTAAGCTAGTTGTCTAAAATCATCAGAAACTCTATAAAATATATCTCTAATACCTATAATTGTTTAACGTTGTGTAAAATCATCTACGAGTTAATAAAATCATCCAAAATTTGTAAAAAAGATATGTTTAATAGCTAATACTTGCCTAACGATGTCCAAAATCATCAGAAACTATCTAAAATGTGTCTCTAATCGTTTTTAACTGTCTAAAGATGTTTGAAATTATTAATAAACGTCTAAATTCAACTGAAAACATCTTTTAGAATATCTGCAGAATAATCTAAATTAATCCAGTTATCTAAAATTATCAAAAAACTGTCCACAATTATCAGAAACAAGGCGTCTAATAGCCTATAATTAAAATCATCCAATATTTTTTAAATATATATCTAATACCTAATAATTGGCTAAAAACGCCTAAAATGATCAAAAACTGTCTAAAATATATCTCTAATCAGTAATAACCATCTAAAATCAACTAAAATTAGTTTAAAATCTTCCACAGTACCATTTAAAGCTCTGTTGTTTAAACTTGTATAAAGTTGTTTAAAATCTACAAAATATCGTATTTTTGCAATGTGATTATTGGTCACATGTCGTTTTACTTCTTGTTAAGTGAAGAAAGATAATAAATGGTGTTATATTACTTAATTTGTTCAATTCCCTTTAGATGATCATTCATGTTTATTGTTGATATTACGGTGTTTCAACTTTTTATTCTGTTCTCAAGAAACTGTTTTTGACGATCTTCTGAGGATGATATCTATCAGTACGATTGATTTTTTTTTAATTTTTTACCTTAATAGAATTGTTGGTGCAACACGAACATAGAATTGTTTTTAGAGTGTACAATCAAAAAAGCCTACTTAATGGGGTCTAAGAGTTTATGTTTTCTGAGAGTTTATCTCGATTTGATTTTCACATCAAGAGTAACGTTATATTTATGTAACGAAAAGATAAATAATTTTTCATGTACTTTCAATTAGGAGACTAATAGTGAAAAGAACGTGAGCTGGACAGAATGAAGAAATTCAGAAACCTGTTGCCATTACTGATTATACAAAGCATATGGAAAGCAAATGGTTAAACCAAACCCAATCCCAACCTAATCCAACCAAAAGTCTGAGTCATCATATTGCATTATCTCGACTGGCGTTGCTTGATTAAGGCGAGTCGTAACTGATGTTAATTTAACTTGGTAAAAAGCGCAGACTAAGCTCAATGGTACATTAAAATAAAAAAAATTATTGTAAATATCTTAAATCCAGATAAAATCACTAATAATTTTGTATGGGTGCTGATTTGGAAGCATTTCGAACCTTCTAAAGACAATATCAAGTCTTCTGGAAGAATTTTAACTCTTCTGGAAGCAATATCTAGTCTTGTGAAAACGGAAATACTTCCAGAAGATCAAATCTTCTGGAAGCATTTCAAATCTTCTAGCATTGCAAGTTTAGCCTGAATTTTTCTAGTTCTAGGTCTAGTGTTAGTTCTAGTTTTAATTCTTGCTTCACTCTACTTCGTTTTAAATTCTTCTAGAACTAACAGTTTAACTAATATTCGACTTACAACAAACCTTGAGAACGAACACTAAACCTAATAATATTTATTATATATTTTTTACATAAATTTATATTTCAAACATTTTGTTCAATTATTAAGCCGCATTTTAATTTGTCCCTATACTTTTCATCAACATAAATTGTAGCATTACTGGTTTCCATGGATAATTTTTGCTCCTCACCAATGTCGAGGAAGAAACTCTTTGTAATAAATCATTTCTTAAAATTATTTTTATTCTCTTTTGCTTTGGTATATTATTTGCAGCATTATAATAAATGCCGACTAATCGATCCTTTTATTGGTTTAATCACCGATTAATCGCAAACTAAAAAATGACCGAATAATCAACTGTTTCGATTAGTCACCGATTAATCGATACAACTTTAAAAATTATTATACAAATCAAATCAAATCAAAAGCTTGCGTCAAAAATAATTGCCGCCGAATAATTACAACTTCACACGTTTCTCCAAGAAACACTATTTCAACTTAACGGTAATCTATCACGAATTAATGCAGCACCCCGTAGGTCCTTAATTATGTATGGACTCGGTGTGGCGCCTGGTAAATTAACGCCAAGAAAACTACACTATGGGCGGCACACAATGGATGAAATAATTAAACATGACCACGGACCTTGTTTACACCAAGCCGCCGTCTATATAAGGAAAATTGATTTTCGCCACCCCCGCGACACCAACGGTCGAAAAAGGGGTATCTTTAAATTTTCAAACGGCCAATATCGTGACGACGTTTGTTTCCCGAAAACCGAACGCACGAAAACACAAAAGGTGCCAGGACCTCTTCGGCCGACGTTCCAGTAAACAATGTGAATGTTTCATTAAGGACTCCTTTTTAGGTTACCTTTTTTCGGTCTCCAACAAAGGGGTCTTACGTCTATAGAGTGGATTTTCCTGAAAGCGCTTTGGGTGTTAATAATCATCTCCAAATTGATGGTAAACAATTTTTGATCAATTTCGAACGAACGAAAACTGGTTGGAAATTTCATGGTAAATAATGGTTTCGAAAGTAATTTTAGGTTGACGATGTTGTAAACGATGTGATATATTGAAGAATAAAGTATTAAATTGCATAAGAAGGTATACAATATTTGAGGAAAAAATAATGATTCCTATGATAATTGAATTGAATATTTGAACTGTTGCAAAAGATTTCTATGGTATTAGTTAATCATTTAATATGTATAACATGAAGACCGTGACCACTAAATGTTATTGGTAAAGAATAGGTTCAACTGATGTGGCTTCTGTACATTGTATATGATAAATTTTAAACTGATTATGTCTGAATAAGTTGGTTTCTCTGCAATCTTCTTCTTAAGATTCACACTGTACAAAGTCAAAGTGCTCCTATGTGTTGACCGAGTCTGGGAATTTTCCAAAATTCAACTTTTTTATATATATTTAAGTCAAATCCTGTATTATGTCTTTTTGAGTTATTATAAACAAATTATTATCAAACATTTTTTGATTGTTTGAGGATTTTCATTCTCTATCGAAAAAATGGCAAGGAAAAAAGTGAGCTCAATTATGGACTTTGGTTTTTGGGTTAATATTAACAATTTATTTCTAAAAAAATTCTGCATCGTGTTTAGTTTCAGAATTATGAACCACTTTGCTGATGAAAACCTTAAATTTTTGTTATCAGAATTTCTATATTTTAACTAAAAAACGGCAATGAATCAATTAAATTTGATTTTGTATTGTCGTTTTAGGTTACTACAAATAATTTATGTCCATAAAAGCTCCGAAAATATTGAACTTTTGATAAGTGCGAAGATTTCCACTTTCTAACTTAACAATGGTAATGAATAATCTGAGCCTGGATCATGGATTATGTCTTCTTGAGTAATTATAAATAAATTATTTCAACAAGAATTCCTCCATAGCCTTTAGATTTAAGGTTATGAATTACTTTGTTGATAAAAGCACGATGCATTTTTGATGTTTTGACGATTTTCACACCCTAACTAAAAATGGCAATGAGGAAATAGAATTTAATTATGAATTACGGTTGATTCAATATAAAAAATTTATTTTCAAAAAATATTCTGCAAGTACGAACATTTTCACTTTCTAACTTAATAATGATTACCAAGTAAACTGAATCTAATCATGGATTCTGTTTATTTGAGTTATTATAAACAAATTGTTACGACGAACAAAATATTACGAATTAATTTGTTGACAAAAACATACATTTTTTTATGTTTTGAGGATTTTTTAGTTAGAGTAACTAAAAAATGGCAATGATAAAATTGACTTTAATTATGGATAATAGGTTTTTTGAGTTATTATAAATTAAATGATTTTGATTAAAAACTGGCAATTAATGAATTGAGTCTGATTATGGAATATCTTTTTAGGCGCAAATAATTTGTCTATAAAAATTCTTTTTCCATTATATTTGGTTTTTGAAACAAAATGTTTCTTATTTCTTTGTTGACAAAATCATTGAACTTTGGTAAATCTGAAGATTTGTATTTTTTAACTCAAAAATAGTTATGAATAAACTGAGTCCAATCATGGATTATATGAAATATGTAGTAATATTCCGGAAATATGGACTATTATGTGGTAAAAACACAAAAATATATGTACTTGCGTTGGCAAGTACTATAAAAATTCTACTTTTAACATTGCATTGTAACAAATAACATACAAGATGTTTCAAATTTTTGTGATAGGACTTAACACAGTGTTGCCCGATGAGGGAAATAAAATTCACCCGATAATAATAAAAAAAGTTTCCAGATTTTCACCACCTTTTTTTTAAATCTTCTTATACTTCTTTCTGGTTAGAAAAAAGAAAGTAGACAAATGTAAGTAAACATTTCATTTATTTACTACCAACAATTTTTGTTAATATGTATCAGTGTTGCCAGTTTTTATTTTAAACATTCTAACATTTTTAATTTCTAAAGATAATATCCTGTGTTGTATTGCAAATACCAATTTTCAATAATATGCAAATATTATCACTGATATCCATTCTTAAGATGCTTTAAAAAGCTTTGTTGTCGGAGAATAATATAGGTGGTCATGGAGAATAAAATCAGAACAATAACAAAACAGCAACACTATACCTTAAGATACAGTCCATTACAATATATCTAGTAGTTTAGGGTTTCGAACAATTGACTGTAAACAAGATCAGCAGGATTTTGGAGGCGCAATAGCTCATATTGCCAACAAGTTGGTAGTCTTTCAAATAAAGTAGAAGCTATGGAACAGTAATGGCTCATGCTGCAGACATGTTGTCAATCATTAAAATAATATATAGTTTGTGGAAGAATAATAGCTCATGCTGCCAAAAAGTTGGCAGACTTCAAACTGATGAGCAGGACTTTGAAGACACAATAGCTCATATTACCAACAAGGTGGCCGTCGTTAAGATAATATATAGTGTGTGAAGCAGCATCGTGATCATGCTACCAACAAGTGGCAGTCTTTAAGATAATGTACAATGTTTGGACAAGTAGTAATTCATGCTGCCAACAAGTTGGCAGACTTTAAGCTAGTGAACAGGACTTTGGAAACATAACAGCTCGTGCTGCCAGTAAGTTGGCTGTCGTTAAGATAATATATGGTATGTGAAGCAGTAATATGAGCTATAAGGGCTATAATATGAGCTTTAAGGTATGTGACGCAGTAATATGAGCTATTACTGCTTCACATACCATATAGCTGCCAAGAAGTTGCAATCTTTAAGATAATGTACAGTGTTTGGAACAGTAATAGCTCATGTCGCCAACAAGACAGCAGACTTCAAACTGATGTGCTACACTTTGGCAACAAAACAGATCATGCTGCCAACAATTTGGCAGACTTCAAACAGATGAGCAGGACTTTGGACACAAAATAGCTCATGCTATCACAAGTGGCAGTGTTTAAGATAATATACTGTGTTTGGAACCGTAATAGCTTATGCTACCGATAAGTTGACAGTTATTTATTATTTATTTATACTTTTTTTCGAAATTTTAAACAAAAAATCAGAAGTCGATTATGAAATAGTGAATATGAAATTTTTCTGAAGCTTACATCATTTCACAAGATGACGAAAAAATCATCAGATATGATAAAATTTTACCAGATCTGGCAACAATTCTTTAACAGTCGATAAATCTTTTGAAATTAACACAAAATGATGAATCGATGAAAGATAGTCGTCTTAAAATACTCTTATCTAAAACACATGCTTTAAAAATGAGAGCGTTTAAAAATACTTATTTATTTACCATTATTTATCCAGCTGCTCTGACAGAACATGTGCTCATATGCAATTACATGTGATTATGCCGAAATATATAGATAACTTAATATGCGATAAAAATGCAAAATATTAAGTTATGTGCAAAATATACAAAGGCATATAAATCCGATCTCTATGGTTATGAACCCAACCAACTCATGTTCAAAAAATATTTCTGTATCGTTTTTAGTTTTAGAAGTTGTTTTCCAAATAAAAATGGTAATTAATGAATTGAGTCTGATTATGGATTGTTTCCTTTTTCTACAAATAACGTATGTTCAAAAATATGTTGAAATTGAAGGAACCTTCTGTTTTCATATATATATATATGTTACTACACGTTTAAAATTTCCAATTAATTCTGTTTACTTTTTGAGTTCTTTGTTGACAAAAACATTGGACTGATAAATCAAAAGTGCACTTCCTATCTTAAGAATGGTAATGATCAATAAGAGTCTGATTGTCGATTATGTCTTTTTGGATTATTATAAATAATGAATTTCTTCCTCCATCGTTTCAATGCTAATCGTGTCCATTTAGAAGGATTTTGTGATGTTTTAAGTTTGAGAGAGTTCTCATTGGACAAGATTAGAAAAGAATTCAGCGATCAACCCCTAGAAAATTTTTTTGAGCACTTGCGGCAAAGACTTGGTTGATCCTCATTTGTATTCGAGTAGCGGAAATGATGAACATAACGAAAAGATTTTTCAGACGTTATTGAGTTCTTGAAAAATGTTTGTCATTCTTAAAGTTTATGCATAAACGTTGAGAATCCCTATTTATTTATACAATAAAGTTTTCTTGGAAATTAAGTTTTAGAGTAATAAAGTATTAAATAGTAGATAGATAAAGTGATTACCCAACGTAATTGACAATGATTACAAATTAAATAAAATTTTACAATTGTTTACAATGAAAACGAAAAGTCATCAAAAGCAAAATAATATATAGTAAAGTTATAATGTTTTTCCAAGTATTGCACTTGATGTAGCGAGTTATTACAAACAGTTATGTCAAAACACGTTCCAAGTAATGAACAAGCATCACCGGATAAACCCATTGTTGTTCGGTGAATGAAACAGTGGCATTGTTTGAATGAAACGTAGCGGTTCCACTATAACTGATATAGTTATGATTATTTGGTTGTAAATAGTAACAAAAATCACGCAACTAATATTAAATGCCTTTATTCTTACCTATAATTAACATTAGCATAAACATGAAAAAGTCGAGTTAAGGTATAATTAGTAATTTTTTTGCGGTTAACGCGCTTGTATACGAATCCCCCAATGAAATAACTTTATTGCAACTTTATTGTTTTAAACATGTTGTTGAGTAGTAAAATATTAAATGAAGTAGATGTCGAAAGCAGAAAGAGAAGAATACAATATAAAAAAATGAACGGTAGTTGATGGAGTTAAAAATAGAAAATGTTGCAGGTTCTTTGAACGTGTGCATATATGCGGTCTGATTTATTGTCAGCCGCTTTTCTGCGAGTTTTCTTTGTTGCGTTCTAGGAACAGCATCGCGAGAACGGCCGATTTGGCACGATTCACTGCGGCGTGTTATTGAGACGTTAGGCCTTTTGCGTATGAGTTACTTAGAAAAAATTCGCCACGGATGTAATTAACATAAAAAGTTACAAGACACATCTTATCCACTTTTTTATTATGATTCTGACGGGAAACGAAGAAAGGGAAGAAGACGACGACTAAAGCGCGGTAGTCTTGTCTCGAGAACGATCTCCGGCTATAAATACACCACCGAAACGTTGACTCATTAGAGCTGACATTGAATATCTATATTATTATGCCACCCACCACGCGAGAGAGGTAACGAGAAAACGACGGGAGCAACAAAAACGGACGCCCGAACGACAGTCGAGAGCTGCTTATGAGCTGGGCAATAAAAATAAAACCGACTACGGAGGAAACACGAAAGGGGATGAGATGACTGCCCACGCTGAACTGCGGGTACTTGGAACTGAAACGTGAAATTATTTGTCGTTTATCTAATTTTGGAGTAATTACTTTGAGTACATGATAAATTACCAACATCAATTCACGTTCAAACAAAACTTATCTAAAAATAAATGAGGTCATGTTTCTGTAACGACACATTTTTTAACAGTGTTTGAAAAATAAGGAAGATTTTTGATAATGAGACAAATCGGGGCAGAAAAAAAACATGCAGAAAAAATATTTTAGAGGTTCCCAAAACAGTTAGGAAATGGAATAATCTTGTTGGTGAATATCAAAATGGTTCCTTTTCAGGAAGAATCATTCTAATTAAGATGGACCTAAAGGAGAAAGATTTCAATGAAAGGAATTCAAAGAGGGAATAGAAACGGCTAGATTGGTGTGTGTCAAAATGATTTTTTGCACTAAGAATATTTCTATATATAAATATTTGAGCTTTTCCCATAAGACTTAAGAAATGAAAAAACCATCATAGCAACTAATGATTTCAATACCGGATCGAAATATTAATACCAAGCTTTTGAATTTTTCTTGTGAAATGAATCTGTTATCTTACTTTGCGCATCTTTCATACATGGTCATGATTTCTTCTAGAAATATACCCATGAATGGTTTTTAAGTATTTACGAATTCCATTAGTTGAACTTCCTGTCCATATTATTTTGTTTCTATTAAGAAATGAAACAGTCTGTTCATCGCGCCCCGTTCACAAGATTTTCTTATCCATGGTGCTTACTTTGTCTAATGATCTTAGTCCCATTTAAGGGTTGGGGGGATAAAGCGACAGAGAGAAGGATTACGGATGCGTTTCCAAAATACCTTGTGGAGGAAGAAAATAAGGAAGAAGTTAATGGTCAGATACCATTGTAGCCATAAGGAAACGCTAGAACATATCTTGAAAGGATGTAACAAGCAAAAGAATTGAATTTTGGAAGAAGGGATTAAGTGGGACTGTTTAGCCGTCATATTAGGTTGGGTTGGGTTGAATTATTCTGGGTTGGATGTTGGATTAGAGGTTAAGTTGAGTTGTGTTAGATGATATTACCTTTCTAAGTTAAAAATAATTAAACATTTTTAACTTAGAAACGTTAATTCTTAATGTGCTTCTAAGTCAAGGTGAACAATTCGTGTTCATGTTTAACTACGACTGATTCGTGTTAATCAGTTTTTGTTAGGTTTTTTTGTAATTAGTTTAGAAACAATGCTAATATTAAAATTCCATCCCGGTAATAATCCCATAATCCCGGTATTTGGATTCTCAAAATAACGGTATTTAAACCTCTATAGCTAATCAGATATGCTAGAATTTTTAACCACAAATAGTCCAATGGCCATGCAAGGCAATAATCAGATCCACGGTAGCTCACAGCACAACAATAGCTAGCACGAAAACTAATACAACGTTTGCAACGATATCTTGCCCAATAGCTGATCTTGAACCTTTACTTCACCAGATACTACTTCTTCTATACAAAAGGGTTACTTAAGATGAGCAGCATTGATTTTCTCTTCAGCTTTGACGTAATCGATTTTCAAGTTGAAGTTTATACTAAAAACTACTGCGCTGTTGTAAACCTGCATGATATGGATCTGCAGCTATAAACTGAAAATCAGATTTACGGTAACGTGTTTTGAATTGAGACTTCATATTGCTTCTAAGAGACTTAATACTGCTTCCAGACGATATCGCGTCTAGAAGAACTGATTTGCTGTCAGAAGAATTGTTGTTGCTTGTAGATTAGTTGATTTTGCTCCCAAAAAGCTTGAATTGCATCTGCAAGATTAAAAAGGTTTCTACAAGATTTGGAATGGTTCTAGAAGACTTGATACTACTTCCAGGAGACTTGATACTGCTTCCAGAAGACTTGAAATGCTTCCAGAAGACTCGATACTGCCTTTGAAAGATTTGAAACGGTTAACCAACAGATTTAAAATATTTCCAGAATGCTTTAAATGCTTGAAGGAGACTTGAAATGTTTCCAGAAGCCCTGCAATGCTTCCAAAATATTTGATAATGGTTCTAGAAGACTTAATACTATTTGTAGAACAATTGAAATGCAAACAGAACACTTGATATTGCCTCTGAAAGACTTGAAATGGTTCTAGATAACTTGGTATTGCTTCTAACTTGATATTACTTTCAAAAGACTTGAAATATTTTCAGAAGAGTTGATGTTGCTTCTTGAAGATTTGAAATTACCTCCAAAAGATTGGATACTGCTCATAGAAGGCTTGAAATGCTTCCTGAAGACTTGATATTGCTTATACAAGACTTGAAATGTTTTTACAAGATTTGAAATACTTCTAGAAGATCTAGAAGACCTGATACTCCATCTAAAACACTTGACTTACTGTTTCCAGAAGACTTGAATCGCGTTCAGAACACTTGATATTCCCTCTATATGACTTGAAATGCTTCCAGATGACTTGGAACTGCTTATAACTTGATATTGTTTTCAGAAGACTTGAAATATTTCCAGAAGGTTTGTTACTGCTTTTAGAAGACGTGAAATTACTTGCAAAAGACTAGATACTGCTTCTAGAAGGCTGGAAATAAAGATTTGATATTCCTTGTAGATGACTTGATACTGCTTGCCAACAACATGGAATGCTTCTACATGACGTGAAATACTTTTACAAGATTTGAGATACTTCTAGTAAAGATGATATTACTTCTAGGAGATACTGCTTCTATATTCTTGATATTGCCTTCAGAAAGATTTGAAACTACTTCCAACAGAGCTGAAATGCTACGTAAACTGCTACTGGAAGACTTGAAATGTTTCCACAAGCCCGGGAATACTTTCAGAAGATTTGATACCGGTTCTAGAAGACTTGACACTGATTTTAGAACAATTGATATGCGTCCACAATACTCGAGATTACCTCTGAAATACATGAAACGCTTGAAATATTTCCAGAAGAGTTGATATTGCTTCTAGAAGGCTTGATATGCTTCTTGAAGACTTGATGCTTCTTGTAAAATTGCTGATAGAAAGCATTTTTATCACAAAAAAGACAGTTAATAAAGCATTTAAGTTTACTTCGAAAATATTAAATGCTATTTTATAAAATGCAATATCTTGACATAAGTAATTCAAGAACTGTTAATTAAAGACTAAATACAGCAGGAAAAAGGTATTTGTATTGCAAAAGGCAAGAAACTGTTAACAAAATTTGATTTTGCTTCCAAAATACTATCAGTAAAATAGAAATTCTTCATGTTAGCTGTTTCGAAACTGTTACTTCGAGATTTGATACTGTTTGTAAAACTCTAAACATTGCTAGAAGAAGACATTTCCATTGTAAACGTACCATGAGCGCAAGAACTGATTTCGCTAGCACCAATACAACATTTTTGATAAGCAACTATATGCATAGGTGGTGAATACATATGCATCCATACAAAATTGTTAATAGCTTTATCTGGCTTGAAGTTAGCATTTTCAATAATTTAATTGGTATTGAGCTTTCTTTCCTAATACAATCCCCGCATTTGCTGCAAATGCTATTTTTCTGAGCTATCTTTTTGAAGAGTCATTGTTCTTCGTATGAGTCTATTTCCAATTTAGTTTCATTTAGCGACCTAAACTTTAGGATTATATAGCTACAGTAAAACATTGAAAATATCTCATACAAAGAACAAAAAATATATATAAGGTGATGTCCGACTAGTCCCATTGTTGGGGCTTCTTGTATACTAAACTTCGTTTTAGGGACAATTTGTTACTTTGCATGTTAGATGGTCATGTTTCCCTGAAGCATTAAGGAATGTATTTATTTTTATGTAAAAGACATATTTTTTGACGCTATCTCTTCTTGACCTGTTTCCCCTGTTTATCTAGATATTTTATAACCATATCTCGAATGTCGGCTTTTATCAAAGGAATCGCACTTTGCAACAAGAGAAAGAGCTTTAGAAATCAATAGCTCCTTAGAGTTGCTTGAAACAGTAGGATGTCCAATAGATTTTAAATTCCTTCCTGGCATCTTCCATACTAATGTTATCCGAGGCAATTTGAAGGTTTTTGTAGCGTTTTGTCCCTGGAGAATTTGGATAGAGTATTAAATAAACTTTTCAGTAAACTCCCCATTATTAAGTTTATTATTAATTATTCAACTAACATGGAAAATAGTTAAACATTGAGGTAAACATTGAGTACAAAATGAGGATGCGCCCCATCATGATCCTCTTGAATGGGAAACATGGCCATCTAATTGAAGAAACTCCAAATAACATTTGGTCAACGTTCCTAAAAAAAATAAGGTACAAGAGTTGGGGTAACAACAATTCCCGCCCACACATTAAGTTTCTATAGACGCTGAGTATGTTTTTCTAGCATCCATTTTGTCGATTTTCCATGAGGATGTTTAGTTTAGTATTTTCCAAAAACTTGTTTGGCGCCCTTTTTGTAAATCTCTGATGTGCCAAAGCTTTCTAAATTGCTTACTTACAGTAAACTGCACAATTGGCGGACGATCTTGCATTAAATACATTAACAACTTCTTCATGTTTTCGATTTCGATCTTCGAAGCCAACCCTCACAAGAATCTCTTTTCGTTGTTTTTTACTTAAACGCATTGTAAAAAACTATCAGTTTCCTGAACGATCTATCGATCTATCGATATCTTATCGATATTGTCCAGCAAATCTGAACAATATGAACACTTAAGCTTTGATTGTACGTTTACAGTGATTTTTCAATTATCCTACTTATAAGCCACCTTCATTAATTATTATTTGTTTTCATTCCATTTTTTATTAGTAATAACGTAGGTTTATTTAAGAAAACACCTAGGATGTTGTGGAAATGTTTTTGTAGTAATATTAGCAATTTAAATTTAAGTTTTCATCAAGTTCTTAAACACTATTCATAATAAGTCTGAGAATGTGGGGTTTACTGAAACCCTTATTTATTCCTCCATCAAAATCAAACTGTTTTCTGTTGAACATAAAAGAACTAAAAGTCATTTATTTTTACATAAATAATTAAATTGTTGCTAAATTTTACTTAACTCAAATCATAATTACACATTTTTGCGATCATCAACACAGCTTAAGAATACCTGAGATAATTAGTAATTAATTTATAAAATGATTAATATTTTATAATGTACCCCAAATATATTAGTAAGTTAAGGTATCTGTAAATAAAGAAGATAAATTATCAGTACCTTCGTCACCATCCAAACCCGTCAAAATCAACACGGAAATTTGATACCAGCCCGTGTAATTCTTCCCACGTCTTGGTGCCGCCCACGCGCCATTCGTCTTCTGGCTTTCTCCCAAAATTTGTGAGTTGATTAATGACGGCTTCCCCGACGACCATCTGAAACCTCTTAAACTTAAACGTTCCACAACGCTTCTCGTTACTTTCCGCTTTACGACGATAACCCGAAACGATTGTTACAAACGTAGTGTTCTGAATCGACCTTTAAGCTGGTTAATAAATTATACCAGCATGGACGTTTATGCTCGTTTTAATCACTCCGAGCTATTAAATCCGTTATTATTACATCGACTGTTGGCGGCAGCGGCGGCGAAGACAAAAAATTCCGACGTCCGGGCTTTCTATTGAGTGCTAATTCAATTAGAATGCCGACCATAATTATTGGAATTACCGCGAGAACGAGAAATATTGAATTGGATCGTGTTTACTTAGATTAGTCTCAGCCCTTGATTTTCAATGTATATATAAAGTATTTGTTCGGCTCGGTGTAAAACTATTAACACACCTGCGAGCAACAGTTCGATTGCTATTTATTCAAATTAAAACGAAACACGAACGCGTTAGCTCACAGCAACATTAATTGCCGTATATAAATCATGTTGCCACGCAGATATCTGTCAACCGTATCGAAACTATTGTGAAGGAAAGGTTTTGTTTCAAAGACGGAGAGTGAATTGCGCCCGATAAATGAGGATTTAAAAGCTAAATTGTGAAAGCGCTTCTGTGTCAATAATATACTAACGAGTTTTGTTGCATTGTACAATACACAAACTTTAGGAACTATTAGAAAGTAGGCGAAAATCATTAAATGTTTCTATACGAAGTGGAACTTATTACTTTAAATGTTAATGAGATTTATGCGTAACTATTATTTATTAACTAAATTTTTTTACATTTTCATTTTTTATTTGAAACCAGATGTGATTCATAAATGCATCGCTGGACAATACGACAATACATTAGTATAATGAGTACTGTAAGTACTATATAATAAAGAAGTTAACTACTATGAAGTCTGGTTAAACAGTTTTGCAAAGAACGTAACTTTAGGATTTGTATTCTTGAGGAGATAAAAGAGTTACATTTGGTTTTACGCTTATTGTTGATATGTAGTAAAGTTTCGCTTGGTCGTCTTCGTTTTCCAATAACAAATGGCCCAATTAATCACTGTAATATCAAGTAGATGATAGAATAATTTCATGTATTACGCGATCTCGCTTTTATTTTGTATCTGCCAATAATGCTGTCCAGTAAATCTACACCTCTCATGTGCTTATTCTATTGAGAAACTATAGCAGGGCAAAGTAAGTCAATTTGTTCTTTTTTTTCTGTCATATCTCTTAACCATTGTAACGGGTTGTGTCCCGATGAATAAACTTACAGTTTTGCTATCTTTCCAATATAGATTATTTATGTACGGTCCGTTATAATTTTCGTTTCAATTTATTGCATTCCTTCTCTGGTGGTACTTTGCAGGACAGAATACGGTTTCAACGAACTATTCACACTGAATGGATTCCTTCTTGTGCTAAATAATGAATAACAGGAATCGATGTATAGCAATTATCGAAATATACTATATTGTAACAGTTTGTTGATATTCCACGTGCCAATCTTACAACATTGCTGCAATATCTGGTTCATTTGGTAATCGTTGGTCTGAATCATTTTCTGTCCCGTGTGTATTCCAATATATACCGGGACAGAAAATATGTATTCCTATAAAATCCGGAAACTCAACACAGGCCAAACAAATTAAAACCCCATTTATGAGCTTTGAAATGTAAGTACTGTTTCATGTGATGACGTGATTTTGTGGCAGATGTTTGTTCATCAATAAATACCATTTCTTTCATTGCAACTGTTAAAAATTTAGCTGATTTTATATCAATAACTGGTTTAAATCAATAGTTTATGAAGCTTATCGTTAGTGATAATTAAATTATTATTGAAACGTAAATTATTAGAAATTTTTCACAATATTTTTGATTCATTGTATTATGGATAATGTGACGAAATAGAACGTTTCCCCAAATGTTTTATAAGATCATATTTTGTGATCTGTAAAGCTATTGCTAGATTTTTGAAAAAACTGTATCTGGTAGTATCCACTACAGTTTTATCTAAGGGTTTGTCATCAAAAAAAGTGTTTAAAAATTTGGTAAGGCGTATTCTTGTTGGATAATTCAGTGGGTAGATTTGTGTACTGAGTAAATTTAGCAAGTACATTTTCAAGGTTTCTTTTCTACCACAGCAAAACCGGTTTCGTTTTAGTTGAGTGTGAATGTGATACTGTTGAATTTCCGGATGTTGAAGCTGAAGATTCATCACGAAGCATTTTCTGTAGCCCTTGTAACATTTTCTGGTACCTTCGTTAAATTATTTATCCTATATTTAAATCAACTATTTGGCTGTGTTTATCAGTTTTATGTTTTTCAAAATATAACTACAGCATTTCTTCTATAAAGCGTACGTATTGTTGCTTGTTGTTATCATCGCTAATTTCAAGTTCATCTTCACTGCCACAAGGTATGCTTCTACTAAATTAAACAATTCTTCGTTCCTTATATCATCTAAATTTATTTTTTCATTTTCTACTTACATAAATGAACGACATTTAAAATAGAATTTAATTATAAGACTCGCACGTTGAGAGGAAATTGTTTAGATTCGTGTGTCAATAAACAAAAAAGTAATAAAGGTGACTATATTTTTTTCGTCAGGTTATGCTAGATACAATTATTTTTATGACTAAAATTATTTCACTTACCTTGTATACAAGAAAACTCAGTATCTCAGCAATCCGAACTAAATTCTGTTATGTGTGCTCTCCACGCGTTAATTAATTTGATTATGAAATGTGAGGTTAAAACACCTGTTAGAATCCATCTATTGATGACATAAATAAAGAATTAACATCAGCAATTTTTACAATTAGATGTTTCGGCCAAATTGCATATCATGAAGTGACCAAAATACCCTATTTTGCAAGTTTTCATGCTGTTGCAACATATGGTATGGTTGTTTGGGGGGTCATTGATCTGGCTTAAGAAGAATTTTTGGTTTGTAGAAGCATACTGTGAAGATGTATTTAAAAAGGAATCTATACTTACTGTACCAATTGTATATATCTTGCATACCTTACTGTATGTTTATGGTAACATAAGTAAATTTAATGCGAATATAAACTTACATGCATATGACTAGGATGTTCAGTCCCGCTATTTATTCTTGGGTCGACCCAGAATTTCATGAAAGAAATGATAGGTCCGGGATCATTAAGAAGTCCCAGGATTTTAAACGTCTCGAAATTAAGAGAAAAATAAAACATCTCTCTCATTTTTCTACCGCTTGTTCCTCTCATTCGATATAAATTTGGTTTATTCTATTACATAAGACCATAGACCGGTTTTTGAAGATACATATGAGTGTTGTGTGCTGAAAATAAAATGAATTGGAATAGACTAAAACAACTGTGTTTGAGTGTTGTTTGGAGCCTATTCTGTAAAGTCATATGTGCACTCCAAAAATATGTTGAAAGCAGATAATGGTATTGAATTGTGAAAAATAAGTTTTTTTTTTAATTAAAAAAATAATTGAAAATGAAAACTTCAATCCAGATAAAAGCATTAACAATTTTGTATTGGTGCTCTTGTGGAAGCATTCAGTCTTCTGGAAGCATATCAAGTCTTCCAATGACAATATCAAGTCTTGTAGAAGCAGTATCAAGACTTCTAGAAGCAGTATCAAGTATTTTGAAAATATTTCAAGTCTTTCAGAAGCAATATAAAATCTTCTAGAAGCATTATCAAATCTTCTGAAACCTTTTAAAATCTTCCAGAGCCAGTGATGGGCAAGCACCCAGTGTATTATAATGAGTAAATATTGGCCATATAGGAATTTGGGTATATACCATGAATCATTTAATACATTGCTACACAGTTCGTGGAAAATAAGAAAATTATTTATTACGCTTTAAATCGTCATTAAATTTGCTTTAAAATATACTTTAGTAAATCATTATATCTCAACTTGTTTATGAGATAAGGTATATTAAATTTTTATTGTTACCGTTTATAACAATCGAATATGCATGGTTGACTTCAATAAATCATAACAACAAATTTTATTGATGAAATTGTTGCTACTTAATCTTTCACATATTTGCTTTATAATGCTGTTTATGTTATTGTTATATTTTAATTCGTTCATGAGATACGCCTTAATAAATTTTTGTTCTTAAAATTAGTAACAATTAAATATGCAGAATTGAGCTTAAACAATCATCAATAATGCATGTGGGTATTAAAAAATTTTTTATGAATCACTCGATCTTCATTAAATTTGCTTTAAAATACATTTCGTTTCGTCTTATATCTCAATTGGTTCGTAAAATACGATATCTTAAGTATCTGTTCTTAAAACCTATTACAACTAAACAAAGTTCAGTTAAAAAAAATCATAATAACATGAAACAGAAGTCTGTTTAATTTATCCATTTTGATATTGTTTTCTTAAGTTATTAAAAGATACATCCATTGTAGTACGGATGTCATTCCACCAGGGATCTTTAAGACAATTTTTTACAGAATCAGGGTGATGTTCTTTGAATGAGTCAAGGACAATCATTGAAGATCGAATGGAAATTGAATTGGGAGAATGTTCATACGACAAATGAAGGCTCTTCAAAAAAATGATCTGAAAGAATCTTTCGCGGCAGATGCTGGGACTGAATTGGGAAGAAAAAGAAGCAGAATGAAATCTTTTGGAAACATTTCAAGTTTTCTGGAAACATTTAAAGTCTTCTGAAAGCAAAATCATGTCCTTTAGAAGCAATATCAAAACATCTGGAAACATTTGAAGTCTTTTAGAGGCAGTATCAAGTCTTTTTGTAGCAGTTTTTATGGTATTTTTTTAAATTTTATTTATGTTTTTTTTATTATTTGGAGGCAATGTTAAGTCTTTCGGAAACAGTATCAAATTTTCTAGAAGCAATATAAAGTCTTCTGGAAGCAGATTAAGTCTTCCAAAAACGGTATCAAGTCTTCTGGAAGCAGTATCAACTCTTGTAGGAGTAGTATCAAGTCTCAATTCAAAATACATACTCTCCAAAAAATATTCGCAGCAGATTCTGGGATTGAATTGACAAGAAACTAAAAGCAGCAGCTCTTCCGTCATCTATCCTTTTTGTTGCGCCTTGACTTTCTTTTGAGAAATACCCTGATTTTAGAATGATTTTTCAAAATAGTTAGGAACCTTTTGGCCAATTGTAGTGCTGCCCTTTAACCATAGTCCCATTCCGTGCATGAACCGTACAGTTCAACTTTTGCTAGCTTTATAGGCATCTCGTGAATATTTAACGAACTTGTTACTTTTGTTGCTACCTCAAAAAGTAGATCGATCTAACATACAGTCCTTTCTTTCGTCTCTCTTGAAAAAATCGGAAAACTGCCTCGTCAATTTCAAGAAATCGTCCTTTCGTTTCGTTTCGAAGATTTGAGAAAATATAGTCTTTATTTTGATTTAGAACTTCATTAAATTTGCTTTAAAATGTACCTTAGTTCATCAATATGTCTCAAATGGTTTATAACAGACAATATTTTAAACCTCTATTCATCAAACATGTATAATTGAGGTAGTTTTTATTTATGTTATATAATTCCATCAAAAACACGTCACGATAAGTCGCTTTAGGGAAATAAACTAATTTTATAATGAAATTCTTTAACGAGTGAGTAGTAAACAGGTCAACAGTGCAGGTGAACAAATCAAGTCTTTTTGAAGTATTTCAAGTTTTTAGACGCATTATCAAGTCTTCTAGAAGTATTACAAGTCTTCTGAAAGCAATATCAAGTTTTCTAGGTCTTGTTTTCTAGATTCGGTATTGAGTATTTTGGAAGCATTTCAACTCTTTTAGAAGCAATATCAAATCTTGTAGAAGCAGTATCAAGTCTTTTGGAAGCATATCATGTTTTCTGGCAGCATTTCAAGCCATCTAGAAGCAGCGTCCAGTCTTAGTGAAATATTTCAAGTCTTTTAAAGATAATATCAAGTCCTATGGAAGCATATTCAATCTTTTAAAACCAATGTAAGTCTTCTAGAAGCAGTATCACGTCTTTGCAGCCTTTCAAGTTTGTTAGAGGTAATATTTTAGTCTTATGTAATTTCCAAGCCTTTAAAACTAGTATTAAGTAGAAGCATTTCAAGTCTTCTAAAAGCAGTATTAAGTCTTTTGCAAGCATGAAATGTCTTCTGGCAGCATTTCAAGTCTTCTAGAAGTAGTATCAAATCTGCTGCAAGCATTCTAAGTCTATTAGAGGTAATATCAAGTCTTTTGAAAATATTTCCAATCTTTTAGAACCAGTATTAAGTCTTCTGGAAGCATTGCAAGCCTTCTGGAAGCATTTCAAGTCTTTTGACAGCATCTTAAATATTGCAGAAGTAATATCAAGCCTTCTGACAGAATTTCAAGCCATCTAGAAGCAGCATCAAGCCTTCTTTGAAGCATTTCAAGTCTTTTAGAGCTAATATCAGGTCTTATGAAAGCATTTATACTTTTTCAAAACCAGTGTTCAGTTTTCTAGAAGCATTTCAAGTCTGGTAGAGGTAATATCAGGTCTTCTGAAAATATTTCTAATATTTTAGAACCAGTAGAACCAGTCCTTTGGAAGTATTGCAAGTATTCTGGAAGCATTTCAAGTCTTCTGTAATAAATATCAAGCTTTCTAAACGCTATAACATGTCTTCTAGCATCAGCAGTAAATCTTGTGGAAATCTTCTGAAAGCAATATGAAGTTTTTTAAAACTGTATCAAAGCGTCCAGGGTTAGTAGTAAATCTTCTGGTGGCAAATCTTCTGATAAGATTCCTAGTTTCCTGAAAAAATGGTGTAATCTTTTGGAAGCAAAATCAAATCTCCTAGATGCAGTATCAAGTCTTCTGGAAGCATTTCAGGTCCAGATAAACAGATTTTATTTGGTTGATTGTATGGATGTTTGTACACCATAAAAACCTAATATACGTCTTTAACTGTTTTTTGTATACGTATTTTGATTTCGTGATTATTTTCGGGAATTACTGGACCTTTAGCCCAAGTAATGGACTTAGAAGTGTATTTATTATACATGTTTTTCTTGTTGTATTAAATTACTACTGACTTTTCGCTGTAATACTGTATTACTTGTGAGGATAAAGAATGTTATTATTATTTCAATATAACAAATACAAAAAATATTAAGTATTAAAACCGCAGACAACATTTATAATCAGTTTGGGTGGTCTTGTGACTTAAAAGAAATATTTTTACGAATGTTACTATCAAAAATCCATTAAAAATCCAAACCGTGAAGGAACAGGTGTACCGGAACTTCTTAATTGCAGAAAATCCGTCAATTCCCAGAGTGATGAAGCTAATTAGCGAACGTTCGCAGGTGCCTCTATAGAATTGAAGAGGAAAACCGTTGAGTCGGATTTTATCGCAATTGAACCTAGATAGTCCATAAACAGCGGCACATTGCTTAATGATGACAATTAAACCGAAATCGTTTTGTTACGGCACGGGGCAGTTCATATAAGGTACAAGAAATGCGGACGTTCATCTCCTTCCTTGTTTTACTTTTTTGTTCCCCGATTCTAACGGTAGCAATAAATAAAGTTCTTACAAAGAAAAAAATAATAAAAACGCGAGCCTCTCCGGCCCGTCTAATGGACTCTAACTGGATGGTCGTTATTACCTATTTGATAATGAGCCATGGGAAATTAAAATGACTTTTCGCCCCGCTAAGTGGTCGCTCATATTTAGTTAGAACGGGGAAGTGAAAGAGAGAAGAAGTAAAACATCAAATTGTTGCGTAACCGGATGGAGGTGTAAATTGGGAGAGTATCGGTGATGAATGGGTATACACAAACCTTAGAGAGACTCAGAGCCTTAGTCAAACCGAAGATATGGCCGTGAAGATGTTAATTTCAACCGACCCGATTATTTACACGGTCTAAAATCCTGTTTGTTTCTCCTTACAGGACTTTTAACAGCTTCTTCTACCACTTTTTCTTGCCCATTTTCTTCCTGTGTAAAATGAAAAAAAGTTATTATTCTTTTGAAGAATTTTTTTGCACGTTGTTTTCTTACGAATAGTACACGTAAACGGTTACTCGAGGTGAATAAATTTTCCGGTACGCACGCGGAAGATCGCCAACAGCACATTACCATAAATACGTCATCTAACACATCTTTTTAATGACCGCGATGACATGCGGTTCGTTTGCTGTCCGTTTTTACGATTACCTTTTAATGAATTCGCACATACAAACTATACGAACATAAATTAATTTTTACTGTCTTAGATGTACATAAAAATGTCTAATTTAGTATGTAATCAGTTTTAATGTTATTGTTCTTTAAATTAATTAAAATTTTCTTTATTGTTATTAATACAAAAAAGAGATAAAAGAATGATACGAGTATATATAACAATTTCATCAAACATACTCAATTATTTATACTATTTTACTGTATTAAAATGAAGAGTTCCTTAAATTAATGTAAATATCAACGCAATTATACTTATATTGTAAAGTCACAATACCAAATTAATTAAATCAGTTAAATGGTAATACATTGATTGATAACTTTTAAATATGACGATATCGGCATCAAAATGTTTGACATAGGGTGATTGGATTAGATTAAAAAACTAATTCAGAAATCGTCAATTAAGAAAGCTTGAATCTGTGGAAAACAATTTAGACAATCAGACTATTCCATCTTTTGATTCAATTTTTATAGTTTTCAGTCAATACGAAGAAAGCTACAATGGATCGACTTTTGCTGTGATCAAGGCTATTACAAGAATATAACTATGTTCTGTTCTTCAAATTTGATTATTTGCGTAGTTACTTCGTTATCCCAACGAGAAGCTTCTGTGGAATGAAACTATAGCTTTTATACCATACCAAATGAAAGCTATAAAAGATAAATATCTTCCTAAATAATTGTTAGCTATCTTTATATTTAGTAAATGTTATTTGATGTTAAAATGTGTCCTTGTAATTGATGTTTTATCATAATTAATTATGCATTTTAGGTCTTCCTTGATAACATGTACAAATCAAATAAACAACGTCAACAAATCAAGAAAATCATTTTTAAGAACAAATATAATAAAAATTGCTTGTGAAAATTGAAGTTGGTCACATTTACTTTTCCATAAAAGACCAGGTTCAAAACTCAATTTGTCCAAATTTTTGGTTGGCGTTTTGTTGTGACCCAAACATTTATGTACATAAAGACATTTAATGGCAATTAATTGTGTTGGGACTTTTAGGTCACACCATTATTTTATCAACATGGTTTTGAATTATTTCTGGCATCAGTGAACATGATGTGGTGGAACATCTTAATGAAGTAACTCCCATCATGTTTCCCGTACACTAAAGGTGCTTTGCTAAACTAATTTAGTAATGTGATCACATCTAAAGCTTATTACTACCATCTTCTGGCTAGGCTAGTCTGATTTATCTGTAAGACAAATTTAACTAAAAGATGGTAGTAATGGACCTAAGTTCCTGAGTTATGTAACATTAATCCAGTAGAAGTGTTTCATTGATTTTTTTGCCTTAAGTAGGGTTGGCAGTGTAATTTGCACAGAGTACTTTACATGGTATTTTACTTATATTATACTATGTAATTTACAGCGGTAGAAATTATATAAAAATCAAAAAACAATTTGGAGGCCTTAGCAATTTTAAAGACTTTGTCCTGCTTTGGAGATGTACATCACTTTTCTTCGCTGTTAGCAACCACTGTACTAATATCCACAGCATCACTGTTTTAAAAATCACTGTTTAAAGCAAGAGTTGGCAGTATCTTTAATACCCTATAATCATGCTATTAGACAAATCTGTAACTTCTATATCATTTTTATCGTCTATCAAAGAGGTATCCATAGCTCATATCTTTAAAACGCCATATCATTTTGACATGACGGTCAAAATGATACATCACTCTCTGTTGCAGTTTCCACATATATCACAATTAGAGGATCGATCCCGCTTTTTATGACATGATTTGTTTTGCAAAATATAGGACATAGTCAAAAGATCATACTGTAAGCACCTACAGCTACCAAATAGTTGTGTGGAAACTACTAACTTTTATTCTCAACAATGTTGCTCTCTTGCATTTTTGTAGTTTAATTTTTAAAAATTCTAAAATATAAAAATCTTATGAATTTTATTGCTTCTCGAAATCTTAATCGTAACACTTGGTAATTGGAGCAGGTTGCCAAGAAGAAGTTTTAGAAACTCTGTTAAAGATATCTGATATCTAGTATACTGCTTTTTGTAAGATTACTATACAGTGCGTTCATGATGAAAGGAATAAATTGTATCAAATTATGATAATTTTCACGACAACAATGCTCGAACTGGTTAATTTTAAATTTTGATGGCTTAACCCAACGCAACTAATGTCTAACCCTAACTAGCTAGTTTGGTTGAGACAAGGTCGATGGCTAAAGCCAACCCAATTAATATCTAGCGCTAACTATCTAGTTGGGTTGAGACAAATTTGAAGGTTCAACCCAAACCAACCCAACTCATATTTAGTATTAGTTGTTATTAGTAGTTATATAATAGTTGAGTTGGGTTAAGGTTGGTCGCGCAACTCAACCTAACCAATATTTACCGCTTATTAGCCAGTTGAGTTAAGATAAGGTTGATGACTCAACCCAATCCAACAAATATGTAGCGCTAACCAGTTAGGTGGGTTGAGATAAGATTGATGGCTCAACCCAATAAACAAATATTTAATGCTACCTAGCTAGTTAAGTTAAGGTGAGTTGTTCTACCAAACCCAATAAATATCTAGGTAGTGCTAATTAGGTTGTTGGATTGGGTTACTTTGAGCTAATGTAAAATATGTAAAAAAATCACAAACCAAAAGTTGAAATTGACAAGAAAGTTTCAGCATTTTTGACAAAGAGCAAATGGCTAACAATTTATCTTATTTATTTCTTTCGTCGTGAATGCTTTGTATATCACTAACCTCAAGCGTCATTCAGTGAGAGGATTAAAATAGCTCTATCTTAACTTTACTTGCACATTTTGACCTTGTCGACATTTTTAATATATATATATTTATCCCTAACGACAATTTTGAAAGTTACTTTATATTTTAATGATTTTATGGATAGGTGGTAAACAAATTGAAAATGTTATAAATTACGTAATTATTGCCTAATTCTCTTTAGCTATTATTGACTGTTATGTAATGAAGAAGTTATATAATGAATATGCTCTGCCAGTCTCATAAGTAAATAAGAGATTGTGATGTACATGTAAGGCGCACATCATTTATCCGTCAGTACAAATCCACAACAGCATATTAAAAGAAGGTATTTCCTGTACATTTGCGTTATGGCAATTTACGATCAGTACATTTAGGTTATGTAAATTTCCTGTCTCTTTTGACCGATAAGATGGAGAATTGTTATAAGGAAGTTGACATGGAAAACTTGATTTGCCGTTGGTTTGGAAAATGTGGAGGAAGTGTCAAATCAAGGTCAAATATCTTGAGCGAGTCGTACACTAACTGCGAAGGGTGGTACTATTTGGCATATACCGTCGTTCGAATATTATATAAGAAAAAGTGAATAAAATTGATTTAAAAAATGTTGCTTTGCGATGATCCCGTTTTGATCCTGACAGTGGAATGATAACAGAAAATTGAAAAAAGACATTTGGTGCCCAACAGTTTGACCACTGAAATTTAAATTCTCTTGTTGTTTTATTACTAAATGACAATATTTTTTGGCAGCAATACGAAGACGGTGTTAAAAGAATTAAAATAAGGTATTATGATTGGAACTTAATATATTATTTAGAGCAGAGGTTCCCAAACTGTGCACAGCAGCTCCCGGGACGCCACGGTGCCGTCATAACAGCGCCGCGAAAAACCCATATTTAAATATGGGTAATCGCTTTTAAAAAGGAAAGTTGTCCAATTTTCCAAGAAAGCTAACAATTTAAAAAGAAATCGGAATAATTAAGAGCGCCGCGGAAAAAAACCCGATTATTTAGGAATCCTCAAACTGAAATGGATGGAAACCTTTGCTTTAGATGGTAAAGATGGATAATCAAGGAGTTCAGATTGATAATTTATGAGTTTTAAGGTTTTTTAAAAGTCTATTGAACACGATAAATACACGTAAATTATCTTTGGCAATGAAGGAAAAAAAATTACTCAATTTTCAATAATAATTCCTAAGGCGTCTTCAGACGCAGGGCTAAACCCGAATCTTTCCAGTTCTAGGTCTAGTGTTAGTTCTGGTTTTATCATTAGATCTAACTCTGGATCTAAAGCTAGAAATATCCGAGGTATATCACTTAAGACGGCTAAATCCAAGTGATTCCCGGTCTAGGTCTAGTGTTAGTTCTAACTTTACTTCAACTCAAATATACCGGGTTGGGCTGGGTTTAGCCGTGCATCTGAAGACCCTGTGACACCAATATTTTAGGACAGCAGTGGTTGCAGATGTTGAGATAATGAATTAACAAAAATTATTCAATGAATGGCAGACCTTGTTAATGTTTTCATTCTTAGGCTCTGAAATAAGGTAATGAAAATACGTTATTAAGCATTAATAATGATTTAAAATAGGAATCGATAAACAATTCTCAACCAAACTTCTCAAATTTGTCAAATTTTCAATTTTCGTATTTTTCTCAATATCTATGCATCTAAGAACAAAAGTGCAAGATAGCAATATTTTTGAGAGATTTTGTTTAATCTTGTTTTCTCTCTGTCTTATTCTCCCCTATTCTTTTTCTATTATTTAACATTTGGACTTAATATTTATCTCTTAGTACTTAATCATGGTGGCAATAAACTAATTATTATTTAAAGAAAAAAACTTTTTTTTGCTAAAAACCCGTTCAGAATGAGTTTCTATTAAAATTACGTTAATTTTCAAAGTACCAATCTTTATGTAATCAAAAAAGAAAACGAAATTTTCACGATACGTTACTAGTACAATACCGCAAATTCGCCAAGAACTTCTTTATTATCGAGTGGGGATCGCAAATTGATAGCCGCGTTGGCCAACCAGTAATTTACCCATTATTCGGTCTAGAGGCTCCCAAGAGCAGCAATCAACAAGATTACAATACTTACAATTACCCGATCCTAATGGCACAGAATTAGCGTGTCCCATGGAAATTTACCCAAAACATTTATAAAACATTTACTAAATATTTTTCAACATATTTGGAATCTATCTCTCTTTGTATATTCTTTTAGGTTGGTTGTCTTAGGGGGTCATTAATTAGGCCAGAGCCGTCGGTGGCCCGGTCTATAAAAATGCAAGGGAATTAAGCCATCATTCCGTGCGTCCCATCGACGTTGGAGAGGCGTAGGAGCCCCGGACCATAAAAATAAATGATGGCGTGGCATTTTTTGTATGGCAGCTCTCATGAGTCATAGTCGGAATTCCGACGCGGTAGGCCACGGTGAAGACCGTTGGTTGTTCTTCATCTACAGCGCATCTCTTAGACTTAGATTGTCTTCGCATTGACCTTTGACCGTTGTCGACGGTTACGGTCCCGCTCCTTAATTGAAACAGGAATGCACGTGTAGATGACACCATGAAGATAACACCTTTATGACCTCTGTTAGTGTACCTTTTTACGACCGACACTTACTATCGTAAAAAACAATCTAAAGCGTATCTTAAAACAGCGCTTAAAAATGCGGCTTTGCCGAAGAGATGGAGAGATGGTCGAAACAAAGGTCTAAATGAAGATTTATATTTTAAGAAGAGACCTTAAGTCCGGTATTGGAGGATTGCCCAGTAAATAGATTTTCGTAGGCATCAAATGTTCGTTTTCATTGCCAAGAAAAATATACATTGTTTTTTTGAAGCATTCCTTCCATTCTTGTTTTTTGTTTTTTTTATTTTTTTTTTGTTAGTAACCGCATTCCCTTCTTCGGCACACTCAAAACAATTATTCTCTATTAGCGGTTACAAAATCGTCCCATGGGAACGGCCAAGTATTAATCAAAAACTGTTCGGGAATAATTGGCCCGCGGCCGAACGGCAAACGTATAGTAGAAGAAGAAGACCACGACGTATAGCAGAAGAAGGAAAAGGATCACGTTGGAGTGGTAGAGAAAGGGAATCTTCGGTCTCTGTCGACCGCGGCCAACGACTAAATCAACAACACAACCGGGGTCCGGTAGTACATCGCGTGCCAGGGACCACACACATAGAAACTTGTTAAATAAAACATAAACCACCTCGCCGACTGTTCGCCCATTCGGTCTGTTCGCCTGCTCTATACCAAGTGAGTGGAGTTGATGAGCGCGTACCATCGATGGTAAAAGTCATGTCACCTCGGTTTACCAATCGATTAATATTCAAAGGCAATTAAGATCCGTATTAGATTATTAAACGAAGAGTGCTGAGTTTGAAAATTCATATTAATCTATTGTTGGTGGCAATAAACGTTTGTTTAAAGATTTCCGGTATCCTTATAACTTTTCACAATTTCAGTTTTAGATTTACATAATAAAACGGTTCAGGTTTCCATTTAATGAAAACAGAAATTTAGCCGTAATCAATGAAATCATTTGAAACATTTCTTATATCAAACCAAAGCATAACTTACCATCAATTCTCTTTGTGGAAATATAGGTTGATAACTAAAACTGAAATAAATTTTTTATATTGTCATCTTTTTTGAAAATCTTATATTGTCATCTTTTTCTAGTTCTAAGTCTAGTATTAGTTCTAAAGCTAGATTAGCTTGGGTTCCGTTTTAAAAGAGAAACCACTATACCTAAATGATTTTCGTTCTAGCTTTAGTATTAGCTCTAGCGTTAGTATTGGCTTTATTTTTTAGTTGTTATTCAGTCTTAAATTGTTATATACTTGTATCAAATTAAAACTAGAACTAACACTAGACAACTAGTCTTCAGACGCACAGCTAAACCTGAAATTTTCCAGCCATTCAGTGCTTGATTGTTGTAAATTCTTCTGGAGCTAAGAGTATAACAAATACTAGACCTACAACCTGGTATTCGTAATACTAAAGCTAGGTAGTTTTAGTATTAACACTAGACCTGGAACGAAAAATATTAGGATTTAGCCGTACGTCTCTTTAGACGGCTAAACCCTAAAGTTTCTACTTCTAAGTATAGTGTTAGTTTTGAAGATAGGTTGGGTTGGGTTCGGTTGGGTTCCGTGTTAACAGAGGTACGCCTAAATCCAAAACCGTCTGAAGAAGCACGGCTATGTTCAAAAGTCAAGTTTCTACTTTTGCAGCAATTGAAATATATGAAGTTGAGAGAACTTTGTTTCTCTATTTTAGGAACTATTCGTTGTAGAGGCCTTCATTAAGAAATGTCTTCAGATGCACGGCTAAACCCAACCCAACCCAACCCATTCCTGTATATTTGGATTGAAGTAAAACTAGAACTAACACTAAACCTAGAACTAGAATCATTCGAGATTAGCAATCTTAAAGGATGTACGGCTAAACCCGAATATGCTAGTTCTAGAGGTAGATCTAATGATATAAAACTAGAACGAACATTAGACCTTGAAATGGAAAGATTCGAAACATTTCACTTCTTGGTTTAGTGTTCATTTTAGTTTTACTTCAATACAAATATACAGGATTGCCAAAGCAGTTTGTAAAGTATTCTATTTCAGCAACTATTAATTGTAGAGGCCTTGCTTAAGAAATGTCTTAAGATACACCGATAAACCCAACCCAACCCAACCCAAACCTGTATATTTGAATCAGAGCCTTCCTAAGATATTCGGGGATTAAAGGATTGTTAGTATGCCCTGTAAGTCATAGTTTTGTAGTTTATTGATAAGGGAACAACTAGCTATCCCAGAAAGACCGCTCTCCAAAAGGAGATTAATGGTAGGCTAGCCAAACTGGAGGCCTCCAAAGAACAGGATGAAGGACAACACAAATTAAAAATGAAGCAGGATAAATATTTTCATTCCTTAAGAATGAAACACGAGGAGGAAGTGCATTCATAAAAATGTAAATTGGCCGAGCGAAATGAGTGTGCCCCTTTTCATTCAATGCAAAAAAGGGTCTGCACCTCAGAGGGGATATTAGAAATATGTATAATGGGGAGACCATGCATGCAGGGCTGTAGCCCTATTAGTCCTTAAGTTTAGGATGGCGCTGACTGTAACAGATCTTAAATTTTCTATCTGATAAGAAACTCAAATATGAGGTATTTCATTTTAAATTTATTTTTTAGGCCGATGATGCCAATGACACTCTATTTAAGGACATTCAAGCCACAACTATCACAAATTTAAAGTTTTTAGCTCGATCAGAATCTAAGAAATTTAGATTTAAAAGATACAGTGTTAAGTGCTAACTAGCTAAAACTAACCCAAAACTAAACTAACCCAATAACAAAATCCACTACGTGTCAACATATCTATCAAAGTCAACATATTTTGATGTGCAGAATCAGAACTTCAATCAAAAGCTTCATCAATCCATTTCAAATAACTAAAAAAAGATATGTTTATTTTGGTACACAGTTATGAAACTCCCTGTATATATAAAAATATTTTCTCTTATAGTGTGGTAAATTTCCTACAACTTTTATCTAACGAACTCAGTATGTAATGCCATTTATATACTGGTGTCCCGTAATTATTGTGTAATACATCAGTGTATTCTTTGATCGAAAATAGATAAAAAACAAATAAACATAGGTCCGAAAATCGACCATTGCTGAGATATCTCAAAATTTTAGTTTCATAAGTGAATGCAAGCTTCAACAGAGAATGATGGCGAAGAATGAGAGTTTTTTTTAGTTGGACTATACATGGAGAGGTATTAAAGGTTAACTTTCTCATAAACATTATATCTACCCAAAACGGAATTTTTAATATCCATAATGCGCACGTTTAAATTATTGAAAATTCTCATGCAATACTAGAAAGTCATCATCAGTGGCGATTCAGTATGTAGTATATGGGTCGGAGTTGTAGGTGACCAGTTAAAAGATTCTACATAAATACATACATTTTACAAAATAGGCTTATAGATGCATTTAATGAATTACCTCTACAAATACTACAAGACTGATACTTTATGCATCATGATGCAGTACCAGCGCATTATACACACGATACTCAAACATAATAAAATGGCAGATCTAGTATTGCTGAAATTTAAATCCGTTAGATTTTTCTTTCGGAGACCTCTATTGTGCAGAATTTGAAAAATAATATTACTAACTCATTTAAGGTATTAAACAAATTCCAGGTCACTCTAAATGCATTAGACGTTCTTTAAAAAAACCGTATCTATTTGTGTCTAGAAGTAAATTTCCAATTTGTTAATTATTCATTATTTAACCGTTGGTTGAAGAATTTTTTCAACAATCTTTGTTACTTGTTTTGTTAAATTATCAATATTAAAGTTTGTATAAGCATCGTAATCGTAGTAATTATTTAATTGCTGTATATGACACCCTGTACATTATAAATACACATATGATACAAAATTGATTTGGTTGACCCTGACCGTTAACATTATGGCCAGATAGTTACGTCGGATAACCAAATATCTGGCTAAATATAATGTCGGATATCCGGTAACCGGTTTGTTGTAAAATCATTAGCCATTTAATCACTATTCTGTAAAGACAACATGCGATTTCTATGCGTAAATTATTCCATAAAGTTAAAGCTTCTATAAATGAGTTGTGATAAGCAGGATGTTACCACATTAATTGAAGCGGTATTTTTTTTTGTTATTCACTAATTGTTCAAAGTTATCTCCCTCTTATGTTGAAGAAACCACATTTGTTGGGACACGTTCAATGGAACTTTTTTCCATCAATTTAGGGAAACACAATGGGGTCAATCATAATCAAAAGTTATCGACAATCTGCGCTGAGAATGATTACGACTAACAACATATGGATATTAGATTACCTAAAGTCTGTGCAGAATGTCAGGGCCACACAATTTGGAAATCGATATAATAAATAATAAAGGTTGGGGTAAAGTTATTTGTAATCAGTGAACATTTTTGCGTATCATGTGTTAATTTGGAAATTGTTGGGTTTTTGGGTTGTCTATAACGAGTTAAATGAAAGAACTACCCGATTTTTGAGAGTGCCGTCCATTGTGTTCACTTTGCGATTACTTTCTCAAAAACTATTTTTACCAAAATGGGTATATAAATAATGTTTGTTAGATTCCATTATAAATTTTTAACAACATATAGATGTTAGATTACCTAAAGTCTGTGCAGAATATCAGGGCCACATAATTTGGAAATCGATATAATAAATAATAAAGGTTGGGGTAAAGTTATTTGTAATCAGTGAACATTTCTGCGTATCATATGTTAATTTGGAAATTGTTGGGTTTTTGGTTTGTCTATAACGAGTTAAATGAAAGAACTACCCGATTTTTGAGAGTGCCAGTCACTGTGTTCACTTTGCGATTACTTTCTCAAGAACTATTTTTACCAAAATGTGTATATAAATAATATTTGTCAGATTTCATTGTAAGTTTTTAAAAATTAAATCTCCTACTGAGCACATTTCCCCGAGGAGCTTATTTCTCTCTCTTTAGTTTGTGATTCTATTAAATCGCTTTTAAGGATTAGGGAGCCTTAATTTTGAAATAAATGAACAAAAACGTGCAAACGATTTGACGTATTTTTGTAAAAATCACATTGGAAACCGGATACTCTTTAACTTGCAATAAAAGAAAAACCAAAGATTCGAGAATTTTCAAATCACATTACATATAATACGCAGAAAGGTACACTGATTATAACAAACTTCACCATAATTTTTTTTTATTAAGCGGTTATGAAGATATCCATTTTTGCACGAACTTTAGATATGAATATTATGAGTTGTTGGCCAATACATGTGAAGACAAGTTTGGAATTTTAGTGTATTTGTTGAAACCATTGGCAAAACAATTGTGATGCAAAACTGAAACATACTGGCAAGCAAACAAATGCGAAAGGATATTATTGTGCTATGTTTACACCTAACAGTGCCTTCAATTTTGAAGCATGTGTAAGTTTTGCATGACAGTTTTGCATGACGGATAATTTTCAGGCTGAAAAGTACTTTTTACATATGGAGAGGAAAGCATCGATCTTGGACCATTGGATAGCAATGGTATTTTCGTTTATTGAAATAATGTAACCGTAATGTTCCAGTTATTATGCAACATTAGTTAATACGTTCTTACGTTAATAACCTTCTTTTAAGACGTTTAAGCTTCCCATAAAAATAAAAATACAAGACCATAAACAGCCTGTATTGCAATACAATGAACGGGAAAAATAAGAGATTTTTGATATTTAGTTAAGAAAATTAATTAATGTATTATTATCTTGACGTGATTGTTGGTTGAAAGTATGATCGGGTCAATGGATACTATAGAAGAGAACAAGAGGCCAATTGCCATTTCATCGAGGCGCATTATTATGGAGTAAGACTCGGCGCACGTGGAAACACAATTTTCCCTCATTGAAACGTCTCGGCCAGTCGTCCAATTTGGTATTCCTCTTCTTTTCGATTACGGAACGGCATTCGAACTCGACTCGATCGATTGGCTTTAGCCCGTAATGACTTTATATATACGTACAACACGGAATATGCCGTGTCGATTTACGTAATTGGCCGTTCGATGGTCGCCGGTTTTTCGCAATCTGCTTTTTGCCGTCGCAATTTCCACGCTCGGAAAAACTGGTTGCAATCGGCCGTTCTGCCGCAGATGGCTTTCGAAAGTTTTTCCAACGAATGACTTTTTGCAATTATATAAATGGTTGTCTTGTACGTGGCTAATCGCGATAATTGATAAATATCTATATGGACATTACGGTTAGAGGCGCTTCTTGTTCTAACCAAAACAGGTAATCGATCTTGCTAACTTTCTTTGGCCGTTCTGGTTACAACATGTTAAGCGACTTTAAAATTTGGATATTAAAATGACGAATTACGTCGTTTCAAAAGTCGAAAAGAAAAGGAAAAATAAACAAAACAACCGTGGCATACCGCGGTTCTTCGGGCAAAAGAAGAAAACGAAGAAGACGTAGAAGGGAAGGGCGCGCAACCGTTACGTGAGCTCCGGTTGAAATCGGACCCAAGTTACACGTATATAGGAGGTCCATCGGCAAATTAATGTGCTTTACATCCTTAATTGGTGGCCGACCTTTCGAGCTGTGTGGCCCATTCCATCTCCGTCGGAACCGCCGACGCCCCAATCGTACCATTTCGCTCGATCTTTGGCTTCGCTTTAGCCCCGGGGCCTTCTATCTGGACACGGCCGTGGACAAATATTAGATAAGTGCCGACTTAATGGGTACTTTTTGTTTTCTTAATGACGATTCACCTCTTTCTGCCCATCCAAAGCTCACAAAACCAGAACCGTTCCGCAACCTATTGTGTTCATAAAAACAAGAATATTCTACCATTTTTTTTAGTTATTTTGAACTGAGCTTAGGAACAAAGTATAATTATGCAGTGTTGTTTCACCCGGGAATTTATTTTCAAGGGACTATACCTTGGGTATTTACTCAAGATTGGTATTTTTAGGTAAGAAGACAATGTCTGCATGCAATAACAATGGTTACTTACACATAAACTCAAAAATAATATAATAATCTCTAAATCAGAGGTTCCCAAGTTTACGACTTTCTAAATAATTAGAACTTTTTCCTCGGGCCCTAAATATATGCATTTTTTCTAATTGTCAATTTTCTTGCAAAATTGGAAAACTTTCCCTACGTCTCTCTAACACCGCTTCTGAAGCTAGGTTGGATTGGATTTCGTCTTAAGACAGCTACGGAATCCAAATTAGAGGTACGATACTAAATGTTTTTCGTTCTAGGTGTAGTATTAGCCATAGCATTAGAGTTGGCTTTATTTTTAGTTGTTATTCAGACTTAAATTGTTGTATACTTGTATCAAATTAAAACTAGAGCTAACAATGGACCTAGTACTAGAAAGATTTATGTTTAGCCGTGTGTCTGAAGACTTTCTAGTACTAGGTCCAGTGTTGGTTCTAGTTTTAATAGCTATTCAGCGCTTGATTGTTGTAAATTCTTCTGGAACTAGGAGTATAACTAATACTAGACCTACAACCTAGCTTTAGTATTAACAGTAGACTTAGAACTAGAAACACTACGATTTAGCCGTACATCTCTTTAGACGTCTAAAGCCTAAAGTTTCTAATTCTATGTCTAGCGTTAGTTCTGAAGATAGGTCGATTGGGTTGGATTGAGTTCCGGTATTAGCTTTAGCGTTAGTGTTGGCTCTATTTATTAGCTGTCATTTAGTTTTAAATTATTGTATAATTGTATCAAATGAAAACTAGAACTAACACTAGACCTAGTATACCCCGAATATTGTAGATGATATCATTGGAAGCACAGACCAAAGAAAATCAACTTAGATATGTCTCTTAGATTATTCAAAAGCTTTCGATACAATCAATCATGACTTGATATATGCCACTCTTCGCTGTATTGGGTTTGATGATCTTGCATCGGGCTTCTTGTAGTTACTTGACTGGCAGAATGGAGTGCGTGAAATTTCATCGTTTCTTTCGAAACATCCGGTATTCATCATAGTTCAATTTTTGGTCCATTGCTGTACTCACTTTACACATCACATTTTAACAGATACATAAAAATTGTAATCATCATTTCTATGCAGGTGACACCAAGTAATATATATCTTTTCTGCCATCACATGTCTATGATGCTTGTTTTGGTCTGACATCGGATAAAGAGGCCTTGAAGCAGGTTTCTAGGCGTTATTGCCTTTGTTTGAATGCTACTAACGCTGAGCATATTTTGTTCGGATCTTAGTTGTTAGGTTGTTAGGTTAGTTGTTCCTCAATCGTAGTATAAGTAGTATATGATATGTGTATCTCGTATAGTAATATGAGAAAAATTTTAAAAATTCTTTCTTGCGCTTGACATTTGGATTATGGAGGTAACGACATCACGTTTCGCATAAATTGAAGGATTTGGGTTGGCGCAACATAAAAAACAGGCGAATACTTCATTCGGCGGTTTTGGTCTTTAATATAATTATTTTGAAGAAACCTCCATACTTGTTCAATAGAATAAAATTTTGTACCGATGTTACCTTGAATTTTTCAACATTACCTTGAATTGATCCAAGGTAAAAGGGTACCCTTGATTCACCCTTACTTCGTCGATCCATCATCACCAGCTATTTAAGAAATGTTTTTCATAACAAGTAACACATATCTTTAATGATTTGCCATCAACTATCAAATGTGGCTCTTCGGTTGTTTTGTCACAGAATGAAGGGCCGCTTGTCTCAGATTCAGGTTTTACACTCGATAATTTATTATGATTTTTATATCGGTCTTTTTTGAAACTAAAAGTATAACCGATATTAGACCTACATCTTAGCTTCCTACCTTAGACCTAAAAATATTAGAATTTAGCCATAAGTCTCTTTAGACGGTTAAACCCTAATATTTCTAGTTCTAAGTCTACTATAAGTTTCTTAAGCTAAGTTGGATTGGGTTGAGTTCCATCTTAAGAGACATACGGCTAAACCTGATGATTCTTGTTCTAGATCTCGTGGTAAATTTAGTATTAGCACTACTTCTCGTTGTTATTCTGTCTTAGATTGTCGTATACTTGTATCGACATAAAATTAGAACTAACACCAGACTTAGAACTAGAAACTTTCGGTTGACCGAACTGCCCATTCGAACCATAAAAGTTGTGGCATGGAACCGTGTCCATCCCATTATCTGGTTTTTGACCATATCCTCTGTATGTCGAAAAATTACTAATTCTGATCTGAACTTTATTTTATTTATATAAGAATACTTTCCCATACTTTGAATTATAAACATCATTTCGTCTAACAACTACTTGGTTCTTAAGAACACATTTTAAATGTTAATGGCATTCATTAAAACAATGAAGTTCAATATTTGTAGATGACCCTCAACTTTTGGCATTTTTATACTTTACTAACTACACAAAGTGATATGTATAATTCTTTGTGAATAAATGAATACATTCGAATTAAAAATCATCTTTATAACATTATCCAGCATAGTAAATTTTGCAAGAGTCACTTCCAAACCTAAACTCCAGCTGTTGTTCACCTGCTATATTGCTCATTAGTTTATTATAATATACAATTCATGAAGAAAACCCGTTTCCAACCACTACTTTTAAGATGTGCAGGAAACGAAATCAAATTAAAAATAAAGGGCAAATAAATTTTGCACTGGAGATTCTCTTGATTAAAATCTCGTTATAGATACATTACATCTTTATGTAGTTTTTAATGACAAAATATGGTTAGTGTCGTAAAGATACTTGAAGATCAATATCAATTAATTACTGATTAAATCTAGTTGGTAATCACATTAATGCAAAGTGATACATTAGCAACTTAAACTCCAAGAAGACACATATTTATGAGTAACCTCGAACAATAATTAAGTTTATCAAAAAATGTAAGTCAATTTAATTCGTAAACAACAACTGGACATCTAGAATAATGGTTAAAGTATTAAACGTTATGGTGACTCCGAATGGAGTCATATGCACTGAACGTTTTACAGTATCTGGTTTACTTCCAGACACGATTTTGCTGTTATCTTTATATCTTTTATAATTCCATCTCGCTCTTAATACGTACTCCAATGCTGCTCTTTCAATATTTTCAGATTCCCTTCGCAGCGCATGTCTAACCCAGATCTATTTTCTCTAACGGATTCTCTACTGAGTTGGGTTTGCTTTAAGAATCTATTCGTTTCTTATAAGGTCTGTCCATTTGATTTTCAATATTTTAATCAGACATCTATTGCTGAGTTGTTTTATTTGCGTGGTTTCTCATATCTTTTTCGGTTCCTTTTGAATTGGTTACTCCGTTGTCTAGGTAGAAAACATCTTCTATTTTATTTGTGTTTCTTAATGTGAATCTTCATTAGTTACTGCTGTTGATGCTCAACTTAAAGACATTTCCTCACATATTCTTCTTTTTCCGCCGTTATAATGATTCTTTTTTTAATCGTTTATTCTTATGTTCTACATAAGAATAAACGCATAGGTATGATAATAACCATTAAACTTCCTACATTTTTTTTTGCCATATTTGTTTTATTTTCTACTTCATGCTGTTATTGTGGTATTATTTCGGCAATTATGGCTAAATGTTGAATTTAGTACTTTTTAATTATTTAACACCAATTGAACTGTTTTAGGATCTTGAGGATTTTGCCACAAATGATTAGTTTATGTCAATCTTGGCTTTTTCATATTGCACTCTCTCAACAAATATTTTGTAGTTATCTGGTAGTTATAATTTTAATAGTCTCAATCTCATTTTTAAATAAATTCGTCGGAAACCTCAAAGTCACATAGTCTTCTGTTTTTTTCCCTAAAGACCAAAATTGAAAATAATAAAACTATAATATTGGCAAGTGCAATTAACTTGGTTATCATTGTAGGTGGAGTGTTAAAACTAAGACATTAATTATATGGATAGTTTTTCATAAGCAAAAATTTTTTTCTGTTTTAGGATTTTGAGATATTATGATAACTTTTGTTGTTTTTTAAATGGAATCACTCACTAATTTTTAGCTTATTATTATTATTGGTTATTTTTTCTGATTTAAGAAATATAGGGGTTGAAGAGCCTATTGTTCATACTTTTACAATAAAGCTAAAAATAAACTATTTTTAAAATTTATAAACGCCGCCATCTGATTGCTTTGGTAAAATAGCAATTTACCGATAAAAAGTAATAATTTTATTTCCCAAACATTATTAAAATAATGCCACAAAAAAAAGCTTAAATTGGCCATTATTTTTTTTACAATATTTGAATCTTGGTTTATTATAATGGTTAATATACGAATATTATTAATGGCGTGCATTCTAGTGATGATATACAAAGTTTCTTGTATGAAGAGATTCTATCATTTGTATTTTTTGAAATATAATCCTTTTGTTTATCGAAAATGTCAATTTTCGGTATTTTACTATTTTTGGATTTTTAGCTAGTAATAATCAATAATATGCAAATATCATTAATGATATCCATTTTAGGGATGATTTAATTCTTGTTTGTCTGAAAAGATTATTTCTACCATTTTTATGTTTTTTTCGTTTTTTCGAAAATGTCAATGTTCGGTTTTTAACTATTTTGGAATCTTAACTTGATAATAATAAATAATATACAAATATCATTAATGGAATCCATTCTAAGGACGATTTAAAATGTTTTTGTCTTAAAAATTTCTTTCTATCCAATATTCTATATTTTTAAATATTCTATATTTAATTCTATATTTCTTTCTAATTATTTAATTTTGGGTTGCTAAAAATGAAAAATATACGAATATTAAGCATAATATGTATTCCCAGGATGATGAGAAATGTTTTCTATCTGAAAAGATTGTTTCTATCAGTTTTAATTTTTGAGATTAATTCTCTATTCTATCAAAAATGTCAATTTTCGGTTTTTAATAATTTTGGAATCTTAAACTGGTAATAATAAATAATATGCAAATATCATTACGGGTATCCGTTCTAGGGACGGTATAAAATGTTTTTTGTTTTAAAAGATTCTTTGTCACTTTTAAGTTTTGAAATATAATCCTCTATAATAAAGTGTTAATTTTCGGTTTTTAGTTATTTTTGAATCTTTAGGTGGTACTATTGAATAATATACAAATACCATTAATGATATTCATTCTAGGAACGATTTAAAATGTTTTTGTCTTAAAAAGTTCTTTCTATCGTCCTTAATGTCTGTGGTAAGTTCTCTTTTAATGTTAAATATGCCAAATTAGAGATTTTTTACATTTATTCAATTTTGGGTTGGTAAAAAAAATAATACACGAATATTATGCATAATATACATTTCAAGGATGATGATTTTTTTTTGTTTTAAAAGATTCTTTCCATCATTTTTAATTTTTGAGATATAATCAATCCACTATTTTATAGAAAATGTCAATTTTCGTCTTTTAACTATTTTCGAATCTTACGTTGGTAGTAATGAATAATATGCAAATATTATTAATGATATCGATTCTAGGGACTACTTAAAAGATTTTTTGTCTTAAAAGATTCTTTCTATCATCTTAAATTTTTGAGATATAATCCTCTATAAATAAAAATGTGAATTTTCGATTTTTAATTATATCAAATATTATCATTATCCAACTTAAATTGTTAATAATGAATAATAATGTTAATAATGAATAATCGCTAATGATATTCACTCTAGGGACGAATTAAAAAGATTTTATGAGATTCTTCCTATCATCTTTAATTTTTGAGATATGACCTTTTTGATGTGAAATATGAAATTTGAGGTTTTTATGAACTATTAAATGTACTTGGGTAAAATTATAATATAATAAAATAATAATATTACAGTTCAAGTATAAAATAATATGCTTGGGTTGGTAACATTAATAAATGAATATTATTGATGATATGTATTATAAGATTGATGTATAAATTTGTTTGGCTCAAAGGATTCTTTGTATCATTTTTTTGGCAATTATTGAAAACGATTAAAAAATTTATAAAATTATGATTTTTAGCTTATTTTATTAAGAAACAATAATTAATAGATGAATTTAATGAGCACCCTGTACATGGAATTTTTTACTTATATCCCAGTAATAACATCAAATCATCACCATCCCAAGTAAAAATGATATAAAATTCAGTGTTGTTTGACTTGAAAATCAGTTTCAATTTCGCCAAACTAATTAAGTAACAATTTAATCGACAAGATCTCCTGATATTAATAACTGTAGAATTATAAACAGTGTAAAAGCCTGCGAACACTCCTTATGCTAACAAGGTAATAGATGCGCATGATAAAATAATAAAGTGGGAGTATGTTACATAGAAACTAAGACATGCGAGGGTCACTGAGGCTACGCTAGGATGATTAAAGGGTTGAACAAATAAATTTTCTTCTCTTTTTTTTTAATTCTTAATAAGCTAATCAAAAAAATCTGTATAAGTACCAATACACAATCTCAAACAAAAGACAAAAACTAAAAAAAAAGCAGCAGTAGTGATTTTGTTTAAGTGTCAGCCACAAAATGTCCCAACAATGGCATTACATATACAATTTAGCGGCCATAATGCCATCTTGTCTTGGCCGCGGCGAAATGTGTGGGAAGAACCGTGATAGCCGACCCATGGTAAGGTTGAAAGAATAATAAGAATAACCAAACGAAGGTACCTCTACCAATGTGTATGTACATACGAATGTACTTACGACTGCCACAAGTTTACACGCACATGTCGTCGGTTGTAACAATTCAGTTGACTTAAAAATGGACATCTGTCTCATTTATTTTTTTTTACATCACAAACTGTTTTTCGTTTCACTCGCAAAAAGAATATAACCAAATCACAGAATACATCATTTCATAATGAAAAATAAAACTTTTCTCATTTTGCGTAATTGTCTCGGGTACTTAATGTGTTTACCATTGATTCAACGTTCGATTGTAATCATAATACTATCGTAACTCGGTTAATAACGCGATCCTTTTCAATCGTGGTATCATTTAATCTTAAATCGCGCCCTAGATCTCTAAAGAAGGATCCGATAGAATGTGTTAGGGTATCGTTTCTCGTAAAGTCGCTGCAATTGAATAGCTACACCGAGGTTAAAAAGTCGACTTGAACGATCTAGATATTAGATAACCGCGGTAGATATCATATAGAGTGGAAGTGCTCGAAGCTTAATGAAATCGTCAATTATCCGGGGATATCAATTAACTATAGCGTTGGCTTATAAGAGGAGGAAAAAGCGAAATTTTCCTTATCCTAAAGAACGGATGTTGGTGCATTTAAAGGTGCCGATATGTAATTTAGCGTAATTGAGAACTATTAGTAATAAATTTCTCAGGCATCGGTAGCTTAATTACGGAAATTATAATAATTTAACCGGAACAATTAATCTTTAACATTTCATTAAATTTGCTATGTTTAAAAATAACATCGCTAATCATTTAATTATGCCGTTAAGAACCCATCTAACGATACGATGCGATAATGACCATTGTAAACATTTTTCTTCAACAAAAAAAATGTTAAATATTAAAGAATTCTTATAAACCTAATTTAGTTGATCGCCAATCGAAAAGCGAAAGGAGTTAATTCTGTCGGCGTCGTTACTTTTTACAACTCCCCGGGCCGGTATGAATTATTAAAATTAAGTCCGCCGGCTTTTTTAGTGCTTATTGTCGTCAACGCGTCGTTTCGGGGATTTTTAGGGGGCCAATTTGGACCTTAATTAAGATAAAATAAATTCAACCGCTACTAACTACTTTGATCCTGCCGGCCGCGGGCCGCCGTTCTGGCTCCTAAATATCATTTTTCTGGACGACGATCTCATGGTTAGTCTGGTTCGAATAATTAAATGTCAACTGTTAACGATAACTGCTTTGACCATTCCAAGGAATATATACGTTTATTCAAAAAAAATTTACCACTCTTTCAACAGATCGGATAATTTTATATAATATGTTGATTAACATATGTAGTAATACGCCGCATGCGGTTTAGACTGGGAAATGAAGAATTTATCATACTATGCTGGCCATAATCAACCAGTCTCATAAGTAGAAATTCTATCGTTCTTCCGTTATAAGAAAAAATTAAGTAAAAATTCTTCTGTTTTTGCCATCAGATAGTGGTAAGCTCGGAGTTTAAGTACATAACCTTGCGAGCTCCTTAAAATTTATCTAAACGTATTGGATATTGTTTGTAGTCTCATGTTATGGTCCAAAGAGTGTGTCAAAAAACGTCTTCACACGCACGGCTAAACCAAAATCTTTCTGATTCTAGGACTACTGTTAATTCTAGGTTTAATTCTTATTTAGTTCTAGATTGTTGTAAATTCTTCTTTAATTGAAAGTATACCTAATGCTAGACCTACAACCTAGCTTTAGTACTAACACTAGACCTAGAACTGGAAACATTAAGATTTAACCGTACATCTCCTAAGATGGCTAAATCCTAATGTTTCTAATTCTAAGTCTAGTGTTAGTTCTAAAGCTAGGTTAACTTGGGTTGGGTCCCGTCTTCAGAAAAGCGCGGCTAAACACAAATGTTTTTCTTTTTAGGTCTAGTGTTAGCTTTAGCGTTAATGTTGGCTTTATTTTTAGTTGTAATTCAGTCTTAAATTGTTATATACTTGTATCGAACTAAAACTAGAACTAACACTGGACCTAGAAATAGAAAGCATTAATTTAGCACTATTAGAGTTGTGCACTATTACCATATAGTCTACATACTTCCCGTATGTTGGGTTGGGTTGGGTTCGATCTTAAAAAAGATACGGTTAAACCCAAATATATTGCGTTCTAGGTCTAGTGTTAGCTCTAGCGTTAATGTTGGTTCTACTTTTAGTTGTTATTCAGTCTTAAATTGTTGTATACATATATCGAACTAAAACTAGAACTAACACTAGACCTGGTTAACCGTTTGAAGATGCAACATTAAACCTGAATTTTCTAGTTCTAGGTCTACTGTTAGTTCTAGCTTTAATTCTAACTTAGCTCTAGATTGTTGTAAACTCTTCTGCAACTAAAAGTATAATTAATATTAGACCTACAATCCGGCTTTAGTACTAACGCTAGACCTAAAACTAGTATCATTAGGATTTAGGCGTACGTCTCTTTAGATGGCTAAACCCTAATATTCTAAGTCTAGTGGTATTTCTAAAGTGAAGTTGAGTGGGGTTTCGTCTTAAGGGAGGTACGTCTAATCCCAAATGGTTTTCGTTCTAGGTCTAATATTTACTCTATTTTTATTGTCATTCAGTCTTAAATTGTTATATACTTATAACAAACTAAAACTAGAACTAACACTGGATCTGGAAAGATTTGGTTTAGCCGTGCCTCTAAAGATATCTTTAGACGAATAAATTTGATTTTTGATTTGAAATTTAATTATGTTTTCTTACTTTTGGTGCGGCATAGTTAGAAATCTCTACTCAAAAATATGAGTTTTTGAAACCGTTTTTGTATACTGTTTCAGTTGTAAATGAAAAATGCTAATTACCACTAAAAGTTTTCACTGTCACTAAATATTTACTGGTTGTGCAGTTTTTTTTCACTACCACGAAATATTTAATGGTAATGTAATTTATTTTTCACTATCACTAAATATTTAGTGATAATACGTTCAGGTTAGGCTGTGGTAGTGAAGAAGTTGTCATACATGCTAATCTTAATCATAGCAGTGTCATAAGTCCAATTTCTAGTCATTTCTGCCATCAGACAATAATAGGCTGAAAATGTATCCAAACGTATTAGACCTCATGATATGATCCAACTGTATCAAAGAAGATAGTTTTTAACGTTCTATTTGAACAAATACAATTATCGGAGTTGTATTATTTTGTTTAACTTGCATCCTGCAATTCTCATTAGGTAATCATATCTAAATGTTAGCTACTCCTGTATTTATTAACCATTCACAAGTTCATGGAAAACTAATATGCAAAAACGTAATAACAATAAAAATATGTGTAAATCAAAAGAAGAGGACAATTTATATCAAACTTGTAGGTTAATAGGTGATTGGGTCAAACCACTAAAGAGTGAGATTTGCTCTTCACCATCAACATGTCATATACCAGTATATAAGTATAAAAATCAGTACAGCGCATATGACAAAAAAAAAATCGAATGAATAATTAACTATGCAAATAAGTATTAGATATTGCACCAGAAAATCTAAATTCTAATAGATTCCACCTATTGCTTATAGAAATACCGCTTGTGTTTATACTTAAAACTGGACAGGTTTAATAGTTTTAATAGCCGAGGAAGGTTATTCCAAAACTTTGTTACACAATAAGTGAAAGCATTTCGACGACTTTTTGACGAACATTGATATTGTGTATGTCAGTACGATACGATATTTTTCTGCCCAAATAGACAGGTATTTTTTTTATAATTTTAAAATAAACTACTCCCCTATACAAAATAATCTTATTACACATATTTAGCCACCCACACTCTTTTAACTTATGCGAGATTCTGCAGTATTTCGTATTCCATAAATTAGTCTTAAACACCCATATTGGACATACCCAATGCACCCGTCTTCGATTATCCTTTGTTATACAGGAATCATAGAGCGAGTCAAAGCAATTGAAATTAAATAAAATCGAAGAATCAGTTAGGAATCTTTTACTGTTCTCATTTAATAGGCACGGATATGGATAAAGAGATTTTAATACGCCATGTGATTTTTGTTGTAGCTTATTTATATGTAAATAAAATTTTAAATTATTATTTAGTAATAACGCCAATTTTTTCAGAATGTATACATGTTGTAGATCTTGATTATTAACAGAAAATTAAGATTGTTATCAACAATTTTCATATGAAATTAATGATTGTAACACCTTAATGAACAACATCATCAAAATATGACAGAAACTAACATAAAACAGTTCCAACAATAAACTCTCCCATCGTTTCACTAATATGTCCAACGTTGATTTTTCTAAAGAAGAAACAGAAGCCCTAAATATAAGACATAAATACGCTCCTAAGCATAAGACTCTCAAGTGCAAATTACTAATTGAATTGGATGCAGCATTCAATGCAAGTGGGTTTTTGGCACTATCAACCCTATAAATCAACAATCAAGAAAGTCACAATCCAATGAAGAAATACTTAGCTAAATTCAAAACAATTACATAAAACTGTTATAATGTTTTACAAAAGTTCAATATAGAAACAAGACGAATTTCAGAAATGAAATGAAATGAAATGCCAAAGTTATATAGTTTAATAAAACTTCAAAAAATTAACCAACTCTTTAGACTAATAGTAACTTCCTGTAACACTATAGCCCATAAATTAGTGCAACAATTGAGCAATATCATAAAATATATAATATTCTTCGGTTTTTTTATCACTGGTTATCAATTAAGTGGAATATAAACAAATTGTGGTGTCATTTTATCACTGAATTAGTACAATTTGTTTATATTCCACTTAATATCATAAAACGCTAAAGTTTCATTCAGAGTATAAAATAACAAATTCCTTAAATTTCATACAAAAACTATAGATCTTGTAATTGAAGAACAAAAAAATTAAAAAAAAAAATGTTTTTGTAAAACTAAAATTTTTTTAATTTTTTTAGTTTTCCATAAATCGCAAGTACTTTTATTTTAAAAAATAGTATATATATACAACTTCTGTTCCCTATGCATAATAATGCTTGGACGAGGTGTTTGGTCGATGATAGAATTAGAAACTATTTTTCTTTATGTAATATAAACAAGTCTACAATGTACTGTGAAGATGTTTATGATTACCGTCCTTGGTCTTTGGAGTTGATGTCTTCTTAAAGTTTAAATGCAGACACCATCATGTACCAAGCTCCCCAGAGAAGAAGTCTGGGGAGCTAACCTTTCCAAAAAGTAAGTCACCACGACATTCCTTTATGTGTTAGTTCAAGACATCATCGATTACGAAGTTCTAAGTGTTTCATAGTAATTCTAATGCAATTGTCTATTTAATTCTATGGATTTGGATTGGTCCTTTCAATTATCTTTACAATACATGTTTCAGATGTATCCGGATTTTTGGCAACTGTCTGGTATCAAGCATTAATAGGATAATTCCTATTTCTTAAAATCCGGACTGAATTCGAGAAAGTAAATGTCTTGAAAAGATATTGAGTCAGAACTACGATTTTTCAAAAATTATTAAGAAAAATTTAATTTTATAAAGGTTGAGTTCAAATCTTGATATCATAAAAATTCATGAGGATATCTTAAGAATTCGATTTTTACGATTTTTCAAAAATGATTAAAGAAATTTTTAACTTTATGAAATGCTACAAATTTCGATTGAGTTCAAAACTCGATATATTATTAAAAACTTTCCAATTGATTTTAAGAACCGATTTCTTTTTAAAATTATTTTTAATTTCGATTTTTCAAAAATTATTAAAAAAAATTTATTATTTTATAAAATTATATATATTTAGGTTGAGTTCAAAACTTGATATCATAAAAATTCATCAGGATATCTTAGGAATTCGAATTTTAACGATTTTTCAGAAATGATTAAGAACATTTTTCATTTTATGAAATCCTATAAGTTTAGGTTGGGTTCCAAACGAATCGCGTTATTCTGAGGAAAGTGTACTCAAAATATCATAAAAATTCTATTTTTTATGATTTTTCAAAAATGATTAAGGAAATTGTTATTTGTATGAAAACAATGGAATAAAATGATATAAAAATGATATAAAATGATATAAAAGAATTAATAATATCAACAATTAAGGCGGTAAGTGGCCTTTTAGTTATATTTACCTTTTTGCGATAATCTGGTCTTCAAGATATTAATTACTAAAGCTTTGTTTGATCTAGCAAAGAATCGTATTTAGTTCCTTTCAGTGCTATTAATCACCTTCCGGCACTTTTCAAATAAAATTGCTCGCTCATATTTACATATTTTTTTAAGTACCATTACCAGCATTTATCTCAAACTTAACATTATCTTTTAAATATATCGAGTTTTATTACTCTCATGACTTGCGGCGGTACAAAATATACCAAACACACGCAACAGAAGCAATTGTAGAAAATAGCCACTTCAACGAATGCAATTATTACTATGATGGTAGTACGGTTAACTTCATTGGGTTGTCTTCTATTTTTTTTAACGTCAGTTATAGTGACTTCTTCCTTCCCTTTCTTGGTCATGTTACTTTCGTTATATTTTTTATTACATTTCTGATGCTGATGGTCAAATGATAATGCTTTTGATATTTTTGTTTTGATGTGAAGACATCACAAAATAATTTTCTTTAAATATATACGAGATAACATACCGTCCACCTTAAGAAGTAAAACGTGAAAATTACCGTGGTATAAGTCGGTAAATGAGCGTGCGAGTAAAAGATACTTAGTACACGCGATTATAAAGATGTACGATGCGGTACGAACTGCGGGAATAGGATACTTAGGTGGAAAAGCATAAGAGCATTGCGGGTGGGTAATGCCTGTAATGATGCAAAATTACATGTGTATGTAAATGTGATGGGCTTAATCGGCATGGAATCTCCTTTTAACGATCCGTCTGGTTATTTACACTTACAGTACAACTCAAATGAAACGCTACTCAGACAAAAAAATAATTAAAACTTTTTTATCAGATCTCAAATGGAAATATTTTGTTAAAAATGTGTTATTTTCTTTTATGAGATGGCGTGAAAATAAGTGGGTTTTAAAAACAATAACAAAAATTATTGCTTTATGGATGGGATATTATCCAATTATCATCTCAATTAAGTCTCCATTTGGAATGTATGTACAAAATTGACGTCAAATAATGTGACAATAACGTTGTTTTGTTCAAAACCAAATTTGTGAAGAGGTCAGGTGTCCTTGTGCATTAACATCGGCTCGATTGGCAATTTACAACTTATGTAAACACGTCCGGGCAAGTGAAGATATCGGGTGGTAGTCTTGCTTATAGTAATGCGATATTTTTCCAACCCGAAGGTGATTATGAGGGTTGTATTCTCTTTCAGGCGGTGTCTCGTATTTCTTACGATGCAAGGTCACTGGCCATTTTTCATTATACCCAATCCTTTATTTATTTCTTTTTATTTTCGTTGTTTTAATTTCATCAATAAATAAATAGAACACACATTTTTTTTCTTTTTATGAGGACACACAGAGTGCGGTTTAATCACCATTACAAACGACTTGTATGCAAATATCGACGATTGCGTTCATTTCAGTTCTCGGCCTCTAACGTAACTCAATATTATCTAAACGACGATGCAGATGTTGAGCCATCCGAAAACGGCCTATCTCGACTAGAAGCGCGCATTTAAATAAAGCACGCGGCAATTAAGAAGGTCCCTGATAGCAAGGAATCCGGAGGACCGCCTGCGATGTCGATTATCTATCGTGCCGAATTTAAATTCGCGAAATTAAGCCGACCAGATTCAGATAAATAACAATTTAAAAATCACGACGAACTATTTTAAATTTTAACCAACGATAACTTCAATTAACCACTCTATCAAGAAATCAAGAATGAAAAGAAATAGATTTCATAATTAACACTAGGATGTGAAGGAAATCCCGAACCTATTATTTCGATAGCATCAAGTCAAATGATGATCAGTAATTAAATCTTACTACTGAGGCACTGCTAAACCTGAATCTTTCTAATGCTTGATCTAGTGTTAGTGAAAATTCTTCTGGAACTAAAGGAACAGCTAATAGTAGACCTACAACCTAGCTTTAGTATTAACAATAAACCTAGGATTAGAAACAATAGGTATTAACTGTATGTTTCTAGTTCTTAGTGTTAGTTCTAAAACTAGGTTGCGTTAGGTTGGATTGGGTTACGTTTTAAGAGAAGTACGGCTAAACCTAAATATCTTTCGTTCTAGGTCTAGTATTAGGTATAGTATTAATTCTAGCGTTAGTGTGGCATTATTTTTAATTGTTATTTAGTCTTAAATTGTTGGATACCTGTATCATATTAAAACTAGAACTAACACTAGAGCTAGTACTAGAGTGTTTCGGTTTAGCCGTGCATCTTCCGACTTAATGTTACACCCAGAAAACTTCAAATGCTTTTGGAAGACTTGATGTCGCTGCTAAATGAATTGAAATGGTTCTGGAAGGTTTGATACTGTCCCTGGAGGACTTGATACTGCTCCCAAAAGACTTGATACTGCCACTGGAATACTTGAACTGCTTCCAAAAGACTTGATATTGTTTTTAAATCTGCTGGCAGAAAATATTTTCATCACTGTATTTAGAAGACTTCATGTTGGTGCCAGAAGATTTGAAATGCTTCTAGAAGGAGGAAAAATAATTTCAGAAACGCAACCAAAATTGTTAAGAATTTCAATCCAGCATTTTCCATCCTTCAGCATCCTTTTTCTGTACCAAGCTTTAGGAATCTTTTTATTCCGTCATCAGCTCTCGGTACACACATTCATAACAATAATTGTCATTCATCTACTGCTAATCTCAATAAAGCAGACAAACGTAACGGCTCTCAGGAGAACCTCCCAAGTGTTCCTAATTTTAGATGTATAAAGATCCCCTTCATTCCTATCTTTATACCACAGTTGATATCTATTCAGAAGACTGACTCTATAAAATGAGTCAGTCTTCTGTCTTGTTTGTTCTCTAAAACTAAGAATCCTCTTCCCTTTCTAGCTCAGTCTCACGGAATTTACAAAATCCCTTGTAATAATTACATTGGTGCTTATATCGATACAACTACACAGTATCTTTCGAATAGAATTAACCAATATAAAAAGGATTCCGTAGCTGGAAAGGAGAGGGAACGTGCGTTAATGAGCAATCATTAAATTATGTCTCGTACTATCCAAAGGTCCTGTTCAAAGACAATTTTATTATATTCATAGGAATCAAACCTCACTCTATCAGAACGCATTGGCATTGACTGAGATCACTTTTTTTGCTCAACTGTCATCTATGGGTAAGCTAATCGAACAAAATTAATATTACATGAACAAATTTAAGCCTCCTCTAGTTTGACACATTTAATTTCAAGGTCAGATACTGATCATTCTTCATCTAAGGTTAAAGTTTCGGATCGACCTACAGTGAAACCAAATTCTCATGGTAGAAATGCGACTCTTTCAGCATCGTTGATCTGCTGAAACTGTAAACAAATTAGACGTATATCGCCTCGTTGTCCCATGCCTAAAAAAAAAACATTGGGAAACTAGATTTTGAGTCTTCTAATAGAGGAGAGATCTCACTGTTTCTTTATTCTCGGAGATTCCTTTTTCTGGTTTGTCGAATTCACGCCAAATTATTCAATAATTTGTACATATCACATTTCATATCATATATCACATCATCAAATCACATTTTTGCTAGTGCTCACGGCGATTATAATTTTCAGGGTTTACTGGATTCTGGCGCTTCTAAAACTGTCTTATGTAGAGCTGCTTCGAAAATTTTAAATGCTTGTTTATGTTTGAATGCAAGTCGTCCTGATGTTGTCTGGGTGACGTAAAATCTTGACAGATTTTGGAAACTATCGTGTTGCCTTTAATCGTTGAATGGAGAACCATTATTTTGGATGTGTTTGTTGTCTCCGAACTGTTTTCACCTTTGATTTTGGAAAATCGTTGGAGTTTGTAGCAGATTTCCGTGCTGGTCAGTTAAATTTTTCTAGTGATGCTGAGTTAAATGTTCTTACAGCCACTCACTTACAATCTTTCTTTAGCCTACCTGCTGAGCAGAAGAGTATGTTACTTTCTATTCTTGATGAGACTGTTGTTACGTCTGATGATCTTGGTTGTACTACTCTGGTTGAACATAATATACGTACTATAGCTGAACTAATTGAGGTACGTCACTATTCTCTTTCCCCTGTATTAAGGCCGGTTGCAAACTATAAATTGGATGATATGGTTCGCTTGAGGGTGATTGAGCTATCAAATAGTCCTTAGGCTAGTCCTATTGTTTTGGTGAAAAAGAAGGACGTTAGTTATCGCTTCTGCGTAAATTACCGCAAGGTTAATGCCGCAACGGAAAAAGATGCTTATTCTCTTATCCATATGAGTTCTATCTTGGGTTGATTACGGGATGCTAAATATTTAATCAGTTTAGATGTTCAGACTACTTATTGATCTGCAAAAGCTGCTTATGCTTACATCTAATGGTGTAATCTGATGGCTTTCGTAATATTTGGAAAGCGCAATAGTATAGCAGCTAAATTAAACCGGAATGTTGCACTTTTGATACAACAACATTCTGTTGCATAACATGAAAATTTATGAATTTCGGATGCATGGAGAGAAGTGAAACCTACAAGAGAAATCGAAACACCGGTGAGAACAGTTTATAATTATTCTCCAGATCACGACAAAATAAATTTATAGATTATAAAGTAGTATCAAGTTTCCTAGAAGTAGTATCAAGTCTCAATTAGAAATAGTACATTAAAATTAAAAAAATAAATGAAAATGACAACTTCAATACTGATAAAATTATTAATAATTTTTTATAGGTGTTTATGATTATATATGGACAATAAAGGAATTTTGGGACTTAATCCCAAATTACAAAAATATTTTTGTCCTCTGAATTGAACACCCTAATTAACAGTATTCTCCTGCAAAGAATTTCTTTGGACTATTTACCACAACCGAATTATTAGTATTTAACAATCTATCATTTTTATCAAAAAGATTCAATGGTAAGGCGGAAAACAAATCATCGACGTCGAGGAACATTAATAACCTAGTAGAGACGTGTCCAAGACGACAATGGGAGGGCATTAATATTCCCTACCTTTCTAAATAATCGATTTGCTTCTCAATTAATGACCAAACGTCTTTGTATAATACGAGATTCAAGAAGAAACGTGGCACCAGTATGAATGGAAAGGGACGTAATAATGGTCGTATTCGTATCTTTGGGACGGTATAATGATAGAGGCATTTATTCGGATTTTATACTAATGAACGTCATTTATCCTTCGAAATGAGACAAAGAACGAAAACGGAGAAAATTATAATAGACGGTTAATGGCTTAATAGACGATCCGAAACTAAAAATAAAACACCCAAAAATAAAAAAAAAAAAAAGTGAATAGTAGGGTGAAGGTTATTTCAAAACTTTTTTTTGGATTTAGAAGAATTAATAAAGATGTTTTGTTCATTTTGGTTTTAAAAAATATTTTGTCGTCAAGCCGTTTATACCGATTCCAGAAAACAGTTAAAACCGAAAAAGCGTTAAATGTTTATTTTTAAACGCGCGGTGTGTTTATCCGTGGCCCCTGAGCAGAAAAGGGTTTAAACAAAAAAAACGACGAAATGAAGGAACGTGTATAAGAAAGAAGAACGGACGAAAGGAAGAAAGAAAGAGCCGACTCGGCAGCAGCAGCAGCAAGGTCTCTCTGTATATCTGTTGTATGGGGTTACGCAAAGCCTCTTCTCCTTCCAAACGTGAAGCAGAATGCCACACACATCGAGCTGGCCTGGATGAGATGTCTTCATCAACGAACTATTTATGACGTCAGCGAACCATGCTCGGAAAAAGGAAGAGTTCGATCTTCTTTTATCCCATAATCTTCATTCTTTTTAATTCATATTTTTAGGTTAATGAAGTATAGATCTTAAAAATGAATGTTACAAAAAGTGGTAAACTATGAAAATATTATTAAAGGGTACTAATTGATAGATAAATTTTAAACAATTTGACCTAACATAATGACCTCTTTGTTTTACATTGTTTTTAATTATCATCTTGTGATGTAAAACAAACAAAAATTAACCGTTTAAATCAGTTTAAAAATTTTAATCTCTAAACACACGATTAATATATATTATCAATATCTGAGTATTGATAATATTATTGAATATGTGAGTAGAATGTTTGAGTGATTGCCGTAAGTGATTTTGCTTGACGAAAACAAAAATATTTGATACATTGACAATCCCACTTTAATTAGCATTGAAATGAGCTAGAGCTAAAAGAATTGCATACTTGCTAAAAATAAGAGATAAGACAAACTCTCTTCAGCCGAAACCGCCTTTCTTTTGGAGTAGATACGCGGATATCATTCAATAATTTTATATGAGAACACATGATTTTCTTTAGAAACCATTCTCTCTTTTTCTTCCAGCATTTTATTGTTAGATTGTATGAAATTTTTAATTGCTAGTTTAAAGCTAAATAGATCGTCAATAAATATTGATAGTCTGAGGCAATTACAGTTTGCCAATATTTATTGGTAATATTGATTTTTTTGAATTAACAGAATATATAGAAATACCTAATTTATTCAACAAGACTTAATGTGTCTACGTCATTAACGAGCTTGATTAACTTCCTAGAAGATGCGTTCAATGAGAGAAAGGAGATAAAATTAATGTGATATGACTTCCTAAAAGTCATGTCTTAGTGTAGTCCTTGTAACTTGTATACTCATGTAAGTATATTATGTTTCAAGCAAGTTCATTCATTACAAATAACTTTTATTAAAACTTACTTTCTCTCTGCTGATTAATTAAATCATATTAAAGCTACATGGTATTAACTTTATAACTAAGAAAGCTTTCTCGGTTGGTGTTTATTGAACTAACACTAAAACTAGAGCTAGGAGCTTTCGGGTTTTGCAACGTTACGATTTTCTTCAGAAATTGATTCAAAGTATTGTGGTCTATATTTATAAAAAGTTTGGTATTATTATAGATAACTTAAGATGGATATTTGTAGGTAACAAATACTTGTTTTCGGTTAATGTACATTGGGCTGTCTTTTATGATAGATTTAAAGAGAGAGTACTAGCATATACTAAACATTTTTCCATCTAAAAATATTTTCTTTGGGTATAAATTTAGGGAGAAAGTAAAGCGACTTATTTGCTTTACTTTCTTTTTAGTGAAGTATTAATATGCAATCAATTGTTTCTTAGGATGTCCAGTCCTAGTATTTGGGTCCTAGTATTTGGCACCTGGGGTTTTATGAAAGATATGATAAGTCCGGGACAAATAAGAAGTACCGGTATTTTAAAAATCTAGAAATTAAGAGCAAATTAAAATATCCGGAACGATTGTTCTACCGTCTGTTGTCTTGCAAGGAAGTATGCTCGGTAGTAGGAGATAAATCTTTAAATGTAACTTGGACAATCTTTAAATGCACTCAATTTTTTCAGGTTCCTTGTTATGTTTCTGGAAGCATTCCAAGTTTTCTGGAAGCAATATCATGTCTTCTGCAAGCGTTTCAAGTCTTCTAGATGCAATATGAAGCCTTCTAGGAGTATTCAAAGTCTTTTGAACGCATTAGAATTCCTCTGCAAGCAGTACCAAGTCTGGAAGCATTTCATGTCTCCAGAAGCAATATTAAGCCTTTTATAAGCATTGTACATCTTCTACAGGCAGTAACAAGTCTTCTGGAACCATTTTAAGTCTTCTAGAAGCAGTATCGTGTCTTCTGGAAGCAGTTTAAGCTTTTCGGATGCAATATTATGTCTTTTGGAAGCATTTTAAGTTTTCTAGATGCAATGTCAAGTCTACTGGAAGCATTGAAAAAATTTCTGAAAGCATTGAAAAATCTTCTGGAAGTATTTAAAGTATTCTGCTAGCAGTATAAAGTTTTCTGGAAGCACTTCAGGTCTTCTGGAAGCAAAATCACGTCTTCAAGCAATACCTAGTCTTCTAGAAGCATTTCAAGACTTCTAGATACAATATCAAGTCTTCTAGAAGAATTTTAAGTTTTCCGGAAGCATTCCAAGTTGTACGCTTGCAGTACAAAGTATTCTGAAAGCAATATCACGTTTTCTAGAAACAATATCCTGTTGTCTGGAGGCATTTTAAGTCTTCCAGAGGCAATTTCAAGTCTTCTAGAAGTATTGTAAGTGTTCTGGGCGCATTGCAAGTCTTCTGGAAACAGTATCAAGTTTTCTGGAAGCATTTGAAGTCTTCTAGATGCACTATCATTTGAAGTCTTCTAGGTGCAATATCAAGTTTTGAAGTCCTGGAATCAATGCATATCTTCCAGAAGCAGTATCAATTCTTCTGGAACCATTTCAACTCTTCTGGAAACATTTCAAGTCTTATGGATCACGTCTTCTCGAAGCAATATTTAGTGTAGCGTCTTGTCTACAAAATCTATTCTCTAAAATTATACATGTTACGATATATTTTTGTGTTACATTTTTTATGAAACATCAAGATATCAAAGAAAAACATATTATTGTAAATAACTCTTCAGATTATCTTTACGATAGATACTGTTTATAATATAAACATCATTTCAATAATGTACTGTCAACCATATTAAACCATATTTCAAAATTATATCTACCACACCTATAGTTCTGGAAGCATTTCAAGTTTTCCAGAGGCAATATCAAATCTTTTGGATATACTTGAAATCTTTTAGAAGTATTGTAAGTCTTCTTGCGCATTACAAGGCCTCTGGAAACAGTATCAAATTTTCTGGGAGCATTTTTAAGTCTTCTGGAAGCAATTTCACGTCTTCCAGAAGCAATACCTAGTCTTCTGGAAGCGTTTCATGTCTTCTAGATGCAGTCTTAAGTCTTATAAAAGCATTGCAAGTCTTCTGGAAGTAATGCAAATCTTCTAGGAGCAGTACCAGGTCTTCTGCAATTATTTCAAATTCTCTAAAAGAAGCATCTACTCTTCTGGAACCATTTCAAGTCTTCTGAAAACATTTCAAGTCTTCCACAGGCAATCTCAAGTTTTCTGGAATCAATATCAAGTCTTCTAGTAGTTTTGACAGTCCTTCAGAAACATTTCAAGTCCTTTGCAAGCAGTATTAAGATTTTTGGGAGCAATATGTGGTCTTCTCGAAGCCTTTCAAGCCTTCCAGAGGCAATACCAAGTCACCTAGTAGCATTTTATGTGTTCTAGTTGCAGTGTTTAGTCTTTTAGAAGCATTATAAGTATGCTGCAAGCATTTCAAGTACTCTGTAAGCAGTGTTGAATTTTTAAAAGCAATATCAAGTCTCTTTAAGCATTTTTGGTCTTTTGAATTTAATAGTACGTACATAAAAAAATTACTTGAATATGGCAACTTTTGTCGAAATAAAATCATTGAGAACTTTGTATGGGTGCTTGTGCACCCAGACCACCCACGTATTCGGCGCCTATGGATAAATCCTACAGTAATATTAAAGTAAAATAAACCAATGTACGTTTTTATGTATTTTGATTTCGAGACTGATTTCAAGCACCGGGATTTAGAACTTAGTCCCGAATCCAGAAAATGTTTTTGGTTAAATTTGTCACAAACGCAAGCCCTAACTGTATTAGCCCAGAAACTAAAAATATCCATTTTAAGTAATTTATTATAGCAGCCAACATTTTTTTAAATGATGTACAAAACCCAACAGCTTCTAGTTCAAGTGTTGGTTCTAGTTTTAGTTCAATAAACACCGCGCATGAAAACTTTCTTACTTATAAAGCTAATATTATATATTGTTGTTCATTGCTCCAATTTGATTTAAAGTTGTACATTAAATTCCTTTTATCTTTCGGTTCGATCATTTTATACCGACAAAGCATAATTGAGTAGAAGTTCTGACTAAATTTTAATCGTCTTCTTTGGAGAAGTACAATCAATCGTTTTAAAGTAAAAAACTCATTTAGAAACGTTTATCTTAAAATACCTATATGAATTAAAATCAAACCCGGAAACATCGTATTTCACTTTAGGTTTGATGGACTATCTAACTAATGATTTAAGTTTTGATATCTATTCGGAAATGAAGAAATTTAAAATCAAATATATTCAACTGCCACCTACATCGATAATGCCACATATTATCATTATCGGATATAGGAAATGTTTAAATGCTGTTAACAAAAATAAATTTATATTATTGTTACTTCATTTGGTTAGAATTTATTTTTAGATTTTTAATGCATTATTCACGTTTATCTAGGATCAAAATTGTTTACACGACGACATTTCCAAAATTCCAGTCTAACATTTGGTGTCCTTTTCATTAATTAAGAGATATATACGTCAGTATGTGTTTTGGTAGGGTAGTCCTCGTTAGCGCTTATCTCTTCTTGATGCGTGTATGTCTACGCTATAATGGTTAGGTAGGACTTAATTGAATAATTTTCACATTAATTTTTATCTGACGAGTAATTTTAATATAAAGAATTTTGATGATGACATTTGTTAAAATTTCTTTATTCGAATGAGTAGCTTTAATGATTATTAAAAGCATTGTTTGGTAATTTGAATATGGTAATTTTTTTTAATCCATCACTAAGGAAAGAAGTAATCCTATGAGAGGTTATAGGAATATGAAGTTTATGTAATCATATCTTCATCTTGAACAATAACCAATTATTCCATTCGGGGCTAATCCTCATTAAAATTTACGATAATGGCGGCTTAGCCGTCAGATCCGTGAACGTATTTATTTAAAAAAAATGAATAAGAAAGAAAGAAGTTCAGTAGCAACATAACTTGGAATATTATCTGAGCCGTACATCTTCATCCGGGCGGTCTGCCGATGAGAAGACCTTCTTGTTTCCTCGCGCCTCTCCGGGTTAAAATAGAATTCGGTAATCGGATTACGAAGAGGCCTCCGTTTCTCGTGCGTGTTTTACGGATTGAAAAAATTAAAGTTGGATTTATCCTCGGTCATAGATAACCCCCGTCCCGCGGACCATTCAATAAATCCCAGATTAACCAGACCTAGCTTTATGATGTCTACGTATAAAGTGTTGTTTACGTCGACCGAAATATGTCCGTTTCGACAGATTAAACCATCCTTAAAATTGTTTATGAACTTTACGACTATATTTAGAAAGTACAATACCCTCTTTTTAGTTTATTTTTTCATTTATTTATTTTTTATTTCAAGAAGAAAGAAGCCAAACATACGCTTAAACACAAATTAATGGTTTTATATATGAACCAAATAAAGTGATAGAAAGAAAGAAAGAAAAATAAATTAAAAAAACAAAAAGAGAATTCTAAGAACAAAAATGAGAAACATGTCGGAAATGATCAGAATGTAGGAAGAGAGTAGGAATCAAAATCAATAAGTCTGAATTGCTGAAGAAGCTTAAAACAAGGTACAATTTAGAATATGCCAGAATAGCTAAAAAGAAGATATCTGCTACTGAAATCAGATTTTGTAGCTTTGATTGATTTTCTGTTTCGTTTCCTGATTGTGAAACAACCATTTAAATCCAAGACGTAATGAATGCATCTGAAATTCTTTCTCATATCGGTTTCGATATTTACACTCACAATTATTGCTATACCAAGAAATTGGTGTGCACTTGTTGTGTTGGTCGGAAAATAAACAGCCATTAAGATTGTCCAAATTGGTACTCCTGAATGTATCGAATAAAGGGAAAGAAGAAGTCAAACAAATCATAGAAGTAAATAGAGGATTCTAAGAAAAAGAACGAAGTCTAAAAGCTATGAAATTAGAATACTGAAGAAGTTCAAATGAAGTTGAAAACCAATAAAAGTAAGCTATAAACAAAAAAGAAAGGTAATGCTGGGCTTTCAAAACAAGGATATAGAAACATGTTTTGGAAGTTGAAGTTAATGTCTTAGAACCTTTATTTGTTTTATACTAAATGTGCTTGGTACCTGTTTCAGTCAATTAATAACGATCATCATCAGCCAAATCTACAAATGCGTACAAGAATAGATAAATTAAAAATTCAAAGAAAACAAAGTTACTAAAATTATTTACAGCCAAAATTTAAGAAAATTGTTAAATATTATGTGTAATTAAACCATACAATTCAAAACATATAAACAAATAAAAAAAAACATATTTGTATAAACAAAATAAAAGTGAGTGCGCTTCAAACATCAAAGACCTAAAATGAAATAAATGTAAGTGGACGTCATACAAAAAATATGAAAATATTCTATATATATTATAATCTGAAATATTCGACCAAATATACATACCAAAACAAATACATTTAATATAAAATAAACAGAAGCTTTAAGAGTTTCATTTCAACTTCCCAAACATTACTATTTGGCCCTTGCGTTGTGGACCTTTTCAAAAATCTAGGAACGAAGTTGAAGTAATGTCTTAGAACCTTTATTTGTTTTATACTAAATGTGCTTGGTACCTGTTTCAGTCAATTAATAACGATCATCATCAGCCAAATCTACAAATGCGTACAAGAATAGATAAATTAAAAATTCAAAGAAAACAAAGTTACTAAAATTATTTACAGCCAAAATTTAAGAAAAGTGTTAAATATTATGTATAATTAAACCATACAATTCAAAACATATAAACAAATAAAAAAAACATATTTGTATAAACAAAACAAAAGTGAGTGCGCTTCAAACATCAAAGACCTAAAATGAAATAAATGTAAGTGGACGTCATACAAAAAATATGAAAATATTCTATATATATTATAATCTGAAATATTCGACCAAATATACATACCAAAACCAAATATATTTAATATAAAATAAACAAAAGCTTTTAGAGTTTCATTTCAACTTCCCAAACATTACTATTTGGCCCTTGCGTTGTGGACCTTTTCAAAAATCTAGGAGCATGGCAGAAGAAGTAATATTGAAGAATATTAAAAAATCGTGGAGCAAGTCAAAGATGATCAGAAAGGTAGGAGGAGACTAGGAGTCAAAACCAATGAGTGAATTACTGAAGAAGTCAGATAGAAACCTTTCGACCAAAAGAAAATAGCATTTGAAAATAAGGCACAACCAAAAAGATGTTAGAATACCAAGAAAAGATATTAAAAAGACGTGTGAAATTAGAATATTGAAGAAGTTCAAATGATGTTGAAAACCAATGAAGTAAGATATAAACAAGAAAGAAGAAAACAAAGAATGAGCGAAATCTGATGGGAAAGAGGGCAGAAAGAGAACAGGAGTCAAAATCAATGAGTCTGAATCAGCGCTATCCTAAACTTAAGGGCTGATAAACTAGAGTCCTGGGTCAGTGCCCCTATGAGGTGTTTTTTTCGCATTGAATTTTGTATGAAAAGTCATTCCAAAACTATTCAAAGAAACAAAGAGAGGATTCTAAGAAAAGAACGTGGTCAAATGCTATGTAATTAGAATACCGAAGAAGTTCAAATAATGTTATATACCAATAAAAGTAAGGAATAAACGAGGAACAAGCTAAAGTTGGGCACTCAAAACAACGAAGAAAACCTGATAGGAAAACTGTAGCAACATGTAGGCAATATTGAGTAAAATTGAAACCCTTGCAAACCTTGAAAAAAATGATCAGGAAGGCAGAAAGAAATTAGGAGTCAAAATCAATGAGTCTGAATCAGCGCCGTTCTAAACCTAAGGATAATAGGGTTACAGTTCTGAGGCGCTCATAGGAGCGTCTGTTTTTGCAATGAAATACGAGGTATTCCCATCATATATATAGCTACTCTCCCCTTTGAGGTACGGATCTTTTTTTGGTACTGAATATTATATAAAAAGGGGCGCATTCGTTTCATTCGTCCAGCCCAGCCTTAGGGCACTGAATATCTTACGACGAATATCTGGTTCAAATATACAGAGTTGGGTTGGATTAGGTTTAACCGTGCACCTGAAGAAATTTTTTTAACGAAGGCATTTACAATAAATAGTTTTTGAAATAGAGTAGTTTATCAATATATTTGACAGCCCTGAATATTTGAATTGAAGTAAAACTAGAACTAACAGTCTAAACCCAAAACCTTCCACTTCTAGGTCTAGTGCTAGTTCTAGTTTTATGTCATTGGATCTAACTCTAGATCTATAATTAGAAACATTCGGGTTTACCCGTACATGTCTCAAGACAGCTTAACCTAAATGATTCTTGGTTTAGTGTTAGTACCAGTTTCAGTTCAATTAAAATATACAGGATTGGATGGGGCTGGGTTTTACCCATGCATCTGAAGACATGGTTTTAACAAACACCTCTATAATGAATAATTTATGACATAGAGTACTTTACAAACTGATTTAGCAACCCTATGTATTTGAACTGATGTAACACTAGAACTAACACTAGACTTAGACCCAGTATATCTACCTTTGGTTAAATTTAATTACTGGGTATTTTCCATGGTTACTGTAATTTCACCTGCCATGATTGGCTACTTAACCAGTAACCATGGTAAATATCCAATCGTTAAATTTAACTAACGGTGAATATACTGGGCTTTAGAAGTTGAACGTTTTGGATTTAGTCGTGCGTTTTCATAAGCCGTGTAACCGTAGGCTTTCATAATGTACCCAAAAGTTTACTGTATGCATATATATATTGCAAAAAGACTTGATAATAACAATAAATAAACAAAAAGATTTCATGCAGACAAATAAAAAGAAAAATTCATTTTTATACGTTTAACTAAAAATAAATGAACAAAAATAAAACATAAAAGTATTATTCTTTTGTGTGACATCATCCAAAACATGGTGTCGGACAAAGACTTTTCCGATTCCGTTTTGACTACATACAACACACCTCTTCGTTGGCTTTTATTTGGTTGTATGTGGAATTATAGCCGGAAAATGTCTTTCAATTAGACGTCAAGTTTCAATTAGACGTTTTAGATCGCCTTACATATTTTTGTTGACTGATAGCATTATTTTCAATAATTTGTTCAGCTAGTTCTTGAATAAAACACAAACGTTGTTGCTTTCCGCCCCATTTTCGATATATATGATAACAATTCCGTGTGGTTATACTCACAAAGTGTACGAATAGTTTTTTAACCTGCCTCTTGTTGCAGAATATGAACTTAAATAACAATAACTTAAGTCAACTCCTCCCATATTTAAATTATAGTCAATATCAACTCAGGAAAAATTGCACTCCTTGTTTTTACAATTTCCATGGAATCATTGTAAATCACCACTTTAAAATCATTTGTTTTCTTCTATACATAATAATGACTTCACATAGTGCAAACATTTTCATACTATACCGTTTTCGTTTGATAGGTATGTCTGTTTAAAACTAAGTCTTCCTTTCCAACCTAGCTACGTTCTTTTCAGGCCGTTTATACACTGTTGTCACCTTAAACCGTTTGTTGTCGGAAGAATGTTCAATAATTTTTTTATCAAAAAAATGCAAAAATTTTAGCAATAATCGAAAAATTTCTTTCAACATTATTTTAGAAAAAAATAATATTCCATTGCTCTCCCTTCTTGAGAAATACATCTTAATCTCCGGTTTTTCTCGTAATCCTTGTAAAGTTAAAAGCCCTAAGAACGTTTTCATTTCCTTAGTGTTTGCATGTTCCCAATCATTTACTTTTGTTTTCTTTTTTCTTGAGTGACCAGTGCTTTCCATGAATTGCAAAGACTACCGATTAGTTTCTTTAACGAACTTAATAAATCTAATAATATTTTTATTAAAATATAATATAATAAATCTTCTGTGAAGAAAGTATAAGAATATTGTCTTTATCTAGAGTATCCATTTGAATTCCAGATTTCCCAGAGAACGAGAATGGTGGACCTGGCTTGCTATTACTATACCACAATATGTCTGATGGATGTTCTAAATTTGGATGCCAATTTTGTTTCTCTCATTATTAAATCAGATGTTTCAAATTCACTGTTCCAGGAATCTTCTTCAGATGAGTCAAATTAAGATGTATTTTCATCATCACTCTCGTCCACTTTCCTTTTTGACATTTTACTATAAAAATACACTTCTAATTTAATATCATAGTAAATTTCTTAAAAATTAAAAATCAGTAATCAAAAGATTATTAAGATTATTCGTGCACGTTGAAGCTCGTCTCACTGAAATGGTTTTACAAAACGAGTTAACGAACAAACTGACACCTGTGTTTCAATGAAAAGAATATCATATATGTGTTTATAATCGTATTAAACATTATGTTTTTCCCAAACAAACTCGCATATCCCTTATGCGAGAATATACGTCATAAACACCTAATAAGTGATTATGATAGGCGAACATATTTGACTTAAACAGTTAACGAGTTAAGACAAAGCACAACCTAGAAGATGTCAGAATAACCAAAAAGAAGATATCCATTATTACTGAAATCAGAAATGGTAATTTATAGCTTTGATTAATTTTCAGTTTTCATTCCCTGTCGTTGATAGAGGGTATAAACAACCATATAAGATATATTGGATACAAACAACCATTTATATCCAAGACGTAGTCAAAGTATCTAAAATTCTTTCTTTAATTGATATCGATTTTTATAATTACAATTATAGCTATATCAAGAAATTGATGCGCACTCGTTATGTTAGCAGGAAAATAAACAGCTATTAACATTATCTAAATTGATTCCGTGAACCATATATATCCGTATAATTGTCTATTGTTAACATTTCTTTTGTGTTTAACACTCCCATTTGCGTTGAAAATGAATAAGCATTAACGGAATGACATCGGAATTCATAAAATGGTACCGCGAACGAGAACGACCCAGATTTTCATTACCGCAGTTTTAATCTTTCCCTTCCTCTAACATTGCAGTATAAGGTTGCGGTTATACAACCTAAAATTTTTAACCTTCAAAATAAAAAAGATTCTCAAAAATATAAGTTATGAATTTGAATGCTAAAAATAATCTTATCATAACGGTAAAATTGAGTTGAAAGAATACAGCAAATGAGGAACGTTCTTGCAGTAAGATGGAGATTAATGTCATTGCTGAAATGTTTAAGATCCCAAGAACGGTTTTAAGATCTATATAAAAATTGTATAGATGACGGTGATACCAAAAGATTCAAAGGAATTCTTGTTGCTGATCCTTACTGGGATGAAATCCTTGCCATAACATTCTAAAGGAGATAAAAATCTATAATGGCTATTTATTTTGTCTTTAACAAACATGAAAAATTTCCAGTATACAAAAACATTTTTTGTTTATAAAGACGTAATATACCTTGATGTTTCAGGATAAATTAGCATAGATAACGCATACATGAATTTTAATGTAAAATTTTAGTCATCTTATTAATAATACATTATTTTGAGTCCGTTATTTAGCAGAACGAAATTAAGTTATTCCCCGAGATTCATACGTTAGACATTTTAGGAATCTTAACTTAAATAACGAGAAATTTACGTTCGTCATTACAATACTTTGCATTGAAATTCTTGAGGGGTACAAAGCAAAGAAGCTAAAAATATAAAATACGTTGGGGACATTAAACTTTACTCCATTATCGACACTATTAAAATATTCTTTGTAAGAGAACATTTAACAAAAATATTTTTTTATAAATAAATTACATCTTGAGACCATTTATTACTCTTTTCTGTTCACCTGATCGAGTTGGATGGGGATCTTTCGTTCTCCCACTGGTATTCCAATCTAGATCCGACCGTGGCCCGAGGAGTCCGAGAGTCAAACAAGAATTGATAGCCAGACCCACCGCAGTGCTGGTGACAAAGTGGAGAGATGAGTGCATTTGGAATAGAGGGACTCATTCGAAGAAGAAGACGAAGAATAAGAGAGGCCGTCGCGTCGTCTGCACGGACGAAAGATTTAAGACGAACGGAAGACGTAGTCCGTTTTTCATTCTGCTGCGGGCTGATGCGAGCGTTACCCGTCTGGGTTAATTTAATAATGTAAATCGGAGTAATTAAGAGCCGCGGTCGACGGCTGGTGATTTAACGACCGAGACGACGGTCATTTGATGGCTCCATTCGAGGTCTCCCGCGTCCATCGTAGTTCTGTCACAACTTAAAAGAACCGATTTAGCACAGCACAAATAGAGAAGAAATCTTCAAAGTGATCTTTATCGGAACGCATCACATTCTCAACGCATATTTTAACTTAATGGACATTTAAATCATAATGGAAGTGAAATAATTAGGTATATCTTAGAGCGAGATCTTCCTTCTTGAAGAAAACAAATGCACGGTCATTAAGGACAACAAAGGGCAATTTTTGTAACCCCATTTCAGCCAGGGTTTAGATCGAAACCGTTCGATCAATGCCAAGTTTTTGTGTTGAATAATATTTAACCTAAAAAAAGAAAAGAGGACAAAAAGGAGGAAATCTGAACGACAGATTGTTTCACGCTCACGGTAGAAAGATTCCTAAGGTTTAGTTGAGGAAAAGGGATTTGGGTGCCGTTTTAAGATGGATATCCCGCTGGTAGGAGAAAACAATAGTAATTCTGTGCCGACACGCCGTAAAGTGGGGAAGAGAACGGCGACGCATCGCTACAGTATGTGCTCCCCAATGTATATTTATGAGTTAGTTGTGTGCCCACCCAGACGACTGCAGAAGGATTGCCAACGTATGCACGGCGACGTGGAAGGACAGCAACTTGACAACTGACTGCCAACTGTACGGGCACGAAGTCGTCACCGAAAGGAGGAATGGTAGTCGTTACGAGACGATTAATTTTCTTCGCAAAAATCAAACCATTTCCTTAGTCCCCAAAATTATCTGAATAAAAAGAAAAAAGCAACGTTGAAAACTTTAAATTGATATTGTTCCTCTAAACAAGTTTTTTGTATCTTTTTAACACTGAAATCCGTACCGTGCTTTAAATGATGTCACACCTGTCCGTTAAGCCACACAAGTCGAAAGGCACAAGTGAGTCGACAATAAGAGCTAATTTTAACCGAGATAGAATGTCGAAAGTTACACTGACATTGTGAGTGAGATGGTTAAATCACTGATTCTTTACCGATTGTACTTGAACACAAAGAAACACCTTGTTCTCCCTCGATAATAACCTTAATTATTAGATTTAGGTCTTCTTAAAATGAACTTTTTTTGATTAGTTCTAAAAAGTGTCTTGATCATTTTAAAGTTGACCATATGGTCGTCGATTCAATTGGCCTGTAAAAACCGTTTGAAGACGCATTGAAAGCAAAATTATCCAATTTCTCGGGCATCTCGAAGCCGTCGCTGCAAAAAGCCCCAATAGCTTCATTCGTAAACGGGCGCGTCTCGGCGTGCAAAGCTCATGAAATCAAAATAATCCGGCCGCGACGTCTGCATTCCGATTTATACAGTGATTCCTTTTCGGTCGGCGGTGACTGCGGTGCGGACTGCGGCGCGGCATTAATTGCCTAGTCGTGAACGATTTACAAACAATTCGAGAGCGGTTCTCGGCCGTGTGTGCCTCTTCGAGGTAATTAAGGTCGCGTAAGGGAAGAATTATCGCGCCCGGTGCTCTTTTCGTCCCTCAACTCCGAAACGCCAATTAATAATGATAAATTCGGTCCCGCCGGACTCCACACGGCGACAACTTTCCTACTTTGATGCCCGTTTGATCTTGATTTATTGCTAGGTTACTTGAAAGCGTTATTGATACGCGTTCGCACTCTATGTAGAAAAACAGGTGTGGTCGTTTTAGTACACTCATAAAATTACCTGCTTTCAGTTTTATTTTAGTGATTGAATTTCAGTTAGCCGATATTCTTACAACTATTTAGAAAGAAATTTAACAAATTAATTATAACCAAGTGTGTCTGACCGAAACTCAATTTTGAGCCGAAACCGAAATTCGGCCAAATCGCAGTTTCGGCTGAATCCGAAACTTTTCTTTAAAATGAAGGAATTACTACGAGATATATATATACATACAGGCTGTTCAGAAATTGACGAATAATCTATACGTAGCAACATTCTTCGTTCGATTGTAAAGCGAAAATACTGATCTTAAAATGTTGTTCAATGTTCCCAAAGTTTAGATAATTGATGTTAAAAAGAATTATTTGTATTTATGTGTTATTTTTAATACGTATTATTTTAACAATAAATAATTATTTATTATTATCTGATACTGTAATACAACAAAATGAAGAGTAAAATTTAACTATACGTAGACCGAAATTGAAAAAATTACAGTATCTACTAGAGATGTGCAAATTACGTGAGTCCCGCTGGATCATCGTGAACACAAATCACATGGGTTATGTTGACAAGATGGACATGTTCAAATCAATTTATTAAATTAACAGAAAGTCCAAAAAGTGGTGGCATAAAATTATTTGGTATTTAATTGATGTTTTGTTGTAAATACTCATATTATTCATTAAATGAAACATGATTCCAATGAGTATAATTTAAAAATGTTCAAAATTCCTAGACCTTTGAAATTAATTGGAACTACTATATATAGTAATAGAAGTACTGGGCTTGCAATATCATCAAATAAAATGACAGTCTATGTTCCGATAGAAATAAGGTATGATCAGGGCAACCATATGCCTATTCATATAACATCACGGAGATGCACAACGTGCAGCACCAATCAAACATCACATCGAACACGAAGGATGTGTACTACGTATCGTTTATTCATTATAACTCGAGAACACGTTAATGAATCTAAACCATTTTGGAGAAATGAGTTCTTAGGTTCAATCAACGTGTTATGGTTTTGGATAAAATTTTAAAAATACGGAAATAATGGAAAAGCCATGTGTTGAGCGAATATTAATCCATATTTTTTTTCTGAGTAGGCGGGGCTTACATAATTATAATTTCTGAATAGCGCATTTAGTTCTGAAACTTTTTTGTAGTTAAGCTAGAAAAAAGGAATTTTTGAGTATCTCCAGCACTTATTTACGTCATTTTGACTACAAAATCATTATGTATTTGGCACCTAAATAAGGAATTGAATACTAGGAAATTTTTTCTTCATAATTCTTGTTCATAATCAACTGTAGAGGCAAGGACTGTTGATTTCAATGCCCCCCAGAGAAATCAGTACCAATTACGATAAAATTTTGTAACTGCAATGACGTAAAAAAGGATTGCAAATGTTCAAAAATTCCAATTTTCTGGCCAACTAAATGGGTAATTCAGAAATTTTAACTATGTAGTCATCGCCTACTCAACAATAAAAATATGGTGTAATAACTGCTGAAGACATGGCTTTTCGATCATTTCTGTGTTTTTAAAACTTCATCTAAAACTATAAAGAGACGTTAATTGAACCTAGGAATTTACTTCTCAAAAATGGTTTTGATTGATTATCGCATTTTCGAGTTATGAGGAATAAACGAATTTTTTTGCTAACTTTGAAGTCCTCTAGCGGCGAAACGAAGCAGTTTTGGATATAGATAAGTTAGCTTACATCGGCCTATTTAGAGCTAAGGAATTTATGGTATTCCGTTGTACACGCATTTCAGAGACAGCCTGTATAATTGTTTAGTCATTTATGAACAAATAACTCAAAATATTTCATAAATTGCCATGTGTTGGACACAAAGGGATAAAGAACAAATTTCCTTGTGAATTTACTGTTAGATTTTTATAATGGTCTGAACTGAGTTATAAAAACCGATCTTGATATGGAAGACTTGTACGTTGTTATCTTGTATACCGTATATTTTAAAGGTTTACAACTTCTGCAGTATACTTCGTTTTTTTTTTCTATAATACGTGTTGATCCAAGAAATTTTATAGGATTTCTGTTGGTGTTACCTAGGATCCGAATAAAATTTCTGATGTTTTCTGGATTATAAGTAACACTTTCAGCAGGTCAAAATTAATCACTAATTACTAATCAATTTTTAAGTAAATATATTTAATTAATATATTTATTTAATTAAAATCATATACGATTTTAGTGAAGTGTATGTTTATTGTAAAAACATTATATAAACTAATGAAATAGAACAAAACTTAATTTAAATTTAAATTTATGATGAATGAAAGAAGTTCTTTAAAACGGTAAATGAAGTATTACCCATAAGAATATTCCAGTTTTTATTATTTATTTCAATTTTAAACAGTCTCACCTATTTCCAAACAAGATAAATAAAACTATACACTCTGTTAATTCTGCCATTCTGTCAAACACGATAAATTAATAATCAAATTAGCAAGTAATCAAACATGATTCATACATTTGATCACCTGATCGGGCGTGAGTCACGTGAATTGACGTGACCCACGCGTAAGTCACGTGATTCATGTATGATATTCACGTGAGTGGTGTGTGTGACCGACGTGGATCTAGATTGTGAGCAGGCGTAAGCGGGCATAAAAAGTCACTCACGCGCACATGTCTAGTATCTACTACGCGGTGGTATTCAAATATATTATACAATATTGCTATATATTTACAGCATTTTAACATAAAGATTTTCGATTTAGGTTCGAGCAAAAAATATCACTACGTATAGATTATCCGCTAATTTCTGAACACATGTACACCATGTTCTGTATACTATGTTCTTTATACTAGGGGATCGAGTTACAAAGAAGGGAAATATTTTATTATTGATTTTTCAAATTTATTTAAGCATAAATAGTGCGTCGGATATGTTTAAATTACAAACTCACGAATTTTCTACTTTATCTATAGAGGTTAACTAATCATTCCCATTTTTATGTAAAAATTGGACCTTTTTCTAAAATGAAAATTTTTTAAGTTCAATTTATGATATGTAACTATAAAAACCGTAAAATTAAGTTTTTCTATACGACATTAATCGTGAATCATCGTGAAAGAGAAAATTTATAGAATTAGAAGTAATACACTATGATCAAAAAGATAATCCATAAAAAACTGCTTTCCCAAGCGTTTGATCCTTATAAGTAGTTTTTTATATTCGGCTTTTTTGATCGCTCGGTACTAAAACTAGAATTAACATTACACTTAAAACTAGAAATATTTGGATTTAACTAACCTAAAAGACATGCGGCTTTAGTGTTGGTATTAGCTCTACTTTTAGCTGTTATTCGGTTTTAGATTATTGTACACTTGTATCGAACTAAAACTAGAACCAACACTAGAAACATTAATTTTTAGGTGTATGTCTTGTAAGACGGCTAAACCCTGATGTTTCTAGTTCTAAGTATAGCTTTAGTTCTGAAGCTAGGTTGGATTCAGAATGGGCCCACGTTAGATTTGAATTGTCTCTGACGAGAAATTTAATGCTAACCCACCCCAATTCCAATCGAACCCAACCTGAACATAATTCAAACTCAAACCTAATCCAAACATAACATAAATGCACTCCAACTCAATCTGAACCTGACCGGAATCCCATCTTAATCCAAACTTAACACATATCCAACCCAACCCAACCCATACTTAAGTCAAAGCCACGTCAATTCCAATCAAACCTAATTGAAACCTAAATCTAATCCAAACTCAACGTAAAGGCACTTCAACCCAATCTGAAGCTTGAACATGACTCGAATCCTAATTTAATCCAAACCAAACCCAAATTCAATCCAACCCAATTCAAACCTAACCTTAATCCGGACCCAAATTAGAATGAAATAATAAAGTGAATCTTTGTAAAGAATTTTTAATAATTGAAAGAATTTACTTTGTGTAGTTTAAGAATATTTTCAAATTTGACGTGGTTCCTGAAGACGATGTACAACTGATCTAAACCTATAGAACTCAAAATACTTTTGGTTTAGCGGAAATTTTCTAGTTCTAACACTTAATTTTATAATTTAGAATTTTTCTTTAAAATGTAACGGCAGCATTCGAATTCATATCTGACATAAAGCAAAAGTGCATAATTTCGTTTATAAATCGAAAACAATATATTAAGAATTTGATTTATCAGAATACTTTTGTCCTAAGGAAAGAGCATAGGTCCCGAACAATGCCAACAAATTTCATCAGAATATCTTAAGAAATAGAATTTTTACGATTTTTCAAAAATGATTAAGGAAATTGTTATTTTTATGAAGTCCTACAAATTTAGGTTGCATTCAAAACTTCATATCTCAAAAACGAATTGAGATACTGTCGTTTTCGGAAAAGAGCATAATTTTCTTTTTAAAATCTTAAGATATCTTTGATTAAGGACATTTTTAATTTTATGAAACGTTACGAATTGAGGTTGAGCTGAAAACTTAACATCTCAAAAACAAATTGAGATACTGACTCATGATTTTGACATGCTTTCCTTTATATACCAAAAAATTCCTGTATAAGCAGGAAATAATTCTTAATTAATTTCTAACAAGATTTTTTAAATATTGGTTATCATAATTCTCTTTTTGCACGAATTTTTTTTAAATCTTTTTTGATATTAATAATAATTGAAATCATTTACTTTTTGTTCAATAACAACCATAACAAACTTTATTGATACTTGATTTGAATTGTGATAACTCCACATAATCGACTAAATCCTACATGAACCTTTCGAAAATAAACATAAATTTTCCCATTTTGTTTATTTAGTCTTCTATAACAAAATAAAAGCGGGATGATATCGACATTTCAACTTTTAATTAAAACCGAGCTCGTTAACTGTCACCACCAACATTCACCACTTCAACTTCAATCTTCCCTTCTCCCCTCCATTGGAAATTCCGAACGAAATTTCCAAATTTTTCGCCCACAACTCGAAAAACTAAATCCCAATCGAGGGATCTGTTCAATCTATTACGTCGTTGGCGCTATCAGCGCCGAAACACTCGCGCATTTTCCCTCGGCGTGGTTTCAGTGGGGGTGGCATCAGCTTCGTCCGTGGGGAGAATTTTATTGACTCACTTGGGGTTGCTCTAATATTGAAAGTGTCGCCCCTCGAGCTTGTACTACATTAATTTAAACGGTTTCGTGGCGTTATGCGGATTCGGTACTTTTCGAATTCAACCCTGTGAGAGAGGGTGGAGAAATCTTCTTGTTGGGGCGTAGATCCCCGACTACGAATTGCGGATTTATTATGTTTGGTGTTCTTTGCGACCCTTCAACAGAAACACCCTTTTACACAGTGTTGATTATTATTAGTCGGGATTATCAAAGGGGATCGCTTTGTTCTTCCCCCTTTTTTCTTGAAATTAATTTGGTTTATTTTTAATTTTTTATCTTATTTTTTTTGTAAATTTATAAACTAATTTCGTGTATTCTTTTTGTTTTAGGACGAAGTAAGTAATTTTTTCCAAGCCGAGAAAAAATATCCAACAGAAAAATAATCAGATGTTAATAACGAGTGAGAAATCCTTTATTATTATTTTTTTTGTTTTAAGAAAAAGCACGTCATTATTTAGAATGATACAATCCACCTGTCAACTCGGTTTTGATATCTAAAATCACCCAAGCGGATCGTCTCGAGATCCCCGCAAACTAACTAAAGAAATCGAATTTACATAATTTACATAACGCGTTTGATCAAATGACTCAAAGGATATCCGCTATTTCGTTGGCACGACTTTTTATGCGGTTTCTAAACGATAATTAAAGCCGATAAACAAATTATGAGATAAGTGCAAGTGAAACTATTTATTCAAATTAAATTCGTTAATTTACAGGAAAATATTGAAATTTTTTGTATCGATTTTTATGATCAATTCTCTTGCTACATCACTTCTTTACATGCAAATTGCTTTCACGCAAAGATATCACTTAACTCTACGAATGCTATGTTAATTACATACCGTAAGTGTTAAATAAGTTTCTCGTAAATTTCAACTCTTTAGACATGGACATAGACGGCATCATTAGTAGTAACGTAAAAGATTTTTTTTATGTTTCCTCGTTATTATAATAGGTCTTTTAGGACTTTGATAAATTATCTTTACATGAATTGTCAACATTTTCATTCTAGTATATGTGGTTAAATATGTGGTTCTCCGAGATACCAGAACACCTTGTATAAAGCTTTTAATACAGTTACTCCAGGACTCCAAATACTACTAGTACTGTCCTTAAAATACGATATTTTGATATTAGTATTATTTCTAAACAAATTACAAACAAAATCAGTCGTAGTTAAATGTAAACACGAAACGTTCACTTTGACTTAAAAACACGTTTAACTTTGTTCAATCAGATGTGTTTTGTTGGAACTCTAAATGGCCAACCTAATCTAGTACCTCCTCTTTCTTTACTCATTGCCATTGCAGGATTTTGCGAGCCGCTCCATAATTATATTCAAATATCTTTCATTGCATCTCTTATCGGTGTCCTTCTGGCCTATCTCTGGACGTCCCTATCGCTGCCATTTACCTTCCACAATAACAAAAAAGACAACCTAACACAACTCAATCGTTCTTGGAGAGGTAATTAGGAAATCTGGAACCAGACATCCAGCCTAAGGTATCAAGGACGGAAAATTCTTTCCCTCTTTGTCCTCTCTGGTTGGGTCATCTAACCCAACCCAATCTAACTTCGAAGTCGCCCGAGACATGAATGCAAGACGATTATGAGCAATGTAGTTAGGGGAATATTTAGGTTGTGAAAGAATTTTGTATCAAATGAAAGTCAAGATCGAAAATGTCGGCTGTACCAAGTATCGCAAATAACATTTTGGATGGCCGAAATTTTCGAAGCCAATTCAACTTAATGAAGTTTCGGGCGTCTTCGAAGTCGGCCGAAACATGAATGCAAGACGATTATGAGCAGTGTATTTAGGTGAATTTTAAGATTGTGGATGAATTATTGTATCAAAAGAAATAATCTCGGCCGACTTCGAAGACGTTGGCCACCCTAAGTATTATGAATAACACTTTGGATGGCAGAAATGTTGGGTTGAGTTGGAATTTCAAAATCTAACAAAACCAAATCTAACTTTGTGATGTTTTGGGAGGCCATCGTCTTCGAAGTCGTGATTGCATACAAGACGATTATGAGCAATATATTTAGGTGAATTTTAAGGTTGAGGAAGAACTTTTGTATCAAAAGAAATAATCTTAGCCGACTTCGATGACATTAGCCACCCCAAGTATTATGAATAACACTTTGAATGGCAAAAATGTTGGGTTGAGTTAGAATTTCGAAATCTAATCCAACTCAATCCAACTTTGAAGTCAGCCGAGACATGAATGCTAGACGATTATGAGCAATGTATTTAGGGGAATATTTACGTTGAGAAAGTATTTTTGTATCAAATGCAAAAATCTAAGTATCACAAATAACACTTTGGACGGCGGAAATCTTCGAAGTGTCGGATTGGGTTGAAATTTCGAAATCCAACTCAACCCAATTCAACTTAGTGGTGCTTCGAGAGGCTGACGTCTTCGGAGTCGGCCGAGAAATAAATGCAAGATGATTATGAGTAGTGTATTTAGATGAGTTTTAAGGTTGAGGAAGGATTTTTGTATCAAAAGTAATAATCTCGGCCGACTTTGATGACGTGGGACCTTCCCAAGTATTATAAATAACACTTTGGATGGCCGAAGTGTTGGGTTAGGTTGGAATACCAAAATCTAATCCAACTCAATCCAACTTAGTGATGTTTTGGGCAACAGACGTCTTCGAAGTCGGCCGAAACCGAATACAAGACGATTATGAGCAGTGTATTTAGGTAAATTTTGAGGTTGGAGAAGAATTTTTGTATTAAAAGAAATAATTTCGGCTGACTTCGAAGACGTCGGCCGCCCCAAGCATCATAAATTTTTGAATAACATTTTGGATGGTCGAAGTATTGCATTGGGTTGGAATTTTGAAATCTAATCCCACCTAATCCATCTTAGTGATGCTTTGGGCGGCCGACGTCTTCGAAGTTGGTCGAAATATGAATGCAACACGAATATTAAGGTTAGGAACAATTTTTGTATCTATAGATATAATATCGGCTGCTTTTGAAGACGTACGCTCTTAGTATCAAGAATAACTCTTTGGATGGGCGAAATGTTGGGTTAGGATGGAATTTCAAAATCTAACCCAATCCAACCCAACTTAGTGATGCTTTGGACGGCCGACGTCTTCGAAGTCAACCGAAACGGGAATGTAAGACGATTATCAAAAGTGTATTGGGAAGAACATTAACGTTGAGGAAGAATTGTTGAATCAAAAGGAATAATCTCAACTGATTTCGACAACGTCACACACATTCAACAGATTGGATGGCCGAAATCTTCAAACTTTTGGGTTGAGTTGGACTTCAACATTTCAACCCAACCCAAAAACTTAGTGAATACAATCTAACATAACAACCCAATACAACTTAGTGATACTTTAGGCGGCCTACAACACGAAGTTTGCCGAGATGAATGCAAGACTATTATGAACAGTGTATTCGGGAAATATTTAGGTTGAGGAAAAATTTTCATATCAAAAAATCTTGCCTGATTTCGAGGGCGTCCTTGAACGAACGGCAATCGCTTCCCATAATGCTTCTTCCTTGTGGAACCTATAGGGACTCATGGAACTTCTAAATGGAGAGGCGGAAGGCGCTCCTTTCTTCTTCTTCTTCTCCTTCTGCTCTGCGTTGTAGAGCACCACACGGAGGCTTTTTTATCCTATATCTTCTTTCCTCCTCTCTTCGATGTGGGGACCGCCACACTATTCTGTCTCCATCCCCCAAACTCATCTTAAGTCAATGTACTGATATCCCATGATCTTCGCAAATACAGTAACTATGGGATTCGTCTTTAATTCTGAGCTTAACATCATCTTTTCAACATTTCCGTTGTCTTTCTCTTTCTCGCAAACTGCTTAATATCAAAGTCTGGATATCGAAATAGTGTGTACTCTCCACAGAATCAGCAGTTCTCTGTCTCTATTCATTTTATTCTTTTCAAGTATTTATAAAAAATGTCGCATAATACAACATAATACTCTCCTAACCCAATTCAATTAAAGCCAGATATATAAAAATGATATAATGTCAGACCAGATTATTTACAAGGTAGACGCCGTGGATAAGAAAATCTTTAATAAACACAGAAAAAGGCACGAAGAGTAGTCTTTAAGCATCATTTCCTAACAGAAACAAAATCATACACACTGGAAATTGTACATATTGAAGAACCATTCATGGTCGTATTCTTAAAAGAAAGCATGACTCATGTATAACACGCTAAACATAGTGCATGCAAACAAAGTAACAAGTTCATTTATTAATAACAAAAGATAATAGCTTGCCGAATTACTTTTCCGCAATTTATCATCATTCTTCAATGTTGGACTAGTAAAAAACATTAAACTAATACCGGTAATTCAGTATTAAGATTTTGGTTCGATATTGAAAACACTACTTATTCATGACTAAGGTGGTGTTTACAAGAGGCGAGAAAGGAAATTGGAAATGTTCCTCCTCCTTTAGGTTCCTTCGCGTGGGGGAAAAAGGAAAAACCATTGGGAAGGAAAAACGAACTGGGAAGGAGGTGTTTTCGCCACCATTTCCAACTCCATCAAAAGGGTGATTAATGAACACCTCATTCGTCGTTTGCCGTTAATTCCCTTGCGCGTTTCTTGACTCCACTCGGTTCCCTCTGGCTCGCGGAATGACGAAGATGACTTGCGAAAATCGCTTTGTGCAAACAGCAACTTCTTCGGGTAGGAACGAGCACGGATCGCTAGAAATTGAATAAATTGATTGGTTCTCTCAACGCTTCTTTATAAGATTTAATGAATTCCTATTTCTACCGCGTCCAATAGCGCGCATCCAAATTTGACGGTAGATTGCATCTTTCGCGACCGTTATTTTCAGAAGAAGCTCTCGCCGGCCAGATGATATGTATTTAACTTTACAACTTCCTAATCATAAAGTATATACTTACTTGAGAATTATTAAGAGAGTTATTTAAAATTATGTATTCACGGATCTTGTTTTTAGCTCCTTTTTATCTTGTTTTTATATAATTAACAAACATTTTTTTGCGTAATTTTTTTTTTCTAATTTGTTTTTATATTAACGATTACCACGTTAGATACAGCAATTAACGAACTTGTTTGAACAAACTCAACCGTTCTCAACTCAAACAACAAGTTTTTGTTATCAAAGCTTTTTCCTAATCGTCCAATTTACTGTCGCGCTTTACTGTCGTCCTTTACAATCAATCGACTTCCTTTAATTAAACATTGTAAGAAGAAATAAAAAAAACGTAGTATACATCCCAAGAGGTCAATTATCACCTTGTTTTTTAACTTGACTTTAATTTTTTTAAACATTTTTTGCGCCTCTCGATCCACTTGAGTTTACAAGTAATCTTTGGTTGTTATCGTCATCGTCTTTAGAATCCACTTCTACTTTACCAACATGAGAAGAGGATCTCTTCAAAGTGAACCACCGCATACTGGAAATTCTCTTCTTGGTGTCTCTCTTGCACTCCCGTAATAAGCTCCAGCTTGTAAGTGTCACGTGAGCTCGCTAATTGTTTCCCCTTGGGCGAATTGTCTTAACGCCGATCCAATATAACTGTCACCAGTCACATCTTAGTAGCAGTACCCCTCTCGAAATTAAACGTCACCGCTTCAGCGACAAGCTCGTTTCAGTTTCAAACCGCAAATGGATCTCCATAAATATTGCCATTTTAAATTAATTTGTCTACAATCATGTTTTGATTAATAAGAAAGAAAGAAAGTAGTTATTTAATTTGCTTCTGGACTTGGCTTCCAAAATTGTTTTTGTTTCTGAGTCATTTTCTTGTTCTTCTATATCATCTTGAGAATCAATATAAACTTATCGAATTGGATTTTGATATGATCTTTGTTTATGGCCACTGTTTAAGTCTACTTCATAATTCATTAACGGTAGTCAAAAAGTTACCTCGTCAATGAATTCTTCTTGAATCAATTTATTTTCTAGTTATCTATTAAATTTGTTGCTCTCATTCTAATATAGAACCAACACTCTCCATGCAATACCACTAAATGAGCTTTCCAAACCACCCGTTCAACCCGTCTCAAAATGTTTATTCAATGTAAGAACTCCCGTGAAGATGTTAAATTCAACCTAATAACCTGTTTGACTGCTAGAGTACGTCTACTACTTAGCAGTGGTAATCCACTTCTCAATCTAACTAAAATAAATGGCCTCATAATGTTAATGTATCTTTCACATTTCCTTACATAACTATGCTGTCGATTTCCAATTACTTAGATGCAACTCTTTTTATTTTACTCAGCATGAATCCGAATTCTTTATTTCTGCATTAGATCTGTAAACGAATTCTTGTGATATGTTGTGCCTTAGTAACTTTGAGAATTCGAATCCAAATCTTAATAAATTATCAGCTCGAAGATGTATCCGTGATTCAGTGGCATATATTTTGTCGTTACTTCATTTAGTAGAATATAATCTTTTTATTCTATTTTATTATTTCTTATACACGTTTCTCTCATAATCATGTATCGTGATGTCTAAAATCTCTAAAGCTCATTATTACTGTGTTTTTTGCTAAAACAAATTGTAGCTTCCTAAAAAAGTTTTAATGATTTAGGAGACTGACTGATATCTCCTAAACCTATTTTAATTTTAGAATTCATTTGTGTAATAGAAATGTATCTTGTAAAATTCACAAATATTGTCTGTATTACATTATGTCTTGGAGATATACTTTGAAAGACGATTTACGACATTGTCAATAAGCATCACAGGTCACATGTCTTTTCTTAAAGTAGTGAGGATTCCAAGTTACATGCTTTGGTCTATTTGACGTTGATAGACTATATCGATTGGTAAAGACAAATTTCTATCAATTACAAGATAACATAGATAAACTAATACTTGTGAACTTGAAATTATTCTTGACTTTCAAAAAAACTTATTCTTGAATGTATTTTTTAGAAACAAGAATAAAATTTTTTAATATTCAAGAATATGAAATTTTATTTATCTTTTTTTAATCATACGCGATTATTATTACAAGAATAAGTTTTTCTAAAAAGAAAGATACATTATCCTTGATTTAAGAAATCTCTTTTTATGCCAGAAGTTAACCCAACGTTATCTAAATTATTCCAATTGTCTAAACTTTTCTACAATTTTTAAATGATTAAAGAAATCGATTTTGTACTTTTTTCGATGTTATTTTATAATTTATGATTTAATAAAGTAACATTAAAAAAAAGTGCAAAATCGGTTTGTTTAATCATTTAAAACCTATACGATATAAGGAAGAAAACTAAACAATAAAATTCTTTCTATAGTTGTTTAAAATCATCAACAACTATCTAAAGTATGTAAAAACTGTCTAAAGTAGTCTAAACTGTGGATAAGTTTAGAGTTGTTTAAAGTTGTTTAAATTCACCCAAAATTTATATAAAATATATCTCTACTAGCTAATAATTAGCTAAAGATCTTTAAAATTATTAAAAACTGTCTAAAATATATCTCTAATCATATTTAATTGGCTAAAGATGTTTAAAACCATTAATAATAGTCTAAAATCATCCAAAACTAGTTTCACAGAATCATCCATAGATTGTCTAAAATCATGCAACGATGTCCAAATTAACCCAGCTGTCTAAAGTTGTTTAAGATCATCAAGAATTGCTTAAAATCAGCAAAAACTGTCTAAAATCATCATAAACTGTTTAAAATCATCAAAAGGTATCTAAAATATGTCTCTTATAGTCTATAATTGTCTAAAGTTGTCTAAAATAATCCACAGATTGTTTAAAATTATCTAAAATTGGTACAAAATATATCTCTAATAGCTAATAATTGTTTAAAGATATCTAAAATCAGTTTAGAATCATCTATAGGTTGTCTAAAATCATCCAACTTTATCTAAGTTAACCCAGTTGTTTAATATTGTCTAAAGTTGTTTAAAATAATCAAAAACTGTCTAAAATCATAAGAAACTCATATATTATATACATAGCTCGAAGTTATACCTCTGATTGAGTGGGTATATTTTGTCGTTTTATTGAATGATTTATATAGACAGTGACTAACTGGGATTTGTGTAATTATTTTTCGGGCACACTGAATTTCCTTAGATTACCAACAATACGCAACCTAATATTGGAAATTCAGAAGACAGATTTGACTCTGATATGTAGGGTTGTCATAATCAGGAATCGTGATATGTAAAATCTCTAGAGCTCATTATTGCTGAGTTTCTTGCTGAAACAAATTATAGTTTCCTGAAAAATTTTGAATGATTTAGAATACTGACTGATACCTCCCAAACCTATTTTATTTTTAGAGTTTATTTGAATAGTAGACATTTAGGCGAGTAAAAATGTTTGAAGATAAATCTTGAAGACACTATAAAATAGTGTTGATCCCAAGTTTATTGTTATCGGGATATATGGCATTGTTAGACAAAGTTAACAAGATTATTACGCCAATTAGTAAAGGAATATTTTCTATTAACTACAAGATTACAATAACATATGAATTCAACAACCAACAGCTATTATGTACGATACTTAAATACAAATTAATTATAAGGCTAAAAATCCCGTCACCTAAAGGTTAATTGAAAAGTTTACCGTAATCATACAATAACTTATATGACATCACATATTTTTGCTATTACTTGTAACTACGGAAAAAAATCTCCCAAAATCGTTAGTGATAGACGCTAAATAAAAGATATAGTCGGTAAAAGATTATGAACATCATCAAAAACACTGAAATGCGTCAAAAGAAATTTTAGTTTTAGGTTCCCTGAGTCACCGAAACAACTGTACATATAACAATATTTTACTTGCTACAGGGTGATTCAAAAAAACCGCTGACAAATGTCTAGGGCAGGTAATACTTGAAAAATGAAGAGGAATAATCTTACTATACATATTCTCACAAACACCTATTTACCGAGAGTGTCATAGGGCGTCTATATTTCTTTACAATTTTATTCTGCATTGAAAAACACTTATCATTACTGCAATGATTGAATATGCAGTGTTACTAATTGTATGTAAACATTCACCTATATTAGTTTTACAAAAGTACACAAAAAAGGTGTGAAATTGTAACCCAGTTCTTTTCTTGGATGGACTCTCCCAGTGTTAAACCATAATTAATGAGTTTAATTAAACCTCGCGTTTATAAGAAAAATTTTTTTCTATTATCATGGACTACTGAGGCTAAAATATATATACTTAAGTCACGCAGGATATTGCACTTTGCATAAATAAACAATTGTAATTTTCTTTAGATGATGGTAGCATTCTTCTTTGTTTCTCCCATCTTACCGTATCAAGTCTTAATATTCGGGTTCGGAAGTATGTAGGGCGTTAATATTTCTTTAAAATTAAACATTATCTCATTAAGATAACCTGTTTTTAAAAATATTTTCTATACCACCACTAATTTTGTCAAATGAGAAAAATGTTCATGTAAGGTGTTCAATTATCTATCAATCGGTCTCTTACAAAACTTTGACTAAGGTAGCGGTTTTTGAGTGATTTACATTAGAAGTAATTTTATCAAAATAAAATAATAATAATAATAACATAATTTTATTGCTATGTTTCTTACAAAATAACATTTTCAATATATGTCACTACTTATACTAAATAATCGAACGAAAATTATACTTATTATTGTTATCGAGTTTGAAAAAGACTTAAAAACTTATACAGCATAGAAATATATTTAGATACAGCATAATATATATTGAAAAGCGCTGTTTTATGAATCAAATTGTAATAACATGACGGTGCCAAATATTGATATTCTGGAATTAATGTTATCATACAGAGAAAGCTCCACCATACTTTCGTAGAGATTATTTTATGCAAGAGATAAAGCTAATATTTTATGATTTTTCATGTTTAGTCAGTTTACCTGTACCCATACCTGAGATACTCTATCAAATTTCCTAATCCCATAAATAAAGCCAAACCGACTGTTCTTAACACGTTGAATACGATAAATGTCTTATTAGACGCAATAAGGCCGGTATAGTGATGTCGGCATGTGTAAATGTTGATAGGAACTTTTTAAGGCTAACTTCTGGAAGTACTTCCAGATTAAATTATGTAAACAATAAAGGCTAACGATCTTCTAATTCTTTCAAAAATTATTGCTTTAAACAAAGTTTTGTAACGGACCTATTTGATAGACAACAGTAGCTTGCAATGGGTTTGTTTTTTAATTTTTAATAATAGATTCTTATGTAACTTGATGCGTTCAAAACGAAACGAACCTTAGTTTTGGTCCAACACGTCAGAATTTTTACCATTTGTAGTATATGTCGAAAAATAACACAACAGAAGGTTTTAGCACATTTTAGTCGCTAGGTCGAGCTCTTTTTCGACAAATCCTGCTTTGTTTCAGGCTTTTCATGTATGTGCTCTTCTGGACTCATCTCTGTGCAATACCCAGCAATAGTCCGCCATCATTGTAGTATTCCATCTTCCCTGATAACGCCTTTCCATTTATATGATGTTCTGATGGAATCGCTAACACATCTCTTCACTAACAGCACCCAGATTCGCAGTAAAGTAGTTCAGATGAGAATGCAGAAAATATACTTTCAAACTATATAAATAATAGTTAACTAATAGCCAAAATTTTGGTATTCCTGCAGCATGACCAGAAACTTGGTTGCTACATCTTTAAAGCCGATGCAAGCTTCTTCTTCAGCAACCTTCATTTCTTTTTCAATGTTTTGATTGTAAAGTTTTCTAATGTCCAGACCCATAAAGAGGCCTTCTTTTAATTTTTCGGTTAATAAAGCAGGAATCTTTTTACATATATATACTGGAAGGATCTACCATCTTTTGATAAGGCTTTTACAAATTGCTTCATTAAGCTTAATTTTATATGAAGAGGTGGACGGAGAACTTTCGTTGGCTTAATGAAAGGTTTTTGGAGCACATTTATAACTCCAGATTTCAATGAAGCTCGTTGTGGCCAATCTTTCTACTTCCAATGACTTTCCTTATGTCTGCTATCCCTATGATATAAAAAAACAAGGAAATTTTGTGTACCACTCCTTCTGTCCAAGGACTATCGATATTTCTTTTTTCTTCCCTGTGCCTGAACCAGTAAAACGAAGTATCAGCAGCGAGCAAATTCTTTTCTTTAAGTCTTAAGCCAAGCAATTTTGAAACATTTTTGGTTAAGTCGCGAACCAAATCGTTCAGTTTAGATTATGTAAATGGTTGTGGTGCAGAATTGCCAAGTTCGTACTCCTCTTCATTATATTCGGTTTCTTCACTTGATTCACTTTCTGAGCCACCTACTTCAGATACGTCTGGACCATTGGAGATGGGACGTACAGCCGATGGAATATTTGGATAGACGATGTTCTTTCTATAGTTTATATTGAAACTGCTAGTACCCGTTGCACAAAAGTAACAATCATCACTGTGACTTCGCGGCTTTCGCCAGATCATACTAACTCCAAATCTAAAAGCATGTTGTTCGCCCTTTGACCACCCTTTTTTATTGCGGAATATATGTATGTTGTACATACAACATACATATCATACATATAACAGCGTCAGTGTGAACTATTACACTGACAGTTGATATGTTATGATGAGGACTCGTTTTCAAAATAAAAAAAAGATGGTGGTATTTCTAAAGCATTTCAATCTGTATGTACAAACAATTAATAGTTGACACTAACAGTTGGTATATAATAATGTCGAATGTCCATTACAACGCATAATTTCCATCATAAATCGAAGGATAGCGGCATTTCTGAAGTATTTTAATAACAGATGTTGAAAAATTATGATTTTGTAAAAAACTCTGACGTGATGGAAAGAGACAAAGGTTATTTTTAAATCCATCGCACAAATATACATAGGAATCAATCATTTAACGTTAAAAAGCATAATGTAATAAAAAATACAGGTGTGTGATATTGTATACTTGTATCGAACTAAAATTGGAACTAACACTAGACCTAGAAATGGAAAGATTTAGGTTTAACCAAAACTTCCTAGGTCTAGTGTTAATTCCAGTTTTAATTTTTGTTTAACTCTACTTTTATGTATAGTTAAATAAATGCAGGCCTGTGTGATTGATCACTTTACACAAAAATACTGTTCGATTGACAAAATTGGCTGTAGCGCAGAAAATATTTTTAACAAAGGGTATATTATAGATAATATTTAATTAAAAAAAAACTTCACGTCTGTCAGCAGTCTTTTGAATTTCCCTGTATAAATCATAGCCTAAGATTTGTTTTACCTCTATTCCATATTACATAAAGGCCATATTTAATCATTATCAATTCTTAGATATATCTTTATTGATTTGGTTTCTTAAGTTTACTTGGACGTAACTTGAATATTGTAGATATCCAGTGCAAGATATTTGAACTGGTTGTTTTCTATCATAAGTTTGCATCTAAATAGTTCTTAGGTTGTTATCATGACTTGGTTTCCACATAGCGGTATAAGTTTATTTAGAACAATTTTCGACAAGAAATGTTTATGAAACGTCAACCAATTTAATTCCTTAGTCGAGAGCAACTTTTCCAACAAATTGTGACATGTTAGGTATAGAAAACTCGTTAGTCATACATAAGAAATTATAAATCAACATTACAACATTACTCTAAATAATTTGTTAAGGTATGCTCTTTTCCGTTCGATTTAGTATTCTCATGAGTCATCAACAAAGTATTACTTAAAAAATTTAATTCGAAATTTTTACCATTTGTGATGGGTACTTAGTTTCTTATTATTCTTCAGGTTTGGCATACATACAAAATACGAATTATAAATTATTATGATTGCAACATTACTCATAATAATTTAATAAAATCATACAAAACATTTCGAACAGACTATTTTCAACAGATTGTCATTTCCAAGCCATGAATCTCAAACAAAAGTATTCCTATTCAAAGATCCGGTTACATTACTTTGAATTGTAAAATAAAATATTTATCGTTTTATTTGTGTAGAGAGCATGTTGAAGTTGTTTGTCAACATTGTAAGGGCGTGTTCTTATCAAAGAATGAACTGAAACGAATCTGTCCTCTGCGGTTCGAAGAAATCCGAAAATATGATTCCTTCGGCTTACGTTGAAGTCGGCAATCAATCAGGGAGTGGGCCGAACGTTTTCGACGGTTTATATTCTTCTTCTGGGAACTCCCAGTTTGTTCGTACTTGATGACTTGGTGAAGTATCATGTGTAATTCATGATCGTATACAAAGTTTATAAAACAAAAATATGCCTTAAATAAATCACTTTTTTCTTATTAAGTAAATATGTTTTATTTTTGTTTTCAGGTCCGAGAACGAGGCGTGTAAAAAAACCGGGTACAAAAACAACGGCAACTCCTGAAGAGAAACGACCGAGGACGGCATTTTCAGGGGCCCAATTAGCAAGGCTGAAACACGAATTTGCCGAGAATCGATATCTAACGGAAAGGCGAAGACAACAACTGAGCCAGGAATTGGGTTTGAACGAGGCGCAAATTAAAATCTGGTTTCAGAATAAAAGGGCGAAAATTAAAAAAGCCTCCGGCCAAAAAAATCCGTTAGCTTTGCAATTGATGGCTCAGGGATTGTACAATCACTCGACGATACCACTTTCGAAGGAAGAGGAAGAACTTCAGGAAATGCACGGAACGAAATCGTAGTTTCAATAAGAATGGTTTGATGGTGATATATTCTTTAAGTTAAAGTTTTAATTAGATGTACTTTATTTGGTCGACTATTGTTAAATTTTTTTAACTTTTTCGTTTAAAATTCTTTTGCTGACTTTTTTGTTCCAATTCTTACAAATCACGTCGGATTTAACCACGAAAATGGAACAATCGTCGACCGAACCGTTTAAAGAGGCTGATGGTACGTGATCGCATTCCTCTCGTCTGTGCTGACGAAGTAAAGAAACTTCTTCGTAATTTCTTCGTCTTTTCTTCATTTTATTTCTCGTTTTTCTTGAAGACATCTCCTTTTCGTATCCATCGGTGTCGATTCTCGAATTTTACAATTCCTGGAGCCACGTGCCTGCAAAAACTAGATTAATGTACCATTCATTTGAACACAATTGCCGGGCCGCATGTGTGGCACTCGGACTCTCCTTTCAGGGCACAACTTTTTTTATAAACTTTTTTTCTTCCTCGACGTCAGCAGAACCGAAGAGAAAATGCTTTCGCGTCAACGGCCACGCATTGTGTGATAAAACCCTCCCCTTTTAAAGAAAAATGATTATAATCGAATGCGAATGCGCCGTTTATAATTTCATTTTTAGTTAAATAACGAAATTAATTGCCGGAGACGATAGAAAAAAATTAAAAGCAAATATTTAGCGATATTAATTTATTTTAAAAATATAAAATCAATTAATTAATTGAGTTTATTTGTGCGTCTATGTAATATTTACGAAAATTTTGTACATGATTAATTCGTAAATAGTGTTTTTTTTTTGTAAATAGTTAGATGTATAAATCACAAATTATTGTGTCAGTGTTTAATAAAATAAAAAAATGTTTTAAAGTTTTTATTTTAATAAACACCCTTAATTCTTTTTTTGGCTGTACTTAATATATCACGTGGCTGAACGCTTATCTTATTATTTTTTTTTGTAAATTATTTTCGGATAATAAAAAATGTAACCACGTTGAATATTTATGTATAACTCTAACAAATTGAAAACAAAACAAAAATCGTGTATTTAATATACAGTTTGTATCATATTATAGTAAAGAAAATAAATGAAAATTAAATAAAAAAATAATTAGACAACGGTATTATTAGTAAAAAATCGATATAATTTAACGAAAACGATATTGTACCATAGATTGTAAATTGATGCAATAAATCTGATATATCTATATACTATCTAATTGTTTTCTTTATCATCCTCGAAAGTAAGTAAACAAGTTATTGTATTATTAATAATTTGTTATGAATTATGGTTTCTAATGCCACGGTTTACTACACGTTGGAATTAGAACTGTCACAATAAACAAACACTTTATCGAAGCGATATAAATTCCGTTTGGCACAAAAATAGGCGAAATATTGAGCCAACCCATACATTTTGTGGACGCACAATTAGTAGAGCATGAAAATGACACTGAATTTATTACGACTGTGTAACAAATTTGATTTAATTTGTACGCTAATCACTATTTATAGATATTTCTACTCTATATACAAGATGTATGGAACGTTATATGAATTAATTTATATTCGAAATCATTTTAATTTAAAAAATCTATCTGAAATTTCGGTTAAGTTCATGTCTTATTATTTAAACTAATAACATTTAAATATTGCTATAAAATTCAATTGAGTAACATGACGATTTTATGAGCATAATGATTATTAACACATTTTGAGACGTTTCGACTTAACGGTCACTAAGATGTCACCTATCATCTAATAGTATCATATGGAGGTCCCGTGGAACTTAGACATCAAAGGAAATAGAAATTTTAAATATTGCTCAGATAGTTTTAACGCCATAAAACACATTTTGAGATTTAACCGTCTCCAAGATGTCTAAAATCTAATAGTATCATATAAAGGTCCTCTGAAACTTTAACAGCGAAGGAGATAGAAAATTCTAATGGTCTAATAGTCAATGAGTTTAATTCGTTACATGAGATCATGCTTAGAATACATAAGTAGGACACGGACACTACTTGAAACTTGAGAATCAATGTTATCGTTCATTAACTTCTTAAGTGTAATATATAACGTGTTACTTGCTGATATTATTGCCAGGAAAACGATGTAATGTTGTATCTAGTTCGCGTATTGCGCACTTCTTAGTAAATGACTTATGACATACATAGAGTTCACTTGAAAGTATGCCGTTGAACATTCTTAATCATCAGTTGATTGATCAATGATCAGTTGATAAGAATTTAAAATTATATTTATAAACAATACTGTAGGTGAGATCATTTATTATATAAATATTGCGTAGGTAAATGAATTATATAGGTCATCAAACATATTATATCGGTTGATGTCTTTAGAAAATCTAAGAAGAGGTAAGTAATTATAAAACTAACATTCTTTATAAAATCCAAATTAAATTACGATTAAAATACGATGAGGACATCGTATCACCACTTATGTCAACAAAGACTTCAACGACATACCAAAACATATGCAAACTCATCCATTTCCATTCAAGTTTACAAAAATATACATATACTGTTGTAGTTTTGAAGAATTTCTACCAAAATACAATTTTACAAAACAACTTAAAAAATAAAAGATAAAATAACTATAATAAGATGGATCAAAGCAGATAGTTCACATAGATACCAATTAAAACAATACTAATGTTAAAATATGTTAACTATTTTATTTTGTTATAAGTTATTTAAATTATAGAAATATTCGGAGGAAAAGAGATTTTAGATGGAATAAACAGAACGAATATAGCAGATTGGCAAGTGTGCCAGTAATAAAATAATAGCATAGAAAAGATTTTAAGGACTGAGTTATAGGTGATAAAAAAAGTTTTTAATGTGCTAAATACTGCGACAAAAAACAAAATTTATCATAAAAAAAATTTATTGAAGATTATAATTGATGGAAGTTCTATGATAAAAGAAAGTGTTATGAGAGAAGTTAAAAATGTTACATCTGAGGGATTTCCAGAGGAAATCCCAGTTGTAATATGATACTAGATAAGAGTAGATGTAGTTATAAATATAAAGACATCGAATCGGAGATGATAATTAACGGAGCTAGTGCAGAATGAAAAAAGATTTGGTATACAAACTACTATGTTCAAAAAGATCGGGGAATATATAAAGGAAGATGTACTGGGTCTGTCACGGGGAGCTGAAAATATTTTAGTTGAAACGAGCACCTCGGATAAACCCCGCATGCAAATTTTCACAAAAATAGTGCAAGTAGTTTGCCATATGCATATAGACTCAGCTCGTCGTGACAGACTGGATATGACTCAAAGATGGTAATTGAAAAGATGTAAGAATGCAAATGATGTTAGTCGGGAGGAGGTTGTAGACAGAAACTATAGGAAACATTTGAAGAAAATATCAGAAGGAAGACTAAATCAAAACAGGCATAGCCATAATGAGATATGTGAACATTTTGGTTAAAAAAGAAGTGTTGTACAGAATAAAATGCTGGTTGGCAGTACAATTTATTTGCAAAATTGAATCAAATATAAACAGCTATACAGAAATAGATATTGAAATGTCCAACGAAATATGTGATAGAACAATGTGTTAGATAGACGAAATTCTTTGATAAAAAATAGTGAAGAATAGAAGAACTTAATAGCTTTATTGAAATTGATGGGAATAAGAAAATTTGATAGAGATCATAATATGAATAAGTAACGGCGTTTGATGAATTAATCTGCGTGAAAAACGAAATGTTGAGTACCCTGGAAAAATATTTCAAAAATTAAAAATGGGAATACTATAATGACCAAATCGATTGTGACCTCTTTGATTATTTAGTACTAATTTGTACCATCAAATAAAAAATTGTAGCATGTGCCATCAAAGAATAATTCGTAGCGCTGCAACCTTAATATTATGCTAGCAGCTAATATTAAGGTTGCTATTAAAGTTTTTCAGAAAAGAGATGTTAAAAAATAAACCAAAGCTGAATTTAAGAAAATTTGAATTTGTACTCTCATAACATTCAATTCATAAAACAATTGAAATACATGCCGTTAATAAAATATGGTGTGGTAATTTAACGCTAAGAGCTAGCAGAACCGATTACCCTTTTTTACGAAAAATTCAAAGAAAAAGAAATAAAACAAAGGTGAAATAAAGAAAGAAAACAATTATCAGAGATTCTATGAAATTTTAATTTAATTTGATTTTGTTTGATTTAATTTGATGAATTGATGTATATGAAAATCACTAACACCAAGTTGTTACCAGAATCTTTTGTAGTTTAAGTAAAGTTTTCTGATTGGTTTCCAGTGTGAAGCCATCAAAATAAAAAAAAGCAACCCAACATCATAAAATTATTATTTTATTATTTTTAAACTTTTCCGATTGCTCCCTAGTATAAGCTATCAAAATAAAGACAAGTCCAACTCCACATTATAAGAGCCTTCTCAACAACTTCCCCAAATCGAAACAAATCGTTTCCTTTTCGATATGCATGCATTTTTAACAATCATTTCTGATTGATCTCCAATGTAAAGTCATCAAAATGGGAAAAAAGGAAAAAATCTAGCCCAGCCACCACATCATAAAATTCTTCTCGACAACTTCACCAAAACCAAAGAATAAATCGTTTTTTTTTTGATATTCATGCACTTTTAACAAACTTTTCTGATTAATCTCCAGTATGAAGCAATAACAATAGAGAAAAAATCCAACCCACCCACCACATCATAAATTTCTTCTCGATAACTTTGTCAAAGCCGCAAAAAAAATCGTTTGTTCTTGACATTCATGTACTTTTAAGAAAGTAAAATTTTATGAGAAACATCCAATCCAACATTATAAGATCCTTCTCAACAACTTTGCCAAAGCCGAAGAATAAATCGTTTTCTTTTTTTCGATATTCATACTTTTTTTAACAAACTTTTCTAATTGATCTCCTGTGTGAAGCCAGCAAAAAAATATCCTTTGTCTCGATACCTTTTGACGGTTTGAACCTTTTGGCCATCATTAGGAAACCACGTTATATGATTTTCCTATATATGACGGACAAAAGGATCGAAACCGTAAGAAACTAAGAAATAAAGTAAACAGTATCAGTAGATGATAAAGAAGAAGAAAACTATGAGTAACACTCTAAAGGACATTTTACTCATTAATAATTAAAATTTTTGGTGGTTTTCAGTCAGGAATTTGTAATTTGCCTCAGCGGTTAAATAACATGAAATAACTCAAACTTTGCTGATTCAAATTGTTTTAGATTTGTGCAATGTTTTAAAATAGGAGAACTGGTTGTCTAGCTATACGACATTATTTTTGAAAAATCATATCTTCTTAATAACGCCAAAATGCAGACCTAACAAGAAAGATAATCAATCCAACTACTTGATCATAAAAGAAAATACCTACATAGTGGGTGGATGTTCCCATATAAAAGTGTAATGGTAGAAAGACTACACTTATAAGTGCGTATAGATTTCCATGCGACCTATCAAAAAATTATTTGAAATTCTGAAACTAAACTGTTGTGCGTTGCAAACAAATAATCCTCCCTCTCTGTATTACAATCTTATTTGATGGATTATTTTATGAAAACTAAATTGCAAAATGTTCTCCATTTTGACGATATTTGTAGCTTGTAACATTTTTGCGACATATCTATAATTAATTATAGATTATGCTTTCTTGGTTCAATACGAACAATTGTACATATCACAGTGCCCACTTACAAATTTGCTTCAGTCATAGATTATTGATTAAAAACCAAACATTAGGAATATTTTGGCAATATTTATTTTATGTCTCCATCTGGGAAAAGTTAGAATATAACCGATTGTGGATTATGCTTTCTTGGTACAATACGAACAACATTGCCCTATGGCTTACAGATTTGTTTCAATCATGGATTATTGTTTCAAACTAAAAATGAGGAACATTTTAGGGAAATCCACTTAGTGTTTAAAAAATAACAAAAGTTAGAAGATAACCGAATATGGATTATGATTTCTTGATCCTATAATACGAACAAATTTTTGTACATGCTATGGTGATCTATGATTTTTTCTAGTTTTGCTGTAGTCATGGGTTATTAATTATGGATTATGCTTTCCTGGTTCTATACGAGCATTTCTTCCACATTTATGATGTTTTATGGATGGCCGTTTTGTTGTAGTCATGGATTATTGACTAAAAACTAAAAGAAAGACTTTTGGAAATATTCACTTTATAATAAAAAAATGGCAAGAGCATGATTTTGGATTATGCTGTATTGGTCCAATTCGAACATTATTGTTATGGTGTTCTCTGAGTATAGTTTTGCTATAGTCACGGATTACTGCTGAAAAAGCGGTTAGCATATTTTGGCGATATTCATTTTATGCCTATACAATGGCAAAAACATATACAATGGTTGTTTAATTTGAACAATTTTTGTACATTTTTTGGTGTTGAATAGGTTGTTGTTTTGCTGTAATCATGGATTATTGATTAAAAACAAAAAATGAGGATCATATTGGCGATATTCACTTTATGCCTATAAAAGTGGAAAAAACTATGTTATAACTGATAATCGACCACTTTTTCCATATTTTAAAACGTGAAACATCAATTTTTAAAGATTTAGTGCTTTTTAAAAAGTTGTTATAGGGACAATAATAACTATACCAGATTACTTTGGGTATAATAAGTATATATTTGTAACCAGGAATTGAAAATAGAAACTCTATGGTCAGAGCGATCAATAAACCGTTGTGGCAGCCAAACCTATTTTTGGTTAATACTTCGTAATGCTAATTCCCATAATTTAAATTTTCTGGAACAATAATGAGAATAATCTAGAACAACAAGTTCTAAAAAAAACTAGTTTTTCCAAATGGGTGGACGGCCAAATCCCTGTTTTTGGGTTTTCTTGTTCAATTTTTTATTTTTTTATTTGCCGCTTTAGAAAAATGGGGCGCGTACGTCTTTGAACAAGTTGTAACAGATACACATGAATGAGCGATAATTAAATTTAAACAAGAAACGTTCACTTTAGCTTAGAAGCACTTTCAATTTTGCTTAATCATATAGATTTTGCTTGAGCTGTAGTTGTTATCAATATTGTAAGTATCGAACAATAATTAAATAAATATAAATATTTAAAAATTAACTATTCCATGTTAAAAGCAATTAATAATAGAATCCAAACTAACTTAGCCCTGTCGAACCCAATTCAGTCAAGTTTATCTAACTCATCTCAATAGTATTATTTAAGTGGAACTAATCGGTATAGATTTATTGTGTTTTATTTCATGGGAGCTAAAATCCTTGTAGAAGGTATGGTGAAGAACGTGACAATACAATTTGAAAGATGTGGGTATCAGCGCTAGTTAATGACTGTAAGAGAACTTTTAATACACTGAATCGTGATAACTTGAGTTTCTTTGATCTGGGTCACTCTGAACTTGCTGGCAATAATGTGATAGATAAGCTAACACGAAAGGGCAACACTGACTTTGCGGAACCAGAACCAGCAATTGGTCTAACATTTGCAATGGCCAAACACAGGATGGGACTGCGGTCTGAGGAAAGAGTTTGATTACAGTTGATTCTTCTGGAATTTGCATTGTCAAAGTCCGAAATATCTTGAGACTTGCTACCAGCAACATTAAAGTTCTAATGGCTATCTTTACTGGGCACTGTAGATTAGAGACACCTGAATTTGTAGCGAACGATGTTGAATGCCGCCTATGCGCAGATGACGAGAAGAAGGTTGAGCAATTGTGTCAAATTCAAGATTTTTGGGGCGGAATTTATGTCCTCTAAGGATTTAAACATTTTTTTACCGAGCAAGGTATTATTGTTCGGTTAAATTTGATAACGTCATCTATCGGCATACAATCAATTTTTTAGGGTGGCGGTTCAAGTTTGGTTGGTCGTCTACTCGATATGTAATTCATATAAAGTAATGTCATCCGTATAGATCATTAGACAAAGTAAACACCACGGATAAGAATAATCCATAATGAAATGTGAAAAGGGCACGATAAATAGTCTGTTTAGAACCATTTCCTAATGAAAACAAACGGCCAAATGACTCATTGTAAAACTTATTTTAAAGAAATAAAATGCACTGGAGGTTTTACTAGTGGTTTACATACACATTTAAAAAATATTCATGGGCTTATTCCTAAAAGAATGCATGAGCTATTTGTGAACGTTGAATGTAGTGTAACAACATATTAACAGCTCATGATGACTTATCATTTATTATCATCGCTTGTTTCATTTTGCAAAAGTAAAAAACATGAAACTAATAGCAGTATTGTATAATGTATAGCAAAAACTGGTACATATTAAGATTTTGGTCCGGTATTGAAAACACTACATATGACTTAAAATAAGGGTGATTGAATCGACAATTATTCCACATAGAGATATTGTAAATTGATCAAAGATTAAACTTCATAAGAAATTTTTAATTAAAATTTTAATTTAAAGTTTATTACAAAAATTATATAAAATTCATCATAAATTATTGATGTAATGTGGTTATATGTTAACATTAATGTGTAATGTTAAAAATAAATATAATAATATAAAGTTTCCCATAAAGATTGATAAAAAATTTCAACACAACAATACCTTAACCGTAAGTTACTTGTATCTTCGATGAATTATGCCGGTGGTAAACGTCCCGCAAACACAAATAATAGGGCAGTTAAGCCATTTTACAAACAATTCCGCTCACGATTCCACAACAATTCGCCTGCTATAACGACACATAAAAATGATTTAATATTATTTCAGTATCGCGTGACGTCAGCAGGAAAAAGAAGGAAGTTACTACCAGCTAGGATTAAACGTTTTTGCTATTACTCAAGAAAGTTAAAAAAAATAGAAAATCTTAATTACCCTTCACACGGACTGGTCAATAAATCTTTTTGCAACACCCGCTTATTAACGGAATGTTTGGAAAAGGCGTGAAAATCCGTCCATACATCACACCAAACCGAATCGCCTCCCCCGTGGGATTTTGAGGTTTAAAGTTACGGTTTGTTTTGAAATGTGGCACGAAATCTGGAAACAACCCGGAGCTCTGGCACGTGACACAGAAGACTACGACACGCGCCTTGTCGCATTTTAACACGCAACACCACGCCTATCTGTCTCTTTAAAATGAAATATTTAAAATTTTACAACCATATATGGTAAAGTTTTAGGTAAAATTTTGAAAAAAATATATTTTTAAAATTTTAATTGTAAGTGACATCGTGTGTGATCGAACCCTTTCAAATTAATTTGATGGCAACAGGAAGTTGGGGGCCACACGGGGTCAAATGCCGAAACGTAGGACCTCACAGGGTTTGGTATGCGAAACGGTAGCGAAGGATCGAGGGATCCTCTTGGAGGTCTACAGGTAACCTCGGCGATCCTTCTTCGGGATTAATTAAATCGGTCACAGAGACGTCTACCTTCGACGTTTAACCCAATTACCAAAGAACGTAATCTTATTAGTTGAATAGTTGTAGTTGCTGATGTTGTGTAAAATAATATTGAACGTTTTAAAACCCCTAAAATCTGCTATTTATAGATTAATTCTTTTAACGTATACCTATTCATATCTATGCCAGTCTAAAAATAAAACTGAATCTAAAATGATAGAAAGCCTTAAAAACTAACTGTTGAGAATGAGTGACTTTAAATGCATTTTAATGGAAACTGTGAACTAATTTATGTAATGGAATCATGTCATCGAATACATCACTCAAAATGGTTGAATGTTTTTTTTTGTGAAGAGGATTTAAAAATGATCACAGTAAAAACTTGATATAACGGATTAATGTTGGGAATTAAATATGAAAGTCCGGTAATATATGAAGATATCAATGCAGTAATACAAGAACTGCGGATAATAAAGTTATAAAACTAGGGTTTAAAAATGGAATTAGAAATATTATTTAACATTATTTAGAACAAAATTTGATTAATTTTGTTTGTTTATAAGTTGCATAAGGTATCACTTAGGACTCGAAATACGTTAGAAAAAAACGTTTAGAAGAAAATTTTGCAAATATTATTTTCAACACTACTGTTCTTTTGCACTTTTGTTCTTAGATGTAATAATAATGTAATAATAATTAGATGTAATAATAATAATAATGCATTTCAAGATTTTAATGGTAACACTTGGTAATCAAACAGTGCCGTTCTAAGATATTTGATGCGTAGGATTGGGTTGATGAACGAAACAAGTTCGTCCTTTTTCATACAAAATTCAATGCCAAAAACAAAGGGCCGCGTCTTCGAGAGGACAATGGATACATTCATGCTGGGGACATCATGCATTTCATTGCAAAGACAACCCTCCCCAGTCCTAGGGGAGGGACGCTGTCTCCTACAAGTCTCCTTCAAAACTAAAAAAAAAGATTCTAGTTCTAAACCCAACCTAACCCAACTCTGTCTAATCAAATTGAAGTAGAACTAAAACTAACTAAACCTGAATGTTTCTAGTTCTAGATCTAGAGTTTGATTTAATAATATAAAACTAAAACTAATACTAAAACTAGAACTGGAAAGATTCGGATTCAGTCCTGCGTCTTCATACTTTCTACTTCTAGAACTAGTGTTAGTTCTAGGTTTACTTCAAATTAAATACGCAGGGTTGTAAAATCAATTTGTAAAGTACTCTATTTCAGAAACAATTCCAATGAATAGACATGTGCTTCTGAATACACGGCTAAATCCAACCCCTATTTGAATTGAAGTAACATTAGAACTAACACTAGACCTAGAAGTTGAAAGATTCGGGTTTTACTTCAATTCAAATATACAGGGTTACCAAATCAGTTTGTAAAATACTCTCTTTTAGAAACTATTTATTGTAGAGGTCCTCGTTAAGAAAGTATTTTCATGTGCACTTCTAAACCAGAGTCAACCCTGTATATTTGAATTAAAATAAAAGTAGACCTAACATTAGACCTGGAACTAGAAAGATTCGGGCTTCGGATTTTAGCCATCTTGAGAGTTATATGGCTAAACCCAAATATTTCTAATTCTGGATCCAGAGTTTGATTTAGTCTACCCATAAAAAAACATAAGCAAATGGCAAGCTTCTATATTAAACTTATGGTGACTAAATTGGTGCATTATGTTAGTTGAATAAACGAAGAAGAGAAGAGAAAGAGAAGCAAAAGAAGAAGAAAAGAAAATGAAGAAAAAGGAGAATAAGAAGTTCTCAGGCAGGTAATTAGAGCAAATAAATGGCGTTTTAGATGATTTTTAAATATCATAATATGAGGAATATTGCGAATCTCAGTAGGCAGATTGTTCCAAAGGGTTATTGCCTGCACAGTGAATAAAGTATGATAAATCTCAGTATTATGCATCAGGAACATAAGCAGTGAATAAAACCGCTATCTAGTGGCTGAACCGACGACTAGAGCTGAAATATTTAGTGACAGTCAATATAAGAAATGATCTACGGTTCTTGGCTTTTTACAGCTTAATATCTGTAAATAATTACAGTATGGAGTTATATGTTGAGATCATTCGCGATCAAATATATACCGTATGCAAGTGTTCTGAAGTCTTTGCAGTTTTTTTTTGGAGTGTTACAGAAGGATATCAGGATATGCCATGTCGTTGTAACCTATATGAGGGATAATAATAGAATAATAAAAAATACGACGGACCGTGAGAGTCTGCAGGAAACAACGGAGAGTTTTCAATGAGTGGAAATAATGATAGACCTCTTTGCAACCACATTGAATTTGAGGTTTCCACGATATTGTAGACATAACCACCCCAAGATTTCTAAGCATATCTTACTGAATAGTCAAACATTAGGTGTTTTATACACAGTACAGTTTTAGCAGTATTTAATTTAAACTCACAACATTTAGATCAATTCAAAATATTAAAAAGATCATGATTGAGGCGTACAATTGCTTTCGAAAAGTTGGCAGTAGTTGTAGTAGTATAAATTTGGAGGTCACCAGCATACACATGATAATTAGAAGAGATACAATGGTGATGATGGGCCCTGGGGTACACAACATTTATTATTACAAGTAGACGAAAGCGCAGAATGGGCACGCACACACACAGAACAGCAGGAAAGATAAGATCCAAACCAAGATAAACATGAAGAAGTAAATTCAAGGGCAGAAAGCGACCCTAATAAGAGATTGTGATCAATCGAATCGAACATCTTGCTGAAACCGAGTATCACAAGGATGGTAACGCAACGTTTGTCATATACAGGGTGTCTCACGTAACTGGTTCATTAGAACTTTTTTAGGTTACACTATTCGCTTGAAATTTTGGTAGCATAGGTTGTTCATTCCGATCTATTAATCTAAAATATTTTCAAGATGGCCACCACTTCCGGTCTACCGGAAGTAGATTTCAATTTCGTTATTTTAAATGGAATGCTATAGTTTTTATTACACATCCAATTATACGTAAGAAAATATGTTGACTTTGATAACAGTTATAACAGTTATGAGTTATTTTGATTTTAAGTGTTTTTTGGCAAATATCACCATGCTCTTTAAAAGCACATATGTCAGCCAACGTTGATTCAAAAACCGTTTTGCATTGGTACAATAACTTGTCAGATACTGTCAAATAGATTGTCGCTTGTTATATCAGTGTATCTTATACAGCGTGGTCAAAAATTGAATTACCGTTTCGCTGTATTCAATTGCGAGAATGTCGGAAATTTTAAATGGAACGCACCGTATCTTTTTAGTTTATCAAAACAGGAATTTAATTCTCTACAAATTATCTATAAACATTGCTATACCTATTTATTATAGTTTTCTTCATATTGAGTATTTTATCAAAATCCTACACAAAATGCTGGAAGCCGTTCGTGTTTTTAATAGAAGGCTATAACACTTTGACAGTTTATCGTTTAATTTATTTAAATTATCATTGGTATTATTTCTAGAATGATCTGCGATTGAATAAACTTGAGTTTGTTAGCTTTTATTTGCCAAAAATAACCAGCAGAAGAACGCATAAATGAAACAATGAAAAACAATGATATGGCGTAATATTCGACGCAATGATGCGCGAGATGTTCCTAGAGAGTTCAGTTTATTTATTTACGGTGCTTTTTTGTAAAATATTATTCATCTATATCGACCAAAGCACCTCTTATCGAAGAACTTAGTAAAGCAATAAAATATGACAAAACATTTATTCTATTATCTTAAGCTGCTGGTGATAGAAATTTATATTTCTTGTTATTTTGATCTTTCCAAAATTAAGAAGCAGATCCTATCCAAAACTTTGTTACATCCACCATGAGTATAAGACGAATTTAAAATATTGGCGTTGAAATAATTCGGCATGATATTCAAAGACATTAACAGAAGTAAGTGATGACACAACTAAGTAATGACAACAATAACATAAATATGGATGAAAAGTTGTGAAAACTCCATAGTTGTCTCACATAAAAACAAGAAGCTTTCCAGCATTGCATGCGTCCATTAATTTCCAAATATGAGGGCAACTGCAACAAATAGGCACAGGAAAGTATCTAAATAGTTTGTAGAGAATTAAATTCCCATAATTTTTTTTATAATTTTAAGTTTTTCATTCTTTTATTTTTATTTTTTTTTATTTAATGTATTCGGGATACAAACAGGGTAAACCCCACAACAGTATCCACTAACAAATAACAAAATAACAATTCAAGCAAACTTAAAGAAAAGAAAAAACTCGAACAACAAACAAAAAAAGAATGTAAATGTAGCTATAAACAACAATAAGCAGTAATTAGCTACAAAAAAACTAAGAATATTTAAAAGAAATTACAACTCTGGTACTATTATTGACATGCGTTCAATTTACAAACAACATTCCGAAAACTAATAAATGATAAAACAAAAATGTCCACGTCAGAACAGTAACGATTATACATATTCATAATTCGGGGAAGTGGCGAATTAAAAAATGCATTAGTGCTACAAGTGGGCAATCTAAATAATCACTGATTCCGAGTAGAATAGCCGGGCACCGCGAATGAGATATGGCTCAAAAGATCAGGCGAATCCACTAATCAATTTATGCAAAAGCAATATATCGGCAGCAGTTCTACGACCACGGAGTGTACGCAAACCGAAGATGGTGCACCTCTGCTCATACGAACAATACAGTAAGTTAAATTTGTGAGCCAAGTATCTAGCAAATTTTTTCTGCAGTCCCTCAAGGCGATCAATGTACACATTATAAACAGGATTCCAGACTACCGATGCATAATTTAGTACACTATTGACGTATGCCATGTATAAAGATCTTATACATTGTAAGTTAGTAAAGGGTCTGGAGATTCTAATGATATAACCTAATAATCTGTTAGCTTTAGAGAATACTTGTTCCGAATGGTAATTGAAGAGCAATTTAGAGTCAAAAACGACACCCAAATCCTGAACACTGGAAGTAACTCTCAATGACTCCGACCCGATTCTATAGTCAAAGTTCACGTTGTATCTTTTTCGGCTGAACTTAATATGTGTGCATTTGCCATAATTTAGATAAAGAGAATTTTTTGTACAGTAATTTTGCAAACGATTAAGGTCATCATGAAGTTTAACGCAGTCAGATGTAGATCGTACCTTAATAAATATTTTGCAGTCGTCAGCGTAAAGCAAAAATTTACTGTGTTGAAAACATTCATGAATATCGTTAATGTAGGCAATGAACAAAAGCGGGCTAAGTGACTTCCTTGAGGTACACCAGAAGTAACCAAAGCGAAGTTGGAGGTATAATTATTGATTTTTACAGCTTGATATCTATTGGAAATATAAGAAGCCAACCACGAAAAAAAGTGTAGCATGATTCAATTTGTCAAACGCTTTAGAGAAGTCCGTATAAATGGAATCTGTCTGACAGTTTTCGTTCATACACGTTTGAATGAAATTTATATATGATAACAGATTAGTATACCGACGATTAGCGACCGCGGAGAAAGCCATGCTGTTGCTGAATCAAAGAAGGTTGCAACGTACGATATAAATTATTATAAACAATTTTTTCGAATACTTTAGCTATATAATCGGTAAAATAGAAATGGGACGATAGTTCGAAACAATATTTCTACAACCCGATATAAATATAGGTAGAACAAATGCTCTCTTCCACTCTGAGGGGAAAACTGATTGTGAAAGAGAGCAGCAGAAAATAATGAAAAGTGGTTTAGCAAGTTCCGGTGCACAAGTTTTTATGAAAATACCAGGTAATCCATCGGCCCCAGGACCTAATTTACTATCAACAGACGCAAGACCATCCAAAACATCATCAACGAGAACAAAAGTTATTAGAAACCGTTAGATATGCTGGTATCTGATTTGCGCTATCAACAAAAACCGAACTAAAATATTTGGAGAATAACTCCACAATCTGGGGACCCCCGACTGCAGAATCTTTATTATATTCCATACGAGCCGATACACTGCCACCACCACGTTTTCTATGCTTTGCATATGACCAAAGATGAGTTGGATGATCAATTAACTCAGACTGTACATTAGTTAAATAGGTATTATAATCACTCGAGATCAATGTCTTAGATCTTCTGCGTAAAACCTGAAACGATAGATAATCCGCGTAATTACGTCTTATAAGGGACTTTATTAGCATTATTTAGCATATTAACACAAAATCGTTCATTTTGAAAGATTGTAGCGCCTCGCACGCAAGAGACATCGGCGGGGTGTAATAATATCATGTTATAGGAGACTATATATTTTTGGGATATAAAGGAACGATTTCGCTTTAAATCACCGAGATTGCTTACGGGCGAAGCGCAGTATATGAAATATTAAAATGAAATTGTCCATTTTGGAACATTGTAGATTGCCGAGGTTGTTTGCGGGCGAGACGCTCGATATAAAATATTAACACAAAATCGTACATTTTGGAAGATTGTAGCGCCTCGCCCGCAAGCGACCTCGGCAGAGTGTGATCAAATCGTCTTATAGGAGCCTTTATATATTTACTAGAATATAAAAGGAACAATTTCGCTTTAAATCGCCGAGGTCGCTTGCGAGGGAGGCGCTGGTTGTGAATTAAAAGCACGAAACCTTTTTTTTTTTGTAAGAATATAGCGTCTCGTCCGCAAATGACTTTGGCTGAATATTAATATAAAGAGAATTCATAAATGTCACAAAAAAAATCTATTTCTATTTAAGAATGCCAACTTAGGCATGATATCTCTACTTTGGGACACCTGTATATTTCAATTTTAACTCAAAAAATGCGCGCTAAAAAATATAACATAGATCACTAGGCCTTTTTTTTAAGCACAGCACCCGAATTTATATCGATTTAATTCCATCCTTTATGGATACATTACAATGGTGTTTCTGCTGACCATATAAAATCTGTCATTTCTTTATATTTTGATGACCGTTTTATCTGAAACTTTTTTTCTATACAATTGATAGTTTATGAGTTATAAGGTCGTCTCAATTTAAGTACCCGGTATATTTCTATGGAACCAATTAACTGATTTTTGAGAAATTATCAATTTAAACTTTTTATATCATTAATACCGTTTTCCTAATCTATTCAGTATTAAATAAGGATCTAAAAAAATATTTGACCTCAATTTCATAATGATATGGACGTAAAAAAAGATGGTGAGACAGTTAGATATAACCAAAAAGCTCTTTAATGCACGCACGATAATGATCAACCGTTTACGGTTGATCCACTTCCCGTTTATGGCTAATATTCGTGCGCTGATCCTTTTTATATCATCCAATATGGGAAAGTAATAGCTGTCAATAAAAGAATGATTGATGTTACGATCAAATTTTCTTCGGAAATATTATAGAAAAACAACAAATAATGATTATTTATTTATTAATACTACCCTAGATAGATATAGATAGTAAAAAAATGTGAGAATACGAAAAGGGGGGTAATCTATAGTCTATGTCGTGATCGAAACCATACAATGATGTCGTTTACTTAAAGGAAAGTGCTTTTGACGGTAGGTAATAGTTCACATTGAACGGCACACCCTCGCATTTAGGCGTCTTTTCCGCGAATGGACCCTATTGTGTCGATAAATCAATTAGAGGACCAACCCCAACTATGGCGGACCCACCCTCGACGTTATGTTCTGTTTACACGCAACAGCTTCCATAATCAAGTTGGGTGAATATTGTCGTTCTTGAAATTTAATACACTTATGGATAAAATCAAAACGAATGGAAAAAACCTAAAGAAAATAATAAAACCTTTTATCCTAAATAAGCGTTATTTTGAATTATCTTAAAACAATCTTGTTTCAAATTAGGAACGAATAACCACTTTAAAACTGAATTATCTCGATTTATCTTTTACGGCTATCAATATAGTAATAAAAAGGCGAATTGAGACGGTTTAATTTGAAGGGCCCCGCGACCGTTTACGTTAGAATTTTAATAGCCCATAAAACAATAAAACCCCGAATGAAAGGTTGAGGATGAGGATGAGGAGAGAAAACGCGCGTCCCAACAACGCCCGTTTAGCGAGAAACGCACAAATGCGATTGCCCCGTTAATTAGAGTGCGGCGTTTAATTTTATGGTTGTCAATGTCAATTAACGGGGCCGTTCACGGTTTCGGGAATTGCCCTTTAAAAGTATAACAAAAAAGCCCCCGCCCGCCTACCCTCACATACCCTCTCCACCCATTCCTACACAACACTTTGGTCCGGTCGGGATGGGTTTGGTTCGCTTGCGCAAGCTACGATTTTTCAACGAAAAACGCGCTATCATCATATCCGCAGTGATACACCATAAATTTACCGCTCGCTGCGGAAATTGTCGAGCAGTAAATTTCGGCGTCCCGTTTCACGTTATTCGCGCAATTTTCCCGCTGTGCGTTATCTGGATGCGACAATGTTGCTGCATGTGCCAACGAACGGTAAACAATACGGCTTTTAGGAACAGTTTTGTACGCAGAGATATATTTACACAATACAGAGTTTCTAAAACATCATTTATATCCATTAATTGTATCCAGTTTTTAACTACAAAAATTAATCGAAAAAAAAACTTAAATCCATTCAAAACTACATCTAAAGTTTTTTTCTCAAAACAGAATTGAATTTTTTTAGAAAAAAAGAATAATTTTTATTTAACATATCTGGTTGGTTGCCTAAATTATTTTATATATTGTATGTGGTACACGTTTCAACTTGTCAACTCGTGCGACTCGTCCAACTCATGCGAAAACATCTCAAATAATATAACATAATGTACATAGCAAACGTAGACATTCCCAAAGTCAGGGGAATATCGAACGGGCAAACAACGAACTTATGCTAACATGGACGCAAGATAGCGACAGTGATTGTTGTAGTGATAGTCTGTGATTTGTCCAAGTCATGAAGCATAAAACATTCCATTCAGGTATCAAAAGAACACCTTACGAAACTTTTTTTGAATCTAAAATAAAAGTTGATATATTTTTATCTACTCATAAGCTGGAGAGTGAAAAGGATCTAGAAAATACGATTAAGTTTTTCATCAAGTATTCCCATTCCTTCAGAATCTCAGGCTGAACCTCAACAAAGCCTCGTCATCGAAAGTTCTAAGATCCATTAAGATCCAATTAAGCTTAGAATCCTCAAAGTTCGTTTCATGAACATGATGATGAGCACATGACTATCCGAAATGCCATGATTCTTGATGAATCTGCGAATGTGGAAAGTCTTCTTTCTGAGGCATATGGACCACTCTTAGATGTTCTGAATTTCGTGTGCGATAACGGGTGTTAGACGTTTAGAGCAGAGGTTCCCAAACTTTTTTGTGTCGTGGACACTCTGTGGACGGAATGTGGTCAAAATATGCAGTAAAATATGCGGTAAAAACAAAAGAAGTACATACTTGCATGGCCTAGAATGATAAAAATATAACATTGAATAACGTTAATTCGTGTTCTGATCACCAAAAAAAGCCTCCACCCGGATCTGTGAAAGTGAGATATTACCTTGACACATCCGTGTGACTTTTTTTGTTCTTCAGATTAAACTTGATTTAAGGTAGAAAATAGAAGTAAATAGGTAAGTCAGTGTATGTTAACTTCCACTATAGTGGACCCCCATTTCTATTCCATGAACCTCCAAATGTTTTTTTTTCGCTGACAAAGACTCCTTACAGGTTGTCGTAGGCTTTGGGAATCACTACTGTACAATAGACCAATTTATGTTGTTCGTACTGCTCTGGTGAAAGATATGCCAGATAGGGTTTGCAATACCGGACCAAAATCACAATACCAATATTTGGTATTAAAAATTTACCGGTAGATTAATACCGGTATTACTTTAATGTATTTTATTAGTTTAACATTAAAAAATGATGATAAATACTAAGCTAATATCGTGAGCTGTCGTGCGCGAAAGTAGGACTTTTGCTACTATACTTTATTTAGGTGCACTATTTTCATCGTTCACACATGGGTCATGTCTGTCAATTCATGAGTCATATATCACATGACCTTGAATGACTCTTAAATATGTATAAAACCACTAGCAGAAGTTCTAGTACAAATTATTTGGTTCTATTAGGAAATTATGCCAAACAAACTATTCATCATCCCCTTTTCTGTGTTTATTAAAGGTTTTCTTATCCACGATGATTACTTTGTCTAATGATCTAACAGAGTAGCCCCATATATGTCCTGTCAGTGAGTTGGATTAGGATGGATTGGGCAGAGTTGGGTTCGGTTGTGTTGCAAACAAAACACAGCCCAACCCAACTCAGCCATAGTTAACAATGAAGCGGGATGGAGAGAGCTCCTACTAAAAAACGCTTCTGTTGAGTTATATTATTAATTATTCAGACAGACGAGAAGGACGCCGATAAAATAGGGAAGATAGAATGAAAGACATGGGAACATAATTACAGAGTGGCTTCAAAAATAGCTTGTGAAGGAAGAGAATGAGGAAAGGAAGATGTTGGTACTAGATTCTGTTGTGACAATGAGTATAGAGTGAACATGTACTGGGTTGGGTTGGGCTATGATTCCAAGAGGTTGCGGCGCCCAATTAATGATACTAATAGCGAAATACTGGTATTTTGCCATCAATACCGGTTTTTAATACCGCACCAAAATTGTCCGGGATACCGATATTGCAAGTTCTAATGGCAGAAAGATATGGCGTAAAGTTGTTTGCCCCTTATACAACGCTTTAGTTGTAGAGCATCAGTTTCAAAGATAATTTAACAGAGCAAGTTCGGAAAATGCTTAACACTTCTGCAAAAAGTTTCCTCCTATGCCACTGGGTACAACTGTAAGAATACCTGTTCCGGACATCGATAGAGGTTGTGGTGATACGCTCTAAATAACTAAAACCGTAGTCTTACAAACAGATGGATGACGAACTTTATAAAATAGGAACAAAGCAAGGTGTTGTAAAGAGTTTGTTTTCAAGAGAGCAGATTGTGAGAGTTTGTCGTCAAATTCACTTAAAAAGAAGATCATGTCAGCTCCGTACAGTTGCGAATCTGAAATCTATGGGAACAGGTCAAGAATTTATTAAATGTTCTTGCATAAAACACTGTGGAAGTACATTTAAAAGTGTTCTTATCTTAAAGCAAGATTTTATATACTTCAGAATGTCACATAAGATCATGAATAGTTCCTCACATAAGAATGAATAAATATGTATATTTTTTTGCTTACTCAATTCTTTGAGGCATGTAGGCACGTCTCGTTTTAAAAGGATTATTTTGTTTCCTATGTTTCAATATTTATTACTTGATTGCTTATAAGCACATGACATTATGTTAGTTAATCTAGCAAAGTTTTTATTTGAATGTAATTTAATTGTGATTTGAGTATAGTTATGGAAATGTTATAGAAAGGTACTAAGTGCTTTTTTTGTACAATAACTTATAGATTATTAAAAAGTTGATTATGACTAAAATCAATGTAATCCCTAAAAATTGTATATATTACCTAGGTAAAGTATCTAGGTGACAACAATTTTCATATTATGTATAGACCTGAATTATACAGATTCAGGTTAACATATAGATAGAATAATTTTCATATGGGGAAATGAATTCTGTAGCCTCACGGACTCCTTTGTAAGTTCAGCAACTGGCACAACAAATACTAGACACTATTAAAAAATATATTTCTCTGAATAATAGTAATAGTATTAATTTATAACATAATATAATAACAACAACAATTTTAACTTCAATTTGAATTAAACTGAGCTTGTTGTTTATAAAAGAACATTTATTGCACACGTTTCACGTTTATAAACATTGTTATTGATACTGAGATTATATTTCGCTTCGTAAATAAACCGCCAAATAATGATTATCTAAGGGACAATTTTTAGCACATCTTGCTAAATTTATTAAATAGTTAAAAACCCGCTGATAACCAATGGATGTGCTTAAATTAGCTCTAACCATGATAACTATTCTCTAGATAGTTTAACTAGATGTTAGTAAAAGTGAGCCTAAACTCAGTAATCTTCATACGCTTTCCTGTAATAATGGAGTAAACTATGATTTCTATGACTGACCATCCCTATAGCTCTTCAGTTTAATATCTGGTACTCTATACTGTACTCTAATATCTAATATCTTTTTGTTACAACCAGTGGATTTTTCTGTTTAACGCAGTATGCCTAGAAAATAAGCATCTTTTTCTGACACTTATTCTGCCAATTGTAAGCTGTTATTTTATAACAACGTTGCTCAATGATCATATTCATAAAAAATACACATCCAAATACTGCTTTAAAGATAATATTTAAAACAAAAGTAACTCGCATAAATCAACATATACCATAAATTGTATACATGGCAATAAACCTTTTAAACACTATTTTAATAATTTGCTATTACTTTGGAAAATTTTTAAAGTCATTGGAATTAGTAGTAGAAGTAGTGTTTCTGGGCTAACCATGAGCACAGACTTTGAAGCAAGGAACCGTTAATTGAAGAAAAAAGTGAAATTGATAATAAGGTGATTAGGATGTTGTAGCTAATTAAGACGATAGCGTCGAAGAATGTGAACAATGTTAGAAAATTGTATATAAGGTGTCAATGCCCTAACCCTCCGGTTCCTTCGCTATTTACACACATTCTAGAAATGAAATTATATTAAAAAAGAGTTTATTATAAACATTGTAAAAATTATTGTGAGTTCATTTTGGTAAACATAACAATAAAACCAAGAGTAAACGGCATACAGTTTCAAAGAATAAAATACATTGAATATACTATATTTTGTCAATTTGCAATAATCGCGTTTAAAAAATATGTAGGAGTATTTTATTACTGTATGTGTAAAAATGATATATTTTTCCCCGTACGTTGATGCAAAAACCTCAAAATTGTCAGATTTTGAGTTTATGATTGTGCCTGTATTCTAACAAATAAGCGATATGGAATGCTGTAATGAAAGAGAGCGTTATGATCGTGAATAATAGCAAATTTAATACACAAAGAATTGTAGAGAATGAGATAAAACTAGTGGTTTTTTTTGATACTTGAAAGTGATGATAGCTGGAGATCGTAAACAAGAAAGAACGTTAATCATCACAACATTGATCAGAAAATATTTTAGATATCGCACACGCTTATTTAGTTTAATTTAAATTTGATCAATTTAGGCGTTTTTATTAAAGTGTTAGGTCTCTACCCATTTTAAACTTGATTTTATTTATTATATTTTTATACAAATTAGCAGTTTCAGTAACATGTTGAACATTTTGAACCATCTTGTAATGTTTGATAATTTTAAATAGGTTTTGATGTTGTACACAATTTTTTATAAATTTAGCAAAATTTAGATAATTGTGGATAAATTGTGTCTTTAATTTAACCTAACTTTATGTTTTTTTTTACAATTTCCTGAAAAATGGATTGGACGAAATTTGGTAAAATATCCGTATATTTTTCACTAACATTAGTAATAATTATTATATGGCTTCTATGGTTACATATCATAAATTGAACTTAGAATATTTTTTGTTTAGAAAAAAGTCGAATTTTTACATAAAAATGGGAATAATTAATTAACTTTTATAGCTAGAATATAAAGTTTGTAATCAGTAATAAAATTTCTTTTTCCTCTTCGTAACTAGATCCGGGGATATACTGTAAATAAAATAAAGTTTAGATCTGATTGTGAGTTAGCAAATTTTCCATACCATTTATGGTGGAGAGGTACGAATTGGCAGTTCGCTTAACCGAACCTTTCCAGTTCTAGGCTTAATATTTGTTCTAGTTTTACGTTGATACAAGTATACAACAATCTAAGACTGAATAACAACAAGAACTAGCACTAGATCTAGAATTAGAATAATAGAGTTTATTAGCTGTACGTCCCCAACCCAATCCAACCCGTCAGTTTTAAAACTAACACTAGACTTAGAACACAAATTTTTTATAATTTTATGTTTCTAGTTCTAGATATAGTGTTAATACTAAAGCTAGGTTGTAGATCTAGTACTAGTTATACATTTAGTTCCAGAAGAATTTACAATAATCAAGTACTGAATCACAGCTAAAACTAGAACTAACACTAGACCTAGTACTAGAAAGATTCACATTTAGCCGCGCGGCTAAACCAAAACATTCTAATTTTAAGTGTTAGTTCTAATTTTATTTTGATACAAGTATATAACAATCTAAGACTGAACTAACAACTAAAAATAGAACTATCACTAACGTTAGAGCTAACACTAGACCTAGAACAAAAAACATTCCGATTTAATCGTACCTCTCTTAAGACGGAACCATTCCAACCCAACCCAACCTATCTTCAAAACTAACACTAGACTTAGAAACTTACGGCTAAATCCGAATGTTTCTAGTACTAGGTCTAGTGTTGATACTAAAGCTAGTGTGTAGGTCTAAAATTACTTATGCTCTTAGTTCCAGAAGAATTGTTCTAGTACTAGAAAAATTCAGGTTTAGAAGTTCAGACATCCTTGAGCAAATCCATGGTATATTCCTTTGAAAATAAATACTTTGGTATTTAACAACACTGGTTTCCTTTGTTTTGTAACGATACATTGTACGTTATTTATATCTTATTAAAAAAACTTATAAAAAAAGAAATCCTAAAGCTCAAGTAGATGTATCACAGTTATATAGTAATTTTTGTCATAAGCCATCGTCAAAATCTTTATCAAGGCGATAATTTTACTGATCAACCATCACATCGATAGCAATGAATGAGTTTTAAGACATAAGTTTTAATTTTTGCTTTTTAAAAATAGATATTTTTGTAAAATTTGTTTGAGAAACACTGTTTTAGTTTGATAAGCGTTGAGTTTGAAGCACGTGCTTTCCACAATGACATATTTTCCCGGTGCTTCGAGCCATATAGGGGCGCATATTCCCGCCCATTTATAGCGGTTATTAAATCATACCGTATTTCGACCCTTGTTATCGTGATTAGCTCGGCTTCCAACCGCCATTATCACCCTCGAACATTGGCCCGCCGACTACCACTCACCACCACCACCAGCAACTCTAATTTACCGCCTATTTATTCAACCACCCACCGCCATGCGCTATTAAACTATTATCAAACAAATTAAAGGTAAAATAATGTGTTAAAAAAATTCCTTTTTGGTGTAAATGGAAAAGTAGGTACTTTCCGAAAGTACGAGACAGAACAAAAGCTATATTTCTTTACGTTAAATATAAACAGTGACCTGCTAAGGGGTTTCGTTGACCAGTCAATTAAATGAAATTGGTGGCTACCATATATCAAAGAGGGGAACTCACAGTTAGGCACAGCCGTATAAATAATGGAAACAGTACACGTTTTAGGGTGCAGTAGAATACGAATTGTTATGTATTGATTCACCCTTCAATAGCTTCAATGTTCTTATATTAATTAATAGATGTAGTAGAATTTGTTTAAATCATTTTTCTCACTTTGTCTAACCACAAGGCTATTTGTACTAATCAATGGTTAGAACGTGACCAACTCATCTCTAACAAACACAGGTACAAGAGGAGATTAGAAACAACAGCAGCTTGTACAAGAGGACACCAACGTAGTAGAAAGAGTAGAAGAACCCGCGAAACGTGACTTTGGCGAAGTCAACAGCATTATTGACGATTTAGTCGCAACTAAATAGAGGTGAGGCTACGACGACGACGAGACCGAATTAATCCTGTGTGGTCCACTTTAAAGATCCGGCTGTAAATTTGACGGATCCCGTATAATGCGACAGATTTAAGAGGCTCGTTATTCAGGACGTGTTAGAGGAAATAAATATATACTCCTACCTAAATAAAACGAAAGAAAGCGATAGAAAAGGAGAGAAACGTTATTCTTAATAACTAACATATTGGCGAAAAGTATAGGAAGTATACTCGAAGACGAAGAACGGGATAGACTTAATAGGCACTAAATGGACGCAATTTTTCTCGGCGAGTGTACTTTCTATAAATAAGAGTCGGACGACGGCACAGCAACAGTGACGTCCGACCACCCAAGTTGAGTTTCATTAGGACATTTGTCAATAGGACACGATCCCACTACTGACGCTACTGATCTACATTGTCCGAATACCTATTTAATAGGGTCTCCCAAAAACCCTTTAACATCAACCCATTATTAATAAATTCTTTATTTCAAGCATTCGTTTTTTTTTAAATAATCGATACTTGAGTTGCAGTTAATTCCATGTAAGGCTTAAATCTGAAAGGTTACAAGACAAGTCATAACGAGCGATTTGCTGCAATCGCGCCACCCGTAACTCGCCGGCGATTAAGACTTTAGTGCGGCCGTTAAAGTGATCTAGTGCCGATAAATTGTTGCTAAAAATGCCCAAGTGCCGTCCCGGAATCGGGAAAGTCGCGCCTTTACGATCCGCAAGCTCGTTTACGATCGCTTTTAATTTATATTATTTGTTGCTTTCGGAATCTCTCCTCAGAATTAATGAATCTGTAAACATGTATGGCTGTTTATGTCATATTATCGTAGCCTTTTTTACATTCCTTAAACGTGTAAATTACTGCGTACAAGAAAACAATATGATTCATTTAATTTTCCACATATAGGCTAAGTTGTAATAAATTGAAATCAATAAATTTAATGGTTTAAAAGAAAAACATTAAGAGGAAAAATAAAAATTTTGTGTTTTATACCTAGAATTTGAAAATCGTAGGTTTGAAGACTGGTCTAACTAGGTCTAGTGTTGGTTCTAGCTTTATTTAAATTCATGACATATTTTCAATAAATCAGCATTAATTACCTACTAATGCCAGACCTAACAGTAATAGTATATATCTTCCATTGATATAAAACTAGAATTAACACTAGTGTTAGACCTAGAACTAGAAACGTTCGGTGCATCATTGACAAACATTCAACAATTTAATTTCTAAATAATAACTTGATCTAGATCTAGTACCAGCACAAGACTGCACATTACATCAAGAAGTAGAAACATTTGGGTTTAGGCATCTCAAGGGACAAGCTTTACTTTAAGATTAATAAAATAAACTGCATTCCAGCACTGAGTAATAATTAAAATTAGAATTAACCCGAGATTTATAAACATTTAGGTTAGGTTGGTTTAGGTTAGATTCATTCCGAACAAGAAGAGTGAAACAATCGATGGTGGGGGATAAGGAAAAGACCAAATGGACTAAGAGGATCATACCTGCATTAGAAACTTTTATTTACTGTTACTGATAAAGTCAACTGTTGAACGGACACGGCTGCTTCAGAGTCTATCTCTGTAAGCGCTACCGGAGCAATGAGGAAATATGCGTCTATTGTTAAAATATAATAGACGATGTGTTGCGTTTTTGAATTCGCAAGATAATAGCGTAGATAATAAACAGGATACTTGGAAGAAATTAAGAAACATATTAACCCCAAGAAACTGCATTAAAGTTATGGTGGAAAGCGAGGAATGGTGGACTACACTAGAAAAGTTTGTCGGAGAGGTCATAGCTGATAAGGAGGTAGAGCAGAGGGCGAGGTAGAACAGTATATAGGCGTTGTGATGAAATGATGACATAGAGGATGATGGAAAGGGAAAGTAGAGGGGGCACCCCAAAAGGTGCGGTATGCATCACACGTTAATTACAAAAATCGTGGTTGTCTCGTTTTCTTCCTTTTTTTGGTCGTTGTCTTAAACATGGCGAGAGGATGGCAGAGCAGCGAGACGACGTGTACAAAGAGGTAGAATGGAGTCAAAAGACGAAAGAAATCCGAAACAATGCCACCTGGCGGATTCCTCGTGTACACCATCAGATCGTCCACCATCTCAGGCCAGATATTTGCTTGCAGATTTTCCTCGATCTCGTAAAAAAGAAAGTTCTACTCGAATAGAGAAAGGGAGGAAGACATTAAAATCATAACGTATGCAGACGACTAAGCTCTTATGGTGTCGGATTAGAACCTGACACAAATCCAGAAGAAAGGGACAGAATTACTCCAACTGATCCGCTGAAAGATGGAGGATATGAGGATAGAAATGGTCGCAGAAAAGACTAAGGATGTGTTACTATGCAGTAGAAAAATGAAGGCAAAAGCTGTCTTCAACGTCGAGTTCAAGGCTATGGTACTAAAACCGGCCTAGAGTTGAAATATCCAGAATTACTTCAAATATTATTTTAAAGGATTACTTTAAATAATCTTCTAGAAGATGGAGGGTATGAGGAAAAAATATTCGCTGAAAAGACTGAGGCTGTGTTAATACGCAGTAGAAAATTGAAGACAAAAGCTGTCTTCAAGGTAGAGTTTAAGCCTATGGTACTAAAACCGGTGTGGAGTTAAAATATTAAGTGGTAATAATTGATAAAGCCTATATATATATCCACCTACCATTCAGGTACAGAAAAATAAAAAATTATTAGGGGCAATTGTTATGTCGCAGATGCTGTACGCCTGTGACGCTTGGAAGGAATCCATTAAGGCCAAACAGAATCTCACCAGACTACTGAGTTTACAAAGAACAATACAGCAATGCCTCGTATAGTCCGGATAACTGGTTCCACGGACTTCCCAGACTGTTTGAAACCGGACTAATCGAGGAATTAGATATATACAAAAATTATCAATTGGTTCAAAGAAATGCATCCCTCAGTACGTAAATAGAAATGTCTTTATTAAAAACAATTGCGTATATAAAAAATTCATTTTGTATTGTCTAAAAATTGCAATATGGATGTCTGCACCTTTTTCTTCGATTTTTTCTCTATATAAATTTCTCTGTAACACCGAACTGCATTGTTTACTGTTTGGCAAACTATAAGGCTACCCTCGATATTGGGATCAACTTCCTTAATATGCTCCGATACCTTCTCAACCATCACAATAATTTTTGATAGTTGTTCAGTTGTCAATTCCCTTGTAGGAACTTCAACACTATCTTCGTTGTCTATGTTGTGCTCCTGTTCTTCATAAGCTCGTTGTTCATGTATGTTAATAAGTGTTTCATTATCCAATTCATTAGCGTTCGATTCAATGCACTCAATTACGTTGGCTGAATCTAATTCTTCGAAACCGAGCTGCTGTCCAATTTCCACTATGTTATTAGTTACCTCAGCAAACTGAGTTTCAAAATCAATGAAATCATTTGCACAATGTGGTATGATATGTTTCCACACAGTTCTCATATTGTTTGCTGTTAATTCATGCCATACTTCGCTTACATTTTCGATAACGTTTCTGATGTTATTGCATTTCCAAAATTCCGTTAAAGTAGGTATATTTTCTCCTGTTGTAGCTTTAATGGCTTGGGAGAAAGTGTGGCGCAAATAATACGCTTTAAATGTTGCAATGATACCTTGATCCAAAGGTTGGATCAACGACGTCGTATTTGGCGAAAGAAAACTTATTTGTATATTTTCATTTAATTCAGCAAGACTAATCGGATGACCTGGGGCGTTATCTAAGATCAGTAAAATCTTAAAATCTAACCCTTTTTCGTTACAATAACGTTTCGTTGCAGGACAAAAGTAGTTGGTAAACCAATCTTCAAATAAAGTTTTTGTGACCCATGCTTTCTTGTTTGAACGCCACAATACTGGGAGATCTTTTTTTCCACATTTTTAAGAGCTCTAGGATTATCTGCTCGGTACACAAGCATGGGCTTTAATTTGAAATCGCCTGCTGCATTTCCGCCTAATAACAGTATTAGACGGTCCTTTGAAACTTTATAGCCAGGGCATGACTTTTCATTGGCTGCTATAAAAGTGCGTGACGGCAACTTTTTCCAAAATAGCCCCGTTTCATCGACATTAAATATTTGTTCATCTTTATAACCACCTTTCAGTATGATTTCACTCAATTCCTTCGGATATCTTAATGCAACATCTTTATCAGCACTGGCATATTATAATGTAATGCAGATTCACCAACAATGTGAACATTGTGGATCCAGTTCGTTGCTTAAAACGAAAAAACCACCCACGACTTGCTGTAAAATTTTCACTTGTTTCCTGACCTTCGCCTTCTACTTCATCAGTAGTCTTTAAGTCGTTGTAAAGACTTAGTGCTTTGGTTTGAATTTCTATTTGATTAAGCAAAACTCGCTTTTGATTTAGGTCTTCTATCCATATGGATAATAGTCGTTCCATATTTACCATTCGAGCGCTTCTTGTTTTAGTCACCTTTCTTGACAAATAAGAAGCCGTACCTTACGATTTGTATCGATCTTTCTGTTTGGTAAGTTTTCGAACTGATGACTCATCCATTCCTTTGTCACGGCCTATTTTAGCAAAGGATGCATCTTGTTCGTGAAGCTTGATTACATCGAGTTTTTGTTCTAGAGTAAGCCATTTACGTTTTTTGATGGCAGAATCACTTTCACGTTTTCTTTTTTCACTCATTTTTATTTTAATGGAATTCGGTTCAATCTATCTAATTTTTTTAGCACAAATCAATTTTACTGTAGATTTACACATCGATAACTAATAGAACATCCACTGTTTATGCGCACACAATATATGTCCGACTTCACAGTTTATACATTGCGACGTTGAAAGGGGAATCACCGCAACTTTATACAGAGTTTACATTCTCATTCAGTCTACGTACATATATACACAACGGGAAACTCTAGAAAAACATTAAATTTCATGTCGCATAACTTAATTTAAGTTATTTTTTAATAATATTATTTTTTAATTTAAAACCGGACTATAGTGAATCCGGACTGTTCGAAGCCGGACTATGCGAGGTATTACTAAATGCATTATAAATGTAATTATAAATGTAAATAATAAAGGCGACAAGAGCGTATAGAATAGTATCGATGAACGTAAAGACAACACCATTTTCAATCGAGACAGTCCCTAGGAAAAAGCTGAGGAATGCAGGAGGGCCAATTTGGAGAAATGGAGAAATAGGTGGAAGAAAGATACGGAGAAGAGGAAATGGGCAATGAGAATCGTACCAGATATTGAATCATGGTTAAACCTTAAGTGGTGATATATTGCTACCTAAGTCAATTTATCTCGGGACATGGATGTTTCAATGCATGTTTATATAACTACAAGAGAGCCTCAAATAAAAATTGTATTATGAAGAAGTTGATGACACGGAGCATACCATTGTCCAAGATGGAGCAGAGAGAGCTTGCTAATATCAACATTGAGACAAGGATAATTCGGGAAAACAGCATGACAGTAATGTTGGAAAAAGAGAAAGCGGAAGGAGGTTACAAGACATTTAGGTATGATATAGAACTATAGACATGAAAAGGCTATCTCGATTATTTTTATTTGTTTTTGGTTCTGTGTTCCCTAATACTATGTGAGGAAGATGATAAGAAGAATTGTGATTAAGATCCTCTATCCAAGTACGGTAAGGAATGTAATAGTACCATATAATGTAGATTGAAAGAATTACAGAATCCAGCCTAGTAGAAGAGACTATTTTCTTGACAGAATTATCAAAACCCCATTTAATGAAAAATTATACACATGAAATTAACAACATACTAAAGATAGGAGCGGGAAATGGATATGACGTAGAATTTGTGCAAGCTTTAATAAACAGGAAATACAAAGAAAATATTAAAAAAGTAGTCTATCCCCATAATAACATAAAAAGCCAATATGTATCATTAACATACAACCAACATACAACACCTACTGAAACAAAATCTTCATAAACCAAAACATAACTCCAGCGTTTAAATCAGGCATGAAAATAGGCCAAATGTTACCTAACAATAAACATAAGTTTGAAAGCGTTGATACAAGTGGGATGAATCTGTTAAATTGTGGCTATTTCGAAAAACAATACCTATGTGGGACAAGCGGAAGAAGTCTAAAAGCACCTTATAAAGAACATATTACCAGAACCTCATCTCATTTCTGCAAACATATATAATGAATGATGACCATAAGAAAAACATAAATAATATGATACTCTTAAAACAACATAGAAAATCCAAGTTCATGGATCTTTATGAAGAATTCTTCTTACAGAAGAATAAAAAAGGATATCCACACAACTCATTAAACGATTTAACAGATATCACCATAAACATGTTTTTCTTAGAAATGATTCGATAGGTGGAATTTTGCTCAAATACGTTTGTCAGTTTTAAAATCTCCAACTATTTTTTTGAGATTTTATCATTTTCCGCTCAATAAACGACACAACTTAACTTTTTTCGAACACTTTTGACGATGCTTAAAGTAAAACTTCGTTTCAAGCAAAATAAAAAACAACCAACTTTCAGAGTATCAAAAAAGTTTCTTCAATATATACGAACAATACAAGTGAAAATAAACAATTTTCTAAATAAAGAAACTCAATCCAAGGTATGGTTAAGCTCAATGACCTTCATCTTTTACACTCGGAGTTGAAATACTACTGACGATAATTTTAAAATTGTTGTCTACATAATTAATATGTTTGGTGGTATTGTAAAATGTTTATAAAAATATAATTATACTTATAATCATGCTAATGAAGATGCCCTAAAGGCGAAACATATGTCGCACTAAATCTATTTTTAATGAAACCACATATAGTTTTTACCTATTAACATTAATTCTTAACGATAAGTCTGCAACAGTCATTGGCCATCATAGTAGTTAATTAGGTTTATGTTTTATTTTAGTCGTGCCTGAAAACGGATCCGCCGAGGAACCGAAATATTTGTAGCACCGAAATGTATTAACAATATTTTTTTATCATTCAAATCAAACCTTTTATTTTAATGTCATAATGATGAACTTGGAGAACCTAATTGCTCTACCATGGTAGTGACTCACCAAGCCAGTGTATCCCGACGGATTCCGATGAAAATGCGGAAAGGGGATTTTAGTGAGTCGGTTGTATAGCCCCAATCCTACAATATCTGGCTCCCGAAATCCCAGGCCTGATGTCAGATAGCAGATTTTGCACCACCTCTATAAAAAAAAGTTTCAACACGAAACTTTCTAATTTTATGTTTGGTTCAAGTTTTAAAACAATACTATGCTAGATGTAGAAAAATTTGGTTTAGGTTAGGTTCAACTCCAATATTTTTAGTTCTAAATCTGGCGTTCGCTGGCTTTACACTAAATATATAATTTTACTACCCACGTTGATTTATTTGCATCAGTGATTTCACCTACCATTGCCAAATTACTTATAAACATCTTCTCATATTCATCTTCCTTGATTTCATGATTGTTTTCAATTAATTCTCGAACTTCTTTTTATACAGTAAAGCTACGCTGATTCGTACACCCGCAAATTCGAATTCTTTGTAATCCGAACAAAATAATAAAAAGTAAAATTTGCATTGTGTCCATTGTAATCCGACTTGGTAAAGGATTCACTAAACGAAATCAACAGATTGCTACTAATTGATACTTCTAGGTCTAGTGTTACATCTCTCAAGACGGCTAAACCCGAATGATTCTAGTTCTAGGATTAGTGTTGGTTCTAGATTTACTTCATTTCAAGCGTAAGAAGGCCTCTATAATGTATAATTCCTGGAATACAATACTTTACAAACTGAGCTGGTCTTTAGACGCACGCCTTTGGCGCCAAATAGATCAGGACAGCTGTAAAGAAGAATCTGATGACGCCATTCCATTGTCCATTCAACAATTAAAAGATATCGGTGTTATGCTACAACAAATGCGGTAATTCTCTCCAGAAAGACGCTGGGACAAACGATTTGTAGTTAATACAATAAGGAAGCTAGTAAAAGCTTCTGTGTGTCATATATGTACTGCAAGATAAACTGCATATATTATTATTATGTAATACAATAAATCTATAAATACGTGTTTTTAAGACCTTTTTATAACATCTAAATATGACTTCAATAATTCGCATGCTTCCATAAGTTGAATTAAGTTAGTTTTAATTGATTCGGATTAGCAAAGCTTTACTACTGTATTTGTTGCATTTTGCTTTCCACACTTAAAACATTTCTGTCCATAAGTTGGATACGCTTTACAATTAGGCGATTTATTACATTTATGGCATTTTCTTTCTTGATTTTTCTTTTCTTCTTTCTTTTTCTTTTCCTGTATTTCTCTCTTTGATAGCATCTACGAGTGCCTCATCTTTATTTCTTACATTTTCCATATGTTTCCTTGTGGTCTCAGCATTTCTACATATTTCAATTACATCTTCTAGTTTCGGCATTTGGTAATTTAATAATTTTTCTTGTAATCGGACATCTTTGTTCCAAGAATGAACAATTATTGATTGTTTCTGATCTTCATATTTGCGGGATTGAACCAATTTCTTTAAATCTCCCAGAAAACTATCAAACGGCTCATCTTGACCTTGAACTCGATTATTAAACACAAATTTCTCATTTCTTCAAGTCCTTTCGTGAAGCACGATACTTTTTGAATTTATCTGAAACAACGTTGTATTTATTTCTTTTTCTTCGGTGACTTTAAATGTATAATATATATTTCTATTCCTCCATTACTTATTGTACTTAGCAATATTCCTATTTTTATATTATCTAATAGCATCTTTCAGTTGCTATTAAGTACATCCAGCTTTTGAAGAAATCTTTTAAAATGTTCTTTAAGATTTTCATCAAACTTCTTGGATGCGGAATTCTTCCTACACTTTCCATTTTATTATATCGACACTTCGTATTTTCTTGGTTATTTTTATTTTCATCTTAATATCTTCTTATATTCAAAGACAACTTGGCTAAAACGAGAAAGCTGTGGCTTCAGCCATATTAAGAGACATGCGCTTTAAGAAGTCTACTATATAGAGCTTTTACTGCAGATCTATTACCTCTTAAAAGTAGAAGTACACCTGCTAAACACAAAAGAGCACTGTCAATTCACATTTTGCAATTGTTCCGCCTACCAGTTTGTGTAACAAACCCGTACTGCTACTATATGTAACATGTAAATTCGAATATGTAAATACAAACAATACTTGAACCTTACATCACACAAACCGCTTCGAGCTTTTAACCGTCTAATAGATTACGGAAGCTTATACTCTAAGTGTAAATATTTATATTAAATATCTCTTATCAGCAATAAAAGTAATCTTCGTAGTAATCGATTATGTTTGATTTGAAATGTATTCGGTTAAAAATAGTTTTTTTCTTAAATTTTATAAAACTTTAAATTTCCCCATTATTCTTAATCGCTCAATTGACCAGATGGCGAGATCGGTACCATTGTCACCATGATTCTGGGGATCTGATGGATATGTGAAGATGATTTCGTGCCATGGGCGGTCCCAATCTCGAGCGTACTGTTCGACTTAATTGCCTCTGAGTCGTGTGACGGCGATGTCGGGAGTGAAATTGATTTGAATACCGTCCCGAGGGTGACAATGTTTAACCTCGACTCGATCGACTCTCCCTCACAATTAGATTAGCCACACGTCTGGCAACCGTAAATTAAATACTGCCATGAATCGGCTAGCAGATTCTATGCGATACAAAATCTTAATCTAATTGTAAGTAGAGGATTTATTTTGAAGAACGAGGTAATTTATAAAATGTTTCACACTTATAGATTTTACTCCGTCTCGTTCGTATTATTTATAGAGGAGATTGGTGCGGACGTATGTTTGATCGAGAAACTCACGTCTCAAAACAAACCGGGCCGATTGGGTTACTGATGTTTCTGCAAAAAGCACGAATAATAATTTTCTCGGACGGAAACCATTACGATAACGTATGTTTGTTTCTTCTTGTAAGCAAAGGGCTAAATTAAGGGTTATTACTCTTGAATAGTATAATAAGTTTACGTTTTGGCGCAACCGTTAACAGCTGCACCAATGAATTAATACAACTTTAATATTTCAACTCTCATAGTATATATTTACTCGTACTATAAAATGAGTTCGATATTTTAAGAGATAAAGATGATTAACTTTAATAGTGCAATTTAAAAAGAACGGGTATGTTTGATATAACAAACAAAAATATCATCATAAACTTTGTGCGTGAACTTCCACATCTGGGTGACAGTCGAGATGAAATATGGGAGTGTTTAATTTTATTTTAACCAGACCTCGATTCCAAAACATGAAATTTCTCTTTTCAAAATAATCCATTATAATTTACGAGGGTGCGAGTTAAAAAGACAATGTAGTATTCCGTTTTTTTAATTGGAAATATATAAAACCATATAAACAACTACATCTGTCTGTTATCTGTTGATTGTAGCAAAGCGGAGCTCACATACGAACCCATTTGTCACACTACGTCAATCGAGCAATTAACCCATTACATTCTCGCTAATTACCCTCAACTCGACCGCCCAAGGTTCGGTCAGTTGAGAGAAAGAGAAAGACCGAATCCAGTCTAAACTAAACCGATTCCATTCTCCCAATCTCTCCTTACTTGTTTTAAAACGTTGTTGCGGAGGTGTCCTTCTTGGAGACGAAAGCCGACTATTTATGGTTTTCTGATATGGCATCCGCGGAATGAATTCCTCCTTATGGAAACGCGCACTCCGAGACCATCATTTGTCCATTATACGTCGTATCTCGGCGGCCCGGTTAATATCAGAACTAATGAACGTATTATTTACCGGCGCGGTTCCGGTGCGGCGAGAAGGCAGCGCGGTTAAATGTTGCTGTGTAAACGGGCCCCGCCATCGGATCATTTCACAGCATCAGCGACGTGTGTGGTCCGATCCATTACGTACACGCTCCATCACATACCGAACACACCGGCACACTCGCACACTCGCACACATGCCCCCAGAACTCCATCACATCGTACTCTGTCAGACTACACCACACATATCGAAACTTTACCTTACAATTAAATAAAATTAATACACTCAAAAATTGATACAATAGGTTACGGGAAAGGTGGTATACGTTATTAATCTATATCACAACAAATTTGTGATTTGCACTTCAAAATTAAATAATTTAAATACATACAAATTGATGGAATGACATTGCAATAAAAACAGCAGTATTTTCTTTATTTTTTTGTATCAATTTCCAAATAACATTTCGAGAGTACCACAGTTTCAATTGAAAACTAACATATTTGTTCGAATCTGTTACGCACTATTTCCTAGAATCGGGTGGGTCTTAGGTTCGAACCTATTTTGAACAGACATAGAACTAGAAACATTCGGATTTAACTCTCTTAGGAAACGTACGGCTAAACCCGAATGTACACACAAAAAAACGATTTGTCAAATCAACCATATATAAGTTATGAGTTACAACCGAGGGATATGTAAAAAAATAACGTATTTATCTGTTTTGTAGATTCGATCATGTACAGTACAAAGTAGTACAAAGTTACCATTTAAGTTCTTAATTGTGACTAAGATTTATAATGTTTATTTTATTTGCTATTTATGCTATTTCTTATCTACATCGAAACGTTCTAGAAAAATATGTAATTTAATAAATAAAAAATGAGTATGTTATGTTATTTATTTATGACGGGATACCTGCTACCATACAACTGATATATCCTCGAAATTATTTAGTTCTTTGAATGAACTGAACACTTACTTCAACACTTATTGTTTAATTTGAGTAAACTAGAATAGTTTAGATACCCCAGATACCAGTTTTTGCTTTATAACTTTTAAACCATTTTTTTTACAATTATTTGATTCTAGATATTCTTCAACAACATTACATGATATTTTTTTTATTTTTAGCTATTTTTGAGAAAAATAACGTTTGGGGTTGTCTGATACCTCACTATAGTAGTTGCATTAGACTTTTTTAAAGGGATTTACAATTGTATTTATGTGACTCATTGTCAGTCACACTCTTTACTTACTAGCGAAGAAACGTAAATTAATTTTATTCACATTATTTGTAATTTTTTTCAGTTTCATTTTTTTTTTCAACTTGAAAATTTCTATCGATTGTTTATAATTAGTGCTCTCGTACTTCGGAGCCAAGACCATTAGACTAGTACTTACAATATTATCATAGTTGAGTTTTATACATCGGGGAATATTTGACAACACAATTGGTACATATATGATTCCCCGTAAATTCTATATAAAGCGACTAATAAGATCCACTTCATGTATCGGCCAATCTTTGTCTTCACAGTTTCATTGTGAGTTTTGTCTCTAGTAAGGAGTTTGTGAATTGAAATGATTGTACAAAATAATGGGTCGGATTTTGACCAATAAATAAGTTGAAAAAACTTGAAACTTGAAAATGAACATGATAGCGACCTTAGTGATGCATCGAGTGAACATAGCAATCATAATACCGACACGGATGAAGAAGAAGATGAAGTAGATGAGACTAGTAAAGCTGTTTTCGATCTCAAAGGAAAAGTAAATTATTTTTGTAGCAAAAATAGATGTAAGTGGTCTAAAGTTCCACCAGCTTCTTCCAGAATTCGACAGGAATACAACAAGATGACATAATACATTTTCCAGGCCTAAAAGGTAACGCATCAGTGAAACACCCTAAAAAAACCCATTAACACCAAAATACACCAAAACCAAAAGGACAGATAGACAAAATAGAATTTATAGCATTCCTGGGTTTGATGCTCCTAGCAGCTGGAGTATGCTGCAGGAGTAACCATGAAGAACTCTGTTTTTAGTACCGATGGGAAGAGATATATTTCGCGGGACTATGCCTAAGGAGAGGTTTTTATTTCTGCTAATCGCTTGAGAGGTTTGATGACTGGAATTTCCGACAGGAGAGAATTGAATGTGGGGACAAACTAGCTGCAATTTCCAAGATATATAATACATTCAATGCCCAATGTAAAAAAATTATACATTTAGTGAGTATGCGGTGGTTGATGAAATGTTAGTTGGTTTCAGAGGAAAATGCTCCTTCCGACAGTTCATTAAAAGTAAACCACGAAAATATGGATTGAAAATAATGTGCTTATCGATGCAAAAATACATTATTTGTTAACTTCCTATATGTATTGCGGAGGAACCAAAGAATCAAATTCAAGGAAATTATCAGTTCCTACACAGAGTACTCTCAAGTTAGAAGAACCTAGTAAGAATACCAACCGAAATGTTACGGGAGACAAATGGTTTAGTTCCATTGAATTAATGAAGGAACTGAGAGATATTGGTCTAAGGTATGTCGGTACCTTACGAAAGAACAAACGGGAGGTTTCTCTGCAATTCCTCCCAAGCAGACATCGTGAACAAGGGTCATCTATTTTTGGATTTACTCGTAATGGTACAATAGTATCATATGTACCGAAGAAGAACAGATTGGTTTTACTGGTTTCAACGATGCACCATGCGGCAAATGTAGAAGAAAATGAGAAGCCTGAAATCATTAATTTTTATAATTCTACAAAGGGTGGAGTGGACGCTCTAGATCAACATTGCACGACTTACTCTTGTCAACGATTTCTTATGATCGTTGCACCATGTGTTCTAGGAAGCAAAACCGCAAAGTCAAAACAACATGTTTAATATGCAAGAAGAATATTTGTAAAAACCATTCCAAGTTGTTGTGCACTGTAATAATTGTAATGAGAAACAATACTGTAATATTAACGATCTTTCGGCGATTTTTTTCCCGTTCAAACATGTTCGTTTTCTTTTTTTGTTGTTTAGATTAATCTAATTTTCTTGATACATAGACTAGGGTACAGATTCCTAAAACTTTTACTTAATTATGTAGTATTTCTATATTAAAGAAGACAACGTTTTATTTTGTTTGTGTTTATATCACGTTATTAAAGTTTATTCACTTCGATCACCTATAATAACAATAAATTTTATTTTGTTTATAATGTAACATATTTTGTTTATAAACCATGAAAATTGAAAAGGATATTTTATTATTCTTAAATACATATTGAGTTTATAAACCATGAAAATTGCAAAGGATATTTTATTATTCTTAAATACATATTGAGGTGTTTAAACACCCCACAATAGGATTTATGTGTATTAAAACAACGATAGTACCTATGGGTTATACTCAAAGTAAAGCTGTATTTTAATGAAACTTACATTCACTTTAATTAAACCGTGGACTCAAAAGGAATTAATGGAAATATATTTGAAGTAAACAAGAATATTACTCCAATGCAGTCACTTATATTTGCACGGACGATACATATATATTTCAGGTAAATATATATTTTTGCTTACCTTAATACTAAATGTGAATTTGTTGTGAAGATGTGATTAACCTCCAATTGCTATATTTTTAAATATTTCTTTTTTGTAGTATGTTGTTCTAGAGTTGTTCTACGTTGTTTCAAAGCGGTAAATAGAAAAATAAAAATTCGACGAGAAAAACAAAAAAGGACGGATTTTTCGAAAGCTGGTATTAAAAGTTGACTTTTCCTTAGTCAACTTTTAGTTTTTCGTAGTCCTTACCAACTGTAAAAATAATACATTTTTGTTCTCTCTTTCAACTTTTATTCTCGAATGCAATAATGTAATTGCGCTGCCTAGAATAAAAAATAACTATTGTTGACTAGCTTCCCGTTTTTGGAAATAATTTTTCAGATTTTCTTTGTTGTTCTGGTTTGTACGTTGCACCTAGAAAGAAAAATACTTGATATTCTATGTTATATTTTTCAACGCGTATTTTTCGAGAAAAAATTTTAATATGCAGATGTCCAAATTTCGATGGGCTTGCGGGTATCTTGGTAATTATGAAAGATACAAAGTTGTGGTTTTCGCGAACCTGAGCTACTTTCTTGTGAAGCTTATATTGCCGCAAATCAACTTTTCATAGCCCTCTTCGTTTTTGGTATATAGGGAATTTTTTTAAATATACGATTTTCAGACACCGCCTGTATCTCGGCTATCTGGAAACTTAGCAAAAAGTAAAAACAAGTTTCAATAGATTTTTTCACGTAGAATTCAATGGTACATGCAGAAGTATTTTAGTCATCACGGTTTTTGAGTTATAAATACAACATAGGTTTTTTTTAATGAAACCATCTATATTTTATATTTTTGTTGAACTAGATTTTTTTCAAGCTTTTCAAAAATGTATAATACTCTACCTTTACATTTATAATTAACCTCGAAAATTAAAGAAATACGTTATAAGAAATAGACATATAAAACAATATATTTTAGAAATCAGAAAAGTAGCTAATATAATAAGCTAAAATTCAGTGAAAAAAATAAAAATTGTCATTTCTTAAAATTTAAAAACGAAAAAGAATCCCCTATCATCAAACTTTTTGTAAAAAATGTCCACATAACATCGTAATTATAATACTTCAGCTATAACAATAACTAAGATAACTGCACTTGCTGATTGTGATATTTTCGATTTTGCCTTCTGGGGGAAAACAAAAGCCGATAATGTTTTTTTTCTCACTTTTCCAACTCTCGAGATAGCCTGTTTGGACGCCGAATTTGAACCATCCTGTGCATTTCAATTTTATCTTGAAAAATTGATTCTAAGATTTTTTCAAAAATGGCAGGATAACCAAAAAATTCAATTTTTATCGTTGAGTATTTTTTTTTCTATTTGCCGCTTTGGAACAATGTAGATAAAAAGAAATGGGGTCTAATATCCCGTACTGTGACTGAAAACTTTAATTTCAAGGAGTAAAGTGCCATTTAAAGTATTGTTCTAGTAAAAATAATAGCTGTTCCAGATTGCTTTAAGTATATAAGTGTATACAAGCAGCCAAACTTCTTTTTAGTTATAAGTTCGTAATGCTGAATCATATAATTTTGGTTTTCTGGAATAATTACTAGTACAACTGGAACAACCTAGAACAACAAAGAAAATCAGATTTTTTTAAATGGTTTCCCCTCATGCACAATCTTTTTTTTTCGGGTTGTCTGGCAATTTTTATTTTTTCTATTTAGCGAGTTGGATCAATGTGCAATAACTGTAGAACAACCTGGTAAAACAATAAAGCATTTAAAAACGAAAAAATGCGGGGCTAAATACCCTAAAATACCCAAAATTTCTGTACATTTACTTAGTTTATGTTATTTTATCATCATTACGTATGGGACACGATAACATACGTTGGTATTTGGTGCGAAAAACTTTATTAAAACTTACAAGATTAAAACACTAAATGAAATAGATATTATGAAAAACGAGAAACCTGTTGGTACAAATGCATGACGATGTCATCAAGATCATAAGAGGAAAATATGTGCATAAGAGGAAAGTAGCGGGAAACAGTTAAAATATTTAAAATAACGTAATTCAATTATAGAAATTATATTTTAAATCACCTTAATTAACATTTAACATTTCTTTTAATTAACACTTTTAACAAAATATAAAAATGTTAAGTTATTTTTGTGCTCGATCTTGTTACAGCACGAAATACGCCCACATATAAGAATCAAACTATACCAACATAGGAACTTAGACAACTTTTAATATATAAAACTTGGGTCGACACGCAATGTGTTAGATTACACGCTATATTTGTACATTAACACGTTTGAACTTGATGCTGGAGGGTTATTGCAGTTAATAGTTAACGTTGTTAACGCAAATTAATTTGGCCGAGTTTTTGACAGATTAAGGATTTCCAGACATATTGTTAGTGGAAGTCTTTGCCGGTAAATATTTTTGGATGTTTTATAAGTTGTTTTCTAAAAGACAATTGACACCCGAAAGATGGGTCACGCATGACTTATCGTGACCCGACGTGTTTCACGTTAACTGCGCATCTCTACTAGTCGGTCATGGACAACTGTAATTGACAAATTTCGGACAGTCGAAAGTATTTGTTGAGACAAAGAAAATAATAAATTTGTATATAGTAACCTGTCACTAAGACTATTTAATCCTCTCAATCAGATATCTGAGAAATTCTAATAAGTCGATTTATGGCTCGATTGGTTCTTTACTTTCTTACTACTTAGTGTAAAGGTAGTAGATACAAGTCGAACGATAATTCTGCTAGAGAACAAGGGGAAAATATGAACGAATGTAAGCCCAATTACTTTATTCGTTATTTTTATTCTTATTATCAATGTTATTGCTCTCATATCACACAAAATGTGGTTAAAAATAAATATAGAACCTTGAACAGTTCTGGACAAGTGGCCAAAACCTCTGAGTTAAGGCAAAAAGAAAAGGTACAAACAAAAAGGTTCATATTTAATAAATTGACCTAGTCTTAACAATAAAAGAGCTGATATCCTGGTAAGAAGTTATTTTATATATAGTTAGTAGTAGATATCGTGAATTTATTTTGAGATAAATTTAGATTACAATTTATTACGTCCAGAAACAAGTAGGCAATTGTATAATACATGGACAACTTTTTGATGATACTTTGAAACTGAAAATAAACAATATTAAAAAATCTTGAGCTTTTACATGAACGCAAAACATTACACAAGGGAGGTAAATGTATCTGTCATTCTATTTAGTTGCACGTGCTTAAAGTAATACACCAAATTATCAATACAACTAAGCCTATTATCATATCTAATTCCACCGCGCGAAACAACAACAAGTATGGTAATAAACATTGGAAACGTTCTATTCTAGAAACTCTAAAATCAATTATTTTCTTCGTTCAGGTATAATAATTATGCACTCGATCTATTTACAGTATTTTTTTATAAAATTTTCTAGATTTTTGGAGATATTGACAAGAGTATTGACGAACGAAGGACAACCGTAATAAAACAACCCTACTTTCTTGTTCTTGGATCCGTTGAAGAACCATTAACATCAATTAAATGCCTTGATATTTTGTTTAAATTATTTCATGTGGTGAACATACATTATCCAGTTGACAGTGACTACTTCTGGCTATCAATTCAAAGAGTTTACGAAAGTATGCTTTACATTAGGAATGTATTACAAAAAGTAATTTACCATTTTAATCTAGTAGGCCATTAATGTTTTACACTCGATGTTATTTTTATCCGAATATCAAGTAGCGTTAAACAAAAGAAACACTAAACTTTTTTTGGAAATAAACATCTGCTTTTTGAAACTGAAAATAAAAAATTTATAACATTATAATAAACCATGTTTATGTCTTACAACAGAGTCATTTCGAAAACTTGCTTCATCCAAAAATAAAACTTTAAAAAGTTTCAATTTTGACCTTTTTGTTGCAAACCCCACTGTGCAAATATAATTCTTAACAGAAAATCATTATCGGTTAATTCTTGGTGAACAATCATTTTAAATGGGTGAAATTTAGAATTATTTTTATCAACAAAAACTGACAATTAAGTTGAATTGGTTGACGTTTTACCACTAGGTTTTTAATTACGTCTTTTGTGTCTATCGCTACTTGATATTTGGATAAAAATAACATCGATGTAAAACATGTTTGAGCTGCTAAATTAAAATGTCAATTTGCTTTATGATGGGGAAAGAAATAAATGTTTAAGAGAGGAATTTTGTTTCTAGTTCTTAATGCCAGCGTTAGTTCTGGTTGTATCTGTTATTCAATGTTAGATAGTATATATATCCAATGAATTAAAACTAGAACTAACACTAGAAACATTTGGGGTATAAACATGTTATATCGTATTCGTTCAAATCTCGGATGCAATAGTTTTGTCAGACAGTCTGTCAGACAGTCAGTAGAACTAACACTAGAAACATTTGGGGTATAAACATGTTATATCGTATTCGTTCAAATCTCGGATGCAATAGTTTTGTCAGACAGTCTGTCAGACAGTCAGTTTGTAACATCATAGATAATCATGGACGCAGGTTAGAATCGGGTGCGTCTTAGATTCGAACGAATACGGTATTTGGTTTTTAATTTGATATAGTCAAGTATTTCATTTTCGAAAATATGGCTGTTATGAATGTCTAAAATTAGCTATTTAATTATTGTTGTTTGATACATTTAATGTTTTAAGAGCTTTATTTTAGTAAATAAAGCTTTCAAATTCTTTTTTTTGTCGTTCCTTAAACAGCAGCATTTACATTCCAATTTTTTACAATGATTAGGTATAAAGTCAAGTATATAATCTCCAAAAATTAGGCTAGTGATCTAAAATTGGTAGTTTTCCTTTACGATTCATTGTTGTTGACGTTAACATTTTTTCTGGTAACAGTTTAATCCAAAAATACAAGTTTTTCTTGAACAAAAAGCAATAAAAATAGTTATTTACTCATAGGCTCTTAAAAATAATATATTATTCTAATCATAATACGTTCATCTAACCTAAATTACATCAGTTTTGTGTAATAGTATTGTATTATTGTCAAAATGTGTTCTTTTATAACAAAACAAGAAAAAGAATCAAAATTCAGTTAATTATAAAATTATAGAAAACTGTTAAGCATTTGTTATGTTGGATTTTCTTTCAATCTCCTATTATGACTCTTGTTATAACAGTTATGATCAAAGCGGGATCATCGCATAATATCTAAATTGTGTAATCTGCCAATTCGCACCTCTCATCAATCAATCAATAACATAAAATCAAAACATTCCAAATAAAATTCTTTAGACTTATACGTCGTTATTAAACATAATCTTTAAAATTTAATTTGGTATAAATCAAGTACTTAATCTTAAAAAATACAACTGCTATGATAGTCTAAAATTAGCAATTTTTGTTTTGGATAAGTCGCAGTTAAATTGTAACGTTAATCTTTTTCATCAACATCTTTCCATAATTGACATATTTTTTCTGAAAATTTTTAATATAAAATTATGATACGTCATCTTAAATACAACGCTTTAAGGTTTAGTATAAGGGATGATTTCTTTAAGCAAAGAAATCATCTAAAGTTCACAACATGAAGATGATTGGTAACATCAAGCAGCATTAAGATAACTTTTTTTTCTAAAAAACTTGTTTAATAAAATTATATAATTAATTTGGTAATTTGGTATAAAGTCAAGAGTTTAATATCCAAAAATTCATCTGGTATGAATTTAACAATTTTTCTGAATTTAACAATTTTTGTCTTGTATACGCCGTTGTTAAATTGTAACGTTAATATTATTATCTTTCCTCAAAATAACAGCACGTTCATCAAATATTTTTTTAAGAACTTTCCAAATAAAAATGTTAGGAGTCGTACATACTATTAAAGCAGAAACTTTAAACTTTAATTTAGTATAAGTCAAGTGTTGAATCTCAAAAAATACGGCTAGTGTGATTGTCTAAAATTAGCAATTTTTGTCTGGCCTAGTTCGTAGTAACATTATAACGTTAACATATTTTTTCTGGAAATTCAAATCAACAGGAAATTATGAAGTGATAATGAAGTATTATTTCATCGAAGTATTATACGTCATATTAAAGACAAAACTTTAAACTTTATTTTTGTATATAAACTCTGTCTTAATCTTCAAAAATAAATTAGGGATAATTCTTTTAAAATGGACAAATTTTTCTTATCAATAATATCAATCAAAACATCAGGCGTTTTTATTCCAAGTTTTGCAAAAAAAACATTCCAAAAATAATTATTTAGACTTATACGTCGTTTTCAAACCCAATCTTTAAAATTTAATTTGGTATAAGGTCAAGTGTTTAATCTTAAAAAATACAACAGGTATGATTGTCTATAATTAGCAACTTTTGTTTTGGATAAGTCATAGTTAAATTGCAACGTTAATATTAACATCTTTTTTCTAAAAAAATTTCAATATAAAATAATATTGTGTTATACGTCACCTTAAAGATAAAACTTTTGCTTTATTTTAGTATAAAAACTATTTCTTCATTTTTAGAAATAAATGAAGGATGTTTTTTTAAAGTTGTTAAACTTTTCTAATCAATAACGTCAAGTAACATTTTTATAAAATTGTTTGGAGTTTTACTTCGTTTTAAACCATAAACTTTCAAGCTTAATTTCGTATTAAGTTAATAGTTTAATTTCAAAAATACGTCTAAAATTAGCAACTTTTGTCTTGGATAAGTCGTAATTAAATTGTAACGTTAATATTGTCATATTTTTTCTGGAAAATTTTCAATATAAAAATATAGTGTTATACGTCATCTTGAAGACAAGACTTTAAGCTTCCTTTTAGTATATAAATTAATTCTTAATCCCTATGAATAAATAAACAGTCATTCTTTAAAGTTGTCACATTTTTCTTATTAATACGTTAAAATCAAAATAGCAGAATTTTCGTTAAATATATTTTTTTAGGAACATTCCAAATAACATTGTTATTAGTCATACATCGATTTAAAGCAGAAACGTTAGTGTAATTTTATATAAGTCAAGTGTTTAATCTCCAAAAATACGACAGGAATGATTGTCTAAAATTAGCAATTTCTGTTTTGGATACGTCGTAGTTAAATTGTAAGGTTAACATTATCATCTTTTTTCTGGAAAATTTTTAGTATAATCTTCTGTAGTGTTATACGTCATCTTAAAGATAAAGCTTTAAGCTTTATTTTAGTATATAATCTATTTCTTAATCCTCATAAATAAATGAGGGATTATTTTTTAAATCTGCCACATTTTTCTAATCGATAACGACAAAATCAAAACAACAGCATTTTCGTTAAATATTTTTTTAAGAACTTTCCAAATAAAATCGATAAGAGTCATACATAGTTTTAAAGTATAAATATTAAATTGTAATTTAGTATAATGTAAAAGAGATTAAATCATAAATAATAAATAAGGAATCAGTTCTTAAATTTGCCACATTTTTCTAATCGATAATATGAATATGTTATCAAAATAACATTATCGATAAAGCTCTTTAAAGAACTTTTCAACTAAAATTGTTAGGAGCCATACATCGTTTTAAAGCTGAAACTTTTAACTGTAATTAGGTGTAAAGTCAAGTGTTTAATCTCTTAAAATACGGCTCTTACGATTGTTTAAAATTAGCAATTTTTGTTTGGTATATATTTTTGTCGTAATTAAATTGTAATGTTAACATCTTTTTTCTGGAAACTTGTCAATAGAAAATTATAAAGTGTGATTCTTCATCTTATAGATAAAACTTAATTATTGCTTAATTGTGATAAATCATCAAAGCGATCATTTTTTCGTTAAAAATTTTTTTGAAGAAATTCCAGATAAAAATTCTTAGAGTGTTACAAATCATTTTCAAGTAGATATTGTAAAGTTTATTTTGATATAAAGTCACGAGTTTAATCTCTAGAAATACGAGAGAATTTTAAAGTAGACTACAAAAATATTTTTATCTCAATCCGTATAACTTCTAATTATTAAAATATTAAAATCTTTAATAATCTGAAGAGTGTATAAAAAGGACTTTCATTTTCATTGAAGTATTTATTTAATAACATGTGTTTCAATCTCCTTGAGACTGACTTAATTAAAAAAAAATTGTACTCGATTTATTACAAGATAAGTACTAATACAAAATAGATAGTATCTAAATTTCAACGTGATGTCTTTTGCTAAAATCATAAAAAAGTTACGATATTTGCAATGTAATACGAATACGATCACCAGTAAATTCCGATCGTTGTTCGATTCAGGTGGGATTTTAATTAATTAAAAGTTACCCGAAAAGGGTAAGGGAAGGTCGCGCCCCGCAAGCTTCTGTCTCGAAATGAACTTTTAATTCCCGAACTGTCGGCAGCGCCCACTCCACTAAAAACGAAACACTAAAAACACTAAGAACGATGAGAGAAAAAAGTGAAAAAAGTCGGCGAACGAAGGAAAAACGACCGAAAAGTCCCCGCCGCTCGGTTCAATAAAACAAACCGGGACTCGGTTCGCCCTCCCTTTTGGGGTTCCCAGGGGAAACATTATGACAGAGAGCGTTGGAAGCTTCGCGACTAATTATGTGCGGAACACTTTAATTACATTTCATTGCCCTTTTTATTGGACTTTTAATTATTTTTGCGCTTAACGCCTCTCTAATTGCTCATAATGAAACGAACGGGCGTCAGTTCGAGGGGGTTGAAAGTCACTTTAAAAGGGATGGGGGTGGATTTTATAACCTGTCTAAAAAGGAAAACAAGATTTAAATACTTTGTAGAGGTTTAATTAAAAAAAATGTTTGAATAAAAAAGTAACGCAGTATAATTTTTGTCGTCTTGAATACATTAAAAATAAAATATTGCACATTTAATGAATGAAGATGAGGTTTAATTAGAAATTCTGAGACATGGCTTATTATTTAAGAGCTTTTTTTATTCTATTATAAAATTATATATGTATTTAAGTTTAATAGGCAAATTTTCTTCTTCAACATTTAGTGAAAATTAGTTAAATATGTTAATAAATACCTTGTTATCTAACAATAAATACTTGCAAAGTTTCAAATTAGTAAATATAGTAAGTAAATATTGATAAATGTTAAGCTCCGAAATAATGGCCCTAAAGAAAGTAAGAATCTAAGATGTCCATAATAATGTTATATTTGTTCTTTGTACATTCTTTTATTATTCCTGATAGTGTTGTTAAAATTATTTCATTGTTTTTAGACAATCTTCTATTAAATCAAATTAAGTATGGATTTAATGACTTGATATTTAAAAGCTTTACCATGAATAGTGTTTAAGACATTTAGAAAAATTGTATAAGGTCCATATTGCAGAGTATAATGATAATTTTAGGTGAGTAATAGTAAAAACTTCTTTTCACTGCGTTATTTTATTTAATTTACTTGGGACTATTATTAAAAGGTCTATTATTAAGAATTTTTACAAATTTTGGGGTAAAATATTGAATTTATCCAAAAATGTTCGTAAGCGAAAGGCTATAATCATTTCAAAATTTTTTAGTAAAATGCTTATAGACATTAAATCGTTTTATTCTTTGGGATTACTTACCTTTGCAATAGGAATATCTAGAGCAAATTACAATGTTTAAAAAACTGGATATACCAATTAATAATACTATATTTGTTTCTTACTATCTATTTTACCACCGTGATTGTTTTTGTTAAATTTTATATATTAAAGTTCATACTTTTACGATATTATAATTTTTAGTTTCAACATGTTTCGGAAACATTCCAGGCGAGCTTCCAGATGGGGACAGAAGTTCCCCGAAACAATTAGAAGTAAAAATAAAAAATATAATATAGTATGAGTTTTATTATACAAACTTTGACAAAATTAAAGATATGCCACAAATAGGGCAAAATGGTTGGACAACGCAACTGCACCATTTGCAAACTTATACCATCCATACCAACGGCGTTACTTTTTATACCATTCAGAATTTTGTAAATTTCCTCGCCATCAGTCAATGAGATCTGGAAACATTCACTACTTTGTGGGATTACTGTAAAGCTAAGTTTAGAAATCGAGTTTGGGTTGACAAAAAGAAATGATTAATTGATGTACATGTATATGATTAGAAATCGAGCGGTCTGTATTCGGAACAATACCTAACGTCGCTTATTTCAAAAGATTTGATGAACGTGTGTGAGCCTTTTCTTTCTTTTTATAACACCATTAGTATAAGGTGAAGTGGGGTAAAAACACCTACTAAATTGCAAAATTCAAAACCAAATAAAGATAGGTCCCAAAAATAGACCATTATTGAGATATTTAAAGTTTTAGTTTCAGAAGTGAACTTATTGCTAACATCATTAATTTTATTTTTTTTTATAATATAACCCTTTCATTTTTTTATTAGTAAAAAATCCCGATTTTTTAATACATTAAAAAAGGTGCATGAAGTACATAGTCATACCTTTAACGGACTATTTTTCCGATTAAAAGAAACAGGAAGTGTAACCCACAACCATTTCACGGAAAGACGTTACACAAGGCTTATTAGAAGAAACTATTTTATGAAGAATTGATAAAACCAAGGATTTCTACATAAGAAAATATCAAGAAATCTACCATCTACCGCATTTTGAAGAGCAGTTGCTTCATCCATATCTCAGCACTGTTCAAGCTTTAACAGAGAATGATGGAGGAGTAGGCCAGGTTTTTGTGGATGAGCCATACAGGAACCATACGTTGAATCTCCCATAAACATTGTATTTGTGGTAGAAACAACATTTACTTAAAACGGAATTGAAACACAAAACATAAGACAGTAAGCACTGCAATGGCCAATTGGTAACAAATGAAACTAAAAATAAAAGATGCCACACCATGAACTAACAAATAATAGGAAAACAACAATAAACAACAAAAGGACTAATAACAAAAAAAGATAAATAGAGTCTATTGATATATTATTATTATGAGGACAGATTTAAAGGATCTGAGAGACAACATCTTTAGATCAACAAGCAGATCATTGTAAAGTACATAAATCATATATTTAGGTGGAGAAATTCTACCTTTGACCTTATATTCAGATTGTGCACATTACAACAAAATCTTATTTAGTCAGATATATGATGGAAACAGAACGTTAGTAATTTGCGACTATTGAATATGTTTAACCAACGAATGTCACGAACGTTAGCTACGCCACCGACTTAATACACAAAAGCTACTTGTCAAATCAACATCAAATTTGAAATAACAAATAAATTTGAATTTTACTAAACAAAACCTTTTGTTAACAACACTGTCAACTGTTTAGCTGTCTACCTTTTCAAAATGCAACACCCACTTGATTTTCTCTATAGCAGAACAAAACAAGCCAACATTTTTATTATTAATTTTTCAATTGATCTTAAAATTCTGTTTGTTGAGATATATAAGTATCTTAAGAATTCGTTTCTTTTTCGACATTTCAAAAACAATTAACGAAATTGTTATTTTTATGCAATGCTACAATTTTGGGTTGACTTCAAAACTTGATATCTCTAAAGATACATACCAATATAAATACGAATATTGATTTTCCATACTAAGGACTGGTTTATCAATGTCGAGTTAAATCTGTTAGATACACTGATAGATAAACATGCCTAACAGTTAACCTGAGTGAAGCGTTTATCTAGCAACTTGTAGGTCTAGTGTTAGTTCTTCAATTGAAATATACAGGGTTGTCAAATCAGTTTGTAAACTACTCTAATTCATTGAAAGAAACTATTCATTGTAGCCCTAATAGCCTTTACGTTTAGGACGACGCTGTACATTAATATAAAAAATAAATACAACAAAAGTTACATTCAAGAAATAATAATTTCTTACTACGTATATGTTCAGAAGAATTATCAGTTGAGAATTTTTCATTTAAAATATAAATTTTTAAATCGTGTTATTTCAAAACCATGTTGTGTACATTGTTATACTTAGATACGATGTATTAGAGGTCTGTATTAGAAGACCAAGACAAAATCGCATTGACGAGTTTGTTGAAGACCATGATTCCACTCGTTCAACTGCTCAAACTTCACAACATTCGTCTTTTTTCCCTGTTAGGCGTCGGCTCTTTTGTTTTCTATAACATTTTTATATTTGTTTGCTATAACTATCAGCAAGCCTTTTCTGATTTCATTTTTTTTAAATTTCTTTTTGACACTATCATATAGATCAGCCATGTCCAACCCAAATTACTCTTCGGGCCAAAATTTAAGAATGTACAAGGCACTGGGCCGCCACCCACCTGAACAAAAAAATTTCAATTCTAGCGCACACTCGCGCTCAAATGAGATACGTATACACAAACTAGCATGTACACAGATATACACAATAATATATAGGTATTTCAGTAAATTACAACAGATATTTAATGTGAAACTTGTTTATTTATTTTATTTGAAATTTTTTTAATATCAACTTCTAATTTTGTTGTGGCACAACGTAACTGATTCGTCAAATTTGCGTCGGTGAGCCTGTTACGGTCTTTGGTTTTGACTAATTTTAACCTAGAAAAAAATGACTCACAGAGATATGTTGTGCCGTTTGCTGCCACAATACACATAGCTATTTTTTTCAAATTAGGAAATTCATCTTCCTGGATATATTTTCCATAAAAGTCGACTATATTGATGTCCTCAAACCTTAATTTCATTTCTGAGTTGGACTGCAGATCGATAAGTTCCAGTTGTAAATAACCTGGAGCTGAATTCACATCAATATTAAATGAACAATTAAAAATATTGAACATTTGTTCAAATTTTTCTGGGTAGCAAATCTTTTTTCAAATTCCTCAAGCAAATCTTTAATATTATGCGAATATTCGGAAATGGGTTTATTTTCCATTTCGAAATCATTTAAGTGAGAGAAATGGGTGGCATTATTCGATTTCAGTTGATTTTGAAAATATTTTAATTTAGCAATGAATGTCTTTATGTCTTGATAGCAATTCGTAATTAATTTGTTTTCTCCTTGAAGATTCTGATTTAGTTCATTTAATTTAGCTGTGATATCTATTAAAAGACACAAATCCAACAACCATCTTTCATCGTATAATTGTGGAACGTCTTCGCCGTTCTCATTCATGAAAATTCTAATTTCTTCCCTCAGGTTCCAAAATCTTAATAAACATTTTCCACGACTCAACCATCGTATTTTGGCGTAATATATTAGGTCACAGTACTCGGACTCCAGTTCGCGAAGGTATTCTTGAAACTGGCGGTGTTTTAATGAATTATTTTTTATTTTGTTAATAATATTAATGACAACTGACATCACGTGAGACATATTTAATGACTGAGCACATAGATTTTCTATATGTAAAAAACAATGACAAATAAATAAATCCAAAAATGATGTATTTTGTCCCAAGCTATTATATTATGTTATACTATGTTTGCAAATTAAAGTAACTGCTCCTATGTTTTTTCCTATCATTGATGGTGCCCATTGGTTGTAGTACCAATAAGTTTTTTTAAATCTAATTGTCGATCTTCCGCGCTTTTTAGAACAGCATCTTTAATATCTTTGCCCGTTGTTGTATCCTTCAGACTCACAAGATCAAGGAGTTCTTCTGTTACTTTCAGCTTATTATCAACTCCGCGAATAAATATAGCAAGTTGTGATGTATCCTTGATATCGGTTGTTTCATCCAAAGCTAATGAGTAGTACACAAATAGTTTGGTATGTTCATTGAGGTTTAGGGAAATTTCATTGGAAATATCATGAACTCAACGTGCAACAGTTTGATGAGACAGACTTATTTGTTTATAAATATGAACTTTTTCCGGGCTAATATCTTCAGCTGCAGCAATTAAACATTCTTTGATGTATTCTCCATCCGAGAAAGGTTTAATTCCTTAGCAATAATTTGAGAAATTTTTAAACTTGTACTGACAATGTCGTTTGATTGTTGATTTTGTTTTTGAAACACATTTTGTTGAGACTTTAAGTTAGCTTTAAGTAAGTGTAATTTGGCCTTGCGTTCACCACCAAAAAGTACAGAAAGTTCTGTATGTTTTTCCTAATGTCTTCGTATGTTATAAGTTTTAGCAGTAATCGTTTCACGACGAACTAAGCATACAGCATTATTTTCTACTTGCAAGAAAAAATAGTCATCTTCCCAATTATTTTTAAATTGTCTGTTTTCATCTTCTAGTTTTCTTTTCTTCCTACCCGACATCGCACGTCAATATTATGGACAATTTTATTTATTCTGGTATAATTAAAGAAACGAATAAATTTTTGTAGGACTGCAAATTAAAATAAAATATTACTTACTTTTATTTTCACAACCTTTTTAAAACAATAAGTTTATCAACTCTGTGATTAATCAACTCTCTACGAAGAACTCGCATAAACTGAAGGGACTAATAATAAACTTGGCCGCCAGTTGGACATGGCTGTTATAGATCAACCTTTAATCAGTACTTCAAACTGGTAGGTATCTAAATGTCATATTTACCTACACCATAACCCTAAACTATGTGTGAATAAACGAATCGTCGAGGTTAACTATCAACTACAATTTTAACTGGCAGATAAATCATCTTAAGTAGATATTAATAAACCGGCTCTAATAATAACAAATAATAAATGGATTATTTAAAATGTAGTTGTGTTTAGATTCCATGATGATATATTGATTTTTATTTTTCAGTTTCTATCGATTTCGGATTAAATTGCCATCCTCAGTAAACCACGTTATTACGTGGTTTTAATTATTTAAAACAAATTTGATTCTTTTCAACAACTTTTTTTTGTAATTTTTTTAATTGATGTAAAATCTCTTTAACATTAAGTTAAGTTTGAGGCTCGATTTCTTTTATTGTATTACCTACCACACCTGCAAGATTTTTCAACGAACCTTTGAAAATTGAGTGGTACAGCTTTTTTGCTTCTCTTTATCCTATCTCTTATATAAAAGCATTTAGTCTTATAGACTCACAAAAGATCGGTTTCATCTTGAATATGTAAAGGGGACTCTTGATTCATGGTCTTTTACTATTCGATTCGTGGTTTAGAAATAAAAAGAAGTCTTATAAATCATGCTGTATAAAGTACAAAATTGTTTTGAATTGTTTTAAGAACAAACGATTTGAAGGTTATAAATATAAAGCTACTCAAGCAATCACGTTTCATCATTGATTTATAAAATAATTTTAAAATAAAGTCAACAATGTTACAGTATTGTATTAATTAAGGTTAATCTAAGGTAAGATTCAATCAACCGATTAGATTAAAGTATATTTATACTAAATCTTCATTGAAAATGTCAATTTCATTCATTGATTTACTTAAGAAAATTTATTTGACATTTTCGAAATATTCAAAATTGTGTTGATTTTACCAATAAAGTACTTGAATTTTGAATTGTTTGTTGATAATTTAAATTTGTTACATAAAATATGTAACCAAATATATATGTTAAGAGTACATTTGAAAGTGTATTTAATTAAAAACTTAAGATGAGATTCATATGAGATTAATTCTTTATTGAGTGTTTATGTACGTAAACGATATAACACATAGATAATTGATAGCTTTTAAAAATAGAATGTATTTTTCATTGATAGATGTTTCTTTAACCGATACTGTATATGAAATGATGGCCAAACATTCTTGGAATGTTTACAAGAAGAAAGTAAAAAAGATTTTTTGCTACGCTTCAACTTTATATCAACAGTAATCGTTAACGAAAAAATCATTAATTTTCGGTTATATTTTCCATGGACATATCCTCTCCGGTGGGGCCATCGATCTGGCTACCGGTTTTTATTCTTGACAGCGCGTTTACCGACCGACCCAGAACGCGCGAAAATTAATGACATCTTGCAAAGAGAACATTGCCATATAGAGCTGTCATTGAAGGATTGCGGTGAGCGTTGACACACAAAAACATTTTTTTCTCTTCCCGTCTTCTTCTTTTGACCTTCCTTCTTCACGGTGCATCTGAGAAACACTAATCCCGAAGGACGCGTTGTGACGCCCTGTCAAAACCGTTTTGTGTTCGATGGTTTTGCTTCGAGGGCCCCACACATAAACAAAAATCGGTTTTGGATATCCTTTCTTTCTTTCTCTCGAAGACCATGCACGCACACATGGACAATGGGCGATGAAGCGTTCCCTGACACTCCGACGACTTTTGGTGTTCAAACAATGTCGTCCCACGCCGGCAGGTCTCATTTGATATTGAGATATTAGGGTATTATGCGCGAGAGAACGCTTAATGGATTAAATATTTAATTTGGGATTGAGATTTATCGCGTGGGTGGAATTTTTTTGTTCATTCTTACAACGGCGAGATCAACGTGGGTCGTAAAATCTTATCGGATATACGGGGATAACTAGAAATATCTGGCGATTTTATGAGATATGACGTTTATATTGGGGGTATCATATTTTTTAAAAAGGCTTAATCGTCTTCCAAAGGTGCAAAGTGATTTTGGAGGCTATTTTTATTGTTTACGCTTTATGTTACTATGCGTTTTTTAAGTATATTGTTTCGGATTGGCATTTTTTTTGAATTGGGTTTTTAAATGAGTAAGCAAAAAGTCAGGTGACTGTTGATAAAAAAATCAAATGACAACTTCACTTGTAAGGTAACAAGTTAATTTTAAATTTATTAAGATTACTTAATCATGTTTAAAATAATTAAATTTTTTTTGTTTGCGATTACGTAATTTATTAATAATTTACTAATAATAATTAGTAATTAAAAATTAAAGATAAGATTGAAGGTAATGATTTCATTCGTTTTACTCTTATACTACCACATTTTTTTGTTTAATGAGGATAACACTTATTAGAAATTTTAATTACATATAATGACCAAACGAATATATTAATAGAACATATTTATTATTCATGCCATATATTTTATAACACATAATCCTACTTTTTACATTCGATGAAAAACATTAATTTTACTTGCACTCTTAATTACGAAAAGATGATGTTATCTGTATGCAATTAGTGGAATTTTCTGCCAATAAACCCACATAACATTTTTGTTTACATTATTTCTTCTTCATCGTGGTATCAATACTATTCAAAGTATCGAAGTACCGAAGTATCGAAACTATCGAAAGTTTGGAAGTATCGAATTATTGGAAATAATATTGTAATAATACAGTAAGTACATAATAAGTAAATTTTTCTTCGTACATTTTAATTTTCAGGTTAAAATGATGGAATGAATAAATACAAAAAAAAGAGTAATAAATATACCCCCAACCATAGTCGCTAAATACGTGGGTTTTCTAAATGCAGAAGCACACATACGAAATTATTGATGGTTTTATCTGTATTGACGATAATCAACATCTTCAATTCATTTTTTAACATTGTTATACTATTGAGCTTTTTCATCCCAATCCGGTCCTAGCATCTACTGCTAATGTTCTTTGGACACCACGTGTTTTGAATTGATACTTAATATTACTTCTAAAAGATTTAATACTGCTTCCACAAAACTTGAAATGTTTCTAAAAGCATGCAGTATTTCCTAAAGATTTGAGACAGCCTTTGGTAGTCTTGAAATTAATTCTACGAACTTGAAATGCTTCTAACAGATTTGATATTGCTCTTGAAAAGACTTACTACTGGTTTTAAAAGTCTTGACATTGGGTGTAGAACACTTGCAGTGCTTCCAAAAGACTTTACATTGCCTCTGGAAAAATTGAATTACTTTTAGAAGACTTGGAATACTTCCGGAACACTTAATATTCCCTACGGAAGACTTGGTACTGCTTCTAGTAGACTTAAAAGGTTTCCAGCAGACTTGTAATATTTTCAGAAGATTTGATAGTACTTCTGAAAGACTTGAAATACTCACAAAAACAATAATTGCTTCTAGAAGACTTAAAATGTTTCATGAAGACTTGATACTGCTTGAAAAACTGCTGGCACAAAATATTTTCATCGCAAAAAAACGCACCTTGTTTTTTTGCGACAAGGTGCTTCCTGTTGATAAATCATTTAAGTTAGTTTCGAAAATATTAAATACTATTGGACACAATGTAAAATCTTAACTTAAGAAGTCTAAAAACTGTTAATTAAATAATAAACACTGATGGCAGAAAATATTTTTGTTACTAAAGACAAGAAGCTGTTAATAAAATTTGATTTTGCTCCCAAAATAACAAATAATGTTGGTAAAATAAAATATCTTCACCTCAGAAGTTCAAAAATGTCGATTCAAGACTAGATATTGCTTGTAAAACTCTAAACATTGCTGAAGAATGAGACAGAAGACATTTCCTTTGCAAACAAACCATTGTCACAAGATATGTGGTCACATAGTCACAAAATACGTCAATTTAGTTGTTTTCAAAATAACTAAATTGAAAATTGATTTTCAAAAACAACTTATTAATAATAATAACTAAATTGAAAATTGATTAACAAAAACAAACTTATTTTCAAAAATCGGCGTCTATTACCTTAATCCTTATTCCCGCCATATATTCCTGATAACTTTTTAGTAAAGTAAAATATGTAAAATTTCGTATTTCAAATAAAAAGACATGGATGATGGCTGATCTGTTTATAAATTGGTTCAACAAATACTTTGTTCCTAAAGTTCTGAAATATATTGAAGAAAGGGGTTTAGAACTCAAAATACTTTTGCTCCTTAATAAAGCACCCAGCCACCCAGTACCGGCTCATCCAAATATTCAAAGGTTGTATTTGTCGCCTAATAAATTGCTTCAGCAGTGTTTTAGGTGCAGCGGAAGAGGAAAGTTGACTATTTTGGAAGCATGGAGAATCTCTCTACAATCTATAACTAGATTGTATAACATATCTTTATTTTACCATCAAACAGTTGCAGAGTTCTTGAATGAAATTCCGTAGCATATAATCATATGTATCCTCTAAAGTGATAACTGTATCCATTTAACAACTTATAAATGGCTAGTATTGAAGGAATGATGCGAGAATGCGCTTTGAATAAGGACGATTAGATCGAACTTATCACAGTCTTTCACAATAAAGAAGTCGATAATGACGAAGTCGATGGTGAAGTTTCGTTGTTAACGGCTGATTTAATTCGAAAGGGCTAGAAATTTGTTAAAAGTATGGAACAACAATTGCTTACCCTTATTCTAGATACACTTTTCTGATTATTCTCCAGTATGAAGGGTGAAGAAAAAACCCAATCCAACTCAACACCATATAATATCTCCTGACAACTTTGCCAAAATCATTTTTCTCAATATACATTCTAACTAAGTAAGGTAAAACCAAGTACTTCATATTCTGCTAAATTTATGCCACTTCCTGATGATGAAATGATGATTCGGTCTTGAAATGAGCGAAATTTCAGCAACAGTGACTTTTTACCGTTACTACAAAATCACGGTTGATAACGATGACCGTAATTTCCCGGTATTATTATAATGAATAAAAATATTTTCATGATCAATATCTTAAGATACAGCTTGATAAAAAGTATTTCACTGGAAACTAGTAGACTTCATTACAATGTCCAGAATTTTTGAAAAAAGGGTGTTTGAATGAACTTGAAATTGACAAAATCTGGTTGAATTCTTTATATTCTATAACATTTAAATCAAAAAAGTACTTGTGTGATTAATATCTCAAAAAATCCTTGATTCATATAAATTTAAAGATGACATTGCGCGTATTAAGTAAATTTCTAAAATTTTTGACATCATCTTGTGAGTACAACTTCTATGTATTACAATCAAAACCTAGCTTCCACTTTGGTATTTTTCCATGTTATTTCCATGATTGATATCTTCATCTAAAATTGGATTGGGTTTGGCCATCACTTTATCTCTTTCTTGTAACCAACGTATTTTGCTCTATTATAATATTTCTTTGATCTGTTCTGTGCTTCTTGCATACTAACTTATATAATTTTTTGCATGTCTTTCAAACATTCTAGAAATTTCAAAACATAACTAACTACTACATCTGCCATTCGGTGATCGTGATCACCGTTTAAAATCACGGTGATTGAGAAAGAACGGTCAACGATCACTAGTTGACTTAAACGTTCCTTAAAAATCATGGGATAATCAGAGTCTTATGTGGCTTTTTTAGCGGTTTCTGATAATCATATTCTAGCATTCACTGGACCTCTGTATACGATTTCCTAGACTTTTCTTGACATCTTCGTTTTATTTTTTGGCAATCAAACAAAGAGTAGCAAGCATTGATATACAGAATGCAATTCCGACCAGTATTTTGAAGATGATGCTTTCTATCCTTGAATCCCCATGGTTCCCCATGGTTTTATTAAGCTTTTTTTCTGACGTCTTTTCTCAAGTCTCTTGTGGTGTCTATGTTTATTCCAAGCTATTTATTTCATGATCTGATGTATGGCATTCTTCTAAACACCTAATTTATACCCTTTTGGATCTTTGACTATTGTTAGAGATTGCGTTATCTGTATTGTTATAGATAATATAAGCTCTGTAAATTCTTGCAAAATTTGACAATCTCCCTAAAGATATTTCTAAAGAATTACTTCCAAAAAGTATCTGCACGTTTTGCTTAGTGTATAAGACCTTGCATTCCATTCTAAAACTTTTGGCTTACTACTCATATGTTTTTGGCTATTATGTAACCTTTCAGTTTATCTTTAGATCGGCATTTTTTAATTGGGTTTTTAAATGAGTAAAGTGTTGATAAAAAAAATCGAATGACAACTTTACTTGTAACGTAACAAGTTAATTTTAAATTTATTAAGATTAGATACTTAATCATGTTTTAATAAAATTAACTTATTTTTTTGCGATTACAAATTAATATTAATAACTAAATAATTATGTATTAAATATGAATCAAAGATTAATTGGTAATTAGGCTCAGATTGAAGGTAATGATTTGATTCGATTTTTGACATTTATTAGAAATTTTAATGAAATTTAATGACCAAATGAATATATTAACAAAACATATTTATTATTCATGCCATATTTTATAACAATTAATCATGCTTTTACATCCAATGAAAGGCATTAATCTTTCTTGCACTCTTAATTATGAAAAGATGATGTTATCTACTTGCAATTTGTGCGACGTCTGGTAACATATTTTCTGTCAATAAACACTAAGTATCTATTTCACATTATTTTTTTTTGACTTATAATAAGGTTAGATTCTGCCTTTTATTAACAGTACAGAGTCTAAGATACCGATCCTCATCTTTCATACCTTCTGTTCAAATGGCGTCTAAGCCGGTTAATCTTATGTAGCTTTCTCATTTTAGCGATTTCTGGGAATCATATTCTAATGTTCTCTGCACCTCTACATTCGATTTCACAAAGTTTTCTTGTTATCTTCGCTTTCTTTTTAGGCAATTAAATAAAGAGTAGCCAACATTGGTATACAAACTGTATTTCCAATAAGCCTTTCGATTGTGATGAATTCCATCCATGAGTTCCCACAATACCCCTGGTTTTGTTCAATTTTTATTTCGACTTCTTTCTTCAGGTCTGTTTTGCTTGTTATACTATTTCCGAGCTATTTCAACTTCATGAACTAATCTACGGCATTATTGCAGGCAGCTAGTTTATTCCTCTTTGGATATTTGACTATTGTTAGAGATTACGTTTTTTGTATAATTAGTCTATTACAGGTAATATAGTCATTGTAAACCTTTACAAAATATAGCAAGCGATAAATAAACTGAAAAAATTCGTCAACTGAATGCCATTGTTGGAAATCTATCTATATATGTCCACGTTTTGATTAGTGTATCTTGTAAATTCTTACATTCCATACAGAACTTGTTGATTCCCTCTCACATGATTTTGGTAATTGTGTAACTATTAAGGTTATTTTTAGATCGGCATTTTTTTAAATTGGGTTTTTAAATGAGTACAGTGTTGATAAAAAAACGAATGGCAACTTTACTTGTAACGTAACAAGTTAATTTTAAATTTATTACGATTAGATACTTAATCATGTTTAAAAAAATTAAATTATTTTTTTCCGATTACATAATGTATTAAATAATTATGTAATAAATATGTAATAAGAGATTAATTTGTAATTAAGATCAGATTGAAGGTAATGATTTGATACGATTTTTGACATTTATTAGAAATTTTAATGAAATTTAATGACCTAATGAATTTATTAATAGAACATATTTATTAGTCATGCCATATTTTATAACAATTAATCATGCTTTTACATCCAATGAAAGCATTAATCTTTCTAGCACTCTTAATTATGAAAAGATGATGTTTTCTACTTGTAATTATCACAATTTGTGCGATGTCTGGTATCATATTTTCTGTCAATAAACCCACATAACTAAGTATCGATTTCATATCTCTTCTTCTTTACATTATTTCTTCTTCGTCTTATAAAAAAAGATTCGATGTCATATATCATCAACAGCTCAGAGTTTGAGATGGTGATCTACATTTTTTTTCATACCTTGTGTTAACTAAATTCTCTAACTCAATTCGATTTCTCAGATTCTTTTTCAGATTATGTTCCGGATAATCGTTTTGGTTGTGACCTTGCTTTGCGTCCTTAAGTCCCCCTAAATACCCCAGCTGGGTTTTATGATTGTCGTTCTGATTTCTTTTTCAGATCTCTTGTGCTAATATGTGCTATTATGCAATCAGTAAGGGTGGAATGGATATCCGGCAACGGTCTGGTATTCGAATATTCTTTAAAATCCAACCAGCCCCCGGATAGTTACTGAATATTCGGCTTTGGTCGGATTAAGCACTTTTATTTTCCTTATACAAGTGTTAAGTATGGTATCAGTTTAATATCGCCAAAACATTTTACAAATAAATTTCTAGAATTTAAAATTGCAGCAAATTTTATTCTCAACAATGTTGCTCTCTTGCAATTTTGTTCTTAGATGCATAGATATTGAGAGAAATACGAAAATATGTAAATTTGATAAATTTGGTTGCTTTACAAGATCTCCATGGTCACACATGGTAATCAGAACATGTTATAAAATAATTTTTAGAACAAAACTGTAATAAATGTTAGTCAGGTCTGTAAATGCAGTATTAAGTCTTCTAGAAGTATTTCAAGTCTTTTAAATGCAGTGTCCAGTCATCTGGAAGCAGTAAGTCTTCTGGATGCATTCCAAGTCTTCTAGATGCAGTATCAAGTCATCTGAAAACAGTATCAAGTCTTCTCGAACAGATCCAGTCTTTTGGAACAAATATCAAGATATTTGGAAACACTTCAAGTCTTCTGGAATCATTTCAAGTCGCGCAGAGACAATATCAAGTCTTCTAGGTGCAATATTAAATCTTCTAGAATCAGTATCTATTCTCAAAATCAGTATGGTTCTGCACCCAGAGAACCTACATGTTTGACGTCTATTCTGATAGGTGCTCTGCACCTATTAAAAATTTTGGTTGTATGTTTGCGTATTCAGAAAAGCCATGTATCCAGCGGCTATGCTGCTTGTAGACCAACATGGAAATACTCTTCTCTTTTTAACTCCTGGTAGCAGCTTACAATTGCATTAATACCATGTTAAACCCGCTTTTATTTATGGTCATGGGGCAGGCCTAACCGAAGTTCTGTTTGGTATTCACTTTTTCCCTACACCCATACGTTAACTTACTGACGTTCTGATACTTATGTATGTCTTTTATTAAGCAAACTGTGTTAATGCTTTAAGTCAATTCTGGCTAAGGGACTGTGATGCCAACTATTTCTCCTTCCTGCTGAAGTATTTTTCTGCAAGTTCAATTAGCTCAGCATGCGGAAGTAGCTAGTGATCAGCATCCAACAAATTTCCAATCTTCCTTTGATAACCATGATATGTTTTGTCTCTTTCGGTAATCAATCGGTAATAAAATGTTTCCATACATGGATTAATATTGGTGATTTCAGCTCATCTCGTGATTTGCCAATATTGTCTATAGCATATTTTATGTCCTTCCAAAACTCATTACTTAACAATTTGCTATGAATGTTTTCAAATCCATTGACTGAACCAGAACAAATCACTACAATCATTCAATATAATGGTGAGATGTCCAAGAATATTATCCAAAAGAACCAGAATTGTTTGACTCAAATCATTCTTCTGAAGGTATTCTTTCATTTCAAGGCAAAAATGGTTAGAGTTGTTTGAGTGTACTATCACCAAGGTTAATCCGTAATACGATCATAATGTTTTGAGAAGGCCGTTCTAGGAAAAATTTGTGTATTAATACTTGGTAATCAAAGCATGTTACAAAAATTATCTTAGAGCAAAAGTTATAGGAAATTTTGTTAGATACGTCAATAACGAACAAAATACGAAAATGCGAGTTGGATGAATTTCATTTATTTACAAGTTATTAAAATTCTTCTCTTCCATTTTGCATTTAAATACATCAGTATATCTATTATGAGTAATATTCATCATGTATTTATCCGCAAATATGTGTATCCGGCTGGATATGATACCGGATATCCGGTATCCGGCTTTTCACTAAATCTCTTCTATTCTATCACAAGTAATGCACTAGTTTATACCTTTTTGGATCTTTGACTCAAGGTCACCAGATAAAACATATAGAATGTTGTGAGTCATGTCATAAGCAATCGTGAGAAATCGTGATGTTTTGAAATTTGTTTAAGAATCACTTAATTTCAATGGTATACAGTGCGTTTACAATGAAAGGAATAAATACAACAAAATTTCAACATTAATTACTCATCGGCAAAAACGTTCGAATTCACCAATTTTAATGGGTTGGGATAATTAATATTTGGGTTGGGATAAAGTTGATGGCACAATTTAACCCAATTAATAGTTACTCTTAACTATCTAGTTGGATTTGGTTGAGTTAAAATTAATGGATGAAGCCAACCCAACTAATATCTAATGCTAATTAGCCAGCTGGGTCGAAACTAGGGAGAAACTTATCTTTCTATAAAAAATAGAGGAAAAATGGTATCGATGTCTGAGACTCGATTTTTATAAGAAACTTAATGGTGGAAATTGCAATTCAAAAGAAGTGTTTTTCAAAAATCTGCATTTTCGAAAGGTCATCATAACTTTTTACTCATTGACAAATTTTCTTTTCTATGAAAACATTCTGAAAGCAATTTTTTATGTAATATCCGATGGAATAAGTTAACTTTTCCTCAAAGCTATATTATAGTAGTAATTGATATATTTTTTTATTAGAACACCCAATATATTTACCAAGAGCATGAAATTTCCTTTTCAAAACTATAGCACACTTGATGTCCTGTTCAAGTTTTCTTTGAAATATACAACTTGGAAACTTTTAAGATTTTCACTTGCGTAGGTACTATAGATTACTGAGCTTTGACGGTGCTCTGCCAAATTTTAATTTAAACTGTAATTGCTTGTCGTTAAAGTATTTCGTAGTTATCATCAACTTTCATTATAAAGCTACATGAACATGATGAAAAATGGAACATGGTGGCTATTTTATATAATCTGGGGAGAATGCACAGGCAGCGGGAAATTTATATCTTGAACGATATCCAGGAAATCGGCAACCTTTTAATGATATTTTTTGTAGATCGTTTTAGTAAAATCGCGAAAAAAAAATGATAAAATTTGAAAGATCGTGGAGGTCTTATTTTTAAAATGAAGATATGACTTGATTGTGAAATTACAGGATGAACCTTCCTCTTCAAAATGATATATGACTCGTTTCAATTTGAAATCGGTTCCACTTAAGAAATATTAAAAGATGATATATTCTTGCTGGTTTAGTGATTCACGAAAAAAATGATCAAATTTGAAAAGTAAAAAAATAAAAAATAAAAAATTTGAAAAGATCGTGTAGGTCTTATTTTTAAAAATTAAGAAATAACTTGTATATCAAATTGAAGGTTGAAGCATCCTTTTTAAAATAGTGTATAACTCGTTGTTTCAATTTGAAATCTACTTCTCTTAAGAAATGTTAAAGGATGGTGTGTTTTTGATGTTTTAGTAGAATTACGAAAAAATATCTCAGACACTCATATCATATTTCCCTTTCAAGGTGTCCAATTTGGTCCACCCTGTACATAAAACCTGAAATCAATTCAATATAAATTCGAGAAATATTGTAAAAAAAAGGTTTGGACACCTATGTTATAATCTTTAAAACGCAATTTGTCATATAAAATTAAAATGTACAAATGTCGTATAAAATTAAAATTAAAATGTGTGATACATGCTGTATCAAAGTTGAGAAACCGTACCTAAGTCAATATTTTTCAATAGGAGCTACCATTCTTTGTTGGATTTATGGATTCTATGTTAAATTCTGAGTATTTTTCAGTTGAGTATTTCAATACTAAGATGTCTTCGAAAAAATTATTTTGTGTACTTATGTACATTTTAAGCTTATTGGATTATTGTGTATTGCATGAAGAATATTCAAAATTTAACGTAGAATCTATAAATCTAACAAAAAATGTGGTTCTATTTAAGAATGTCAACTGAGCATGATATCTCAATTTTGGGATACCTACATTTCAATTTTATCTCAAAAATTGCGTGCCATAAAATGTAACATACATCACTGTGCCTTTTTTTTCTAAAAATATCCTCCCAATTGATTTCATACTTCATGTACATACTGTATATCCAGGCTGATTCAAAAAATCGCTGAGAAACTTCTAGGGCATTATCTGCATATATAGAATACGAAAAATTAAGATGAATAGCCTTAATATACGCATGGGTACCCATATACATGGGTTCGCAAATGCATCTTTTGTGAGTTATAGAGGGTGAAAGTTTCTTCAAAATTAAACTTTATCTGCAATAAAATATCCATTTTTAAAAACATTCTCTACGTGACTGCTATTTTTATCAAACGGGCAAAACTTTTAGAAAAAGTGTCATCAATTATCTCAATATTCTCTTACAAATATTTGATTAAAGCAACAGTGTTTGAGTAATTTAGTTTTAAGCAACCAAGCAACCATATGACCACTCTAGTCTTATATCTCTATGGGTATTTTTGCGGTAATAAATGTTGGATATATTGAAAAGTGTGCAATTGTTGCTCGTAAAGTAACAGATTACTGTGATGTTTAAACTTTTAATGTTAAACAATTAACAAATTTTCTTCAAAACTTATTAGTTTTGAAGAAAATTAGATAAATAATTCATCACTTTACACAAAAATGCTCCCCGTTTAACTAAATTAAGAGTGGCGTAGAAAAAAATTGTAAATAAGGCGTTTTTATTACAGGTTATGTTTAACTTTAAACAAATTTTGCCGTCCTATATCTCGTTATGGAGGCATCTGCGAGCCCATGTATATTAAAACTATTCGCCTTATTTTTTATTTTATAGGAATGTTTTTCGTCTTGAATTAAATATTTATTTAATAATTTTTTGTACTTTTATTAACAAGACGATAGTATTTTACACAATGTTTCAACCAGCTTCGGTTACGTTTAAACCATCTTCAGGAAATATATTTTTAAACAATTTGTTGAACTTATTGACATTTTATTTTTTTCCCAAATTTACAATAGATATTTGAACTTTTGGTTTGGGAAATATTCAATTTTAATTTTATTTTATTTTAATCCTATTTTAATTTTTCACAATGACACAACATGACATAAATCACAAAATAAAATGTCAATAAGTTCAACAAATTGTTTAAAAATATATTTCCTGAAGATGGTTTAAACGTAACCGAAACTGGTTGAAACATTGTGTAAAATACTATCGTCTTGTTAATAAAAGTACAAAAAATTATTAAGTAATATTCGCCTTAGTTCTTCATGTATTACCTGCTCTAGAAGTCTGTCAGTGGTTTTCTGAATCACCCTGTATATTTGACGATGAATGATTGTAGAACCATTGAATAATTTAATATTGAAAACTTGTATCTAATGCCTCAAGTTGCTAATATCAAAATTATGTAGCTGCCGCCATTTATTGTCCAACTCTATCCAAAAAAGATAAATCGTAAGGAGTACATGCCAAATCGTGAGATCGTGAGATAAAAGGTAATATCGATAATGTGATCTCACAATAAATCGTGAGACCTGGCTACCTTGCTTTAACTAGTGTCAGGGATTGCGTTTTCTGCAGCATTACTGAAAATTTAACAAGCAATGAACAAATAGAAAAAGCGCGTCAACATACAGGTGAATAAAGTCGTTGAAAATTTCTCGTTTAGCTCTTTAGAGAGTTAAAGACATCTGCAATGAATAGATGGTAACTACTGCAAAGTGTGTCCACGCTTTACGTTATGAACCTTGTAACTCTTGTATTCCATGCAAAACTTTCCCCTCACATAATTTTGGCAATTTTGTAACTTTTCAAGTTTATTTTTAGTTATTGAGTCATGTCATCAATGATCTGAACCCTTCAAATAGCCCCCTTCATAGCCATCATATGAAACATTAAGCATACGAATCGAGATACGTGTCCATTCAAAAAGAAAATCATACTTTTTTAGTAAATTTAATATTTTGCCTTCACATCTTTCTTGGGTATAAAAATATTTTTAATTCAAATTTTTTTCCATAACGATTCTGTTGAACTATAACTCACTTCGGGACACAGAAACGACAATAACGTTTTGGTTGGGTCCATATAGCAAAACAAAATTGCGATCCTTCCCCGATATTAATGTGTTTTTTTATCGTGATGCTTAACGTCACAGCCTATTCAACGTTACCGACTAAATTATAGGATCATAATCGTAATCATAAACAAATTTAATAGTTCTTTTCAACTTATGTGTCCGAGTCGGCCACAAAAGCATGTTTGTTCGGCATTCATCATGACCCGAAAGCAAAAATTTTTGTTTTCGTATACACCCACACTTGTAATAAATCACATTTACTCCTGTAAATAACGTTTTAAACTCTCTTTATTGACCACACGGTTTTTCGTATATCTCCAACGAACACATTTCCTTTCGTAGGATTTCCGCTAAATAAAACACGAATATTAACGGTAGGGTAGGGTGGGATATCTGAAAGTTTTTAAGGGTCCGTGTCTATTTGTGTTTTTTCTCGGTCCATTACCAACCCCGTTGGTTTCGTTTTTAGAATGACAATCCCTTCCGATCAAATGATTTAATAAAACAAACTGGCGTTGAGGGTTCTTTGTAAAGAGACGGAGGGAAGGCGCGAGACGTTCAATTTAAAAGTTTTCGGAACGCGTGGCGAATCCGCAATTTGCAATCGTCTCTCGCACTCACATCTTGTGTCCCCGTTGTTGAAATTCTCAAATTTCAATTACGGTGACAGCTGGTGGGTGCTGAAATTGATATCGGAAACGGGAATGGTTACCCGTTAAAGTTTTTTTAACGTGCGTCATCCAATAAAATTTAATCACCATAAGAATTTTCACACTCTTAATTTAATTTAGAAAAAAATAATGATTTCAAAATTGATTAAAAATTTTTGGTCAAAACGTTGATGTTAATCTAATCTTTTACTTCATTAAATCGAATCCCGAAGCCTGTCCGTTTCTGTTTGGTACGGTTCAAAGAGAATTTAGAAAATCCCACGAAACTCACTAAATGCGTATCGGATTTCTCGTTTCATTATTTTTCAAGGGACCCGCCCGTTAGACTTTTACATTTAATCGGTTAAAACAGCTAGAATTTCTGTTTTTCAGACACGTTTCCTTTGAGGCACTTACCATAAGTAAATATTTTATCACTTCATTCGCACTAAATGACTATTGATTTTGAACGGTTTTTATTTAGGGTAGATAGATATCACGATGTTTCGTAATCGGCCGGAAGAAATGTAATTTGTGATAGTGGGTATCCGTTTCGATTTAAACGGCAAAAACATTAATCGTAATGATCAATTGATTACTTATACTAGTATACGACATAAATCATCGAGGAAATATTTGATATAAGAAACAATATGCAATAGAATTTTTATTGAAACGTTAAATAGATATTTTATTAATAGCTAAGTTTATAAATATGATGTGTTATTGATAATGAATTTTCGTAAAAATCATGTGCCCATATATTGATGAGGGTATATCCCCATTTAATTACTTTTATTACTAACAAGTTTTACAAAGAAAAAACGTAAGTCAAGCACCAAAATTAAAGAGTTTTTGAAAAGCCAAAATAAAACTTACTATAACTTACAAAAACAAAAATAAAGTACTATTAGATCATAACGCTAACAAGTCCAACAGTTAAATCATAGCACACTGCTTCTCGTAAATAAATGTAAGTAGATGTTTCGGAAGTACGTTATAACTTATACACGTCAGATCAGTAGAAACAGCTTCATATGATTTGTAAATATGATACGTAAATAATATTTGGAATAAACATGTTTGACCTAGCCAAATACCTACCAGCCGGGGGCTTACACTTAATTTTATTGTTTTCAAGAACCTTTGTGGCAATAATTTTATGAAACAGGCAACCAACGAACATCCCTAAGTTTATGTGATATTGTATCATATTTACATATACCAAAGATACAAAGCAAGCAACTGTTCTGAATTTTCTAGATGCGCTTGACATAACCGAATCAATAGCGTTATGCATATATATATCATCTCCTATTTTAACTTCTCGAGCTCTATCAGCAATATAATCTGACCAACAATATTATAGTTCCTCGCTCCAGCCCTAATGTATCCAAACGTGACATAATCAAGGGGCTGACGGTGTCAAGGGCTTTTTTTTTTCAAAAATATTAATCAAGTTTTCGTTGAGAAAAAAACTGTAGCATTAATATTTGGCATTAAACAATAAATGATTGAAAGAAATTGAGTGAAAACCATTAAGAAAAGAGATACATACGGTCGATATTTTTAAATAACCTTACAGTCTTATAAATGAGAGCATATCATGGTTCGAAAGATCACATGACATGATACAAATAAGCATAAATATTGTTAAGATTCTAAGTATCCATTTTAAAATTTACAGTGCGTAATTAATGTGTACCATCTCCAAGGATAGCCTGTTATGATAGTTACTCTCCGAATCCAAGATTTTTACATCCCGAAAATGAAATTCATGGCCGCACACCAAAACATGTCTTGATTACTACACTTTCTTAGTTTACAGTGCATGTTTTGATGTTTTATTTTTTCATTTAATATATAACAATAATTGGCTAGTCTGATCCACATACTTTCCATGACAACCCTTGCATGAAGCCGAAAATCAAGTTGGATCTAAACATATCATTACTCTTATCCTTAAATTTCGTTAAAGCTTTGGATCAACGAAAAGCAAAATAGCAACTTCATCAACAACATACACCGATTTTAATTTCTGCTGACCAAAAATCCGATTAATTGTTTTCCATTTGCTACTCACATTGTGTCGATGATACGTCTTGCTGTAATGTTTCTATAAACGACATATAAGTAATCATAAATTATAAATATTTCACTTTCCGAAGAGGTTGCAACATGGAATCCGAAACCCCAAACATTTTTCAAAAAGCAAAATCCACAAGCTTCTAGCGACAGTTCTAATGTTAGTTTTAATGTTAGCTCGATGATAAATTAGTTCAATGAATTTGTTTCAAGTCCTGTTCAGGGGATATCCTGTCGGGTAGAATGTAGGGATGAATTTTGGGACCCCTCTATTTAATTTTTCGAAGATTTTCCACGATATTTGGGCGGGGATTGGAAAGGTTTATTATATGAGGATGGTGCAACGCTGCTGGTGAGTGGTGATTAGCATGAGGAAATGTTCATCATCGCAGTGAATTCTCCATAATTAAACTTCGTAGATCATACGACGAAAATATAAAAAACATAGCACGAAACATTTTCTTATTGCGCAGATTGGTTGGTTCTATATAATTGCCTATTATAGGTTATTGTATAATGGGGGGGAAGTATTAATAGCCCCCACATATTTGGTCTACAGCACAGAGATCTAAGGGTCATTTCAGGGTTAGGTTACGCACGTCTTCAAACAGCTGAAAATTTTGACAGTGCCATCTGTATTTATTTTAGAATGTCTTCTTGTAAGACCTGTTTTAAAATTCTGGCACAGTGTCGCTGTCGTCGGCATTTTGGGCATGCGCGCTCTATGCTACTATATGTTCTTAAGTCACAGACATCATTTGAAAATCATTCGACCATGTTTTCATTTGTTTTTGAGCACTTGGAATACCTCCTCGTTAACATGAGTTATTATTATTAATAATTCCTCAGAAATTCCTCACCACATCAATGCCCGTCCCCACACGGCCAATTGAACTGAAGACCTGATCAGATCATACATAGGCTAGGAACAGTTTGACCATTCTGTACACTTCTGATCTAGAGCCCAGTGACTATTACATCTTCATGCATTTGAAGAGGCATTTGGCTAGTCAGCAGTACGATAATGACCACTATAATCAGGCGGTAGATATCTATGGTGATAACATACAAAAGCTCGATAAAATACGATACGATAAGTGCCTTAATATTGGTGTAAATCATGTAGAAAAAAGCTGAATGTAAAAAAACTGTTAACAAAAGTCTTATGGTTTCATTTTTATTTTAAAATTGCCCTTAATTAAATAACATACTTTATATAATAAATTATCCTCGAAAATTAGAACACTCCAGAAAAATAAATTTTTAAAGGTTATGAGGAAGTTTATGCTAAGAAATACGTTTTTTGTCAGTTGATGAATACCAAAGTAGTAGTGTTTCTATGTAATTTAATTTATAATTAGTGCGCTGTGCTGTACTAATTTTTGTATTTTTTTTGTATGTTAGTAAGGTTTATTCGATCTTATTCTACCGCGTCTTTTGATTCTATTGAGATTTTTTTAAATTTTTAAATTACTATCTCTCTGAAATAATCATTTAAGCTGCTAACAGAATGGGACATGTCTCTCACTTTGTACAACTTTGAACAGTGTGGAGGAACGAAGCTTGTATTTTGACCATCATACGCAGATGTCTGACTTATTGTTAGATTAAAGGATTCAAGATTGTTGCATAGGAGGAATTCAGAACGAAATGAAACACATAAGGACTTCCATCTTCGACTTATCGCAATAAAAGACAGACTTTATTATTTGCACCAAACCATAAGGCGTAACAAAGGTATTTGCAATCCTTCAAAGTTAGAGTCAGATATTAATAATGTATAGTATTTGCATCATGTATACACAAGTGTTTCAATTTGTCGCCTATCGTTCATGTCGGAAACATTATTTTTCACTCTGTAACTCCAACATCACAAATTACTGTTACTTTTCTAAGTATTGTGTTCTCACAATATTTAACTTAAATACAGGGTGGGACAGAAAGAGTTCTCCAATTTGGAAAGCTTATAAAAACTAAATTAATCAACATGTAAAAACACTTTATTAATCAATAAGCGTACATAATGGTTGATGTTGATACACATTTTCATTAAGCTAGCTCCAAAGAAAGAAATTACAAGGAGTTAAATCCGGTGAGTATGGGGCCACCCTATATCACCACGCAAAGAGGCAACATGCCCAGGAAACATTTTTCACAGAATTGCCATTGAACTACGAGCTGTGTAGGCTGTTGCCCAATCTTGTTGAAACCATACATGTTCTTATTCATGTTTCCGACAAGAGCATCCACTCTTGGCCATAGAAAGTTCTTTAGCATCACACAATACCGATCTTCAAAAGATATATGGACCTCACACACCAACTTTAGAAATGGCACACCAGACCGGACACAAGGACGCTCGTGAAGTTCCGAATGTTATGAAAGTTATGTTCAGACCAGTACCTACAGTTTTGCTTATTGACATCGCCCGAAAGGTGGAAATGTACCTCATCACTAAAGATCAAAATGGCTTGAATGCACACGTTGAATCATATATCTCACTGCGCTACCCCGACCACAGAGGTAGCTAGACGGTTTCCAAATCGGGGAACTCTTTCTGCCCGACCATGTATTTTAAAACTAAAATTGGACATCTGGTAATTAATGTTAAATCAAATTGTAGAGAGTGTAACCAATAAGGGTATGATGCCAAATGAAGACCCCCCAATGTTGAAATGTCTGTTGTCAAACGTTTGTGCCAAACGTCAATATTATGATGTTATAAACTATGAAAACACGTCCCATACGGTATTCCCCCAAGGCAATGTCAAACTCTATCGCATTGAGGTCTTATATATTCTAGAGTGCATATGTGGGGTTGATGGGAGCAATCAGAAAGTTGGATGTACTTACCTGAACGGAAGGATGTTTACGGAAGAAGATTAAATTATATTGATAAATTTTTTAATTCAAATGGAAAAGCTTGTTCTTTCTAAATTGATGATTCTCTTTATACTAAGAATTTGGGTTGGGTCAAATAGCCACACCAACGACCGCTATCTTTATATCTCAGACTCATCAAACCACTGGCAAAAAAAGCATACGATTATTGAACAAAATATAGAGCCTAGAGAGATACTTATAAACCTTCTATAAGCAAATGATGACAATTTGAGTAATTGACTACCTAAATCAAACTAAGTAACTGCTGAGTAGACAGCAATAAAGATATAGAGAGCAAAATAATAGAACTAAAATTAGAACTAACACTAACACTAACACTGGAGTTCTAACTGGAGTTCTAACTGGAGTAACTCCAGTTAGAACCAGTTTCTGAAGAAGGTTGCAACATGGCATCCGAAACGTTAAACATTTTTTTCAAAGAACGCACGGCAAAACCCGAAAGTTTCTAGTTTTAGATCTAGTGTTAGTCCTAGTGATAGTTCTAGTGATAGTTCTAGTGTTAGTGCTAGTGTTAGTTCTAATTTTAGTTCAATTAACACCGTTCATGAAAGCCTTCGTACTTATAGCAAAATAATAAATCTTATTATCGTAGCTGATGTTTTAGATGTCGATATTGTTGACGATTAATAATTAATTACTTACTAAAATACTAAACAGCTGGAAAAAGATACATTCTAGGCCAGCGTTGGGTCACAAAATTATTACAATTGGGTCACAAATTTCCAGGTAAAAGTAATAAAGACCCACACAATTTGTGTAATTAGATGTAAATAATATTACAAAAAATCTTGTTAGAGTTCATGTAAGAATTTCTTTCGGAAATGGTTTGTGATATATAAAGGAAAATATACAGTTCCTGAGAACAAAACTATGTGTAAGTATCTCAATTCATTTTTGAGATATTAAGTTTTGAACTCAACCGAAATTTGTGGCATTCCATAAAATTTAAAATTTCCTTAATCATCCTTGAAACATCGTTAAAAATCGAATTCTCAAGATATTTTGATGAACTGTTTCTTGATTTTTAAAGGAAATTGTGTACTTTTCACAGAACTAAACTATGCATAAGTATCTCAATTCGTGTTTGAGATCTCAAGTTTTGAAATTAACCTAAATTTGTAGTATTTTATAATATTAGAATTTTCTTAATCATTTTAAAAAATTGTAAAAAATCGAATTCTGAAGGTAACTTGATGACATTTTTTGTGATTTATAGCGAAAATTACGTGTACAAAACCAAGCATGAATATTTTTATTCGTTTTTCAGATATCAACCTTTGAACTCAATCTAAATTTATGGCATTTCATAAAACTGAAAATTACCATTTTTAAAAACCAATCTGAAAAATCGAATTCTTAAGATATGTTGACGAATTTTTTAGTGATTCATAAAGGAAATTGTGGAGTTTTCCTAGAACTAAACTATGCACAAGTATATCAATTTGTGTTTGAGATATGAATTTTTGATTTCAATCTAAATTTCTAACATTTCATTTTGAAAAAATGTTTGACGTTTCGAAAATGAAGAATGTTGCAAATCTAACGTTCCAATGTTAGTCCTAGTAATAGTTCTAGTGTTAATGCTAGTGTTAGTTCTAATTTTAGTTCAATTTCTTTAATCACTTTTGAAAAATTGTTTTGAAATAAAAAAAAAGTAAAAAGAATTCTTTTTCTTTTTAACTCGTTTATCACAAGTTCAGAAAAGTTATTAAAGTCGTATAAATCGAGAATTAGATGCATTAACACTTAAAAATTTCGAATTATGGATCGAATAACTTTTTGGCTGGCTACTTTGAAGACATTGGACTATAATCACAAATTATGCTGCTCTACAACACTGTAGAGCTAACTGTCTTACACTTTGACACAAATTCTCTCTTGCAAAATCTTTGTTCATGGAATAGTAGATAACACATCCCAGATATGTGAGTCATATAAAATTCTAGTAATTATTTTGGCATTAATAGCGATTGCTCAAGCAAAGCTAGATAAGCTAATTAATAATATTTTTTCTATTTGTTTTTATAATCAGAAATCAGATACAACAAGAATATTTGCAATGGAAGTGTTACTGATAAACTTCCTTCCTTCATAAAATGAATCTTATTAAAGTATTATATGCTTAAGATGATGACACATACGGAGCAGTGATTCTGGATTTTCTGACAATTGAGAAACATTTAAGACCACCTCATTTTATCTTTTTCCTAAAGTAGCCCTAAAATTTCTGTTCTGATAGCTGTACTTATCCGCTTAATATACTTACTTTAATATTTTGTAGGAATAAACATAATGTAAATGTAAATACGTAAACGTTTTCACTTTCACAGAGTATTTCGCGAAGATAAAAAAGCAATTTTCTAGTAGAATCTAAAAAAAAATAAAAAATTTTATTGCCATTTATTATAAAATAACTTCTTAATAGCTTTTTTTCTTAATAATGTACGAAGATGAAAATTGTTCATAAACAAATAATAAAATTCGCATACTTTTTTCTCCTCTGATAAAAGGAATGTTCTATTACCATAAAATAAGCCAGCACTTATTCATTTATTATCTTAACCACAACGACCCACACACAAACATTTAGTTTGCCGACGAAACAATATAATTTTATTATCATCGCTTGTGAAAATTGTAAACGTTTTATCGCGTAATTATTGTGACATTTATAAATGGCATCGCATAAACGGTTTCAATTAAAAACCAAACTCGATTTTAAATAAATTGTTAAACGAATCCTTATCTTTTATTATTAAATATTTGCAAATATATTAACAATAAGCTTACAAATCTTGGAAAAAATCGAAACTCCCGGCAAATCCCTTTAAATCATTGCGTCATATTAAATCCACGGAGAAAAGAAATACGAATCATCCCAATTTTAATTCTCGAATTCCGCGGATTAAGAAACCGGATTACAAAATGACAGGTATCCATCACGGTGATAGCATTATTTACTGCTTTTACGCAACCGCAGCCGCAAAAGACAGAAAAATGAAAACATTCAGAGTGCTACATTTTTATTTTGCTTTTTTATAGAGATACATAAATATCTACCGCTGATCGTATTGCATCACGTCAATATTAATCGTTAGACAAACATGCATTTGATTGATTAATAGGTATTGGTTTGGACGTTGAGGATTTATATGAAATACAACTGGATTTGTACGTTAAAAGGAATGCCGCTTTTACGCGCAAATCTCGATATAAAATTGAAAGAATACAATAGAATTTAAAGTTAAGCCAAATTTTTTTCTTTAAATGTGTTATTTATTGGGGATAAAATTATTTTGTCAAGGTTACTATTTTATAGAAAAACGAAAATAACTCAATTTCAATAATTAAATAAATTAATAATATGATGGTGGCATAATATTATGATAGTGACTAAATTTTAAAAATATAGAGAACATAATGTGATTTTAGTATAAAATTCGTAACGCATGAAACGAAAATACAGAAAATCTCAACAAGTGCTGATGATCCAATCTGAATAGTTTCAATGATCTCCAATGTAAAGCAATCTCTTCATAAATTATACAAAATATAAGACAACATGAAAATATTTTTATGAAAATATATGTTAATAATGAGAAAAATATTACCAAAATCCAGCGAATTTTCAGGAATATTTTTAGGACAATTTTTAGGCTGATTGATAATATGTGGTATTTTACCCAAGATATGCGTAAATAATAATTGAAATTAATTATTCAATTTTGTGTTTCGAGTGAATGGTGATTATACTTTTTTATATTACACTTTTCTAGGTTGTAACAGTTTTGAATTGGAATGGATGCAACAAGAAAAAAGTACCAAGTAATACTATACGATATTCCATTCCATCGGAATGTGAGTACTGTGAACTTTCTGATGTTGATGATAAAGGTAAATTTTCGCCACAACATCATCCTACGTTATACATATTTTACTGTTGAGGTTGAATAATGACTTTCTTTATCGAAATATAATTTTTTTCTTTATTGAAGACAAACAAACAAAACAACTTCTGTTAACAGATTTTTGAAAGCGGATAATTGTAGAAACGGCCTTGATCGACATTAAGATTCTAGAACTGTATCCTATAACATTGAAAAGTCATAAACGGTATTTTCGCATATTTTTCCAGATGCTGGACGTTGTTATAGCTTATGCTTTTTTACTATTTCGCTGAGTAAACAAGCAATTAAAAACAATAAGAGTTGTTCTTTAGTTGAATTTAAAAACGACATTAACGCAATACTTGTCAATAAGACTCAAAGAATGAGCCTCGGCCAGCATATAACATCTCGGCTAACGGCAAAAGATAGAGCGCATTTTTCTTTCCGCGAAACAATAATTGTTTTATACATTTTCATTGTGATGATTTACCTTGTTATTTTCTCTTGCGTTTGTAGTTTTAATGTAATTTTTGGAACCTGTACTTTTTTTTGTAGTTGCATTTTTTTTTGGCAAAAAAGGAATAAATGCAACTACAAATCTACGTAAAACATTGTTTCCAGTTGGGATCAAAGAAATAATTCTTTATTCAAAAACAAATATTTATAAATATTGTTATTTTTCAAGTGACTAAAGATAAACTTTAATAAACTAAACACCAAAATCGTTGCTTACTTTGGAGTGTTGCTTACTATAAGTTTTTGGAAAAATCGTAGATAAGGTCGTAGATAAGACCTTACCAAAAACGCTCAAACGACAAATTGGTTTGTATTTCTTCTGGTCTGAGCTGCCTGGCTTCTCAATTACAACCAAGCTTGCTTTGTTCCACGTGCTTCCCACATAACTTTTACACTCTTTGGGAACAGATCCTTTATGAGTTGGACTCTTTGATTTTACGTTCGATTTCTGTTCTGCTGAATTTTAAAATTTTCTGTTTTATTAATTGCCATTTTGTAAGTTTCCCCCCATACGTGCTCATCCAAGCTCATCCTTGCATAGAGACTTCGCCTTTTGAATGACATCTCCCAGGATCTTTTTTGTAATTGTATATTCTTCCATTGCCTCTGCTCGCATCCTCTCGTTTCCAGTTTTTCAATTCTCCCTCGTCATCTTTCTACGACACTTGTTTGCCCACTCTCTTACCCTTTTCGTCTCCACATTCCACCAGTAGAGTTTGCTTTTACCTACTCTCTCGCTTCTCTTCTTTACCTTTGCATTATGGCAGGTTTTTTCGGTCGCATTCGCTAGACATGCAGGATCCTGGAAGCATTACAGGTTATCCACCACCCTTCCTGCATTCTATCCAGGAAAAAGGTTATATATGGATAATCGGTCAAATTCTTCACATCAACCACTCTCCAGTACCTGATTTCCACTGATTTCCATCGTGCGCATCTTGATATTGATCCTAGCCTCTTGGTTCCCTCAACCTCCATATAGGACTTGAACCTGTATTCAAAACAGCAAAATTTCTATCTGCCATCCACTCACTGATGTATCTTCCTCTTTCATCCTCTCTCTGCGATTCCCATTCGGCCGACTTCGTATTGAAATCTCATAGCACTACAAACCTCTCTCTCCCACGTCCAGTCATAATGTAATAATCACAATGCATAATCATATAATAATCAGAATCGCTAAACCACTTAACCCCTTCACTACATTCTTATTTGGCCCCGACGCCACAACCCAACACAATTCTACCGAACTCAACCCAAGACTTCATTCGATGTTTATATGAGACCTGATTTACGAATAGGGAGATCTTTCATATGGCGAAAACATTACTAAACTATGACAATATCTATTGACAATATCATGTTTTGTATTTTTCTTTATAGCCATCTTTCTTGAACCCTTTATGCGTGTAAATTGTTAAGAACTTGGATTTTGCTCCGTTCCTGGTTCGAGAACATTACTAAACTTCACTTTTTGTTTTTTTTTGACGATGTCTACTTTCCTTGCATCCGAAACTAAACTGCACACAGGCGCTCTAGGTATCCAAGCACCTATAAACATTTTTATCGTATATTATCGTATATTATATAATCGACTTAAAATGTTTCCACAAGACTTGAAATGTTTCCACGAGATTTGATACAACCTCCAGAAGCCTTGAAATGCCTTTTCAGAAGACTTTATATTACTTCCAGAAGGGTTCAACAACTTCCAAAAGAAGTGAAACTGCCCCTGGAACCCTTCATATCGCTACTAAAATTCTTGATATTGCTTCCAGTAGATTTGAAATGTTTCCAGAAAATTTTAAATGCCTCCAAAAGGCTTGATAATGCCTCTGAAAGACTTGAAGTGCTTCCAGAAGACGTGATACTGCTTCTAAAAGATTTGATATTGCTTCCAAAAGACTTGATATTGCTTCTAGATGATTTAATATTGCTTCCAGAAAACTTGAAATGCTTCCAAAAGACTTAATACTATTTCTAAAAAACTTGAAGTAATTCCAAAAGACTTGATACTGCTTCTAGAAGACTTGATACTGGTTTAAAACTGCTATCAGAAAATTTTTAATACGTGATGATGTTACAGAGAGTGTACTACGCATTAAAAATGCTGAATTAGCCATCGGATGCGAATTTTGTGTGACCAGTGAAGAGAAAATTAAATACTTTTAAGTTCTCGAACCAATCGTCATTGTTGATACGATTACATTACATTACATATCAGGTAGGTAGTCATATCAGGACAGGATTTATTGTACCTCGATAGATAACGTTAACAACTCTCATTATTCGGTACAATGCTTTTAACCAATATTAATATCTTGCTTGGTGAAAATATTTTCAGATTTTTAAGAGAGAATTTCATACGATTAACAGTGATATAAGACACGTACAATCGTCTCTTCATCTTATACACATAGTCGACATTCAACACCATCGGCTATGATCACCAAGTCGAAGTGTCTCTTTAATTGATAGTGCCTAGTAAAGACATCTATTAGAACTTTAACGCTGCTGCGATGTCAAAACATAATATCGCATGCCTTATTCTAGAAGAACTGGTAAACAGTAGGCGATGTCTTTTCTCGACACAGAGTTCAATCCTCTATTTGGCTATTACAAATGTTATACAAACTGTTGGCTCTGGCCCTATAAAAGCATAAGCAGAAGCGCTTGGCTCTGGTAGTAACTCTGCCGCTTATTTGGTAGGAGAGTGATCTGATACTCAGATCATAAAAACTCTATTATCACCACTCATTGTGGTTAAAGTGATGAACCGTTTGAGGGAAATCTAATGACATGATCTTTGCTGTGTCATCAGTATTTCCACACAAATTTTGATCTCCGTTCTCTTCCATCTCAAATCTTGATCTCTTCCATTCTTGTTCAATCTCAAGATCGTTCTTCAATTGTGCAATCAATACTAAAAAACGGCCAACATGATAATATTCACAAACTCATTTTTCCCGTGGTTTTTATTTAGAAATCCGATTCTGTTCAGAAATAGTACTTTAACGTCCCTCAACATCAGCCAACATAAAAAAGAGAATAACTAACAATAAATTGATGAAATGATTTGTTTATCTTTAAGAGATCTTTTCTCGAAAACTTATTTTTGAACGTATGCCCCTTTTTCATAGACCGGGACACATATAAAGCATAAATTAATAACATCGCAAAACCACGAAATAGTTGTTTCTCCAATGTAAATGGAGTAAAAACAGACGTTTAAATTTAGATCTTTTGATCAATTATATCGGAAGAAACTTTTTGCCAAAACCATATTAACCTTTCTATCTACCATATTTTGTTACAGACAACACTGTGTCGAACTTTGGAATGCAATATATTTTAAATATACAAGGTTAACCCAAGTTAATTCAATTTTAACCAACCCAAGACTTCATATCATGTTTCTATAAAAACTAATGTAATGAAGTCGGAAAACCACGAAATAATTGTGGTTGATTTTTGGCAAATCATTTCTCCGGTGTACATGGATTAATAACCTATGTTTAGAGTTAGTTATTCGAATCAATTAAAATCTTTTTGTCAAAACCATTGCAACCTTTGTGTTATTTTATATTTCGCTTCAGACAACACTATGAGGAAGATTGAAATAATATGGCTGATGGCAAAAAGGTTATCAATGTGAAGGCCAAAACCTTACAATGTTTTGTAACAAAGAGTTGGGTGATATCTTACCGGAAAAATACCATACTTTTTAAGTTATAGTACATCATAATCCACACAATTTGGTGCACATGTTTCGCAATACAAAATTCAACATCACTATGTTCACCAGTCTTTACTAAGTACAGTCATACGGTAACCATGCATTTTCAAATATAATTGAGAATTTCGTAGAGCCGTTAAGCGTAACACAAGAAATAATGGACAGGATTCCAAGGCAACAGAACAACGTTTGTTACCTAGTCATTGTTATGTTCCTGGCAAATAAATCTCTTGTTTCCATAATTCTTAGATCCTTTGATTATTTTATACTCCCCATTTCCTCTTTTGCGAATTTTCTTGATCTTTCATAATCCATGTTTAAATACAGCGGTGCATGGTGGTGAAGTAGTTCTAGTTTACAATTTTGAACTAAAAATTGTCTTTTCACCAACCAACTATATAACATCTGCTCATTGTTTTAAAATAATTTTAGGCATGAGTACAACCACCAAGATAAAAGTAGTTCTTTTTCTTTCTAGGTATGCTTTATTTCCATGTGGTTTTTTCATGTGCCTGTTGATAGTAGATATTCAAATACTTTTCGCCATTTTGCTGCTTCTGATTTTTTTCTGACAAAGTTATTTGGGAGTTTCTACAAATTTACCATCGTCCATGCATTTAATAGTTTATTCTGCTTGTAGTATTTTTCTTTCCATTTTGGAATATTTTTTCATCATATGATATTTCATAAGCAGCCTATTACTCGGAATGTTTTCATTGTTTCATCCCAGACATCACGATATAGGTTTCCATAGCTAATTCCATAACATTTCAATTGACTTACAATGATGTTCTAATTAGCAATTTGCATCTTATCACTTTGATTGTCAATAAACATTGGCTCCATATGTTTTGAATCGTCGAAATAAGCATTACTTTTAATTATTATGTTTATAAATAAAAATCAATTGAAAAAATCTTTTAAATTGCCAACGTGATAAATCAAATTAAAAATAAATTTCTAAAACGTTCTTTATAATCGGAATAATTTTATTACACCGAAATCCAATTTGGGGCACGATCAAACAATGATCATAAATTCTAATAGTGACATTCGAGTTATTAATTACGCATATTTGTACAGCGTGCTGCATGGTAGTTAGTTGATTAATGGGTGGAATTAACCTCCTGTACGGAGGTCAAAGTGCGGCAATTTTTCTTCATGATATCCCCTGCTTCGTGCCCAGTTGGATGTTGATCTCTCCAAGATATATACAGGCTTTACTAAAGAGAATAAAAAAAATTGTGTACAAAACGATGACCAGGCAGTATTTGTTTTTCGAGTATATTAAGCCTTAAATACTCAATTTAATCTCGTCGTTGTATACCCTCAGATGACGCACACACAAATTTTGATTCGAAAATTACTGCGAACAATTTATTGACTACCATCATCTGAGATCGTTTTATTACAATTAACCTTAATATGATCTAATTACAAAGAATACTAAATGTGTACTCGATGATAACAAACGAATTTAAATTTGTTATCTACGTGAGATTTCTCATGTATCTAACACACAGCGAATAATTCTTATAATGTAAGTAGAGACACATCGTTTTTAAATTTCATCACGTTTCGGGTTTCTTAGAATTTTTAGTTTGTTTATCCATTGATTTAATTTAATCTTTTACTCCCTACACCGTAATTTTATCATTTCTTGTTAAAAATAAATCATCGCCTCAAAAATGTAATTAAAAAGTTTTGTTTTCTTTTTATTTTTCTCGAGGCTTTTCATGTCAAAACGTTTTGGATACAAAACAGGATATAAATAATCGGTTACAACTTAACACGTTAAAGTGCCAATCACGATATCAATATTTACGATAAGATTACAGAAAGAAAAAAAGCTAATTACTCAAGTGCTAAAACACAAAGTACAAGAAAATAAAATCTGGTTTAAAAACAAACAAACGGATCTGTCAAATTTTTAATAAATCGTTTTTTAATCAACCGTGGGTCGTCTATTTTAGGTCGCCGAATCCAAAAATACCAATCTCGCATATACATCAATAATTCCGAGACTGATAATTAACTAGATAAACATTGTCGTACACCTGCGGAACGGCACTCCTCCATAAATAGATAGATTGGACATGATATCATGATTAAAACTCTATTAATAGAATGAATCAGTTTTCCGCATAAGTCAATTTTTTTGAAAAATATTTCTCGATCAGTTTGGTTTAGAGAGAAACTCGTTATTAAAACAAATTAAATAAAAACAAAAATAAAATTGACGATAAGCGATGAAATTGGTTCGTTAATTGATTCGTTTCACTTAAGTTCATAATTATCGATAAGTTTATACATTTTGTTATTAATTATTGAGATATTTTAAAGTATTTCATATATTCGTCATTAAAGGGGATTTTAACTTTTTAAATAATTAATGATATTAATAGATATAATGCCTACAGGGTGAGTCAATAGTACGGGGACGAAGATTGTTGCTTTACTGATGAAAAAAAAAATTTTATGTTAGTAATCAATATCAATTACCGTCAAAGCTGTATAGATTAGAATTATATTCAGATATATAGCTGTTTCATTACACCAGGATAGTACTCAACCTAATTTTTTTAAATGGATCTCTTTACACACCCTGATTAGCTGCTTCAAATACTATAAGTGTATATCTTGTTTTTAAATTTTGAATGCAAGATTGATAAGTTATTAATCATATTATGCAAATTATGAAAAATCATGTGGTCACTTAAAATTCGTTATCAGCATTATCACTAAATATTGAAGATTGTAATTTGACAAATCGATAAACAAGGGTTGGTTGTTTGTGCACAGCTTCTTATAACTTATTTATAGCGAAAATTTGATCTTCTGAACATGAGACGGATCTTAGTTTTTTTCCATCACGACAATATTGTTTACAAATCGCAATTTACCAAATGTAGTATATGTCGAAAAATATAATAACAGAAAACGAATGAAAGAGTAAAATAGATTTATTTAGTAAAAAACGACTATTTTTTGCCTTATAGCAGAAAATAAAACAATAAAACATAATAAAAAATAAAGAAATCACAATTTTAGTCTCTGGGTCGAGCTCTTTTCGACCAATCATACTCTGTTTCACGCTATTTCGTGTATGTGCTTCTCTGGGCTGATCTCTGTGGAACATCCAACAATAATCCGTCATCATTGCAGTATTCAATGTTCCCTACCTTTTCCATTTCTTTTATGTCTTGATAAAATCTCTCGCCCATCACTTCACTAACAGCACCCTAGTTCTCAGGAAAGTAATTCAAATGAGAATGCAGAAAATATACCTTCAAACTCATGGAACGCCCAAAAATTTGATATTTTTGTATCATGGTCTCAACGATAGATTGAAAATTGGGATCCTTTTTGTTACCCAAAAACTTAGTTGCTACGTCTTTAAAGCCGATCCACCCTTCTTCTTCAGCAATCTCCATTTCTCTCTGAAAGTTCTGATGTTTATAAAGTCCGAACCGGTAAAGACACCTTTTTTAAATGTTGCGGTTGATAAGGCTGGAAATTTATTATATATATATACTAGAAACATCTACCATCTTTTGATAAGACTTTCACAAATTGCTTTATCAAACCTAATTTTATGTGAAGAGGTGGAAGGAGAAGTTTCGTCGGATCAGTGAAAGGTTTTGGAGCACATGTTTTACTCCAGGTTTCAATGAAGATCGCTGTGTCATAAAAACAAGGAAACTTTGTATACCCTCCTTATGATCCATGGATCATCGATATTACTTCTTTTAAATACACAGATACTGACGCAACCTGGTTTCCATTGTGCAGCAGGGCAACTTCAAGGCTTCGTTTCAATGAACCATGTCTTAAATAAACCACACATTTCATTGCAGAATACAAAGTGTTCTGCCGTGTTCATCCGAAAAAATATAAAATAAAATCCTTTTCTCTGTACTGTAATCCCTCGAACTGCGCGGTTTCTAAATGTGCGGTTTCGATATTACGCGGTTAGGTAACCATGGACATCCCTCGCTTTGCAATTCCCGTAATTTTGGATTTCGCGGTAAATAAGGAAACCGGGCCTAGATACGATTTTGTTTTCTTGGTTGGTAAGGGATGGCTTGAAAAATTTAAATCACGTCAAAATTTGCGAAATATAAAACCATTTGGTGAAACAGCTACTATTGACGTTGAAGCTGCACGTACGTTTCCAAACATCCTTAAGGATATTATTAACAATGAATCTATACCCAGCCAAGACTACCATGCGAAAGAAACGGGTTTATACTGGGAGCGAATACCAAATAGGACTCTCATTGCCAAAGACGCCCTGGAACACAAAACTGTAAAGGAAAGATTAACACTCTTATTTTGCAACAATGTTGGGAGAAACTTCAAATATAATTTCTTGTAGTATAAACTGCGGAAAATCCACGTACTTTTATAGAGATTGCAAAAAATAATTTACCTGTCCACTGGAAATCCAACAGAAATGGTTGGATGGTGACTTATGCATTCATAAAGATTGGATCAAAAACTGTTTTTGTATGTATAGAAGCTGAGCAATAAATCTGCAGCAAAAAATTGCGATTTAAAACTTTATTAGTTGTACACAATGCGCAGTGACACCCTGCTCATTTGTCGAATAAAAATGTTAAAGTGATCTTTCTCCCACCTAACACAACTTTAACAATCCAACCAATATGGACCAAGATGTTATAGTTGCTTTTAAAATCTACTACCATAAATGTTAAAAAAATTAACAGTTCGTGAATATGGGAAAAATTATAATATTCTTAGTGCAATTGAACATATTAAGTCCGCATGGGATGTAGATAAACATTCGACCATAAATGGAGTATGGAAAGAGTTATGGCCTGAATGTTGCTGTATTGGAGGTTCCAATATAAACATTTCAGATGTTGAAGAAATAGTAGCAATAGGCAGAAGAACTAGTGGAGAAGGATTTTCAAATGTTAACCAATTTGAGAATCAGCTAATAAGATTTGCATTGCGCGATTGCAAGCTGCGCGGTACTTTTCGTAAACAAACTATCGCGCAGTTCGAGGGATTACTGTATCTGAATCAGGAAAATGAAGTATCTATCAGCAGCGATTTTCTTTAAGCCTTGAATCGTGCAATTCTGAAGCTTATTTCGTTAAATGTAAGTCGCGAACCAAAACGTTCAGTTCAGATTTTGTAAGCGGTTGTGGTGCAGTATTGTCAAGTTCGTACTCTTCTTCATTATGTTCGGCTTCTTCATTTGATTAACTTTCTAAGCTATCTACTTCAGGCAAAAGTTTTGGTTCCCTGGGCACTGGTACGTCTGGGCCATGAGAGACAGTACGTAAAGCCGATGGAATATTTGGATAGACAATGTTCTTTTTATTCTTTACATTGAAACCGTTAGTACTCTATGAACAAAAGTAACACTCATCACTGTGATTTTGTGGCTCTCGCCCCAAATTTATTTATTGGAACTCCAAATTTAAAAGCATGTTGTTCGCCCTTAGACCACCGTCTGAGTCCTTCAACATAAGTATAACACACATACTGGGGTGCCCACGTATCTTGATGTCCTACTTTTAAATGAAAATATACGAAATAGACTTGCCGCATGAATGTTATATATATACGTCTTTATTGCCTTGCCACAACAATATGTATGTATAAACAATTAATAGTTGACCCTAACATTAAGTATAGAATAATGCCTAATTTCCATAACAACGCTTATTTTTTACCATAAATCGATGGATGGCGGCATTTCTAAAGTGTTTTAAACTGTACGTCTCATATATGTGCTGTTTTCCGATAAATGTTTTAACTTATTATGATTTTGCAACAAATCTGACGTGATGGAAAGAAACAAAGGTCATTTTTTAATACAGCGCACAAATATACATGGGAATCCATTGTTCAAAGTCAAAAACATATGTAATATTGTACAATAGTATTTATTAGTTACGTTGAAAAGGCCAAAAATATGTTTATGGATAAGTTTACCTAATTGCAATCTTCGATATTTAGTAATAATGTCGAGAACGAATTTTAAATGACCATATGATCTTTCAGAAATTTTCATAAAATGATTAATAATTTGGTAACCTTGCACTCAAAATTTGAAAAGACAAAATGCAGATCTAGCATTTAAGACAGCTAATCAGCATATGAAAAAGGTACATAGGATTCCTTTTAAAAAATTAAGTTGAATCTCCTCTGTTAAGTATTGGAATAGTGAAACAGCCACTATCTGATGTTCCTACACTATCTCACCCTGTAAGATATAATTTTTCAAACCAACAGCAGAGAAATCAACAATCGTATCTTAAACATTACTCAATCTTGAGTTAATATTATTGTTAAGTTACTTAAATATAGGTACGATTTGATTATGATTTTTAGAACAACAAAACAAACCATCTAAAACAGTGGGATTTATTTATAATTATAACTTCCTACACAGTAATATGATTTACCAAATTCTAAATTAAATAAAGCTAAAAGCTATAAACGTTGTTTCACTTATTTTGAAAGAAATTCTATTATGGAGATATAAGTGTTTACCTTTCCGCTATACACATACTTTACTAGCCCATATTATGGTTGTCCTGGTATCTAAAAAACTTGACCTTTCATCTGAAACAGGAACTATACTTATTTGCTATTTACTTTTAATTGATTTGGAGACCTTAAAACCATTTATTTCTGCAAACACCATTTCCGGCACTTCTACTACACTATAATTGCGTACATAATTCGCAATATGACAGAATTAGAAACTGTTTATTGCTTTTAAACTTTGTTGTAATGTTAACTTCAGTTTTATGTTATGTTTTATTTATGTTTCAATAGGATAATTTTGGGTTTATAAATATTTATATGATAGCAGCTACAAATATAATAGATAATGTAAACATTAACTACAAAAATTTTGGCAGAATCGGAGTGATCTGCATTATTGCTAATCACTTAAGGAGGCAAATGTTGATGATAACGCCACAATAATGTGACAGAAAAGACGTCAGAGTAAGGATTATCTGCATTATTTGATTGGAATCTAGCAACTGAAGTTTAATCTAGAACCTGTAATTCTAGTATATCGTTGGTGTAGAGTTCAAGTCTGAATAAGCATTCTTCTACAACCCTAAAAATTCTTAACTCGTTTTTCCCCGTTGTTAAAATTTTGGACCAACAGTTTTATCCCACCACTTCCTCATTTTCCAGTTTTTTACATTCTGCAGGCTTCATCTTATCAATCATAGTCTCATGCATTATTGGAAAGTGCACTATATTTTTAGAATTGACTCGTGTCCTCTTTTACTTATTGTTCTTTGATTGCTTAAAAAAATGGTGGTGGACCTTATTTGCTTTCTGCCTAGATATTTGCCTTCACAATTCCTCGCGGAGATAACAAGTAGATTTGTTGAAATGCAGGCGAAACAGCTATTCAAGTTTATTTAAAGTAGTATGGTCAATCGGTAACTAACGGAGAACATCCAAACACTTAAAAAATCACTGGCGAACAAAAATCATGTCCAAATTTGATATGATTACCGAAATGATTGGACTCAAAAAAGTAAATCGTTTTGTCACTGCCACAAAAATGCGCTACGAAAATGTGTGAAAAAACTGTTGTATACTCTCATAATCATTATCTTAAGAGTGTTCAGTCAATAACATCGATATTTATATCGTTATTTTCATTTTATTTTTTCTTAAATGTTTAAACACCGCACCTTTCTTTCTCTCTCTTAGTGTTCCAAAATTGGAATATCAAAAATTGGCTAAAGTAAAATAAAAAATATAATCTTTTTTTGCATAAAAATTATGATTTACAACATAAGGTTCAGACTGAAAGGGTAGGTACTAGGGACCAAATTGAATTTATTTTTTTAATAATGTTTTGACTATTACTTAATAATCACGGAGATATAGAACCTTAAAGCTGAATTAATACTAAATTAAACCCAAACCGCAAATGTTTCGGAGTTACTTAGACAATGTATAATTAACAAAAATACTAAAATCTTTATAGCTAACATTTATTTATTGAGAACCGCTGATATCAATTTTACCAGTTGTTCTAATTGCCTAGCAGTGGTATTGAAGTTACTGTCTGATATGCCACTTGATGTCATTTAAAAGTCTAAATCAGAACTATTAGAAATCAAAAAATGATAATATACGCTAACGTGGCATACGTTTAAAACGTTATTATCGTATATTGCATAATATATGATATGAATGATAATGTTGATTATAGATATGCTTAATGACTATGGACAACAAAATTAATTAAGATAAAATGTTTGTTATGTTAAATTATAGCGATATTTTATTCAGATTTTTTTGTAATATTGGGTTACAATAAAAATAAATGATTAAAATAGTTACAATGCAGTTTTACGGCAATTTGATAAAAAATTTGAATTTTTAGAAAATTAAAGAACAATTAAGAGAGTTAATTATTAGTGTTAAAAATGTAAAAAATGGAATTTGAATTAAAAATTTTATCCTGTAGAAGAAAAAATTCTAGAAATTGTTGATGCAGATCTAAGTACGTCAAACTGCTCAACAGTTCAAAGTATCCTAGAACTATATTTGGGTACATTGAGAATTGACTTTATCATTTCCATTTGCAAAGGTGCCTGGACTGACTCACGCTGATTATCCGTATCCGTAATCCGTTGTTGATTTTGTGAGTGGTTACTAAATGGAATCAACAGTAACGCAGATTTTGCGAGGAGTATACTAGTAACGGATGAATCCTGTTTTACTAGCAACGGTGTTCTAAATTTTCACAATTCCCATGAGTTCCCACGAAAATCCACAAGTTTTACGTCAAGGTTCTTACTGCTAACAATACTTTAAATAACACTTTAAATATAATCAAAAGGTCCTTTTGAAATACCAGTAAGTATTACCTAATGTAAATGCTTATTTACAGTTTTTGCATAAATTTGCTAGAAGATATTCCATTACTTACGTGATGTAATATGTGGTTATGCGCGACGTGTTATGTCGTGCATAAAATAGTTTAGTCGTAATCTAGATTTTCTAAATAATACTTTTCTGCAAAGGTAGATTAGTTGGGATGGCCACGACTTGTACCGATTGTAAGACATTTGACTGTTTTTAAGGGGAATCGTGAAGAAAATAGGTTAACACAATCGAAAAAGTACGAGATCGCATCAATGCCTTTAGAGAGTACATACATCCTCGATCTCCCGGATTATTGGTGAATTGGAATCGTCGTGCCCAATTGTGCATCGAAATATAAAGATAACACTTTCAAAATATAGATGTAGTTATTTTCGAGATTTTGTAACTTTGCATTTAAAACATTATTATAAAATGTTTCATAAATTAAAATCTATTACTTTTTGAATTACGTAGTATCCAAAATAATAAAACTGCTAAAGCAATAAATAGTCTAATTTTGCAGATCCTGCAATAATAAAGATGGCGTTGACAAGCATTTTAGTTGTGCTTCACTGAAAATCATCCGTACTCAAATGCTAAGTTTTATAAAGATAAGTATTAAATTTTTAACCAAACATTATTAAGTAAATTTATTCATTTTTACTTATATTATTACTACTACTTACCCTGCTGGTCTCCTTCGTATGTTATAAATCATAAGACATCAACATAAGAATAATTCAGACTAAAGATCATTTTTTCAAATGTGTCCTTTTTCTGCCTGATGGCGTCAAATTAATTTGTTGAGTGATTGATTTAATTCGTTATATCAACAGCTTTTTGAATAACTTGGAAAGTATTGGCAGCAATTACATATGTCTATGTACTTTGGAACGGTTTACCTTCAATCTAAGATGTACGTTGAATAATTTATTCATCCTGATTTTCCATTGAAAGCTGCTTAAATAATTGTCGTATGTTTAAGTTGAAATCTGCTATTTTTTTATTTTTTTTATTAGCCGATACGTCTCTGGGTACTTCTGTCGGACTATCCAGAGTAATTGTCGGTATAAATATGCTAAATATTCTACAAATATGTCAACTTTTGTTTGTTTGCTCATACCTACTTGTGTAACCCTTTTTTAATGGAAGAGCCTAAGATTAATTGGTCATTTGATTCTGTTAGCAATTTTCCATAATGCATCAAAATCTCTTATAGCTCGGTATTTTAAATCTCTACTTTCTTACCTATGTCTGTTTGTTACCACCGATTCTTTTTATCCTCCAAAATAAAGTAAAAAATATTCACTCAGGAATATCAAATTGCAAATTGACATTTCAGGTTTGGATATTCCGACAAAACCCGGATTTAGGTAGCGAAGTTGTCTTTTTTGTAATTAATAAACTTCTTTTTTAATTTGATCACATACTTGACTAGACTATATAACTAGACTATATTAACTAGACAAAAATTTTATTTAATGTGTTTATACAGGGTGTCTCACGTAACAGGTTCATTAGAACTTTTTTAGGTTCCACTATTCGTAGAGGCTTGAAATTTTGGTAACATGGGTTGTTCATTCCAATCTATTAACCTAAAATATTTTCAAGATGGCTACCACTTCCGGTCTACCGGAAGTAGACCTCAATTTCGTTATTTTAAATGGAATTCTATAGCTTTTATTACACCATTCAATTATACGTAAGAAAATATGTTTCTCTATATTCAATTGCGTGAAAGTCGAAAGTTTTAAATGGAACGCCCCATATTTTCATATCCTATCAGAAAGGGAATTTAATTCTCTACATTTATCTATAAACATTGCTATAGCTATTTATTATAGTTTTCTTCATATTGAGCATTTTATCAAAATCCTACACATAATGCTGGATGCCGCTCGTGTTTTTATTAGAAGGCTATGACATTTTGACAGTTTATCGTTTAATTTATTTAAATTATCATTGGTATTATGCGATTGAATAGACTTTAGTTTGTTAGCGTTTATTTACTAAAAATAACCAGCAGAAGAAAGCATAAATGAAACAATGAAAAACAATAATATGGCGTAATATTAGACGTAATGATGGGTGAGATATTCCTAGAGAGTTCACTTTATTTATTAACGGTGCTTTCTTGGAAAATATTATTCATCTAAATCGATCGAAGCACTTCTTACCAAAGAATTTGGTAAAGCAATAAAATATGACAAAACATTTATTCCATTACCTCAAGCTGTTGGTGATAGAAATTTGTAGTTTCTTCTTATTTTGATCTTTTCAATACTAAGAAACACATCTTATCCAACACTTTATTACATCCGCCATGAATATAAGTCGAAATGACGAAATAAAATGTTGGCGTTGGAATAACCCGCCATGATATTCAAAGACGTTAACAGAAGTAAGTGATGACACAACATAAAAAACATAAATATTGTTATGTAATGATAACACAAATATTGATGAAAAGTTGCCAAAACTCTATGGCTTTCTAACATAAAAACAAGAAGCTTTCCAGCATTGCATGCGTCCATTAATTTTCAAATATGAGGGCAACTAGAACAAATAGGCACAGGAAAGTTTCTAAATAATTTGTAGAGAATCAAATTCCTTTAATTTATTTTTATAATTTTAAGTTTTTGATTCTTTTATGTTATTGATTTTAATTTTTGTCATTAAATTGTTATTTTTCATTGTTTCATTTATTCGGTTTTCTTTTGGTTATTTTTGGTAAATAATAGCTAGCAATCTAAAGATTATTCAATCGCAGTACATTGTAGAAATAATACTAATGATAATTTAAATAAATTAAACAAAAAACAGTCAAAATATCATGGCCTTCTAACAAAAACACAAACGGTTTCTAGCATTTTACGTATGATTTTGATAAATTCCTCAATAGCAAGAAAAGTATAATAAATAGGTATAGGAATGTTTATAGACAATTTGTAGAGAATTAAATTCCCTTTCTGATAGGGTATGAAAATGTGCTGCGTTCCATTTAAAATTTTCGACTTTCACGCAATTGAATACAGAGAAACGGTAACTCATTTTTTGACCGGGCTGTATAAGATATACTGATACAACAAGTAACAATCGACTTAACAGCATATGAAAAGTTATCGTATCAATGCAAAACGTTTTTGATTTAACGTTGGCTGAGATATGTGCTTTTAAAAGAGCATGGTGATATTTGCCAAAAAACACTTAAAATCAAAATAACTCGAAAACAAACAACGGTAGGCACCAACAATTGTTATCAAAGTCAACATATTTTCTTACGTATAATTGGATGGTTTAATAAAAACTATAGCATTCCGTTTAAAATAACGAAATTGAGGTCTACTTCCGGTAGACCGAAAGTCGTGGCCATCTTGAAAATATTTTAGATTAATAGATTGGAATGAACAACCCATGTTATCGAAATTTCAAGCCTTTACGAATAGTGGAAGCTAAAAAAGTTCTAATGAACCAGTTACATAAGACACCCTGAATATTAAATAAGGTTGCTCCAGTAAAAAAATAAATTTTAAAAGTGCTTTGCCCACTATTCTGGATGGTTTGCACCACTGATGGAGGTAAATGATTTGATAAAAAATTAAAGATTTATAGGTAGCAAATATAAATAGTATCAAGTTATTTTTAATAGTCGGTCCAGACGAAAAGACGATGCGAAGAAGTTTCGAAAGATTCATTTAGAGACATAAATCATAACCCGATAAATCACGGGCAAAGTGGATGCGCACTCAAAGAGTAATTAAATTCATTAGAAACGTCGCCGGCGTCTAGTAGGCCGTGTCCTCGGCGCGTATCATTAACTCGGCGGCAGGCGGCTGTGCGTGTCACAGCCTGCTTAATGAGCAGACGGCACTTTAACATCCTTTCGATAATCCCGACTCTCAACCGCCGCAACGCCTCCGCCTTCTCTCTCCTCTTTTAGTACTAAGTGCGACTTCACCTTAAAACAGCATCTTGTCTCGTTTGGAATCCCGCGGATTCGTTCCCTTTGTGTTATCTCGCCTTCTTCCATTGTTGCTCAACAGGAAGACGAATGGCTCGGTGTAAATTTGTCTAACGCCGCTTTTTTTTTTGTTTCCACGTGGCACGTCTACGGGTACTTTGATGTGTCAACGGTTTCGGTTTCAACAACGGTTACACTGAGTAATTTATGATTGGGTTAGTGCAAAATTAGTTTTTAAATTAATAGTATTGCCTAGAAATTTGAAAAAGCGGAAAATGTTTGATGTTATCTCAATGATTAATATCAAAGATTGTAGTGATAGTGATCATTTCTTATTGTTAGTGAGAATAGTGTTTATAGAGTCTGGTGGCGTGTCGGCAACATTAGAGAAGAGAAACATTTATAAACGCCCCTAAGTTCGAACGAAGGGAACGCGCGCTGTTGGGCGGCAGTTGTCATGTGTCTTGTTAACATTTTTGGCGCTAGTGTCGGTGTCGGGTAGCGCGGCGGAGCCACCGTCGCACGGGTGGTCCGCTTGATTTATACATCGCCAACATTATTTAAATGAAACGCCGCGCCGCACCGGACCGACCGGACCACTAGCCACATCTTTGCTTCTCTCGGCTTCTCTTTCCTCTTTTGCACAACGCCGCCGCCGTCACCGCGTCGTTTCTCCCACCAGCACGTACAATTACTCCCCTTCCCCAATTTTAATACTGCAGACTTGCCCGCCCTTTATGAACAGAGTAGGTATTCTACAGTTTAAAGTTTTCTGTGCAGTATAAAATTAACAAATTTTGTTACTTAACCCTTCGTCGATCGCAGTATTAGTGCAAACAAATTCAGGCGCAATGCCCCTAAGAGACACACTTGTAACAATCGCAACACACATTCTTAATTAGCACTTTAAAAGCATCTATTGATGTGCAATGGTAGTTTTAACCAAGAAACCAAAAAAAAAAAGGTTTATTGAAAAGAAAACGCATTTATTAAAGAAAATAATACATATAAAAAATTATAAACAATTTTTACTAAGAAAAAGAAAGAATATTAGAAAAAACGAATTTATTTTCAAAATAATATGTAAAAAATATATTAAAAAATTATTGTTGTCTTGTTCATTCAGAGCCAGTTTCTTCCGCAGAAGGCCGACATTGACATGCAGCATAACAGGTACCGCACACCATATTTACGTGAGACATGCAGTTTCATGCATCCTTCTGTAATTCCTTTCATCTGTACACCTACCTACGTCTTTTTGGAGGTGGAGGAGTTGAATTTTCTAAGTCGTCAGCTTCATTGATGGGTTGGAATCGTTTTAGTTGCATTTGGAGCTGGGTATTGATCTTCATACTTCTCCGAGTAAGCTGTCCCATCGTCAGCTGATGGGACAATGCGTTTAGAAAAACTCGTCTTTTTAATGGTTCCAGTCGATTGCCGAGGTAAAGCATTTGGAAGTTAATACCACTCATAAAATTGTGAAAAATATTACCATGGGCCACCGCTTCATATTTCGGTTCACGCTGTAGGTAGCACACATCTCTGGCTTTTGTTTCTCTTCAGATTTAGGATCGATGATGTAGTCGTCATGTAGTGTAGATACGAGAACTACATTCTTCTTTGCTCGTGGTATGTAAGATGCTAAAGTTTTCCATTATTGAAACCAAACATGCTTGTGTATTGTTTCCTTCCTTTGGCAACTGGTGGGGGCAACTGTCTTTTATTTTTTCTCACAGTTCCAACGTATGATAAGTTTCTCTTTTTCACAAAAAACAATGATATCTATATCGGTAAACCAATTATCGGCTGTAATTTGACGACCGCTTCTAAATATCGGTTTAGCCATTCTTTTTACTATCTCACACGGCTTATTACTGATAGCGAAAATACCTTCAGACTGTTTCCCAGCATAAATCTCCATATTCAACATATAAGTCGTCTTGGCATCAGCAAGGGCAAAACATTTTATGCCGTACTTGTTCGGTTTGGACAGTATGTACTGCCGAAATGCACACCGTCCACGGAAACCTGGTAGCATCTCATCGATTGTCATGTTTTCTCCGACGTTATAACTCTTTTGACAGTTTTCTACAAATTTTTCAAACACGTCCCGAATTGGAGCAAGACGATCGATTTCTTTTCGTTCTGCTCTGGTAGTAAAAGACAACGCATCAGAGTTTTGAACCGTTTGATATTCATTACCAACCCAAATTTCTCGACATCGTCGCCTTCTTTTCCCCAAAGTTCCTTCAAACTTTGACGATTTCCTCTCAGTGCTCCTGCTAAGTATAACGAACCAATAAAAGCCTTTAATTCGATGACGTCTGTGGGCGCGACGTCTCTTTCTTTGGAAAATTTATGCTTTATAGATTCAATATATTGGCTTGTATATCTAACTATTGTATCCAAAATGTCGTCTGTGAACAAATTATGCCAACAATCAACCGCAGTTTGAGCATTTTTAGCGTGTCCTTTGACTCCAGAACGTTCAGTTATAATAACATTGTGAGATCGTCTACGAACATTTCTTGGTGGCGGATTTTTATACAATTTGGTTGTTTTATCCTTTCCCAAAAAGCAATTGGCTACCTGGTACTAGGTTCGCATTCATCTTGAAATTCCTCACCATCCTGCACCGTTTCTGAATAGTCTTCACGTTTTTCAACGAAATCTTCCGAATCAGTATCACTTTCTTCTCCAAAATCCTCGTTCACTGAGAATGATTTCAACAATTTTGGGACATTTTAGCGGAAATAAAGGACAGTTGGAACCACCAGCTATTTTAGAACTAATTTTACTTCAACATTATGTCCTTCTTTTATACCTTTTACTACTAAGAACAGCAACATTTACAGTTGTGAGAATTCTGTATTTGGAAAATATAAAACTTCGCGACGACTTTTTACTTCTAGTTAGGTTTCGACGATAAGATTTGTTTTCACGAACGGTGAGGACTCTCTCAAACTCGTCAATTACAATCTCCCATATCAAGTAATGTAGTTACATTTCAACAAATTTATTTGCATTTATTTCACATCGGTGATTGAGGGATCACGGGCAAGTCTTAGCGTTGAGTGGAAAAAAATATTTATTTTAGAACTTATTTTAGGTTAGTAAATGTACTTACTTTATACCTTTTTGACTGAGAACAACATTTGTAATTGTGGGTATTCTTTTTTATTTGGTTTCAGAAATATAAAACGTCGCGACAACTTTTTACTATAACTAGGTTTGCAGATAAAACATTTGTTCTCACAAAGAACATATCAATAGATGAAAAAATAATAAATAGAAGTATCATAGAATATTACGTGATATGTGAAGAAACAACTAAAATTATCACATGATGAAAAAAATAATCGATTTATTGGCAAAAATATTTATGACGCATCCCTTCGCAATGAGCTTATGAAATCAAGGTAATAATAAATCCATTCTAAAAAACCCGCGAGCTAACGGACTAGGTATACTGTAATTAGCATTAAAGAAAGTAGACTATAAAGAAGTACAGACTTCTACACTTTTTAAGACTCAAGAGAGGAGCGAAAACATTCTACTTATGCCTGTCAATTTTGCCCGACGGGGGGTTAATATACAGAGTGACACAAAAGTATGGAATATAGCAAATCTGTGTTGAGCATATTATATCATAAGGTTGCATAATGAAATAATCAGAAAATTGCTTTTTCTTTTTTCATTTTTAATTCAGACATTTTAATTAAAGTAGGCGCTGAAACAGCGTTGAAACCTAACTTAATACAGTAAAAAGAATCGTAGTTAGTAAGCGACAACATGTCGTTAACAACAATCCAAAAAGTTGTGGATTTATAAACTATGGCGCAATTAAACGAAAAACGCATTAAGATTTTGATGATGTACGGAGTTGGCTTTAGAACACGAACGCAAGGACAAGTGTGTGTTTTATTTAACAACCTTCGTCCGGGTTTTCCAATAAACCGACTAATCGCTTTTAAAATTTTAAGAGAATTTTGAACTACCGGAAGTGTGTCCATTTGAGATAAAACTGGACGACTTCGAACGGCCATAAATGAACAAGAAACACAATACATAATAAACTAATCATCTCCGAAATATACTCCCCTTGTGTTGCTGTATCTAAACACATTTCAGTTTCAGATTATAATCCCTTAGTTAATTATTTACAAAAAATAACATCAAGATATAATTATAATATCGCTAGCAAAAATATCAATAAAATATCAAATATTCTTATTAACTGCAAACATAAATTTGAAAAAACTCAACTAAACGGAATATACAAAATAAAATGCGAAGACTGTGAAGCTGTTTATATCGGACAAACTGAAAGAAACCTCGGTATAAGATACAAGGAATATTTAGGAAACAAAAAATCCACAATGTATAAACACTTACATGAACACAACCATCATACAAACATTGATAATTTAACACTTACACCATAGCCCTAAATAAAAAAAAATTATTAAGTTGCACGCATTATGCCACTTATCCATTAGTTTCCAATAGACGATAAGACATTTTATATTAAAAAAGAAATTTTATTGTACGTTCAATTTTATTTCTTAATATATGTAGCTGCATCTGAAGACGAATAAGTTTATAATTCGAAACGGGTAGTGCTAAAAGCAATAAAGAATTTTTATTAATCCTTCAAATACGACGTGTTTTCTATTTACACATATTTATATACAGGGTGTTCCCGTGACTCGGGGCATAAAATTAACCACATATACTAGAGCAAAAATGATGATGATTCGTGAAAAAAAATTATTATAAAAGTCTTCAAATGGCCAAGATATGGGCCATCAAAGTTCAGAAATTTTAACACATTTTTCTAAATATTTTCAAAACCATTAATGGTAGAGGGTTGAAATTTGGTACAGAGTAAACAAACATCATGCAAAATCATTGAACCAATTTTGACTTTGGCCGGATGACGGCAACCATGTTATACAGGGTGTTCCTAAAATTTGTTTGCTCAGAACTTTTTTGTTTGTTCGTAACCCTACATTTATTTTTGTAGTTTTTAATAGAAAATTTATTTTCGAAACTTTTTTCACTCTTTGAAAATTTTGATAACATTGACTGTTTTCGAGTTATACGCGAAACTGTTAAGCTTTGATTTCAATCGTAACAAATAAAACATATTCCGCAAGATCTGAGAAGGCGATGACAATTGAAAAACGAACTGATCTAATAACCATTATTTGCATAAATTTCTCAGTGTAGATTTAGTTAAATCCAGTGCTAATTTATTTTAATTGTATAAAAGAATGTAATTTCCAAAACAATAAATTTAATTTTCGCGGTAACAACAAACAAGAACATAATAAAAATTCTAACAAAAATATGAACAAGAACAATAAAATTATAAACAAATGGTAATAAATAAAACAGAACAAAAAAAAATACTAAAGCAGATGTTCAAAAACACTCCCGCCGGCTTCAATGCACGCCTGATATCGCCGTCTTAAATTAAAGCGCACTCTGCTGAGGACGTTGATTTCAGTTCGAAGTTGATCAAATGGATCAACAATTCGTAACCTCAGTTGATCAACTGAAGTTATTTCAACGCAGTACACAAGCGATTTAATGCGTCCCCATAAATAACAATCTAGAGGTGTAAGATCCGGCGATCGGGGGGGCCAACTTATCGGTGCATCCACTCCTCGTCCAATCCACCGTTCCGGAAACCGTTCACATAGAAATTCTTGGACAGCATGTGTACTATGCGCAGGAGCACCATCATGCATATACCACATTTCTTGTCTTGTGTTTAAAGGAACGTCATCTAAAAAATCATTTAATTGCTCTAAATGTCCCCTGTATGTATGGCCATCCAGCCTTGACGGCAAGAAAACGGGTCCTATAATGACATCGCCCACAATGCCAGCCCAAACGTTAAGAGAAAACCTCCATTGCGATTTCCAAGCTTTCTTAAATCTTGGATTTTCGTCCGCCCAACTATGTGAATTTCTCAAATTGATGATTCCATCTTTAGAAAATGTCGATTCATCTGCAAAAAGTATTTTTTCTAAAAATTGATCATCAATTTGGATTTTGTGCTGCATTATTTGACAATATTGCAGTCGTAGTGGGTAATCAGCCTGTCGAACTTCCTGAACTTTATAACTATGATATGGATAAAGCTGTTGCTCGTGAAGAACACGCCAGATAGTTGTTTTTGACGTTAAAAAATGCCTCGCCATATCCAAAGTACTAGCTGTAGGATTTTCTTGTACGTAGTCTAGAATATCTTCTTCTAGTTCGGTTGTTCGGACTGATCTGACTTTACCGTTGTTACTAAAATTCGGCTTAAACGTCCCATTTTCCCTTAAACGGGTTTCAATTCTTAAAAATGTTTTTCGATTGGGCGCTCTGCGGTTCGGAAATTTCTCCCGATAACGGTTAGCGGCTGCTACGGCGTTTCCATGACATTCTCCCAATGTCAAAATCATGTCAGTTTGTTCACTAAATGTGTAATTGTCCATTTTGAACACGCAAAATTAATAAAAACTTCATTAACAAACAACTTTATGTTTAAACTACATAAGCAAGTTGACGGCTCAATTTGTTTTTTTTTTAATTGCCATGGCCAACTTTTTCGAAAATTATTGTGTTTAGTGTTACCATTGAAATCGAAGCTTAATATTTTCGCGTTTAACTCGCAAACGGTTAATGTTATCAAAATTTTCAAAGAGTGAAAAAAGTTTCGAAAATAAATTTTCTATTAAAAAGTATAAAAAAAAAGGTAGGGTTACGAACAAACAAAAAAGTTCTGAGCAAACAAATTTTAGGAACACCTGTATAACATGGTTGCCGTCGTCCGATCAAAGTCAAAATTGGTTCAATGATTTTACATGATGTTTGTTTACTCTGTACCAAATTTCAACCCTCTACCATAAATGGTTTTGAAAATATTTAGAAAAATGTGTTAAAATTTCTGAACTTTGATGGCCCATATCTTGGCCATTTAAAGACTTTTATAATAATTTTTTTCGCGAATCGTCATCATTTTTGCTCTAGTATATGTGGTTAATTTTATGCCCCGAATCACGGGAACACCCTGTAGAAGGATTATGGAGAAATACATCTATTTTAGAAAACACAAATTGCAAAGCGATTCAAGAGCAACCCTAAAGTTCTGTTCGCGGCATAAGACGAGATGTTGTTAAAAAAGAAAAGCTTTTCCCGTACAAGGTACTTTACGTCAACATTGCGATTTGTTGAATGGTATTTAAGTCAGATTTTTTTCTTAATTTATCAGGTTCAGTTAATTCACGAATTGGGTGATGACGATTTCGACAAAAAAATGGAGTTTTATTAAGGATTGGTAGGTCCATAACAAAACCCGATGAAGCAACATTTACACTGAATGAAGAAGTAAATTGTCACAACTGCCGATATTAGAGCGATGCCAATCCACATGGGGTTCAAGAAAGTCACACCCAATATCCTCAAAAAATAAATGTAAGTGCTAGAACTCTTCGTGACCACTCTGAATACAGATAGATATTTAAATCTCCTCGAAAATCAAATTTTGTCTGCTGTTGAAGATTTCCAGGACAAAACGGAAGAATACATGAAAATGTATTTTTTCAACAAGATGGTCCACCTCCACATTATGGATTGTACGTGCTCCATCTTGTTAAAAAAATAAATTTTCATGTCTTCGTCCATCCTGTCCTGGAAATAATGCTTCAAGGGCAGGCAAAATTTGATTTTGAAGGAGATTTAAATAGCTATCTGTAGTCAGAATGGTGTTAGTGTTCAAACAAAGGGTCCTTTGAGTGTGCGAGTATTTTCGCACATACATTTACCTAGGAAATAGATTGGTAGACGTGGGCTTATTTAGAAGAAGAAATTTACAATAGAATAAGTGCTAAAACACGAGAAATTTCAGTTAATATGCTTTCAAACTGCGTACATAATTTTAGAAAAAGGCCTTGATGTTTGTTTAAAAGCAAATGGTGACCAATTTGAATATTTGCTGTAGTTTTAGTTTTATTTATCAATTTTTTTAAGTTCTTTTTGATTTTTTTTGTTAACACATTAGTTAATATTTTGGAATCTATTTAACAGCATATGAAGAGTTATCGTACCAATGCAAAACGTTATTGAATTAACGTTGGCTGAGATGTATGCTTTTAAAGAGCATGGTGATATTTGCCAAAAAACACTTAAAATCAAAATAACTCGAAAACAGAAAACGCTAGATACCAATAACTATTATCAAAGACAATATATTTTCTTACGTATAATTGAATGGTAAACACTATAGCATTTCATTTAAAGTAACGAAGTTGAGGTCTACTTCCGATAGACCGGAACTGGTCGCCATCGTGAAAATATTTTAAATTTAAAGATCAGAATGAACAACCCATGATACCAAAATTTCAAGTCTCTAGGTATAGTAAAACCTATAAAAATTCTAATGAACCACTTACGTGAGACACCTGTATAATACCTGCATAATATTATCCAATAGTAGTAGTGGTATTCGAAAGACCCAAGCTTTATTTATCAATGTGCCGAATTGCAATCTTCAATATTTAATAATTATGCTACATACTTGTTTCTACTTGTTCCTATGCTGATATATGTTTTCAAATTGGCGACAATTTTGTAAACGTATTTCCGAAAATTATCTTTTTACTAGCAGAATGTTAATGATTTATATTATATTATTTATATTATAATTAAGTTACAGTTGAGTACTTTTCACTCTCATACTAAACATCTTTATTTATATCACAACTTCTGAAAATACAGTACGATAGCTTTACTGCACGGTTTTACTAACATGAGCAACTATAAGGTAAGCATTAAAAGTAATGGAGTAAAAGAAGTTATGAATTAAAAATATTCATAATGCATCACAAATTATAATTCATAATTCACAGTTATTTCGTATTTATCTATCACCAGTTTCTTCTAGTCATATAGATCAATAATATAAATCACAAAATGTCACAATATAATTCACATAAGAACCGACACAGAGTGGGGACACGTAGAGGACAATTAATATGATTTAATATAACTTGAGTCATGTTGTTATACCAAGTTATACTTCAAGAAGTTAAAACCTTTATATCTACCTATCACCAGTTTGTAGAGGTATTGAAAGAAAATTCAAAATTGCTGTACTTTAAAACTAAAGTGATCCCATGGACATATGCTCCGGATATGTAGGTGGTCTTTGATAGGTTTTATTTTAACATATTATGATGAAAGATGTAGAGCAATTTATTTAGTTTCATTATTTGTGGCAAAACCTATTTTTTCTTTTACTTAAAGTTAATAACCGAGCCAATTATTTGTCCCGAAAGAACTTCTCAAACAAGACGGTTTACCCAGGAACAAATTCGGGAAAACCGGGACGTATGGATCCCCAAATTGCATGGGGACATTGCTTATCCCCAATAAAGTGAAAGGAGTTGATTTTACACGTACAAGTGGAATTGCTACATGCTTCATACTACATGTGTTAAAAAATTCTAATAAATCGTAATGGTTTTTCATAAAAAGTAATAAATAATAGATTTGGAAACGACCACTGTATAGATGTTATTTTTTGTATTATATTTTGAAGCCCAGTTGGAAAGGAAAGATAAATTAGTTTTTATTGTGACTAAATATTAATTATCACGATACCTTTTATCATCCATAAAATAACAAGCCAATGATCTAAACATCACTAATATCAATATAATCACCTAACATTTGATACAAATATCACACATATTAATCACTTAATTCGCGAAACCAATCTTATTTTTCGAAAGTACTTTATCATCCTTAGATGTCCGGATATCAACTAAAATTTGTTATTATCCAGTCAAACATCTTACACCCCCTCCTTAATTTATTGTGTGGCGAAGGAATAGTGGTGGTGAATAAATAAAAAACGATGCGACGAAGCAGCTTTTAACCATTTTTAGTTTTTAAAGTCAACCTTTCAATAAAAAACTCGTTTTCTCGAAACATTTTAACTAAATCTTACGTTATTTTATTAAAATATAACATGGTAATAGAGTTTTAATCTACATAACTTAATAATGCGATGGAATCCTTAAATGTAACCAAAAAATAGTGGTTCCTATTTAAAAATATCAACCTAGACATGGTACGTCTTCAGTTAAATTAAGCCGAAACTTTCTAGTTCCAAGTCTAGTGATAGTTCGAGTTTTAATTTTTGTTTAGCTCTAGCTTGCTTTAAATTCATTGGGAACTAATTGTATGACCAATACTGGGAGCTCTCTTAAGACATGTATTGCTAATCTCTAATAATATGCAGATATGTAAGTACCTTTAATTAAGAATTATAATTTTGTGTTTACAGAACGATTTGATAATCCGGCCCACCTTCGGTCCCACTTAGTTCGGATTATCGAGGGTCTACTGTATTAGCAAAGTTCATACTTTACAAAATAGTGAATAAATTTTAAGCTCTGTTGAGGCAACTAGCAGCTCAAGTTTTTCTTGTCTTTCAATACATTGAATATATTGCTTGCTTCTACTCTATTGATCACTACATTGCGTCAGTATATAATTATCTTTTTCTAAATATGGTCTTATACAGATACCGACACCAACTGCTTCCGTATCAAATAGCACTCAATACTAATCATCAATGGTCGGGTTTATAACACAAAACTCTCCCTCTATAAAGATTCACTCCATCCTTTTTATCAAAATACAGGGGATTTGGACATTTAGACTGCATATATTTTTTGCAGAGTTTTTTTTTGATAAGTTGAAATTACAGTTTTATTTCCAAAAATTGCAATAGCAATTTTGGCAAATTTGAATTTTTTTTTCAAATTTGCTATTATTTAAAGCAGGGGATCGGATAGATATGGTCCAGTTCCGTGGATCAGACGTGTAATAAACAAACAGACCATAACAAAAACGTGATAAAAGTTACCCAAATTGACATTTTATGTAACAAAGTTTTAGTCAACTAAATTATACGGTTCCAGTAAAACTTCATTATATGCAATTTAGAAATGAATCATCTTAATTACCAGTTATGTGACATTTATTTATTGCAAAAATTAATATTCAAATTTTCTCAATCATGTCACATTTGTAAATGAGCACTAAGAAATATTACCAGTTAAAGTATCGCTTACCAATTGACTTGAATGAAAACAAAAATCTCAGAAATACTCGAGTGTTGATTTCCCAATTACCATCATCTCGTAACTCGCGTTTGAAATAATCACGCAACAGTCGCTGACTGCAAAACAAGTTAGATATTTATACGATGTAGAAGTCACGCCAAGTATCCTGCACCCAAATTTGTAATTATTGCATAATAAATTTATATCCCAGTATGCAGAGTTAAATTAATTATTATTATTAAGAGATAAAAATAATAAACGCATTAATATGAGACAATACACATTTCTATATTTAGCTTTGATAATAATTAGAGCTCACACGTGGAGAAGAAATAATGTTTATTAATTTATATCGAGCCGTATCAAGATCACTCAGATAGAACCCCAAGTGTCCTCTCACTTTAGTAAAATTTAATTAAAAATAATTTTAGATGACGTATGATAAACGATGAAAATCTCATCGTATCAGTTCATCTAATCTGATTGGAATTTTATTTTCAGTTTATTTTATCACATGACCATGCGTAATACATTCTCTCAAGTTTTTATTTTAATTTATAGGAATGGTTAAAAGGATAACGAGGTGAGATTAAAAATTGATTAAAAAAATGATTGAGAAAAAATGATTAAAAAAACACAATTTAAACGGAAGAACAACTCTATTTAGATTCACTATCAAACGCTTTGTATTTACAAAAAATTTGTCGCGCTTAAAATAATACATTAACATTGCACTTGGTACATAATGAATATAGTAATAGTAAGTTTTTAAAGACAAGTAATACGATTAAAATCAGTCTATAGATAAGGCTCCGTAAAGAAGAACGAGTCTACATAAAAAGTCTACAATATCCGCGGATAGCTAAGAACAGTTAACCCGTTAAGTAATAATACTATTATTTTATGTATATATTTTTTTTTATATTCTACGTGTTTTGTAGCACAACGAAGCTCGCAAGCATTTTCTAAATTACAAACTATACTGTTATTAATAATAATTGATTTCGAAAAAAGTTCAATCTATTAATGCCTAATAATAATATAAGATAAATTATTTCTTATTTACACCTATTTACAATGAGATCGCGATAAAAAATAAATAATGATTCAATAAATAATTTTTTTAGTTTTTTCTCTTAAAAAGTATTTAACAAAAATCAAAAAAATAAATAATTATAATAACTCGAACGTTTTATTTTTTGCTTCTTTCTTTATAACCTTTTTAAAATTTAATCAATTAATTTGTAAGGGGCATATCGTCTTCATCACAGGGAACCGTTGAGTGATTATACAATCCTTGGGCCATCAACTGAAGTGCTAAAGGATTTTTTTGGCCAGAGGCCTTCTTTATTTTCGCCCGCTTATTTTGAAACCAAATTTTAATCTGAGCTTCGTTCAAACCCAACTCTTGACTTAACTGTTGACGTCGTCTTTCGGTTAAATACCGATTTTCATTAAATTCGTGTTTTAACCTCGCCAATTGAGCACCGGAAAACGCAGTTCTCGGCCGTTTATCTTCCCCTGGAGCTTTGGTTGGTTTTTTAAGCCTTCTCGATCTTGGACCTGCAACAAATAAAAATATTTATATAATACAGATAAAACGATTTTTTTATGTTATGTAATTAAGTTCAGTAGTTTTCCAATTGTAAATTACAAAGACGATATCAGATTCATCTCGGATAAACCGACAGAGAAATAACAAGATAATTTCTAAGGATAATTTATTATTTATCCTTTGGATTATTGATAAAGAAATTTCTTATCTGATTTTTGGGAGATAATTATGATGGATATCTGAATAACATTTATTTATAAATATATTTTTTTCAATCGCCGAAAGTTATAAATCAACCAATAAGGCGCGATCAAACTTAAAATGAACTGAAAACGTATACACTATTATTGTAGGTAAAAGGGTTGGAAGTTGGAGCCATTTGGGAAGGCGATTCTCCCCAATTAGAGCAATTGTTGGTGGCGTTTAGGGACATTACAGTTGTAACGGGCTTGAAATACGACCCTACGGGGTTTCCCCCGTGTGTATTAATGAGATATTTAAAGCCACCCTCCTCCTCTACTGTTGGACGAGCCTCTATGTTCTCTTGTATAATGACCCTTAAATGGGATGGGAAACGAGGGATCCAGATTATTTATAATCTAGTTAACACCATTTGTTGGTTAAGTTAAATAAAATGAGGGATGGAAAAATTCAATACATAGTTATATTAGACTTGCTTTATTCATGTTCATAGATAAACTTGGGATTTTTCCCGAATTGTTAATACGATTAATCAAATTTTAGCTGTACGTCTCTTAAGATAGTCTAGTGTTAGTTGTTGTTTTAGTTGTATATCAAAAATATACAATAATCTAAAGCTGAATAACAATTAAAACTAGAACTAGTATTAGACCACTATAAAATTTCTAAATCCGCATGTTTCTAGTTTCGGTCTAGTATTAGTTCTAGTTTTAGTTTAATGCAAGATATGCAAGAATATAACGTCGACTAACAGCGTTGTAGAAGATATAGAAGTAATAACATTCTGCTTTAGCCGTCTTAACAACCTTCTTCTTTAAAGCTGGACAGTAGTTAACTACAAAAGCAGTTAACTACGTAGTCAACTACATTTTGTGTGAAATTCTAACCTTTTGCTTTATTAGTAGTTATACTCAATTATTTTATGATGGCATCAAATATTGACCAAAAGTAGATAAGGATATAACTCCTTATTGGTAACTACTTTAGGTATTCTATCTATTTTTATTCATTTTAAGTAACTTAACTGCTTTTAAGACAGTTTAAGTACCTCTAAACATTTAGTAGGTACTTATGTACACATTTTATTCAACACAGTGAACTTAAATAAAATTATGTGTTATGGAAATTATGTACTCTGACGTTAAGGTATTGCAGTACTTGAAAGATATAATCATGGTGCTTTTCTTTATAATTTCTTTTAAGTTCATTAAACAAACATTTATAAAATACAACACTAGCATTCCATCATCAGCTGCTATCTCTGACAATCTTTTTGAGCAGTTGTCTTTTGTTAAGAAATCTTAACGTAAATTAAATGTGGCCTTCAAAGTTATGTATAACAGTTCAAAAGTTAAGAACTACTAAGTAGAAACTAGTAACTTTTAAAAAGCCGTTTAGTAAGTTAGAGCTTTCTATGATTCTATCATTTATTATTCTAGACTTTCTATGATTCACTCTATCATTTATTTATCACACTATGATAGACTTACTATGATACTATCCCTTATTATTCTAGATTTTTTCTATCATTTATTACTAGTTAGCTGCTTTCTTTATTACTCTAGACTTTTCTATGCATTTTTGCAATTATAAGTACAGTATTGCGTTTTTAGGCCTTAAAATTACTTTTTATTATGTAATTAAACGTGTAATTAGATCTCTAACTACTTGATAGTTAGTAGTTAAACCACCATAACCTAAAAGTATATTAACTACCAAATAGTTAAGGTACTTTTTGATGAAAGTTTTTAAGTAGTTAGCCTAGCCCTGTTCATCTTACATATTTTCCATGGAATGAAAAGTAGAACTAACTCTAGAGCTAGAACTTGAAATATTCTGGTTTAGCTGTCTTAAGATATGTACCATTAAACCTAACAGATATCCGTTCTTGATATATGAATAAACTTTTGAGAAATCAATTTCCAAAATTAACCCAAAGAATTACTCATATTCGTTAACATTGCTTTATTATGTTTTTTCTATTTGATGTGTGAATTTAGAATAACCAAATTTGGTGCATTTACTTAAAATTCTTCAATAATTCTAATGGTAGAAACCGTTTTTCGATTTTTCAATTAGTTTTTGAGATACAAATTATTAAAAATAACCCAATAATCTACTCATTTTCATTGGTACTTACTTTAGAATTATTTTCAAAATTTCTTTTCTAGGTTATTTACATAATTTAAATAACCAAATTTGGAGAATTTACACAGAATTCCTTAATAATTTTAATGGTAAAAACCGTTTCTCATTATTTCCATTACATTTTGAGAAATCAATTTTTAAAGTTAACTCAAAGAATTATTCATATTTATTGATACCGTTATTAGTGTTGCTTGATAATTTTTCTTTCCTAGATTATTTATGAAATCGGAATAACCAAATTTGGTGTATTTACTTAAAATTCCTCAATAATTCTAATGGTGACAACCGTTTTTCAAATTTTCAATTAGTTTTTGAAATATCGGTTTTTAAAATTAACCCAAAAAATTATCATTTCTCATTAACACTTAAGGTAATTGAAAAAAACCAAATTTGGAGAATTTAACTAAAATTCCTTAATAATCTTAATGGCAAAAACCGTTTCTCAATATGTCGATTAGGTTTTGAGAAATCAAATGCTAAATTTAGCTGAAATAATTGCTCATATCACTGAAACCCGGGTGTTTCTAATTTAGATTTGGCCGTCTTAAGAATCATACGGCTAAACCTGAATATTTCTAATACCAGATCTAGAGTTGGTTGTACTTTTAGTTCAATGGAAGATATGCAACCAAACCAGAAGTAGAAATATTTGTGTTTAGTCATCTTAAGTACCATAAAATTTTGTACTTATTAAATTATATTACACTTTATCAATAGAACTTTGATACCTTTATCTATCAAAATAAAAAGAAAATTAATCGTTAAAAGAAATCTTTTAAAAACAGAAGCTAAAAAGTCAGAACCCATAACTAATTGTTTTTGAACAGATCGTCAAAAGGAAAACAATGGGTTCTCGATGTCACTTTGAAATGTGTTGAAAAATCGCTGCTTTTGCCTCCGGATGGGACACGTACACGTTTCCGTTGACATGTCGATACATCTTTGATGATAGCATTTTGGGAAAACGACAGATTGCTGATAGACGTTTCGAGATATCGTAAGGCAGATGTCATTAATATCATTAATGTGAGTTGACGTAGAGGAGTTGGGAGATTTAGGAAATTCGTTTTAGGGAATCGTTTAGAAATTCATATTTCTAAAAATAGTACACATGCAGGAATGAGAAGGCTCGAAACTGGTCTTCTACTTAAAAAGCACTTATCACCGCGACGACAGCTTTACCACTATTCGGGAGTTTTACTTATAATTTTTAGCACCTAGACGAGTGACAAACGATCCGCTCCAGTCTCGTTACTTATTTCTCTGCTTCTGGGCAAGCAACAAGGTGCGGAAAACGGTTGATGTATATCGTTAAATGGGTTCTTGGTGATAAACGATGGAGTATATATCTAAACTAAGCAGGTAGATGTGTTTGAAGTATTGGATTAATTTATAGTGTTTACCATCACCATCGCCGAGTTTTATCTAATGCAACTATATTTATTTTTCCGAGATAATAAAACCATAAATTTAATAAACATGCACCCACAAAAAAGATATATAAAAAATATCATTTTATTAAATTATTAATTTCGAGCGCCCACTTTGACGATCGTCAACAGGTTTATTTATAAAGATTCTGTCAGCTTTTTTTAACAAAACTTATCGTAACGATAATCTAGAGTGGTTCCAGATATCAGAGAGCTAATTGCTGTCAGACCTCGTACGTACGTCTCTATAATAAATGTTATTCTACCTAACGAGCTATATAATTAAATGCTTCGTTCGCACTTACACGTTCTTATCGACGATACGACTATTAATTTTTTATTACTTAACTTCGATTTTTTTATATCGAGATTGAAAATCGACCATGATTGTTCCTAAAACTAATTAACTCAGATTATTTTTACCTTAATTGAAAACAATTGAGATATTTATTGTATCATAACGCACTCAATAATTAAAAGCTTTTTAATTGGTGTACATTGTAGAGCAATTAGGTTACAAATTTGCCAAATTCTGAATTTTTTAGATTAAATCTATAATATCTAGTTTTTCATAATCCTTATAGATGTTATGTTATCAGTGATACTAATTAGTCTAGCGATAGTGTTGGCTCTATTTTTAGTTGTTATTCAGTCTTAAATTGTTGTATACTTATATCAAACTAAAACTGGAACTAACACTAGATATAGTACTAGAAAGATTCCGATTTAGTTCTAGTTTTAATTTCTAGTTAGTGCATGATTGTCGTAAATTCTTCTGGAATTAAGAGTATAACTAATATTAGACCTACAACTTAGGTCTAGCTTAGGATTTAGCGGTACGTCTTTTTAGACGGTTCCTAATGTTTCTAATTCTAGTTTCCGTTCTAGTTTTAGTATTAGTTCTGCTTCTCGTTGTTACTCAGACTTAGATTGTTATATACTTATATCGACCTAAAACTAGAACTAACACTAGAATTAAAAGATTTTGGTTTTTATACCTTTCTTTACTAAGTACACAAACTGATGTGCTTAATTCTTGATAAATAAATTAATGCAATCAAATTAAACAATATGTTCATTTAATTACTATAAATTTTTAATCGGTTAAGTACCCACTGTTTGGGTATTTACCATAGGCTGGAGCAAATACCCGGATAAATACCCAACTTATAAATATCTGTCCGCCTATCACTGTATGTTGTACAACATTTTAATTAGTGATTCAACTATTGTAATAGATAAATTATTATATTTTGTGGTCTGCTCAATCTCATTTTGCTAAAAATTCTCTTAAATAAAAATAACAAGTTAATTGAAACTAAATAGTGTAATCTTAGTTAATTTTGCTCCATGCAGATGGTAGATTTTTCTCAAGGGTAATACAGATATTATTAGGATACCAATAACGGTCTACTATCCAAGCTGATAATATATGAAAGTTCATAGCTTTAGTTATCATTGCATATACTGGTACACTCACCCTTCTCCACTTGTACACTCACATCTGTCTACACTCATATGTAGACAGCCTTAACTACAAAATATTGGTATTAAGCAGTTGTTTAATATTTGAAGAAGTATTGATACTCTCAAATTAGAGTTTTGGAAACAAACGACATTAGCTAGCATTTTTTACTTCCGATGGAAAATCAAATTTGCCTGATGCTCATGTAAATTAATGAAAACTAACACAGCATAAGTATCATGATGTACCATGATGTACCATGATGTGTATAAATGTGTTAATCACGTACAAGTAATGATCAATTGTCAGCTTGAAGATAAAACTTTTACGATATATAGGCTTATGTAAAAATGATGAAGCTTCATTGGCTTACTATATAATAAATATTTTATATAATAGATAACTTTACTGCCTGTTGAAGAGAAAATATCGCCGCATCAGCAAATAATAGATATTTGTATGATGGTTATGAGAATCAAACTTATCGACCAAGCAACCATGGATCAGAAACAACGGAACATACACTGTGTAGTTGCGTTACCTAGAAAATTAACCTATCGACACAAATGATTATAAGCACCTACATTTGTCCTTTACCTTTGAAGAGCTAAAAATACAATAAATCTTATAGGTCGTAGTGATGAATCGTAATGATAAAGTTATGTAGTAATGTTAACGTTATGATATAATTAAATTTTTTAGTGATGTAAGGATGTTTCGTTGGTTCTTCATAATCTTTTGGGAGAGGTGAAGATAGATTCCGAAGGGTTGTAAGAAAACATCAAATCGGTACTAGGCGAACTTGGATATAAAGAAAAAGGTAAAGTAGCTCTGAAGAGGAATTCCCTTTATTCATTGGACAGAAATTGGGATAAGATTACTCGTTTTGGTAATGTGTCTTCAATATCTGTTGCTGTTGGGATGTGATTGATATACTTCTAATAAATGTGAGAATGGATATGATGAAAGATTTTTTTCATTCATTCGTAGATTACCCCCCGTATTTATATTTTGGAATAATTTGCAAAAAAATGAACAAAGTATGCGTGTACTATACTGCACTGTAAAATAAGATACGCCAGTTGTTAAGAATCTAAATGTTGCAATGAGTAGTCTTTAACGCTTATATAGTTTTTCAAATGAGTATAAGCTCAAATATTTATTGTTTGTCGAGATGACGAAATTTTGTCATTAACAGGAAGTCTTATCACATATGAAAACATATGCTTATACAAATATGTATTACATACTAAGCCAGGAATTACTTACTAAGGCATTAGATTAGAACTCATCAATATGCCTACAAGAACGTATAGTGACACTAACATTTATTATCAAGTTGACTTCATGATACATCACGATACTTATGGTGTGCTAATTCTCATGCATTTGCATGAACATCAAGCAAGATTTATCTTCCGAAAGTAAAGATAGTAGCCAATGTCGTTTACGTTCGAAACGCTGATTAAGACTGTCCACGCTCGTATATGTAATATAATCATAACTGAGGCTGAACTTTCTTGAACCTTCATATATTATCAAGTTGGACACTAGACCGTTATTTCCAAAGTTGTATTGTATGGAAGATGATACATCATTTTTATGAAATTAATACTATGTGACCGAAATATCAATTTTGAAACGAAAAAATGTCCAAAGACGTAGTTTCGGTCGAAACCGAAACGTTTTTTGAAAATTTTGCAAGTTTAATTTATGATATGTAATCATAGAAACCATAAAATTAAGTTTTTAGTTGTAAGTCTAATGTTACCTTTAGTGTTGGTATTAGCTACTATTCAGTTTTAGATTATTGTATGTTTGTATCGAACTAAAACTAGAACTAACACCAGACCTAGAACTAAAAAATTGTTAACTTTCTTGAAAAAATGGAAGACTTTCCGCCCGTGTTTTAAGACCGCTAAACCCTAATGGTTCTATTCTAAATATGATGTTTGTTTTGAAGATAGGTTGGGTTAGGTTGGGTTCCGCAGAGTTTCGATTTTACCGTGCGTTTGCAGACTTTCTAGTACTAGGTCTAGTGTTGATTCTAGTTTTAGTTGCCATTCAGTGCTTGATTGTCATAAATTCTTCTGGAACTAAGAGTACAACTCATAACGAACTAACCACCTAGCTTTAGTATTAACACTAGCTCTACAACTAGAAACATTAGGATTTAGTTGTACGTCTCTTTAAACGACTAAACCCTAATGTTTCTAGTTCTAGATATAGCGTTAGTTCTGAAGATAGGTTGGGTTAGATTCGGTGCGCTCTTAAAAGACGTCTGGTTCTAGGTGTGCTAGCTCTAGGTTTAGTATCGGCTCTATTTTTTGTACAGTGTATTGTGTTATGGTACTAGTAGCTCATGTTTTCGTGTAGTTAGAAAAAAATTTCAGCAGAAACATCCGAACACCAGAATATCTCACGTTGGAGCAAATAGCAATTATTCTGCATTTTGCCATATTGTTTACATCTCTGTTCTGCATAGATTTAATCTGCTGTCTGAAATCTCAATATGAGCATACCGCTGAAGTTTTGGTTCAAACAGATCGGAATTAAGCTTTATGGGCGTACTTACAGTTTCGGCGATTTTTCGACCAAAATACAGTCGAAATCCCCATTTTACACAGAATCTGGCCGAAACCAAAACCGAAATTTCGGTCAGTTATAATATTACCAATATGATTTTATGAAATGCCTAGATCGAAGACTTGGACTGACGACCATAGAAGAATATTGAAATATTTGTCGAATAATTACTCCAGATTTAAGCCTCTTAATAACAAGGGCATCGATTATTATCCTTGGATTATTCTTATAGTCATTTTTGTGTACAATTGCTGTTAAGTAGTCAGCTCAAGAATTGCTAACATTATGCAAAAAAGTTCTTTCTTTGCTTTATTAGTTTTTAACCATCAATTTAAATTATTGCAATAATATAATAATTATAATACAAAAACCGATAAAATATTTAAGTTAGACATGTTGGTCACGTTTTTTTATAAACTATTAATCATGCGAGATTACCAACATAATCCAATTCAATCCAATTCGAACCAGCAAAAAAAAAACATCTTATCGATAGATTTCAAAGATAAATATCCCAAAATTATTTACAATAAATTCTAAATTTAGCAATTTATCACGTTTTAATCTCCGGTAGTATCGATTTTTTGCAGATATTTTCGATTAATGAAGATGAGCGCAATAAAAATAAGCGATTAAATCTATCGGTTCAAAAATAACGCATGTAAACTTTGAACTTAACAAATGAAATAAAAGTGATTGACAATTTTGCTCAAAAATAAGATAATCTATATTCGGCTTCTTTAATCAAAATTTAATTCAATTAAAATTAATTTTTTTGTCTATTTTTACTTTTCCGAGATTATGTAAAATGTTCTCGCGTGATTTAATCAAGAACCTGTCAATTGTTAAAGCAAAATTACTACCCACATGTACACAGTGGAATGCTGTTAAGATAAGCATTTTGTGCAATTTTCACTCTATCGTGAATTGAAAAACAATATTATTGGTCGTTTGGTAAATGGAGTTGCACAAGAATCAGAACAATAACCGCTTAGAATGTTAATGTAAATGCCATTTTGCTGCCTTAATAGTGTTAATTTATCTCCTTACGTGTATCTTTATACCAATTTCAATGGACTTTTATCACCATAGTGATCAATTTTAGTGTTAAAAATAGAAATTTAGTATTCTTACCTGAACTGGGTCGATCGGAATATCTGGTACAATACACCCAAGCGGGCCAAACAGGGGGAACCTTGCTATCTTCGCTTTTACCACTTTCTTCCCCAGATGACATCATCGATTTAGTTTCCGGGCTTTTAATTCTTGGCACTTCTTGGACTTTACCGATTTGGGAAACTGTTTGGCATAAACTTCCTAACGGTGCTTGGGCTTTCTTTTCGTTTTCGTATGGTTTGAAACTGATTTTGGGGGATGTCTTAATTTTTTGTACGGCTGATTTTCCAAAATCAGGTTGAAGAATGTTTCTGATTGAGTATTTTAGCGTTTGGATTGTAGGTTCTTCGTCGTTTTTTGGGGGTGGTGGGGAGTTTGATGATTCCGAGGGGTTGTAAGATACCATCGAATCGGTGCTGGGTGATCTTGGGTATGAAGGGAAGGGTAGACTGGCTCTGAAGAGGAATTCTCTTTTTTCGTTGGAAAGAAATTGGGAGAAGATTCCTGGTTTTGGTAATGTTTCTTTAATTTCTGTTGCTGTTGGGGTTGAAATTGGAGTTGTCGATGGGGTTGATATGGGCGTTGTTGACGGTGATGTTGATGGGGATACGGACAAAGATTCGTCGTGATTGCTTTTCGGGCTGGATAAGAACGAGGCGATACTAAAGAAATTTTGGTGGTTGATTTTTTGTTGTGTTGAATTTGAGTTAACCAAAAACATTCTGTTGGTACCTTCTTGTTGGGTGATGGTGGTGCAAGTGTAGGGTGATGTTCTTGTGGATTCCGGGGAATTTGGTGAGTTGATGGTCATGTTGTCAGTTGTTTCCGGGCTGGGGGCTGCGTTCGGACTCGAACGATCTTCAAAAGCCATGGGGACACAATTTGTATTTTTCGATTTCTAATGTAACTAATAATATAACTCGATCCACTGTATGTATACGCGGCGAAAATCAAGTGTGCTATGTTTACTCAAAACAAGTCACTCCTAAACAAGTGCTTACTTGGATAAGTACGCTGTCAAACTGAGTGAGTTTTCAAAATAGTCATCTTTATTACACGGTGGACCCCTACGTAACCACGCCCATCGAAAAATCTTCCATCCTCCTCTACGAGTTCTACCTCTGGTCGTTTTAACTCTATCTTTGTCGCACCTTTTCCAACCTTTTGTCCGTATCGAGTTGCGCGTGGTGGAAATGCCACACACGACGAACACACCGATTCCCTTTCCACTTCCAATAAAGCGCATGTGTCTTGGAAATGTTCATAACATTTTATTAATCCATAAACAAATTTAAAAAAAAATTAAAAATCTAAATCAAAAAAAACAAACATTTCAATTTTTTCCGTTTCATTTTTTCTCTTTTTCTAAAAATCGATTCCCCTTTTTCTATCCTTCTCTCTCATCCTATATACGTCTCATTCAATTGTCGAGAACATCTGCCAATCGTTTGTGGGGCGTGCCGTTGTTGCGGGTGCCGCGATTGGTTCGAATATGAGTGGTGGGAGATGTAAACGTAAGATTGAGACGTCGGCGTGTTTGTTTTTGCCGGTAGAGGGCGTGGTTCGGAAAGAGCGTCGCAACGCCGCCGCCGTTGCTGCTGCCGCCGATCCGACGTAATTCAATGCGAACGGTTAAGCTTCAAGTGCCATGTATTAATAAGTGTGGTCGAAGGGATAGAGAGAGAGAGGAGGAGAGAAAGAGAGGCCGTAATGGTTTTATTATCAATCTAGACGTGAAAGCAAATCCGAAAGGCATCAACTTTAAATTCAAAAATCATTATCGTCAAAACAAATTGTTTGGGAGAGAGAAGAAAAAAATTAAATTTAATTAAGAAATTTTATCGAAACGAATAAAAATTTTAATTAAATAAAAATGTTTTATTTTATTTCCGCAAATTATCGATATGGGTAATTTGACATTTTAGAAATTATTGATAGTTAAAGTATAAAATTAATATTTACTATCATAATTGATTATTATTTTTTTATTAAATTAATTGATTTATGTTCGTAAATAACCCTACCCTTGAAATGGTGTTTATTAGAAAATATTTACAAAACTATTCGTATCACCACCATTTGATGAGAGTTGACGTTTGATTGATCGTATCTATTTCGTTGTAATTTCGTAATAACTTTAGAAATAACTTAATTTAAGTTTTATTTGATAACATTCTGTTTATGAGTGACATCAATTAACGGTAAGTGCGATAGATAAAATCTATATGCTATAGAAATATAATTAATGTTTTAATAATGTATTCAATTACTTGCCATATCTATATAAGATGAGTCATTCCACAATATTATACGACAATTTTTATAAAAATTGGTGTTCCTGGAAATAACTAGAAATGCTTAATAATATAAATTAAAATCTTTCCAATTGGCAATAATAACTTATGATTACCATGTCTGTGGTTAAAGGATATACGAAGTGTTCTTGATGTTAACTTGTTTAATCTTATTCAACCTAAGTTAAATAAGGTACCTGAGTCGACACTTCATCGCTTATCTGTCTAGGTAACATACGGATAAAAATTTATTCTACAACCAAGTAGAACCGCATTCGTTCAAGACAAAATTATAATTCTATTATCAGCAAATTTTATCTTTGAAAGATGTATATATTATAGTCTTAAGATTTGAAGACTATGTTGCTTTGTCTTAACAATCTAGTAAAAATATTAACTTAAAAATATTCCTACTTTTTACACTAAGTAGATTCCTTCACCAATATGCTTATGTCCTTAAAATAAAACTATGATATTTAAACGTAGATGTTATACATAGCTTGGCAGTAGTTAACTACAAAAATAGTTAACTACTGCCAAGCTATGTACTTTTTATGTACTTTTTGTATTAAAGTAGTTATATTCTAATTAAACCGAGGGAAATTATTCTTGACTTTCAAGAAAAACTTATTCCTGAATGTATTTTTAGAACTAAGGATAAGGTACTCTTAAAACAAAAATATTTTTTTAATCTTAAGAATAAAAGTACTATTGAACGAAGTATATGATATTCTTAATATCCAAGAATATGAAATGTTTGTATTAGAATTGTTGTTTTATAATGCTTAAATGAAGAATCATACAAGATTATTGTTACAAGAATAAGTTTTTTTAAGAAGAGGGATACATTATTCTTACTTTAAAAAATCTTTTCTTATTTCAGGAGTGTACTCTTTAAAAACTTATTATTTGAATTAGTTTTCATTCGTATTGATTATCTTAATAGTTAAAAGATGAAACTACCTTCATCATTTGAAAAATGTGATAAAATGTTATTCCATATTGCTCTGGATTTAGTGATAGTACCCCAAATTCCAGGTTAGTATGTAATGTATGCCTAAATATTTTTTTTAATTAAAATTATACAAGAATATTTAGTTCTCTGTATTCCCTCCACTACTTATATAGGCACCGGTTTTTGAAAACCTATACGTAATAGGTGCTTAATACTGATAAAAAAGGTTTTTAAACAAGATTTTTGCTTTAAACTCTTCAAATAATCCACAAATTTTTCAAAATCATCCAACGTAATCTAATTTAATCTAGTTGTCTAAACTTGTATAAAGTTGTTTAAAATCATCAAAAACTGTCTAAAATATGTCAATAATGGCCTACAATTGTCTAAAGTTGAGTTTAAAAATCATCAAAAGTTTGTATGAAATATGTCTCTAAGAGCTATTAATAGTCTAAAGATGTCTAAAATCATCAAAAACCATGTATGTCTCTAATAATTTATAATTGTTTAAAACTGTCTAAAATCATTAATCATCATCTAACGTTATCTAAAAATTTCTAAAATCATCAAAAACTTTCTTTAATGTGTCTGTAATTGTTTAAAATTGTTTAAAAACATTAATAACTGTCTAAAATCATCTAAAATTAGTTTAGATTTGTCCACAAGTTTTTTAAAATCATTCAATGTTATCTAAACTTGTTTAAAGTTTCTTAAAATCATCAAAAAGTGTTTAAAATTAACTAAAATTGTCTGAAATATGTCTCAATCTTCTATAATAGTCTAAAATTGTTTAAAATCATTAATAACTGTCTCAAATCATCAAAAATTATCTAAATTAACCCAATTATCTAAACTTATCTGAAGTTGTTTAAAATCATCAAAAACTAACTAAAATCATCAGAAATTATCTAAACTATATCTCGAATAAAGTAGACATAGAGTAGGTAATAGAGTGAGTAGGCATACATAGGTAACAATTCTTTAAAGATTAGACATCAATGATCAAAAACTGTCTAAAATGTTTCTAAATCATCAAAAATTGTTGAAAATATATTTCTAATTGCTATTAGTTGTCTAGATTAGACATCAATTATCAAAAATTGTCTAAAGTATGATTCTAATTGTCTAAATAAGGTTAGTATTTTCTAAAATCTTTGAGAATTAGGCTAAAATTGTTATAAATCTTACAAATTTGGATGGTGATAAAATTTACGTAAACGGCTGTTTACTTTGGTCTATTTTATCCTATTATCGACGTGCCAATTATCAAATCCACTGCAACTCTAGCGTTTCCATAAAATTCTATGCTCTGTTTCCGTGCGACACCTATATTCTTGTATAAAGATTGATAATACGCTTATTGCAAGAAAATGAGATTGTTGACGCAACATTAAGATACTCTTGTTTCAATATAATTGATGTACCTAGATCATCAACAATACTTATATACTTGGTTTGAGAATATGTGGTTTATTTTCACTCAACTAAATTATAGCTTGAGACAAGAATAATAATCTTCGTTCAAGAATATTTTTCTCTCAGTATATATTTATTTTATTAGAGGCATAAAATATTCACAGAAACTAACTAACTCCTCATTGTTAATTACTTTAGGCATTCTAACGATTTTTGTTTATTTTAATTCGTTTGCAGTAATTTAGTTATGATTCATACATAAAGCATTCGAATGAGAAAAAGATTTATTAAAAAGTAAATTTCAATTAGAGTTATTACAGTACTTGTAAGATAGAAAAACTAATAAAGAAATGCTCCATGATTATAAGTTAATTAAACAAATACTTATAAAATACAACTCCAACGTACCATCATCAGCTGTAATTGACCGATGTTCAATTTTGCAAGCTTAATTCATAAAAAGACATAACTTTGACAACCTTTAAGCAGTTCGTTTTTCTGAAGAGTAAAACTGAGTTAAATTAAAAGTCGCATTTAAAGTTATAAGATTCTATACGTTCATTTATACATTATGTTTTTATTTTTTAAACAACTTTAAATTTTGAAATATCTTTATTTAATACATAGCTCATAAGTCTTAGTTTTATGTTTTTGTATCAAAAGAATTTGACTTTTAAGCATGATTTATGTATAATATTAGATAATAAGGTTCAATTAGACATATTTTTACCAGTTACTTTTATTGATTTGTTATTTTGAAACTTTATCAATAGAAACTTTATTTTTTATTTATTTATTAGTTAGTCTAGGTCAGTGATTCCGAAACTGTGCGCCGCGAAATATTGGTAATTGCTTTTAAACGGGACAGTTTTCCAATGATTCAAGAAAGTTAATTATTAAATAATGCTATGTTACTCTATATTCTTATAAAACTAAACCTAGAAATAGAAATAGGCTAAATCCTAATGTTCTAGGTTTAGTGTTAATTCTAGTTTTAGTTTAATACAAATATACAACAATCTAAGACTGAGTAATAACAAGAAAGAGACCTAGCACGTCTAAGCTGAAACTTTCTAGTTCTAGGTCTAGTGTTAGTTCTAGTTTTCCTTTTTATTTAGCTTTAGATTGTTTTAAATTCTTCTGGAACTAAAACTAGGCCTACAACCTAGTTTCAGAACTAAAACTAGACGTAGAACTAGAAATAGTAGGATTCAGCCGTACCTCTCTTAACACGGCTAAACTAGTATTAGTTCTGAAGCTAGGTTGGATTGAGTTGTTCTGTCTTAAAAGACTGTTTCAAGTTCTAGTGTTAGCTCTAACGTTAATGTTGACTCTAGTTTTAGTTATACAGTATACAACGTTGTGGTACTGGTGGACCATGTTTTTGTGTAGCTAGACAAAAATTTCAGCAAAAATATCTGAATACAAGAATATCTCATGTTTGGGCACGCAATCTCATAAAATATATTTCGAAACGGATTTTAATAGCAATTATATAATAAGTATATGATATGACTATATGAATAACTGCACTGAATAACTAACCAGTGTTCGCTAGGAACATTTAATGTACTATTTTAACGCAATTTATCGCAAGACAGGGTATGGTTTAGAATCCAAATATGAGTATATATCTGCATACCACTGAAGTTTTGGTTCAAACAGATTGCAAATAGCCTTTTTGGGCATAGTTTTGATTACGGCCAAAATACAGCCGAAGTCCAAACTACGTCGAAGTTCCTATTTTAAGCCGAAACTGGCAGAAATCGCAACCGAAATCGAAATTTCGGTCGGACACTAATGACAATTCTTTTACACATACACAAGTAGAACCAAAGGACGTAGATAAGGATGTAGATAGCCAAAGATCCAACAGGGAGCGACTACCAAAGTTTGATATCCAACAGAGTGTGATATCTTCCATATGGAGGTTTCTTTTTGGGTAATGGATTGTTTACGTATAAGCTAAAGTAGGGTTACCTAGGTATGTGTGAAAGTAGGTATTCTAAATATTAATTTAATATTAATATTCTAGGAATTAGAATCTTCGGAGACACACTAAATGCTATCTTATGTTAAGAATTATTATTCAAGTATATATATTTGTGAGCTATAATTACGAAGTGATATTTAAAATATAAAAATCAATTTCATTACAATGAAGTTTTAAAAACATTCCTATGTTCCTCCAAATTAAAGGAAAACATTTACATTAACATTCAACATTACATTAATGAAGAAGGAACAAATATTTCTAATCCTAGTTTAAATGGCAAGACTAAATATATATTGCTGCAAAATTTCCATTGCTTTCCTTAGGCGTGTCTTCCCTTTGGAGTACAAATGGCACCTAGTATATTTAATTGGCAAATTTGTTTTGTATCTACAATAAAATGTATTAAATCATTACACAGTGTACTACAAGTTAATATACCACATATTACCACCATTTATTAAATTTTCAATCTTTCCATTCCAGTTTTTTGCATTTTCAATTATAATTTCAAAAACTTTTTTCCAATTATCGATATTTATCTAAAATAATTATATTAGTATTAAAAATATTAATACGTGTGGATTATTGATTAACCCCTTGCCGTATATTCGCGAGTCTAAATGAGATAAATTAATATTAAGAATAGACACTTGCAAAACGAAATACAAAGAACTGATGTACACTATTACCAAGGCCATAAAATAATACTGGAAGGTGGAGCAAGGACAACAAATATGGCCTTTAGAACACTGTACAAATATCTGATGAAAAAATAATGTTTTAATAATCAATTATTTACTTACCGCAAAATACTTCCAACAATCCTTGTAAACTTCAATTTAATAAAATATTTTGAACAAATTTGTCCATGTTATTGACACTATTCGATCCGAACTTAATAAACTTAAGAATTACGCTGTTCATTACTACGTCAATTCCTTTTAACGCTTTTCAAGTCCGAAGCATTGTTTACTTATACAGATTGGATAAAGAGTTTCGGATGTTCTTAAGTATTCTAGTGTTAATGCAAAACCATATTACGCTTATATTAAAACAAATATTCTTGTTTTAAGACAAAATTGTCGAGAATAAGAAAGTTTTAATTGAAATTAAAAACTATTTAATTAACTATTAAATTAAGAATATTTTTATGCGTATGGAAACAGAGAAAAGGAAGTGCAAGTATGACTACCTATATGATTTATTTTTTTTTAGTGAGAATGTGGCCATATTTCCGATAGATCACACATGTGGTCAATTAAACCATGGGTGAACTGTGACATTTGAGGGATCTGGGCTATACCACTGAGAGCCCCAATATCCGTACAAAGCCATATATCATTAGTCATCTATGATAATTAATGACAAAAATGCCATTAATAGTTTAACGTACAATCGTATACATACAATATGATCTTCTGCATTAGATTTAAGTAACTTTCGGAAGTATAAGTTTTGTAGTGATTTTGTATAATACCTATTTTGCATATGAGTTCGATTGAAATAATTTTGTTGTGGCCCTTTGTTGTGATTTTGTTGTGACCCTTTGACGACCATGGGAACACATACATTCCAAGTAATAATTGAAAAATCTTAATTATTACGGAGCTGATGTTTATAATTTCGTTATTTATTTGTTCTAAATAGAACTTTTTATATATTTTTCACTGGAAACAGGTTGTTAGTGACATCATTCATTGTTTATGATAGTAGTAGAAGCTATAATATTTTTGGCTACATTATTATTTTAAAACATGTTTTTTGATGTCCAATGGATTATCTTAAATAGCTAACATGAATACTTAAGCTTCCAATATCTTATGCATTAATATTGAAAGGGTTAAAAGCTTACGGATGTACTTTTGTACCAATCAAAATAATTCAATTTCATCTTCACTCTTCAACATCAGATGTATTTCTTTGCATTATCTAACAGTACTGTAATTATATGATTATTGTATTATAAATTTAAGTCTAAATTTATTATTAGATAAAACTCTGTGGGGAATAAAAATTACGTTTAAATTCATTAAATTAAGTTCATTTTCGAAATGATCCAATCCTAACCCAATCACTTACATACTTAAAGGAATTTCATTTTTGGCACACTAGCTTCTTAAATAAAAAAAAAACTTTTATTCTATATCAACGCTCATTAAAATTTTTGCCTAGTTTTCTGACATCTGAATGAGTTGTATGTTATAGGGATGTATAAATGATCAGTTGGGGTCCAAGTGCTGTGAAGAAATGCAGTTCCACGTGAAGCTTCATACATACTACATACATCTCAAGATGGGATCAAAGAGGATTTAAAAAATGAGAGATTATTTTTTAAATCTCCAATAAAATCCCACAGAGCTTAAATTCTCTTGCATACCCATTTTAAGTTTTGAGATTTACTATTCTTGTTAAGTTAAATAAAGAACTTAAGATCGGACTTAAGATCCATGCTTTGTAGGGTTATAATTCCTCAGGAATACAACTTAGTGTAGATATTTTGGATCGATAGCACCTCGTTTGTTTTTCTTTACCCTCCGATTCCTCTTTTGCGACTTTTTTAACTTAATTAGCTAGGTTGATATTCATAATAACGAGCATATAATATTATTGTTTCGTGTTCAAAACGTAGTAAAATGAGTAATAAAGCAAAACGAAACTAATGATATAACAGATAATTCCATTTATTTCATCAGTTAAATTAAGAAAGTATTGTCTTGTAGAAAATCCAAAACAGTTATTGTACCGTTCTCCGGTGGTATTAATAAGAAATAATATTGCTTTTTTGGACAAGTCTTTTGCAATACCATATTTGTTTTATGTGTGAAACAAATCTGTTTTAAAAATCCATCCACGTAGAACGGTGATTATGGTATCATACTAAGACTTTTTTAGACCTTTAACGATCTAGCAGGCTTTGCCTTTTTACTACATCCAATTTCAGTTTATGTTTTCCATAAGCAACAGAGTAAAATAAGATCGCAGTTCGATATTTACAACATTTCGAAATAAAAAAACAAATATGATTTATTTCAACTTTATTTAGATTACCCAATATTATGGTATTGATATAAATACATAAAGTCCAAGCTCCATTAACAGTATATTTTAAGATGAAAGAGTTCCGATTTCAAAACATACTATCCAAATACACAACAAGGGGCGCACTTATTTTAGTATGTCAAGGTGAGCCCGTTCTACATTAACCATTGTAACCTGCGGAGGGTGGTCGAACGAAAACAATGTCACTTTGTCCCGGTTCTGTTCTCTTCCGCATTTACCTTTCAGTATAAATTGTTTGAAAAGGTACTATATACCTTTAAAAAAAAGAGCCGCCCACGGCGATTGTTTCATCTTTGTTGACTACAGAAAAATGAGCTTGCGGTGAGACGAAGTGATCGCCATCTTTTCACAAGAAAAATAGCTCGTGTCAAAACATTTTGAAACCCCGATCTCATTCTGTGTGTATATTGTCGTCTTCTTCTTTGCATTTACACCACCGGAGAAAGAGAAAACGTTTTAAAAGTTTCGGTTCGTTAGTTCTGGTCTGGTGAATTGCAAATAAAGAATGGGGTTTGTGTCAGAAAATGTAAACAAAAAGGTTTATAATAAATTGGATGTTTTGAGATATACTGACATCGATGTTTTTAATTAGAACAAATAAACGATTAAAATTTGAAATAAATTAATTTGAAATTTAGTGCATGAAATAACATTTAATGATTGTTAACAGTATTGAGTGTATTTTTTATTTTTTCCATGGTACATTAAAATAACTAAGGCCCAGTTTATTCACCTTTGGTTAAACTTATCTATCGGATATTTACCACAGTTACTGATCAAATAGCCTATTATGCAGTACAAGTGAAATTACAGTAACCATGGAAAATATCGAGTAGTTAAATGTAACAAAAGGTGAATAAACTGGGCTTTAGAGAATATTCGAAAAATGTTTTAATTTTTTTCTCCGATAAAATAACAACTAATATTGATACGCAAGTAAAAAAAAATTAAATTTGGCAATATTGAAAAATAACGATATAGCCCGGAAGGCAGTACTATTTTGTTTAAAAAATGTTTTGTTCTACTATGTAAGTTTTCTAGGTACACTGGGAAAAATAATGACAAACGATTATTTGCATACATACAGCGCTTATCAGGCGCTGGTTTCGTCCAAGACAGAACCACTGTCAGAACAGTAGATTACCAGTGCACAAAAAAGATAAATATAAAGCACACATTTTCTTCACAGATGAAGATGTCACGGTTTGCATAGCTATGTTCCTTTTTGGAAAGAAAGCCAGATTTATCAGTGCAGCAAGCTAAAGGGCTTTCTTTATCAATGGCTCGTGCTACGACCAGGCAAGATGGTAATCGGTTTTGTAAGTTATTGGATACGACTATAATTGAAACTAATTCATTGCAAACAAAATCTCACCGTTTTTAATATGGATGAGATAGTAGTGTAATTGCTCAATAAACCTCGTAAAGTTATACCCATCAAAAGATGTGAAGATGTTCATATCTTAATATGAAAGTAAAGAGGGAGAATTTCTTCCTCCAACATTACTTTTTAAAGAAGTCAATAAGAAAATTGAATTTGAAGATGGTTTTCCTGCTGATTCTAAAGTCTTCATGAATAAGAAAAATCTTCATTCATTAACATTGAATTGTTTACTAATTTTCGATGGTCATACATTTGCACAGATGCTCATTATGTTTGTCCAGTAATTGCACTCAGGCTTTACAACCACTAGATAAAAGCTCTTTGCAACCATTTAAAGTGTATTTCCATACTCAAACTCCACACTACTCAAACCTCGTCTGGATTTCCCAATGTGTCCGATCTGTAACTCCTGATTTAATACCAAATCCAACATCAGGTCCTTTAGAACGTCAAACTAAAAAATCTAACATTACTGCAAGAAGTTATGAAAGCATAATAGTAACACCAAGTAAATTCCTTCATGATGTTTCTCTTATACTATCTATGCCAGTTTTACTGCGTAAATGAAAGAAAAAAGGTCTCTTACACCTATTAAATTCAACCCAAAATATCCAAGATAAAAGTAAATTCAACGAAAACCAAGGCGGAGGAAAAGGGAAACGAAAATCATCTGAAGCAAGTATGAGTCCAACTAATAGTTACTGGAATAAGGTTTCTAATACTATATATATAGTAAACATTGTGGGATTCCAAATACCGGGATCTTGGACGATTTATGACCGGTATTTGAAAACTGTATTGACCTTAAAATACCGCTATTTTGGTATTATCTCTAAATTAATTACAAAAAATAAGAAATACAGGCGGCGTGGGCGTCTTGTCTAGAATCAGATAATAGAGCCATACTAATCAGTCGTACTCATTTCGGCTAAGAAGCACGAGTAATTTTGCTCAATCACATGTGTTTTGTTTGTGCTGTAAATTGAATAATCATTGTGTCGTTGTAAGTATTGTTTAACTACAAAATAAATGTAAAAAAACAGCATATTTCTACGTTTAAAATAATTAATAATACAACTGGAGATGAGAGATTCTGTGATTTCTAAGGAACATAGTGATCGGTGACCGTTCTTTCGCAATTACCGTAATTTTAAACGGTGACCGTGATCAACGTTTACCTTTCACTTACAGAGGGTGTCCACATTTCCCCAGACGTATGACAAATCACCATTACAAGTAACTGACTCAGAATCAATGGTAAAAAGTGATTGAACATTTTTTCTAGAGTAGGTTATCCTTCAGAGAAGAAAAGAGCACACATCTCCCTGTGTTTGTTAATAACATAACTAAGAAATTTTTTAGAACAAAGTGAAATAAAGGTCTGTATATCATTCTCTCATGTCAAATGCAGTAGAAAAATACCAACTACATACTAAAAGAACTAACTGGAAGAAGAAAATAAATCCTTGTACAGGTGTCCCACGTAAGCGGCAAACTACATAAATGGCATTAAGGAGAAGAGATACAGACTTCTTCCTTAGACAAAAGTTGAAGAAAATTTACCACAATATAAACGGAAAATACTTTTATAAATACAGCTGTTCCATAATGACGTATCGATATAAATATATGCTATTTATTTAAAATACTATACCGTTCCATTTAGGAACGGTATAGTTTTAATTTCATATTCTGATTCTACAAACCGAAACATGTTGGCTTTATAAACACTTATAAAGTTTATTTGAGAACTATTTATCGTTTCCTTTTTTAAATCACTATTAGTACGTAATCACGTATTTTTATGATCTTATTTGATGACCTACCAATAAGAAAATAAACAAGATCTGCCATCTATTGCTTACACTGTATATGTAGATTTATTGAAAGAATTGTATTGAGAAGATGGTATCTGGAAGCCAGCTTTTCCCATTTCTCACTTCCTTCCTTCATAAGTATTATTGAAGTTGCTGCGTAATTATGTATATCTTTCATTTATCTTCTCCTTTATCTTATGGGCGTCCTTCTCTCCCGTCTCTGGATGTCGCTATCCCTATCGCATACCTTCCCCTGATCCCAATAATAAACAATACAACCCAACAAAGCACAATCCAACGTATCCCAATCTAGTGGTACTTAGTAAGTGGAACTAGTCTGTCCCACTAAATGGCCTCTTCCAGCATCTGCTTTCAGATTTATCTTTCTAATAGTTCTCTTCACCCTCTTAACATTTAAATACAAACATTTGGGTTTAGCCGCACCTTTCTTAAGACGGAACTGAACTCAACCCAACCTAGCTTCAGAACTAACAATAGACCTAGAACTAGAAACATTAGGGTTTAGTGGTCCTAAGAGACCTACGGCTAAACCCTCATATTTCTAGTTGTAGATCTAGTGTTAGTTCTGAAACTGAGTTGTACGACTAACCCTGAATCTTTTTAGTTCTAGATCTAGTGTTAATTCCAGTTTTAGTTCGATACAAGTATAAAATAATCTAAAACCGAATACCAGTGAAATTGGAGCTGATATCAACATTTAAGCTAACACTACACCTAGATCTAGAAACAAGTGGGTTTTGCCGTACGTCTCTTAAGGGGGAACTGAACTGAACTCAACTCAACCTCGGTTTAGTCGTCTTCAGTGACCTAGCCGTAGGTCTCTAATGTTTCTAGTTCTAGAGCTACTGTTAGTTCTGAAGCTGGGTTGTAGACCTACTATTAGTTATACTTTTAGATCCAAAAGGATTTAAAAGAAATAGAGTTAAATAAAAATTAAAACTAAAATTTCGTCTTCAGACGCACGGCTGAATCTTTCGATTTTTTTATGGTTAACCCCAAATGTTTCTAGTTCCAAGTTTAATGGAAGTCTAATGTATGGACAAATTTAATTTTATAATTTTTATGGTTACATATTGAGATGATTATTATTTAAATATACTATTTTTCAAAGCAAGTTTAAACACATGAACCGAATACATACGAGTTCAAATTCCTATCTTCTATTATTTCTTTATTAATTCATTTATTGTTAATAATTCGCTTTCTTAGTTCTGTTTATTTTTTTAGTTTTTCAGAATACGCACCACGTCTTAATTATTTTTATTTATTATTATTAATACTCATTCTTTTTTTTGTTTCTATGACTTTTTTGTCATTTTGTTCTTCAGTAAACTATTATTTTATTTTTTTTATTATTATTTTTTTATAAACTATTTCTTCTTTAATATTGAATAATCTAAGAGATTGAATATTATTACAATTTCCCCATTTTCAAAATTGGAGAATTTGCAAACATAATATAGGATAATATAATATAGGATATTTTACAATTCAACATTTGTTAACATATTAATCAATTTTTTTAATCCCTCTTAGATTTAAGGGCTCTATTGCGTTCCACCCTTGTCTAAAAATTTTTATTTTAAATTATGTATAGTAATATCTTGTATTTAATGGTTTTAATTTTTGTCGGTGTTGATGGTTACTATTCCAAAACTGTTTTGCAAATGCATTAATACTAACATTTCGTATCATTCTAAAGTTTGTACTAATGTAATGTTACATTTTTCTTCCACTCTTTTCTCCACATATAATGAAATATAACGTCTTTACTGTTTTCCAGTTGTATGATAATTTCTTTCTTTAAACCATAAATTATTTCATTAAATTTATCTGATTTCCAATCAGATTATTTCCCAATTTTTATTCATTCCTTCTAAGTTCTGATTCATTTTTTGTTCCAATTTCTCATTCATATCCATTTTATTTTGTTACAGTTTCTATTCTAAATTTTGATTCATTTCTTCTAAATTTTGAATCATTTCCAATTTATGTTGTTCCAATTTATCTTCTAAATTTTGAATCATTTCTATTTTATTTTGTTCATTTCCACTTTATTTTACTGAAATTTGTCATTCATCAATATTTCTTATTTTTTTTTTCCTTTTCATCCCCATGACTAGTTGTAGCAGTTATTTTTGATTTTATGTTTCCACTTCCTTCTTCCGTCGATACTTTAGATCCGGTTTTATGTTCTGACTTTTTTTTTTGAAAATTCGGTTATTTGCTTCATTTGTTTGTGAGCCCTACATTGGACGCCAAAAATTGAGATAATTATTTATTATTTAAATATACAATACAAGCAAGTTGCAACAAATGAACGGAATATATACAAATTCAAATCCCTTTTTTCTATTTTTAAGAAAGAATTCTTCTATTATTTCTTCTTTAGTAATTCATTTATTATTAATAAACCGCTTTCTTTATTTTGTTTATTTTTTTATAAATTAAATTCTTCCGTTTTTCAGAACACGCACCACATCTTCATTATTTCTATTTATTATTATCGATTATTCTAAATATTCGTTCTTTTTTTTGTTACTATGACTTTTTGTCATTTTGTTTTTTTAGTAAACTGTTTTATTGTTTTTTATTATTATTTTTTTATAAACTATTTTTTTAACATTGAATAGTCTAAAAGATAGAATATTATTACAATATCATAAATTAAACTAGAATAAATTTTCAGTTTAAGAATTAGTTCAATTTTTATATAAAAATTGGAAAAATTACTTAACTTTTATAGTTAGAGCATTATTTATGCTGAAATAAGTTTAAAAATAAGAAATAACATTTTTTCGATGTAACTCGTTCCGGGAACACCTGTGTATGTATTTATACATAAATGATATCTTCTTTTGAACTGCTGTCGCAACCTTTTTCTGCACAGCAAGATCCCGAACACGTTTATAACAATCTCATTTTCAAGGAGTAATAAGAAGTCTTTATACTATTCTCTTAAACTTAACAATTACAGCTTGCAACATCAATTCATTGAAATTAAGTAAAAAATTAAATTCTCTTAATTTTATTTTTAGTCGTTCGGATTACTGGGGTTCGGATTGTAATAAGTTAAGCCCGCCATATTTAATATAAACATTTTTTTTTAATTGAAAGCTTTTATTTTATTTACATTTATTATTAAGGAGTATGATCTAAATTTCTTTTTTACAAAACAATTGTTAAATAAATTTCAATCTGAACAAGTTATGACTATTATTCAAAATGTGCGGCAACTCTCTCAGATTTACCCTATATTTTTGTTAAGATGTGCAAGTGAGAGAAATCATAAGTTGTGCAAGATAGTTAAAATAGTAAGAAAATCTAGAAAAAATCACTTGACACTCTTTAAAGTAGAATTAATTACGCAAAGTTTAATTTTCCCAAATACGTCTCTTCATTTAATTCTTAATTCGTACTCAATAATGACTTGTCGTTTTCTTCGGCATCGTCCTCCTAATAAACATAAAATATTTTAGGAAAGCCGTCGAGTCTTTACGACTTTGCAGTTGCTGCGGGCCGATTGATTGCGTAAAAGATGGCATCCGTGAGCGGGGCTTTCATCACGAAACGGGAAAACAATTAAACGGAATGTCCACTTGTCCGGGGCCGCTTTAAGCGGACCATCCCCGTCGCGTCGCGTCTTCGTAATTAAAGAGACGTAAAAAGCAAAAGAAGCCAGCGCAATTAAGATCGGTATTGCAATAGTCTCGGAGACCGTCGACGTCGTCATCGTCATCGGCGTTGTTGTCTTCGAACGCTAAACGTACAGAATAAATAGCCCCGGTTAACGATTTCCTTTCTAGGTGCGGTGTTGTTTTCAAAATTCACACGCACGTGCGCGAGAAATTAAGTAGGTATTAGTACATATAAGTTCACTTGTTTTTGTCGGACCGCGTTAATTAAAATCACATTAGACGTTATGATCAGGATAAGTTTCACTTAATTTTTTTTACCTTTTTAATATAAAGAACATATATTTTTCAGGAATCGAAAATACCTTGGAATTTTTACCTGTTTTGTTTACTTTTAACTGTGTAAACCATAACAAATCGTAAGTTTTGACCGTGCTCCTTTGTGTTTCTTTTCAATTTGCGTCGCCAGAAAACAATGTTGGCAAACACAACTTTTGACTTTTGTAAAAGAGTACGGAATTTAGTCAAAAAGAACGATCGATATATGGAAAGTCTTTGGGGCGAGTCGAATTCGTCGTTTCCTTTTAGTGGCGTGCTCCTCCGTCACCTTAGGTCAACACACCCGGTGTCAACGTGATTCTTTGTCTGCAACAATGCATCACTGGACTGTTGACGTCTCCATTCCCAATTCATTACACTCGAAAGACTTGAGAGAAAGAGAGAGAGAGAAAGTGAGTTGACGTGCGTTACAAATCATTTACATCCCCAAAGGGAGGTTCGTGGAAGATGACTTTGAAAATGTTTTGGTGACACAGATTTTCGAGTCAACCGTAAAGAACAAGTTCAAACAAAAACGACTTGGTTAAGATAAAAAGTTAAAAAAGGATGTATTGATATGTGCATTTTAATGTAAGGTGAAAACGTGAGCCGGTTGATACCGTACAAATCGATTTGAAGAGAGCATGAGGTCAAATTCCTAGTATGGACGCATGTTGTCCATAGTAAATTTATAGTAAACTCTGTTCCTTGTCAAGATTTTTTTTTCTTTCGCCGATTGCCGACAAAGGCCGGTTTAGGTTTTAAACGAAAGAGTAAGAATAAAAAAGTCGCTGCCTCCGTTTCTAAGAAAATTTGCTTTTAGGAAAAAGTGCCGAACCGGATAAGATCCCACACATTTTCCGGTAGATTTAGTTTTTCCTTGGTTCGTGTTTTACACACCACTTCAATCTTACGGCTTTTTCGATTATTTAGACGAGCAATTCTTAGGATTCACCTTTGATGTGACGCCGGTGGTCCTAAAGAAATATTACTATTACCAAATTTGGCATATCATCTGAATAATTCAAAGAATTAATCTTTATATAAAATAAATAAAATATGAAAAAATGAATGGATACGATTCAAACTTGATTTAACAACTTATAATTTAAGAATGTATTTTATTTCAGATGGATCGTAACAATTCTTGTAAACATTTTTAATTTAAACATAGTAGTAGTATAACATAAAAAAGTAATTTAACTAATTGGTTATTAAACTACTCTAAAAATATAATACTTTGATTACTAACTACCAAGTACTTTGTGGACAATATTTAACTACTTTTTTTACTACATAAAATGCACTTTTAAGATCCAAAAACTCAATACCGTACCTATAACCGCAAAAATGCATAGAGTGGTTGAGAACAGAGGTTTCCAATCTTTTTCGGTTTATCGCTCCCTAAATAATCGGAATTATTTTGTGCGGCTCCTTTAATACATCCCGTTTTTTTAAATTGTTAACATTGTTGGAAAATTGGAAAACTTTTGTTTCTAGTTCTAAGTGTAATGATAGATTTGAAGTTAGGTTGGATTGGGTTGGGTTCCCTCTTAAGAGAGATACGACTAAACCTAAATATTTTTCGTTCTAGGCCTAGTATTTGCTCTAGCGTTAGTGTTGGCTCTATTTTTAGTTGTCATTCAGTATTAAATTGTTGTGTAAATGTATCGAACTAAAACTGGTACTAACACTAGACTTAGAACTAGAAGGTTTCGGTTTAGCCGTGCATCTGAAGACACAAATGAACTTTCAAATACCGACTTTTAATTTAACTTAGACTTATTTTTCAAAAAGCCAACTGCTTAAGAAGCTTGTCAGAAATAGCATGTCTTCTTGATAATTTAAGTAAGGTTGCAAAATTAAACAAAAGGTGTTGTGTTTTATAAATATTTGTTTAATTACCTTATGATCATGGAGCATTTCTCTATTAATTTACCTACCTTGCAAGTACTGTAATAACTCTAACTGCAATTTACATTTTACTAACTCTTTTTCTGATTCCGATGTTTTTTCCGACGCAAAAACTTGAAACAACAAAAAAAATGTAAATATTCTACAACATACCGCATGTGTGTCTGCATGGTTACTCAAATAAGACTACTATCCAACTTCAATCCAATAAGACTACATACCTTACGTCTTAACCACCAATACATTGAAGTAAATAGTCCATATTATACATAAAACTGAAAGAAAATGGATTAGTAGTAACAAAGATGAGACATCGGAATAACAAATTCCAAGTATGCTACATCATCCTATATCCAAACAGTATATTATAGGCAATTTAAGGACATCAGAAAACCATACGATTCTTAAGATTTTAGATAAGAAACTACGTCTTGAAACACATTACAAAGAAAAACAACTTGAAGCAACACGGAGAATTTTTGGATTATCTATATGTACTAACTACCAATACACCCGAGCAAACACTCGATATTCTCAACAAAACAGAAAGAAAATGGCTAAGGGTAGTAACAAAGATAATAAACTATACAATATCCAAAACAAAAACTATATGAAACAACAAATATCACATAGATAAGCGATAGACACAAGTTGATACAAAAATTTATTAACAAGATACAGAACAGATCAAATGTGCCTTTAAAATCAACGACGAGATATTCTATACAAGATGTTTCTAAATTAATTCAAATAATTTTAAGGGGTATCTTATTAAAACACCCCTTAATTTTTATTGAAAAATTACCTCTTGAAATGCTGTCAACTTCGAAACAACTGTATAATTTTAATAGCAGTGTAACAGCGAAAAAATCTGCAAATGTAGGTGAGTAGCCAAATAGAGATATAGAGAAAGGCCAAATCTTTCGAGTATTGATAATGATCCCGTTTCATCAAAAATGAATAGTCTATCTTTATAATCGAGCTTTATAACAAAAGCATAAAATTGGCGTAAAGTTACTTGTACGGTTTTTTGTAACGCGTTCCCAAAAAATAAAACATGTATGAAGATCAAATCATTCAGCAAAACATTACAAAATTAAAAAATTGAGTACATTGATAATATATGAATCCTATACGCTTGTGTATAAACCTACCCCCTCAAGAAAATAAAAATTTACTATTGCAAAAAAAGCATCAGTCTGCACCATTAGTCACCATTATCATTGATGGTCAGCATCATAACTAATCATCAATATTATGGAAACAAGCTTCAGATAAAACCTTCATCATATGACGAGGGAAAACATTCTGTATAATTATCATTGTATTTTAGAAGCGTCACTTATGTTTGTGTTCTATGTTGTGTTTGAACTTTTTTTTATTCCACAAATATTGCGTGTAATAGAAATTCAAAGTACTACCAGAGAATATCGAAATTAACATCAAGTATTCTGACAATATCAAGTAGGCCACAGGGGGTGACAGTTGCTTTAAATTTATTCCTCATGATTCATAGATTAAGCTTGGAAAGACATACGAAAATTGTAAAAAGTAAGTTATGGAGAGCAGCCAGAGAGAGGTACTACTTGTTAAGCTTATTAAAACAAACAACTTGTATTTATCATGATATATTTTCAGCCTACTTAACATTAATTGTGGTGTACCCTGGTTACAGATTGCATTGCAGTACGATAAAATTTGGAAAGAGTGCAATGTTATCATGGGGAATACGTTATGATAACGTTTGAAAATACGCAATCACGGGATCAAAGCTATATGGGATGTTCACAAAGGTTATTTCATTAATATGTTTTTATTATGTCATAAAACTTTAAATTTTTGAGTTAATTTTAGAAGTTTATTTCTTTCTAAAACTATTTTCTTCCAAAATCGAGAGGTATCTTTTTACAAACAGGAGAAAAACAATGCGTCCACTCAAAATTTTCTAAAGACTTGGGAAGTTTAATAGGATTTATAATTTAAATGTAGAATTAATCTGGTGGTAGAACATTTTCAAAACTGATTTTAAACGACAGTTTGTGTCTGTTAAATTTTATCTTTCTAAGACAAACTGTAACAAAAATATTTAATCTTAGTTGTTTACGGGGTTAGACCAAAAATTGTTTAATTTTTGTGATTATAATATATGATGACTTACAAAATACTATAGATACTGTAACGGAAGAGGTGGTAAAAACCTTTTTTTGCACAGTAATTTGAATTATCAAATGATGATTTAATGATTAATGGTCGAGTCATTTATAATACAAAATACTTAGTGACAATGAGAGTTTCATTACTAAGTTGTATAAAACTCAATTTAGATAAATGATCTTAAGTATTATTATCATCTAACATTGTTATTATTAAATCATTAGTGTAATCACATTAACTTATTGTTAGTCCATACTAAACTGCCTTCTTCCATAATAACCAATTATAACATTCCTAACTGTGTACATTCTTTTGGATTTATTGAAAATATGTCACATTTAGAAACAAATGGTAAATGAGATATATTCAGCAATGTTATGGTAAATACAAATGGAGATTTTATTCTTCTACAACACACATTAGAAGCAAATACTGAAATAATGCAGCTAGAATAAGCAGCAGTGTGGTAGGTGTAAAAATATGAAATAAAAAATATATTCATAAATGATCTGTTCGAAAAAATGAAGAAAAACTAATGGACTTAGGTCCATTACTACCACTTTTTAATTAAATTTATTTTATAAATAAATCCATTTACTAACCCGTCAGAGCGTATAAAAAAGTCCTAACCATGATAATAATCCCTTAGATGGTTTAATCAGAAAATGGTACCAATACGCCTTAGCTTAATGAAGGACTTCATTTCCCGCAAGTTATTTCGAACTCTATAATTGCATTCACAAATAAAGAAATTTTGATTTAGCGTAAACAATTTGCAAACAATCAAAAACGTCTGATTAAAAAGTGATGATGATAATGTGTGTTCTAATTAACGATTCAACGGATAGTAGAAAGCCGGATACCGAATATCCGGCATCATTTTCAGCAGGATATCCGTTTATTTGGCATATCTAACCGGGCATTATATGTAGTTGAGACAGTTTCAATATCAATTAATAATTCATCAATTCAGTTTCAACATCAATTTCATATCACATCCAATATAAAACAATAATCAACAAATTGAGATACTCAATTCGTTTTTAAGATATCAAAAATAATAAAAAATAAATAATAAAATTAAAAATTTCCTAAACAAGTTGTCCGCGACAATAACAGTTTCGGCAAGGCGATAACATTAACAGTCGTTTTATTTTCAAATTTGGTGTAGTATCCAAAATTTGATTAAACAAAGTTTATAAGCGAAGTCGGCTTATCGTATTTTATTCATCATATACAATGAATGCTATAGCATCCACGACAACACATATCATAGTTTTCAACTGCGAGAGGTAAAGGGATTTAGTTTGTTGGGTTGGATTGAGATTTATGGCTCAACCCAGCCTAACTAATATCTAGCACTAACTAGCTACTTGGGTTGGGTTTAGATCACGTTGATGGTTCAACTTAACCCAATTAATATTTAATGGTAACTAGTTAGTTGGGTTAGGTTATGTAAATAAATGGGCTCACCGAAACCCAATTAATATCCAGCACTAACTAGCTACGTGGGTTACAATCAGATAAAGTTGATGACTTAACTCAAACTCAATGTTTAGTATCAACTAGCTATTCGGTTTAGATTAAAATTAACGACTCAATCCAACCCAACCCAACTTAATACTGATCTAGCACTAACTAGCTGGTTGGGTTAAGTTGGGTTCAGATAAGGTTGATGGTTCAACCCAACCTAATTCATATTTAAAGCTAACTAGCTAGTTGGGTTGGATTAAATTTAATGGCTTAACCCAACCCAATTAATATCTAGTGCTAACTAACTAGTTTTAGGTTCGGTTTATTATTATCAGGACAATTAAATTGGAATGGTTTCTACCCGTTTCCAAAACTAAAGTCTCTCATTGTAGTATCTCATCTTCTTTATTATTTAACCTTTGTATGTAGTAAGGAAAGATTAAGATTAGTGAATAACCGCTAGAATCAGTTGATCAATACTTTAACAGATATAATAATCAACAAAAACTTAATGTTATATAAAATTAAATTCAAAATAGTTTACTTTAAGATTTGAATGCTATACCTATATTTGTGTCATTCTGCATCACTATGAAAATGAATGAGCTAATTATTTTAAAAAAATCGTAAAAATCAAATTTTTAAGATACCTTTATAGAATGTTTCGTTATTTTAAATGGAAAGTACTTATTTTCTTTATTAGTTTTTGATATATTCTTTGATTATTTTTGAAAAATTGTAGAAAATCGAATTTTAAATATATCTCAATGAAATTTTTTACAAATTTCAAAGAAGAATTTTCTTATAACTAAATCAGTGAACAAGAAAGGTATAACACCATATGATGTTATTTTGAAAGACTTTGTAATAATAAAATAATTTAAAATAAATTTATAGCCTTCAATTTCATTTATTACCCAATTATTGGTAATTTGATATCACGTCTGTTGTTGACCCAAATTTCTGTACTAAACGTAACCTATTCAACAAATAACATTAATAAATCCGTGTAATGCCTAACCGCAACTATCATTACACCAGTAAGACATAAGAAAAGGAATAACAACCACCTCTTGTTGGCGTCCTCATTTTCGCCTTCCCCTTTTTTATTTAGTACCTTATACACCATAATTTTACATCATCTCCGATTTCACAGAGATGTACAAGATACGACGGCCGAGCATGACTATACACAACGCAGAACCATATCTGAACATGAAAAATATCTACTTAGCGGGACCATAAATAATGTTTTCCGGAATTACAGTAGGGACGCGTCATTAATTATACACGGTTTTCGTGTGTCCTCTACATTGTTGTATCCTGGTCATTGTTAATTCACTCAAACCTTGAAGTAACTTTAAATATCATCATTTTCTTTAATCGATCTTTAATGAACTTTTAGTTAAAGTCTTTTTGTCAGTTAGCTTCATAATTTTTTAATTAATTTTAAAACCATAATTTAATTTTCCACTAATTATAAAAAATGTAATTAACACATTATAAAAGTACTTACCTTGCAAATGTTTATCACACAATAAATTTAATCGTTTAATTACTAATTTTCGTTAATGGGTAATAATAGGGTAAGTAATTACTCATTACAATTACCGAGATTCCATTAACATACTAAAAAGTTAAACGGCACGGTTTTTTCAGCGTAATCGAAGACCACCAACGAGAAAATTTCTTTCGCCGGAAACTTTCTTCTTCGCCTACGTTGGCTTTGTTACTAAATAGTGTGCGGTAGCACAAAAGCCTTGCACCGTGCAAATCTAATATGAGGTAAACCGAAACGTAAACGAAGACAAACCGCTAGAGGCGAAACAAAACTAGCAGGGGTTCCTTCTTATTTCCAGTATAGTAGCTATGTATAAAACATCTACCGTAAAAATATTCTAACACCATAACTAATCGAAACTACTTAAACCGTGCGCAAAGATATATTTCACACTCTTTGTGTTGTCAAGTAGTCGAGAATAAAGTACAAACAAGTTTTTTCCTTTATTTCCACAAACATGACAACCTAAAAGACTTAAGGAGATTTATCAAATCAACTAACACATTTTAAATCTAAATAATTAAGTGCATGTTTGTTAAAAGTACATAATGCTTGCGAACAATAAAAAAAATTTGTCATACGTGAATTTACATTTAACCTAAGTGAAATTAAATAAGTACCTCAATCTTATAATGTATTGAAATGAGTACTTTTTGCTGTCTCTAATTTGGTAAACAAAATTTTGGTAATTCTACAATATTATTATTTGAAAACTACCAAACTTATTTTATTATTTTACGATAGAAAACCTTTGATATACCAGGCATTTAAATTAAGACTATCTTATAAGTTGTAAACTATAATCAATTTTATCGAAAAAAGTATCATCAAAGTGTTATTGTATTTAGAGTGTTCAATTCCCGGGACCAAAAATGTTTTGGGGATTCGGGATTGAATTCTAAATCGCGGTTAAATGGTCCGGAAATTCCCCAAAATCCGTTTGAAAGAAAAACATTTAAAAAAGTACATTGGGTTTTTTACTTTAGTGTTATTGTAACACTTATCCATAGGGGACGTATACGCGAGTGCTCAAACATCGATACAAAATAGTTAATGATTGTTTGTGGATTTTACTGTTTTAAATTATTTTTTGTAATTTGAATGTATTGAGCTTTTTCATCCCAATTTCAGCATCTGCTGCGAACGTTTTTTTAAAAGCACGTATTTAAAATTCAGACTTTATACTGCATCTTGAAGACTTGAAATACTTCCAGAAGACTGAAACTGCTTCTAAAAAATTAGAAATACTGCCAGAAGACTTAATATCACTTTTAGAAGACTTAAAATACTTCTAGAAGGCTTGATACTACTTCCAAAAAGTTTGAAATGCTTCTAGAAGAATTGAAATGGTCTCTCAGAAGACTTGAAATATTTCCGAAAGAATTGAAACTACTTCTACAAAATGTGAAATGCTGCCAGAAGACTTTACATTGTTTCCAGCAGGTTTCAAATGCTTCCAAAAGGGCACCTATTCAAAATTGTTAATGGTTTTATCTGGACTGCAGTTCTAGAAACTTCATTTAGCTTGCAGAAAACTTGATACTGTATCTGGAAGACTTGAAATGCTTCCAGAAGACTTGATACTGCTCCTAGAAAATTGTAAATACTTCCGGAAGAATAGATATTGCCTCTGGAAGACTTAAGATGCTTCCACAAGGCTTGACACTACTTCTAAAAAATGTGAGTTGCTTCCAGAAGACCTGACATTGCCTCTGGAAGACTGATACTGCTTTTAGAAGACTTTATATTGCTTCCAGAAGACATGATATTGCCTCTGAAAGACTTGAAACGTTTCAAGAAGAGTTGATACTGCTTCTAGACGACTTAAAATGCTTCCTAGAAGACTTGAAATGCTTCCAAAAGACTTGAAGTGCTTCCAGAAGACTAGATATTGTTTCTGGAAAATGAAATGCTGGTATAAAATTTGATGCTGCTTCTAGAAGACTTGAAATGTTTCCCAGAAGACCTTAAATAGTGCCAAAAGGCTTGAAATGCTTTCAGAAGACAGTTTACTGTTCTAGAAGACCTGAAATGCTTCCAAATATTTTATCGTTGCCTCTGGAAGGCTTGAACTGTTTCTAGAAGAATTAAGACTGTTTCTAAACGACTTAAAATGCTTTCCAAAAGACTTTAAATGCTTCCAAAAGGCTTAATAATACTTCTAGAAAATGCGAAATGTTGCCAGAAGACTTTAAATGCTTCTCAAGAACTTGAAATCCTTGTAGAGGGCTTGATACTACTTCTAGAAAATTTTAAATGCTTGAAGACTTCATATTGCCTCTAGAAGACTTGAAATCCTTTTAGAAGACTTGATACTCTTTTTGGAAGACTTGAAATACTTCTCAGAAGACTTGAAGTGCTGTTAGAAGACTTGATACTGCTTGCAGAGGACTCATATTGCTTCTAGAAGACTTGAAATCCTTTTAGAAGACTTGATACTCTTTCTGGAAGGCTTGAAATGCTTCCCAGAAGACTTCAAATACTTCCAAAAGGCTTGAAATTCCAGCAGAAGACAGGAAATACTTCCTGAAGACTGGATATTGCCTCTGAAAAACTTGAAATGCTTCCAGAAAGCTTGATATTGCCTCTAGAAGACTTGAAATGTTTCTAGTAAACTTAATACTGCTACTGGAAAACTTAATATTGCTTCCAGAAGGCTTTAAATGCTTCCAAAAGAGCAGCCCTACAAAATTGTTAGTGGTTTTATCTAGATTCGTCTAGAACATTTCATATTGCTTGCAGAAGACTTGATACTGTATGTAAAAGACTTGAAATATTTCCGGAAGATATAATATTGCCTGTGAGACACTTGAAATGATTTCCAGAAGACTTTAGATACTTCGAAAAGACTTGAAATTCTTCCACAAGGTTTGATATTGCCTCTGGAAGATTTGAAATGCAGCTAGAAGACTTGATGCTGCATTTAGGAGACTTGATATGTTTTCCAGAAGAGTTTAAATATTTCCAAAAGACTTAAAATGTTGCCAGAAGACTCGAAATGATTCCTGAAGATTTGATGTTGCCTCTGGAATACGTGAAGTGCTACCATTTATACTACTACTATTACTGCTACTTATGTACTGCTTTTATTAAACTTGAAATGCTTCCAGAAGACTTGATATTGCCTGTGCAAGACTTGAAATGCTGCTAGAAGACTGGGTACTGCTTTTAGAAGACTCGCTATTACTTCCAGAAGGCTTCAAATGTTTCCAAAAGAGCATCCGTACAAAATTGATAGTAGTATTATCTGTATCATTTTCCATTAATTTCGAAGTTTTAGTGTAATATTGGGCCAAATTCAGTATCAGCATCTAATTTGAACATTTTCTTGAGAGCACGTATGATGTTATTTCTTAATTTCGAGATTCTTAAAATCCCTGGACGTATCAGTAGACTCGGACCTATCATTTCATGAAATCTTTTTGAATTCTTTCATGAAATCTCGCGACGGAGCCGAAATACCGTGCCCCGGTATTTCGTCTCAAAGAAGGCATCTGTTGCAGCATCTGTGCTTTTACTTTTTTTAAAAGCACACATTTAAAATTCAGACTTGATACTGCATCTTGAAGACTTGAAATACATCCAGAAGACTGATACTGCTTCTAAAAAAATTAGAAATACTTCCAGAAGACTTAATATCGCTTTTAGAAGACTTGAAATACTTCTAGAAGGCTTGATACTACCTCCAAAAAGTTTGAAATGCTTCTAGAAGAATTCAAATGGTCTCTCAGAAGACTTGAAATATTTCCGAAAGAATTAAAACTACTTCTACAAACTGTAAAATGCTGCCAGAAGCCCCGGTATTTCGTCTCAAAGAAGGCTTCTTTGAGAAGGGCCTTCTTTATCTTTTAATTATTAGTTAAGTTTTTTTTAATGTATACATATATTATTTTCATCACACAAAAACTACGTAACTTTTATTTGAAATATATTGTTATATATAGGAAAAAAACACAAATATGAAAATTTGATGTTCCACATTGTTTACAAGTGGCTAAGGGTAACACTTGGGAAGCTAAGTATGGCACAAAGAAACTTGTACAACAGAAGTTGAAGCAAGTTTCATACTCACATTTGCATTTTTGATATTAGATGCATAGATACAGAGACAAATTCGAAAATATGATAATGTGTTGAATGTCTTTGCTTTACGAGATCTTAATGATAACACTTTGAAATTGCAACATGTTACAAACTTTTGCAACATCAGTTGCAGAAAATTTAATTCTAAATAATTTTGCTCTCAGATGCGTTAATATCCAGCAAAATGCGAAAATATGAAGATTTGTTTAATGTTTCTATATTTGACTTGTTAATAAAGGTACCACTTGAAGATCAAAAAATGTTGCAAAGAAACTTTCAGAAATGTAGTTGTAGCAAATTTTATTCTCAACAATATTACTTTATTGAACTCTGATGCAAAAATATTGAGAAAAATGCAAAAATATGAAAATGTTATGCTGTACAAGGTCTCAATAGTAATACTTGCAAATTGGAGCATTTTGTAAACAAACTTTTAGAACAAAACTTTTGAATTTTTATAATTTGTATAATAACAAAAGATAATTAAAGGACTTAACTAGGATGACTTAGATCATATTTATGATTCTAAGTAAGTTGTGCTTTCAAAAAACTTTTTCATTTCCGTTTTAGTTTTAATATATTTTTATATTATTTTATTATCTGAAGAAGTTCCGCTTTCGAAGTCGACCAATGCCATGTTACTAATTTCTTCTTTGTATTAAAATAAAAGTAAAACTAAATTTTAAAATGCATATAAATTTGTTTTTGATTCAACCGGTTAGGATCATTCGATCATCTTTTTTTTATTAGCTTGGCCTATTTGTTCATGTCCACTCTCATTTCCGGATGGATAAAGCTTCTTTGTATTATGCCTTCTTCAATGGTATCGTCGTTGTTAAGAAGCTCCGAGAATCAGCTTTGTCATACTTAATCCATTTTTCGATCTTATTATCCCTATAATTATTTAAAAACTATATTATATTATTATTATTATGTAATAATATCACCATTATTTACAATTTGCTCTAATTTAGGCAAATTTTTGTGCAATTAGCGGAACATTAGGTCGAAAGAAAAGAAATTCTTAACGGTTGTTTTTAGAATCACTTTATTCGAAACAATTGTACAGAAGATTTTCAGAATTTTGAGCATATAGTAAAATTTTCAGGTTCCGACAACCGAATAAAATATTAAGAAATATATTATGGCACAGATAATTTGCAGTTTGGTCCGCGCACGGATAATTGGATTCTACTATAATTTAATATCTATGGATAATATTCGTTAAACAAAAATGTTTTAAATAATAGTTGTGTATTTTGTTATGTGATCAAAATAATGTATGTATCCATTAAAAGAATTCTTTTCACAATAGAAGGACCATCAGTCCCTCTGAAATGCAATGTTAATTATACAGAATATTTTCCCTCTTGATATGATGAAAGTTTTATCTGAATCTTTTTCCATAAAATTGATAGTTTTTAAATTATAAGGTTGTTTCAATTTAAATATCTCACCTAGTATATTAATCCATTTAATACAGGGAAGGGAGCAGCCAATTTAATCAAAAGTTCGCCAATGTGAATACAATTTCTAAGAATACAAGATCAGATAACAATCCACACGCTACGTTCAGTCCTTTTGGCTTTATATTTATATCAAAAATAATGCAATCTAAGACGATTGCTATATCATAGGAATAGACTAGACCTACAACCAGAGATACTCTTCTAGGTCTAGGCCTAGTATTAAGTCCAGTTCTATTTTAACAAAAATATACGATAATCTAACGTTAAATAAGAATTAAGACTAGGATTGTTACTAGCATTACAGCTAATATTAGAACATTTCACAGAAACTATAAGACTTATAATCTGAGATAGTCTATAATAACACCAATATTGCCTACGCTGTACTGCAATCTAACACTGAATAACAACTATGTACTACTATCTAGATCTAGAAACATTCACGTTTAGTCGTGTTAAGAGACGTATTACGCTAGATTTAATATAAAAAAACCTTTTCTTATTCTTGATTTATACATCATATCGAAAACAACTTTGTAAGTATTATACAGTCCGTTATATCCGAAGTCCATTCTAATCAAGGTTTATACTGAATTTTATTTTAAATTATTACTACATGAACATAACTTTTCTTTGATTTATTATACGCGGAAATTGTTTAACACGATTCAACCTTGAATAGCATGTTTTTCTTTTCTTGAATCAGGTTAAGTGCGGGGTTATCTGCATGTTCGAACAGGGATAGAATAAAAGAAAATACTCGAAGAGCGAAAACTTGCGCGGTGTACGCCGCCTGCCAATACATTATAGGGCGAGATAAAACCGAAACCCCATAAATCTAAGGGGAACGCAAAAGGCGTTTTATATGGCACCTTCTTCGCGAGGTGTGTTCTCGCCGTGGTGAGCGCTGAAAAACTTTCAGGATCGAATCGACGAACAACCGCAATCTGTTTATTTATTCTCTTCTTGAAACACAGGGATGGATTTTCGAATTTATATCGGTTGTTTTAATTTTTTCTTTTAAACAAACTTTTTAATTTGTTTGTTTTTATTTCGTATTGTGGAATAATTTATGAGTAATAATTCTTTGGCACGAGAAAGAAAATGGGTTTGGAAAGGTATAATTTCGGAATCGTTTTTTACTTTTTATGACGTTGTCGCCCCCTTTTTGGTGTCAGTGTTTATTAGGCGATATTCTTTGGGTATATAAATAGCATGGTAGTAAAAGCTGTGCTGAAGGGGTTTAATACCACGAGTCGTGAACAAAATTTGCATTTCTACCCGGTTTTAAAAAGACATTTATCATTCACAGCCAATTTTTGCATTACACGAAATTTACAAACTAAAATATAGATCCTAATCGAAAGATATTTAACGAATCGAAGAAAAAAAAATAATTACATAACTGGTGTTTTTTGTAATTCGATAAATTGAATTTCGATTATATTGCGAAAATCAACTCGGTTTAGACTTGTCGGTTCATGCGATGTGTAAATTTGTAATAACGGGCCGTTGAAAGTGAGGAGAAAAAACAAGAAGGTTCCAAGCGGAGATCCCGACGTTATATGGCGTTTATGATTTATGGGCCGTAATAGCCCAAGTGCCCATTACGTGCGGATCTCGCATGGAGCGAACATTAAAAACAGACCACGGCATTTCGCCATTTTGACGTATGCTGGGCGCATAAAAATGTTATAACGGCACCGAAGAGATCCGAGAATTCGATAACTCTACGTAGATTATCATCACATTGCTATTGCTCTATTACACGGCGAAATTAAGAAGTTTCGGCACCTCAACATCTGTTATGTATTTTATAGCCTTGATGTAATATCAGGAATTTTAAAACTTCTGATCAATTTTAAGATCTTTATTTATTTAATTAAAATCTGAAAATCTCGAGTTAAAGTATTTGATAACTAAATTGAACTTTATTGTTAATTGATGGTTAGGATTGATTTAAATCTGTTTGATTTTAATCTTATTTTAATAAATACCAAACGCCAAAGTTTATTCAATTATGTTATTTATAAGTGTGTACATTTTAATTAACTCAAAAGTGATAGCTCGGGTTAACCATAGGTACTTTACATGACATTTCACCATATCAATTAAATTTTAGCGAATTGATGTGTTTGTTGATATGTTTGTTCTCCACGGGAGATCCAACGGGAAATCTAACAGCGACACTGGAAAACATAAATGATGTTATGAATAGAGCAAGAAGATGTCTTGTTGGTGGGGCTTTAATGCGAGACACCCTTCTTGAGGAGGTAGGATATATAATGACAGAGGTGATTTGATGAGTGAGAACATTTTACGGAATGAATGGAAGCTATTAAATGCGGAGATTGGAAAAAGGTATGTACGATCAGGTGTGGATGGTGGTGGAGGATGACTCGTTGAGTGATCGTGTGAGAAAGCGGTCGGGAATGTTTTTTGATTATAGATGGATGGATTGGCAACAACTCAAGAGAAGACTTAAGAAGAGATTGGAGACGGAGTGCAACATGAGTGACTGTGAAAGGGGTTCAAACCGGTGCAGTGAGTGTGTGGTAAAGACATGCGATGAAGGGAAGTGGAGGAAAGCAGTTCAGGTTTGGTGGAATGCAAGTCTGAGTGAGATTAGGAAGGAAGTGAGTGTTGCAAGGGTGGAATTTCACGAAATTTGGAGAACGGTTATAGAGAAGAAGAAGAGAAAGAGATATCTAGAGAAACGGAGGAAACACAAAAAAGGAATAATAACAGCAAAGTGGGAGGTAGTGGAGAAAATTGTAGAGAGGGTGAAGAAAGATGGGTGGTATGAGGAATGAAAGACGGCAAGAGGTAAGTCGACAAGGCCGATTATGAGAAGTGTGAATGAATGTGGTGTTGTAATTGGAAGGGAATCTGTGATTAGGGAACAGCTTCATAAATATTTTATGGGAGATGAAGAGGGCCAGGATACGGATAGACAGCGAGAAATTAGAAAGAAAGTAAGGATTGAGATGGAAGGGTATGAGAGAAGCAAAAGTGACTGAAAGATAGAGAGTGTGAGTGAATGTTAATTAGATGATATCATATCGTTTAATTAACAAATCAATCAATTTGAAAAGCTGTATGATGTGATGAGATGAAGAGCGTGGTTCTGAAGGTGACTGGAAAAAGTTCAGAGCGGAATGGATTGGGAGGATGTAGACCTGCTTACAACAAGGAATATTTCCGAACATCTGTAGGATGGCTAGGGTTGTATGGCTCTCTAAGTCGAATGGTGACCGATATATTGGATCTCGTCGTTGGGAACGATACTGGATAAGGTTTACAATACATTTAACCTAATTTGGGTGTCGGAAATATTAGACAGCTCAGTAAGAATGGGCCAGAATATTTACTATATGCAATTAGGAGATTCGTTTGTGGAAGAGTGTTAAGGTGTGAGGGGATCGAAGTTATGGTAAATAGAAAATGTCTACACGGTTCTAGCTTGGGTCCCGTACTGTGGATATGTGCAATGAATGATTGGTTTAGGAAGGTGAGTGAGTGTTTGGATAAAAAGAGAATGATCTACTGCAGGCGTACACTGATGATTAGATTCAACTAATTGGAGATGGGTCGGTGAAAAAGAGGATTCAACAATTCGTTGGGTATGGTATGTTATTTTAAATTGGGTATGGTATGTTATGGTTGGATTAGGTTGAGCTTCAACTTCATACCATTCCTCATATTGAATGGTATGAAGATGGAGTTCAATCCGACCCAACTTGATACCATCTCTCATATCGAATTAAGCTTAGAGGTTTTGTTGTTTTGGATTTAATTTTTTGTTATATGAGGGATGGAATAAAATTGAAGGTTGACCCAACCCAATCATATAAGAAAAAATCAAACCTAAAATGTAGAAAAAAAATTATTGAATATTTGCAAAAACTAAAAATTATTTCAAATTTTGGGTATAGTATGTTATAGTTGCGTTAGGTTGAGCTTCAACTTGATACCATCTCTCATATTCAATTGATCTTAGAAGTTTTGTACTTTTGGATTTGATTTTTTGTTATATGAGGGATGGTATGAAGTTGAATCCGATTCATCATGCAAAAAGGGGGTGGGATGAAGTATAGAAGATGTGTATAGAATGGGCGGAAGAATGCAAGGCGGAATATGCTGCGGAAAAACTGGAGGAGATATTCTTTTCCAAGAAGAAAATAAGAGGTCCAGTGCTGCGGATGGGTTAAGGAATGGTGAGAATGAGAAGCATGCTCAAATATTTGGAAGTGTTAGTAAATTCGGCTTTACTGTTTATAGAGCATGTGCGATATGTGTGAGGATGGTTAGTGGGAATGAAACGAGGAAATGGTTGTGGAAAGGGTGGTGATGCCTAGATTAATGTATGGTATGGTGCGATGAGATCGACGATTGTTATGGGCAACCGGGATCTACAGAACAACACCGACGGAGTCTCATGGGATCACATTGGAAATGTCACCTATTCAGCTCCTAGCGAAGTATGGCAGGGATTAGTGTATTTACTGATGCTTCTAAAGGGGTGGAATGGGTTTAGGTTGTTTTCGCGGCAAGAAAGGAGAGCGTTGTGTATGACAGGCGAATGTTGACAATAAGAGCTCATCCTACTATAGCACAGGCTGAGGTACAGGCTATTAGATTTGGGGCGGAATGGGCAAGGTTGCAGGAATAAGGATTTTTTTTGTAATTTGCAATGATAATCGTTTGGCGATCGAAAGTGTATGTGGGAATGTACACTTTCAATGCGAGAAGTATAGAAGTGAATAAAGTGATTAAAGTAATTGGAGAAGTAAGAGGATAGGATAAATGGGTGTAGGTGGAGTGGAGATCGAGGTGGATGGAGAGGAGAGGAGTGGATGGAGAGGATGAGGATGGAATGAAGTTTGTGGATGAGTATAGAAAGATGGATGTGGAAGGTAGAGAGGTGTATAAGGTTGACAAGTAATGCTGAGCAGCTATCGCAGCTATCTCTGATACTCATAACTTCTTTTAAGACATACCTTTTAAGGAATTATTTAAGACATAAAAGAATGACTACATGATCCCTGGTGAAATGGCTTTGAACGAGTGCTCCTACGATACTTTCTATAATATTGTTAATGCTTTTAAATGTTGGAGAATGATGCATGTTGACCACTTCTCTTAGCAGAAAAAGTTGAAATTGTATATTTCAATTTGTGTTAGTTAAAACTTTCGGCTATTACTTTTCTAGTCTTTTTGGTGGTGCCTCTACTTGAAAATTTGATAATTCTTTCTACTTGATAATTCATTCTATGTATTCACAAATTTACAGGTGATGATGACAATCTTTTTATCCGTTCTTAGCGTTCTTTATCTATGATTGTAGTACAGTTAAATCAGCCCCGCTTTGCGTTATCATGAATTTGTGTCTAAAGACAAGTGAGTTTCCTAAGCTCTGGAAGCATACACGGATTATTCCCATCCCCATAATATCTAACTTAGCTAAAATATTTGAATAAATCATCTATGGAGCTATTTATACACAAGTTCAATATTTTGTGTCACCGCACCAATAGGGTGTATTAAGCGACGTTAAATGTGAATCTTTGGATGGGGTGGTCAACTGGATATGTGTCACTCAGTTTTCTAAGGTATTTGATGCGATTCATCGTGCTCTTCTTCTGCAGAAACTCTGTATGTTTGCCATTAACCATTTGTTTCAACGTGTTTTTCATCGTATTTGTGAAATAGGGCTAATTATGTATTTTATAACGACATGATGATGAAACAACGTGGCTTTTGAATTAATGCGCAGACGATAGAAGAATACTATCACGTTTACCTCTAGAACTATTCCTATCCCTTTGTTCTATTGTATAAATTGAATCCCCTTGCTTAAAATAATCTCTAAAGGATATCGCTTTGTGTACTGCAAAGTTGCTCCGTACATCACATTTTTTCGAGCGCTTGTTTTGCCAATTCTGACCTATATTTGTCTGCTACTGCACAGAGTTTAAATAAGATTTATTAAGATACATTTACTTTCGCATAGAAACAATTGATCATGTTCGTGGTACTGACTACTAAACTTTGTTGTAACGTCACTGCTTTATCCTGAAATTTAATATAATTATACTACACACCTGCTGGTTAGTCACCTACCAGACCTTGCTACTCGTAAGAGCATCATCTATTTGAAGAATTCAGTAAGAGCATCATCTACTACTACGTCATCTACTTGAAGAATTGTAGAACTAAGATTTAAGCTAACACCCAACTATATAGAATGTGCATTTGAACCAGAATTACGATCTTAATGTGTTTGCTTAATGTTTTATTATATTTTCTGTTAATGTACATTTTTGTTACGTAATAATGTCCTGTAATTCATACTAGTTAAGCAATAAAAATATATATTATTATTATCATTATCATCTACATAGTGGCGGCCGGGTGGATATACGATATCTGGTTAGTGATGGCGTAGAATTAATAGATTATCGACATAAATACATCGAAGACGTCTATGATGGGATAACCACATTTGCTAATAAATAAAGTTTTTTTACCGAAGATAGTTATTGATATGAAGTTCCAAGCCGTAGAACATAGGCCAGTTATAATTGGTTTTATTTTGATAAGTTATCATTTTTTTATTTGTTTTCAAATAATTTTTTAAAGTAATATTGAGTTTTGTGTTTCAAATTTGATTCTAATTGGTTCTCAGCATCTTGCGAAGGTTTTTTTGACAGACTGCATCTATATGTATTTTGTTTTTCCCTATTCAGTCCCATTTTTGGGAGAGCATTCAAACGTACTTTCGAAATCCATCGAGTATAAATGCCAGTGATACTTTGTATCAGTTAATAATAGCGTTTTGGTTAAAAAACAACTCCTCCATACTTTGTTCAATCGGTGTATTATCTTGCACTGCTGTGCTTTTTTCATCCAAACATTACCACATTTCATAATTATTTTGGCCATTACTGAATGTTACCTTTTTCAATCATTAGTTGAAGCGATTAGATAATTAAATCTGTCTATAACATACATCCACAGAATAATCATCGGCTCTTTTTCGAGTGTTTTGCTTAATATCGCAAAAAAATTGGCTTGAAGACTTTGTTGTTAGCACACAATCAGCTAAATGAACGAATTGCTTCTTGTTTTGACTCTTTGTTTCTACCTTGATTATTATCTAATCTCAAGTATATGCAAACGATGTCATCATTTGCTGTGAAGTGTTTCCGGTAAGTTCTCCATAATCGATTTTAAAAACAACTTAAAAATTACTCTACATAAAGAGAGCTTTCAATAGAGTTATTCAATTATTTCTTGTTTACTACTTCCTTTATTACCTCGTTCATGGTGTTATCATCGTTAATACCTAGTATACTATTCACTTTGAATTTTCTTTTTGTCCAGATCCTGAGTACTTTTCTGGTTCATTAAGAGCATCATTACTGCGCACGTAACAAATAGATTAAACAATATGACATATATACTCTATTTCTCTGCTCTATGAAGAGATGAAGGTGTATGAATATATTCCAAAAACATATTTCTTATTGTTGTGAAGTAATACCGGTTAATGTGTAGCAGTCAATTGAAAGCAGTGGGTATAGTTTAATTTATTCGATGTGATGGTCATCAGAATCAAGATCTTTGGGGTTCCTCTTCCTTCTATTCAGCAGGCATCAGTAATCCAAAGTTTCAATCAATGTAATCTAATTAATTGCCACATAAATTTTGTTAATAATTTCAACTTATTATATTCTGTTGTTCTTTAACTCAAGCTTTTTGTTTGAAAGTAATAACAAGTTATAACAAACTAATCTAAGGAACGTATCGTAAATTTGAGGCGACACGACGGGTTGCTATAAAAAAAATGAGACGTTGCTCATTTACGATGCTGGTAGCGAATGTGTTAAAGATTTCCTGGTTCTAAACGTCTTCGAGGTTTTTACTGATTTTATCAATAAAATTACCGAAGAATGTCTAAGATGAATAAACTATCATCCTGAAGGAAAAATCGATAAGCGGTTATTTTCAATATTACAGTAAATTTATTACACTATCAACGTGAAAATATTTAGATAAATTTACTTTAAATCCCTCTCTCATATTAAAAATTCGAATAAATCAAAATAATGAATGAGTTACTTTAAATCCTGCGCGATCGTAATATCGAGGGTTTATTATAGTTGTATAAATTGAGTAAAATCCTTTTAGTCTACTCCAATTAGTCACAATTAGGTTTACCTTAATTGAATTACAGCCGACAGATGTTAATTAAATTATGGTTGTTTGAGTAACTAGTTAAGACTTTTAGAACAGATTTATTTTCTTATTAAGTGATCTTACATCATTTTTAAATTATCCGCTCAACATTGCGAAATTACTTAATAATTATTTTATCGAAAAAAATTTTTTACAACTGATAATAGAAATAAATAATGCTCATATCGCAGTCAATTTATATACTGTAAACACGTATTTAGAAATAGGATCTATAAACTCGTTTACAAACAACCCTTAACCAGAAGTGGAGAAGATCGAAATCAACAATTGCACACGAACAAACCGTTCGCACAAAATCAAGCAATAATAGCCGAACCGATTCCCTCTCGAATAACAAAACAACCCCAATAAAGGTTTACCTTAACCCGATTAAACGGGAGCATTCATTCTCCCTCGGGTACCCCATCGTAGCTCCCTCTCGGTCTACTCCCTTTCCTGCCTGCTCGCCTCTATTCGGTCGTTCATCCATTATCGGCCTCTCTTTTCCTTTCTGGAAAGCAGGGGCGGCAAATTTTAAGCGATTGAGTTTTTGCGGGACCCCCTTTTCCGGCTCCGCACCCCTCGCAGCGTGAACTCTTCGAAATTAGCCCGTATAGAAGAGTGGCGTACGGGGCTATATCGTTATCGATTGATTGGTTGGGGCGGAAGCGGAATCCAACACCTTGTAGCGCGCAGGGGTGCGGAATTCAATTTTCTACATCACTTGTAAATAAAATCAAAGTGTGCGGGCCGGTAAGGGTCGGGGTAGAAAGGATCGATTCTATGGAACGCAGGGACGGATTCCTACTATAAATTCTAAAGTGCCATTAAATTTATAACCAAATGAAAGAAATCATTTTATTCATCGTTAATTTTCAGCAACGTTAAAATTTTATTGAAAAAAATACACCATATTCGTTCGAATTGAAGACGCACCCATGATTGGGAACAGCTGTCTGACAAAACAAGCACGTTTTATTTATACACTCAGCAGCAGAAGTCTGCGTACAAAAAACTTGTAATACTTCAATTGAAAAAATAAGAATCATAATCTAATGTGATAAACTTGATTTTTTTTTATTTTGTATATTAACTACATATAATTCTATTAACAAAATATGCTTCAACAAAACAGAAACAGTAGTTAAAGAAAAAAATCAAAACTAAAAATTCTACAAATAACGGGTATGCAAAAATCTGCGTACAAGTCAGGACAGTATTTATAAAAAATTCATAAATGAGATCATTGTTTCTATATTAATATGAGGTCGGATAACCTTTACGTTTAATGACCTCCCTTAAACGTTTAGGCATGGAGTTCACTAATTTCTTCGTTTCGTCCTAACAGATTTTGGGCCATTCCTCAATCATAACATTTTTTAACGTTTCCTTCGACGTTATGTTGTGTTGCCGAATCCTGCGTTCCAGTAAATCCCAGAGGTGTTCGATGGGATTCAAGTCCGGCGATTGTGGAGGTGTTTTAAGTTGCTTTGGGGTATTGTATAGTAGCCAAAGCTTAGTGTTGTGGGCGCAATGTTTGGGGTCATTATTTTGTTGAAAAAAGTATTCGGGCCCCAAGCCCAAGTTTTCGATGCTAGGCGTCAAATTTTCTTTTAAAATGTCTATATACATTTTATGGTCCATTGTCGATGTTATGAAAACCAACCTTCCCACCCCTTTGGTGCACATACACCCCCAAACCATAACTCCACCACCTCCGTGTTTTACAGTCGCTTTCAAATTTTCGGGATTAAGAGCAGTATTAGGTTTTCTCCATACAAGTTGTTTACCCTTAATGCCGAAAATGCAAAATTTGCTCTCATCTGTAAAGAGAACTTTCTAACAGAATTCAATGGGCTTGTCTAAGAGTATTTTTGCAAAGGCAATCCGCTTCTGACGATTGACCTCTGACACAAATGGCTTTTTTCGTGCAACGCGACTGTGATAGTTAGCTTTTTTTAACGTCCTTCTCACCGTATCTTTGCTGATAGTTTTATGAAACATACTCTAACTAGTACATTTTCTACTATTTTTTTTGCCGTCAGCCTAGGTTCTTTTCTAACCTGCTGTACAATTTTTCGCTTCTCTCGGTTTGTTAAAAGGGTCAGATCACGGACGTGAGAGGTAATCTTCAGTGTCTTTATAATTATTAATTACTCTTTGAATGGAAGAGTGTGACCTGCCGACAGTTTCTCCTATTTTTCGAAAAGATTTTCCCTCTTTCCATAACTTTACAATAATTTTTCTCTCTCCCAATTCAATTTCCTTTCCTTTCGTGTCCATTCTAACTTTTAGCTTCTAAGCCTCTGCTAATATATTTGACACAGATTATCTTTTATTTAAATCGGAAAGCGTACATCGCCAACTACGTATTTAAGTAAATAAGTATATTTTGGAGAAGGCGTCTTTATTTGTACGCAGATTTTTGCATACGCATTATTTGGAGAATTTTTAATTTTAATTTTTTTTCTAACTAATATTTCTGTTTTATTGATGCATATTTTGTTAATAGAATTATATGTAGTTAATACACAAAATAAAAAAAAATTGAAGTTTATCACATTAGATCATGACCCTTATTTTTTCAGTTAAAGTGTTAGAAGTTTTTTGTACGCAGACTTCTGCTGCTAAGTGTATATTTATTATGTTTGTACCGTGAATGTGTCCAGTCCTAGGTGTAGTATTAGGTCAATGGAATATATACAATCTAAAATTGAATAACAACTACAACCAAAACTAACCCTAGTAGCATTAAAGCTGACATTAGACCTACAACTAGAAACATTCGGATTTAGCCGTTTGTAGCCACTTGTTTAATATATATATCCAAAATGTTCGATCTGGAGCTTTTCTGCGTATTTGGAAGTATACGTTCATGTAATCAACGTGGCCGACCACGTTGATAAAGTTGCTGATAAAGGCTTGGCGCGGATTTGATTTCGTTATGAGAGTCACGAAGTATTTTACAAATACTTATATTATAAAGAGGCTCTATTTTGTTCCTCGGCTAATCCATCTATTGGTAAATCTTCCAATGTAAGAAAAATATGTAAGTATCAGCTGTCCATCTCTTTGGAAGAAAATATTGACCTGTAACTGGTCATCTACAACTCCAGCTCATAGATTAACACTGAATCGCGACTGACGATGAGTTTCTAGTATTTCATTGAGATTTTTATCACCCCAAACGTGCATTATGAATATTAAAAATTTCGTTTTGAAATAAATAATCAAGTGATTCATCAAAAATCACTTGATTTTCGCTATCGTTCTGCAACTGCTCTCTTAAAATGCGGTGCGCAGTTAATTTCTTTACATTCTCTTGTGCAGACATCTTTCTAATACTGGTTGAGGCATTATTAGCTATTCTTCTCAAAACATTTGCTTCTGGTTCATCAATGCAATCATATCGTCTTCATAGATTAATCAAGGTTTTGTTTGTAGGTGAATGATGGTTGTAAGGGGGTGCAGCGACATCGAGGGAAAGAACGGAATTTGGAATTCGTTCAAAGATAACACCCAGCTTTAACACCTGGTGTTAGTACTTGGGGAGATATCTGCTGGACGAAGATCACTCCTTACATTCATTTCAGTTATATTAAACGCACCTCGTTATACCAACAACGTTCTATTTGAAACGTTCTATCTGAATTGGTGTTACTATTTTTCAAGCAGACGTTGCATAATGGCATATTCCGATAGGATAATGCAGCTAATGTAGATAATGGATCCAATAACCCCATACTGTTGTGGTTACAAGAAGGTTTCTGGAGCAGGTTGGATTGCAGATTTTGCTCTGACCCGTACGGTCATTGGACTTGTTGCCGGTTATATGTCTGATAATTGTACCTGATAGTTAACGTCGATCATTTATCTACCTGTACCTTAAGGTTATCTTATAGGTAAGTATGACATTCGGTTATCTAGCAGAGTACTGAAATACTGGTTAAGGGTTTATCTATTAGATATTGTCTAAAATAAAGCTTAAAATTGTGGTAATTGTGGTAAACGAATGTTGTGAACTTTGATGAGTTATACGTGGTCGTCCAACTCTCCAACTCAATTGAAGAAGAGTAGATAATACATTCTTAAGGTACTTATTAAATAGATTATACTGCCATTGAGTTTACCTTAAGCTTTCCTTTGATATATTGCATGTATGGTATCTTTTGCGCAAAATACGGTTATTTTTCAATAGGATGTCTAGTTCCGGTATTTGGAAAGATTTGATAGAGGACGATCCAGGACCATTAAGAACCCGGGAATTTTTTAAAGTCCCGAAATTAAGAAAAAAATAAATATCCGGAACGATTTTTCTAAATGGTTTGCTGTTTTGCAATGAACATTCGCTTGGTATTAGGAGATAAATCATTAGAAGCAACTTGAAGAATCTTTAAACTCTATGCTTTTTGTTATTTCTCTCATTTTATATAAATTTATTGTATTCAATGGGATATATTACCATAGGCACCGGTTTTTAAAAATACGTGTCGGTGTTGAGTGCTGTCCACAAAAACTTGAACTGGGTCTGAAAAAGTTTGAAAAAAGTTAAAATATCATATGCTGAATATCATACTGAATTAGAAGGAATAAGCAATAGTACGTTAAAATTTATTTATTTTTTCAAATCCCGAAAATATATTTGGTCCCGAGAATTATACATGGAAAAAAGTACCAGATTTTGTATATATGAACAAGAGAATATACAACTTATACATATACACTTATGTATACATAGAAAATACTCAAACTCTTAGTAAGATACTCAAAAGCACTCACAGTTAAATGTCGAAAAAATTTACAAAGAACTTCTAAAGCAAACTAAAATTTTTACCTTTTGTGTAATTAATAATTTTATGCAGAGTGATTCAAAAAACCGCTGACAGACTTTTAGCGCAGATAACACATGAAAAATTAAGATTAACAATTAACAATTTTCCAAGCAACCATCGTGTCCACTCTAATATTGCGCTACTAAATGTTAGACATCTTGAAAATTATTCTGCTTACAGATGACTTAATGTTTAAATTTTTAGAAATTTGTCGGAATTTTATTACATTATTTTCTATTGCTTTAACAACCACTTCCTCTGATTTTGGAGTTCTATCATAACGCCATCTTCCAGAATTAATTTTTGTTGGTTTTAATCTATCTGTTTTTCTGAATATCCTATGAATATTATCAATTTTTTTTATTTGTTTCTTTGTGCAAACATTTTCCTGCATCATGTGAAACGAAACTCGTAAGCCTATAACATAGGTACATATCTGTCATTCCAAAAAAGAAATATCCGTACATCATACTGTAGTGGCGTAGAAACATTTAAAAAAAGAGGTTTTTATTAGATAATGATAAATTTTAAAGAAAATTTGACGTCCTATATTTCGTAAAGGAAGCATTTGCGAGCACATGTAAATTAAAACTATTCGTCTTCATTTTTCGTGTATTATCTGTTCTAGAAATCTATATATAGGTATAGATTTTGTATGTTATATATTTTATACTGAAAATACCGAAAACACATGAAAATGATCACCTCTAAAATATGATTAGTTGTTTATATCGACTTCGCAAACTTATGTTAATTATCTAAATTTGACCAATCACGTTTCGTTATGTTTCTAAAGTTAACACTCAGGAGTACCATTTTTTCTCTATCTTGTAGTTTACTGCCTGTCAGAGAGGTTGTTGTTGGAAATACGCTTCACTGAGATTAATTGTTAAGCAAGTTTATCAGTTGCGTACCTAACAGATTTAACTCGACGTTGATAAACCAGTTCAAAGACACGTACCCAGGCCTCCTGAGAATTTGGATGAACTAGCACGAGATCCCCAAGAGGACATAGATTGCTTAATAAACAGCATGGGTAGAAGAGTTAATGTATACATACCTGCGCGTGGGGATGCAACCCATCAACTAGCTTTTTCTTGAAACATGTTATTTTTTGTTCAATAAAAATTTTATCATTTCTTAGTTAATTATTAGGCATTAACTTTCCGAAGTTTCAAAATTGTAGTCTAATTCTTAATGGGTTTTCATGTGAAAGTGAATTAATTACTTATCTATTCAATCAAATTCGTCTAAACGTTGTTTATCTTAAATTGCAATTACGCATGAATAATAATTTACGTATAACTTGGTTGTATTGGTGTCATTTAAACTTAATTTACATCGGATCAGGTTGGGCTTATATGAACTTATGTGACATTAATGTTAATTTTCGTTAAAGTCGATATATCAACGTGAATTTCATTTAAATTCTTTAAAGTATATGACACAATAAAACATTATGCTGTCGAGTGTGTCGTTGAGATCCGAAACAATCCATTACCACTTCAGCTGGCAAAAGAGGTCCAGTTGAAGAGGCGAGCTGCCGCATTTGCCGCCGCCGGCTCAGAGATAAGCATCTCGATGCTAATGGTGTTACTTTAAAGGTCGCCTTATAAACAGCACACGCATGCTATTCTGCATTTCCACACCGGGCACTGGATTTTATACGCGAATCCTCGGGCGACTGCGTCCACGGCCGCGACGGCGGCATACCTCCCCCTATGTAAATCCCCTCGCTCCGGTACCGCGCTAAATGCACTATCTGTGTACAATTATCTTGCGGTAGTACGTTCCGGATATTTATTACTTCATCGTACTTCGGCTTCTTGAACCCGAACGCTTTACCTCGCCCAGATACCGCCAGCATTCAGTTGACTCTACACGCCACGTTTTATCGTTGACTTATTTCAATTAAATACCTTAAAATATACTTCACCATATAAATACCAAAAAAAGCGGGTATAATTATATTGCATTTAACATTTTATTTCTCTTAACGAATGTCTTTAAAAGCGAGACGCGCACCCTTCACGCGTAGCCTCAAAGCAATAATGGATGTTTTAGGGGTGATAATTCGGGAATCATAAATGTTTTAAGAGGTGAAACCGGGCGAGCCTTTCGGCCCACTGTGCGGCGAACTCTTGTAACCGCGTTAACAGAAGACGTTTAGAGAGGCCCGGTTAAGTGACAAGACAAATAGGCTTAATGTGTCCCTTGTCCCCGTTGTTTGGTCTCATTGTTTAACTACTACCGGTCGATCTGCGTAGCTCCCACCTACGGGTAAATTGTATTTGTCCACTCCATTAGCAAACACGACAGTCATGTATGATAATTACCAACCGATCAAACCTGAACTGTTACAATATATCTTCTTTCATACTTTAAATATTATTTTAAAAATAATTTTTGTCGTAACAATTTTTAATTCTTTATATTATTTCACTTAATTACTCTTAATTCACTCTTAATTCTTTTCCTTTATTAAGGAACAAAAAACCTTACGACAATATTTATTAATGATTTGGTGGAATAGGCCAAATAGAGACAAATATATTGGATAATTGGTTAAAACGCTAATTGAGTAATCAGCCAAAAGGTGAATTGCAACATATCTTTATTTCTAGAGATAAACATTAAACGCCATGCCCTAGGTACATTAGTATCAATTGTATCGAGTCGATCCAAATACATGATCGGTAAACATTTTAGAAGTTGGTTTAACATGTTTTCATTTGAATTGAGTTTGTCTACAGCGCTTAATATAATCGGTTTGTTGTAACTTTGTCGTTACAGTTCGTCAAATGCAATTGCCTATGTCAAGTAATGCAATGAAATCCACTGAATTGTGATGACATTACTCAACATGTGCGATTGTATTTGATGAGTATACGACGTAAACGATTCGCTTGTTAGAGCAAAACTAATGTTGACTTGGTTGGATTATTTATTTATTTTTATTTATTTACTATTTATTTTTTTATAACATACCCATAACCGCCGAATATACGAAATTAAAAAATATGAAATTGTTAATGGTTTATCTTACTATCTTCGACTTATTTTAATTTTAAGGAGGTCAAGTAAATTGTGATTTATTTTCATTTTTTTTTCTTTGGCTTATAAAATTCATTTAACATCTGAAAAATGTGTTCCCAAAGTCTTGAGTCGCAATTCGACATGACTTTAAGGTAATAAATCTTATTATACTCATCCTTTTCCATTAAACCTGCCGTGCCATGGCCAAGTACATACGACAGTGTCGATATACGAGGACCTGTCTCGGGATGATTTACTTCAAAGATGCTTGTATGGTTACACCCAGAACGTAAATATGTATATGAAAAAAGACAAGGACAACTAAAATAAAACAGTTATATGTTAAAATAAGTGAATTGTCGGCCCTGGTATCGCAAACAAATTTTCTGAAAATGCCTTTTCGGAGAGCAGGTATTTTAAATTTAGACATGATACTGATTCTAGGAGGCTTAATACTGCTTCCAGAAATCCTGAACTGTTACCAGAAAACTTGATACTACTTCCGAATGACTTGATACAGCTTGCAAATGTGTTGAAATGTTTCCAGAAGACTTCAAATGCTTCCACAAGACTTGACGTCCTTCTAGAAGGCTTGATACTGCTTTTAGAAGACTTGATACAGCTTCTAGAAGACTTGATAATGCTTTGAGAACACTTGATAATGCTTCCAGAAGACATGAATTGCTTCCAGAAAATTTAATACCCTGGAAGACTTAATACTGTTTCTAGCAGACTTGATATTGCCTCGGGCATACTTAAAATACTTTCAGTAGACTAGTAATGTTTCCAGAAGACTTGATATTGCTTACAGAAAACTTAAAATGGTACCAAAAGACTAAATACTGCCTCTGTAAAACTTGACACTGGTTCTAGAAGACTTGATACTGTTTCATTGTTGGATTTCTTGATATCCAACTATTCTGGAGTTGGATGTTTTCAGTAGATTCGCAAAATAAGTAGAAGATTTGAATTGCTTCCAGAAGACTTGGTATTGTCTTTTGATGTCTTAACATGTTTTCAAAAGACGTGATATATATTCTAGAAGACTAGAAAAGCTTTCAGAAGATCTGACACTGTTTGTAAACCTGCTACAATTTTATTGTAAAAAAATATATTGTTAATAAGCTATTTAAATTTGCTTCGAGAATATTAAATACTATTGAACAAAGTGCAAAATCTTGACGTTAGTAGTCCAAAACGGATAATGACTGGCGGATAATTAAGACTTGATACTCCTTCTAGTAGACTTGAGATGCTTTCAAGACTTGACTTGCTTCCAGAAGACTTGATTTTGCTACTGGAAAGCTTGAAGTGCTACCAGAAGACTTAATAATACACCTGGAATGCTTGCTACTCCTTCTAGCAGACTTGAAATCCTGAAATGCTTCGACAAGACTTGATACTACTTCTAGTTTCTAGAAAACTTGAAATGCTTTTAAAGGACCTGATACTACTTGTAAAGATGTTCGCAGAAAACATTTTTATTACAAAATACTAGATAACAACATCTAGTTAATAAGCAATTTCAGTTTGCTTCAAAAATATTAAATACTATTGGATAAAATGAAAAATCTTAATCTAAGTAATCCAAAACGGATTATTAAAGACTAAATACTACTGGTAAAAGGTCCTTTTATTGTAAAAGGCAAAAGGCAAGATTTAACTGTTAATAGAATTTGATTTTGTTTCCAAAATGCTAAATATTAAACACAAAATAAAAAAACCTTCATGTCAGAAATACAAAAACTGCCAATTAAAGACTAAATACTAAAATTATAAACACTGCTGGCAGAAGCCATTTGCATTGCAAATGAAGCATAGGCGCCAGATATGTGGGTACTTTTCAGACTTTGATCTTGAGAACACATTCTTTGATCTTGAATTTTTATTTATTTTTATTTAGAAATTCTGGGACGATCTTGCCGTTAGCATAGATCTTTTATTTTAAAGCCGTTGTTCTTTATTCTATTTATTATCTTAGAAAATTTTCAAAGATAGTGACTTGATATGTATGAGGATAATTATACTATTGCCAATGTAAATATGGAAGAATTAAAATTATTTTGGCTGAACGAACGAAGAAACAAATGCCTGAAACATAATTTTCAATATCAGCTAAAACCAATTAGTTACCAAAGTAGGTATGGTTAATAGTCGATGAATAGGTAACCAGTCTTTCCTGGTAATATAAATGTGCTCTTATCTTGTGAGGAACTCATTGTCAGATACAAAATTTGCTATGAAATTTAACATATTAATATTAAATGTGTCAAGAAAATCGATATTTATTCTGCCTCCCAAAACTTCGTCAATCTTTGAATTGGGATCTAAACTTTAAAAATATTGAGGTATACTCGAACAAAATTTCAAAAATCGCATATATAGATTTTAACCAGGTTATCAATTACAATCGTGGTGAGACTTAAATAACTAGGATTAAGTAGTGTGGTAATGTCTTCTAAGGGATAAGTTACAATATAAAATATTTTGAAAGGAAAGTATTTAACTCTCGAAGATAGGTTTGAAAAAAGCACTAATCATAAATTCATGTAGAACACAATAGATTGGTCAACTGCACAGATAGATTTGAAAAATGCACTAGTCATGAATTCATGTAGAACACAATAGATTGGTCAAAAAAATAATGTAGACTAATCATCTAAAATTCGGATAATTCACTTAAAATATGTAGACAAACATTTGCCTTCTACTCGAAATCGATAAAGCATCGAGATAGGTTTAGTCAATACATCGACATTTTTTAGACCGTTTTAGATCATTCATCTAAAAAGTTGATGAAATATCTAAATTGAATTCATAGACAATAGTTTCACAGATATTTATGAAATATGATTCAAAACTATATGAACTATTTGCAATATCTTAGAACATCTAATTTTTTTAGTTAGTTTATATAAATTTGAAACTGCCGGAGGACGTAAAATTATCTGATATTGTTTGTCTATCAGGAGCGTTTGCAAATAAGATAAAGCTCTTCAAGTGTTTTAATAATCTCATAACATCATTTTTTAGAAAGTACCATATACTTAATATACGCAGACAAAACTTCATTTTTCACATCAACATCAGGTTCAGATTCATGATTAATCATTTTCCTCCATTTCCTTGTAATTAAAGTATAATATATCAAGTCAAGTAAAACTGGAACACCAAAACGGCAACTTTTACTTTGCTTCGCCGTTGAACGTGTTTTTTTAAGCAAACTACAATTGCTACAATGTTTCATTGCAAGTTTGTGGAACATGACAATTCAATACAACATGATATAAAGTATGAAGCTTTTTGTCATTCGTAATAAATCAAGAAAATGTCGTATAATTCAGATAACCGTTTTAATTTTGACCAATTCATGTTTACTTTTTCTGAATCTTTTCTCCTTTCTGTGATACTAAAACGAAAAACACGATTAGATGTATGTTATAAATTCGTGAAATATTCGATTTCTTACATTTGAAAAATTTAGTTTAGCTTTTGAAACAGAAAGTATGTATTTCGAAATTTTGTTTATAATTTCTTAGAAATGTTCACGTTATTTGAAATAAAAGTTCTTGTAACCTAGGGTGTCTACATTTTCTCAGATCTGGAATATAAAAACAATCAAAAACATATATACACAATAAAATGGAATTCTCTGGGATCGCGCACATTCGAATATCTTTTCTTTGAGCTAAAGTTAAATAGAAACAATTAACCGTCCTTGAAAGAACTTGTGAGACGACGGATACAGGAAGTTAAAACTGGGAAAAATCCGGAAAAACCGTAATGTAAAGACACTATATACTATATACCAACCCAATTCAACAAAACCCAAAATTTTTAAGTTGAATGAAATTATTTCCATCATTGATTTTCTCAAATTAAATTACAAAATTATTCGAATGTTGATTTCTATTGTGTTTGGTTACGGCTTAGAGATGGGTTTACACAAATAAATAACAAAACTGAATTAGTTCAGGGAATACGCAAATATGGCTAATAGATGAATTAAATGACAACTTATCAATGAAAACCTTGAACTCAAATTCTTACATCTATTTTTGGCGTTGCTGCTACTTCTATTAAAGATGATATTTGAGGTGTTATAAACCGAAAAGTATCAGAAACCATCGAGATATTACTACAATAGATAAAATTTTACATTGAATTAACATACATAGACAGAAAACTAGATCCTTTCCAATTTTTCCGATTTTTTCCGAAAACATTTTTCTAATGCCAATTTTATGAAATAATTGTCGAAGCCGACTAGCATCTAAAAATCAAATATTGTTTTTCAATACACTGTATTAAAAATCTTTGTTGTAATTCAACTTTGAGTTAGTGTAAATTTGTTAAAATTTATTGCAACTAATAAAAAATATCATAATGTGAGTCAAAGAACACCATATCAACTTAGACATCCATCCATCAACTGAAAACAGTGTACGGTTTTTTAGTAAAGTAAAGTAAAGTTTGCCAATTTAGATTTTAGATTTTTGCTAACTCGATTTGAACTCGGTTTACGCAAATTTTAATATGTATATGATATGTATGTATACACAAACCATCGTCTTCTCTTTCACATGTCATCCAACGTTTTCATATAAAGATTAAGTATTGCAATTTCCTTTACTACAAGCTACCACTTCGCTGTACTCATTCCTGCATTATAGTTCCATTAAGGAATCAAATTATAGTTTGTATGAAGAAGTTTGCTTTGAATAAAAATCTTTAAATACATGCTTAATTATACTTCTTGTAAACAAGTATTAATGCCCCTCGTATACACAACCGGTAGCTTGAATTTGCAGATCGCGTAACGGTTTACAACAACACGTTCTGACTTGCTAATTTTCAATCGACGTCGTTTGTCTGACGTCCTTGTTGCCTGTCGGGTAACTATGCGTGTAAACGCGCCGAATAAGTGTTGTGCGTATTTATAAGATTTTCTTTCTATGGAATTCCTCGGATGGTAAAGTGTCGCTGGGACGGCAATTCCGACACTTGATAACCGATCCCGATACCGATAATAATAATTCCTCAAGGCGCCGAACACACCGCGTCAAAGAAGAAGCCAAACCGGCCACATGATGCTCACATCATAAATCTCTTCTACTCAGGTGGCCTCATGAGATGCAATATCTGGACCGGGGACCGTTGTATTGTCATCGTCGTGGGACCATCTTCGGTATTATAACAACAGAAGAAGTCGTCCAGTGTATTCATCTTTCCGTTCTCGAAGATGACCTTTACGCCGGCTCGAAATAAAAATTTTCGTACAATGAATGGGCGTGTGGGTTAGTCATTTTTACGCCAGATTTCTCCTTTGTCTTTTGACGGCGACCCTTCTTTCGAACTTTTGGTTTTCTATCTGTTTAATCGAATTTTTATTTATCCCTATTTGAAGATCATTCCCACGATGTTACTTCACTTAAAAAACATCTTATAATAATTTCAATTTGTTAAACGTTCACAAATAATTTTGTGAATGTTCTTTGAGTTGTACTTTCAGCTAAAATTAAAATTTTTGTGTACTTGTATCGAAATAAAAGTAAAACTACCACTAGACCTAGAACTAGAAAGATTTAGATTTAGCCGTGCGTCTGAAGTCAGGTTTAGTCATCTTCAGAACACGTGAAAAATTTCATATAAACAAATTGTTACAGATAGGAAACGAATTTGTATTAAATTAAAAACCTTTTGTAAAAAATTATTGAAGTAGATTTAAATTTAAGTTTAATATAGACGATTAGCTAATGAAACTTGAAAAGTGAATTTATATAAAATCTATAGTAAAATTTATGAATTAATTCAAAGCATTAAAGCAAAATAGAAGTGACTAGAAGTGGCGTAGTGTTGTTAAACTAATTGAGAATTACATTAATGAACAAGAATAGCATGAAATTTAGATTTGAAATTAGTATAGTTAAAATAGAAAAAAAAGTTAAATTTGAAAAATAGCAAACTAGAAATAAAAAAACATATAAAATTAAAACTTAGATTCGTTCTCTCTACAACATTTTTAACAAAAAAAAAATAAAACTGGAAAAGATAAATTAAGATTAGAAAATTTAAAGAATTAGAATTTATGGTTACTAAAAATCGTGCACTCAACACGATGACATGTTGCAGAGAGAACAAAAATAAGAGAGGTCAAGAGTTAAAAGATATAACTCTGTGACAGGGCTGTTAGCTTATAAAATAAAAATTACTGTTATTATGGAAAAACATCAGAATGTGTATTGTATGGTAGACCAAGCGACGAGAATACAAGCAAATTAAAAATTAAAACAATCAATCGATTAAATTTAGAATTAATATCATTAAGAATTAAGTCAGGGAATGTTTTCTCGTAAACAGCAATAAATATTTCGTCATAAATATCCATAATTTTTGATTTTTTTTTGATTTCTTATAAAATGCAGAATTAGTTTTAATAACATGTTCTTTATATCTGGTTTTTAAATTTCGTCCAGTTTGACCGATGTTGAACATATTCATTCATAGCATTCATATGCATTACATGTAATTTTATATACATGATGAGTCAATAGTGTTAGATCGGAAGATTGTGGCTTTACTATTGAAGATAAAAAAATGTTTTTGTGTCATCATATATTAACATCAAAGCTGAAACGATTATTATAGGGTGTTCACCAGGACCGATTAATTTAAGCAATATTTGGCAACCCTTTAAATGGAACATCCTGTGTAGTTTCAATACTTCGTGTACTTTTTGAGATAATTAGACTGTTTTAAATATTGATAAAATACTAACTTATTCTAAAATAGTATGCTATAAAAAAAGGTGGCAATTCGAAATGTCAATTAAGTTTTAATTTCTTCGCATCTTTCTAAAGTTTTTTGTATTGTTTAATTGAAATGAATTTTAATTTAGAAGAATTAATTGATATGATATATTCTTTAGGAGCGGGAGATTGATATGCTTCCTTCGCTTCTAGAATTTACGCACAAAAATTTCCAAAGCGTAGGAATCCTAGAGTTGAAGCATTAAAAAAATTTCAAGAAATGTTTGAAAGAACCGTACAAGTGTGCTACAACAAGATTAGAAAATGAAGTATCTGTTTTGTTAAAAGTAGTTAAACACCCACACACAACAACACGTAAAATAAATAGTGAATTAAACGATAGCTAAGCACCTGTATCAAGGATCATTCGAAGACACAAATTTCATCCTTACCATATCCAATGGGACAACAACTTGATGCACATGATTACCAAGAAAGACTAGAGTTTACGGAATGTGCATTAGAAAAAGTTCAACAACAACATAATCTTTTTGATTATCTTTTATTTAGTGATGAGGCGACGTTTCATAAAAATGGATATGTTAATCTCCAAAATTTTCATTATTACGACACTGTCAATGCCAATTTTGTGCGACCAGTAGACCACCAACATTGATGGTCCTTAAACGTCTGGGCAGAGACTGTAGGGTCTTATTTGATACGACCATATTTTTTTGAGAAAACAGTTAACGGAGAATCATATTTCAATTTATTAGAAAATCAACTATCACCTCGTTTAGAAGATGTTCCATTAGATGTTCGGCAGAAAATGTGGTTTCAACACGACGACGTACCTCCTCAATATAGTTGTTTGGCGATAACATATTTAAATAAAATATTTGCTAATCGGTGTATAGGCAGAATTAACAGAATTGAATTTCTTCTTGTTTGGATACGTAAAAAGTATAGTATTTGAAGAACCAGCAACCCTGAAAGATAATATGATAATCGCATTCGTAGGGCTTTTAGAGCAATAAACGTAAATATGCTGCAGAACACTAATGATTCGTTTCTTAGACGTATTGAAACTTGTGTTCAACAAAAAGGAGGCTATATTGAATAGTTATTTTAATATTGTTGGTTGTTTATAGTTACTTAATATTTCTGTTTACTTATTATTATTTAATATTATTTATTTATTGTTTTCTTGATGTTATTATCTGTGTACACAACTATAATTTTTATTTTTTTTTCTTTAGCCAAACATTGCTTAAATTAATCGGTTCTGGTGAACACCCTGTGAAAGACTCATACTTTGTTTATAGATATACCAAATTGCAATTCTTAATCTTTAATAATAGCGCCGATAACGAATTTTAAGTCACCGCACGACTTTTCAAAAATTTTCACAAAATGTTTAATGCAGTTATAGTATTCAAGACAGATAATCATCATATGTAAAGAAAAATATATGGCTCCATTTAAAAAAAATGAAGTTGAGTAAGGTCCTGGAATTGTGAAACACACTGTATAGGTGAAAATAATTTTAATCAATGCAGCTTTGGCGATAATATATGATGACATAAAAACATTTTTTTTAATTTTCAACAGTAAAGCTATAATCTTCCATCCTCGCTCGATTGACTCACTCTGTATACCACTCATCTCTTTTTCATTAAATTTATGTTTATTGTTGATTAGAATTTGGCCAAATTTGTTGTTATATGAAAAATTGATTTGGAATTTTAAGTCGGGATGAAATGGAATTTTGATATAAATACTATCAAGTTTAGTTGCTGGGTAAATAAGTTTGAAATGTTATTTTTGTGAATAGTATTTAAAAACTTTATAAATCATTGATATTATATCCGTTATTACCAATTTGTGCAATTCTTTTCATTTCTATTCTTAAAAGTAGCTTTTTTGTAGTTAAGGCAACTATGAGATTTTTCGGTATAATGCTATTAGGTTTGTTATAAATGTTATAATTCAACGAGTGATTATTATTATTTCTGTCTAAAGTAATATCAAGGAATAATTAATACAACGGAATTAATACAACGCTCAACCTCCCTCTCAACAGTAAAATCAAGACAGTTAATGTTATTAAAGTTGTTAAGAAGGCCCTTAAGTTTGGCTGAATTATTCTCATCTACAATCAAAATGTCATCAACATATCTGCTGTAAAATTTGATATCTTTATTAAAGAGTTGGTATTTATCTTAGAAAATATCAACTCTTTAATAAACAAGTCGTGCCTGAAGACTTGTGCCTGAAGAAATTATGATAAACTTGGAGAAATCTCTAGCCATTTTACCAAACAGCTTCCAAACTAGCACTAGACTAGTAATTAGAAACATTAGGGTTCAGCCGTCTTAAGAGCTGTACGGCTAAACCCAAATATTTTTAGTTCTAGGTTAGTACTGGCTTTAGTGTTGGTATAGCTCTAATTTTAGCTGGTATTCGGTTTTAAATTATTGCATACTTATATTGAACTAAAAAAGTATGCCTAAGAATTTCAGGAGAGATTTGGAACTTTGTAGTTCTAGGTCTAGTGTTACTTCAAGTTTTAATTCTTATATAACTTTAGATTGCTTTAAATTTTACTGAAACTAAAAGTATAACTAATCTAGACCTACCACCCGGCTTCAGAACAAACACTAAACTTAGAACTAAAAACATTAGGGTTTATCCGTTTTACGAGACATCATGACATCCGAACTTTTAGTTTTGTATCTGTTTAATCGAATTTTTATATATTCCTATTTGAAGATCGTTCCCACGATGTTACTTCACCTACAAAAAATTTTAACGCTTAAAACCACATTATAATTATTTCAATTTGTTAAACATTCACAAAAATTTCTTTTTGTGGATAGGTACTTAATAATTTAGAAAACTCAGCAGGACATAATACACCGCGCACCATCTATCGGTGCGAAGTGAAAGGAAAACGCTTATGGGCGAGGTATTTGAGGGGACGGGAGATTTGAACAACGTGTGTGGTCCTCGAGGTGAGCGACTCCTGGAGCGGTATGCGGGGCGAAGAGTGTCCCGAGGGCCTATTCTTCTTCGTCGTACCACGAGATATATCCACGGCTCGCGAGAAGAAGAGAAGAAGGAACGCTAAAGAGCAAAGGCTCGCCGACCGGGCAGAGAATGAAGAAGGCGAGGACGAGGACGAACCGGAATCCTGCCGTCGATTATGGTTGTGAAAAAGATAATGCTGAAGCCGGCCGGTGGTAACCAGTACCGTATTTAACAAAAAAATTTCACAAGACTTAATTACCTCAAAAAGAAGTCAACAAAAACCTCTTCAATTTTTTTAACAACACTCATAACTCATCTAATTCATTTTTTTAACCTAAACTATATTAAATTCCGGTCCTGCTTTTTCATATTCGAAACCGCTGTCTCTTTTTCCCACCATAAACTGTCGACCAAAAGAGACTCCGGTGTCTTTTCCAGCCGATGGGCTCTTTCGATGATGGAGTGTCCGCGGTTGGTTTTTAACGCCGTTTAATGGGTGCTTGGGTAGAAAGAAGAAGACTCCGACCGCACTTTTTGTCCGGCGAGAAGCGAAAAGAAACGAATCAAAAAAAAACATTTTCCTTTTTCGGCGCGTATCGCTGGTCCATCATTAACTTTTGATGTGTACACCTGTCATGTCTTATTCGGGTATTGTCATCTGATACGTTCCTCGGGTTAAACGATACTCACGATGCTGGAACAACGTTGAAATAGCCGTGTCGAGGATCGTGTTCCAACGATGATTTCTCTGATTAATTTTTAACGAAAAAAAGTGTTTTTAATAAAATAAGGAAATGTGGAAAGTCATACATCATTCCATCCCATTCCAGATTTTTAGCATTTAATTGCTGACGTTATGATTGATACCAGCAAATTAGCGGCTGGTAAATTGTTAATCCGGAGTCATCATCAAGAAATACGACGAACGACCACTCAGATACTATGAGACTGTTATCTTTGAGGCCTCAGTGTTGGTGTGATGATGGGAAAGTGGCTATTATAGAAATTGAAACTGTCTGGTTTGAGGCGACCTGCTAATGATAACGAATATGAGAAGATTGTAATTTCATTTGGAATGTGATTGCTTATATTACGATGTAATTTGATGAGGTTACATTTCATGATTAAAATTATTACTTTGAATAATGAAAATTTATTATTTAATGCTGAATAAGAACTAGAACTAACACTTGTACGGGAACTATCACTAAAGGTATTAATAAAAGTGATTAGATAGATAGATAGAACAGCTTGACGGTAAAATAGTTCGCACCATTTCGAACTCTCACAGTACGTGTAAAATTTATCTCAACATCGCTATTTTTCCTAATTTGATAATTTGTTTATCGCTTACTTATTTTTAACTTTTCTCAGATTTTTAAACTTATCTCAGCATAAATAATGCGTCGGATATGTTCAAACCATTAAATTGCACGAATTTTATACTATAAGCGTAGAAATTAAATAATTATTCTCGTTTTTATGTAAAAATGTTTACAACTTATTATTCCATGTGTGATTGCTTTAACCATTGTTATTATAAATAAAAAGCTATTATTTTTGCACTATCAATGGTTTATTATTTTATTTACACTACCGATTTCGATGTATAAACAACATCATCTTCGGGTGTTCCTATAAATTAAAGTGAATTATAAACGGAATAACATTAAACCCTATTATTGCTTATGACAAAATTAAAATAAAATAAATCAAACCAAAAAAATTTTTTTTAACACTTACGTCATTAATTGAATATATGCACATTATTAAAGAAGGTGTAATTATTCAATAATGTGAAAAACATCCTATTTGTTTAAAAATTTACAAAATTCTACGTACACTTCAGAACAATTCAATAAAAACAGCGTGGTTAAAAGTAAAATTTCGCGTGACATGTGTATTGAAAAAAAGAATTAAGGCCAAGTCATACAAAACCTGTTTAAATCCGTTTGAAAGCAAAATACAGTTGACACCACTAACATTGAACATGTAAGTATGAACACATTTAATAAAACATGAAACTTTTCAAAATAATTTGTGAAATAAACATAAAATATAATTCCTTATATCATTTAGCAAATTTAACAAATTAAATAATACTAGTCTCTTCCCAATCTCTTATCTCACCTTTATCTCTTTCTTTTTTCTTTTTTCTAATTGGGGTAAAAGGTATTTTTAAGTATGAGTATAAAGGTTTGTTCATAGGTTGGATTTGTTCATTAAGACAGGGTATATTAGGATAGTTATTGATAAATTTATTAATCTCATAGCTTTCTAATAGTTCTAGTAGGTAGCTTTTATTACCTTTATGTATTATTTTTGAATTTTTTTCCTTATCAAATTGGTGTGTTTTATTAAACAGAATGTAACCTATAACCAACCTATACTGTAAAAAACAGACAAGAGTTAATTAATAAAATTAAAGACACCGAACTGAATAATTCTAATTATATTGTGTCATTTGACATTACAAATCTATACACTAACATACCAACAAATGAATCACTCAATATTATAAAAGAGATCCTACAAAATAAGATAACTAATGAGAATGACAGAAATAACATATTTCAACTATTTAAAATATGCATACAACAAAACTTTTGTAGTTTTAATAAACAAATATACACATATAAAGAAGGTTTACCTATGGGATCCCCTCTTAATGGTTTGATCGCAGACATTTTTCTTAATAAATTAGAGACAGATAAGATTATTAATGACATAAACCCTTACAACAATAAAATAATAATATGGATAAGATATGTCGATGACATTCTAGTAATTTTTAATGATAATAACAAGGATACCATAGAGGGACCACATTCATACATTAATTCCTTACATAAGAACATAAAATTTACAATAGAGCTCGAAAAAGATAATAGTATTAACTTTTTAGATTTAAATCTAACAAAAGATTCCAACCATATAAACTTTAATATCTATAGAAAACCTACTCAAACCAACATGATAATTCCTTTTTCATCATTTCATCACTCACAACAAAAAGCCGCTTCATTCAATTCCTTTGCACATAGAGCATATAATTCAGATCTAAACTCCAAAAACCTAGAAAAAGAATTAAATATTTTAAAACAAACAGGTCGAGAGAACGGTTATCCACAATATATGATAGAAAAAATAATAGATAAACATAAAAAGAAAAAATTACTAAAAGATAACACATTACTCATAATCCCCCCAAAAGACAAACCATCTACATATCGAGCAATCTAATATCAAGGAAACTTCTCACAAAAATTAAAAAACATATGTAAAAAATACATCATGCTAACATTTAAAAACAATTACACCATTAACAACAATTTGAATAACAGTAAAGACAAGATTGATAATATGAATTGTAGTGGAGTATACAAATTAGAGTGTGACACCTGTTCGGCCACATACATTGGTGAAACGGGCAGAGCACTAAAACATAGGATAAAAGAACATAAACAAAAGGATAATTCAAATTTTTGCAAACACATTCTGTTTAATAAAACACACCAATTTGACGAGGAAAAAAATTCAAAAATAATACATAAAGGTAATAAAAGCTACCTACTAGAACTACTAGAAAGCTATGAGATTAATAAATTTATCAATAACTATCCTAATATACCCTGTCTTAATGAACAAATCCAACCCATGAACAGACCTTTATACTCATACTTAAAAATACCTTTTACCCCAATTAGAAAAAAGAAAAAAGAAAGAGATAAAGGTGAGATAAGGGATTAGGAAGAGACTAGTATTATTTAATTTGTTAAATTTTCTAAAGGATATAAGGAATTATATTTTATATTTATTTTACAAATTATTTTGAAAAGTTTCATGTTTTATTAAATGTGTTCATACTTACATGTTCAATGTTAGTGGTGCCAACTGTATTTTGTTTTCTAACGGATTTAAACTGGTTTTGTATGACTTGGCCTTAATACTTTTTTTCAATACACATGTCACGCGAAATTTTACTTTTAACCACGCTGTTTTTATTGAATTGTTCTGAAGTGTACGTAGAATTTTGTAAATTTTTAAACAAATAGGTTGTTTTCACATTATTGAATAATTACACCCTCTTTAATAATGTGCATATATTCAATTAATGACGCAAGTGTTAAAAAAAATTTTTTTTTTGTTTGATTTATTTTATTTTAATTTTGTCATAAGCAATAATAGGGTTTAATGTTATTCCGTTTATAATTCACTTTAATTTATAGGAACATCCGAAGATGATGTTGTTTATACATCGAAACCGGTAGTGTAAATAAAATAATAAACCATTGATAGTGCAAAAATAATAGCTTTTTATTTACAACTTATGTTGATGAGAAGTATAGGTACAAATTAAAATATGAGTAAATAATTGAATGTTTTACATGTAAATTTATGTAATAACATGCTATGTAAGTAACAGATAATAAATGTTGTTAGGCATTGTACTAGTGTTCGTTCTGAAGCTGGGTGGTAGATCTAGATGAGGTATACTTTTAGTTCTAGAACTACAAAGTTTCGCTTTAGTCGTGCGTCGTCAGACCGAACACTAGAGACAAAAACAGATAAAAACTAAACCGAAACCTACATGTATGAGCCGATATGTATTTATCAACGAATTAAAAAATATTGCCATCACAGAACTTCATACATTGCTTTCATTTGATATAGTTAATTTGTGTACCAACAAAAGAAACATTAAATATAATAAAAGAAATCTTAAACGCAAGATTGAATAATCAAACAGACAGCCAAAATATATTTGCCCTTTCAAATATGCTTACAACAAAATTTCTGCAAGTTCAATATTTACAACTACGATGACGTTTTTGTAATCTTCAATACAACAAACGAAGAAATTATAAGAAATATCCACCAATACATTAACTCATTGCAAGTTATATTCAGAAATATTATAGAGAGAATATAGAAATATTATATTCACTATCGAAGGAGAAGACAACAATAAAATAAATTTAAAAAGTATTCAGGAAACTGAGAACAGACACCATAATACCATACATGAAAAGAATTTCATGATTTCACAGTAAAACGGCATCTTTCAGAGCATATATTGAAAAAGCATTTCCAACTAATCTCAAACCAGATAAGTTAAGTAAGGATATAAAAATCATTAAACAAGTTGGTAACAGCAACAACTGTCTAGCATAAGTAATAGAAAGACTGATTAAAAGAAAACAATATAGTAACAACTTTAATAATCACACATAACAACTTTAATAAGCACAAGCATAATACAAAGCATGAAACATTTGCATAATACAGAGACATTTGCATAATACAAAGAGAAAACCCTCCAAAATACAGATCTACCACATACCAAGGAAACTTTATTAGGAAAACATTTGAAATGCTGATTAACAATAAAGATAATACGGATTAATTGGAGAATATTGAGGTATACAAACCAGAATGGGACACATATCAGGCTACCTATAGTGAAGAAACGGGCAGAGCATTGAAACACGAATCAGAGAACATAACAATGAAACCACAATCGAATTTTGGAAAACATCTAAGAGAAAACAACAATAACATCTTTAATGAAAATAAGTACACGACATTGATTCATCCTAAGAACAAAGGAAACACGTCAACAATATTAGAAGGCTACGAAATTAGAAAATTCAGACATAACCCACAAAGAGAATCATTAAATGAACAAATTTACAGTACATTGGCACCATTATACAGAGTGTGTCAATTGTATAGAATATAGCTAATATCTGATGATTCTGATATTTGATCTGTGATTTTAAAGAAAAATGGTTGAAATAAAAGTTTTTTTTTTAATTGTGGCGCATTTTTAGGCGATAAGTATTTGTTTGTGTTGTTTTTGAGTTATAGTTCGACACAAGTATACAATAATTTAAAACTGAATAACAGCTAAAAGTAGAGCTAATACCAACTCTAAAGCTAACAATAAACCTAGAACTAAAACCGGTTCCAAGTCTATGCTAATTCTAGTTTTAGTATTAGTTCCAGTGTTAATAAATTCTCTCTTTCCTGATGGTTAACATGGTATGGAAAAATTTAATTTAAACTATTTAAACTGGAGAAACTATTCTCCAGTTACATATCATACATTGAACTTGAAAAATGTTCAATTTAGAAAAAAGCCCAGTGTTCGCATAAAAATGAATATAATTAGTTAACTTCTATAGTCACAGTATAAAATTCGTGTGGCTTAGTGATTTAAACATATCCGACGCATTATTTATGCTTAGATAAGTTTGAAAAATTAGTAATAAAAATGTTTTCCCTTTTTGTAACTCAATCCGGGACATATCATATACACGGAAATGTCAGTATATTCAGAAATTGGTTTTGCAGAGTACATATAACTGCGACAATCAAAATGTTACATGGTACTATATTATCAGGTTACTAATTGCAAATATTAAGCGTATTTAACTTCTTAACCAAGCTCATTACATATATATCAAACTATCATATTATCACTCCCAAATATTAAACCGGTTAAGTAAGACCTGGTAAAATTCTCCGTAAAACAATCGTCAATAACTTAATCTTGGACGCGTTCTCCGCAAGATTATTGGAACCGAGATACAACACTTTGGATTGAGTAAGACATAGCCTGATCAAGAGTATTGAAATTGGGGCTGGTACTATGCTTGCTGTGTATATTGCTTAGCAACCATCTAAGTTTTTTATATATCATAATTAATTGGATTGGACACGATACTTGCAGATGTGATTTACAAGTATCACATCCGCAAGACAATTGTAACGTGTCAACCGTGGCTTAATTAGATATATCCATGGTGTCTTTGATTACAGTATAATTTACTGTAACCTTAAGATGACAACAAATATGAAATCAATATCTCAAAATATAGCCTGGTTAGTCTTCGGCAAGTTCCTTTTTTATTTTCGATATACATAGGAGGGGCTAAAGCTAAAGCTGAATTTATAACAGAACATGTCATAGTAAGTACATATAATACTGTTATCTAAGGTGGCTCATCACCTTAGATAACACAAAACACAATATTTATGCAAAAATTAAGAGATAAAGCCTTTATAAATAAATAATCGGTCAAATAAAACACCCGCTAAATGGAATTACTATAAGTCATTGCGTAATTTGGTTAATAAATCAATAATCTTATAATTTAAGGCATACTTTGAATGTCAATTACAATCTACAATTAATAACAGTTGGAAGGCATTGAGAAATGCTGGAATGTTTAAATGAAATAGTATTTCAATTCCTACACACCTTGGTTGTCCTAACGCCTTCAATACCTCTTTGTCATTGTAATAACCAAGAATCACGGTCTTTTATAATAGTAATAAACCAAATGATTTCACCTTTGGTTTTCACACTGTTATTGATTTTCAGATTGAAAAGGCTATCAGCACAATTAAAAGTAAAGCTTCAGGATATGACTCCCCAACATTAAATGTATTGATTGTGTTGTCTATACATATATTGCACTCTACATTTGTAATCTTATTAATACCTGCATTGTTAGTGGTGTATTCTGTACTATCTGGAAAAAAGCTTTGATAAAGCCCAAAATGAACGCACCAAGTATTTTAAGTGATCTGAGGCCAATAAATGTGGTGCCGTTGTTGTCGAAGATAATGAATCTTGTTTGAATAATTAAATAATAATAATGTTTATTTCCATAACTGCCTACTATGTGGAAAACGTCACATAAAAGAAAAAACATGTATGTTATAAAGTATTACAATTTTTCACAAAAATAGTACCGTGTATAAATGTTTCCTTAATAGATATTCTTTAATGTATTTTTAAGATAAATAAATAGCTATTTGGAAATCAATAACATTCTGCCTGTAAACAAATGAGGCTATAAACGAGAGTTTAGTTGCACTACAACATTGATAGACATTGTTGATGATATTCTGCGGGAGAACGATAGAGGTAGAATGATTGTTTGATGGATAATTCTAATGCATTTGATACAGTTAATCACGAAACGCTCGCAGCAATGACACTGGGATATATTGGTTTTGGTTGAAAACAAGCAGCGCTGGTCTGGGTTGATGGCTCTGATTTCCTGGAGACAAAGTCGGGGTTTTTGCAGTGATCGATTGTTTCTTCTATTTTGTATGCATTACACATCCAATTTTGTTAAGGCTATTTCAAACAGCAAAGGGCACTTTGATGCAGATGATACTCAATTATATTATTCCTTTAAACATAAATAGGGATTCGCAAACTTTATATGATATCTCCGACCGCCATGGACTTCATATAAATCAGAGTAAGTCGCTTGCCATTGTTTTCAGACCAAAACAGCTCAGACAGCAATTCGCAGATAATATCTAGTTATTTGTAAACAATGTATCATTACAGTAAATACTACAAAAAACTATAAAAATTTGGGCGTATTATTGGATGAAAATTTGATTTTTAACAATCACATCAATAAATGCATACAAAGATCATGTGGAAATTTGAAGGTTATTTACTCGAATATTATTTGAATTGTAATGCAAAGATGGATCTCTGTGAAACTCTAATCCTGTCAATTTTTAACTATACAGATGTGCTGTACTCTCCTTTTTTGTCTTGGGTCTTGAAAGATAAATTTCAAAAAAACACAAAAAAATTGTAAGGGATAATTACTGGAATTGAAATGGTTAAACATGCCGGGCCTTTCATACAGCTTTTTTTCAAAAAGTCTTTTTTTCAATAAGTCACCTGGGTTGACAGTATGTATATCATCGATAATTTTTAAAATAAACATGCAAAATTATCTGCATGGGCGGCAATGATCTTCACATTTGCAAAAATAGATATATTTTCTTTTCGATTGCAAAAAATTAATCGCAGGAAGGATTGAGGGCAATAAAGAGCGCAATTCAATTGATTTTGCCAATATTTCGTATCTATTCGGATACTTCCTCAGGGGGAATCATAATAAAATATCAAAATAGATACGAAAAATTGGCAAAATCTATTGAATTGCGGTTTTGTATTGCCCACAATCATTCCTGCAATTAATTTTTTGCAACCTAGTGTTGCTAACGGGATTGAACAAAAATCTCTTGCTTGGTTTTCTTATATTTTCTTTTGTCATTTAATTATACACCCACTTGCAAAAGAGATGTTTGATTTAAACATGTATTGTAATCTTCCTTATGTATTAAAACTTCCTATGGTATGGTGGAAGAATAACATGTGTTGAACTATGCCATACGATTCTTTGCTTTTCCTTTATTATTATTTTATATTATATTTTCTTTTTATATATTTAGAATTTGAGAACAATAAAATATTATTATTATTATTTCGTCAACGCAATCGAAAGCTTTGGTCAGATCAAAAATAGATATCTCAGTCAACTGGTTATTTTCGAAGCCATTTCATAGGTGCTGAGTAAGAAGTATTGCGGAAGTACTGGACATGCCACAACGAAAATCAAATTGAGTTGTGTATGTGTTCAACGACACGTGATTTTCTAAGTATATAACTACCTGCAACATATGGAAAGCTCAATGATCTTATCAATTACAGGAATGGTCGAATTACGTCTGTAGTTGGCTAATTCTCTACTTTTCTTAAAAGAGGGATTATTTTTATAATTAAGGATTTATCAGTTTATATAAGGGTAGTATATACACCATATGTTTAATTGTTTTTATAATGTTAGCGTTCATGGAATACTACATCTGTGTTAATACATGGTATTTTTTTAATAAAATAACTTTGTTTAAAAATCAGCATATTTTTATGTAAGTTTATTGCCAAACTTACATTAAAACTACAACTTAATGTATACAACGTATAATAATAATAATGTAAATATAATAATAATGTAAAGCAGAACCTATCGTAACTTGTTTCACTTGATGCACTATTTACTCGATTGAACTCCCTAAATACACAGACTACTTTTGCTCTTTTATCATTTTCTAGTTTCTTGATTAATGTGGATTGTATTAGCTCTTAAGAAGAAAAAAAATCACTCAATATTAGCACACGATGCTATCGTATCGTATGTAGTTGTAGAAGAACTACTTGTAATGTAACAGCATCCCAAGAGCTAACAGACCACCAGGCTAAGGGGTTGACATTATTATGGTGGACTATTTGTTCGGATATTTATGATAATCACTAAGACTTCTGGATAATACATTTTCACATACCCCATTGCACTACTGTACAACGTACTGTAAAACCTCGTTTCCACAAATTCAGTTAAGGCAAACAACATTTTTTATGGTCTTCAGGATCGCTATGGCGTTTCCAACAACTCCATATATAATTTTATAATCGTTAAAAAATCATAAGACATCGATCCTTTAAACACGTTGGTTAATTATATTTACCCTGTGATTATACTCATCATATGTCATCGTGGATAGATGCCCAGGTGTTCCGAAATAGCCCAACATAGTTATGGTCTTTTAACTTGTGCTGGACAACATAATTGAAGACCTAACCCTAGCTAACACTAAGAAGCATTTGTTTAACTTGACCAGACCATAATAGTTAAGTTTAAACAAAAAGTTTAAACAACAATAGGAATGCTAAATGCGATTTGCTACAAGCTATTAAAGGAATAGGTTCATCTTGGAATGCAGTTAGTTAACAAACAATTAGACGTCGTTTTAATAAAGCATGGTGTCAGCTACTTATTTAACACATGAAGAAAATTTAGATTTGTTATCATCAGCACCCAGAAAATAGACTGTTTTACAAGAAATTTACCCGCTTGAAGTTTCATTTTAAGAATTTATGTTGATATTGCAAATTTATTATTATATTTTATGATGTTATTGCCGATGAAGTTGGCCATTTATCCAAAGCTGATCCTTTTGTAGATAGAACAAATAACAGTCTTATTTTTATGACTACAGCGATGTCAGCTGTAGATAGTGAGAAAGGTAATGATCATCCACAGCTCACCTGAGAGAATGTTAATACAAGATCTAGCTTAAAGTTCTTTGGTTCCTTCGAGCTTACTCCAACGAAACTTTACTGCATATAATTCTTCCTGATTAAGATTTACTCCTTAAAATCTTAAACTTTTTGTACATCTATTCATTTCGTTAAAATCATCATTAATAAGTTCATTTTTAAATTATTTTCATAGTTTTGTATGTATAATGGGATTCCCCAAATAATATTGATTTCTATCATAAACTTTATTTAATTCTTATAGGTAAGCAAAGCAAAACTGGCTAGTACTAGATCTAGTTTTAATCCAAAAATATACATTTTAAAGTTAGATAAGATCTATAACTACAACTAATATTGGCATTAGTACTACCATTGGACTTAGAACTAGAAACATTCATTTAGCCTTAATTCTTATGATATCTTATGATATATACAGCTAAACCCATATGCTGCTTGCTTTAGGTTTAGTATTAAATCCATTTTTAGTTCAATAAAAATGTGTCCTGATGATATGTTTGATAGCATGCATCGTATAGTTAACCCGATGAATACTCGAGTTTATTTGTGAACATGGAATAAAGCAACTTGGGGAGTAAGTCAAGTTAGAAGCTATTTATGATTGTTAATTTGATTAAATTTGTTTAACTTGCTTTATGTTTTCATATACTTAAACTAGGTACACGTTTAAAATCACGACTGTGTATTGTTACTAAACTAGTCGCAAAACTTGGTTAAAAAAGTATGTATTGTTGTGAAATCTTTTTACAAAGCCATAATGAGAAGAATAGAAGTGGGTTTATTATTTTTCATTTGTGTAGTTTATAAAACGATCGTTTTGCTACCGTCATATTACCCAGCATTGTAAAACCCGAGAATTAGCGTTTCAATAACAACCAATTGAAAAGGTTCTATGCGGATCGATTTAAATTTTAAGATTCGAACGGATCACGATTGGAATTAATCGCAGCTTCGACGGGGCACTTCTTTATTGCTTTCGCGTCCTCCAAGAGCGATTTACAGCTTTCGCTGTCTCACTCTTGCCATCTCGCCATTTCCATAGAAATCATGCACACGGGTTTGCACGTAATATATTATCCGTCGTAAATTAGCCGTATCTGCCGTGTTTACCATAACGGTCATAAGCGGGCCGTCATTCGCTCGTCAGATTTATCGCCGGCAAACGAATGAAGTGGTCATGCCAGCCTATATATGTCCATCGGCGCATTAGCTTCGAACTGAAAGATAACCGACGAAGGATAATGGCTCCCCAATAAGACCTGCGCAACCGAAAACAACAAATAATGACATAAAGAGATCCGCTTCAGCTACGTCCCGACTACTTCCATATGGACGGTATCATTACGAAATATCTTCACGATCGGTTTGGTTGCATTTACTATGGTAAATCTTCGATAAACCTTTTTGTATCGATATCTTAGTCGATACCATTAAACCCATAAATATCGTTAATAGCATTATAAAATGTATTTAAAGAAAATATTTCATCAATATTATTAATGTATTTACAATGAAGTTTTCATTACCTTTATTAATTTAAGTCAAGTCCCATAAACTGCAAGATGCATTCTTTTAGCAAAAACATATCTTGAATATCTTCATACTTAACTCGGTTGTGCAGTTATGTTTAAACGTATTACTAAGATCGAAAACGATGATTATGATATCTGCAAAACCCATCTGCAAATACATAACAACAAAGAAAGTCTAAAGTTGTGCTTGTATAAATTTGATTTCACGATGATATAACCAAGTAAAAATATGGAGTGAAAGTGAAGATTAAATATATTCGATCATTTATTTTTGTCGTCATATTTACATCGATTCGTTTTTTTAGATTATTTATCTTATTTATGGTCGCTTTCATCGGAGCATAGAAAGAATCTTTTTCAGTTATTCCATTTTCAGAGGCAAAAGATTCAATATCGTCTATCCCATTTCTAAGACATCCGACGCGTAAATAAACAAGGTTAAGTGGAAGGCGTCTGCAGGATGAATACGAAGGGAAACCGCGATGAAATCTAACATGTGTTTACTTCACACGGAGGGAGCTTGTATCTTCGATCGCGAACTCTCTTCCATTGCTCCTCCACTTACGTCACCGCGGCCCTCTCAGACTCCATTAATTAATGATTGATGAACCGCTCGAGTTCTCTCTTGTAACTCAATATTTCATTAAGTTCGCTGCGTTCCACGCCCATGATAATTTCGTGCTCTCGTATACATACATAAAACGAACAAAAAAATCATTAGCAATTTCCGTTAAAATTCGATTTAAACGTACTACTAGTCATTAATATTGGTCACTCTTTTACTTGTTCTTGTAAAACAATTTTAAAACATATTACTATAGCAGATGTTTTCAAAATATATTAAAAGGGTGTATATTCCTTTTTTAATTTTTATTTAGACTTTTTTATTGATTTTCGGTTACAACAAACACATCCTTTGTGTAGGTCTTGAGTAAAAGCTCATAGCTAAAAATTAAAGATTTATTTCTTCTGAAATACTTTTATGTTTGTTACGTATCAAATATGCAAGCACCAGATGCTGTATATTATCTTAAAAATAGAAATTTTCAAGAAAGAAAAAATTTCAAGGAAGATATAGATTATAGGTGTCTTGACGTCGACTTCTCATACTCGATACTTCCACCGGGGTCGTTGTACAGTTTCACCCAAAAACTGTACAATGTTCCATAAATTAAGAGACTAAACCCTGAATAATATTAGATTTCAATCGTTATACTTTATTCTAATCTAAATTAGATCTGATTCGTAAATTCTTCGTATTTTTAGCAACAAAACGAAAAAAAAAAAGAATTTCTCCTAATTATCAAATTGTCAGATAAAAACTGTTGGGCATCATTGAAACCCAGTTCTAGAGAATTTAGTTCTCCTTCAATCCCTTGTTATGACTCCACTCCCAAGATCACATTTCGAGATCACCACAAAGCAGTGGACTTTTTGTAGTCTACGTCATAATTTTAATCACACACTAAGTAAAGTCAAAATGATGATTCGTATGAAAATATTTGGTCCAAACCTAGAACTGGGTTTCAAAGATGAGAATTTTTAATACATACTCTTAAATATTTTCAGAATGGTTTATCTTGGAAAAATAAAATTAGGCAGTTAGAGAAATGTTCTCATGAGAAACCTTTTAAGATCATTTTTGAAAATATGCGGTCACTGGATTAATGCTGAAAATATACAAACTGTTGGCATCGATTACTTATTTAAAACGTTTTTATTATTACAAGGAAATTTTCCAACTAATTCTAAGAACCGATTTCTTTCTAAAATTATTGTTACTCTTCAAAATGTCTACGATTTTTCAAAAATGATTAAGAAAATTGTTATTTTCATAAATTCGTCCAATTTAGGTTCAAAAGTTGATATTTTAAAAACGGATTAAGATATTGTAATACGGTTTTGTTTTCGAAAAAGTATAAGTTGTTTTCAAACCTTGATATCTCAAGAAAGGGTTCAGTTATTCTAATATAGTTTTATTCTAGAGAAAGTATACACTTATCTCCATAAACTACAGAAAATTTCATCAAGACATCTTAAGAATTCAATTTTTTAACGATTTTTTCAAAATTATTGAGGGAATCTTTAATTTTATGAAATGCTTTAAATTTAGGTTGAGCTCAAAACTTGATATCTCAAAATCGGAATGAGATATTTCAATATGATTTTGTTCTCGAAAATGTACATTTCTTCTGTTATAAATGACAGAAAATTTTATCAAGATATCTTAAGAATTCGATTTTTTACGATTTTTTCAAACTGACTAAGTAAATTGTTAATTTTATGAAACATTTTAAACTTAGGTTAAGTCATAATATCTCATAATCGGAATGATATATTTAAATATAGTTTTGTTTCCAAAAAGTACATATTTTCCTTTGTAAATAACAGAAAATATGACCAAGATATCTTAAAAATTATTTATATAAAAACTACGATTTTTTAAAAATTATTAAGGAAATCGTTAATTTTATAAAATGCTCTAAATTTGGATTGAATTCTAAACTTGGTATTTCAAAATCAGATTGAAATATTCAAATACACCCAACTCTTTTTTTAGACGGTCTTTTTTAACACGATTCACCAATAAACTTTTTACACGAATTTTTTTTTATAGCACGAATCCCAAAAAAAATTCTTAATTCTAATTTTGATAGCGTCTTACAGAAATTTATATATACAGTAACAAAATACAATGGGGGAATACCGTAGTCAGAAGTCGGTCGGTTTCTGTCCACATGTTTATAACTTGGTCTACTACGGGGAATACCAGAATTTTATGATCACTTTTTTTCTTTATTTCGTTGTGCTTCAACTTGAACACATGATTTCGTTATTCAGTATTTATTTTGTATTAAGAATGGTCAGTTTGTGAGACGTAATAATTTCGGTAAAGTTCTAAAAGTGGATATTTCATTAAAGTTTTTTTAATTCGATTGTGAAATTTCCAGTGTATTATTTGTAATGATGATAATTCTTTGCTACTAAAAAAGGTAATATTGTATTAGATTGTCACTTTACAAAAATTCTATAAGCAATATTATTTTGGATTCTTTTTTCCTATTGTTTAATAAAATGCCTAAACAACAACTTCCGAAGAGAGAAGCAATTCCCACAGAAACTCGGGTGGTCCCACATCTGTTGGCAAAGCTTTTGGTTTAAACGAAGCGACTATAAGAACAATTAGAAAAAATGAGAAAAAATTCCATTCGACAATCCGTAATTTTTGGATCGAAAGTAAGCTTCAAAACATCATCTTATAGTCGAAACCCTACCTTAGAGAAAATGGAAAAACACATGGTGTTTTGGATAGAAGATTTACAGTCAAAAAGAATACCTATTCATGGGAAACATATAAAAGAAATAGCACTTCGAGTATATAACCGACTTCAGGAATTGGAACCGTCAACAATTGTTCAGGCAACTAAGAAACTGGCATTTAATGCAAGTGAGGGATGGCTGACAGGTTTTATAAAAAGACACGCATTTCACAATGTAAAAATAAAGGGAGAAGTAGCATCAGTAGACGAAAATGCTGCAAAAATCTTTCCGGGTAAATTAACAAAAATCGTTGAAGAGGGCTGTTATACTCCAGAACAAATATTTAATGCCGACGAAACGGGATTGTTTTGGAAGAAAATGCTCGAAAGGGCTTATATAGCAAAATCTGAAAAATCAGCTGATGGTTTTAAAGCGGCCAATGATCGAGTGACGTTCTTCTTATGTAGTAACGAATCTGGTAATAAAATGTTAAAGCCTTTATTAATCAAGAAATCTCTTATGCTACGAGCATTAAGAGGTAAGAACATTAAACAACTTCCAGTCCATTTCATGGCGAATAAAAAGGCATGGATGATGGCTGATCAGCTTACAAATTGGTTCAACAACTGCTTTTCCTGAAGTCCAGAAATATATGGAAGAAAAAGGTTATCAATTCAAAATACTTTTGCTCGTTGATAATGCTCCCAGACACCCAGTGTTGGATCACCCAAATATTCAATTGCTATTTTTAACCGCCTAATACTACTTCGCTGATTCAGGTACTCGATCAGGGCATTATAGCAACATTTGAAATATTCTACACAAAGCAAAATAAATACTTCTATATATTTTTTATATTTTAAAATATTTTTAAAATATATTGTTTAAATATATTTTAGATTCAGTGGAAGAAACAAATTTGACTGTTTTGGAAGCATGTAGAAAATTTACGATTATGGATTGCATTACACTTGCTTCTGTTGCTATTAAACAATTGCGCCTTGATTGGCGCATTTTTCTAAAAATCAGCTGTGTGTTCTGAAATTATAACTCTATCAAATACAATTGATGGCAACGGTTTTAACAACATTCAAACGGCTAATATTGATGAATTGATGCCAGAAAGCCATTTGGATGAAGATGATTTGATCGAATTTATGTCAATTTGTGAAAATAAAGAAATCGATAATGACAAGGTAGAAGATTAAGTTCAGCTATTAACGGCTGATTTAATTCGCGATGGCTTGAAATTTGCTACAAATATAGAACAACAGTTTCTTACTCATGATCCTGACATGGAGCGTGCATTGAAATTTCAACGTAGTCTTAAGTTATGTGTAGCTGGATATGAAGAATTATATAAGCTTATTGAGAAACCAGAAAAACAGCAGCTAATAACCGACTTCATAACTACAAAAAAAACAATACAGACCGTTAGTAACGAACGAAATTCTTCATTTGAATTAAATCCGACAGTTGTGCTAGACATATTCGACATATCTACTGATGATGCTGATGATAGCGCTTTTGGTCAACTCCGTAATAAAGGTGCACGTTTGTTATCAAGCAGCGATGAAGACTTGCGAAATTGATTTTTATTTCTAATTCTAGTTTACATTTTGATTGTTATGTTGTAGTTTTGATTATATACTATTTTTTTAAGTAATAAATAGCTGTTTTTTAAAAATACGTCATATACATTTTATTATAACATTTTTTTTAAGTGTCGATTTCTCGAAAAACGACACTTTCATTTGTAAATGAACTACTTTGGTTTGTAAATGATAAAATTTCATCAAAACTTCGATTTTCTACGATTTTTAAAAAGTATTAAGGAAACCGTTAACTTTATGAAATGCTACAAATTTAGGTTAAGCTCAAAAAATAATACCTCAAAAACGGATTGAGTTATTCATCAAATATGGTTGTATTCTCGAGAAAGTACATACGTTCCTTATATAAATGATTAAATAATCAATCGAATCATCATCATTTTTACTCTAATATTAGGAGTTAAAATTATGCCACGACTATATAACATCCAAAACAGTTCGCATATCTCCACCGTAAAAGTAATGGGCACGGAATCAATGATCATATTATAATCGTCATCATAAAATGGTTTTTGATCATATAATCGTTCTCTCGAAAATTTAAAAATTATATCTTAACTTCGTTTCATTTATATGAAAGTGTTTTCCCACAGTATTTATAATCATGATCGTTTTCAACAACTGAATAGCTTGTTAGAATATTGTTTACAAACAGTTATTAATATGAGTTGTCATTTTATTAATTTTGCTGTGTTTATACCTATTACCTATTTCTGTTTCATTGTACGCATAACTAAACTCAAGTAAAAAATTATACAAGTTTATAGTACTTACTTTTTGGGTATTTAATTTAAGTCTGGGTAAATATCCGCATAAATACCCATTTTATAAATACCTAACCACCGAGCATTTACCTGGCCCTCATCACTGCCTCCAGCCTCAAATAAGTGTAATTGATATTGTGTGTGTCATTTACACACCTATCATCTTAAATATATTCATTTTTTGCCATTATTAAAGAGCTGAACTCAAATTTATTTTAATATGATTCATGTCGTGTTGTAGCATTATGAGTACATCTGACTATGACACCATATCGAAAGCCTTTTTAGGAGCAGACATTCAAGGATTTAAGGATTGGTTGTACTCTATCGAATTCTCAGCTAATTATTGTTATTTTTGTATCGCATCTAAGGTCTCGCTGCTCTATATTTGCCATAGAAGATATATCCTTTGATCTGTTGGATTTTTGAGTGGTTGGGTTACTGGCCCAATTGCACTTTTTTAATACTCCATATTCTGTAAAAATAAATCGAAAATATAACTAAATTTTATATATACTTAAAAAATATGATTTTATTGGAATTGTTTCAAATTCTTTAAAAGTCGTTATATAAGAGCAGATCGTTAAAATGAGAGGAGAGAGAACAATTAACTTTGTAACAAGTCATCAACAAAAGGTTAATTAGTTTTTGATGGTCGCAAGCGCTAACGGAAAAATGTCATAAACGGGGGCCATAGACAAAGAACGTATGACGGCGAGGTAGGTAATATCGGTACACGCCCAATAAGTGTTTGCGAAGGAATCCGACCGCGAGGTGGCGGCGTACAATTGCTCGTTCTTTCTTGGTTGTGTTTCTTACGTACCACGCCCTCGACAATACGCCAGGGCGACACTTTAACGACATAACTACGGTACTAAACGTTATGATGACGGTAATTCTTTGGCCCATTACCGGATACGGTCCGATACTTGTGCCCGAGCCGCGAAACGGTTTGGCACGTAATCCCTGTTATTTCAACCACCACCGAAAGGATGGTGATCGATTGAGCATTACACTCGGTTATGACCGCTCGTTCGGTCTTAAATAGATGCTATCTTACTGTCGTCATCTATCACCTCGTATACTTTGCAAATTTCTGTAATTGTTCCACACAAATACATTTTCTTGTGTAAAACCGTTTCCATTATTTCCAAGATATTCTTCATCGTTATCCAATACGCCGAAACGGACATTGCTTATATGGTTAATCAAGAATGTGTTACAGTCGAGCAATGGCGGCGGAGCAATTAAGAGCAATTTAGTGTTTGTTATTGATCCGTGAGGTTCTTGGATCATTAAGCGGGGCAATTAGCCGAGGCGCAATTTAGAAGTGAGACGCGCCGCTTTTACGTCAAAGGAATGAAGACGTAATTAAAGACTTTTGTAAGCTTTTATTAATAATGATCGTTTTTAATATAACAAAAATATAAAAAAAAAATATTTTTTTGTGGTAGTTATAATTTATAATCACGAATGAATCAAGAGAAAAGAAAAAAATAAAAACATAAATGGATTACTCCAAACACAATACAAGAAACCTGGACATACTTTAACTGTAGCGAAAGTAAAAATAATGAAGAGAGGAGAAAGGTTGTCATTTTTGCCATTGATAAGAGAAGATGTGTCCCATGCGTTTATTATGAATGTTGGAGACCACGAAATCTCAACCAAGGGCAAATCATTTCCGTTAAGATATGTAAACGGTTGCGGACAATTTCACAACCAACTGCATATTATTACATAATTTAGTAATCTGATATGAAAATCATTTCTTAAAAAGCTATAGGCTATGTATTGGAGCAAGCAAATCGCACAGTATAAAAGTGAGACTTACAATATTTAATATAAAAAACTAACCGTGTATACAGTATAACGAAGAGGCCCAAGTAGTGAGCCTTGCGGTTAATGGTATCAAAGGCTTTAGAAAAGTTTAAAAGACATAATATGATCGCATTTTCAATATCATCAACAATATGAAGTTGTACATTGGTATAGCTGTATCCAGGCTGGAAATCTAATTGTGTTTCTGACAATATATTGATTTTAAAAATAAATCTTCTCAGCTGAAAAATACGAATTTTTCAGCCACCTTAGACGATAGTACAAGAATAGGCCTTAAATAAGCAATTTCATAAGTTTTATACAAGTATTTAGTATGTGTATTAAATAAAACATCACAAGTTATAACCGGAGACCTGCATAAATTGTTTCATTCATCTGAATGAAAAATTCACAGAAAAACGAATGGTGAATCAACACTAAGACATCAAGAGCAATCTGCAACGCAACACAGGATTTGATCACGATGATGCAGTGTTGTTCTACAACATAATCAACTAGAAGCATCTCTCATAAATCTAGCGAAAAGCAGCGGATCGTTATCTAAATCTAAATTTTGTAGTTATCTAAATTTTACTAAACTTATACAAAATTGTATAAACTGATGAAAACATATCTAAAACTATCAAAATTTTATAAAACAATTCAAAAAGATCAAATGTTACGGTATGTATTCTTATTCAAAATTATTTGAAAGCGCAAACTGCATGTGAAATTATTTAAATGTATTATCACTATAACTGAAAAATAATAAAATAAAAAAAAAATATTTACTAAAAAATGATCAAATTGAATGTAAAATTGTTAAGCTTGTACAAGCTTTGTTACAAATACATAAAAATTACTGTAACATTTTAAAAATTTTCCAATGTGTTCAAAACTATTCAAAGACTACGAAATCACATAAAAACCCTGCGAAGATCAAATCAATAAGAACAAAATAAAAATAAAATTAAAAAAATAAAATTTGAATAAGTTATACGGAAGTTATCTTTTTCGTGAATAATTTTAAACCATTCGTTGCTTTAGAATGGGTATACATATCCCATTATATATCACACAGTATATGATTCAGAATTCTATTGGCGAATGAAAGATTGTAGACCTGCACTTTTCACATTTTTCAATGTGGTGCATGTCTCGCATTCGACACTACAGTAACTTAAGAACCAACACCGCACAACATCATTCATAATAACTATTAACAACTGAGTCAAGTAACGAATCAGAGAATGCGATTTACTATGTCAGCCATTTGCTCACATAGTTTCATTGCCGGAAAGAAATATTGCGGACATTTATCTTCCATGCGAAAATGATGCGTTTTTTTTTTGTTTCTGACTCGCAGATGGTAGGTTTGCACACATATTTCTTGTACTTGCGTTACAAGTGTTGTGATTTATTTAGATACTTTTGGAATTGCCAATTATAAAATATATTAACATCTCCCATATGATATCAGAACAAAAAGTTATGTTGATAGCATTAATTGCAACTGAAGTAGCAATACTTCAGCTAAGAACTGAAGTTACTGCAAAGTTAAAAATTGACAAATGTAAAACCAATCGCTCTAGTTGTTGCCGCAATAACTTCGTGCAAGAGCGCTTGTAAGAAAAATTATTTACTGTAAAGTGGCCTTTCCTGGACGAAAGAGAAATATTGACTGACCAAGTCTATAATTTAAATAAAGATAATAAACCGCATCATCAAGCAAAGGGACATTATCAGATACAGTTTAAAAAAAAAAATGTTGATTTCGGTTGGAGGATAAATTCATGTATTACGCTGGACCTTGAATTGTATATACTATTGATTATAAAGAAATTGATTATATTTATCATTTCTTTATAGTATTACCAAGCCATCTTGATTCCGCATCACTTAAAGGATGCAAAAGAGATACGCACGGCAAAATATACGATGCAAATTGGAGAGATCCCGCCGTCGCCTTCTTATGTCATCTTTAGTTCTCTACATAAGCTCAATTGCGATAAGAAAGATGAGCTAAAAAAGTTGACTTTATCATTAATATTATCTTTGTCATAATCAAATATGTTAAAGAATGGCAACTGTTGCAAATCAATTTTTGAAAGAACGTCAAGTTTTACGTGCGTGTAAAACTAGACGTTCTTACGGCATTATCTCCGATGCCCTGCTCATCCGTTTGAAGTCTGCCAACTTGTTGGCAGCATGAACTATTACTGTTAGACTATATATAATCCTAACGACTACCAACATGTTGGCACCATGAATTTAAAATTGTGTCTCCAAAGTCCTGCTCATCAGTTTGAAATACCTCACTTAAGTCAAGGCACATTGTGCATGTTTTGCTTTACTTTAAATTACGTTTAAGTTATTAATACCTGTAGTCGTTAAATTGAAGACTTCTATCTATTCAAAATTATAGTTTTTTAATATGTTACCCATGGGTTTTTTAAGTTTAGTTTAATGACGTGTTCGAATTCCTGAAGATGGTTCAACTTGAGAACCGAAACCGGTAGAACGAAATTTAATTAATTCCATTAATAAAGTACGAAAGATCAATTTTTAGTTTTATTATATTATATAAAAAATGGAAAAGAAAAACAACCTCGATATTAGTTTGAAATATATCAACAAGTTGGCGGTCTTCAAACAAAATGTTAGGATGAATGTTTATATCTCCAAAGTCCTGCTCATTAGTTTGAAGTCTGCCAACTTGTTAGCAGAATGAGCCATTACTTTTCAAAACTCCATACATTATCTTAAAGACCACCAACTTATTGGTAGCATGAGCTATTTTACCTCCTGTTCATCAGTTTGAAGTCTGCCAACTTGTTGTTAGCATGAGCTATTACTGTTCCACAAACTATACATTTTAAAGACTGCCAACTTGTTGGCAGCATAAGCTATTACTGTTCCAGAGATTATATATTATCTTAATGAATGCCAACTTGTTGACAGCATTGCTGTTCAAGCAACATGAGCTATTATGTTCGCAGACTATTCTCTATACTAGCACGTTTCTTTGATACTTTAAAACTGACAGTTTTCTACGATTTTGGAACATAAATTTTTCTTGTTATTTTTCAGTCTACGAACAACGTAATTGTACAATTGGGTTGCTAGATGTCGCCGCACTACGCGTTGTGGTAGTTTTATATCAAGCATAACGCGTTATGTCTGCTTTTCTACTGTGCACAACGCGTTGTGGTTGATGATAACAACCACAATACGAAAAAATACTTGATTTCTATTTGTGGACATTGAACATTGCCCATAACGCGTTGTGATCGTTTCTTCCGCTCAAAGAGTGTATTTCGGTTTTTTAGTGTAACATATACATAAAACAAGTTTCGATACTTTGCCCAGCACTAGTATTAACTGCAATTGATTGTGTTAGCATGTGCATGTTAACATCTCCCATATATGCATGCTCAATGATATCAATAAAACAAGAATAATTAAGTGTTGACGATCTATAGACATGAGATGAGTGGGTAAAACATCAGAAATACAATTTTTATACTCCTTAAGTAAATAACTGGTAGGTCCGTTCGAGACATCAGCTGAGCATATAGTACATTTTGGTTAAAACTAAATTTGGTAAAGCTATTTAATATTTAAGTAAAATTATAATTAACCCATTGTATAACTTTTTTATGATTTATCAATAAAAGTGAAAATGAGATAAGCTAGATGAGTAGATAGAGCGATCATCAAGCTCCGTGTTACGATATTGCGAACGTGAGAAGCTCAATCGACCTTTCGCCTTTCGGTCGATCAGTCATCCATGAGGGCGACATCATCACCAGAACCGTCATCGCCGGTCACGCCTCTTACGGATGAATTGAACGGACAACGGATTGACATTAGGTATAGTACTCGAACTCATTGTTAAAAGGTCGCTGTGTCAGCTTCGCATTTCGTAACGTAAATCAATAAAACGGTGCTTGTTTATCTTAATTCCAATCGGAAGGTCTTCTCGACGAGTATGGTGTATTCTTTGTCAACTTTCATAAAAGGTCATAAATGGAAATTTGAAACGTATATCCGCAACCCCTTACCGGGGTGGTGTTCGTATTTATTACTCTCCGTGCTCTATCTGGGAGAGATCACGGCAGTTACAGCACTAAATCACCAGGAGGAACTAAACTGGGCGCGATGACGGAGCGCAAAACGTTTTAAACGTTTCCCGGTGCCTCCTAATCCCGGTGGAAAGTCCAATTACCCGATCCGGGCGCAATCAGCAGACGCAAATTATCATCAGGCGGTTACGGCGGCGAAGGCGACGGCGGGATCTCTCCAATTTGCATCGTATATTTTGCCGTGCGTATCTCTTTTGCAGGACGAGTGCCGGCCCGAGTTGGGAGATAAGGCACGGTTCGCCCATTACGGCACATCGTCCTGTTACGTAACCTTCCTTCGCGCGCCAACATCGTCCAGATAAGCCTCGAGGAAGTTTCAGAAACTTTAAAAGGTGCCACACATACCAACTTGCTGTGGTAAGAGCGGAAAAAGGAACACGATCAACTTTATATATAAGGTAAGCTTTAAGAAAACATAAAATATAGAGTGTCTCGTAATGATTATAAAATCTTTTAACATCAATATTTCTTTATAAAAAGAACAACAAAAAAATAATAAGACTTAATCAGTACTTTATTGATAACTTGATGTGGATTCAGTTTAATTAACTTCTTATTATTGTAATTAATCTTTCCGTATATAACAAAATAATTATCTCATTAAGATCAAAACGATCGATAGCAGTGTCACATGGTATCGACCCACACAATTAAATACCCGTTTTCTTTCCTTTTTTAAATTCATCTCGAAGACAGGATAAGTTTCCGTTAGGAGTGTTCTTGAGCAGTTTAATTAAGTAATTAACACTAAGAACATGGGTTCGTTAACGGTAGAGGAGAGTGCGGAGTATGTGAAACTCGACTCGTAATCGCCATTGATTTTAATATTTAACACCTGTGTGATACCGTATAATTCATTACGGAGACACCTGAAATCTTAAGCGTATGCGACTCAGTGGGCGGCTCCTTTGTGTTTTCTTCGTCGGTCGAGCTAATAACGCGGCGATAATTGAAATAAATTGCGGATTTATGCGTAATTTATGATCGCTGTTAAATCGGTGTAGATACAAGGTGTCGTGTTTTACTGGGAAAGACATATTGTTGTGGGCTCGTTTAATAAGATACAGAATAAGAAAAAACAACTACAGTTAGGTTATTGATTAATCGACAATAGTTTTATTATACAGGTTCTTCTTTCTGAAAATGAATCATGAAATTCATTAGTACAATAAACTTTAATACTAAACTTACCGACAGTTCATGTATACCTATTCCTATCACACTTGGTCAGTTAGACCGGTAATTAAAAAAATGATCTATTTTATTTGTCAGTGCACTTCAGAATGTTTGATTTGTTGTTAAATGTATATAAAATGAAAAATTTTCATGAATATTACATTATGTCGATTAAAAATTGGACATTTAAGTTTTAATACATTACTTTATCTCATACAAATAAACAATTCTAAAAGATTACATAAGAAACGCTTAAGAAGGGTATTACTTGAGACAGTACTCAATACTGTTGTTGTCTCGCACCGGTCAAATTGACCGATCGTGGTAGGTAAGACACGTAACAAATTTTTCTTGGAAAGGAGAAAAAAACTAGGAGTAGAGAGTGAGGAATATATTATATGAATATTCTAAAAATTGTCTTCTAGTCTGATAGTGGTTTGAAACCGGTACTGGTAGGTTTAGTGTTATGTTAAAGGTATGCTTTGATGTAACATTTATATTTATGTTATTTTCTTCAATTTCAGATGTATTTAAATGTTCTCTTATAATGCTTCGAATATTAAATGGCAAAAACCTAATCGATTACAAGCGAATCGTTAGCTGGTTAATTAAATCATCTTCCAATTTTTGATGAATTTATTCTATTCTCAATAACTTCAATGTTACTTTCATAGATAATATGAGAATGTATTGCTCTAACGTCCAAAACTGTAAAAAAAATTTCAAGAGGTTACCGACAATAAAATCTGGAAACTGAATCAGTTGCTTTTCGCTTACCCAGTACATCAACTCCCCCCTTAGTTAGGTTGTAAAACGTAATTATGCTGGGCTTTTCTATGTCGCTAGACTCTGGATCGATTTGGTCTTCAGAATTAAATGTAATCAGTAAATGTATATCAGTGCCTTTTTCTAAGGTTTTGGTTTGTATGATAACAATACGGTATCCGTTTGGAAATCAAACATGCGACTAGATACTAGCCTTTTAAGATTTATGAATATAGACGGCATTTCCGTATTATTCTTTCTGAGAGTGCTTCTCAAAAATGCAAAAAGTGCAATTCTTTTACCAATTCATTATTTTACTCATGGAATTGATATGAACTAATTGTCAAGGGTAAGGTTTCAATCTGTATTCAGTATAGGAGTATGTGCATACTAACGACAACCGAAGAATTGTCTAGATGAAAGTCTTATCAGCTGTTTACCTACATAAATCTCTTTACATAACAAATGTTTCATCTACTGTACAATATTCCCCAACTTGGAAGTTTTCTTGACCTTTGCTCACAAACTTTTCAAGTGATATCAAGTTCAGAGGTTTGCTTCACTTCGAATCAGTTTCTGAAGAAGGTTACAACATGACATATGACACGCCAAATACTTTTTCAACATACGCAGGGCAAAATACGAAAGTTTATAGCTGGACATCTAGGATTATTATTCCTAGTAAGTTTTAGTATTAATTTTAATTCTAATTCAATATTTTCCATTCGTTTCTGTCGTTGTCAAAACTATCTTCCTAAAAGATCAAATCGCATTCGTGACATCGTTACTCAAAAGTAGACAGGTGTAAAGATCGAATTAGCCTAAAGTTCTTTAGTATTCTCTTATACATTTTGCTCTTAATATTTGATAATATTTGCATATTTCACGATTTATTCGATCATTTCTTCTGTTACAAATAATCTCCAACACGATTCCACAGTTTTTGAATTTTTGTAACTCCAGGAAGGTGATTAATGATATTCTTTAAAGCCATTCGTACATTCCGTAAAAACGAGTTTTTTCATCTTTTCCAGTAAATTGATATCTTGAACCGCATGCAGGATTCTCATCAACTTCAGATTCAAACTCTTCAATTCCTTCATCACTGAAGATTTCGTGCATATAAGCATATTGAAGAGGAACTTTGAAAAGTTTGTTAGAAGTGAGACCAGGGTGATGCGTGATTTACCGTTCATAAAATCTTTACATCTCAGTTCTTCATTCGCAATGAAATTTTTAATAGCCATAACTCCACGAATACGCTAAGAGAAATGTTTGGTCTGGAATCATCGATGGCTTCATTCTTAGTGCATTTGCTTTGCACAATATATTATTTCCTTCAAAGTGAACTACCCTGCTTGATAGAACATCAACCATAGATGAGACATGTGGTTGATTACGACGGTGCTACCACACATCATATCATGAATACATGCGACTTTTTGAACATCACATTTTCACATCGACGGATTGGGAGACGAGGAAGATATGTTCCAGTGGATTGGCCTGTCAGGTCTCCTGAACAATGAAATCAAAGGTTTATGCAAAACCTATAGATATCGAGGAGACATTTTGTTAACCCTAGACTGTTCAATTTTTACTTTTGGGGATAAAAAATAATAAAAATATATAGTTTTTATATATATAGTTTAAATATATAGTTCAAAATAATATATAGTTTTTGACACTCTTTTACGGAAAAATAATAAAACAGATTTGCGGTTTTCATTCTTTTCAAACACATGGCATGTATTTACAATAAGAAAATACATGTTTTGATTCATTTTAATTATTATTTTAATGATGAAGATTATTAAAACATTTGGAATCTTTATTAAAGAATAAACGAACTTCATATTTTGAACATTTAATGTATGTCAATGTTTTACAGTTGGCTCTGTATATTGCGGTCAATGTCCAATATCATCGGTTTTTATGTCCACTGGTGGTACATAAGTTGTAAGGCCCCTTTTCTTATTTGCTACAATATCTTGTTGCATACCTTCCACGATTCCTTTGACTTTCTGTCTGTGCTTTACATAAACAATCCGCTACTTGAACTATAATTAGAACTATCACTAGCACTAAGACTAGATCTACCACTAGGACTAATACTAGATCTGAAACTAGAAACTTTCGGGCATAGCTGAAAAAAATTAAAATGTTTGAACATTATAAACGTTTTTTAAAAATTTTTACAAAAACCGCACGAATTCTTCGGCAAATCCCGAAGATTTCTAATTTTAGATCTAGTATTAGTTCCAGTGATTGTTCTAGTCTTGGTGCTAGTGTTAGTTCTAATTTTAGATTAACTAACACCTGTCATGAAAGTCTTCCTACTTAAATCAGCTACTTCTATTTAAACAGCACTAAAGCGATGCTTTTTTGCTCTCTTTCGTTCAACTGTTTGCGAATAAAATCCAGCTATTAACTAACGCAAGATCAAGAAGATTTTATACCCGTGTAGCATTTCTGTGAACGTAGTTTACTTTAGTTCTTCCCTATAAAACTGTCTAAAATGTACAATACCCATTTGACGATTTTATTACCTAACCACATTAGCACATAGCATTAGAGTTACTGCTTTTTTGTCTTTCCAGATCACTGTAGAAATACCTACATCATTTGTGTTACCAACGAATTCATAAGGAGTACCCCTTTCATACATTTTGAGTACACTTTCAGGCGATATTTTACAGTTAGGTACACTGTTTAGTTTAATTATACCTAATGAATAGATTCCTTTAGTCGCTAAATAAGCTATTAGAGGAATCGAGGAATAATGATTGTCAAAGTAGACGCATAGAACTTATTTTGTAGAACATTTCTGCATAGCATCAGTACAATATTGGCATATGGTTAGCATCTCATACAGATTTTATTTTCTTGACCCGTGTAAATTTCAAACCTATAAGCAAAACCACTTATTTCAAACAAAACAAATAATTTAGACCTCCATTTGTGTGATTTCAAAGGAAGATACTATATCAAATAATGGCATGCTTTAGAACCTAACTGTTTATCCACACGTAAGTATTCCTCATAGGGGATGCTTTCAAATTTTTCATTCAAATGGTTAATTATTAACCGAAGTTTATAAAGACGGTCACTTTCAGGATCATTTTTTGACTTTATTTTTGTGTTATCTGCAAAATGAATGTTAAACTGAATGCTATTAAAGCTGCTTGCTCATAGTTTCTTTGATTTGAGGTATTCCTATATTGATGAAATATGATTTTTGATAATGAATTACCGCTATATAGATTAATATGCCCATATTTTTTTTAATGGACTTGACTATTGGTAGCATTTTTTTTTAATACTGTATAAATTTGACTCGTTCATAATTTTTGAAAACAATGCATATAACAACAATATATCAAGTTGTTGAACATAGACTAGTAAAGAAGAGTCTCCTTTGAATAACAATATGTCACTATTCAATGCCAGGTTCTTCTTTTTCCATATTACGTCTTTAAATCTATTTTTATAATTTGATATTTCATTTTTGCTCTCCTTTGTCTGTGTCAACAGATCATTTCCATTTTCTTCTTTATCAATATCATTTTCAGTATGACTTCTCAGTATATTGACTCAGTATGTTTTCAGCTTCATCTTCAAATAATACTTGCATATTTTGAACATACATTACAATCATCTTCACTTTTAACCCATTTCTCTATTATATTTACTAATTCCTTGTAAGATAAGGGCCGCCTTTTATTCCTGTTGGGTATTCTAAAATTATATGAACAGATGCATGTATCATAATGAAATAAACAACTAATTCATTCTTACCTAGAAGCAAGCCGATACAATTTGCAACGGATTGTTCGAAATTGTTGTTAAAAGCGTAATAATTCAAACACAATTTTTTATTTTAACATTTCACTTGCTTAACGCATATAATACAGATCTAAATAAGCACTAAATTAAAAAAAAAACAAACCGGTTTGTGACATTAGGGAAGTATACGGTAGCTATTTTTCATATATGATACGTTTGCATTTATACATTTTGTTTTACTTTTTACATAATAGGTTGATTCTGAATTTGTATCATATTTGTGCAATACGATTTACACGATAAATAAGAAACTGCTCATTACTAAAGTGAAGAATTTACCACTTACCCATTGCCGATAGATATAAATGTTACATTAAAATATGCCTACTACTGAGAAATAGATACACCGTTAATGTCATTAAAGTCTGTTAAATATTCTCCGGACATAGCAAAAAATATGATTTCTTTAAAAATCTTTAAGCTTTAATGCTTTTATTGCCAAAATTTATTGCCACATTCTGGTGGTACCATTTTCTGTATTTCTTCTCGAGTCACCTGTACATAAATTTAAAATATTTCATATAAATTATTTTTATTGCTTTAATAGTAATTTGCAATAAATTATCTTTTTGGTGAAAATTTAAATTATAGATCCTACAAAGTATACTAAGATTAATCCAGCTCTTGTCGTTGACATTCTCTATCGAGCACGGAATATAACCGTAATTTATGAACTACAGGCGTCAAGTGTGTGCGTGGTACCAACCGCTTACATGAAAAGATATATGAGCGTGTATTGACCCTTTCAAATTAATTCAAGCGCACGTTCTCACCGAAGAAAACCCAACAAAGCCGATTCTAAGTCGTCTTCGGCGGGTGGTCGTCGTTATAACCACCGGGGATAGCTTTCAATGGTTTAACCACACTTACTTCATCTCGCTCCTTTTTCCTTCTTGCGTTTACCAAGTCTGTTTCCTGGGTTTTCCCATTTTTCTCCTTTCACCCCCATAAATCTTCTCGATCCGGTGATTTTCAGCAGTTTGGCTTTCAGGTGCGAACGGCATAGTTGGTTTTCGACCGGCGGGCGCACTCCGTAATTAATTTAATTATCGCTCGAAATACGCGTTACACTCGTCCGTTAACACACGTAGGCAATAATTCAGATCGCCGATACCATTGACAGCCGTTCCACGAGACTGTATTCATAAATTACATATTGCGGCGCTTGTTGCGGCGTTTCCACAAAAAATACCTCTATCTGGGCGACGCCGAACATACCGCAACAACACCCAATTGTGTAATGACCGGTAAGATCTGCTAAAGAATATTTACCGGTGATTGCTGAGGTCAGACAAGATAAATGATTAATTGACTATAAATTTATGTATGTCGTACCAAAATGTTTACTAATATATAGCAACAATATTATAATCTATAAAGATACATTTAATTTTTTAAAGAAAGCTGTTGACACAATTTCTTAAACAATTTTAACTCTCAACAAAATGAGATTATCATGTTGAAAACGCCCATGCATATTTTTTATGTAAGTCAATGTAGTTGTAATGTTAACACTTACAACTAGTTTGTTGAACTTGAACTGGTTCAATAAAACTCATTCTACCAATAATGGGAATGTTTTGGAATGAATTATTTTTCCAAATTAAGTCACGTTTTGGTGCAAACCAACATGGTTTCTATCCTGGAGTATAGTGAATTCCTTTTTTCGACCGTCTATAAGAACGTCCATATGGATGCTATTTGTACCAATTTTAACAAAGTGTTTAACAAGGTTGATCACAACTTATTGCTTTTAAAACTTGAACTCAATTGTGTCGGTAGTGTCACATTACGTTGTATAACTCAAGTAGTCATAATTGGTGGTCACCAAATTGTTATTACTTCTAGGGTACCTCAGGGCAGTCATTTGGGCTCCACTTTTCTTTACAATATACATAGGAGATATTCCTTACTGCAGTTTTCTCGTGTATGCCGATGTATGCCTCATATTGGTCTATGGTTGCATTGACCTCCTCATGCAAAATAATTTGAAACGGGTTATTCGAAACTCCATAATCGATTTTATACTTAGGTAACATTATTGATTGTATTTTGTGCATATCGTAATTACATAGTGCAGTTAATTTGCAGTTACGGAGTTACGTGAATTCGGAGTTACGCGATTTCAATTTGTTTCCCCCACTCCACCTACCACAACATATTATAGTTGGTTTAACGGCAGGTTCAAACGAGTTTGTAGTGAGCTAACTATGAAAGACTGTACTTTTGTAACTGTATTATCCAAGCTGAGTAGAGCTGATGAAATTAAAATTTTTGAATTGGAAAAAAGTTCCAGAAATTTCGAAATAAACTTAAAATGGTTTGTGATAATCAAGTAAGAGTGAAAAATTGTACTGTTAATCAGTTATGTTAATTTTTGAAAGAGAAACGCTGGGAAGAAAGCCACAAAATGCCTAAAAGAACGTTTATCGTTCTGTTCTGGAAAAAAGCCTAAAAGCTTAACGCGAGTGAAGAAAAGCTTTTCTAGGTTTCCACAAAATCCAAGAGCTTAAAAAAAATAAATCTAAAACTGGATTGGTCATCATTTGGATGTCGAATGCTTTAGTTTGGGTGACAGCTTCTTCCGAAGTTGAAAGCAAATACCATTTGTTATTAATCGACAACGCACTGTACTTTGCGTTGTACTTTCTGCCACCGTGTACAATCAATTTGCTTCAATCAATGAATTAGGGAGTCATTAAACCATTTAAAACTTACTATATGCGATAACAGTTTGCGCATCTCCATGAAGCTATGAGACAAAAGAATAAGCTTTTTTCAAGATGTTAGCTGTCTTGATTTGAGCTATTTGCAATTTTTCTGATAAATTTAAAACAAAAGACCAGAAATCTGAAAATAAATTTGAAGAAGCATTAAAAACACAAAATTGCATAGATATAGGTCATTAATAAAAATTAATCAAATTAAATTTGTGAAATTTTAAGTGTTAAGGTTGGAGATATTGGAAAATTTTAAAAAGTATTTCATATCAATAGAATTAACCAATCAGGAAACTATATTCAATTTTAAAGGTAAAACAAAGGAAAATGAAAATGTTTAGTGTGGCTTTGAACTCAGAGAAGTAAGCTTTTGTTTGCTCGAAACTAAAAATTAAAATTTTAGGTTATGCGATATAAACATAAAAAATTGAGAAGTAATTTTAGTTTCTGACGATCCTCAAAGCCAACAAATTAAGCTAAGTATCATTATATTCGTTAGATTTACATTATTTTAAATTACATCATCATTCTTTACTAAGCTAAAGCCATTAAGTAAAGTCATTAAGATGACTACATAACCTTGAGTTATTACCCCTAATAGCTCACTTCTCATTCTCTTCTTTATTTGTTTTTTAGTTATGTTATTACCCCACAATCAAATAATTTTTTCCAATTCGATAGAATCACTAAACTTCAGGGTTATTTCGTATTCTCTAATATTAGAATCTTTTAATGTTTAAACTTTAATTACTAGAATAATAAAAATAGTTAATCACCTACTTTTAACATATTTTGTCTCATTGTGTCATGTCTCATCTTACATTTTAGCAAATTAAAACTTAGGTATACAGGTACAGGTTCGGGAATTACGTCTGTATTTTAATTGTAAATGTATATTTGATTTGTTTACAACAATAAAGATTATTATTATTATTAAAGAGGTGATTCTAAATTAAAACAGATGAAGAAAAGTTTTGTTTACTTGTTAATTATCACACAATCGATAGATCTTTGGTACTGAAGTAGAAGATTCTGGTGAGCGTTCCTTATTATTAATTCCAATAATTAATAATTACTGGATTCGTTATATTCAAATTTATTTAGATATTATTTAGATAATGCTAAAGGGAGTATTACGCTAAGAGAAAAATATTCTTTAATGAAGATTATTATTCTTTGGTCAAGCTTAGCATATTCTTGTACAGGGTGTATCCGAATGACTGCAACAAACTTCTAGGAATGACTTCGGCTTCTCTAAGGAGGTATAGCCCTATACCTTTAGACCTTTAGTAAGACACTCAAAAACGTTCATAGTTAAATGTCAAAGAACATTAGACAAAGAACTTCCAAAGCAAACTAAGATTTTTTCGTAAGAAATTCGTTCCAACTTTTGATGAAAACATAGAACCAAAATTATCTGACTTTTTTTGGAGGACTGTAGCTCCTCAGGGGAACCGTAGTTGATTACGAAGCTAGTGATTCAGTTAAGTATCACCCGTAGAAGTTTGTTACAGTCATTATAGGTTTCTTTGAGTGAGAAACCTATAAAATGAAGTATATAAGTATTCTTGATGATCTAAATATATCAATTATATTAAAACAAGAGTATCTTAATGCTGCATCAACAATCTCATTTTCTTGCAATAAGTGTATCAATATCTAGAAACTAGAATATGTTAGTGTTGCACTAGCAATCCTATTGTCTTGCAATATGTATATTATTGGTTATATGTACCATTGGTCCAATTTCTAACAACATACTTATAATATTGTTGGAAATAGGACAAAGAATTTGTAGGGACGCTAGAGCTGTAATGGATTTGATATTTAACATGTCGATAATAGGCCAAAGACCATTTTTAAGGGTAGTGTTATGTCTCAATCATTTTCAGTAATGATCGTAAATGGCTGTGTAAGTGTCGGGTTTTATTACTATTCAAATTTGTAAGATTTATAACAATTGTAGCTTACTCTCAAAGATTTCAGGTAATCCTGACCATTTTTAAGCTATTAGAAACAAATTATAGACAGTTTTTAATCATTTCAGACAATTATTAGTTATTAGAGATATATTTTAGACAAATTTTGCAGAATCTTTCTGCATTGACCGATGTAATTGGGGCGTATTTTATAATTCTTCTTCAATCCTTCCCTGGAGTATCTTTGAATTTTTTTGAAGAAATGGTCTTTTTGAACTAACATTAGAACTAACACTAGAATTATCACTAGGACCAACACTAGATCTAAAACTAGAAACTTTCGCGTTTTGCAGTGCGTCTTTTGAAAAAATGTTTAACGTTTCGGATGCCATATTGCAAACTTCTTCAGAAATGTGACTATATCGGGAATCGTAAAACAATATATTGCTCGAAAACTAATTAATAATTTATTTAAAGTAATTACAAGCTAATTACTATAATTAGCTTTAATTAATTTGTTTTATAATATCTATAATTATTATTCTTAAAACATTTACAACTTTTTTCTTAATTTGTACACTGCCCAAGTGCATCTCTCAACTTGTAACAATCCATAAAATTTAAAATATTTAGTCGTTTTGAAAATAATCGAATTCTTAAGATATCTTATGTAAGTACTTCATTTTTTAAATCATACTTGAATATCTCAATTCGATTTTGAGATATCATCTTTTGAAGTAAACCTAAATTCATAAAACTTAAAATTTTCTTAAAAAGTCGACTTCATAACATATATCTTGATGCAATTTATTATCATTGACAAAGAGAAGTATGCACTTTTATACACATACAAGCATACTTGAATATATCAATTCGTTTTTGAGATATCAAGTTTTGAACTCAACTTAAATTCATAAAATTTTAAGATTTCTTAATCATTTTCTGAAAAAATAGAATTCTTAAGATTTCTTGGTGTAATAAATTATAATTTGCAAGGAAAAGTATCTACTATTTATCCATAATACCGCATAATACCCATTTACCATAATACCTGTAATGGTTGATTTGTTTATAATGATACAGATTTTAGAGTATAAAATCTGTATAATAACTGTTAAGACTCTAGTCAAAGATTAAAAGTCTCGAAATTGCTGGCATCTAACAATTCGATGCGTATTATTAAAATGCAACCATGAAATTTCTTATTGATATCTCAGTTAAGTTCTCTATTGAACAACCGTTTCGGAAAGATATGACGTTATATAATGATTTTATACTAAAATTTTGTGGTATCAGTCAACTTTGACTTACTTTTTTTAATTAATTACCACTTACAAAAATTAAATTCAAGTTAATTATTAAAATCAAATTTTTTTTCTATAAGATTTCATTGAAGAAAGAAATAAATTATAACTTAATAAAAAATCCATTTATGATCTGCAAACCGCTCAAAATTTTCCATAGTGTAGTGTTAAGATGAACATAACTGTCAGCATATAGAGAAAGGAAAATTATGATTTCTAAATTACAATCTATTCATAACACAAAATTTTTGGAAAGGTTCGCTTAACGTAAAAAAAACAATACCTTACAGCAATAAAGATACAAATACATTCGTTTCCGGCTTAAGTGAGAAATATCGGGACCGATGCATTCTGTTCCAATTATGAGGTGGTCAAAATCAAAATAAGAGATAATTTTCTAAAGCACTTAAAGTCAAATGTATCAAACAAACAATTAAATCAAAGTGGTCAAACACTAAATGCGAAATATTGTTTTCCTTTTTAACTTTAAGAAAATATTATTTCATGACGATTCATATTTATATGTAAGGTATGTAACTTTAAATGAATCAAATGTGTATTTGACCATATTTTCATCATTTTATTTAAAAGTTCATGGATCTACTGGAGAAATAATATGGTCTAGCCAAACACTGACCTTAAAAAAATCATTAAACGGCTAAATATTTGTGCGTTTACCCCTATGAGGAAATTATATTCAGTCGGGAAAGTTTTGCGTTCCTCTTCATACCTCTACAATGTTTCAAACCTTATGGTGCACCTTTCGAATAATTTGTGCATCTGTCTTTTAGATCACAAAGCTGTTGTATTCCACAGGTTATATAAAACAGGTAATTAGTACATTTGGGGATTTAAGGGCAACGTTGAGATCGAAATAACTTCCAGCATATAGAGAGGTGAAAAGCATGATAACACAGATATGACAATATCACTCTCTCAAGATTCTCGATTGACCATACAACTCTAAATTATCATCTATTCAACTCATAACATTTTCGGAGAGGTTCGCTTAACGTAAGAAAGCAATACCTTGGAGAAATAAAAATACAGGCAATTCCGCTTAATCGGTCCCTTAACATATCGGGACCGATGTATTTTGTATAAAATGTATATTTCAAATTAAAATTTAGGATCCCTATGGTGTAGCTCGATAATCAAGGTTGGTATAGTTAGCATTATAGATGGTATTTGCACAGAAATCTTTTAAAAAATACTAAATATACTTTCACAATCGGCGCTTCTCTTTTCACCGTGTCTTTTCTTAAATTTGATGTTAATCTTGCTTCTTCAATTTCTAAATCTAAAGATAATCTCATGTGATCTTCCCGTTCTATCCATTTTTCGTGCGGGTAGGACTTTGGTACACCAGTTAGTTCTGCTTCGTTATCTTCGACCAACTTATGTTCAGCATAAGACAGGCGCTTTCTAAGACAATTCCGTAGTTATTTTTATAATTCCGTTTTATCATTGTACTATTCTGATTTTCTAATATAATAAATACTTTTTAGTCGTACAATGAAGAAGGAAAGCTAACTTTCCGAAATATATATATATATATATTTATATATATAAATAATAAAAAATATACAGGGTGTTTCTGAAATGAGTGTACAACGGAAGACCACAGATTCCTTGGCTCAAAGTAGGCCGATTTAAGTTAACTTATCTGTATCCAAAGTTGCTTCGTTTCGCCGATAGAGGACTTCAAACTTAGCAAAAAAAACGTTTATTCATTATAACTCGAGAACACGTTAATGAATCTAAGCCATTTTTGAGAAATGAGTTTTTAGGTTCAATCAACGTCATTTTATGGTTTTGGGTAAAATTTTAAAAATACGAAAATGACGCCATGTGTTTGACGAATGTTAGTCCATATTTTATTTTCTGAGTAGTCGGCGTTTACATAATTATAATTTCTGAATTGCCCATTTATTCTGAAACTTTTTTGTTTCTTATAAGATTTTGATTACGTAAGTAGTTAAGCCAGAAAAAGGAATTTTTAAGTATCTGCAACCCTTATTTACGTCATTTTGACTACAAAATTATTTTGTGTTTGGCACTTAAATAAGGAATTGAATACTAGGGAATTACTTCCTCATAACTCTTGTTCATAATCAACTGTAGAGACAAGGACTATTGATTTCAATGCCCCCCAGAAAAATCAGTACCAATTACGATAAGATTTTGTAATTGCAATGACGTAAAAAAGGCTTGCAGATGTTCAAAAAATCCAATTTTCTGGCTTAACAACTAATGTAATCAAAATCTTATAAGGGACAAAAAAGTTCCAGAACTAAATGGGCAATTCAAAAATTTTAATTATGTAGTCATCGCCTACTCAGAAAAAAAATATGGAGTAACAACTACTGAACAGACATGTCATTCCGATAATTTCTGTGTTTATAAAACTTCACCTAAAACCATAAAAAGACGTTAATTGAACCTAGAAACTTACATTTCAAAAATAGTTTTGATTGATTATCGCGTTTTCGAGGTATGGTCCCCATACCTCGAAACCGCAGGAATAATCGAATTTTTTTTGCTAACCTGGAGGTCCTCTAGTGGCGGAACGAAGCAACTTTATATACAGGGTGTCTCACGTAACTGGTTCATTAGAACTTTTTTGGGTTACACTATTCGTATAGGCTTGAAATTTTGGTACCATGGGTTGTTCATTCCGATCTATTAATCTAAAATATTTTCAAGATGGCCACCACTTCCGGTCTACCGGAAGTAGACCTCAACTTCGTTATATTAAATGGAATGCTATAGTTTTTATTACACCATTCAATTACATGTAAGAAAATATGTTGACTTTGATAACAGTTGCTGGTACCTATCGTTTTTTGTTTTCGAGTTATTTTGATTTTAAGTGTTTTTTGGCAAATATCACCATGCGCTTTACAAGCCTATATCTCAGCCAACGTTAATTCAAAAGCGTTTTGCATTAGTACAATAACTCGTCATATGCTGTTAAATAGATTGTCACTTGTTATATCAATGTACCTTATACAGCGTGGTCAAAAATTGAATTACCATTTCGCTGTATTCAATTGCGAGAAAGTCGAAAATTTTAAATGGAACGCACCATATCCTTTTAGCCTATCTAAACGGGAATTTAATTCTCTACAAATTATCTATAAATATTGCTATACCTATTTATTATAGTTTTCTTCATATTGAGTATTTTATCAAAATCCTACACAAAATGCTGGAAGCCGGTCGTGTTTTTATTAGAAGGCTATGATATTTTGACAGTTTATTGTTTAATTTATTTAAATTATCATTGGTATTATTTCTAGAATGATCTGCGATTGAATAAACTTGAGTTTGTTAGCTTTTATTTGCCAAAAATAACCAGCAGAAGAACGCATAAATGAAACAATGAAAAACAATGATATGGTGTAATATTCGACGTAATGATGCGTGAGATGTTCCTAGAGAGTTTAGTTTATTTATTTACGGTGCTTTTTTGTAAAATATTATTCATCTAAATCGACCAAAGCACCTCTTACCGAAGAATTTGGTAAAGCAATAAAATATGACAAAACATTTATTCTATTATCTTAAGCTGCTGGTGATAGAAATTTATGTTTTCTTGTTATTTTGATCTTTCCAAAACTAAAAGATACGTATCTTATCCTATCCAAAACATTATTACAGCCGCCATGAATATAAGACGAATTTAAAATGTTGGCGTGGGAATAATTCGCCATGATATTCAAAGACATTAACAGCAGTAAGTGATGACACAACTAAGTAATGACAACAATAACATAAATATGGTTGAAAAGCTATCAAAACTCCATGGCTTTCTAAAATAAAAACAAGAAGCTTCCAGCATTGCATGCGTCCATTACTTTCCAAATATGAGGGCAACTATAAGAAATAGGCGCAGGAAAGTATCTAAATAGTTTGTAGAGAATTAAATTCCCATAATTTATTTTTGTAATTTTCAGTTTTTCATTCTTTTATGTTATTGATTTTAATTTTTATCATTAAATTGTTGTTTTTCATTGTTTCATTTATTCGGTTTTCTTTTGGTTATTTTTGGTAAATTACAGCTAGCAATCTAAAGTTTATTCAATCACAGTTCATTGTAGAAATAATACTAATAATAATTTAAATAAATTAAAGAAAAAACTGTCAAAATGTCATTGCCTTCTAACAAAAACACAGACGAGTTCTAGCATTTTACCTATGATTTTGATAAATTCCTCAATAGCAAGAAAACTATAATAAATAGGTATAGGAATATTTATAGATAATTTGTAGAGAATTAAATTTCCTTTCTGATAGGGTATGAAAATATGGGGCATTCCATTTAAAATTTTCGACTTTCACGCAATTGAATACAGAGACACGGTAACTCAATTTTTGACCAGCCTGTATAAGATATACTGATATAACAAATGACAATCTATTTAGCAGCATATGACGAGTTATCGCACCAATGCAAAACGTTTTTGAGTTAACGTTGGCTGAGATATGGGCTTGTAAAGAGCATGGTGATATTTGCCAAAAAACACTTAAAATCAAAATAACTCGAAAACAAAAAACGGTAGGCACCAACAACTGTTATCAAAGTCAACATATTCTCTTGTGTATAATTGAATGGTGTAATAAAAACTATAGCATTCCATTTAAAATAACGAAGTTGAAGTCTACTTCCGGTAGACCGGAAGTGGCGGCCATCTTGAAAATATTTTAGATTAACAGATCGGAATGAACAACCCATGTTACCAAAATTTCAAGCTTCTACGAATAGTGGAACCTAAAAAAGTTCTAATGAACCAGTTACGTGAGACACCCTGTATAGATAAGTTAACTTAAATCGGCCTATTTTTAGCCAAAGAATCTGTGGTATACACGCATTTCAGAGACATCTTGTATATAAAAATAAAATATATATATATATATATATATATATATATATACAGGGTGTTCCCGTGACTCGGGGCATAAAATTAACCACATATACTAGAGCAAAAATGATGATGATTCGTGAAAAAAAATTATTATAAAAGTCTTCAAATGGCCAAGATATGGGCCATCAAAGTTCAGAAATTTTAACACATTTTTCTAAATATTTTCAAAACCATTAATGGTAGAGGGTTGAAATTTGGTACAGAGTAAACAAACATCATGCAAAATCATTGAACCAATTTTGACTTTGGCCGGATGACGGCAACCATGTTATACAGGGTGTTCCTAAAATTTGTTTGCTCAGAACTTTTTTGTTTGTTCGTAACCCTACATTTATTTTTGTAGTTTTTAATAGAAAATTTATTTCTGAAACTTTTTTCACTCTTTGAAAATTTTGATAACATTGACTGTTTTCGAGTTATACGCGAAACTGTTAAGCTTTGATTTCAATCGTAACAAATAAAACATATTCCGCAAGATCTGAGAAGGCGATGACAATTGAAAAACGAACTGATCTAATAACCATTATTTGCATAAATTTCTCAGTGTAGATTTAGTTAAATCCAGTGTTAATTTATTTTAATTGAATAAAAGAATGTAATTTCCAAAACAATAAATTTAATTTTCGCGGTAACAACAAACAAGAACATAATAAAAATTCTAACAAAAATATGAACAAGAACAATAAAATTATAAACAAATGGTAATAAATAAAACAGAACAAAAAAAAATACTAAAGCAGATGTTCAAAAACACTCCCGCCGGCTTCAATGCACGCCTGATATCGACGTCTTAAATTAAAGCGCACTCTGCTGAGGACGTTGATTTCAGTTCGAAGTTGATCAAATGAATCAACAATTCGTAACCTCAGTTGATCAACTAAAGTTATTTCAACGCAGTACACAAGCGATTTAATGCGTCCCCATAAATAAAAATCTAGAGGTGTAAGATCCGGCGATCGGGGGGGCCAACTTATCGGTGCATCCACTCCTCGTCCAATCCACCGTTCCGGAAACCGTTCACATAGAAATTCTTGGACAGCATGTGTACTATGCGCAGGAGCACCATCATGCATATACCACATTTCTTGTCTTGTGTTTAAAGGAACGTCATCTAAAAAATCATTTAATTGCTCTAAATGTCCCCTGTATGTATGGCCATCCAGCCTTGACGGCAAGAAAACGGGTCCTATAATGACATCGCCCACAATGCCAGCCCAAACGTTAAGAGAAAACCTCCATTGCGATTTCCAAGCTTTCTTAAGTCTTGGATTTTCGTCCGCCCAACTATGTGAATTTCTCAAATTGATGATTCCATCTTTAGAAAATGTCGATTCATCTGCAAAAAGTATTTTTTCTAAAAATTGATCATCAATTTGGATTTTGTGCTGCATTATTTGACAATATTGCAGTCGTAGTGGGTAATCAGCCTGTCGAACTTCCTGAACTTTATAATTATGATATGGATAAAGCTGTTGCTCGTGAAGAACACGCCAGATAGTTGTTTTTGACGTTAAAAAATGCCTCGCCATATCCAAAGTACTAGCTGTAGGATTTTCTTGTACGTAGTCTAGAATATCTTCTTCTAGTTCGGTTGTTCGGACTGATCTGACTTTACCGTTGTTACTAAAATTCGGCTTAAACGTCCCATTTTCCCTTAAACGGGTTTCAATTCTTAAAAATGTTTTTCGATTGGGCGCTCTGCGGTTCGGAAATTTCTCCCGATAACGGTTAGCGGCTGCTACGGCGTTTCCATGACATTCTCCCAATGTCAAAATCATGTCAGTTTGTTCACTAAATGTGTAATTGTCCATTTGAACACGCAAAATTAATAAAAACTTCATTAACAAACAACTTTATGTTTAAACTACATAAGCAAGTTGACGGCTCAATTTGTTTTTTTTTAATTGCCATGGCCAACTTTTTCGAAAATTATTGTGTTTAGTGTTACCATTGAAATCGAAGCTTAATATTTTCGCGTTTAACTCGCAAACGGTTAATGTTATCAAAATTTTCAAAGAGTGAAAAAAGTTCCGAAAATAAATTTTCTATTAAAAAGTACAAAAAAAATGTAGGGTTGCGAACAAACAAAAAAGTTCTGAGCAAACAAATTTTAGGAACACCTGTATAACATGGTTGCCGTCGTCCGATCAAAGTCAAAATTGGTTCAATGATTTTACATGATGTTTGTTTACTCTGTACCAAATTTCAACCCTCTACCATAAATGGTTTTGAAAATATTTAGAAAAATGTGTTAAAATTTCTGAACTTTGATGGCCCATATCTTGGCCATTTAAAGACTTTTATAATAATTTTTTTCGCGAATCGTCATCATTTTTGCTCTAGTATATGTGGTTAATTTTATGCCCCGAGTCACGGGAGCAAATATATATACATTTTCATCGTGATTAATTTTTTTTCCTATTGAATTTTTCATAAATCTGCAACGATGAACATCGAATCTATAATTGCCAAATTTCGTTGTGCCAAAAAAAAAATAACGCCATGTAAACGAGAGTGGATAGAAACATATACACTGGCTCGGTCAAAAGTAGCATCGCTACATATAAAACCCATAAAAATACGATGAATCATGTCACCACATATTGTACTATCACTGATAAAATAAATACGAACAGTCTTTATTGTACCGAAGGAGACGAACACTTAAAAAAATTACTTCGACAGATATTGTTTGTCCCGATTATGTGGAAAGTTGTAAAGCGATTAAAATGTATAATTTGGATTTAATTCTTTGAAATTCCCAAATATGCGGCTGTCCTGGTTAATCGGTGTCCCAATAATACTTTCCCATTTAAAGCCGGATCCGTTGTAGAATGTATTGTTAATAAGGACGGCTTAAGGCGTTCTTTTCGGAATTGCATATGATAAACATCGGGAGTTAAGAAGCAATCGATTAAACACTGTTGGGATGTGAATTCCGATCCACGTTGTGACATTCTATCGGCAGCATTTTCGCCTGAAGTTGACCCTATCTCTAAATAGTCTCGTATCCATGCACCTCAGAGTGAATTTGATGTCCATCAGGAACATAAATTTCCTCTAAATCTTTGAAAAGCTTAGTAGATCGACATTTTTGAATTAATAGATAAAAATGATACACCCATTTTAGGTTTTTTAGTTTTTGAATCAGATTCTTGCAAAAGAAACACTTTACATTCCAGATATAAACGTTATAAAATAAATACATGAATTTCATTTCCTTTTTAATACTTGCAACATTGATTATTAAAACAAGTCAATAAAACATACAATTTATTATTAAAAAATCTCATTTAGATGCCACGTACTAAACTTATACTATAAAACCTTACTCAGTATCTTTTCATGACATGTACCGCCATCTATCGACGAAGGATGGTAATATCGAAGTTCTTCTGCATAATTATCTCGCGCTCGGGAGCGAGATGATAAGTGAGAGATACACGACCCTCTCGGATTCCGCCTTAATTCGACGGCGGCGCGGCGCGGCGCAGGGACGGCTTAGGCCGTTAAGCTCGTTCGGGGGGCCAAAGGGGGACTTAGTTGGTTTGAGTTGAGAAGGGGGGCCACCGCCGCGGGAAGCGAAACTAAAAACAAAACGCGTCGCGTCTCGCTCCCGAGCCGACTCGGACCACCCAAGTTGAATCTGTGATTGTGCCGCCTTATTGGCCGCCGGATTGTTAAGAAGGCCCTCTTAAAGAGAGTCCGAACTCTCCGCGGAACGCGCTTCTTCTTATTATTCCACGTTCCGACGACGACAACAACGCCGCCACCTCTCTCTTTCTTCCACCTTTTAAATTCTCCGAGTGTTGAAAACATTTTTAAGTTTTTCACATTTTTTCCTCGAAAATGTTGCTTACCTTAAACATAATATTGAGACAACGAAATCAAGTTAATATTATTTAATAACTCACCATCACTTAATAATAAATTAGTACATAAGTTAAACTGGCCGTTAAGTCATCGTAAAGTAGTCGTTCTTAATAGCTGTAGCCCGTAGCCAAGTATTAAGTATTGCGTCAGATCTTAACGACACAACTAGCAACTGCGGAAATTACGGCTACACAAATAAATATCTTAATTTACATTGGCGAGGCGCCGCCGCCACTGGAAAACAATGGATCGTATAGCTGCAGGGTTAAACGATCATTTTCAGCGGCTCGTTCGAACTTGCGCAATGTTCTCTAACTGGTTCGTTCACGTGTTCGCATGCATTGTATTTGCTTGGAACAATGGTGGTTTCGAGCACCTTTTTTGGTGGCTAACCGCATAGTTTTCTCCAGACAGTTTTATGACACTAAGAAGGGGCGATTGTAGGCGCGGTAGTGACGTCATTAGAATGGTGTTTGAAAAGGTACAATAAAACTTTAATGTAACAGGTTCGCTTAGAACGGATTTCGGATATAATAGACGAAATGCTTTAAATCATACTACATTTCAACATGTAATGCATTACCCAATAAGAATTAGACGATTTTGAAACATTGGTAAATTAATGCTTTATATTAACTAAGAAACGATGACACCTTCCGCGGAAAAAACTCAACAAAAATTAACATTTTTCAAGAAAAAGCTAGTACGTTGCATCCCCACACTCACTATCAGCTTTGCATGCAATAACTCCTCTACCAATGCTCTCTATTAAGTAGTCGATATCCAATTGGGGCACCTCGTTTCATGAAACCTCTAGAGCAGTGATTCTCAAACTGTGTTCCGCGAAAAAGTGTGAAACTGAGATTGAATAAAACAAATTTTGGATAAGAAAAATGTAAAGCTTTACATGAGCCTTATTGCCTCGTTGATTGCCACCACTAACATCGAGGTACTTGACGCAGAATGAAGTATTTTTCAGCCGTACGAACTCTATATGAAGATGCGTAATAAATGCAATCAACTGGAGAACAACTTGAATGGACAAAAGTTACTAATATTTGTACAGATGCTGCACAAGGAATCGTTTGTAACATGAAGAGTACAACCCACTTGTATATTGGTAGAAACTTCAAATGCAACCAGAATTCATTGTATTTTGCACAAACACTAGTAACAACAAAATTTCGGTATATTTAGAAAACATTTCGGACACAGCTGTAAAAACGATGTAAAGTCAAAACCGTACAGATTATTTAAAATTTGATGTGATGAAATAGGAAGCACATATTTCACTTTTATTTGGTATACTCTGAAGTAAGATGGCTATCCAGAAAAAAGTGTTGCCAAGATTGTTTGAACTCCGTAACGAGTTATTGGTTTTCTTTTCTTAAAATTTTTATAAAATTTTGTCTAATTTTTAGCAAATCCTACTTCTTGAATACTAGAAAATAAATTTGATTACATTCCCAGTTAAGATGATCTTTTAAATGAAGGGATTTTAAAATAGATAATAATGGTTACATTAAAATTTTACATTCGGGAGAACTGCAGTCAAGTCTTGAGTACTATTTTCCACTATATAAAATGCACTTTTAAGATATAAAAACCCAATACGGTACAAAAATGCAAAGAATGAAAAATTACTTGCCACATCAAGCTATACATGTTTTATTTCCGCTTGCGACAATGTGCTTGTACAAATTTGCTTCAAAAGCAAATAATTTATTCGCCATCTGCGAAATAATTTTATTTTCTCCCAGTAAGTTGCGATTGAGTTCATTAGATTTTTCTGAAATGTCGTAAAGGAAAGCTCATTATTTTCCAGTTCATTGTAAATTTATTTCTTTTGTTGCAAAAAAAAACAAAATAATTGTTTACCTTAAGGAAAAAACCGTGCCAGAACGTTTCCTTTATTTAACCATCGCAGCAGGGTATGTAAAGGAATGTCATTGTAATGACTTATAAATTTCGTGAGGTTCAGTCTTCGTACTCGAATATAATTCATTGAAATTGAAACTCGACATCCTCGTCAGTATTACGATCTTCACGGTGTCTATTTCGGCTATGAAGATACGTGCTGTTAAATTTTCTTGGTAAATGATATAATCAAAGGATAAGAGATTTGTTAAACTGTATTTCTTTTTCAATAGGGAAAGAAATCCTTTTTCTGATCGTATCATTGAAGGATATACATCCGTGCACACCCAAACCCAATTTTTTTATCAGTTTAATTGTTCTCCAGAAAAGTACTAATAATATCGAGATAATAAGTTCCTCTGGTTTGATTCTACATAGGAAGAAATTTAAGAAAATTTTCATAAGTATAAATTTGTTCGGTACAATTCCTAACGAAAACGGAACATTGTGCTAGAGTCTAAAGCCAAACAAAAATATTTACTATATTTTATTTCTTCTATGACACGATCAGAAATGTTTTTGACATATCTTCAATACGTCTAACGCAGTAAGAATCAGAGAGCTGCATGTGTTTTATTTGAAATATTATTTGATTTTTAGTGCTAAACTTATCAAATAATATATTGGAAGCATTAAGGAAACATTCTTTCACAACCTCTGCATTAATAAATGGTTTCATGTGATTTGTGATTATGTTGACAAACTATGTTGTAGTTGCAATGACCAATCAAAAACCTTGTTTACATTGTGATTTGCAAGCCACTGGTTGAATATGGCTAGTCTAGATGATGTCAAAGTTCATCTAAATTCTAACATATTTCAGATATGTTCAATCGGCGACCAGTACGGTGACCGTGCTGGTCGCCGATGGCAAAATCTGCAATCTAACCTGCTTCAGGAAACTTCTTTTCTCTGTATGAAAGGTATTAACTCCGCTTTCAGAACGTTGTCAATGTAATGACGTAATTAAATCATCCGTGTCGTTTTCGACACCAGTTGCCATCGATAAGTGTCAATCCCTACTAATCATCCGCCAAAGCAGTCGGTCTTTAGGTGCTTCTTTCGGTTTATCTTCTAGCAGGACTTCGTCTGAATACCTTCTGTAGTCATAAAGATTCAGCTTTCTCCTAACCTCTTGGAATGAGAAACCCCCCACTTTTATACCGATAATTGTGCTCCCATTAAAATCATTGATATAGACAAAATTTTAACGACATCTTCTGTGCAGAAATTCACTAATTATTACGAATAAAATATTCAAAGTTGGAGATATAAGAGACCTATAGAAGAGAACTATGATATAAGAAACATAACAGTTGAGCTTTTACAGCGGAAATTTTCATCGTTTCTTAGTTGAACAAAAAACATCATTTTACCGATGCTTCAACATTGTAGTTTGAAGATTAGTGGGTGGTGGATTTCATATGAACCTGAGTATATTATCTAATACAGATGATGGGGTATTCCCTACATTATTTATATGAGGTGCATATCAAAAGTTATAGTTCTTGTCTTAATTAATCTAAATTTGAACCAGCACTAGCATTGCAACACCTGACCTAGAGCCCAAAACAGAGTTTAGCCGTTCGGATTGAATTTGCATTATTTTTCCTCATTGATTTTTCCACAACTTGTCAGTTGGTCCTGATGTCAGTGCGGCTGTCCCTCGATATTGACCTCATATTGGTTTTCCACTACTAATTCCATTTCTCATCATTGTTAATATAAAGCCTCACCCGTACATAGTCACCCACATAGAAATCTCTCGAAGTTTTCTGCAGAAATATCCTTTTCACTAAGTCCAACTGGGTTTGGTAATAATTATTGCATTAATAAACATGTAACCTTACACACAAGTCTTCTTCACCTGACATAGTTCTTAATTCTTGTTTGACAGTACGTACGAATCTTTTAGCTTAGCCATTCGCAGTCGGATGATAAACTGCTGTAAGTTTGTGTCAATACTTTCTTCTCTCAATTTTTTGAATACCTTGACGCATCTCGACGACGATTAGAATTTAGTGTCCTCCGTGAGTAGAGCATAAATAGGTGCCAATTTACTTTTTGATAATAAATTACCAGTTCTATAAATGTTCTCACCTCAGATACATTCTTTGGATTCGGACAGTTTGTAATGGTTTTTTTTGTCTTGATGTCTAGTTCTATCAATTTTATGTACGAAGTACGCTATGAAATACACAAGAAATTGATATTTCTCCTTATTGAAATGTAGTCCGTTTACCTTTAACCTTTGAAATATCATTTCCAACTTATGAAAAAATGCTTCTTTAGTCTTTCCTTGGACTAACATATCGTCGAAAAAGCACACTCTTCAACTCTTGTAGAATTTCATCCATAAATCATTGCCACACGTTATGAGCTATTTTTATACCAAACATTAACCGGTTGACCTTGTATATTTTTAGATGAGTACTTATTATCTGCAAGGCTGCACTTTCGTCACTAACTCGCATGTGCAGATAAACTTGACTTATATCAAATGTGCTAAAGACTTTCCACTCATCTTGGCAAATACATCGTCGATTCTTGGAATAGGATAATTATCGTCTTACTTTATTTTTCAATTATTCCTGCGTCGTGGTTGACTTTTTGCAATGATCGCATTCAAAATTGCAATTTGTACAGAGTCACTTCAATTCAGCTTGAAAACTTGACTTATAATTCACAAACAATGAATAACCCTTTTATTACATTGCGAATTCTTATCCGTCAAATCTCCCTTTTTCCTTAATACCAACCCACGGATATTAAAACTCTGTAAATATATATAACTTAGAACAATAAATTGTTTTTTGTTGCATACATAAAATAACATTTTTATCAATTCATGCATCACAAAGCTAATTGATTAAAATAAGAACTTTAAACATTAAAATGTTTCGTGTACAGAAACTGTTCATTACCCTCCCACTTGTAATGGTGTCGAACGTTGAAAAGAGGCAGATTGAATCGAGTAATTCACCTGTCACTCTTCAACACCAAAAAAGGATCGTGTGAGGCCATTGTTCGTCGAGGATGGTCCTTGTTTGTTTGTGCACCGTAACCGTCGTCATGTTATTGATACGTATACGCTTGTTGGTCGTTGGCTATCGCACCATAACGAAGAGAACTCTCTCTTATTCACGTTCGAGTATCCCATCCACGTTATGACTTAGTTTCTCTTTTCGGCTTGTAACAATCCCCTTTCTTTTTATTCGTTTTTCGGACCATAACGCCATCGATGTCTCAAAACCCGTTAAGATTATTAACCTGCCAGTTTTTGCGGAGGACTCGGTCCGGTGGTAATGATGGAAACCTCTGCAGTAATAAATTAACAAGCTGCTTTTATAGTACGACGAGCCGACGATGGCAAAAAGTTGACCGACGCCGGTATGATGAGGGCCGAATAATATTACCGTATAAACACAAGGGAGACCTTCACATAACAGATGAAATGGATAATGGATCGATGGATTTGTCCACGTGAAGACAGCTCGACTAACTGACCGAGAAGAAGACGACGTCGAGTTTCGGCGTTTCTTCACGTTTCTTCATGCTCGCTGTCTCCGTTCGTTAACTCTTTTCTGGGTCCGAAGACTACAGCAACAACAAAAAAACAAGCGTAAAGCCAATTTTGATTACGTTTTCTTGTCTTCGACCGTGTTAACGTAACCAACGGAATTGGTTTCTTCTTGCGCGCCCAATTGCTGAACAATTCGTCACGAATGAAATGACGGATAATTATCTTATAATTACATTTCGTTTTGTTTTAAATGAAAATTTACGAATTTAAAGCTTCATTATTGTTGTTGATTAATAAATTCTTGGGTGTTCCCGACACGTTCTCCTTTCCATCCCACATAACATGCGCAATTTGTTTGAACTACATAAACGTCTTTTTACGCCATTATTCCATGCAGGTGTGTTCACCTTATGCGCCAGCTTAATCTGTAACATTAACGCTGCCGCCGCCCCCAATATACGGAATTTTATTAGTCACGTTTCTCCGGTTAACTCCGTACGGAGAGCAGCTCTTTCAAGTGTGGTAAAGTGAAGACCGGCGTTCGTTCCTCGGAGGCGGCAATTTATTTCGTGCGTAAATCCTATAATTTCGAACGGGCGCCCCTTTGAAACCAAGAAAACGTGCCGTAATTGGCATCGTATACACCTCAGAGAGTGTGGACGGATTTGATTAGGTAATAATCTCATCTGTTTATAAGTTCTACAAGCGAACTTAAATCACATTAACCTAGAAATGGGTAAAGGTTGTTTGCTATTTAAGTAGATGATCGTGAGAAAATATTTTTAGTTTGTCATGAAATGTTGCTTTTAGTAACTAACCTGTTTGACAACTTTACTTTTTCCAATGGAAATTATCCTGAAAAGCCATGATAACAATAAGCCCGAAACATGTTTTAGAATAGAAAAATTTTCATTAAAGGAACTACCAAAGAAATGAATCATAATGTCGACATACTGTTGACATTATTATGTTGTTCTGTAAATAGTTTGGTATCAGAAACATATCTACAAGATGTGCACAAAATTACAATGAAACTACTATCAAACTACTTGAATCATATCTTTCTAAACGTGAGCTTATTGTTAGAGTGTTACATGAAGAGCACTACGCTACAACAATCACGACTTTGAAACTCTATAAAGCAATTAATTTGAGAATCCATGTTGTAAGTTAAAATTTTTAATATATGTTAAATTTTAGTAAATAAAACTTCTTACTTGCTATTTATATTTTAATATTAACGGTACTAGTTTCGGGAAAACTAGTTTCCCATCATCAGCCGAATCTGCATATACAAAAAATGGTTAAAACAATAAATAAATAAACTAATACAAATATCAACAAATTTGAATTGAACTTACTGTCAAGTTAATTAAACTATAAAAAATGTATAAAAGACGAACTTTATGAGATGATAAACTTGTATGTTTAAGTCCTTTTTCATCTGTGGGCCATGTGAAACTTGTATATCGTTGTAGAAGCAAGTTTCACATGGCCCACAGATGAAAAAGGATTTAAAGTCCATCTCTAATAACAACATCAAACTGGTAAAATTGAAAAACGACTCACATTTTTAATAAAATGCAGAAGATATGGCGTGACCCCCAACCATATAAGTGACGGCACAAAAAACTTAAGAAACTTACTGGATGGTACAGCTGGTCCATTACAAGAAAAGATAGGATGCTATACGAAAAGGTTAGCAACACGTACACTATCTTTTGAAATTAAAATCACGTTAAATAAGATCAAACTGTTAACAAATTCAACTAATACTTTGTTTGAAAAAATCAATGTAAATTTACCTCACAACATTTTACTTAACTTTAAAGATTTTTTACAATTAAATTATTAAAAAACTTTTGATAAAATCAAAAAAACTAATATTAAGAAATTTCAAAAGTTACATCAGGATATGATTAGAGAGTTTAGAGTGTCAATCAATGGAAATGTAGATAAATGGTTAGTTAATTGCTCAGAGATTAATTTACCAGAGGAAGTAAAGCAATTCTTGGCCTTAGGCCCTAAATTTGTATATCCTATAACTGATAAAACATTTTATACCAAACACTTATTAATGGAAATTGAAAACATAATCAATTCATTATCAAATAATGTAAAAGACAGTATAAGAGCCAGAAGTACCAACATTCTAACAATTTTTTTAACTAAACAACTTCTTCCAACTAATTTAGAATCATATTTAATTTTCTGTCAACAACAAACTAAAAAATTTTTAAAAGATAACCCAGATATTATAGTAACGAAGGCAGATAAGGGCTCAACCACAGTAGTGATGAAAAGGGACATATACATTAAAAAAGCAGAAGAAATGCTAAAAGACAACAACACTTACAAATTAATAGGTAACACTGATAAAACTAACTTCATTCAGAACACTATTAACAGTTTATTGAAAGATCTCTTAAACAAAAACTTTATTGACGACTTGGAATTCAAAAAACTTATAAAACATAACACCTTAGTATCCAAAGCATATTTCTTACCAAAGATATATAAACCCGATATTCCACTAAGACCCATAATTTCGTCAGTTGGTGCTGCAACGTATAATATTTCTCCTTACTTAGCTAAAATATTAACTGTTGCTTTTGACTCAAGAACAAATTTTAATGTGAGAAACACCTTTCAATTTGTTGAGGAATTGAGAGGTTTCGAACTTCCTGAAGGTTATGTTATCATCTCACTCGACGTTGTTAGTCTGTTTACCAACATACCCACTACATTGGTGTTAGAAATTATAGAAGAGAATTTCCATTACATCTCAGAAAATTATGATTTTGAAAAGGATTTATTCCTAAAAACTATTTCAACAATTTGCACTAATACTTATTTTACTTTCAACGGTGTTACTTACCAACAAATCTTCGGTACACCTATGGGTTCTCCGCTATCACCTATTTTGGCCCAAATTGTTATGGACCATGTATTAAAAAGAATTTTACCAACATTGGAGTTTGAAGTTCCGTTTATAAAAAAATATGTAGATGATATCATAACTGCTATCCCGGGTAATTCCGTAAATTCAATTTTAAATAGTTTTAATAAACACAACAAATTCATACAGTTTACTCTTGAGACAGAAGACAACAACTCAGTTCCGTTTTTGGATACTAAGGTCATTCGTGATAAAGACAATAAAATCAAATTTGATTGGTACACAAAACCAACGTTTTCTGGAAGATATATCCATTTTACATCTAAACATAAAATAAAGCATAAAATTAGCACAGTGTTAGCAATGAAATATAGAATAGAAAAAATTTCAGAACCTAATTTAATTAATATAAATTTGAATAAATTAAAAACTATTTTTATAGACAACATGTACCCTCCCAAGTTATTAAACAGATTGCTTTTCAGTACTACTGTGTTTGACCCTGGTGTGGATGTTAACTCAGCCATTGATAACATTAATGAACCCACTCTATACAAAAAACTCATTTACATCCCTGAGTTAACTGACAAACTAACCAAAATGTTTAAACATTATTGTAATCTTAACAACTTAAAGATCGTAGAACATTATCCTTTAAAATCTCGATCAATTTTCACAAACCTTAAAGACCCCACGCCCTTACTATACAGATCTGGGGTTATCTATAACATCTCATGTGGTGGTTGTGAAGGTTGCTATGTGGGACAAACTTCCCAATGGCTTAAAAGAAGATTATACCAACATAAGAGTGATATACGTTGTAACAAAAGATCTTGTGCTCTGGCCCAACATAGTTTAGACAGTGGTCACATTTTTGATTTTGAAAATACTAAAATTATAGATGCAACTAACAACTATCACAACAGATTATTTTTGGAGATGTTCCACATAGCAACCACAAAAAATACTATCAATTACAGAACTGATATCAGCTCCTTAAGTTCTATATATGCCCTAATTTTTGATTTTTGTAGAGATGAATTTAAAAATTTAAATATTTCAAACATTTGAATTTAAATTTTTGGCGCTTCCCGCTTCACGTGAAGTTGCCGTATTACTTTTACAAGGTGTGTAACAACATGTTTCATGTTTTTCTCAAGAATTTTAAGAATAATTTAGGACGAAATACTCTGGTATTTAATGTTTTATTTTAGCCAGTTTCATTACAATCGTAAGTGTTATTTGTATTTACTTACTTTTTACTATTAACTTGTAATTTTGTAGAAAATTTCACTCCCTGAAGAAGATTCAATTTGAATCGAAATATAGGACTGTTCAATTGATTGTCATTATTTCTTTTATCCTATCCTGAACCAATATTTACGAGAAAAAAGACGAACACAACACTTTAAAATTATTGTAAATTGACATTTTACAAACGGATAATATGACGAATACAGAAAGACTGGTCCTGTTGGGAATGAATGAAGAAAATTTGTTTTTGAAAACCAATATTATGTTGTTATGTCCTTTAAATATGTATAAATAGGTCTTTCATATAATTGAATTTGTTCATTAAGTAAAGTTTTTTTATTTTTAACTTTATGTTTGTGGATTTCTAATGATTCCAATAAGTCCAATTTAAAACCTTTTCCACATCTGTGAACAAGATGCACATTTTCATAATCTATTTTGTGATTTGTTTCTATTGTATGTTTGTAAACATTTGAATTTTTTTTGTTTTGTGTTCATGGATGCGTATTTTCTTCTTTTGTTTTCTTCTTTCTTCTTGTTGAAAGAAGTTTTCTTCCTGTCTGACCAATATATATAGAATCACATTCTAAACATGTAAGAGAATAAACACCACTTTCTTTCATTTTGTCATATTTGTTATTGTGAAAATTAGAAAAATTTTTTAGTAAATTATTATTGTTAGCAAAAGCCAAAGTGACGTTGTATTTTGAAAAAATCTTGTTTGATTTGAAAGTAATATTATTGAAAGTTATGGGTTTATACACACGTTCTATCTTTTCTGGTTTTACGTATAGTGGATCTGTTTTAATTTGTATTTTTCTAAAAATATTATTTATAACCTTATTAGGAAAATAATTTATTGCTGCTAGATTGTATATATAGTTCGATTCTTTAATTTTATTGTCTTGTGACAATGGGTATTTTAAAAGTCGGTTAATTAAAAAACGGAAAATGGCTAGTTTTTGGTTTTGAGGATGAGCGGAGTCATATGGGATAATTGGTGAGATCATTGATGGTTTGCGATAGATATCATATTCTATTTTTCCATTTTCAAGACGTTTTAAAGTTAAATCTAGAAAATTCAATGTATTATTTTTCTATTGTAAATTTAAGTTTATGATGTAAATTATTTAAATGTTTCAAAAAATCTTTCAACATTTCCTCATCTCCTTCCCAAACACAAAAAACATCATCGACATATCTTACCCAACAATTAATACAAGCGCTGTAAGGATTAGAATTGTTGAGTTGTCCTTGATTAGACCTGGTAGACCTTCTGTAATATTATAAAAATTTCCGTTGAATGAGCAAAAGTTTTATGTAACGAAATGTTTAAGAATTATGTTCAATTGTTTAATTTTTTTCTATATTATTATTGTAATATGTTGTGAAAAGGTCATTAGCTAAATTCAATGTAATGTCTATTGGAATATTGGAATATAAATTAGTAACATCAAAAGATACCATAATTTTATTTTTAAAATCTATTGTTTTTAGTCTTTCAACGAAATTGTATGAGTTTAAAACTGTGTGTTTTGGTTTAAAATCTGTTTCCTTAAATATGTTCAACATGAAGCTGGCAAGTTTATATGTAGGAAATCCCTTAAAAGATGTTATGGGTCGATTCGGCATTTCTTTTTTGTGAAGTTTTGGTAAGGCATATATTCTTGGAATCTTCGGATTCATATCGAAAAAATAAGAACTATTGAAATACTTGTTATTTCTGTTACTTAATGTTGGTGTGTGTTCAATTAGTTTACAAGTGTTTATGATGTCACGAATTTTTCGAATGACTTTGTCTAATGAATTTTGATTTAGTTTTATGTAGTTATTATTTTCCATAGAGTTTTGAGTTTTACCAATGTATGCCTCTTTATCAAGCATTACAATGCCAGCTCCTTTATCAGCTTTTACGAATATTGCATCATTGTTCTTGATTTTATTTTTGATGGATTTTATAATTTTATATTGTTCTATTTGGTGTTTGTTTTTATTATTTATAGATGTTGATTCTTCTTTTTTCAAAAAACCAATGAGGTCAGTTTTCAAGTTGTTATTGTTAGGATGATTTTCAATTATGATGTTAAAATCTATTGCAATATCGGTTAATTTGGGTTTATGTTGTATAGCGAATTTGTATCCTTTATTCAAGAATTCAATTTCTTTATTATCAAAGACAATGTTAGTGTAATATTAAATTGTTTACTATCATCCTTGTTATTTTCAATTTTAATCTTGTTTAGGTGTTGTGCTTTGTGTTTCTGATTGGTTCTAAGTTTCTCAATTTTTCTCTTTTTCTTCCTCATATCTTCTTCTTTAATTGTTTTTGCTTTTTCTCGTGATTTTATTATGATTTGATCAAGTTCCAAAAAATGTAAATGTGGTCTAAGGATTCTTTCAACATTTGCCAGTCTTTCATATGTTTGATTTAATAATGTTAATTCTTAAAGTGACGTTTCTTTTCTTGCTTCATAATTTTATTTATTAAGTATGTTCTTGTGGATTTATTAAATATTTCTTCATTCATTCCCAACAGGACCAGTCTTTCTGTATTCGTCATATTATCCGTTTGTAAAATGTCAATTTACAATAATTTTAAAGTGTTGTGTTCGTCTTTTATACATTTTTTATAGTTTTATTAACTTGACAGTAAGTTCAATTCAATTTTGTATAGTTTATATTTGTATTAGTTTATTTATTTATTGTTTTAACCATTTTTTGTATATGCAGATTCGGCTGATGATGGGAAACTAGTTTTCCCGAAACTAGTACCGTTAATATTAAAATATAAATAGCAAGTAAGAAGTTTTATTTACTAAAATTTAATAAATACTATAAAGCAATGTTTTTGCTTCCTCATTTATCTAGGTATAATCCTAATATTTTAATTTGAAATGATCCTCTACTTGAGATATTCGCTGATGAAACTGTTATTATAGTAAAAGGGTCAACGCAAATGAAAGCTATGGAAAAGCTTCAAGTAAGAGTTAACAAATTAATTTTTATTAATAGATTAAGCCTGGGCTTCTCAAACTGTGCATCGCGATGAAGTCACCTGCGTACGATATAATACAACATAATACACAGATCTGGATAATTCCTAATCAAAAAATAATTAATTATTACAATTACTTTTTTATCGCAAAGCTGGAAATCAAGTAGCGGATTATCAAAATTTGTATGGAAATACTTAAGACACGAATGGTTCGCCGCTTTAACCACTCTGAATGGTAACTATAGGGTTTTTCTGATCTGCGTCCTAGTTCACACGTAGCTGCTGCCAGTGAAACGGGAAATGAGCTAATATATAGCAAATAATATATGAGCAATTCTAATCCGTTTGTAGGACTATATAAACGCATACCACAGTTTTTGTAACATTTGCGATTGTCAAATTCAAAATTTTCAATCGGAAAAATTTTGCTGACACCAAAACAACCATTGATGTACTAAACATAAATCAGTTGGCAATTTATCTTTAGAGCGTCATCTAACACAATCTCTGAAAAAAACAGAGTTGGGAAAAGACTCAAACGACGAATAACGGTTTTTAAAAAAAGAGTGATGAAAAAAGAGGAAATACCTTCTTACAGTAGTGTTGAACTTTTGATATAAACGTTTTGTATGCCAACAGTAGCAATATCAAATCTTATTAACAGTTTCTTGCTTTTTGCAATAAAAATGTCTTCTTTAAATTAGAAGACGATATAACAAGACATTTTCTACATTTTGTCCAATAAAGAACATTTTCTGCAGGTTTATAAGCAGTATCAAGTCTTCTAGAAGCAGTATCAAGGCTTTTGGAATAATTACAGGTCATCTAGAGATAGTATTAAATCTTTTGGAAGCATTTCAAATCTTCTGGAAGCAATATCAAAATTTCTAGAACCAGAATCAAGTCGTTTCAAGTCTTTCAGAGGCAAGTTCTAGAAGAATTTCAAGTTTTCTAAAAGCAGTATCAAGTCTTCTGAACCATTGCAAGTGTTCTGGAAACATTTCAAGTCATCTAGAAGCAATATAAAGTCTTCCAGGAGCAGTATCAAATCAATTGGAAGCAGTTCAAGCTTTCTGGAAACATGTCAAGTTTTCTGAAAGCATTTTAAGTCTTTTAAAAGTAGTATCAAGTCTTCTTGAAGCAGTATGGAGTCTTCAGGAAGCACTTAAATCATCTCGAAGCATTATTAAGTCTTTTGGAAGCAATATCCAGTCTTCTAGAGGCAGTATCAAGTTTTTTTTGAGCACTTTACGTCTTTTAAAAGCAGTATCAAGTCTTCCCGAGGCAGTATCGAGTCTTCTGGAAGCAGTTCAAGTCTTCTGGAAGCATATCAAGCCTGTTTAAAGCAGTATCAAGTCATCCCGAGACAGTATCCAGTCTTCCGGAAGCAGCTTAAATCTTGTCGAAGCATTATTAAGCCTTCTGGGAGCAGTATCAAGTTTTCTACAAGCTAAAATAACTTTTCTGCAAGCATTTCAAGTCTTTTAAAATCAGTATCAAGTCTTCGCGAGGCAGTAACGAGTCTTCTCGAAGCATTTCAAGTCTTCTAGAAATATATCAAGCCTGGTGAAAGGAGTATCAAGTCTTTCCGATGCAATATTAAGTCTTCTGGAAGCAGCATCAAGTCTTCTAAAAGCAGTTCAAGTCTTTTGGAAACAATTCAAGGCTTTTGGAAGCTGTATCAAGTCTTGTGGAAGCATTTCAAGTAATTTAAAAGCAATAGTAAGTTTTCCCGATACAGTATCGAGTCTGCTGGAAGTAGTATCAAGTCTTCTAGAAGTAGTATTCAGTTTTCTGGAAACATTTTAAGTCTTTTAAAAGCAGTATCCAGTCCTCCAGAGGCAATATGGAGTCTTCTGGAAGCAGTTCAAGCCTTCTGAAAGTAATATCAAGTCTTCAGAAAGCAATTCAAGGCTTCTGAAAGCTGTGTCAAGTCTTCTCGAAGTAGTTTCAAATTTATTTATTTCAAGTCTTTTAATAGCAGTATCTAGTATTCCAGAGGCAGTATCGAGACTTCTGGAAGCAGTTCAAGTCTTCTGGAAGAAATATCAAGTTTGCGGAAAGCAATTCTAGGGTTGAGGATGCTGTGTCAAGTCTTGTGAAAGCATTTCAAGACATCTGGAAGCATATTAAGCCTGTTGAAAGCAATGTCAAGTCTTTCCGATGCAGTATCGAGTCTTCTGCAAGCAATTCAAGTTTTCTGGAAGCATTTCAATCCTTCTGGAAGCAATATCAATTCTTCTGAAAGCATTTCAAGTCAAGAGAACTTCTGCAATATCAAGTCTTCTAGAATCTGAATCAACTTTTCTGAACACATTTCAAGTTATTTAAAAGCAGTATTAAGTCATCCCGAGGAGGTATCGAGTCTTCTGGAAGCAGTCCAGTGTCTTCTGAAAGTAATATCAAATCTTCTCAAAAAATTCAAGGCTTCTGGCGGCTATGTCAGTCTATTGAAAGTAGTATCAATCATCGTCGAAACGAAGTTGTCTTTGGAAAGTAATGTCCGAGAACCGGGAACGGAGCAAGATCCAGGCATAATCTAAAATACAAAATCAGCTTGATATTGTCAAACGCATGTTTTTTGAGTGGACTTTTTTATCTTGTCATGTATTTTCTCAGCAAATAATTTCGGTTTGTTTTGTATTTGTACATGCTCTTCATCCTCTGACCTTTTTAGGGAACTTTTATAAAATCCATAAGTTTTTGGTTTTCACCATGTGAAAAAGCGTCTCAAAGTCACACTAAATCGATAAAAAAGTGGAAATTTTTCAATTGTAATTATTTTTAACTTTTTCTTTACACATAAGCTCCCTATACGTAGACCAGGCCACATATTATTTCTTCCTATGAGGGACTCTAAAAAACCATGTGTACACACATAAACCATGTGTACACTCATAACCATGCAATTTGGAGAAGTTGAGGATCCCATCCGACTGCTATTTACTAGAAGAGAATATGTAACCACCCCAATGCGTTGTTTGTGACAAGGTGGTAACATCTGAAAGTATGCTTCCTAATAAATTGAAACGTCATTTAAAACATCTTATTGAAATTTACAAACAAAACCGCGAGAAATGTTTGCAAGAAAATTTCCTCTTAGAAGGTTGTTCATTGTTTGCCCAAAAGCAAAAAACCGCATACGATTTCTGAAGATCTAATTTTACCTGCTACGATTGATATGGCATCAGCGATGACATCAGTGACGTGTATACGAATTAAGAAATGTGTTGTATACATATTTATCGACAGAATCGAATCCTGACGCAGAAAATTTTAAAGATACTGTCATCCTAATAAAAATAGCAAAAAAAATAAATGTTGAAAAATAGAAGAATAGAAAAGGAGGAAGGAAATACTGATTATTTTCTTGTTTTAAAAGGCGTCCTGCAAAAAATATCTGTTCAAGATCTGAAGCCAAGTTTGCAATTGATATTAACGCAATTCTTATCAACAACTACCTTGTGTCACGAGTCTAATAATATAATTGGACACAGACAAGCTATTTCGATTTTGGAGCAATGTGTCTCAAGAATATTCTACTCTCAGTATTACCGCTTTGAAGATTCTTTTACCGTTTGCTACAACGTATTTGTGAAACAGGTTTTCTGCAGTAGTTATAATTAAGTCAAAATTTACATCACAAATCAATTTAGAAAAAGCAATAAGAGTAACGATTTCAAATCTTTAACACCCTTCGCAATGATGTAATAATCATTCTACTCTTATATTTCTAATAAGTAAATTATAATAATTGAAATAAAACATTTGGAGTTTTTTTCAATTCAATAAAAATAATAAACAAATAAAGTAACCTTAATGTGTGCTAGAGCTAGAAACAAATATGTCGTCATAAAAAGGCGCCGCAAAAAGTATAATCTGTAAAGGAACTTGCAGGATAAAAAAGATTAGGAAATCTAAATGATAAGATATTTGCTTTTTAGGGATTGTTGCCAAACAGCCTTCCAACATTCAACGTACTTGCTACAACCTAAACCTAAACATCGATGTGTCGATTAATGCTTATTCCAAAAAGATTCGAATATTCGTGTTAGATAACATGATAGTTCAACGCATTAATACTTTGGTCATTAGACCATTATATTAGACATTAGTCAGCATTCATCAATGATATCCTTAGATTTGTATTTCATGGCAGAATAATTTTGATGTTCTATGACAGTATCCCTAATAACACATTTACTCTTATAGAGATTGCTAAATATTTAGATTAAGTAAAAAAAATCTTTTTCAGAAGTGTTTTAAATTAATGACTATGTTGGCCCTTTCAATCTTATTCTAAATCCCTTTGTTCCCTGGTTCGTCTCGTCCTGTCTTTTTCGTAGTCTTGAGAACGGTTTCACGCAGCGCTAAAACGTATCCTCACCACACGAACCTTATTATCTAACCTGTTCGTCGTCATCCTCTGCCCAGCGTTATAAATACGTTTAGATGGGGGGAACGATTCGACGAACGTGTAATTATGAAAATAGCTCGTGCTTATATTTTGACACCTACACGATCGGCCGTGATAACGGCGTAATATACGACCCGGCGGTATTTACATGTAAATTGGTGAGAGCTAGAAGCGATGGATTGTTGAAAAGATCCACCAAGAAGCCAAACAAGAAAATAAGTTTTGAGATCTTACAACAACGTTTGAAGATAATAAAGTAGTAGTACTTAATAAAGATATTTACGAAGAACAAATAATTTATTTAAATGGTTCTGTTGGGGTTTGAGAAAAATTTTTCTGTAACAATTCTTTTCTGGGAAAATTATTTCTTGTCGTTCTGATAAAGCCGGCCATTAAGGTCGACAACGGGTCTTCGGGAGAAGACTGCCGACCCGAAAGAATAAAATTATCATGCATTAGCGGAGCTCGTCGCATAAATATCGGCGTGTCCGGGATATCTTCTTCGCCGTCAGTAATACTTTAAGAAGGAGAAACAAAGAAACGATCCTCGTCGAAGAAGCGTGCCATGAAATATGAAGCGATCGGGGGGAGGGCGATTGTTTGGGAGACCCTTTCCCTTAGACCATTTAATAGGTCCAGGTGATTAACAGATGTCCTAAAAATAACGTGTTTAGTAGCGTGACCAGCAGGGGTCTTGGTGCTTGGCCATTGGACGACCCTTTTTTACCACGGACACGCCTATCGCACTCTCCACAGCAACGACCACCAAGAAAGAAGGAAACCAGGAACAGTATTACACAAAATATAACAGAAACAAAAAATCGTATTGTGGTTGTTATAAAATTGTGATGTAGTTTTTTGTTTAATAAAGTTTGATTGGAGTGGAAAGGTTACCGATTTTGTACGGGTAATTACCACTTTAGAATTACGCTTCAATTTTTGTACTCCAATAGTTTGCGGGTTATTGACTTTAGATTCGGTCAACTCTGTGATTATTACAGTAAAAAATTAGTCTTGGTAATTTTGTTAAATGAATTTTTTCGCTTTTTCTAAATCTAAGATTAGAATGAGAATATATAAGGTCTAGGCATTACAGTATTTGTCTAAAACTGTATTATGCCAAGATATTGAAACCTCCAATTAAAACTTTCTAATTCTAAAATTATTTAGAAGCATGAAAAATTAGAGAATGATGTTGCAATCCAACTCCACATTAACTTTGATGCCATCAAATTTCTCTTCTTCTTCGTCTCTTTTTATCCAGCCTTATGGAATCGGGTAACTTTTGTTTAAGCGACTTCAACAGCTTAGTTTCAGATCGGTTTGAAAGAGAGGTAGGCGCTTGACCAAGCATAAGATGAACTATATATCTAGTAAACGAATAAAAATCGTGAGAATTTTTAAATTGCCCGGTAGGTGAATGTCGTATTAAATCAAATGCGTTGTTAGCACATACATACATAGGGAACACCGTTATTTGCCAGTACCACCTCTTCAGCTTAATCGCGATTTTTTAATTCCGACATTTTGATTAAGTCTGCCTACGTTACCCATGAATTTATTGTATAGTTGGTAACAATCTGGTCGTTTCAAATCCATTAGCTCGTAGGGTTCCTTGTGATATAATCATTTGCTTCATTTCATCAAGTACAATTATATACTTCATTATAAACATAAAGATGAAAATAAAAATCTATATAAAATCAGTACTTAAACTTTGCAATTAAATTTGTTACCACGACTTGACTTGGGTTAGTGTTGCCAGGTTTAACGCCCTGATATGGCTTTCCATAGATAAGATAACCAATTCGGGCGCAAAGCGACCAAACCAAAAAGTATTGGTTTTCCATGAACATGTTGCTTGGATCCATGTTTCCCGAAATAAGGTACTATTGACTCATCTATCAATAAATGTTTATTTTCAGGGTAATACTCCAACCATCTTTTATGCATCATATTTCATAGTGGTCTATGTTTGGCATACTTATCAACAGGAGAGTTCTTCAAAATGGTTGCAGGTCATGTATGAAGCAACTTCTGGATGTTGGGCATCAATAATCTGATCCCAGTACAGTTTAAACAGTATAGTCCTGGAGGCACTATTTTAACCTGCTAAGAGTAAAATGTCCACAATCATCTTTACTTCCTCTATAGTTAATTGAAAATTGACCAACCCTTTGGCTATGGCTTTGTTATCTGTAGAAAAGCGTATATTCATAAATGTCGTTATCAAAAAGCATCTCAAAAGATTCTATATGTTTTAAATATTGCTCAATTCAACACTTTTCAACATAAACCATCATATATAATATAAAGCAGTAACGAACTACTAAACCGCATAAAATATCTTCTATTTATATCCAATTAATAATATGAGTTAATATGACAGATTGTAGCACCTCGACTGTAAGCAACCTTGGCTTAATACCATAAAATCATGCACTCTTCATTCTAAAATGAATGTGAGGCGTTACAATATTAGTTACCTAAGAGGCTAGCATTGCTCCTCGATAATGCTTTGTGAAGAAGTGATCTTAATTTAGCTTAAAAAGTATAATGAAAGCTATAACGCCTCGGTTGCAAACAACTTACAATTATACACTTTTCATTCAAATTTCTGTCAAGGTCACTTACGTCCGAGGCATTAAATTATGTGTAGTCTAAAATGGTATAAAAGTGACGTTAATTGTAACCTCGCAGATAAGTACTCTAATATCAATGCAGACTTTATTTCTTGATTATTTACCTTCCTACATCACAATTCCATTGCCAAGAATTATGATCCTAAAACATGTAATGATTATCGACCTATAAACATTTATAACATACTATTATCACTCTCTAAATTCTTGAAAAGATTGTCTGTAAACAACTGCGTGAATAATAATTAAACTATAGTATTTTACCAGAAACATAATCTGGATCTAGACCGAATCACTGTATCTGTTTTTGATGTAATAGATGATGTTTGATAATCTGGACCACAACTTATTATTAAGTATACTGCATTAGTATGGTATAAGGGACTAAACAATAAGTTTTTTTAAATAATACATTTTTGGTAGAACTCAACGCATGGCTGGGAAATGTGATGTTCCACACGGCAGTATATGTGATCTTCTTTTATTTATTATGTACAGAAGTATGTTTAGTGAACGAAAAACGTTTGTAAATTTCATGCATATGCTGGCGACACTCAGTTGTCTTATTCTTTTCATCATACTATCACTGACCTGGCTGTTAAACAAATGAATCTGACATCTGCAAACCCTAGTCAATATGTAAAATTTCATGCTCACGTAAATAAAATTATTCAAAAATCATACGGTGTTCTAAGATCTTTATATTCTTATCGACATATCTTAAATGAAACTAGCAAACGAAACGTTACGGACTCATTTACTCTTTCTTTAATTAATCACTGTGATTCGGTATATGGTGTTTGTATTAACAAATAATCAAATAAAAGATTTCAGTATGTTCGAAATAGCTGTCTTCGATTTATAGAGTGTAAATGGTTAAGTATGTCAAATAGAGTCAAGTTGAACTTGTCAAGAGAACGTGGTGCTTTTTGGAGTTTAAATGCTTGTATATTTACTTAAAAAAGTTATCGTATTGACGCGCATAAAATTAATATTCGTCGTAGGATTCCTCGTCAGGAGGCATATCTATCTATCGCCAATCTTTTAGTTTCAGTATCGCCAATCTTTAGAATTCTCTCTCTATCACGCTAAAAACATTTCACACAACATTTCAAGTTGTAATTTAGAGGTACTTTGTATGAGCTTCGGAATGAGTATTTATTCATAGTGGAAAAGTAAAACATTTGTTTTTACGTTTTTGTGAAATGTACAGATGTCCCAACAAGACGTTATCATGCCTAAGTTGGCGTTTTTAAATAGGAACCCACATTTTCTGCTTCATTTATGGATTCTACGTTAAATTCTGAATTCTTTTCATGTAACGCACCCACCGCAGCTGTCTTTGAATAAGTGGATGTGTGTACATATACATCATTGATTTGAGGTGAATCTGACAAAATCGAAAATTATTCACGAGATACAAAAATAACTCAGAAAATGAAAACATATTGTAGGCAGGAGATAGGCCAGTTTTGAGTCGTCTTTTATAGAGGCAATTTTCACATTTTGAGAGTTAACCATGTTTCAGTCGATGCTCATAATTTTTATACACGTGATTAATTTAAAATGTCATAATTTGAAATGTCATGTTGCGTTTTACATTAATCAAAGTAGAGTTACTATAGAAGTACAGCAATGTATAAATCCCCGCTGTATCAGTATTATTGTCACTTAATATTTTTTATAAATGAATATGGTATCCCACTTTTGGGGCACTTGTACATTTCATTTTTATCTTTAAAGCGCATTAAAAAATATAACATTGATACATGCTTCTTTTCGAAGACGTTAGGTGGAATTTTTGATCGCAAAAACTTCTGGTTCTATCCTAGTGAAAAACATTAACAGTATTTTCACTTAAATTAGTCTGATACATTTCCAAAAATAATCTTTTGTAATAATTCATATCACTGTCGAGAATTTTAGGATTTTCTAAATTAGCATTAAAGTTGACCATATGATTTAAAACATATTAATTTTTTGTGTTAAAATCACTTTTTATCAATAAAGTCACTTTAATAAATCAAATCACTATAATCAACTACTAATTTGGTAAATGACATTACATTTATGCAGTAATGAATCAGTAGTTCTCAATTTAGAAAAATTGTTTTTAATTTTTAACGGGTAGTATTTCACAAGTCTTCTATCTTCAGGTAAGTATATTTAGAAGATATTAATTAGATCACAAAAGATCACTATGAACATCATTATTTTACTATACTTAGTAGGTCTGACTGACACCTCATTAAAGATACTAGGTCTTTCATTAACACATTCTGAGTGGACGAGGAAAGTAGAACCTTGTTAACAATTTTTGACGGAAAACGATTATTGATAAGAACTTTCTTGTTCCTGCCTACAGGAAACAACCAAGAAGATGAACGGATGATACCTCGCATCAACTAGCACGCAAACTTTCTTAAATTTAGACAACGCTGTTGAACACAATTGAATCTCACAAACTTTAAGAATTCTATTTTTCATACCCACAAGACTATCTTTTATAACAAAGAATGTCTTGAAAAATAGTTAATATAACGACCCGAATAAGCGGGTTTGGTGTACCAATTAGTGACTACAGAAGCGTTATCAAGAATAACTTTCAAATCAAGAAAAGGTTATCCATTTCCACAAAATTATCCATTTCCAAATCAACAGTGAATATTTCTGTTAAACGAATTAAAGATCGTCAACATGTGATCAGCAATTAATGAAACTTACTAAATCAAATGTGTCTTTAACATTATATTGAATAACATTGCTCATGGCGAGAGCAAAAATTTTGGCCAAATATTTTTTTGACAAGTTAAACTGGTATAAACCACAAGCTGATATGACGAGTCGAAGGGAAACATTAGGTTTGTGGATTTTAGGTAAAAAATAAGCTTTACATAAACTTGAATTCTGCGACGTAACGAGCTTCAATTCATTATCATCAATGATCTCTTCGTTATGTAGCTGTTATAATTTTTTAAATTTTACTGTAAGTTATTTCATCATTCAGCATGTCAGCAGCTTTGTTGATATAATTATCTTTATTAAATATTACTGTAGTTACTCCCTTGTCAGCATTAATAATAACTAAATTTTCATTAAATTTAAGGAAGGATTTAGTTGAAATAAGTCATTGTTTAATATGTTGTTAATTCATAATTCTTGCCCATAGGAAGTCTTTAGACCGCGTAAGACATGAAATAGGACTTTCAACATCCATCAGACATCTGTTTTTTTTTATTTAAATTATTATTTAATTTTAATTTAATATTAGAGAGATAAGAAATTTGATACATATTGGGAGATTGATACAGAAGAATTTGTCTTCTGTAACAATCCAATCCTTGTTACAATTAAAGATATTAAACTTTTCTTTATTACCATTAACAATATTTTGGAAATTTCTCACATTAACCGTTTTAACTTTAGTAAATTCACGTTTATAAAAATTTTTCCATTGTTGATAAAAACAGAAAATGAAGTTGCTCATAGTAATATTGATGTTGTTCTCTTCATACCATCATTTTCTTTCTAAGAACATTTCTCGAATTAATATCAAATTGATTCCAAACTGTATAAAAATATAACTACGTAAATAGAAAAAGTTATCGATTGATATTAAACTAATCTATTGATTATTGACTTTTAAAACGTCAGTAATGTTTTCTTGCTTTAATTTTAAAGTCATTTTAATGGCACACTTAGTGAAAACTATTTCCAAACAATTTTCAAATTGCTTACTTAAATTCATAGTTGATGAAAATCTAGCTGAAACTAGTAAATCGACATTAACTTGTCTGGTGAGCTGCGGATGATCATTACTTCCATCACATGTGGCTGAACTTAGATTCAGATTCGAATCTGAAGCAGATTCAGATTCATCTTTTTACAGTCGACCAGACAAATACTTATAATGAACACTATATAATTATTTTCCTTATTCTTTAGGGCATGTGGCACCCTGAAACCATGTTAGGAAATTCACTTAGCGTTCTTTTAACCCCTCTGCAAAGGGACAGATGCAGACAGGGCGGGGGATTAATAATAATAACTCGGTATTAGATGTGAAACGTAAATAATTTTTTTCTCAAAATCTGGAAAGTGTAGCACCCTGGAACCATATCAGAAAATTTAATTAACCCTCCTAGAACTCCTCTGCAAAGGGACACACAAAAATTTAGAGGTGGGGCGGGGGATGAATAGTTTAAATTAACTCGGTTTTAGGTGTAAATCGTAAATAATCGTTTTCTCAAAATCTGGGAAGTGTAGCACCCTAGAACCATATTAGAAATTCACTTAACCCTTCTAGAACCCCTCTGCAACGGGACACACACAAATTTAGAGGTGGGGGCGGGGGGTGAATAATTTAAATTATGACGGTTTTAGGTGTAAAATGTAAATAATTTTTTTCTCAAAATCTGGGAAGTGTAGCACCCTAGAACCATATTAGAAATTCACTTAACCCTTCTAGAACCCCTCTTCAAAGGGACACACAAAAATTTAGAGGTGGGGGCGGGCGATGAATAATTTAAATTAACTCGGTTTTAGGTGTAAAACGTAAATAATCTTTTTCTCAAAATCTGGGAAGTGTAGCACCCTAGAACCATATTAGAAAATTCACTTAACCCTTCTAGAACCCCTCTGCAAAGGGACACACAAAAATTTAGAGGTAGGAGCGGGGGATGAATAATTTAAATTATGACGGTTTTAGGTGTAAAATGTAAATAATTTTTTCTCAATCTCTTTCTGTTTTTTAACTTTATTAAAATCAACTCAACATACAATATAATATTCGCTAATGTGTTTCAATCATGGTTCAAATCACATTTACATATACATAACGATTAATAACATTAAGGAAAAATAGAGGTTTTCCTAAGGCAAATAGTTAAATTTTAATTTACAATAAATCTTGTGGCAACTTTCTTGTTAAACGGCTATGTATATTTTTGAGACCCAAACCAATGTTAGCTGCACTACAACATTTATTGATGATTTTATGGAACCGCCTGGTTGGACATCTTACAAAATCCTTAATAGGCATTATATTTAGTTCGATGTATCTGATCGTTACGAACAAACTAAGGAGTATCTTCAGCCGTCCGCCGTCCGCTGTAGATACTCCTATAATAAATAATATTTGTGGTACCAGTGTTGCTCCACACTAGGCAATCATAGGTTACCAGAAATCTTATTAATACTTTATATAATATCATTGTACATTTAGATTTTAGGTAACTCTTTTCCTATTTATTAGAAGAAATAACTGTTTCAATCGTGCGTATCCCAAATATGATCTGTTGTTTATACGCATATCCCAATTTAATCACTGATCAAGATGCAGACGTAAGTATTTAATAGCTTTGTCTTTAAGATTCCACCGATATTCTGAGTTATTGATTGCAACGTTTATTGAATTTTGGTAATGTCGTAATGTAAAGATTTTTAATTAAAACTTGTCTTCACTTAGGAATAGGCACCATTTAGTAAGTCATTTCTGCATGTTGTTAATAGCATCTTGAAGGTGTTCTATTGTTTTCTCTAAATCACTACCTTGAGTTATAATCAACACTCGTCAGCAAATAGAGCCTTTTTAATTAAAACTTTGGCGGTATGGTATATCATGCAAATATATTGAATAAGGTGCTAATATACCCCCTTGGAAATCCTCTGATACAACGTGAATCTGAATATGACCCATTCTATCTTACATAAAATGTTCGCTCCTGAAGATATGACATAAGTATTTCGGTAATATAGTTATCTAAGCCTAGATATAATAGCCTGAATTTTAAACCCGCCCTCCAAACAGTCAAAGGCAATGGTGGTGAATAACTTATTTTAATAACTTTTCTTAATAAATTCTGTAACATGCACCAATTTGTGAATCGCCGAGTGTTGCGCCTGAAACCCGAACTGAATATGTGAAATAAGATTTCTTTCTATAAACTGTACTTGAAATCTTCGCAAAATTACGTTTTCAAACAATTTAGATAGTGTCGGTAAGAGGCTAATAGGACGGTAATTAGATATAGTACTGCTCGTTTTACCAGGTTTGCCGAACATTAGTATCTCAGCTTTTTTCGAAGTGACCGGTAAGTAACCAATTTGTAGGCATAAATTGAAGATATCAGTTAGGTAGGTAGTAATGTTCGAGGGAAAGTATGTTAAAATTAAATTTCGTATAGGATCATGCCCTGGAACTTTTCGATTGGGTAGATTGTAAATTAAATATCCGATTTCCTCATTAGTGACTTCTTCGTCCACCATTGCTATTCGTGGAAGATGCGTTTCATTATATGTTTCAATAGCATTGGCCAATGACGTGTTTTCTCGGGGTATATGAGAAATAAAGGTTATTTCAAGGTAATCGACAAATATAGGTTGAAAAGTTTAAAATATCCATTCTACCAGTAATGATAAATATGATTAAATAAATAAAATTCTTTGTACTTTAAAGTAGAAGAATTTGTACTTTAAAGTACAAAGAATTTTATTTATTTAATCATATTAATCGACAAATGCTCGGGTTTTATCTTCATCAGTAGACAACTGTATTCCTTCATGAGTAATTGTACAAATTTTTTGAAGGGTTAAGTGAATTTTCTAATATGGTTCCAGGGTGCTACACTTCCCAGATTTTGAGAAAAAAACTATTTACGTTTTACACCTAAAACCGAGTTAATTTAAATTATTCATCCCCCGCCCCCACCTCTAAATTTTTGTGTGTCCCTTTGCAGGGGGGTTCTAGAAGGGTTAAGTGAATTTTCTAATATGGTTCCAGGGTGCTACACTTCCCAGATTTTGAGAAAAAAATTATTTACCTTTTACACCTAATACCGAGTTATTATTATTAATCCCCTGCCCTGTCCGCATCTGTCCCTTTGCAGAGGGGTTAAAAGATCGCTAACAATAAGTGAATTTCCTAACATGGTTTCAGGGTGCCACATTCCCTAAATAATAAGAAAAATAATTATTTAGTGTTCAGTATAAGTATTTATCTGGTCGACTGTAAAAAAACGAATCTGAACTGCTTCAGATTCGAATCTGAATCTAACTTCAGCCACATTTCCATCACTATCTACAGATGACAAGGATGTTGTCGTCGGAACAGTACTGTTGATGTCGTTATCTTCAAGATTTCTCAGAACTGGCTGTGGACAAATGGTCAAATCATTTTCGGCATTAACAAAATCTTCAAATAAAATTCTAGTGGCTGTGTCTCTTGTAAAAGTGTCCATTTTCGGGGCTTTGTAATTTTCTTCATCTGTTAAATCAGCACATAACCATGCTTTATTAAAACAACGTTTAATTGTTTGTGAACTAACTGCATTTGAAGACGAACCTAATTCTTTAATAGCTGGTATCAAATCCCATTTAAAATTTCCATTGTTGTCAACTCACGCGGTTGCAAAATTAACTAGTTTTGTCTTAAATATGATTAAACCATTCCAACAACACATATTCTACGTCTTCGTATTTTATAGTTCCCATTCGCTTCGATTTCGTTGAAAATGAACTGCTTGCAATAATACTCCGATAATTATTTCACGGTTTTTAATGATTATAAGGGTAGATTTAGGAATTTCGAACATCTTTGCTATTTTTATGTTAAATAACTTTCATATTTGTCAACTTCATCCAAAATCATTTTCTTTGTTTTAATATAAATTGCGTTCTTTCTGTTTTTCTTTTGCTTCGGAGGCGGTATTGTGTATTAAAAAGTATTCTATTCAGCAACTAATAAAAGACTAAAACACGTTTAGACGTGTTCTTGAATTCGTTATCGATCGTCTCTACTATTCGACTGTTTTCGATCGAGTTCGAATTATCCGAACGAAATCGTTGAGATATAAAATCTAGTTCCCAGTTCGTATAAATCTGTGAAATCTGTCTTAAACGAGCAAAAAGTAAAATAATTTGAAAACATATTGTTTAGAATCGATACTTTCGTTGTGACTATGAGTTGTTCGCGTTAACCGAGTTTGTTTAACCAAGGTTTTACTGAAGGTAGGTGATTTAAAACATAATATGATATATATGTTAAAATACATGTTAAATATATACACGTCTGTGGAAGCAGGCACATATAGTTCTTATCTTTAAATCTGGAAATAGAAGTGATGTATCCAATTATAAGCCAATAACTTTATTATCTGTGCTAAGTAAAATCTTTGAAAAGCTAATTTATAAGCGGCTATTTCTTTTACTAAAAATAATATCGATACTAGACAACATATTTTTTTTTAGATCGCTAGGTCGAGAGTAACTTGCTTGAGTACAATAATTATATTTTTAATTCTCTTGATCAAACAACTCAAGTGGATGCTATAAATACAGACTTCAGTAAGGCTTTCGATCGCGTTGATCACAATGTCCGGTTGTCAAAGCTTCAGATTATTGAAATTGATAACTATCTGTTGCGATTGATTGCTTCTTATATACGTAGTAGAACTCTAGTATTATCTACAAATGGATATTATTCTGATGTAATGTCCGTCTCATCAGGTGTATCTGAAGGTAGTCATCTTGGCCCCTTCTGTTCAATATTTACATTAATGAGATTTTCACAGTCATAAAACACATCCAGTGCTTAATGTATGCAGATGATTTCAAATTGTTTGCACGTATTTCCTCTATACTCGCCTGCTCAAGAATGAAGAGTGACGTTAACGCACTTCAAATGTATTGAAATGACAATTTTATGACACTCAATCGAATTAAATGTAATGTTATATCCTTTTCAAGAAGTTCGAATGCCATCAGATATGAGTACAAATTGGAAAGCTATGTTTTACCTAAAGTATCTCAAATTAAAGATTTTGGTGTCACATTTGACAACAAATAAATAAATAAATTTTACTTAAGCTATAAAGATTATGATTTTGCGTACAGCTCTTTCCAACTTCTTCCACTTTACTAGCGCCGCTTATGTAACGATGCTCTTACATTTCATAAGATTGTTAACAATAGATGTACTTTCTCTGTATTATTTGAGTGTGTGAACATACGTATACAACCTCGATCTTTAAGGGATGACTCAATTTTTTTATACTACCATTCCAAGAATAAATTTATTTCAAAATTCTACTATGATTAGGATAGGGATTACTTGCGATAAATACCATAATACTAGCAACTAGAGATGTGTGCTTGAGTAACTTTTTACGCACGCTCACACCCGCTCACGACTAAATCCACGTGGGACATGCACGTCACTAACGTGAATATTATACATGCATCATGTGACTCACGAGTGGGTCACGTTAATTCACGTGAGACTAACTCGATTAAGTGATAAAATGTATGAATCATATTTGATTTTTAATTAATCATGTTTGACAGAATGGCAGAATAGAGAGAGTATTTACTTTTATTCATCATGTTCCGAAACAATCATTTGTTTAAAATTGCTTTTTATTTTGTAAAAACTGCTTTTTTAATTACTTTTTATGTCGTTTAAATTTAACATTTGTCATAAAATTAAAATAAATAATATAGGCTGGCATATTCTCATTAGTGATGTTACGAGTGTGGATTCAGCGAATGCGGATGCAGAGCCGGATTTTTTATATCTAATATCATGGATGCGAATGTATTGAAGGTCAATCCAATTCAACCATAGAAGAAAAACTTCATACCATCCCTCGTATTAAATGATGAAAAGTTATAGGTCAACACAATCCAACTATAGAAGAAAAAGTCACGGAATATTTCAAAAACTTAAAAGCGTTAGATTGAGTTAACTTCAACTTCATACCATTCAATATAAGGAATGTTATGGGTTGGGTTTGGTTATGTTGGGTTGGGTTTGGTTAGGTTGGGTTGAACTCCAACATCATGCCATTTAATATGAAGGATAACATAACATTCTTCAAAATCATGGATCAATCAAACTTTTGGAAATAAACTCTGCAATTGCCATGTCGATTTGTTCATTAAACATATCTGCTCTATTGTTAACATAGAATCGATAGATTAAACAGTACTAACGTATATTGTACAGGGATTCATTCGAAATCATGAAAGTGTTCGTTATAACCGAAACCACTTCAGAGACATTTTCTGGACAATTGTGTTAGTTCGTTATAACTGGGTGCGTATAACCGGCTTACTTTATGTAGTTCCTTATGTAAAAATATATAAATATATTTTTATTTACTTAATTCTGAAAGACCAGTACATAAGCAAATAAATCTTTAATGTAATTTAATTGTGATTTTACTGTAGCCTTATACAGGTACTAGGTGTCTTTTTGGTACAACTTATAGATTATAAAAAAAATATTTATTTATTTTACACATTGCCGATCGATTAACAGGTAGTCTATCTATCTATTCCTAAGAATTGTATACATTACTTAGATAAACTATCTAAGGGACATATAAACTATCTAAGGGATATATATACGTTACCTAGATTTTTGAAAAGGCATCTAACATGTCTATGTCTCATGCCTTCTAACATAGAATGATAGTAATTTATTCCATACATCTTTAGGTTGTTTAATTAATGTAAATTAATTAAAAAATACTAAAGATGTTTTCCAAAAAATATTAATACTTTTAGTTCTGAAGTATATTGATTGGTATTGACAAAAATGGTTTTAATGCGCTGAATGCACTTCTGAGATAAAGTTTAAAATACTTAAAACAATGGATTTTGGAATTTTTGAAAGGGCTTTTAAGATGTCAAAAGCTAGAAAGGATGTTTTAGAGTGTGTAATTGTGCAAAACAATTAAAAAACACTAAATGATTTGTTTTTCGGAAAATGCAAAAAAATAATTGTGGGATATACTGATTGGTAGTAACCAAAATACCAATTACAAACTATCTTCTAAAGCAAAAAAGCATTATCAATAACCAGTTACAACGTGGATATAAGAAGATTGTGGAAATACAACAGAATCAGCGAGAGAAAATTATGGTACTCATAAAAATCAACCACAACTCATAAATTAATGACTTTCTCATAAACTAAGACAGACAGATAAATATTTTTTGCATGAACGCAAAAAGTTTCTAAGGAAACATACATGCTAATCCATAATCAAATACTACCTAGATATTAGGACTCCAAAAAATCTCCAAAATATCATCTAAGTCTTATTAATTTTTATAATTAATTAAAACTCAAAAATTAAAATCCATGGAGAAAAGATTTATGTATGAAAATTATTCGTTATGGTCTAAGAATTCATAATCCATAACTTCTTAGATCTTGACAGTTTTGCAGTGATAATGTCATAATCTCTAAAATATTATATTTGGTGATTTTTATTGCAAAAAATTTCATAACTCAAAAATCAATATGGATGGATGGTCGAAGATCTCGTTCACTAAGATTAATAATAGTGATGTAGAAATTATTCGTTAACCATTTACAAAAAAAATAATAATAAAATATTAAAAAGTAAAAAACATATAAAAATAATAAAAATATATAAAAACAAATAATTAAACACTTTAAGCCCAAAGTTAGAAGAGGAGATAAGTAGTATTCTTGACTGGTTTTCAAGAACATCTACTTATCATTTTTAAAAGCTCCTAAAGCACTAAAAATATTTGTAGAATACTTAACCAAAGTCGAAGAATTGAAAATAATAGATTTTGGTCCAAAACGGTTTTAATGCACTAAAAACAATTTTCCAACGCACAGCTAAACCCGAATGTTTCTAGTTCTATTCTATGCCTAGTATTAACTCAATGATAGTGGTTCTCAATCGATTTAAAAAATTTATTTATTAAGGCCCAACGCTGACCAGACCGGAGCTCCATTAAAATATATGTGTATGCGGACCCTACAACTATGCGAATTATCCGCATTTGCTGATGCGGATATCCGTTATATCATTAATCTCTATTCATCATAAATTCAAATTTTAATCAAATTTAATCCTATTTCATTAGTTTGCAGAATGCTTTTACAATAAATTTGCACTTCTCTAAAATCCTATTTACTTTAAAATTGATTAGAATATTGACATCAACATTTAGTTATTGAGAATGTTTATGTTGTTAATTGAAAACAGAAACCCTAAAAAATTGTCGATTCAATCGGATCACGCCGGATCCCATCGAAAACAAAGTTGCTCACGACCACACACGTTCACGTGAGTGGTATAAAAATTGATGCTTGCTCACGTTTGGTCACGCAAACCCGGCGGGATTCACGTGATTTGCACATTTCTACTAGCAATGGTATAGATGTGTTTAGCAATACATATAGGAGATTTAATATCTTGATAAGTGCCGCTGAGTTACAGAATGCACTCATTAACATTACTGTAACGTAAACAAATGTATGCTTCAGTTTTCAAATTTAATTTTTTGTTTTCTTTTATAGAATAATTATTGCTTTTTACCGCACAATGAATTAAGAATGTAGTTGTACTTGTCATTGTAGTGACAAAATATTTTGAGTTTGTCCTCTTTAAATAAACACTTAATTTTGTACTAGTGTAGTTTGCAAACATTATTGGTGATTTCATTAGTAGTTTTGATGATCAAAAAAAAGAAGAAAATCTTGTCACATCTTTTCATCAAAAATTTTATTACATTTGTAATATTGTTGTCTTGTGTCAGTTATGTCCTTGGCAGTAAATGAAGAAATAGCAAAGTCGATAGATCCAATAGAATGAAAAAATGTTGGGAGATAATCGCACATCAACGTACCGATTAGATCTAACAAACTGTCAGGTAAGAATTTTCAATCACCAGTCATTATTAATGGACATTCGTCCCGTAGCTGCCGCCCGCGGGTGATTTCCATTCATGCGATGCCGCCGTGATATCGTAACGTGTAAATCCACAATCGACATTCACGGCAATTAAACTTACGAAAGCCGCAGAATTTGATTGATCTATCTTACCGAGAGACACGGTTGATGGGTGGCAGCGGCCCAGATTGAAACCTTTCTTCAACGCTGACATAATTCTGTGTTATCCTCGCCCATCTCCACGAACATCATCGTCGACGGTATTTAAATGATAATTAACCCTAATCGATCGTAAAGTTTTTTTAGTGCGGATGAATGGCGGCCGAAATGTAACCGCACAAAGATGAACAATAACAAAGAGGAGAGAAGAAGAGATGGGCGAATGGTTTGCGTGGTCGTTTATAAACGATTCATGAACCGGTGCGATAAAACAAAGGAGGTTATTACGGCCGATGGGATCGGGCTTGTTAAGGTTTGCGGTTGAACGTGTGCTTGCAACAATTAGGAACGGAGCATCGTAAAAAATTCTTGTGCTTAAATTGTGGTTGATTTTATTTTTAATTGGATGCTGGGGCATGCTTAGTTTTAAAATCATAATCAATGGAAAACATTGACTAAAAGATGTTTATTTAAAATAAAAATCTTAAAGATAAACCCGTATCTTTGAATAGTTGAAAAATGTGAATTCCTGGTTGGAAATCGAAACTTCCACGGTCGGTACGATCGAAGAAGCGGCGGCCGCCCATTGAACTATCGGATATCGGAACGCTACGCCGTCGTTGTCGGTCGTAAACGAGGCTCTATTAAAAGTTTAATTGGCCCATTAAGACTCGACTATTAAAATCCTGCCGAATAGATGGCGGATGCTGGCTTCGTTCCGCACCGGCGAAGACAATCGCTTCATCGCCATCGGCGTGGCACGCTTCGACGTCCTGTGGGACAACGAAGTACCTCTTTTCTATACCATCTAGTAAGTGGAAGAAACAAACTTCTTCCATTAGGCTTCGTATGGCACTGTTACTATTAGTCGTGCGTGCCATTGTTTGCCGGGAACGTATCAGAACGTGACCAGCTGTAAGAAATAAGAACGTCGTGTTGGAAAGAAAACCGCTTGGAGCTGTGTCGAGGAACATGGTTCCCATGTTTCAATCATAGTCTTCTCCAAATCGGTCCAAGCAGCACAGTTAATTATGCCTTCACGTTGGGATTCCGCACGCGACAGCATTCTTTAACCATTTTCGTCATACGTCCCGATGCCGGTTTATTGAAATTTCAAACGAAGATGGTAGAAAACGTGCTGTGAACACGGCAAAACTATAGATTGTTTTGCGCAATATTCCGCGATCGTTCTCGTTTCGGTATAGGAATGGGATTTCAGAGGAATCACACATACACACACAAGCATATCGAAGAGGGAATCCTGTTCACTGCGGAAGCAATTTTGTCCGCAGAGTCCCCATTTTGTGTTACGGTGGCAACATCTGCGGGCGCATCATCAAAAATTGCGGCAAAAGTGGAGAGTCGGCGAAACGTGCCCACGTTGTTTTATTAAAACCGTGAATGGGCCATTAGGAAAATCTGTTACGGACTTTTTCCGCAACGTGCGAACTTGTGATGAAACCCAGGATGGCCAATACTGCGATAGAACCGCTCTCCACCCCTTTACGATTATTACGAAACTCACCACATTTTTTTTCCTTTTATTTTACGGATGCTACCATATTGATCGCAATTTTGTACTCAATTTTATAATAATTTAAAGTACTCTCTAGTTGTAAAAATAAACGCAAATAAAAGCAAATAACAATAAAACACGTGATATTTTGATATAAAAAAATTGAATTATATTGAACTATATTTGATATTATTGGAACAATAGAAGCACTACACTAGAAATTAATTCTAAGAAAAATTAACATTTTATAAGGTGGGACGATAAGTTTGAAACCATTAATGGATTATAAAGGGACATGACTGCTTGTTATAAAAATTGTGTAATTAACCATTGCATTTCCTTTAATCCTATTGGTTCAATAATGTTGGTTTCGTACATGGAATACTCTCGTTAAGCAAAGCGAGTTTCATAATTAGATGATTTTTCGTGACAAAATCAACTATAATGGACTAAGTACTAAAGTACTCTCTAGTTGTAAAAATAAACAAGCAAATAACAATAAAACATATGATATTTTGATATAAAAAACAATTGAATTAAACTATATTATTGATATTATTGGAACAATAGCACAACACTAGAAATTAACTCTAAGAAAAAATTGCATTTTATAAGATATAAGATTGTAAAGAAAAATGAATGCTTGTTATAAGAATTGTGTAATTAATGTCTTTTAGTTTAACCATTGCATTTCCATTTTTAAGCAAAGCGAGTTTCATAAATTCCTTTTTTTGGCAAAATCGTGAATTAAATGTATTTGAATTAATTTGACCGTTGTAATGATCATAAATTGAATGAAATTAAGCAATTCGAGAAGAAATCGAGAGAAATCAAGTCTGGTCTTATGGTATCCAGTTGAGATGGGTAAAGCTTCTAATTACATATCATCCATCACATTGAATGGTATAAAGTTGGATTTCAACGGGACCCCACTTGATACCATCTCTCAAAGTGAATTGAACTTAGAGGTTTTGTTTAATCAAATTCGAAAAATTGAAAATAATAGACTTTGGTGGTTTTGAGTGAATGTTAAGGATGTCAAAGGCTAGAAGAAGATTGCTAGGGTGTGTCAAAATAGTACCAATTGATTAGATATATCTTCAGGTTGTTTAATGTACCCAAAATAATAATAAATACTGAATGGAACGATTTCCAGAAAATACAAATTCTATATATTATGAAATATATTAACCAAACCGGTTCTAATGAACCAAAAACACTTTTCCATTGCACAGTTAAACTCGGATGTTTCTAATTCTATGTGTAATAACAGTTCTAGTAGCTGAAAATCGTGAATTAAATGTATGTGAATTAACTTAACCATTTTAATGATTATTAAATTGAATGAAATTAAGCAATTCGATAAGAAATCGAGAGAAATCAGGTTGGTCTTATGGCATCAAGTTTAGGTGGCTAAAGCTTCAATTACATATCATCCCTCACATTGAATTGTATAAAGTTGGAGTTCAACCGGACCCATCTTGATACGAGCTCTCAAATTGAATTGATTTTAGATCCTCTTGTTTTGAATTTGATTTTTTGTTATATAAGGGATGGTACAAAGTTGAAACTTGATTTAACCCAACTATGGAAGAAAAAATCACGGAATAATTTAAAAAATTAAAAATTATTTCAATTTTTGGATATGGTATGGGTTAGGTTGAGCTTCAACTGCATACCATCTCTCATATTGAATAGTATGAAGTTGGAGCTTAACCCAATCCATACCAACCACAGAAGAATTCTGGATGTGATACTTTGTTATATGAGGGATGACATGAAGTTGAAGATTAACACATATATGGAAGGAAAAATCTGAATATTTTCCTTCTATAGTTGGAATGGTTGAGCTCCAACTTCATACCATCCCTCATACTTAATAATTTGAAGTGGGAACATAATCCAAGTCGAAAATGGAACCTTCATACCATCTTTCATATAGAATGGTGTGAAGTTGGAGCTAACTCAATCCAATTATAGCAGGAAAAATCACGGAATATTTCCAAAAAAATTTAAAAGATTTGTTAGATTGTGTTGGATTTAATTAAGTTATGCTCCAACTTCATACTATTCAATATGAAGGATAGTAAGTTGGAGCTCAACCCAACCCAATTTTAGAAATAATCTTTGTAAACGTCATGTCGATTTCTTCATTAAACATTTCTGCTTCAATGTTAACATAGGTTAGTTAGACAGTACTAACGTATACTGCTTAGGGATTCACTTGCAAACATGAAAGAGTTCGTTGGGTATAACTAACTACTCGTACTTGTAAAACGGACCTCAACAGTTAAAGTAATTAATATTCGTCATTTTGAGATTTTTAAAAGAGCTTCTAACATGTCAAAAGCTAAACAGGGTATCTCAGAATGTATTAAAATGATAGCATTTGATTCCATTCACCTTCAGGTGCTTAACCAATGTAAATTAATTAAAAAATACTAAATGGTATATGTTGATTGGTCTTGACCTAAATGGTTCTAATACACTAAACGTACTTCTGACATACTTAATCAATGAAAAACAATTGATTTTGAGTTTTTTAAAAATCCTTTACGATGTTAAAAGCTAGAAAGGTCCTCTTGGAATGTGTCAAAATGATATCGATTTGGGCTAGACATCTTTAGGTTGTGTTATCGTTGCATTAAAAACACTAAATGAGATGTTTTCCAGAAAATGTAAACAGTTCTGATTGTGGCATAAACTGATTGGTAGTAACCAACCTGGTTCTAAAGCAATAAAAATAACTAAGATACTTAATCAAATTCGAAAAATTGACAATTGTTGGATTATAAAATATATTAACCAAACCGGTTCTAATGAACCAAAAACTGTTTTCCATTGCACAACTAAATTCGGATGTTTGTAGTAATATGTGTAATAACAGTTCTAGTGACAGTACTTCTCAAACGATTTAAAAAATTTATTAACGCTGAATTCTGACCGCCGTTTTGTCCTTAATGCATATTATCGTAGTACAGAATTGTATGAAGTAGTTATCTATTACCAGTTTTAAATAATATAGCATAAATACCCAAAATGACAAAATAAAAGGATGTTTCTTAATAAAACCAACTATAACGTAAGAAATCAATCTGGTTTAAAACGAGGTTATGAATGCCAAATGTCCCTAATGCATCAATATATCATATATAATATAAATACCTAAAATGTCAAAATAAAAATATCTTTCTTAAGAAAATCAACTATCACGCAAGAACAAAAACTGATGGAGCAAGATATTATGAATACAAGTATTCTTTATGCATCAATATATTATAACCCAGAATGGCTTCATATTTATCTATTACCAGCTTCAAATTATATAGCATAAATACCTAAAATAACAAAATAATGTTGCTAATGCATCTATATATCATTATCCAGAATGATTTCACTTTCATTACTAGCATCACATATTCGTTTCAGACACCGTATGTTTCTGAACAGGGGTCTTATATGAAGCTTGTAATCTGATTTGTGTTTAGTCTGATCATCTAAAATCTTACACATTTCTGTTTGATGAATTATTATTTTGCTTTTGTTCTTATTGCCCATTAGAAATAATAATAAGGTTTTCAGAATCATTTCCCTCAATACTACTGGTTCAAGCATTTTCGTTCCTTTCAAGAAACCATGACGAAGCATAACATACAATTTCTTAGGAACATTGATTTGAATGATAATATTTGGTTCAAGTAATGGCTTAAGGGAAGGTGGGGTAGCTTCACACAGATTTTAGATTTCGTCTTATAGAACTCCTTTGGGTGTTGACCGTTATCTCGATTCATCAAAAGTTAATAGTTCAACTATCTGTCTTTACAATAAAGACATTTTCGTTTTTCGAAAGTACCCCATATGCGCGGCACTTTCATAAAGGTATGAGCAAATTTATACATGTAAAAAAATACAAAAGCTGCATATAATCTGTTTATTTTATTTATCAAAATCAAGGTATGGAAACAGATTCGTATAGCTAAGCATCCAATCGTCAGCAAAATTGTATCTGCGGTATTAATTTTCAAGGTTCAAAAAGAAATCATTCACTGAACTAAAACTAGTACTAACACTAGTACTATTGCTTGGACTAATACTATAATAGAACTAAAATTAGAAGCTCTTGCGTTTTGTGTTTGTCTTGTGAAAAAATGTTTGAGGTTTCGGATGCCATGTTGCAAACATTTTCAGGCCAAACTGGTTCAACTGATTTAAATAGTTCATTGGAACCAACGGAATCTCAAAGCGGTGTAATGAAATTGTCGTCTTAGGGCAAGTTTGGCCAGTGACGTTTTAGGAAAATTGTAGTGGTCACCTGCAGGTAAAAGTATTTGACAGCATGTTGATCAGTTGTTGATCATTATCGTATTGATATGCGCTTAACTTAAGATATTCTAGTGTTTGATGGTGCTTCTTGAATGAATCTGCCTCACTTTCTCCTATTTGTTACTAAAGTTGTATGCACATTCATAAACTTTAAGCTAAATTTTCCATCGTGATACATATAATTAAAATGTACAGATCAAAATATCAAGATGAAGAAGATTTACGTTTCCCATGTTGCCATCTTGTTAAGTTTATTTAATATCAAGACTAATTATTTCCTCACATTGTGTTTTTATTCCATGTTTTTTCAGTAATCATTGCTTTGCTCGAGCTGATCAAGTCCGAGAAAATTACGATTTAATTATGGGTTCATACATTAACCCCACCAATTTATTATACTTTTATTACGATACCCATTTCCGTCATTGGTTGTTGTATGAAAGTCATTATTATTGAAGAGCTAATTTTTCACTATCAAACTGTAGGGCCTTGCATCTTTCGGCGCCTGCGGGTTGTATAAATCTATTGTTATCGCAACAGATTGTGCCCGCATTATAATAAAGAACAATGTTGATCGAGGTCTGCAATTCTATCATTCTCCTCCCGCATAAGATTTCAAAACATTTTCAACAAGTTTCCTCATTTCTCAACTTTTTGATTTACTTCAAGAAATATGATTACGCAGGATTAAAGAGCAATAACGAATTTTGACACCTTATAGAATAGAATTCGATTGATTAGTTCAACATTTCGTTTTATATTTTAGATTTGATTATATTGGATGTGAACCAATATATTAAAGAACTGTTTACAAAAATAATATTTGTAGTGTTTCTAATAATGAGTTATGTATAGTCATATAATTATTTGTTCTCAAAACCTTTCATGTGTAAGTAAATTAATGACGCAAAGTCACCTACAAGTTTGGTCGAAGTGTTGAATAAAATATGAAGCGGGAACACTAAATACACGTACATTAAGTGAAACGATCCCATAACGGAGAATTAAGGATTATTTTTCCATTATTCATACGCTGCACCGACAATACAAACAGCGTAATTTCTCTAATTAATTCGCAATGGCGGGTGAAGTTTCCGAGAATGGAATGGTCGTCGGCGTTTACTTAAAAAGTTCTTCACATTATGTTAAAATATACACGTCCCCGTTTTCTCGGGCCGTATTACTTCGTCGGCGGCGGTGAGATAACACCATGTGTTTGAACGTTGTTGAAAACGTGCAATTTCGTTGACGGTTCGAGCTCGTTGAAACTGGGCGCTACTTAAGCTCTCTGACAAACACGCCAATAGGCGGAAGCGTCGGACCTCTCCACGTTTTTCTTCCAGGTGACAAAATAATAACAAGCCTCGATGACGGAACAGCCATGTCGATTCATCGTTATAGTAATCGAAAGGGGCAGAGCGCCATATTCTCGTCATGGCACGTAATAAAATGGCCCCTTTTTTATATCTTTTTAAAGCCACCGACCGCGAGCAAGAAAACGAGCATCCAACTCGTTTTCTCTACGAGGGTGGTGGTTGGCGGTTGATTGCATGTTGTCGACGTAATTGCGATTTTATTGCTGATGGGAGAGCGGCAACTGCACGCGGTTAGCTGATACTCTACGCTAATTCACAATGGATGAACAGCGAGGAGTGTGGCCCGTTATGGTGCATTGATAATGAGTTCGTATTAAGCAAATTGGTTTTGGGCGATTAGGCCGCGGAGAAAATGCAGGTGCTTTAAATTACTACCATTAGTTACTTATGAAAGGGGAACAAAAACTGGTACAATGACGCAACTTTGTCACATGTAATAAGTCACAATAATTACGGTCCTCTTTTACTTGGAATTAGAACCGGTATAATCATTAAGCAGATTCAACAACGGTCGAGTTGATAGCTAGATATTAAGTCATACCGGGTGCATTCCTCGTCTGTATTTGTATATACTGAAAATGAGAGCTTTGCATTCGCCCACTCAACCGAATCAGTGCTGCGCTCCTTGAAACCAGTTGGATAATATCCCAGACCAGATCAAGATAGCGGAAACGGCACGACAAATCACCGAACACATTTAGCTAACAATATAAATTAAACAATACGAACCTCGGCCGAGCGACGCTCGTGACAAGTTGACTTCTCCCTCCTTCTTTACTGAAGAACCCTTTCAATAACGAAGAGCGAGATGGAATCATTCGTCCGCCCGACGTTATGATTGGCAGGTACAAAGACAGATCCTGTAGGAGATAGCCGGAATGCATAATACATTAGTTATTGTGCCTGTGACAAGTGATGACGTAGAGGCATGTTAAGCGGTGCCCTCTGCGGAACGACGTGGGTGGGCATCCAACAATGCAATATCTGATAACCGATAGCGGAATAATGGGGATTAATGCCGTAAGGTTGATTGTACTCGATGTGTACGATTGTAACGACGTTTTTATATCGTATTCTGAAGAAAACAATCTGTTGGCGTACACCCACTTAAGAAATTAATATGTCATGAATCAATAACCTAAAAATTTCGTTTCCACATGTACTTATTAAGATGCGAAAATTCCATTCATTCATATCAATTCTTGCTTCAAAACTTTGTATCATGAAATCTTATCGTATTAGGTGAAGGCGAAAATGTATGATATGTGTAAAAATGATCCTGTGTAGATATGTTGTGATTGTCTCAATGATTATATTGTATTACATTACATTATAGTACATAAATTACATATCGGATAGGGGGACCAACTAATCTTGCACCGGATTGTTCAGAATTTGAGGATTCGTTCGGATTGGCTGATGACGAGCGTATTAGCGTCACATGATCGTCATCAACCAATCCGAACAAATCCCCAAACTTTAAAATCCCCAGATCTCTGTCGCACAAAAGGTAGCTTAAGGATTTATTGTACCTCGACGGACAATGTTATTAAATTTCACCATGCAATCAAATGCTCTTAACGACTACTAACTTTACCCACACTTTACCCAGTGAAACATTTGTCAATTCTTTAAGTAAAATAGACTGTGACCGAAAATTTGTGAATTTGATACGATTGACAGCAAAGCAGTGGCTTAAGACATGCTCAAGCGTCTCCTCGTCCTCCACGCATAGGCTGCATTCCACAACGTCAGCTATACTCAACAAATTGAAGTGTATCTTTAATCGGCAGTGTCCAATAAAGACAGCTATTTAGACTTAATGCTGCTGCGTGCAAGTTCTAAAATATTCCCCAGTTTGACAGTGGTGATGTTAATAAATAACTTCGTATGTCTCATTCCAGGAGAACTGATCTACAGTAAGCTAAGTCTCTCCTCAGCTCACAGTCCAATTCAGTGTTTGACCATCGCAACTGCCGGCTCACGTTAGCTCATTTGCCGCTTCATTACTGACAACTCTAGTATATCCTGGGATCAGGGAGACTCTATTATCACAAGTCAGAACCGACCTTTTCACAGCTTCCAGCACCTAGAGAGATGCTTCGCTGTTTCAGAAAAATCTGCCTGAAGCAGAAAATCATTATTTTCAATCCAGGACTGCAGTTTAATCTGTTATCGAGCATTAAGCCGTGACAATGAACCCATGAAATCTGATGGGGTTGATATAATAATAATAATAATAATAATAATGTTTATTAACCCAACCAAACATACAGAGTAACATTAAAGAAATAATATAAAGTCATAACATATAAAGTCAGCACTCGGTCTCTATACTCGGTCTCTCCCTTGTCTTCCAAGCAACTCAAACCTGAGTTTCGCTCTAAAAACCCGCCCACTCTCCGATAGCTCCGAAAGACTAAATTCGTTTAATAATTTAGGCATATAGTAAGAAAATGCTGTTTTGAAACTTTCCAATCTAGGCTGAGGTATTGTAAATGTGTGATAATGAATTTCCGATATGATATATTCAACCAGCCCACCCATTTCAACGTGTATGATATACTTTCATGTTTACGAATACCATAAATGAAGCGTAAGCAAGCATTTTGAACTCTTTGAAGTCTCACCTTCTACAGAGGCTATTATCAATACAAGGGCCGTACAATACATCACCGTAATTAAAAATCGAAAGAATGAGAGCGTCGCATAAATGTATTCGGAGTCGCTGATCCAATAAGTATCTACTATTATAAAGCAGTTTTAGAGCTGAGTAGGCCCGACGCAGGTCATGCTGAAACCTAGATTCCTTGCACATTCAGTAGTTTGCAAAATGTCTGAATTAATTTGCAGTCTCAATGCAGTTCCAATCCTGCGCAGCACACTCCGACCTCCAAAAACTACTACCGAAGATTTAGAGGGATTGATTGTCAAACAGTGTTTGTTGGCAACATCAACTAAAGCCTGCAAATCAGCATTTATATTGTTTTTTGTCTCAAGACCAAAGCTATCGCTAATGCAAGAGTGCCGTTGTGCAGCTGTAACCAGAACGAAAACCAGACTGAAAAGTAGGGAGTATAGAATACTCATCCAAGTGTACCCATAACCTAGTGGATAATATTCTCTTAAATATCTTTGAACATACTGATAAAATACTTATCTGCCGAAGATCCTGAAATTGAGTCACCTCACCTGTTTTAGGGACTGGTGTAATTAGAGAAGTCTTCCACTTGTGTGGATATACCGAATTCTCAATTGTCTGAATCATAATCAATGTGAGTACTGAGTCTGCAAATCATAAATCTTCTTCTAATAATGGGTTCTACGAATCTTTTCGTATCCAGATGATTCACATTCTATAATAAAATGCGTGAAGAACAAATTGTGAATAAACGCATAACAAACCTTGCTTGGTTAAATTACCTCGAGGGTGGAAGCATTGAGCAACAAAAGCTGTTATCTGGATTACGAAAGTTTATAGAACGTATCTTTCAATGGAGCAAAATGCTAATAGAATATAAGACTAATAGGTTTGAAATGTCTTCAAGCCTAAATATACAAGACCTGTACCTACTTAACAATCCTACAGAGACCTACTCCAAAACATGATGAGAACTATAAAAACGAGCAAATTAAGAAGTATAACAGGTAGCATAATTCAACATTGAGTAGGACTGCGGGCAAAAAAATATAGAGATCGAAATTAAAAGTCAAGTGGAAAGTCCCGAGCTGGCAAAAATGAGAACTTGTACAAACAAGAAGAGAAAGAAATAGAATATGTAAAGTATATGCACAGACGTACAGGTTTCTTCAGACTTTTTTTACAACTGTTCACAACAGAGGAACTTCGTAAACCAACCCCTCTTTCAATAAGGGTAAGAATGTGCGACGAATGTGCGACGAAATTTAATAAAATAATAATACATCTTGTAGAAACCTTTACAAGATATTCTTCAAAATAACGATAGAGTGTACATTAAAATCCAGAGGCCCAACAAGTTATACAAGCAGATGAAGACCAGATAGTGTTCAACAGGCTTTATTTGCACCCGTATTTCTTCCGGTAGCTAAGTATAGAAGAAACTACCAAGTAGGAATTTATCGGCTTTCATGCTGTTGTTATAGTAAGTAAAAAGCCACAAAACATTGCCACAGTATGTGATGCATCATAGGTTTCAATCATGATACATGAGGTAGGGTATTGAACCATTCAAAAATCTGGAATGGAATCGTTCTGCGCATGACGTCATAGAGTAATTTTGGCGGCAATTACGAAATTTTGATAAATATAACTATATTTCAGTATATACAGTGCTTCCTAAAAGTAACGGATAAATTCAATAAATCCTTTAAAATCAAGGTATGGAAAAATCGTTGAGATAGATGTAGCAAGTTTAATCTTTTTATCATCAAGGGTTTTTGAATTCAGTTATAAAAAATAGCATAGAGTTTATGACACATATTTGCAGGAAAATACTCGTATCACATTGGAAATCGTCGTTATCTTCACATCCTTTTCCTTCTTTTGGTAGTTGCTGATTATCAGTCACTAGCCGAGATAAACCCGTTTTGCTTTAAAGAGCATTAGCAACAATCTCCAATGCTGGAGTTTCCCTACAGTCCGATACAGGTGGCATTGGTCTGGAAGTGGGTCCTGTCTTTCTCATGACTCATTGGCGAGAGCGGAAACTTTCAGATGGAAGATGGACTCTAGTGGAGCTTCCAAATAGATCTCGTAAATACCCTAAGTACTTTGAATAGCTTGTTCACATACCAGTTTACTTTTCTTCATCTAATTTCATTCAGAAATGCTTAGGAGTTCATCTTTCAAATTGCAATTGACTACAAAATTCACCAGATACACACCATTCCAAAGAGAACATTGTCTTTGGACGAGTCTGTGCTATTTTCAAATATCGGAGGTTCGTTCTTTAAATCGGAACAAATATGTGCCTCAGAAACTTCCTCATGCCAAGGGGTGCTGGGAGCAATAGATGGAGTTTTAAGTTGAAACTCATCAATGATCTTCATATCCTTGATAAATTGGGCTTGATTGTCATTCAGCTTAAACATTACACAGGTGCTTTGATTATAAGTGTACAACTAGAGTCATATTTTCCTATTATATTTTTAATATATTTTTTTGATCGTCACTCTCTTAGTGACGTCACGTATGTATTTTTCGCCATTTTAGAGATGCGCAATAGTTTACCTGTAGATTCCTAGTGTCATGGGATCCATTAAGACGAATGTGCTGGTATGCTAAACCAAGTGTGTCATCAACATAGGGACAATATGAAAACAGAACTAAGTTATATATAGAACATGTTGACTACCTACGTCTTGTCTGAAGGGGTCTAAACGGATGTAACTTGGGCCATTTTACAAATTTGGAATAGCTGAGTCTAGCTATTTTCATAAAATTATGCAAATTACTTCATTCATTTTAAATTCATGTATTAATACCAATATTACTGAAACATCACAAGAGTGTCCAAAAAAGAGATAAAACATTCATTTTCAAAAGAAACTTAACAAAGACATACCACGAATCAACTCACCTTTGCGAAAGAAGGTTTTCAACAATGAAGAGGATAAAATCAAAGCTAACAAATGAACAGGTAAATAACTTAAAGCTGGTAGAAGAAATGCCTCTGTATTAATTTTTATTTTTCGTTAAATTCATAATAAAGTAAGTTTACTTTGACATATTATATTTTTGTTCATTACCTTTTTACCTAAATATATGTTACTCGCAAAACCTGAATTCGGATATTGTCCGAAATTTTTGCTCACAACGCATGGGTTGGGTTGGGTTATTGAGTAACAAAAGTTGGGTTGGGTTGACTTATTGATTATTTTTAACTTTGAACTTTTTGTAATTAGTTTAGAAATAATACTAATACAAAAATTCCGGTATTTTAGTGTAATGTCGATTTTCAATACCGCTCATAAATCGTCAGGTATCCCGGTATTATATTTTGGTATAAAATACCAAAGTATAACATAATATCAAAAATTAAATGATTTTTATTAAGTGGCTCGCCAGAGAAACACATGGTATTAGTCAATTAATTAGCTTCTTCTAACTTGCCCTCTCGAATATGACAAAAAAAATTAATTAGCAATTAGTTAATTAATTTTGATAATATTAATGGCTTATTCAATAATTCTTAATAAATAGAGAAAACGAAGTTGAAAATATGGACGCAGAAGATAGATAGAATATATTATGAGATATGCCAGAGAGAGATAGATAAGAAATCGTAAGAAGTCGTGACTATATTGTGAATTCATCAGTTATCCAATCTTTCAACTACATTGTGTTAGTAAAAATTATATTATTGGACTAACTATTGAAGCAGTGTAAAAATTCCTGAAACCTTACAAATAAGGAGTCGATTTTTATTTTCGTCTGATGTTGTACTCAATCACTGTATCATTAAAAATTCAAACCAAATCCCATATTAGTATCTATACCAACATTTTGTGAGATTCACATTTACATAATCATGTGATTTATGCAACGATTCATCTTCCGCCGCCACACTTCTCCAACAAAGACCTACTCAAGGTGTAAATCCTAATTATACCGGGCGTTCGAGTCGTCGAGTACACAACGAGCCGCGTTGTTGATCTGGTCTCAGGCTTGTAGTCGCCATCCCGATTAACATTGAAGCTGTTTAAAAAAGAAGACGAAAAGTGACGTGTTTAATTTATTCGGTACGGTCGACCGGGCAGATGTTAAAACTGGGCATAATTCAATTTTTCACCGGTAGATCGTTGACGCGTGATTACGCTTCTTTCCCGAGGCGATATCGCGGTTGACGTGCATATTCGCGAACGCTAATTGTGGCGGCGGTCATCAATATTCAATGAGATTGGTTGAATTATTCAGGAGCGTCTTTAGCTTATTATAAGTAAGTCGGTGGAGGAAGTTATCGCTTAATTATCGGTTGATGATGATGATGATGACAAATCCTTTTTCATCAGAAAAAGTTAGTATGATTAAGTTAACTCGAACCAATCAACAAAGAATATCAAATTAAATGACAGACAGCGTTGTAAATTATAAAGATTATTCTTCAGCCGTATTATATTCCCAAGATAATCGCTAGAAAATTAGGTTTCTAGGAACCATCTCATCAACTCCAATACAGAAACATCCTCATTTTTTGGGTATAGAATGGCAGACCCTTTAGAGGTGGGCTCGTTAAGAATCTGTAGAACCAATTTAGCGATTCTTCGCAGAGATCTCGTCCTCTTCTCCTCTCCTCAATGGAATCTTATGTTGATGAACAAGGACGTCCCGCATAGCCGCCCGTTCTTCTCCCCTTCGACTAAGGCTATTGTGGCGATCGGGGCCGAAAACAACATAATTTACGACTCGGGGGGATGCAACGTTGCCGACCCACAAAAACTTAATAGCTTATTTATTCAAAACGTGAAAAATTCAAAATGGCCGCCGCGCCAGGAACGAGTCAGGTACGAAGACCGGTCTTCCATGGGGTTGCCCTCCTCCTCACCTGCTCTTTGCCGTGGCGCGAGGAGGACTCTCCAACTCCGACAACGGCCACTAATAACAGAGGAGAGGACCGACAAGTCCGCTACGGCAACTTGGTCAGGATTGAAACGTCTTTGATATCAACGAGATGTCCCTTAATTACGAACCGCTGCCTCGGCCTTGTTTCGCGATGGACGATTATGTAGTTTTCGTTCTTCTCTAGACGTGACCAGCAGCTGAAACGGTTCATCCTGAATAAGCAAACTTTAAATGTGGTGGATTTTTGGGTTTATGTAAAATATACAGTTCTAGAAATCAATTCAGCAATACTGAAAACTCTCAAGACTCAATTTAAAAAAATGTTTCTCTTGTATATTGTAGAAAGTTGTCAGTGCAAAATTTATTTTAAAGGCAACGGTAAAGATTAAACTCATTATACAGTATGTCTCCAAATCGAGTTACAAAGAGAGAAAAATTTTTATTTTTTTAAGTTATTTCAGCATAAATGTATCGCATACGTTCAAATCACTAAATCACACGAATTTTAGTCTCTAACTGTAGAAGTTATCTAATTATAAATCTGTTTATATAAAAATTGGACTAAATTGAAATTTTTTTATTTCAAGTTCAATGTATGATATATTGATATGCGGATTAAAGTAGACTTAAACCCAAATGTTTTTAGTTCTTGGTCTAGTGTTAGTGTCAATGTTGCTATTAGCTCCAGTTTTAGCTGTTAGTTTGTTTTAGATTATTGTATACTTGTATCGAACTGAAACTAGAACTAACACTAGATCTAGAGCTAGAAAATTCCGGTTTAGCCGTGCGTCTACAGACGCACCTTAGCGCTTCTTGCTTCTTGCTTAGTGCCTTTTTGTTTTAATTCTTGTTTAACTCTAGATTGTTTTAAAGTCTTTTGAAACTAAAAGTATAACTAATAACACTAGACCTAGAACTAGAAACATTAGAGTTCAGCCGCCTTAAGAGACGTTCGGCTAAACCCAAATTTTTTTAGTTCAACTTTAGTTTTTGATATGAAAAATTTAAAAAAATTGCACTCCTACTTTAAAGAGCTCTATCTCCTGAGGACTAATAATAACATCTTTATTATCCTAACAGGAATTTGTTTTCCAAAAAAGGAGATAATATTATAAACAACATAATTAAACTTATGAACGTACATCAATTGACATAACAAGAAGGAAATGTATACAAATAAACAAAAAAGTGAGAGAAAAATAATCAATGAAAAATCAAATAACAACAATTCAACAAACTGTTAAGATAAGCATCGAAAAATTATACACGTTCACTCGTATTAGTAGCTCGCATTAATTTGTTCAATGGAGAATTTAGCCGAGAATTACGTCGCAACTCTATTCAATTGCGACATGTCGAACAAATCTTGCTGACATACACTTCCTTCTATCTTCAAGGCTTTAGAGTCCACAGCGATGTACGAAATATGGACAATTCAATTCACCTCGAGGCAGATAATGATCAAAGTCCAAGAAATACACGAACCCAAATAATGCAGCTGTACTCAAATTTGCTTCTTACGAGTATAAAGTAGAGATTTATTATTGTGTTTGTGTGAACAAATGTGAGCATGTGAACAAATTCCAAACTATTCCTCGTTATGAATCCAAGTGTACTGAGGGCATTCGTCAACGTTTTTTCAACATGTACATTAAAAGACAAACAAGTGACAAACCATACACCGAAATATTTCACCAGAGAAATATGCGATAGGCAGTCAGCCCCAAGTTCATAATCAAAATTGATGGCGTTACGTTTTTGGCTATATGTCATTACCCGACATTTGGAAGTATTCAGAATCAACCTATTTATAGTACACTATGAATAGATTTTATTTAAATTCAATTGACGTGAAATACAATCCTGTTCACTGCCAATAGTAGTGAATAACTTCAGATCATCTGCGTACAATAGGGCATTTGTGTTAAAGCTCATTGGTAAGTCATTCACAAACATATTGAACAATAGATTGAAATGGAGTATACATTCGAGGTTCCAATTCTAATTTCCAGGTTTCCGGAAACTCAGAATTCCTTATAATTAGATTGAAAATATGTTGCATTGGACACAAAAATGCAGGTGTACAATCTGTAACTATAAATGCGGGAATACCATCAGGCCCGATTATGTTTTTGCCTTAAATCTATTGAAGGATTCAAACATTTCATCATAGCTAATTTCAGAGATACCGAATGAAACCCCAGTCATAACAGAATTGTTATGGAGACCATTGAACACAGCGAACGAGGTACGACTATACATATTTTCGAAGCGATCTGCAAATAAGTTCACTATGGTAGGTAAATCGGTTATGGTTTTACAATCCCATCTCAAAACATTTAGGGAGTTAGAGTTGTTTCTGCTCATGTCAACAAAGTGCCAAAAATTTTTAGGATTGTCTTTTATATCTCTCCCCAAAGATCTGATATATTTACGATGATCATCTCGAATACGTGATTTACTATCACGGCGAAATCGATTATATTTTGTGTAATGATAACTCCAATAGGTTTTTCTGTACAATTTATGATAGTTCTTTTTTAATTTGAGCATTTGATTCAGTTCCGCAATGTACTATATAGAATACTTTGACTTTGTGTGTTTCGTTCTGACTTTAGGAATATAAGCATTCATAAAAGACTACAACTCATCTTTGAATTCTTGAGCTTACTATTCTCATCATGCACTTCATTCTTTTCTGTAGGCGGCAAAATTTAATAATAATGGGCCTATCACTTACCTTTGACGCTCCTAGCCGATGACAGCAATCAATATCTCCGGACAACAAAATTAACTTTTAACTTCTCTTTACAGAAGTTAATAAAAACTTCATCTATCTTTTCATTAACTTTTTCAAGAATACCCAAAACACGTAAATTATTCTTTCGAGAGCATTGTTCTTGTGTTTCCAACTCGCACTTCATACTTCGAAGAAGTTTGTCAACCTCTGTTCCATTGCACTTTTCAACCGGTTTTCGACTAATTCTTTAATGTGGTCCGAGAGGTTATTTAACAACTTATCCAAAAAAATTTGATTACCAAGCACACTCTCAACCACTCTTAGAATTCGTTTTTCATCTTTAGTATTAAATTGTCAGGTATTAGGTCTTGTGGAAGACATTGTTGTAATAATTGAGTTTAAATGAATATATAAAACGCAAAACTCGTCAGACGACTACACGCGACCAAAGCACATCGCTGAATGTGTACTTTGAAGTACTTTTTCCCAACTAATCTACAAATCTCATGTGTCAAACCAAGCTAAACAAGCAAGTTTTTCTATAAGCTGGACATTGTTTTGGTTTGCGTATTCTGTTATAATACTTACATTCATTATAAGTGCGAAGGCTTTCACGACAGGTGTTAGTTGAACTAAAATTAGAACTAATACCACTAGCACTAGAACAGTCACTAGTACTAATAGTAGATCTAAAATTAATTAATGTTCCTCAAACGCGTTTATCAGTGTAAGTTCTTTGACCAAGATGTTAAAACACAATTTGTGCCTCTTCTCCTGCGATTTTCAGAAATATTACCACTTTTGTTCCACTGTCTTTGTTAATATAAACCTAGACCTACTACCCGACCTAGAACAAGAACATTTGGGTTTAGCCATACTACTTCTAGGTCTAGTGTTTGCTATATTTTTAGTTATACAGTATAATAAGTGATTGGGCCATATTTGTTCAGTGGAAATGTAAATCAACTGAAATATTTGGATATGTTACGAAATTATGAACAACATTTAAATTTTATACGATCAATGTATAAAATAGTCTTGGTATGGCGGTTTCCATCCTTACATATCATAAAACTGGAAAAATTTTTAATTTAGAAGAAAAGTTCAATTTCAACATAAAAACGGGAATAATTGTTAATTACTATATTTAGAGTATACAATTTTTAACAGTAATAATTTTTTTATCTCTTTGTAACTGAATGGTGTAACGTTAGGGTTGGAAGTGGCACAATGGAGGGAATCCTACGTTGAATAGCTGTACAAATATATATGTTTCCGGAGATATATGGATTTAAATTTAAACGGTCGTTTAATCCGTAAAACGCATGAATATTTCAAACCGGCTGCGGAAACCTAATTAATTCCAAACCTCGTCCCGAACGATAAACGTAGTTAGTGTACACACCACCCTGACGTTATAACAACCCACAATTCACCACCACCGACAGGAATAATATGAATTGGGGTCTCGATATCGTCTAGGGCAATTAAGATTCGAAATATTATACGGACAAGAATTCGAGCTCTTTAAATTCAAAAGACTCGAATACTCGGGTTTCCAGTGAACGGGTTTGGGTTTTTGCAAAAAGCCGGCGGTAATAAGCGCGTCATCTGATTAAAGAGATTCCCGTGTAGTTAAACGCGTTTTATCTTGCGAGTATCGTACCGTAAATTAGCTTGTTAATGTACCAACGCCTTAACGAGGGGACTACTTAAAAACGTGTCGGTAACTCGCATAAATTATACGACGATCTGCATCTGGTGATCACGTACTAAATACGCGCATATAAGAAACACAAGTATATACTGGTTTAATCCACATGACCTGCTGACTATCTACGTTTTATTAGTGGAACTTATGGTGAATACGTCCGGTTAGATAAGGATATTTGAAGAAGCTTTTAAGTCTGAGATAACATGTGTTTACAAAACATAACAAAGTTTTTTAGAACAGATGTAACCACTTGATATATAAGATAACTGATTAGCAATTAGTAGCGTTATTTTCATTGCGTTTTACATTCTGTTATTACATAGTATTCAAGAATGATGCAATATAATTTAATGGTTGTATTGATTATAATTATTAAGCATATGTTTTTAATTTTTCCATAAATGCAGAAGAGTTAATAGCTAAAGATTGCATCGTCGTGTTTTTAATCTCTTTAATTTCCAACAAATAATTAATGAAAATAAAACTGTTCTTTTTCTTACATTTGCTTGACAAACATGATTATTGGATGCACTTAGTAATTGAGTAGACATTTCAGCTAATCAGAAACGATCTAAATAAACGTTAGTGTGATTATATTGATGTATGTTTTGAAATTCTGTTATCTCAATTATTACTATAGATTCTTTTACTTGGGGTCCGATGGTCTTTCTAGCAACACAGTCTTTGTGTTATCTACACACGTTGTCATTTGTAATGCATATTATGAAATCATGTTTTGAATTGAAAACATTACTTGCTACGTCTTAATAATGAGACAACTACAAAGGTCTTCTTCTCTATTTAACCGACGGTATTGTAAAGATTATAAATGAAGAATAGAATGAATACTACAACATTGATATTAAACAATATGCTATCTCGTATGAATCATTGTCGTTTCTTACAATAAGCCATTAATTTGATACTTAGTTATTTTCGGAATAGAAAGCAAATAGCAAAGTTTATTTGTAATATTTAAAAGAATGTAATCTTGATTTGTGCCAGATTTTTGGGACTTTTTTTCACTATTAGGGTACTAGGGTGTTGTTTTTATTATACAGTGAAATTGTCCAAACTCGAATCACTTAGGGAGCGGAAGAACACTTCAAGTTATGGAGAATTCGAATCAGAGAAGATTTCATCAATGTAGGAAGAGCGATAAGTTCATTATCGGTAAATTATCGTTGCCCTGAGTCTATTTGGCTTCACAGTAGTTTAGTATAATATGGTATGTTTCATAGTATTTCACAGTAGTTCATTTCGAGTTACAGAGGAATTTGTGACGATAATTATTCGACTTAGAGGATAATTCGAGATATAAATTTTCGAGTTGGTGCAATTTATCTACCGTACATACGTAGCTAACTATCATCTTCATAAATATGGTGATATTACTTTGTTTCATCTAAGATCTGGTTTGTATGTAAGATGATTTCATGAAAGCTGCTTTTTTCCTTTTGAAATAAGGTACTAACGGTTTCATCACCAAATTCTGCGTTAACCAAAAGGAGTATCTTTTTGTAATTCAACCACAATTGATTTCATTCTTTAGTTACTTCACATTCTTATGAAATCAAAGACTATTTCGCATTTAATTTGTGGTAATGTCAAGGTTTTCAATTTCTAGCGATAGCAATAGTTTATTCTCATCCCTACTGTCAATAACTTAGTTAGATAGTTAAGTACAACGATACGACAATATATGCTGATGCAAAATAGGAAGAAACTGTATATATAGAAGCTACATCGTCTATATTCGCCCGTATACCGGTTTGGTATCGACAAACATTCCGATAATCGGCCCAATCGATAGTCCCATCTGTACACGTTCTCGGTTTCCGAAAGGATGTTAGTAAACAAACCGAGTCTTGAGTTGGCTTCAAGATTTAGTGTTTACAACTGTTTGTATATATTAGATGAACGAAGATTTGAGTAACTACGATTTTTTACTAAAAATAACGGTTAGTAACGGTGACGTAAAATAAAAAAGAGCGGAGATCATGACTTTATGTATGGCGTAAATTCCCAGTATTATTTCCATTATCATCATAGGCGTTTTGTCTATTTCTTCGTCTATAATTTCTTGTATTCTTGGAGATTGTGAATATGGTTTGGTTCGGATAACCCTTTCTCCTTTCAGAGATATATCATGTTGAACCAAATTGGTTCTTCCAGGACGATTTAAAAATACTCATACAATAAAAGCATCGAAAATATATGAAACACGTTTGTTTAAGGAGGGATATCGAAATCAAACCCAACCAAATCCAACTTAGTGATGCTTAGGGTGGTCAATATCTTCGAAGTTAGGCGAGAGATAAATCTAAGACAAATATGAGCAGTATATTTATTAAAATATTTAGGTTGAGGAAGAATTTATATATATATATATATATATATATATATATATATATATATGTTCTGGTTGATCCGAGGTATCATCCGTTCGTCTTCTTGGTTGTTCCCTGTGGACAGGGGCAGACGTTTCGCCAAGATCTCACTTGGCATTTCAGTGCTTTGTCGTAGTCTCCTGTTGACAGACTGAGGTACTGCGGTGTTCCTAGTGCTGTGTTCTCTGTGCACCTTACATACTTCTCCATCCGTGATGCACTACGAACTACTACATATATTTAGGGGTAGGTTGAAATTTCGAAGTCCAATCCCCAAACCAACTTAATAATGAATTTTTGTATCAAATAAAATAATCTCGTTGACTTCGAAGACGTCGGTCGTTCTAAATATCATGAATGTCATTTTGTATAGCGGAAACTTTTTGTTGGATTTGAATTTTAAAGCCCAACCCTATGCAATCCTAAGTTGAACTGCTTGGAGAAGCTTCCCCCTGCATCTTCTTTTCTGTTTTTAGTGTGGGGACTGCCACGCTGTTCTGTCTCTGTCACTTAATCTCATCTTAAGTCAGTGTCGTAAATCGAAATTAAAGAATTCGCATTAATTTTTGAAATCTTATTTTTTACCTACATACCTGGTTTAGGGAGGGGCTCCAGAGTTAACTTCTTTCATACTTTGTGGCATGCGTCTCTTTTTAGTACTCGATCTTCTATTTGTATGCCATGATCTTCACAAACATAGTAACGATAGCATTCCACTTTGACTCTGAGCTCAACATAATCTTTTGAACATTTCTGGTGTCTATCTGTTTCACGTAAACTGTTCTATTTACATACACCTGCCTTATTTCTCGCGTATCATACTCTCCACAGGACCGACAGTCTTCCGTTTCCATTCGTTTTATCTTTTTTCAAGATATCTACCAAAACTGCCATGGCAACACAGCACACCTCAATCCAACTAAACCCAACTCAATGATACCATTTTAATGCAACTAATCTGTCAGATCATTATTTACAAAGGAATCCCCGTGTTCTGTATTTCTTTCATAGTACTTTCTACTATTTAAGTAGAAAGCTCATTAGTAGCTGCCTTTCTATATGTAAAGAGTATACGGTGATTGCAGTCACCATTTAACATCACGATGATTGAGAAAGAATGGTCACCAATCTGCTTACACCCCTTTGCTCGTCCTCCTTATGTTGGTACTTGGAATTATGATGTAATTCAGTTTTTGACTATGCTTCAATTGCACATGGAATATTCCATACGAAAACTATACCAAATTATTGAGTTGCCACTACTGTAATAAGAAATCACGCAGAGGAAGTGAAATAATTATAAATAATGACATAGCATCAGTAGGATAAAAAAGACAACATTTTTGCAAATTATTCGCATACTAATGGCCAAATGGGGTGGCTTAATCAGATTTGGAGTTTATATCTTGAAATTAAGACGTCATAAAAAGTATCTTAATCGATAACACAATCTGTATAATTTTTTACCTCTATGATATGGTTCTTATCTACATCGACCATAGAAATCCGTCAATGGAGCAATCTTGAAGAGGCGTATAATACATTTGACAACTAGATGCTATACATCTAAGTCAGCTCGGTTCGGACCACCATATCTTTCATTTTTTCCTCAATTATGATTTCTATCAGCGGCAAAAAAATATGAGTCGAAGTCAATGTGGTCAGTTACCAAACAAACCGATTTACTTTCGTCCATCCAATAAATCTTACATCATACTAAAACTAATTCTTAAACTTGATATCATAATATGAGTCAAAAAATCGACGATTGTACTAATCTAATGTCGAAGGACATTTGGGAATACTTGGGGATTAGATCCGAGGGATACAATATGGTTTAGTCATAGTTTGATACTCAGTACTGAAGCAGGCATATAAAGCTAAATTACTGCATCAATTGTAATGACTGTTAATTACGGCCGCCACATAAGATATACGACCGCGATGGGGACTATACTGAATGTGCTGCCCTAGATGTTTTTAGTTCTAGTACGATCAGTTAATATGGGAATAGTCCAGAAGCGAGGTTGTTCATAAACAGCCCCTTTTTGAAGCTCGCACAGACTACATCACCCCTAATTTCTTAAGCAACTTAAGCTAGATAAAACGTTGACCATCTACATTGATGGATCAAAGAAGATGGGTGCTCTGGAGAGGGATTCTCGCATGATACTTTTCACTTCGCCAGGGTCGGATTATACGAGTGCTCAAGCCGAAATAACTGCTGTAAACATAGCAGCCAATATGAGCATAGACTAAAAAACGGGCAGGAACGTTGTAGTTTGCACTGATAGCAGGCTATGCTGGCGGTTGGTAAGCATTGAGCCACATCAGCGTTGGTGAAATTCTGTCGGCAATCACTTGAGGAGAAAAACGCATACCAACGCAAACTACGTCACGATAAGGTGGTGAAACAGGCACATCGGAATTAAAAAAACATGATTAGGTCAAAAATACGTTTAACCAGCTGCGTTTACTGCGAATTCTAATTCAAGGTAAATCGTTTATCGACTCCAATCATTACCCGATCCTTTAATAACCTTAATATCGATCTGCTAATACGCATCTGGTCAGAAATTTGAAAACTTAATATTTCAAATAAGGAACATATAACATTGCCTTCTTCTCCGAAGGATCCGAAGCTCCTTAACTCTATGTTCGTCATGTCTCAACCTCAATTGCCCGTCGATTCGATCATTGAGCGCTACCGTTCTAATCCCTTAATTTCACCTGAACAGAGGATGCGATTCGAACATGTTTTCGATGCTGAAGTGCTTTGCGTTGAATACATCACTCATATCTTTAATGCGTGCATAGATTACTTGTACTTTTTCTGAAGCATAGAAGGAGTCACTTGTGATACCCATTGCGAAAAAACCCAGCGCAGGATGTAGAGGATTTGAGACCAACCAGCATTCTATCTTCTTTAGAGAAGATGTTTGAGGAATTGCTGGAAACTCAATTGCGACGTCATATTAACACTTTTAGCTTACTTTCACTTGCTTCATACCTGTCAAGAGTTAGACTAGATTATGGATGTGCCATCGCGCTGTCTTGTATAATTGATGATATTGTTTCGGCTACCGACAAGGCAAAATTTACGGCTCCCATAGAATACTGTTGGCTATACTTGTGATAATGGATTTGAATGAGGGAGTAGTGGCGCTGAATTGCTCTTATTTAATCAAAGGCAGACAGCGTGTTGTTGATCTGGTCCATTCAAGTTATCTAGACGTCACTTGCAGAGTTTCGCAGAGTGCTATCCTCTCTCCAATTCTGGTCGCTTTATACACCCATGAGCTACCAAGCCATCTTCGGGGGTGTATCTACCACCTACACACCGACGACACTCAGATATGCAGATCTTTCTATCCACAAATTACCGCAAGTGCTAACAGTAGCATCAATCCTACCGTAGATGCTTTGGTTAAGTATACTGAACAACACTGTCGTGTGCTCAACCCAACGAAGTTCCAAGCTATTCTGTTCGGACAGACACGTGGGCGCTGCTGCGGAGTTCTGAAACTCAAATTATCCGTCGAGTCTGTACCTATTCCGTTTTTCGATTGTATTAAGGATCTCGGATTCTTTTTGGACAGAAATCTACATTTTGCAAAGAACACCTCTTACTTAATAAGTAAGTCATATTACGCCTTCAAGTTCATATTTCATCAGCGTCATGTTCTCTCTAGGACTTGTAAGCTCATGTTATATGAATCTTTGTTTCTTAGTAACCTAAACTACTTGGACACGGTGGATGGTAGCTTCCTGTATAGTAGAGACAAGGATCGATTTCAGAAGGTGCAGAGTTCATATCTTCGGATGATTTATTGGATCTGACGTCCTCACCGTATTAGCCACAAGCTGTTGGACTGTGGTTAGCTGAACCTGGAAAACCACCGACTATTACATTCCATTGCTTGTATCTATAAAATTCTAGCCTCGGATTCCCCTCTAACACTAGATATACTACTTACTAACTATTCTCTCTCATAGAACGGAACTTCTTAAACGTTCATTTAGTTACCTTTTGGCGATTATCCTGAATGAGATAATTACACGTTTTGGAACTAACCTCTCGCTAAGATTGCTTGTGAATCGGTGTAAAGCTGTGTTAGGTCAGTCTAATAATTAGTCCAATCTGCCCTACTGGTAGTTATAATTTTGTGTTTTTTGTTTCTCTTTTCTAATCTCGTTTTCTTTATTATTTGCTCTTTCTATTTAGTTTGTTTTTACGATGACTATTAGAAGATCACGGATCGTTTTTGACGGAATCCGTGAAATAATATATTTTGCTTTTTTTTTTGTTTTCACTCAATCTTGATGGCCAGGTTGGCGAAACGGGCTTCTAACAAGTCACCGATCTCCCGTGAACAGTTTGTACCACTAATTATTAATATAGTATCAAAGCTGATAAACACCGTCTCCCATCGAGCTTTTTGCGATAGATGGGATTAGATAGCAGTAGGTGTCTTTGCAAAGAAAACTGCTCTATTCTAACTGGAAGAGATATACTCAATTTCTAGGATAATTGAAAAGTGATTTGACGCTCCGCACCTACTTCCTGGCCAGACAGTGCAGTTTACGTAAGCACATGTTCTATATGAAGCTGGTATACACATCGCTCTGTCGATGGATGTGGAGGACGAGACGGTAAATCATATTCTTTGTCATACTGTCTTATAACCTAAGAGAATCCATTTTTGGAATACCATCCGAAAATGGATATAAGGAACGTGTTCTCCTGTTCTATATTAACGTTTATGAAAGCATTGGGTAATTTTCTGACCTTTAAATGAACTTTTAATTGTGGTGATATTCGAAGGGCCCACTGGGGTTTAGGTACTGTGATAGAGTTCACCCCATGTGAAACTGTAGCTACATACATCGTATTACATCAAATGAGTTAAAATAAGACGATAAGAAGAAATTTAACAAGTCGAAGCAAGGATGAAGTAATTTTAAGGCAACCCCTTGTTATGTGTATCAATTGAATTCACGTGGGAATTAAGTATGCCTAAAATCGGATGGGATGAAAGAATACCAAACAACTTAATGATTCAGCTCGAATGCCCCCAAGCAATACATTTAAGACAGTCGGAAATTAAAAAGAAAAATGCTTTTAATTTATTAGTTAAGCTACAATAGAACATCTTGGCTACCGTTGGAATACATTAAATGACCGTATCGACATTTTGACACAACATGATATATTAACATTCAAGTTATACTGCCTGGGTCGGAAGCAAGCTTGACTCACCCTCTATTATTTGTTAGAATTGTAGTTGCATTAGTAAAATTGGACCATAATGAAATAATTAACTTTTCCTTTTTAAGTGAATATTTTATAACTGTTGTCTCTAATGTCATTTCACATCCTAGGGCTTAGATGTCATATACTAAATAAGTGAATCAATGAATGTCTTGATTTTAAGTTTTGAAATCTTAGTGATCGTATTCATGTAGGAACAGAGGTTTAATAATGTCATTATTTTACCGCGCCTATTCGTTCTTATGTGGCCTTTCCATTATAGAAACACCTGCCTAGACACTCCCTCCATTACGGAATAATCAAGTCGCCGCGTGGAGTAATTGCCTCGACCGAGGTCTATTATCGATTGCATCGATTGTGTGCCGTTGAGGGAGTTTTCATGCAAAACATGGTGGTGGCCATCTTCGAAACGGCCGAGTCACTGTGATTATCCAACGAGGTGACCTGCGTTTTTACGTTAATCAAAAATAACTTCTTCATCGTAGAGTCCCCGCAGGGCAACCGCCATTAGAGGAAAAGGGAATTAATTCATTGCTGCGTACCTGGGCCGCATGGGCGACGCCCAAAATTACCAACAGAGCCAACATGGAGGAAGAGCGGAAGATATAAATTTCCTAGACGTAGGTAGCGGCCGACAAAAAAGGGGACCATTAAAATCGATCCTTAATTCGAAACGGCCGCGGTGCTTAACTCCCTGCTCTATTATTAAGGTACACTCCGTGCGGACTTGGAAAACAACTTTTTAAAATGGGAACTCCTTCCATCTGACCGAGTCGAGTCCATTATCCACGATCATATTTTACGTTCTTTCCCGCCCGTACCCTTTTCACTTTTCTAACGGAGACCGACCATAAAATTAAATACTCTCGTCTCGTCTCATCGTATACGCATTTTAATTTCAAATTGTTTACCATAAATCCGAATCGGCGAAAAGGTATGCGCACCAATAAAATTTCCATTAGCAGGTGAGCATTTTTATCACCTATATCCGTTTTCAACGTCTACCAGTATGTCAATTCAAAGGATACATCAAAGACCATACATGCTTTTAATTTATTGTCGACATATGGCGTTCGTAACATCCACATTCATAACCTGCATTCAAATAAATAATCATTTGCAGAAATAGCTTATCTTTTTCATAAAAACTTTGAGACAATGTGGTAAAGTAATATAGTGCTTCCTTTATATTGCAACATATTTTTCCACTCAAGATGAGATCAATGCGCTTTCAGCAGCTTGTAACCACAGCTCCTTATTTGTATATGGCACTTCTCAAGTATCAGAGGCTTACAACGCACCCGTTCCCAGTCGTAAACCGTCAACAAAAATCACACAATAAATCGACACCAAAATACAGGCACCTGTGACTACGGCTGTAGCCATAAAAGTTGTTTTAACGGTCAGTAAAGCACCGGCGGAAAACCAACCGGAATATTCATTAACGGAATATTACGACAAAAACCGTCCACGATTATTGCCGATATAAACAGCGGATAGAAAGATAGTCGGGTAGCAGTAAATTTTGTTAATTGTCCCAAAACCCCTCTAACGCCAGGTGCTCAAGCAGTTATCCTTTGTTTTTATTTTGACTTGTCGCTGTCAAAATACGCGGCCTCCATTACTAATGATCCCAGGTATAAAATGACTCCCGAGGATCCGAAGAACAAATTATGTACACTCCATTTCAAAACACCCTACCTGGGTGTAGCATTAAAAGAAAGATTGTGGTCGAAAATTTTTCAAAACACCCAACTTTCAATAATTCAAATGAATAAAGAAATTAATTGTAAGCAATTACATTTTGATTCCAGAAAGGCTATATATAGCTAATTGTTTTAATTAACTCACCATAATAGGTTAAGAGATACAAATTCCCGGTACAAATCGATCCGGTTTGTAATACAAATGTCTAAGTGTAGACTGTTCGAACGTTAACATGTAGAAGATCTGAAAGGGGGGAAACGCGGAGCAAAGAAAGAAAGAGATGCGACGTTGATGGCGCGGCACTGGGCAATTGCTTGGTACGTCTACCATTAATAACAACAAAATATGTCGGACGCAAGTCTTCGATGTGATTTTTTTGCTCAGCCTTGTTAACTACCAGAGAAGATCCCAAAGAAGGTCTACTTTTTATCGGGCTAAAAGTGAAGAGGACCGAAATTTTTATTACCGTAATAAACGGAACGGAAAGATGTAATAAAACGTCGCGTGGAAAAACTTTGGTATACGAGAAAACCGAAGAAATCGAGTCAGTAACGGTCTGATTAGTTTAATTTTTTCAAACCAAAAACGGTTGTTCACGTAAATATGTATTATTACAAGCGGGGTCGATTTTATAAATTTTTACAAACAATATTACAATGATGTTCCGAGAACAAAAAAAGGAAATGACACACATCCGCCGATGTTTCATGTAAAAGATGACCTGTATCTTCATAATTATAGAGAGGAACAAGGAAAATAACAATTACACTTATGTTGCGCATTTTAAGATTAATTCCGTATATCACAAAATATTTTGTTATTTGTTAAATTTAGTTTGATAATAAAATAAAATTTCGATATAACGTACGTCAAATATTATGGATATTATCGATTTAATACATCTGATCTAGCAATGTAATTAATTAATTATACATCAGCATATTTTCTCGGGCTATTCTTCAACTTCCTGAAATTCATGTTGATACGAGGTATTCTCTGAGTTGACTAGACTTACTAGGTATCAGTGTTTCCAGATGAGAGAAATAAAATTCATCAGATAGTAGAAAATAATTACCATATTATTGTTATATGTCAGTGTTGCCGGTTGTTTGTCTTAAAAAAATTCTTTCTATCATTTTTAATTTTCTAGATATAATCCTATATTGTGTTGCAAATAACAATTTTCAACAACATGCAATTATTGTTAGCAATGCTTTGGTGTTGAAGAATAACAATAAATAAGAAAAACAACAATACTAAAACTTAACTTACAATCCATTATTGTCCAGACAAATGTCAGACAAATTACACCCCAACCTGCACATTATCAGATTCCGAATCAGATAATCTCTATCCATTGACGTGAAGAAAAAATTACCGAGCAATTTGAAAAACAAAAGTTGAAAATCACTTGAAATTGAAATTGCGTTGGAAAAAAATATTTGAATCATAGTATCCGTCAAACATTTGATACTTGGCTCTTGAAAATTGTAATGTAAATGATAGAATTCCAGCTTAGGGCATTCTTGATGATAACCTCTACATAGATCTCTTTTCTTTGCTAAAATGGCATTCAAAATATATGTACTGTAAATCAATGGATTCAGAACAAAAATCTCGATCCAATAACGTGTAGAAACATATAAGAAGAAGAAAAATATAATATCAGAAAAATATACTAAGCAATTTGCAAGACAATCCCTTGAAACTAAAGATGACGTTGAAAAAATTTATCTGTAGCGTTAATCACAGAATTCATTAAGCAATCTCATTTGATATCTGACTCATCAAAATCGAAACATAAATGACATAGTTACAACTGTTGGCGTTTTTATCTGACATATATCTGGTATATGTATAGCGTTTGGAACAGTTAACAGTAGTTTATATTGTAAACAAATTGACAGATTTCATACTGATGAGCAGGACACTGGAGACATAATACCTCATGCTGCCAACAAGTTGGCTGACTTTAAAATGATAGAGGATTTTGGAGATGTAGTAGTTCATGCTGGCAACAAGTTAGCAGACTTTAAATTAATCAATGGGACTTTGGAAACAAAACAGTTCATGCTGCCAATAAGTTAGCACCCTTTACGATGATGTACAGTGTTTGAAACTGTAAGATCTCAAGCTGCCAACAAGTTGTCAGACTTCAAATTAATGAATAGGACTTAGAGACAAACCAGATCATGCTACCAACAAGGTGGCTGCCTCTAAAATGATAAAGGGGAGTTTGGAGATGTAGTAAATCATGCTGCCAATAAGCTAACAGACTTCAAATTAATGAGCAGGACTTTGGAGACACAACAGCTCATGCTACCAACAAGGTGGCTGACTTTAAAATGATAAAGGGGAGTTTGGATATGTAGTAGCTCATGCTTCCAACGAGTTGGCGGACTTCAAACTAATGAGCAGGACTTTAGAGACAAAGAAGCTCATGCTGCTAACAAGAAGAATGGGAAGGACTTTGGAGACAGAACAGCTCATACTAGCAACAAGTTGACAGTCTTTAAGATGATGTACAGCGCTTGGAACTGTAATAGCTCATGCTGCTAACCAGTTGAAAGGCTTCAATCTAATGAGCAGGACTTTGACATAATAACTAATAAGTCATTTTGTTTGTTTATTTAATACATAATTTGAAATTTCAATCAAGAAATGAAAAGTTGATATGTCTCCAGAAATGTAAAATTTCTTTAAAGTTTCATTTCACCAAAACGCGACAAAATAATCACATGTGGTAAAATTTCAACAGATCGGGCAAAAATGCTAGGGATTCTTAGTGGGTTAGGCATGTGTGTGAACTTGGCCCTTTACTTCAAAATTTCAAAAAACTAAGATTTCTAGGATTCTCTGTAGAAAAAATATAGCGCCGTCCCTTACAACGGTCGAAACTGTAAACAAAAAGATGGGGAATTAACTTTACGATTATAGAAATTTAATTGATCATGTCATTTTGAATATATCCAAGTCCACAGGGGGTAAGGATTCTTATAATTCGCCAAAGTTTGTCGAAATCAGTTTCCAGTTTTCATCCATGCCGGTGTCCCATCGCGATGTAGTTTCCACACTACTACTTCGAGTAACGCAAAGTTACTGACTTCTTAATTATTTGTAGTTATGATATGCCCCAAATAACATTCAGCCTAAATTTAATTATTTAACCTTTTTGGCATCTCGGCCTATAAGATCTATTGTAACTTAAGTTCTTTAAAGGTTGGGTCATAGGTGACCATTAGAGATACATTCACAACATAGAATATTAGTAGTAGAGTTAGTATGTTATATATGTTATGTATGTTATATATGTGTATTTTAATAGAGACTGGTGCTCTATTTCGTCAATGTAATATCGATAAGTCCGGCGAGTTTTCTCAAGTTGTTGGTACCTTTTCTAATCAGAGCAGTTACAACTTGTAGGCAGAATTGCCTTCAACTCTACATGAAACTGTTTGTTGATGCACTTTTATGTCTCTTTTCTAGGTTCAAAAAAGTATAGAAGAATGATATATTCCAAGAGTGATTGAGTTCTTTTTAAACTTGGTAATGGCAAGATCTTTTGCTGTGCTGATTACGAATTTGGAGTCAGAATTATGAATTTTTCAAAAATCAAGATGGCGGATACTACTTAGAAGACTAAAATTGCAAGAAATTGGATAATTTCCGCAAAAGGTTAGTATCCCAGAGGTTTTATGGTCATTTATAGCCGCTACAGGAAATCTTCCAGTGCAGGCTGAATTGAATCCCGATGCTAGCTGGACAAAAGTGAAAAAAGAACAGTGTCAAATTTTCTGAAGGCAGGTATCAGAAAATCTGCTTCCACAAAAAATTCACTATTCATTAGGGGGTCACCGGTGATTCAAAGCCCAGTATACTAGAAGTCCTTATATAAAAGGTTTCGATTAATTTTTATAGCAAGACGATACTTTAAGATTTTTGACAATTCCCCGAAAGTTTTTATATTTAGTCTCTTTCTGGTTATAGACTAAGCGTTTGTGGTTCATTGCCAATAATAGTCATGCAGAAAGTATTCTCTCTTGTCTGTTTTAGTTTTTGAGTTGTGGTTGATTCTTATATTGAAAATCCGAAATTATTATATTTTGAAGATTTTTGCTGTATTCCTGCAATTTTCTCATAGCTAGGTTGTAAGTGGATATGGATTATGCTTTTTCATATCATTATGGACAACCTTAGTGAATGAGGTCTTCGACCATTCATTTTGAGTTTTATGTTATAAAATAGTTTTGTTATGAAAATTATCAGTCCGCTTTAGTCATTGTTGTGGTTGATTTTTACGCTGAAACCCCGAAATTATAATACGTTGAAGATTTTTGCTGTATTCTTGCAACTTTCTCATAGCTAGGTTGTAAGTGGATATGGATTATGCTTTTTCACATCTTTAAGGACAACCTTAATGAATGAAGTCTTCGACCATTTATTTTGAGTTCTAAATTATGAAAGACTTGTTATAAAAATCATCGGTCTGTTTTAGTCATTGAGTTGTGGTTGATTTCTATCCAAAACTCGAAATTATGATTTTGATGGAATTATTTTTGAAGATCTTTACCATATTCCTGCAATTTTCTCATGTCAGATTGTAAGTAGATATGGATTATATTTTTTCACATCTTTATGGACAATATTAGTGATTGAGGTCTTCGACCATCCATTTTGAGGTTTGAGTTGTGTTATAAAAATCATCAATTATTATATTTTAGAGACTTTGCCGTTATTACTGCAAAACAGAAGTAGCCAAATTCGAATGGATTATGAATCCTTAGACCATAGCGAATCATTTTCATGAATAAAATTTTCTCAATGGATTTTAATAAAGATTCAATTAATTTTATAGTAAGACCCATAAATGATGATATTTTGGAAGTTTATGACAGACTCCTCATATCTAGGTTATGTCTGGTTATGGATTAGCATATATGATTCATTACAAACTGATTGCGTTCATGCAAAAAATATCACTTAATCTGTTTTGGTTTTTGAGTTTCGGTTGATTTGTATAGTAGGATTTTGCTGTATTTCCGAAATCTTCTCATATCTGGGTTATAACTGGTTATAGATTATGCTTTTCTGGTTCATTACAAACAATATTCGTTTCCGGAATTTTTTCAACCCTTGTGCTTTTTGCGTTATGGTTGATTTTTGTAATGAAAACCCGAAATAAACACATTTTGAACATTTTTTTGATCTTGAAAAACTTAGTGCACTTTTTAATATTATTAGATGTTGTTCTTCTATTTTTAAGTAATTTTAGCCTCCCAACCCTTATTAAGCCCATAAAATAATGTTGTCCAGCTGGAATCGGGATACAACCCAGTGTGCGTCGTCGGATAGCCTATGTATATGCTGATGATACTTCTTTGGTGCTCACGACGAAAGATAAAGTTGAGCTTAAAAATAAGTCAGCAGTTGTTATAGCCTAAGCTACTGTACTAATGTTTTGGCGCCAATAGTTTGAAACTTAATGTTGCAAAGACGCAAAAATTGTGCAAGAACCTATTAAATTCCTAGGTATATATATTTTATGTCAAACCTATGCTAAAACTCTTATCTTTATCTTCAGGCACATAAGGGCTATAGATGGATATAAGTATGGAATACTGATTTGATTGGTTAACAAACATAACAAAAGAAAGTATTGCAAGTTTTAGCAGATGTAAATAGTACTGCAAGCCGCAAATCACTTTTTCAACAACATAAGAAAGTTACCTTATCCTCTATCTTTATCATCTCTTTATGTGCTATCTTATCAACCGTTCTTTCTAAAAAATTCAGATATTCACATTTACGAAAACCATTATAAATCATATTGCGAGATTCTCTATCATCGTATAAATATCTCACAAACCAGTATTAATCACTTAGCCGTGAAATTATATACTAAATTATATAGTACGAGTGAAAATATATGTAATCCCCACTTCGAAATTATATGACGTATTCTGATAATTGGCGAATTCTATAAAGTGGAAGAGGTTTTTCAACTCTTGTAAATTATTTGTAAATCAATGCATTATTATTATTATTAAAGTTTCTGACTAAAATATCTCAAAAACTAAAAGCACTCAACATGTTTTTGTGTGTATAATCATAATATACAATAAAAACTGTATCATTTCATTTAAAATAACATGTTTATATCGGTACGTCGTTATGGAACACCTGTATATATAAAAATATTTTTTGTTTATAGTGTGATAAATTTGTTGTTTATTTTTTATTGATCTCAAACTAGAATGTTTCGGGTTAAGTAAGCATTATTATTTAATAACGAATCAAATAAAAACAAAATAAATTTAATTAACAAAAAAAATTATTCACGTTTGACTAAGTTAACAAGTTAAATAAAAACTTAATTTAATCCGATTCTAATAGTATTCTCTTGGGATAATGAAAAAACGTCGAAGAAAATAATTGAAGCTTCCTAGAAACACTAAATTGAGAAATTATAGTAAAAATTAAGAAAAAAGTAGTGATCCGGAGTGGCTTGCTTTGTGAGGTTCGTGGAAACAATTTTCCAGAGTGGATTTATACGCTCGTTGCCCTGAAATTGTCCGGTTTGTAGCTTTTTCTACTGAAAAAGTGTAGATACTTATCGGGTCGCCTCGTTTCTTGGTAGATCTTACTCTCGTTCTGGCGCTAATAGGTTCAGACCTTGGTCGATTTCTCACAGACTGTCCAATCAGAGTGTTTAATTGAATTTCCAGTTATACAGGATCGGATTTAGCGCAACAAATACCTTTAAAACGTTTCGCATCTTCTCGGATTTCCTTCTCATCATCCTGTTCACATAATTGAGAAGGCTGATAAAAAGTGAGGTAATTGCGTTTAACAAAAACAAGAAAATTGCGGATCTTGATCGTCCGAAGGATAACAGCTCCTTTTCTTCTTTGTCGGAATAAATCATGACGGTCTGTTGTCCTTAATATAGACGGGACATAAAGTGTGGAAATTATGCAAACATCCTCCACCCATCTGCCGCGTACTTCTTAATTAAAACAGTCGAAATAAAACGAAAACTCGTCCCACGACTATGGCGAAGATGGGATCGTCCAATGGAGGGCGACGTCGATGATTCCTGGAAGAATAAAGCAAAAGAAGTGGAGCTACCAAACCCCAGGGCCTCATCGACCGGACTGTTCGCATACAAATGGGGCACAGGAGAAAAACACAACCGTAAAATTAATAAGTAAAAATCGACAGTTGGGCCACACACGTTCGCACCGCGGTCGCCTGAACGATCATTATAAGCTCGTGATAGATTTATCACCCATTTTCGTGAACGGTCCGACAATATCCATAAATACGGACGGCTTAAAGTTATCGACTTCTTAATTGGCAGATTAAATTGTTTATGAATACAGCTGTATGAGGCGGTAACCCAATCCCCTCGGTCTTATTATAACCAATTTCATTCTCATCCGGCCGACCAGGTATCAACATATCACAAAATCTCCTTCATTGTTATCCATCTTTTCTTTAGTTTTTTTAAGATACCAAGTTATTTTAGCACGTAAAAACATCTGGCAATCTAATTAAAATCGTACAAAGCTTTCTCAATACGCAACACCGCGCACTCAGCAAATAAATCCATAAATAACCCACATAAAACTCTGGACCGACGACAGTATCATTGAGCGACCATCAACAAACCCATAAATTTCCATAACGGGATTTGACGTTTGGGCATGGCGCTCGTATTGACTCATGTGTTAAGTAGGAAAACATTGTCCAAAGAAGTATGTCAGATCAGTATAAACACGCGGCTAAAAATACTAACATTTTTATCTTAATTTAATCGATATAAAATAAAATTGTAAAATAATGAAATCCATTTGATTAGATTAAGTTATTTCAGCCAACTTTCTTTTCAGTTCTCAATCTCGTCCTCAATAATTAATAGAGGTGGATAAATCGACCAGTTCATCGAACGCATACCAGAATACTTATGAATAAATATTGTATGGAGAAAGGTTTGCGTTGTAATATAAGTTGATGGATGTTATAATTATGGTAATGAAGAGTTGGAACTTCTACGTTCAATTTAACTGTCAGTTGAGTTCGACTAATATAAATATGTTATTCCCGTTGAGTTAAAACTTACGTTGGAGCATTATTGACCGGATGTTAATAATGCTCCTGTGGAAATAAGGACTATGACTAAATGAAGGTTAATTAATTATTAATGATTATGTAATCATTTGATTGAACTATATTGATTAACATTTTCATTTTTTTGCCCAAACATCATTAACTAACAATCACATTTAGACTGTTAGTTAAATAATTTAGTTTGACATTTAGTTAACCTAGACTCTTTAGAAATTTTTAAACAAAATATTCATAGTGTAATTGTTGTGTAATTTACGTAAAGTGGTAACTAGCATATATTACAAATTACATGTTTCTACAACTTTATATTGTTGTTTATATTATAAAGAACATGTTAGAGTAGAAAAGAAAAGTTGCACCAATCTTGAAAACGCAGTTTGCCAATTCTATAAAAAATTTGATGACGACTTTCATAGCGATACACGCGACTTTTCTCCGGACGTATCAGGCTATGTTCCCAATAATTGGTAACATAGTATATTGTTTCTTCGCAGTTCGCGGAGGAGGATACACTGCAATCGCATTATTTGGTATGGAAGAACATCCCACAGAAAATGAGAAACTCTGCAGGAGAATAAGACATTACGTACTCATGAAATATAACACGAATATGTAGACTCGAAGACAAAAAATATATTCTAACAAGAGATGTGCAAATTAACTTTTTTAACAAATTTACTTTTTTCTAGTACTAGGTCTAGTGTTAGTTCTAGTTTAAGCCTGAATAACAACTAAAAAAATAGAGTCAACACTTACGCTAGAGCTAATACTAGACCTAGAATAAAAAACATTTAGGTTTAACCGTATCTCTCTTAAGACGGAACCCAATCCGGATTGGGTAGCTTCAGAACTAATACTAGACTTGGAATTAGAAACATTAGGGTTTAGAAGTCTAAGAAGGCGTACGACTAAATACTAATGTTTCTAGTTCTAGGTCCAGTATTATACTAGAGCTAGGTTGTAGGTCTAGTATTAGTTGTATTTTTAATAAATTCCAGAAGAATTTAAAACAATCAAGCACTGAATGGCAAATTGAAACTAGAACGAACACTAAACCTAGTACTACAAAGTTTCGGTTTAGCCGAGTGTCTTTAGAAGCGTTTTTTCTACTAGAAAATTCTTCAAAGAAATATTTTTATCGTGCTTGGTGATTCCCTCTGTCTAAAGTAGCTGGCAGCTATGAATATTGAAACTATTTTCTAAAGTTATATTTTTGGAGAACGATGAAATGGTTATGGATGATACAATCTCAGAATCAGAACTATCAACTATTCGCCAGAACTGTTTATGCTACAGGTACTCCATTTGCAATTGTTGCGAATAATCATTGGGAGCCATTGTTCAAACGATTGAAACCATCTTTCAAAATGCCTACACGTTATTATCAAATAAATTTCTAGATTCCGAGCATGACAAAACTGATGCGGGTATTAAAATGAAAATTGGAGAAGCGAAACGAATCCATACTTAATTTTATTATTACCACACCAAACCCTCAGTTTTGAGAACACTTTGTCAACAAATATTTGTCGACATAATGCAGAATATATTGCTAAAACAGTCGATGAAATTATGAAAGAAATTGGTCCTGAAAGATTTTTTGCTATAGTAACTGACAATGCCAACGCAATAGTTAAAGCAAAAGATATACTTAACGAAAAGTACAAACATATTTCTGTTTAAGGATGCATTGCTTAAACACTAAATTTGTTAATCGGAGACATTTGAAAAATGGAAACCATGTCTACTATTATGGAAGATGTTAAAGAAAAATAATTATAATGAACTGGAAAGTAATGAATGGTGGTGTCTTTTTGTTTTCCTCTGTGACATTACAGAAAACCCCAATGAACTCAATCGCAAAGAAAAATTAATTTCTTTCATCAAAAAAATTAAGAATTCTTACATTTTATTTGCCACTTTCAAAAAAATACAAACTGAAAAAAGTGACCAAAAGTACAAACTTTTATCAATTGGAAAGTCATTTTGAAATAGCCCTTTCTTCAAGCTTGTTACTTTTTAGTTAAGAGAAAGAAAATAGCAATAAATCCAATCTATCTTGCAAATATTCTAGATCCCAATTTTAATGGTATTCATCTTAATACAGAAGAATAGAGTTTATAGACAATGTGTCTAGTTTTACAAGCCCATATGAGTCTGCAGAAGTAATGGCAATTTTCCTTATGTAAAGGAGGAACCATAAACCATATCTTTTAAAATCCTAATGGAAAAACTACATCCCGTTGTATGGTGGAAGAGAACTTGTTTTGAGTCCATATTAAGAAATCGCCTTACGGTTGAAAGAGCTAGTAAAATAACTTTCATTGCTCATTACTTAAAATTATTAGATTCATATAAGAATAATGAAAAGCATTTAGGTACATCCACTAGTTCTGCCACCAATGTGGAGATTAATGATACTAATGAACCCTTTTCTGATATTGAAGTGATTGAGTGCAGTGAAAGTGTAATGAAAGAAAAATGTGTCCCTCCCTTTTATCAATCTTAATATGAAGAAGTTACTGACAAGCTACAATTGCCTTTAACGTTCTGTCCAAAATATCTAATTTTTTCTATTAAATAAAATTATATCTTTTAGAATTTTTGGCAGCTAAACTACATGTTATTACGTAAAAGTTCATATCTTTATAGAATGCTAAATAAAGCCCTAGATTTTGCTCGATGTATTAAATGCAAAGCTATATTAAAGTACAATTAACCAGGAACAACTAGCTTATACAGACATAAATGTAGTGTTTCTGCTAAAATTGATTCTGAAAGCCGCCGTACAGTCTCATTTATTTCAGAACATGATAATACTAAAGTCCCTGTAAATTGTGCCATTTTATCAAACCCGAATAATCAAATTAACACGTAATCAAATATGATTCCTACATTTGATCACCTAATCATGCGTGAGACACGTGATTCATGTATGATATTTACATGAGTGGTGTGTGTGATCCGCGTAGGATATATCGTGAACGGGCATGAAAAGTCACTCAATTGCACATCTCTAATTTTAACAAAGGATGTTTTAGTACCAGCTGCTGATATGAAACATGGATGCAGTTCAACTTGTGAGATAAAGTGCTTTACAGTTGCTGATGAGGATAGAATCAAAATTTTCAAAGTTTACAATTAATTACGCGACTATGCTCGTTAGCAAAATTTTATCAGTGCAAACATAGACAGAAAGAATAGATAAAGAAAGATCTAAAGATATCAAGATAAAGATCTCTAGATATTGAAAGAATTTTTCAATATCTTGCTTCTACCACCTTACGGTGGCAAACGAAAACTTTGCAAACCTATGTTTTTAACCCTTTCACTATCAAAATAAAATTTTATTATATGTTTTATTAAACTTTATTTAAATAACCCACTATCTTACATATTTTTTATGTTTATAATTTATATCATATCTATCTACCAACCAGCACCTGAAGGCCATGCAGAAAACACAATAAAGAGCTACATTTGCAATAGACTATCCATTTCCTAGACAGTTAAAAAAAAAGGCTGCGTTAGATGTGACATGCTGGCTGCTAAGAATAACAAAGCTTAATACAGACATACCTCCAACAAGGTGGATAGACGACATAAAAACAATTACGAGAAGCAGATGGATTCAGGTATTCTGGAAGAGAGAACCGAATTAAAAAGGCCTTCGTCCTGAAGTGAACAAATGATGATTGGAACAAGACTGACAGTGATGAGAATATGAAGATGGAGATGACATGCGAAAACTTTAATTTTTGCTTACAAACAAAAGGATACAAATTTTAAAACATGGAATATATCGGTTACGGTACCAAAAACGAACATGAAAAGATCTTGGCAAATATCTTTAAGCAATGAAAGCTTGTTTACTCTCAGCATATCAACCCCACCTACCTACATCCAAGACCATCCATATACACAACCAGAGATGACTCACAGATTAAAAACTTTGGTAATTATGAAAAAAGGCAAGAAAAATGATGGGTGAAAAGAAACGAGAGAGATAAGATATGATAATGCAGATGGGATGCGAAAACTTTCATTGTTATTTACAAAGAAGAGGAAATGTGTTTCCTACCAGAGTTAATAAATTTATTAAACATCATTTGTTTAATTTGCTTGATGTTGTGTTATGCGGTTCTGAGTATATCCTGACATGATTATTATTTTCTTATTTTCATTTACATTTATTTTCTTTATATTTTGTAACATTTCTTTTTAGTTATGTAATTTTGTGTTGTAACTGTACTTTGTTGGGCAATAAAGTGAATTATTATTATTATTTGTAACTTAGCGGTTCTTTTAAGTCTTCTTTAAATTCTAATAAGAATCACTATATTGAGTATTTCCCAAGAATACTCATAAAATTTGTATATAATTTATAAACTTTCATTAACATTATATTAAAAATTTTGAACACTTCTAAATCCGCTAGTAGACAAAGAGTTAAATACACTTGGTATTTAAGAAGGTGTGGTAAATATCACCATAAAATATTTAAACGTAGCATCTTGCGATGAATAAGTGAAAAGTATAAAAATACAAATTAAGAGCGATCCTTGTGTTCCGTTGCATTATGTTGAGTCTGATAACAAGAAGAACAACAACGAAATACTTGGATTCAAATCTAAATTTAGCCACTATATATAATGTATTAACAATGCTGTAAAGAATATAATAGGCCACAAGCAAAATTATCTGCATACCACAACATTTTTAATAACAACTTTAATTTGGGATTTTATAGACCAGACCATGAGCGGAGTCATTTTGGTTTTCCAAAATGATGATAATCTAACAGATGAAATGAAGAAGAACTAAGAAACTCATCAAAATTTCAAACGAGAGGGTAAAGAACAAGGTGCAGTTGCACATGAAAAAGTTTTGTGCTGCAACTTTGATTTGCAACAACTCTATCTTTGCACGAGTGACCCAACCAATAACGCTCTTTTCTATAAACGACGTTTAGCTACCTACAATTTCGCAATTTATAATGTTAACACCACTGAAGGAAATTTCTTTATGTGGCATGAAGGACAAGGTAGATGCAGTTATAAAGTAGCTAGCTTGCTTTATAAATACTTTCAACCCCTTCCTGAATAGAAGAGATTCATATTTTGAAATTTAGGTTGAGCTTAAAACATGATATCTCAAAACGGATTGAGATATTCAAATATCGTTTTGTTTTCATACAAATATAAGCTTTCCTTTATATATAAATGGTAAAATCATTATTTTTATTAGCTTTTTACTTCATTACTTTTGATTGCGGATACAAATTAAAAAAAAACGTGTATCTTGATTAATTTGACACCAAACTCGGCTCAATTTGATTAAAAATCGTAACGTTATAATAAAGAATTAATAATGTGGTAATAATTGATAATCTTTAATATAATCTAACAATCTTTGATATAATTCAATTAAAATAATTATTACCTTGAGAAATAAGCGAGGTAAAATCATGAAGTTTTGACTTTTTTTCGAAGAAAATTAACTTTTGCTTGACTTAAAATCAATTTTATTTCAAACAAAGTTTTTATTATTATTATTACCGTTTTGAGGATGTCTTAAAATAAAAAGTACTTCAAGAGTTCAAAATATAATATCTCAATCTATATCAAAATAACATAATATAATATTTCAATCAAAATATTTCATCAAGATATCTCATCAGAATTTTTGTGTGTGATTTTTTACTATAAATACAAGTGTGGATATTTACCTCAGGCTGGAGTATATACCCGTATAAATACCAACTATATAAATTTATTTTATCAATTGTAAAATTTAAATTTGAATTTAAGGGGTCATTTGCAGAAGACTAGCTTAGAAGATTATATTGTAAACAAAAAGTCATACATAGACAAACCATACATTTTCAGCAGTGCTATTTTCATTCATACCCAATTACTGGAAGAAAATAGAAAGTATTACTATTTTAATGATTAGTATTGATAAGTGTTTTTTAAGGTCGTATTTGTGATTGAAAGGCACCCAAGTATTTATTTTAATTAATGTTATGTATACCAGAAAGAGGTATTTTTTTTATAATTTGAATGCAATCATAAAAAAAGAGTTACCTAGTTACACTACCATATAGCTATTATACATTACCATAACACTATTACCATATACACTATTACTAGTCTTAGTAATAGTGTATACATGATTTTTATTGTAATCGATTTCTTTAATTTTATGCCTCAAGATTTACGATGTTCTTTTTGATGTGAAGACAATCGCAGTGTTGATTTAAAAATCGGGTGAAAAGTTTACAATTAATTTGTTTACGATAAAAATAAGAATTTTCCAGTACATCAAGTCTAAATACGAAATCAAAAGATTTCCATGCAAACGGAAGACGATACAATCCACGTTAAAATGAAAATAAACTTCGCGTTTTAGGTATTTAATGGGTTTTTCAAGTAATTAAAGGTAAATATGTACAGTGGATAATGCTTCCGGTAGATATATTGCAATCTTCTATAAATTATTCGAAATAATTGTTTTCCTGCCTCAGATTACTACCACTTTCAACTTGATTCTATTGCAAGAAAGAATATAATTGCATAAAATAAGTAATCAATAAAATTACATGAGAATATCTACACCAACAAATCTATTTGGTATCCGTTTCGACTATTTTTAATATCCGTATAATCTGAATTAAATGCTTATAATTAAAATATAGATTTAAAATGAATGATTATAGAGGCGGTGGAAAAGTTTTTTGGAGAAGCTCTCGTCAACAGGATATTAGCGTAATTTCATCCTTGAAGACAGGAAATTGAAGAGCGGTATATGTAAATCTTAATAATTGATAAATTCCAACGTGCTTTGAAATATTTTTTGAAAATAGTTAAGTTGTTTACACGCCGCGGCATACAGATCGCACTCTCAGTAATACATCAGCAAGAAGATCGTGAGAGAATAGAGTATTTTAGAATCCTCTCCTCGCAGCGGGTTCTCTCCGTGAAACTCTAGAGAACATAAATCTGTCTCGGAAAGCGTTGGATCTCGGGCCGTATACTTTATTGCGGCACATTGCCAGTGCCCTGCAGCGAACCTTTGATAATCACGGCCAATTACCGGGAAAGTCTCGCTTATAGTGAAGAGATTAACTGTTTCTGATGGGGAGGGGACATTGGCAAAGTTCAAAAGGATTCAAGCAACCGACGCGACGGTCAAATGGCTCCGTCGATGCATTGATAAAGATAAAGATTCAGCGTCCGGATTTGGTACGGCGATGGCATCTCGGCGCGAAACGACTTCTTCTTCAGAAGTGGCCGACGAGAGGAATTCAATTTCGATTTTTCACCGGGGATTGGATGAAATGCGTTTATAATTGTGGGGCCTCTCGGTTCTTCAACCAATTTGCGATCGCGCCGGGACAGGGAGACCATAAAATGCTTCTTCCTCCTTTCGATCCATGTGCCTCTTGGGAAACGTTGCCGACTCACGCATCTTCCAAGCATTACGCTTGGGAACACCTACGGAGTTACCAGTAGCCATCACGAAATTCATACCTGAATGTTAAAATCAACTCATCTTAATTGTTATTGATTCCGTTTTTTTTCAACTGTGACGAGTCATCATCTAAATAAACATAAAGAATTTCTTTACAACCCCCTCTAAAATAAAAATGTGGTCACAATTTATTATAAAGGTTGAAGAACCTTTCCGAAAACGTCCTTTTTTCTTCGATTGCGATAAGCATCTGCGAGGCGATGATAAATTCGAGGTAGCTTTTGACGGATCGGGCGCCTTTGTCTACGCCGGCACGAATTAACCTGCAGGCATCCGGCGAAGAATTTTCGCGTCGAAAGGGAAAAAACCGCCCGCAGGACCGAAATCCGACAATAGGTAGTACGTCCAAGGTTAACCAATGTCTTACAGGCATTCCGCGCGGACATCGCCATTTTTTAGAAAACGTGGCATCTTTCGTGGAACGCGCTTATCGACGATCGGGATCGAGCCGGACGCTGCCACCAGAAGAAGCCGAAAGTAGCGATAAATCGGCTGTTTTTAAGGAACCTGATACGCCCCGTCCCACGAAACCCACTAAAACGACACTAAACGACGGCAATCTTTTAGTGTTGTCTTTTCGTTCCTCTTCTCTGCGTCCTCTGATGACAACCGTTCGGTTAGGTTTATTGAAGGAAAAGAATCTCATCGTCAGTTTTTTAATGTCTAAAAGGACGAACGATTTAAACTTTTTGATAAGGTTTGAGATATAATAAATTAGAAACTCCAACATCTGTGGTTTACCCAGTAATTTTCAAAAACTAAGTAAAAATTAAGTACCATATTGTTAATCGTCAGTGGAGATTGAGGTATTTTCTTTTTTTCCAATAGATTCCTTTCTAACAGAATGATCACTTTCAAATGTTGAATAACCCAATAGGGACCCCATACATGGCGATGCAAAACTGAAACAATTCAAATTTACTTGGCAGTTTTAGTTTCAGTTTCATACAGAATTGGGACTAAAAGGTGCGACTTATTGTTGCGAAGAAGAAGAAAGATAGAGATTAAAGTGATTAAAAAATCTGCTGAAAAAACTGAAACACTAATATGTTTATTCAGCAGTGGCAAAACCAATTTGCAAATTGGCAGACGCATGCGCAGTATAGTAACGGTGTTCGAGCAGTAAATAAATTCCGAATTTTAACTTTTTGGACTACCAGTCTTGTGTTTGATCAGAATTGAGGATTAGTTGGATACTGATTAATTACAGTTTCTACAATTTGCTGACTTTCGAAAAATTGTTAACGGATTGTATACTGTCATGCGCAGTGGATACTTTGCGAGTTTATTTATAATGAATGTGCTACGTTCAAATAGAGACATAATCGATATTTGTGTGTAAAAACAAAATATCTCTTTTATAGATTTGTAATTATTCCTAAATATCTAGTACAGACAATAAAAGACATGTTTTGGTTCAAAAATTCTATGGTTCAGAATCGTTCTGAAGTTTTCTGCGCATACATATTGCATATTAAATTAATGCGTATAATGAAATTCTTGAACCAAAGAAGATACGCTTTTCCTAATTTTTAAATTAAATAATGATGATCTAGATCCTAGAAGATGAATTACTTGATAAGGCTGAATGAATAAAGTCAAAACATGAAAAGTATTTCAAAATAATAGTACAGTATATCGACTCAGAGTTTATGGATCAATTCCGGTTGAATAGAGTAGTTACTGAAGAGAAATGAAAAATTAATGGAAAAATAGCACATGTTAACATATCTGTGATTCTGTTCTGATGCTGTTTTTTCCGAGATGTAGCTAATAGGTTTAATATTAGCATAAGTTCCTTACAACCTGTAATTTAGTGAACAATTTTATAAGCAACCTGTCAGACGAAGCAATGGATGACGTACTAAGACGGAAACAAGGAATATAGAAAGATATTTTCGAACAAATAGATATCTAATGAGATGTGATCAGTGCATCCTTTTTGTGTAACCCCATATTAATACACTCATATCTACGTCATATCATCAACAATTTTGTTTTTTATTTTTACTGTTCGAGTTGTGACAAAATACGATACCAGATCATAATTAATCGTCACTCGCGCATGCGCGCTCTAGAATCCATAACTTTTTACAAACTAATGCTGATGAAGGTGTTGGTGGTATATCTGGCATTGAATATGGAATCTCAATTTTAACATCATCGCCATCATCATTTGCATGAATGAAGGTGGTATAGATGTTCTCGCTGCCTGCATCAATTGTCTTAAAGTCTATGACCTTCTTGTATTATATGGTGAATTAAAAATAAAATAAAATAACTAAAAATAAAAATAATATAAAAGCTAGAAAAGAAAGAATCTAATATAAATACTAATAAAAACTAAAAATAAAATAACTGCTGCCTAGAATATAGTGATGTAAGAAACTAGAAAAACAAGGCACAAAGTAGAAAACAGTTCTCTTTTGTATGTAAATGACCTAAATCAATTTTTTCTTAGCAATGGTAAAGCTCAAACTATCAATGTGTATATAAAAGTTCCTATCGGGTTACAGCAAATTGAGGAATAAAAGAAAAGATGAAAACTTGAATAAGACAAACACAAAAAATGTTTATGGGATGACAACGAAACATTTCCAAATAAAGTAAAGTATATTGGAGTCATTCCTAGTGAAGAACCTTTGGTTTTTGAATCCAAATTATACAAGTAAACATAGGCCAATGTCAATAGTACCAATAAAGTAAAAAAAAATCGAAACTTTAATAAAAAATAGAACTGAAACATATAGGGTCAGTCGAAAAGCGTTAGAAAGACTGATTTATTAATTTGCCAAATTCCAATCTTCAATATTTAGCAATAATACTGATAACGAATTTTTAGTAAACATATGATTTTTTTTAATGTTTACAAAATGATTAAAAACTTAATAATCTTGCATTCAAACTTTCAAAAGATGATATGCAGTTATAGCATTTAAGACAACTAACATATATCAAAGATGCACATATAAAAAAATTAAATTGCATATGGTCCTGGAATAGTAAACCATCCGGCTCCATTTTAATTGAGGCAGCTTTGATGGTAATGTACGATAACATCAAAACATTTTTTTTTACTTTCAACATAAAGCCACAATCTTCCGTCCCTGCAGTAATGACTCACCCTGTATAAAGGAAAAGAAACTAAAAAAATAAGTAGGATATCAACAAGGATACCAAAAGAAAAAATCGACAATGAAAATTCTCGTGATAACGTCATAAATTTCCACACTAATTTTGCCCGGTAAAAAGATGCTGATCCTTAATGATATAAGACATTAGAACTGTAATGCTGCTGCGAGCAAGTTCTAAAATATAAATTGGTCCACAGTAGGCGAAGTCTTTCCTTAGTCCATAGACCAATTCTGTGCTCTGATTTGTATTGCCAAACGTATTGACAAATGTATTGCCGCTGCCTTCTAGTGCTAACTTATTTGCCGCTTCATTGTTAGCAACTCCAGAGTGACCTGGGAGCTAGATCAAAAAGACATCACAACTCAGTATGTTTAAAGTTTTCTTACACTCATTAACCACAGCCGACACCATTATCACCGCTTGCAGCGCCTGGAGAAAGACATGTCTGAAAGAAATTATATTGTCATGTTCTTTACTCTTCTCTCTAGAAGGATTATAGCCTCTATGTCAATAGTAAATAATTTCGGTTGGAATACAGTAGAATAAGTACCCAGGCGGTAAGCGCCGACTTCTTCCAGCGTTTTTGATCCATCTGTGAAGATGCAAAAAAGAAGAAAAAACTGAGTATCTTCATTTTCAATCCAAGACTTCCGCTCAGGAAGTTTAATTTGGTATCGAGCACTAAAAATTAATAGTGGCTTCGTCAAATCTTACGAAGCCTTGAAAGCCTTACGAAGATGACTTTTGCCATCTTAGCAAGGTTTTTGATTCTGTAGATCATGATAGTGTCTTGAAAAAATAAAAGACAGCCACTAAAACTCTAAAGCTGCTGCGAGCAAGTTCCAAAATATAACTGGGTTTGGTAGCGGTCAATACAGATGTTTGACAGATGTCAATAAATAACTTCTTTTCATTCTAGGAGAACTAGTCCACAGTAGGCGAAGGCTTTCTTCAGTCTACAGTCCAATCCTTTTGCTGCTTGATGGTCAGTATTTTCAGAATGATCTGGGACCCAGATCAGCGAGACTGTTATCATAACTCAGTGTGTTTAAAGGTCTCTTTCAGCCATTAACCACACCTGACCTTATTGTTACAGCTTGCAGTGCCTGGAGAGTAGTTTCGCTGTTTGAGAGAAATCGTATTATCATATTCTTCACGCAATGTTTTTCTTTCGCTAGAAACATTTTATCTCCCACATCAATAGTAAATACACTAGAACTCCGATTATCTTCGAAACCGGAAGGGGCACGGATAAATGTAAAGCACGGATAATCCAAACATATTTATGTAATCAACATAACATATTTCTTAAAAAAAAATCCGTTATTTTGGTTTGAGTGGCACATTTTTTATTTTCTATTATCTGGTATATTTTATATCTGGTTTATAACGTCAGCAAGATCCGAAGATCAAATTACTTGCTTGACTAATACCATGTTATATCTATCATTTCTATGTTATCATTTCTTCAAAACTTGTTCGTGCTATATAGTCTTGTTAAGAAGGTCTTATTTTCATCACACTGGATCCATTTTTTGATATCATTATCATCGGACTCATAGGTGTTCTGCACTGTTACAATTAGTTCAGATTTGATTGCTTCTTCCTCATCAGATGTCAAAACAATGTTCTCGTTTCCCTCCAGAATAATTATATTGTAAAGAACGTTTTTTAATGGTGATATTATACACTGTACTCCATACATTTGCCACTCTGAAAATTACATATTTGTCCAAAGTGAAAGAACAAAGAAATTTCCATCGGCAGACTATAGAATTGCATCATCAGGCAACTTATCCTTCTTCAAATAGGACCTTATGAAAAAAGTTATTATGGACCCAATCGTGGAAGATGTCACAACTTATCAAGCAGCTTGTTGAAATAATGTAATATTAAACTAGGAGAGTGTGTGTATTTGTATTTGATCACAGTCAGTTTCAGTTTATGGCCGCCAGACGCGTTAGAACAACATAGTACTATTATACGGATTTTACTTTTTTTATATCTTGATGCATTTGCCTCATTACTTCATTATCACTACAAGTCAATCCAGCGATTGATTAAGATATAAATATCTACCAAAAATAGAGCATCTCCATTTTCAACCCTAGACTGCCTTTCAGACTAGTGAATCTAGTCGAGCATTAAGAATTGATAGTGGCCCCGTCATATTTGAAGGTATTGATAGCACAGTATCAGTACCTATAGTATCTTCCACAGCCCACTGCTAAAACATGCCAGAATAGGTTTGAGCATATTGTTTAAATCTGCAAATGGTAGTTCTGACTACTTTCTCTGTGTGCACGTGCAAAATATGTAATGTAAATATATCTTTTGCGATCTTAATAAGGTTTTTGATTCTATAGACCATAATAGTCTCTTGACTTAAACAGAAACTAATAGAAAGCAACAATTTTATTGGAATCAAACATTGGAAGATGTTTGGGACCACAAGGTTCCGTGCTAGGCCCCATTTTATTCCCATTGTATATGACTTGCCTCAAAATATACAAATGGATTTTATGTGTCTATATACAAATGAAACTTCTTTTATAAATACTTCAAAGGATTTTCAGAACCTTTTTCAAAAATCAACAAATACTTTAAATACAGCCAACAATTGCTGCAAATCGAATTCTTTAAATCTGTATAAGGAAAAACTGGTATACACACCCTTTATACCAGAAAAATAGGTATCAAATGTGTTGTTTGGTTAAGAGCTAAAAAATGTATATTTTGCGTACTTTCATGGTATGGCAGTATATGGATCAATTACATGGAATGCATCAAGAGAATATGAAGAGATTTTTTAAATACACAACAGGCATTAACAATTTTAAAGAAGCTCGGATACAGGGAAAGCTGTTCTCTTGCACTTCTTTTCTTAGATGCATTGTGGAAATATCGCTGCTTTACAAGATCTTTATACTAACTAGAGCTTTTAATACCAAATATCGTGATCCCAGACGAATTATGAGCGGTATTGAAAACCGGTATTATCCTAAAATTACGGGTATTATAATATTAATATTATTTCTAAACTAATTATTATAAAAAATAATAGAAAGCCTTAGTTCAATGGGCGCCTCACTCCCTTTCAATGTATTGAACTTCAAAATTCCAAACCAATTCCAGCCTTCAAAGAGTTCGGTCGTCCGAAGTATCATGAAGACAAACAATTTGGGCAGCTGAAGTCTTCAAAATCTTGGGTTGGATTGAAATTTTGAAGTCCAACCCAACCCAACCCAACCCAACCCAGCGATATTTTGGGAAGCCGACGTCTTCGAAGTCGACTGAGATATGAATACAAGACGATTATGAGCAGTGTATTACTTGGAGAAGTGCATTACGTCTTAGAAGCCTTTGGCCGGCTTCTTTCGTTTGGTACAAAAATTCCTTACATTTTCTCAAATCCACTGCTCCTAATCGTCTTGTATTCTTATCTCGACCGACCTCAAACACGTGAGTCGTCCAAAATATCACGCTGTTGGGTTTGAAAAAATTTGCCGAAATATGAATGCCGATTATGAACAGTATATCAGGGAGAATATTCAAGATGTTTAAGAATTTTTATGTAAAAAAAGTAAAAAGACGTCAGCCGCCCCAAGTATCATGAATAACAATCTGGGCGGCAAAACCACCATTTAATGGATTTGGTTGTCTCGATTAAATCTCGATACAGTTATATAATGCTTAACCATTGAGGTTAAAGAAACTGGAGGAGAAAATATTTCAAAGGGAAGTGAAGAGAATCTCTGCTGATTGACTGACCATGTTTCGTTTATTTTGCAAATTAAGATTATTATATTCTTTGGAAACAACTCATTCAATTAATTTTTTCTTTTCTAAACCAATTTTCTCATCAGGGTTTGTTTGGTTAAAAAATATTTCTTTGGTACTTATAAATTCACGCATTACGTCTTCTTGCTTAAAATAGCAATTTTCTAAACAAATCTTAGTTAATATTAAGAAGAATGGCATACGTACAAGTCATACTGTCATACGTACAAGCTTGCAGACGACGGGCCATGCAAAATCAAGTTCAGCCAGGTCTCATCATACCATGTCGACAAGGAACAGCGTTTTCAGTTGTCACTGTGTATAGACTGGGTAACAGTACTTTCGGTTTTGTGACATATACGATCGCATGTGTTCGTTAAAATTAGTTCTTTGTGCAAATGTGACAATTTTGCATTACAGTGTACGGACCGGTTAACTGCGTCTTCAGTTTTGATGCGTAGATGATCACATTAACTCATGTGCATTGACTGTTCATGCGAATATGACAGTTTTGCATCGCAGTATATGGACCAGTAATGATTCGAAGAAACGTCCCGTCTCGTATTACTTCACTGCTTAAACATTTTAGAAGGGTAGGCAAACAGAGCAGAAATTCGGGTGAGTAATCCTCCACCAATATGTAGTCTTAATGTTATGCAATTGTCATTTTTTACTCTATGTTCTGGTTTATAAACTTGCAGAACTTTTGATGCACGACTAATTTACTGAATTTGAGGGGGTAATAGCGCAAAATTTGCTATTCAAAACACTCCTTGCATAATTTAAAACATAACGAATATGGTATATACATTAAATTCCATTTAAGTATTATAATTTTTGTAATCATGTAAAATTTCATTTTTAATTTCAAATGTCTTTATTTAGATAAATGTTTCTAACACATTTTCATCGATACTAGATTATCCTTACAGTTGTTAAATCCATTAAACAGATAATTGTCGGCAGATTGCATCGGTAAGAGATACCTGAGTGGTAATAACTGCCGACATTAACAGCTAACAGATGGTAAAGAAGTGGCTATTATTGACCAATGAACATCCTTCCTTCTTGTCCGGTTGAAGATTGGCCTGCCAATACGTTTAATTGTGGCCTTAATAAGTGCGTATTTGTCAGCCCGGGCGCATTATTGTTCCACACAAATAGTATAATTTGCTTCTGCTTTAAACTGCGCACCGATAAAGAATGTGATTTGCGAACCGGTAATAATGTTTTCAAAGGAACTAACAGTTACTGTATTGCAAACGGTTATTAGTGACGACATGAGGACGGATGGTTAATGGCGTGCAATGTAAGTAATAGCGGTTAATCATACCAATTTCGAGAAGGAGTGTGCTTTGAAATTACGCGCGGAAATTTACAAAAATAATTAAACCTAAATAATAAACAATTAAAACAGTTAAAACGGTCTTGCAGGTTTCCATTTTTCTTATTAAGTTTTACTACTTCAGCTGCTGTGTTTATTGCATTTACAATTAGCTGATATTCACTTCATACGTTTATGAAAATTAACAAGTTGATTTTACGACCGATCGTAACCTCGCTAAATACCTTCAGGTTTTAGTTTGCTTTGTTTTTTTCGTTTTCTTAAAAAACGCAGTTCCACCGTGCAGTAATCTCTTAGCCAAGATCTAGGTGCAGCTTTTATTGCTCACGTCCATGATCTTAAGTAAATTGTTTATGCTGGTTAAAACGATCTTATATTTTCCTGTAAAAAAGATATAAAAGTTAAAAGAGTATGTAAGTAAAATATGCAAGGTTGGATATTAATTATACACAAACCAGACAGATATAATAAATCTAATTAACTAGCACCCAGTTATATAAGGGGATTTTGCGCTAATAATATGTCGCGGATGCATTCAATTACTAACGAGTTTGTTTCATTCGTACCGCGAACGCAAAGCGTGTGACGATAATTAAATTATCCGGCTCGTTATAAAAATGTCTAACGCGAACTGATGCTTCAGATCTGCGGCTAATTACCATTTTAAATTACACCTAATTAACCAGGTAATACGCGGCTTTGCAAACCGAGACGTCATTTATCATTCTGCCACTTGAGTAAGCGATAATTTTTATTTGATTACAAAAGTCTGTAGGTATACCTTCCGGCGTGCATGATATGCTTTAATGGTGAGCTGATATGCTATTAAATTTTTAGATCTTTATGTCTTAAATGCATGCAAAAATTCGTACGTCTCCGTATACATTAAACCATTAATTTAAAAGCAGGTGCATGTATTTAAAAAGTTAATAAGGTAAATGGAGGGTATTAATTTAAATTTTGGCATTAAATTTTCTCATAAAATTATACTACCTATGGATTAACCTATTTATGTACAGACATCGTTATTTGTTATATTATGCTATTTGTTACAATGTGGATTAATTCATTTATCAAAACTTATAAGTACCAATTTGTTAATTTAGCTGAATTTCTTTTTAAGCATTTTATACCATAATTAAGCTTTGTTATTTATTAAATTCATCTGTTTTTTCTAGCTCTTCTTATTGTTATTTTCTCCATTGTTTCATATTCTTCTATCTTGATTCTTATATTCAGGATATTTCTTCTACTGTGCACATAATTGTTGAAAATAGCTTCCCTAATAGATTCCTTTTATTGGTATACAACAGTTGGCGGTTCTTTTCTTGATTATATGCACCTTTTTTCTAGCTCTTGGTTTTAGTCATTGGTAGCTTTGCTTTATTGATCTTGTATAATAGCCTTGATTCTTGAATTAATTTATCCCTACACATATGTAGATACGAAATTGACGATCTTTGTCGATGATGATCTTTGATCGATGGAACGGATTTTAGGAAAAGATGATCTATACTTGAACGGTATAATTGTAAGACTAAACCTAGTTGGATATTTTCCGTTATTTGACTTAAATGTAATTTTGTTATAGACGTATCATCGGATCCGTGTTATGATGTTTTTGTCAAACAATGAGCATTTCATGTCTAGAACACATTTTTAACCAGTTCACATCTTCCAGCCTGTGCGATACTCGGTCATACTTCCTTATTCCAAATGTACGATCACAAATATGCACTAATTTTGCACTTTCTAAACACGATAAGACGTATTCATGTCGACGGATACGTGATAAATTGGTGTCGTATAATTAAATTGTAACAAGACATAAGTATCACATAATTGTTTTAACATTATATGACATATAAGCTCTATGAGGAGATACGTGTCTAACAGTAAGTCAGAAATATGCTTTCTTTATATAATCATTAATCTGCCCACGATATCTAAAGCTATTATTAAGTGTTAGACTTAGGTGCTTTACACTATCCGCACGCTGCAAAAGTATATCTCCCAATTTTAGGTGAATATTAATACGAACACTCTCCACAGAACTTCCAAAGCATATCCACATAGATTTAACAGGGTTAATCTTCAACTGATGGCAATTAGGAATCTTATGGATAGTTTGTAAATGTTTATTTAAACTTATCTGCATATCATGATAGCATACATATTAATATTAGAAGAGATAAACCAGACAGCTCAACTAGAAATATAGAGTCCAAAGAGAAGCAGTTCCTGGACAGAACCCTGCAGAACACCTGAACCAACAACAACTTCTTGCGACTCCTTTAGTGATCAGGAGTCCCTCTTACTTTGTATGTTCTACCTGTTAAGTAGTTATGTATTAGCTCCATGACACTACGATTCAATCCGAACAACCTCATTATACAATAAAGTAATGTATGATCAATGGTGTCAAATGCCTTAGAGAAGTCCTGGAGTACCACCCCTATTAGCATACCCTTATCGTATGTGAGTCTTAGCATAGCTGTAGTACAACTATAATCAGCACGAAAATTAGATTGCTGAATTTTGAAAGAATTTGGATTGCTTTCAATATAAAGGGTTAATTGATTTTTCGTTACTTTTCTCAAGATTGTAGACTTAGATGGCAAAATACTGCTCGGACACAAGTCCCCATTATCAACTGGATTCTTTTTCTTTGGTAATGGAAGCATAACATTACGTTTCTACTGATCAGGAAGAATATTTACAATCAAATAAGAATTTAAAATGTGTGTCAAACACGGTAAAATCGTGATCAGAAAAATCACAAGGTAGCACATCACTGTAGTCTATCATGGATACATCAAGTGTAAAAATAAGATCTAAAAGAGTCGACGTGTTCATTGTGACTCTACTAGGTAATACACCTAGTAGAGTCACAATGATACTAGGTAATCAGCCGATAGCCAACCAAAGAATCGAAAAAAGAAACAAGATATAGTCTGTATCTTTACTTTGAGAGCTAATTAATATTAAAATCTGCACTAAATATTATATACTAAAAATAATACTTAAATTCATCCAAGAAATCTTTATAATAATCTAATGTCTTTATAACCCAACTCAAACATGACCTTCGACCATCTCGCATATGTACAGGCTGACCCAATTTCGATGTGCACTATCTTCGAAATTTAAAACATCGAAGAATTTGCGAAAATGATAATGGATGGATGATAAAACGGAAATCTAATGGCGGAGGTGGAATATCTTTTCTATGTTTTATTTTCGAAATTTTACAACTAGCTTTATTTCTTATAAGTACAAACCACAATTGACTTTTTTTCGATAGAAACAAAAGTAGTGGCGATGAAGCAAAATGTTAACTATTTAGGTGCTATACAAAACGTAGTTCGAACATAGGTAGTTCCTCCTCAGGCACAACTAAAAAATTACTAATATAGAATTCTTATGTTATTCTTATGTGAAAAGCAGGTAATTCAAAACTTTAATATAAATGTCGCGATAAAAATATTCAATTACATTAAATTGTCAAACGAGAAGACAGCAAAATAAAAACATTAAAAATTAAGAATCAATTGCTCTGTTATTTTTCTTGTATTTCAGAAGAACCTGTTATTGTTAAATTCGGAAATATCATTTAAGATGCATGAATCATTAAACACCTGGAACCAAATAATTGAAGGGAAGTGAAGAGCCGTCATTTTCTTGGGCGTCGCAGCTTGTTTAATCTTAATGAAACAAATATAATATAAAAAATTTAATATTGGAAATAAATTAGGAAACAATTAAAAAGGTGACAACGCATGGTTCGAACCATCCATCGATCAATTACCGATTAAGGATCAATATCGATCAGCAGTGCTCAAACAAGAATCTAGAACGCAAAATAATTCTTAATTTAAATTTGTAAATAGAACACGATTGTTTTGGAAATAATCGCAAATTTTAGTAATAAGGTTTTGTATATAAACTGAAAATTTTTATAATAAAAATCATCAGCTTAACTTCACCACCTTCCTACAACAGATAACCAAGCATAGTCCGGATCTGTTCAGAAGTATTTCGTTATTGTTCTTTTTGGAATGCATATACATTTCTTCATACAAAGTGAGTTCTATTGACATGTTTAGACTTTTGAGCATTTTAATGTTATTTTCAGTAAATGTGTGGTTGTTGTCCTTCAAATGTTTGAAAAAAGTTGATGAAGTTTTGGCTAGATGTTCTTTAACTCAGGTTTCTACCGGTTTGTCCCACGTAGACACTATTACAGTCATTACATGACATTTCGTATACACCACTCAATTGCAACGGGTTAAATTTATGTTTCTTGTTTACTAGTTGGTTTCTTCAATAGAGTATTTATTATTCAAACCTATTTTTGTTATTTTTTGTTATCTCTTGAATGATTTTATTGTCATCCGTTGGAATGTTCAACATTTTGTCAAACATGTATCTGAAACAGGCAAATATGTATTCTGAAAAATTGTGGAATTTCTGGAATTTTTTGGTATGAAAATATCTGTGTAGGTATTTTTCGGAAAATGTTAAATGTCAATTTATGTTACGTTCTATCTGTAGGTGTAAAAGGTTTAATTTCTTATCTTTTTCTTTTTCAGTTGTGAATTGTAGTGTAGAGATATTATTGAAAATATTATTCAGTGGTATTATATCAGCATCATTACCATAGAATTTCCGTAGAAGAGAATATTCTTATTGAAGAGTTTGTATTTTTCATCAAGAATCTGACTTTCAAAATGGTTTAAATAAAATTCTGCCAAAACTTTTAATATGGCTGAAACCATTAGCAGTCTCTTTTTTTTGAAAAAATTCTTCATTAAATATAAAGATGTTTTGCCGTGTAATAATCTTTAAGATGTCTATAAAGGCACTATGTTCTTGTGGTATAAGTTTTAATTTAAATAAATCATTACATAGTAAGTTTTTTGATTTTTATTGACACCTCGATTTGGATATTTCAATAGAGATTAACTATGTCTAACGATATGAGACGGGACTTGTAAGAAAGTTTTAGATCGTTAGTTTTCTTTATTAAAGCAGTGGAATCCTTGAGACTATATGTAAACTTATCATGAAAATGGTCATTTAGAAAATTATGGATCTTCCTAGCAATCCTACATGTGGGAGTATTTTCTATTATGGCACCCTTACGTTGATCTTTTTTTTGAGAAATTTAACTAAGCACTTTATAACCGATGAAATACTCTACAATTTTGAAAGAGAAGCATAATATAAGACAATTAAAGGTAGAGAAACTAAAAATAAAAAAATAGTCCGATTAATAAAAGACAAACAATAATGCAATAACATATAATGTACCAAACAAAGGACAATATAAAAGAAAATTACAAAGAATTACTAATCAAAACCTGAATTTAAAAGATAAAATTAGGGTTGGTCATGAGTTTAATGATGATAATAAAAATATAAATAAAAACCTAAATCTTCTAACATTAATAAACCCATCATAAAAGTAGATGTAAGTAATGAGCAAATAGGAGATATTGAGTTTGCACGACGCTTCACCAACGTTTCCTCATACCAATTCTCACCCTGTGATGATAGAATCTTGGTCAATGTCAAACATTCTAATGATGAAAATAAAATAATTGAAGAGGTGCAAAAAATAACAAAAATAGGTTGGAATAATAAATACTCTATAGAAGATTTACAAAACACATTCAATAAATCTCAGAAAAGTTATATTAACAAACTCCTTTACCCACATATTAAAGCCAAACCCCAGTATGTGTCAACTCCTTACAATCCCTCAGTGACCTGGCCAGATATAATATCACAACAGTTTTCAAAACAGGTAAAGATCAAATAAACCAACTTCTAAACAACAAACATAAATTTAACCCTTTGGAATTGAGTGGTGTATACGAAATATCACGTAATGACTGTAATAGTATCTACGTGGGACAAACCGGTAGAAATCTGAAAATAAGAGCTAAAGAACATCTAACCAAAACTTCATCTACTTTTTCCAAACATTTGAAGGATAACAACTATACATCTACCGAAGATAACATTAAAATGTTCAAAAGTCTAAACAATTAAATGAAACTCACTTTGTATGAATAAATGTACATATAAATAAATAACAATAACGAAATACCACTCTTAAATGGTATCTCCGAATTTATCAATAACAGGTTTTTTTCTGAAATAGCAGAGCGAAATAACAGAATAATATTAATTTAAGGAAAAAGAAAAAAAAAGGTTTTTGAATTGTTTTTTATTATATAATGCTTTTATTTTGCTGTCTTCTCCTTTGACAAGTTAACGTAAATGAAAATTTTTATCTCCACATTTATATTAAATTTTTAAATTGCCCGCTTTTCACACCATCCTGCACCTGTCTACCTTATCATTCAATGATACCATGCTGGCCGCGTTTTACAAACCTGATTGTTTTCAATTGTACTACATCATAATTTTCAAGAATTTAACGATAAAATTTTGTATTATTAACAACTGAGAAGGATTGTTTGAATTGACGAATTTGTTTTTTGTTTGTTTGAATATGCTATTGGTAGGAGAAAGTTTGATCGCCTTAACATTTTAAGAAAGATAAAATCTTCTCGTATAATTTAGGTTTTGATGGTAATTAGTTGTAAATTGTCTTAATGTGTTTTTAGATCATAATTAACCTGTTACAAATTAGAACTTTATATGTATTGTAATTTTTTAGTTACCTGTGCCTGAAATCACAATAAACATTTTGTTTCATTGAAACATTCAAAAGTCGCGAGACTTTTGTTTCTATAAAAGATATATTAATGATGAACCTGGAGAGAATCATTGCTTCAATAGTTAGCTATGATTTAAAATCATTATAATTATTAAAATTTCTTGTTTTTCTAACAAAATTGTTAGTAAATTTTAAAAGTTTACGTTGCTGTGATGGTAAAATGCAAGCCAATCTCCTTAAGTCATTACATTTTTGGGTACTGATGTTAAATTGTTTCAAAATGCAAAATTTGTCTGCTGTGTAGCTTAACTTAATTAAACTTAACAATGAGTTTTGAAAGTTTAGAAAAATTTAACACGATGGAATGCTATATTCTAGCTGTTCGGGGTTTTCGGCATTTGCAGTTTCTTTGAATTGCGGAGATATCCTATGCGGACATCGAAATTGGGACACCTGTACATATGTGCTAATTATAAGTAAGTATTGTTCTTTAAACAATTGTTGCTAGAGTACACCATAGCAAGAGTATCTGAGTGAGCTGGTTTGGTTTAGTTATATGAGCATAAATAATTATTTCTCTTCTTGCTAGAAAACCGTCTGCCATTATATGTCTTATACCAGGATATATTTTTATTGTATATCTTGAACCATTGTGGTTCAATTTATCTTTTATTGGTAAATATGATAATGTCGCATGTGGACGTTAGGGTAATGTTAACAGTAACGTATTTGACATATAACATTATGATATTCTGAGTTTTGCATTACCTATGTTTGGGGAATATGTTAATAAGAACATGTACAACATAATTGACCTTCCACACTTCCAAGAATTTTACCCAGATGATAGTTACCATATCATTTTGTTCAAAACCCCTTTTCCTCTAAGTCAACATAGAAATCTTTCGGACCAATTTAGAAATAGCTGGTATAATTTTCTGTTCCTCTTAGCTAGAATATTTTCATGGATTTATCTATTATTAAAGTAATAAAATTATTGAAATTAAGTCATTTTCTCTATTTAATTCCACTTATTTTAATGTGATTTTCTTAAATATGATTAAATAAGGCTAAAACTTTGAATATTACAATTTTAGAGTTGGTTGCAGTTAGCGGGTGGTTACACCGCGTGTACGAGCCACACTAATAACGGGAATTACGTTTACGTGAAGTCGCTCTGAATTATAGGCATTTAGCAAAAGCAATAATAGTGCGGTTGGCGAATGCGACTGGATATTTTAACTCGCCATTAAACTGAATAAAGGGGATGATTACGGTGGCGCAATTGGCATTAAATAATCGTCTGTCATCAGAGGAATACTACATTTAGCCAAGCAATTTTATAAGGTTCGCTAAACAATACATTTTGAAAAACCTCTTCTTATCCATACTAATGATTAGTATAATTGTAATAAAATTGGAAGTTATTTATTATTTTTTTAATCCAACCACGATGCGGTTTAATCTTATTCTATAAGGAGATGGGTATCTCTTTCCAAACCGCTTTTAGCGGGAAATTCGCCTGTTCTGACGCTGAAAGTGGTTTTGAATACGAGCTAATGGCTTCGGCTAATGCGGACATTGTGTGAAGCGCGAGCACAAAGTCGTGCACGCAAATGGAAGATGTTGTTACACGCACCTTTTGGCCCCTATTGTATGAAAATGGGGTTTACAAATCCTACAAGAAGGGAGAATAGAGAAGTACACAGAAGGTCGCATCATTTAAATTCCTTTAACTGAAATGTAATATTGTATAAATACATAAAAAATAATCTTGATGCGACTTAAACAAAATAAATTAAAAAGTTTTTAACACCTCCTTAATAAATAACAACAATTCCGGTATCGGTATGAAATATGAAAATGATTTTCGACGTAACCTTATCGTATAATTATTAAGTCCTTTGGCTGGTTGGCGCTGGGTGTTGTTATCAGGTGGTGCACGATCGTGACTAATAACCAAACGCGGCATACGTAACGTGACCGGTGCTAATTTCAAAAATGGTGAACCACCGCAGACTTTCTGGCTGAAAATTAATAGCCCTGTGGCCACCAGCGACTTGAGGTTTCGTGTCGGCCTCGAAGGTCCGAGTCTTTCTTTAATGGCGGTCGATGGTATGGCCGCGTCGGACAGACGAACGTAGGAACGAACTGTTTAGACGAAGGCCAAAAGAAACCGCAACACGGAGAAGACAGAAAACGTCCCCACGTGTATATACGTAGTACAGATTGTGTATACAGACGGGTCCCATTGTTCGCTGGATAACGTATGGATGGTGGTTGAGAGTGGCGCGAGCGGATTCGCGATTATGCATTCCCAGCGAATACGTTAGAATCGCGACAATGGGACGGTTTTTGCTACACTACGGTGGTAATGCGGCGGTCGCATGACCGTCGGCAATCATTTAATTCTCGCTTAGAACTTCGGATGGTACTTCAGATTATCTCAACAGACGAGATTCCTTTCCTGTACTCGTTATTGTTTCGTATTCGTATTCGGTAACTTCCAACTCCAACCTACGAGTTTGTTCCAACCTGGTTTTACTTTTACACGGATCGATATTACATTTTAATAACTAACCGATGTTACCCTATTAAATATAGCATTAAGTAAAGAAACTTTGTAATTAGTTCAATCTTCAGAAGTTAATTAGAACTAGTATTAAAATTGCTCACAAAATTAAGAATACAAGAGAATGGAAGTATCTACCTTCCACGTTCTTTTATTCTCAATTGCGTGCAAATTTCAAATAATTATTGATGTACATTAAAGTTTGTGATATAAATATTATTTAAAGCATATAATAATAATAATAATAATAATATGCTTTTATTTTAATAATGTGCGCAACGCGGAGTTAGGACCAAATCCTCTCTACCACCCAACCCTGCGCTGAAAAAAAATTATCAAAAAAATAAACTTAAAACATAATAATAAATCCTGACAATAATACAAATACTAACAAATTAACAATTCAGAGAGAAAATAATACACATAGTAAAAAAAGAAAACCTAAATCATAAAAATTAATATTAATTATTAGCTCTATTCTGAGCACAGACAATGATCCAGTGTATCCCGTTCTGGAAGGTGCTGAGTGACAACGACTTAAGAGAACCAGGTAACGGATTATAATGCCTGGGTACATTAAAAGAAAAAGACTGTCAATACAAAGCCGAGCGGTGCTGACGTGGAGTTGATCACTCCACGTCAGCTGCAGTCAATTGCAGTCAATTTGAACATCAGCCCTTGGAGCTGCTAATATCCTTCAAAAAATATCTAACGTGATCCCTCAAACGCAATTCAAAAATAAACCTCAGACAGATGTTCTGAACTTTCTGAATAGACAAGTGCCGTATACTGTGTGGCAGAAATTAAGTTGGCTGAGTACCAAGGTGTCACACAGTCTCGCCCTAATGTTCCTAGACAAAAAGTTTTTTACATTATAAATGAGCTTCAACGCCACTACAGATTTACTGAGTTTTAAAGTAACATGATCCCTATATCTAACATCACAGTCTGTCAGCAGACCAAGATTACGACAACAGCCCGCAACGTCCAAGTCGCCACCATCCAACTCCATTCTAAATTGAGAATAGGCACTGCGGATAGTGCGTTTACCAAACAACAACATAACCGATTTCAAGGGATTTCCACTTTAGTTGTGATTGGCATCCACTCTGGTTAACCGAGCAACATCACCTGTAATCCTAAGCTTGACCACATGAACATCCTGTTGTTTGATGAATAATATATCTGAGAATCAACTATACCACAATAATGTTGTGCCAACAAATGGTTACAATATTAACAATAATAAAAGACACGAAATTCACGTCATAACATTGATATACAAAAATATATAATAAAAATAAGTAATTAGTGTATATCACAAATTACTATACTAACATTAACATAACGTCAATTAACATGACAAACAAAAGCAAATAAAACTGATAATTTCGAAATGCTTATTAAAAAAATGTCCTAGTTGTAATACGAATATCTCAATATTGAGTATACCGTTTCAAAACTTATATTTAAGACGTTCTTTATAGATCACAGTAGACTTTAAAAACAAAAGGTTCTTAAACGCGTGAGACAGAACTTTAAGCAGCTATCTTGAAGGAATTGCTAAAACATCGTTCAAAAACAACAGCTCAGCTTTTCCTAGAGCTTGGAAAAAACGTCCTTCGGTTAGCCACAGGTCTCCTCACAGGATACTGTCAGGTAAACAAGCACCTTCACAATTTGAAGCTTGCTGACTCCTTTCTCTCTGTCGAGCCTGTGAACAAGACGATGAAGCTGCCAAACACATCTTGTGTGATTGCTCTCAGATCGACCTCAGATTAAGAAAACTCGTAGTGAAGCTGTATTCTGAAAGTAAATCTTTCAGAATACACAAATACGCGAATTTGCTTCACTTTTAGCACAAGATTTGACATTCCAGATTTCACATTGGAATTATGTTGATGCAAATACGATATGAAGCACTTGAGTCATTCCAACCAAAACTTTTCTAAATCCTCTTCTGTTTTTAATGATTCATATATATATATATATATATATATATCCTTTTCAAGTGTCGTATCTGCCAGTCCAATACGTTGTATGCTACCAAAAACTTGCCTTAATGAGAGCTTTTTCAATTCCCTTGCGAGTTTTCTTGTTCTGAACAAACCATAACCCTTCCGTTCAACTTTTTGTATTATTATCTAACATCCGGGATACTACCATATTTTTCTCATCTAGGTTAAATTATTGGACAGAAATTTGGCTTTGTGATTGGCGTGGTCGACCATGCACTAATTTTAGACCTTTTTTACATTTCACTTCAAATTATCATTTTGAAGAATACATGGAGTACCAAACATAAAAAATATATTAATTAAGGCATAACCGACTTCTTCAGCAGTTTTGGTTTTACGTGGTTTCTAAAACTTCAAGAAAGAAATATCAGGTCTTCTAGAAGCATTATTAACTCTGTTGGAAGCATTTTAAGTCTTTCAGAGAAAATCTCAAGTTTCAATATTCAATATCACGAATCTGAGAATCTGAGAAATTAACTCTTCTGGAAATATTTCGAGTCTTTCGAAGGCAGTTTCAAATCCGATGGAAATCTGAAGGACTATTTGAAACATTTTTGACACAGTATCAACTCTCAATTCAAAATATGTACTTCTCAATGAAAATGTCTGTAGCAGATGCTGTCACTGCATTGGGAAGAATAAGCTCAAAAGTACATTAAAATTAAAAAAAAAAAATAATTGAAAATGGCAACTTCAATCCAGATAAAATCATTAACAATTTGGTATGAGTGTTTGAGCACCCAGAAAGCTTAATGTTTGGCGCCTATGGATAAGTTCTGCGGTAATACTAAAGCAAAATTCTCTATTTTATTTCGGGGGTTTCAGGATCTTTAGCATAGTTCCGAATCCCGAAAGTATTTTTGGTGCCGGAAATTAGACACCATTCTTATTTCCCTTGGAAGGGAGCGAGTCATCTCCTGAAGAATCATCACCGATCATCTCCGGTGTGACTCCTACAAGAACTTGATGGAAGAAGAATACAAAAATCAATTTCTTTGTAGGAGTTAGGGGGAAGAAGAAAGACTCTTAAAATCAAAGTAATAAAAAAGTTAAACATGGGGTACATCAAGAAATATATGTGGACCCATCTTCAATGGAAGATATAATGGCTGTCTTGCAAATTCAATTATTAATGCAGCTTCATTTTCTAGAACATTTTCGCTCTTTATACTTAACATTAGGATTAATTTATATACAATAGCTTCGATGAAAATTTATTCTGGAAAGTTAAATGGATTTAGAAGCAAATCCCAGAATATCTAGGGCAAGATTATAGACTAATTTATGTCCACTAAAAAGGTGATCTCCGGTCTAACCCTTATATCTAAGACCCTTATATCTAGACCCTTATATCCAAAATATTGAAAAAGTTAAGCATGGAAATGACAACGCAGACATACGCAAACAAATATATGCAAAACCAATACCAACGAAAAATTTCCAAATAACATTTTTACATATTTCATTAATAATACATTCACTCTTTCTACAGCTTTTGCAGCATGTCTTTCACATTTAAGTTTCTCGCATTAGAAATCAGACAGTTAATTATATCTTACAAAAAAGTTACATGACCTTTTTGACACTTTCATAGTTAATTACTAAGAAACTGTCATAACGGTAAACTCTTGGAAACTCTACTTGGACAACAATTTTCTCTTCAACCCAAATTAATAGGTTTTACTTAAATCTTTTTTACTCTTCAGTATTTTCTTCGCTTTGTCGAAACGATGACAGCACTAAGATGGGTGTACTTTAGTATTCATTATGAGATTTAGAATTGCCAGTACACTCAGAATCCACAAACATAGCGATATTGTCAACATCAAGGTGGCAGTAAATGTGAAGAGAATCTTGACGCAACTATAACATTAAGTATTATCTTCTGGATTACCATCGAAAATCTGAAGAATTTTATAAAATTACAAACCAGTTTTTGTAATAGTTCATAACCACAAGAAGAAAATGGCCTTAATGAAAAAGAAAACCAAATTGATTTCCATTAAAAAGTTACATCGAATAAATAATCCTCTATAATAGAGTTTAAAAAACCGTAAAAGTTTATTTATTTAAATGTATTTGATTCTAAAAAATATATACGTAAGCTCATAGAAGTAATTAAATTTGTCCCTGAGGTAACGTCAAAGAACTCGCCCACTTCGTTAATTTAATTGGTGCGGCTTGAAAAATCGGTCAATTAGCGTTCCGCCGGGCGTGTTTTAATTGAGAGCAGAGCCGGGTAATTTTAAAGTGTTGATGATGATGAGAGCTCCGATGGCCGGGATAACGATGATGATAATACAGCCTGAAATTGCGCCACAACTTCGAGGCTCCATCTCAAGTAACACCGTAATTTAAATTTAATTAGCAGGATGCCGCTTCCAATAAGTACATACGCTCAAGTTGTATTCCTTTTTTTCAAGGAAACGGACGTCTCGGAAAGCGGGGGTTCCTTTCTAGAATTCCTACAAAATCTCCGGGAACCGTACTTAACAATAAAGCGCGGCACTTCAAAGGTTTTAAATCGGCTTGTTTTGACTCGGTATCTCACCTGTGCGTGTCTTTTTAATGGTTACGTTTGACGTTAAGGTCGGTGGACCAGGTTAGTCCTGGGCGTTCCTTAAGGATGGTTCGATTCAACCAATAGGGCTCCCGCTGATTCAAGCTGTGTGGTATTTCGTATCTCCTTTCGAAATCACCACTGTCAGCACTGAAATAAATGTCCGACCTGTATATATACATTGCATCGCTTAACCTTGTGTTGGCGGCGTTTTAAAATGTGATCAAAAAAGAATTGTGTTCATTCACTTTGAATTATTTATTATCAATGTAAAGATCAATTTCAAATGCAACCCATGAATGTGATCCAAAAAAATTAATACCGGATGGAAACTCCCGTACAACGTAATCCTGTTTCAGAGTTGATCCCAAGAAAGGACATGATGTGCGTACACGGTGCATGGCAAACGACGTGACTCGCAGATGTTCCAAGTGACGTATTCCGATTGGTGAGACAACCATTTGTTCCACTGTCAGCGATGTAGATGCGAGAACTAAGACGAACCGACGTCTGTCCGAACGATATCCGGCTTCAATGGACAGCTCTCCGGTATTCAAACGTATAATAACGCATTATGATGGATGACAATTTCAAGTGGAAGAACGCCGGATTAAACTAGTAGAGTCGTTAAAGATCACAAAGTGGACAAAAAGAACGTGGCGACAACCGCGTCGACGCTAAAAAAAGCTCGTAACGTTCTGTATATTTACTGCTGACACAAATGAAATTGTTTACTGGATCGTTAAAGCCGAAACGAGCAAATAAACAACTTGGGCAGTTGAGGAGAACATAAACGAAACACGAATACTAGAGTCTTAACGACACCTTTATCCTCGAATATGCTAAAATCCTAATGAAAAAGAAACTTTAATTAAAATTTTTTATTTATATTCACCACGTCTTGGTTTCTTCTTCTTAACGAAAACCGATCCTTGGCGTGCCGCCATTCCTGAAAGTGTAGGTATTTGTGATGATTGCTTCTCCAGCTGTTGGAGTTAATATACTCGTTAAACCGGTTCGCCCGTAGCTCTCTCTGTACCCAGTCTCGGGCTAGGATGATATTCTTTAATTTCGCCGCCAGCATCTCCTCATAATTAACTCTATGCGATAGGACGCTGGTAGCCAAAGGACCAAGGATAACCAATCTGTCGTTAGGAACACCACCTACGGCTTCGTTCATAAATAGATGATTGTACCGATCGTTAACTTAACAATGTATGCTCTATGTGAAATACTCGTACTTGCATGTATTCGCATACCTTTGCACTTTACAGAAGCAAACAAACTAAATAAGTGGCACTAACTAGAGACTAGTCAATAATGAAATCCAGCTATGTATGGGTCATTTTCTTACTTACTCAGAAATCGCATACATGTTACTACTTAGATATGTTAATTAATAGATTGAGATCCATATCTACATATATATTATTATCTAACTTAATATGTAAGGTTTTTAATTAAAATATAATTCTTTTCAGTTGTTTAGGGTATAATAAGCGCTTGGCTATACAGCAATTCTTAGAACAATTCGTCCTAATAACATTTTCTACAATGAAGAATGTTATTCATGTTCAAACGCTGAGCCTTCTCCTCGAATACCGAAACCTAAAACTTTAACACAAAGACAAATCCAAAAACCGAAACAAAAAACAAATGAATCTAAACGTAAAATAATATACTAGGAACTCCGAAAACAAATCTAGAATCTGAATCCCTAAAACCAAATTCCGAACCACAAAGACTACACTCCAAAAACAATCTCCGAACCTTTTATGTGGAAAACAGTGTTTAAAAAGTCATCTATCTCCATTTCCTTAGATTAATACAAATAAATTAATCTAAAATAGCAGGCTACTACTTGCCACTGCATGTTACTAGATTTAATTTTCGGTTTTCAAATGCAGTGAATTTAATTGGCACCCGAATGTCAAAATCAAATCCCGAACCTAAACAATCAAACCCTGAACTTGATCCTCGAACATCGAAACCTATAACATTAATATAAACGAGATTCCAAAAGCGGAAGCAGGAAACATAAATTAAGGTAAACTTAAAACACTGTACTTCCTAACAGCTAACTAGGAATTCCGAAAAGGAATTTAGAATCTGAATTCCTAAAACTAAGTCTCGAGGCAGTTTTCAAAATCCGAACATAATCTCCGAACCTGAACCCCAAACAAAAACCCGTACATTGTACAAAGATTCAAATCATGCTGTACCTAAACCTCTAAACAATAGCCAAACTGGAATTCTGTATTAACACTGACCCAACCTCTTATAACGAAAACCAAATCCGGAACCAAACCCCAGCCTGAACCTTTCATGTGGAATACAGTGTTTAAAAAGAAAACTGGGATCCCAAAATCAAATCCTGAATCTAGAACATCAAACCGTGAACATGAACCTGGGTCATCAAAATCTACAACATTAACATAAACGCGAGTCTAATGCCCGAAGCAGAAAACATAAATAAAGCTAAACTTAGAACGCTGTACCTAACAAAACCATTCTAAGAGTTCTAAACATAATCTAGAATCTGTATCCCTAAAACCAAATCCCGAACTACAAACACCAATATCATTTGCTTAGATTAATGAAAGTGTCTAGGTAACGTCATGTTTAACAGGCACATACTGTTATTCGTTTTCTTTTGCGGTTGGTATTATCGAATTTTCTCGGGAAAACAAACTTTTATAACAAAACGATACGATTTCATCAAATTGTATGTCATCAAATTGTGTGTAATAAAGTGTCGAAATAGCCATTAGTTATAATACTCCACCTGTACTAATAACCTAAATAATTCCATTTGGTTTTGCGATATTTTCAATTGTAGCCTTTAGGGGAGAAACAACAGATGATAGTGTTTTAAAGTTTACATCATTGGAAATTACTTAAAAAGAGATATCGAGACATATAGGCTACTTTTTTTCAACTCTTATAGTATCTAAGATAGCCTATTCCAACTTCGAATTGAACCAACCTGTGTAGAACGAGCCTAATTGGACACTGTTAAAGGGAATCTCTCTGTCTATAAGAGATAGTGGAAAAATGATAGCAGTGCCTGAGGCTCGATTTCAGAGATACAGGTATTTACTTTTTTCTTATTGGAAAATCTTCTTTTCTGTGAACACATTTCCAAAGCAACTTTTCCATAAAATTCCTTCATAAAATTTCCTTTCCAAAAATATAGCACACTTGAGTTTTTGTTCAAGTCTTCTGTCTTACTAACTACTTACATGTACAGATTTTGAAAAAGTATGTTTTGGAAATAAAACAAAAACGAGATAATGTTTATAACTGTTATCAAGTTAGTTAGTTAACTAAGAGAATCTTGAGACTAGGCGAATAGCAGAGGCTAGAAGTAGGGTTGTGCTAATATAACTAGGAGAATCTTGAGTATAGAAAGATAGCAGAGACTAGAGGTTGGGTTAGGCTAATCTAACTTAGAGAATTTTGATGCTAGGATGATAGAAGAGGGTGGACGCTGGATTAAACTAATCTAACTAAGAGAATCTTGAGACTAGGAGAATTGAAGAGGCTGGAAGCTAGGTTGGGCTAATTTAACTAAGAGCATCTTGAAACTAGGATGATAGAAGAGGCTGAAAGTTAAATTGGTACCCAACCCAACCTAACTAAGAGAATCTTGAATATAGAAAGATAAAAGAGGCTAGAAGTTGGTTTAGGCTAATCTAACTAAGAGAAACTTGACATTAGGATTATAGAAGGGACTGAATGTTTGGTTGGGTTGGTTACCAAACTCAACCCAACCTAACTAAGAAAATCTTGAATCTAGATAGAAGAGACTAGAAGTTGGTTTGAGCTTTTTGATCATATATAATATGGATTGAGCTAACTGGATATATCTACTAACAAAAATGTGCTGCAAAAATTTACTGCTAAAATTAACGAATGCCCATTATGTGTCAGTACACTTTTATATCTATTTCGGTTCAATTACTCTGCGGAAGCTATCTCTGTCGTTGGCTTAATCTGTATTACACATATTCAAAGGTTGAGTAATAGAACAGACTGAATATTGGGTTGGTAACTAATTGATTAGTATCAAACTAAGAGAATCTTGAATCTACAAAAATAGAAAGGGCTAGAAGTTGGGTTGAGCTAATCTAGCTAATAGAATCTTATGATCAGGAGAATAGAAGAGGCTGGACGTTGAGATGCGTTAATCTAACTTAGAGAAGGGGAGGGCTTATCTAACTAAGAGAATCTTGAGACCAGCATGCTAAAAGAAGTTGGATGTTGAGTTGGGCTAATGTACCTAAAAGAATCTGGAGACTAGGATGATCGAAGAGGCTGAAAGTTAAGATGGACTAAAGACCCTAAACCACAAAAAAGCCACATAAAACAGGTAATCAACAAATGGGAGGACTTAAAGATAGCTTCACACTGGAAACAATTCTCAGGTCACAAACAGGCGAAAAGTATGATAGACAACAAAAATTCATGGGGCGTTCAAAATTTCCTGGTCTGAGGTAATGAACTTTGCTAATAATGTATGGCCTGCATCTGATTATTTTCAAAATCCGGCTAGGTTCTTGGAATTCCTGATGTTTTCGACCTTTTCATTTCGAATTGACCGCTAATTTGTAGATTACATCGCAATCTTTTAAAAATGCAACTAAAATATTGCCACCTCTTTGGATGTCATTTACAAATTAAATTTGCTGCAGCCCCTGCATGCTTCCCGGGTTGTACAGAATAAATTATCATGTCTTTTTTTCATAATTTTTTTATGACATTATTATAAAAGTTGATGATAACTAAGAAATAGTTTAACAATAAGCGCCAACAATTTGAATTAAAATTTGATAGATACGTAATTGAAAATTTTAAAACTTTCCAAGTCGCATACTTCAAAGGAAACTTGAACAATATATCAAGTGCGCGCATGTGTGTAAGTGTGTATAAGTGGTATTCCATTAAAAATGGTCATTTCTATGACAATAACCACTAATATATTGCTTTGAAGGAAAAGTTAGCTTATTCCATCGAAGTATACATAAATTGCTTTGGAAATGTTTTCACAGAAAGGGAGATTCACTGTATACCTGAAACCATAATAGATACCGATTTAAGATGTTCACCATTAAGTTTCTTAATAAAAATAAAAATCGAGCATCAAACTTCCTCTATCTCTTACAGAAAGAGGAGTTTAGTTTTAAAAGTATCCAATTTGGCTCATCCTGTATAATAAAAGATTTAGATACTTAGAACGTGTTCTTTTGTATTATTTTAAAGTCGCCAATAGATGGTACTTATAAGTTATTAAGTACAGGATTTACAATATTTATAATGACTATAGAATTCGAATGGTCAAAATGAAACAGTAGCAGTTGTAACAACACGCGAGAAGAGATTTTTTTTTCTTTCAGAAAGAGAATTCAAAAAAATGTGATACAAACCATTTGTCCTCAAGTCTTACCTATCGAACTATATCGAAATAGAAAAACACATCGTTCACTTAGCTGAAATGATATCACCTTGTGCTCTCCCGAGAAAATTCGACAATCGCTATTTAAAAATTATAAAAGTCTAAAGGCCTAACGTGGACCGGACAATAGTTCATATGGGTTTATCATTGTTGAGAAGACGTTTAGCGTGTAGGTAATTTTTTAATATGCGTACATGTTTGCATTTACCTAAAGACTTCATAGATAAATACAAGTAGCCTGCTACTTACCACTGTTACTAAATTTCGGCTTTCAAATGCAGTCAGTTTAAGTAAGGATCCAAACCCCAAAACCAACTTCCGAACCTAGTACATGATTTCCGAACCTCAAAAAGCGAGACTCCAAAACCAGAAATAGAAAAGGTAATTGAAGCTAATCTTAGAACGTTCTACTTCTTAACACCCAAGAGACAAGTTCTGAAAAAGAAACTAGAATCTGAATTCCTAAAACCAAACCTCGAACCACAAACACCAAACTACGAATCCAACCCCATCCAAAAACCCGTACATTGTACAGAAATCCATATCTAAACATAAACTCAATTCGAAAACCGAAATTAGAAACTGTACCTAAATCAGTAAACAGTAGTCGAACTCGAACCCTATATTAACACTAAAACAAACTCTGATAACGAACGGCACAGCCAGAATGCCAAACCTTCACGTCCCTAGACCTTGACTCCAAAGACAAAAACGAGCGATGAATTCCAAGTATGAACGTGAACCCGAAACCATATCGCGATCGAATCCCTAATTCTGAACTCTAAACGCAAACCTATATCACAAATCCCATCCTGAACCGTCCATATAGAATACAGGATTTGAGAATTAAACCATACTCAATTCCTTAAAAATGTTAGATCAATACAAGTGGCCTGCTAATTACCAAAAAGAGTTACTACACTTTGGCTTTCAAAAATAAGTGATCGGTACATTTGACCGGTACATTTGTTATGAATGTCAAGGTCCGTTCATTGTGAACCTCAGATTAAGTTGGTTTGATTTCAAGGAAAAATCAACATCATTCTCAGAAATCTTCATTGTGATTCAACGACCGTTTGATTGAGGACAAGATTATGGTACAAAATATCGGTTAAATCAGAAAATATCCAATTTTGTGATAAAGATTATACGTGTTAAAATAATGTGCTTTTCATAATCCGGCACTTATTAACACGAAGGTGTTAATAAGCATTGATTTGGCTTGATCGTGAAGTTAATTGCCTTAAATGAATAATTAAATGAGTTATTTATCTGTTTTCCTAAGTGGATACAGAAACAGGCCTAATTCAATAATACTGTACTACAGACAAGCAAATGTATACAGATCTAAATGACCGTATATAATAGTAGTAAAAAATTATTAACAAAAATGAAAGGAAAAAACTTGCACTTGAAAATCATATTTGTGGTTCAAAAGCTTATAAAAATATCCACGCAAAGGCCATGCTGGTTGAGGGTTAACATATAAAAAGATGTGCAGATTGATTTATAATCAGTGTATTGAACAGAAAATAGTAAATATTCTTGAAGTATTTAGATTGATATAATTCTACATTTATATGAATGATACTGAGGATTTCAAATAACTCTGCAAAAGTTAAGTGTGAGTTAAGTTAAAGCTGAGGTAGACTTTATAATAAATTCCTAACATATGCCAGGATTTGGTGATAACCGTATCAATATGTTAATCAAATTATAGTTTGGAATCAAATTTAAGGCCAAGTCTCTATTAAGTAAGACACTTTGCAATTTCTCACCATAAATATTAAACAATAAAAGACCTACATACTTGGTTAAAGGGCTTAGTTATAGTGAGTGAATCATATTAAATGAAATCCAATTTCAAAACATTTTTAATAGCATTCCCAGGCAAAATTCTTTTTTTGTCAACAATTACACTACTGATTTATGGGTCCATTGGCAAAAATACGTCGTATAATCGTTGGGAATCGGTGGTCTCTCACGCACGCGTTGTATCATCCCTGGGGATCCCCACGATGTCCTCGCCGGGTGTCCTCATGTGAGAAGGGACACGTGTTCGAGACACCTTTTGTCGAGCTTACAATGTACGACATCCATTTGCCGTGTACCCGATGTCGACGCCCCCGGCGCGTCCATTGTGGTGGAGCCGTGCAATCCTCGTTCCCCCTAAACGTTAAACCAGGGACATCACCGAACGCCCCCATTTACATCAACTTATATTCGTATCATTATCAACGGCCGCAGGAGATTTTCAGATTTGGATCATGATCCATAAAATCGAACAAATAAGTAATTCCACCCCCTTTGTGAATTGCACTATATTAGATTAATTGAACTAAAATAAAATGAAAAGTATTACTAGGACTAATACTAAATCTAAAACTAGAAGTTTTCTAGAGAAACAAGAAGGCTTCTTTGAACATCGAACCAGTTTCTGAAGAAAGTTGTAATATGGCATTTGAAACGTCAAACATTTTTTGCAAAACTCGAAGGTTTTTAATTTTATTTCTAATGTTAGTTCTAATTGAAAGTCTTAGTACTTATACGGATTTATTAACTCTGATTTGATGTGTGTACTTACTATTCAAAATTTATTTTGAATTTGGAAATTTGGTTTATTTGGAAAACGACATTTGGTTCCCAGCGGGCGATGGGATTGTGATGGGTATCTCCACCCCAAGAAAATTACGTTATCCCGGTTCCCAGTTCCCCTTCGGGTAGGCAGGTAAAACTATATATCGGTGCCGCCTATGATCCTCTTAATGGTCTCGAAGTGCAGCTGTTTTCGTGGACCAATCGAGCGGTTCGAACCGCATAGACCGCGGACGCCATACTGGAGCCGACGGGGATGATTTGTGGACCACAAACTCCACAAATTAAAAGGTGACTGTTGGAAAGCAATCGCCTTCCTTCAGTTCCATCCTCCTTCCATCGTTTGCGGTTTCAAATTAGCATGAACCTACAAGTATTTCTTTTTATTTTTTTAACATCCAAGAAACGTTTCAACTTTAAATGGTTATAATTACAAAATTTGAAGCAGTTTCTCTAAAATACAAGAACAAGAACATTCCGTTATTTGAACATATAATATGTCCCCGGATAAACTTATCTCAGCATAAATTATACGACGGATATGTTCAAATCACCAGAATGTTGTACTTTAGTTGTAAAAATTAACTAATTATTCCTGTTTTTATGCAAAAATTTAACTAATTTTTCTAAATTCAAATTTTTCAAGGGTTATATAATCATCAAATAACAATGCAAACCATAAAAGTTACATTTTCTGTTGATGAAAACTATAGGGATAATTTAAAATATGTGTAAATAATTGATTATAACCTAATCTAGATTCAGAACTAATACTAGACCTAGTTTGGCCCTCTTAAAAGACGTAAGGCTAAACCCTAGTCTTTTTAGTTCTAGGTCTAGTGTTAGTTTGTAAGTTGGATTCTAGGTCTAGTGTTAGTTACCCTTTTAGTTTCAGAGGAATTTAAAATAATCTAGAGTTCAACAAAAATTAAAACTAACACTAGATCAGAGCTGTTCCGGGTACTATGAAAATGTATTTGAGTACCGAGTATCGGATAAATGCATAATTGAGGAACGACTATAGGGTACCACGTACAGTACCTACTAAAAAGTAGTCAGAGCACAGTACTCGGAGTACAAGTACTTGAACTTTCGGGTACTTTTAATAAGAATAATTGGTTAAAATTTTATGCGTTATGAAAAGATAATGAAATAAAATAAACAAAATATTCTACAAAAATAGTTTTTAATGTTCGAAAATATCTGGAAAAGCACTACAAAAAAGGGATTCCTGAAAATATCAAATAAGTTTCATTTATTGCGCTATTTTATTGGCCTTCATTATTACCAATTTTTCAAAATTCGAATCACTGCGAGCATTTCGTCGTGGACTGTTCACTATTGACGCAAAAGAAAATAATCGTTCTACCGGTGCAGATGAAAGTAAACAAGTATTATACTTCAAAAAAAAATTGTTATTATTGGATAATCGTTCAAGCTATTTATTTGAAGATAAATAAAATCCTCATCGATTGTCATCAAGATATTTGTATAGCTCTAGCTCAATTTTTTTATGTTTTCACTACATCCTTTTCAATGGCAAGTTCGATGGTATTCATAACATGTTTAGACGTTCGGATTCATTGAAATCAAAACAGTCGTCGTCAGGTGTTCTATCGCTAGAATCTCCATATTCGTTAATATCATCTTTAATACATATAAGTTCCTGCCCAGCTCTGTTAACGAACTTCTTCATAACGTCCAGAGAATATTTTGAACTTTAAACATTAAACCATCGCAATTTAAATTTAGGATGAACAATTGCAGACTTTGACGTCAAATTAAATATGTCGGAAAACCTTCTATTACTATATTACTTCTATCTATTATTATACATGTTCATATAAGTAATTCACCATTGGAAATCATACACTGGAACTTTAATTTTTTCCCATTTATTTCTTAAAGATAGAAGACTCGGCAGTAAGTATTCATAATAAACACAATCCTGCCCTTGCAAAACGTCCAGTGTTAATGCAAGAGGTTCAATACCATACAGTACTCTTCAAGGAACTGCAATTCAGTTCCTTTAAAATTTTAATGTTGAGCTGCGGGCAAAGACGCGGAAGTTTTGCTATTTCATTCATGATCTGAGAAACCGAATCAAAATAGGAACGTCTTGTTATTCCTGGGTAACTTGAGTATGCCCCAAAACCTTTTCGATTATTTCAGCAGTTTTGTGTCTACCTGCTTTTGCCCATAAGATATAACATTTTGAAAAAACTTGTATATGTTTCATTCTTAGTGTATCATTTGATTGAATTGTATTTTTGCAATCTGTAGTGGCAATTAAATTTAACGTATGATTGGCACATCGAATATACGCGAGTTACATTATTATTCTATTGTCAGGTGTATCTGAAACTTCGATTTCATGGAATGTCTTCTTCATCATATTCAATATTATATATCACATCTTCATCATGATGCTGATTTAGTGCATGTCGCTTTCTTTTGATTTTGTTAACCTCTAATTTTTAGGATTTTTCTGTTACCGAAAATTCACGGAATGCTTTTATAAAATTCGAATCATTGTCCCTTATCGTCGCGACGATTTGCGGTGATCTAATATTAAAAGTTAAGTGAATGTTTTCAAGCATCTCTCCAATGTTCTTGTAATTGTGGATTGCAGACAATCTTTTGCATACTACAGCTACTGACTTTCTCTCCAATTTTGCGTCTATCCAGTACAATGTAACTCCCATAAAACTTCTTGATTTGGTGGACCATATTCAACAGCACTCCTACTGTTGAATTTATTTTTTAAGATTGTCTGTATGACCATTATACATCTCATTAATAAGCTTTATTGCAACTTTTCTTCGCGGGATATTAACGTCCATTTCATCGGAAAACTTTCATTTTCGATTATTGACACAGCGGATATAGTGTTAACAATGAAATACACTATTTTTTTCTCAAACTCATTCTGCGTGACCACACATTTTGTATTCACTACACTCAATTTTGTTTGCTTGAATTTTATACCTGCTAGAGGAATTCTTTAAGTAGTACCACGTTAAAGGGTACTACTGCCCTTTACTGCCTTTTAATTTCTCTTTGTATTTGAGATAGTCACCGTAGGATTTCTTTCCCTGCACTCTGTTTAGGTGCTTAACAAAATTTGTTGTACTTTCGACAGAGTCCTTAATAATTTTGCTTGAAGTAAGACATAATTGGCAGAGAGCTTCGACATGTGAATTCTTGTCACACGTTTCAACCAAATAAAATGTTCAATAATACAAAATGAAAATATTACAATGCACGCTTTTAACATCCCTAGCAGTCATAGTCGATGGCTGCATATTTTTGAAATAGTGTGATATTTTAGTTGATACGCATCGCTCTTAGGGTCATGGTCTTCTTAACTTTCTGATGAATTATGGAAAGGATTTGGTTGTACATCATTTGAAGCCTCCATGGTCCTATTTTTGAGTAAAAAAAAACAATATTAAAATGTTACCAAAAATCAGACTAATGATGAATTCCATTGGGAAGAAAAGATAAAACTATGGTTACAGAAGAATCCGAATAATTAGAAGTTAATAAAACAAGATATACACTCGATGAAGATCATGAAGATCAGTTGAATGAAATATAACAATAGAATTCAAATGTTCCAATTTGTTTCAAAAAAACTTTAAAATTGTCTACTCTTTAAACAATATTTTTCGCCATATTTGCTCTATATATATATATATATATATATATATATATATATAATTAAGATTTTCATATTCCAAATACGTTACTTTTAAAAAATAATTAATATAATTATTAATAGAAAACTCTACTTACGTACCTTAAAATATAACGTCTTTAACCTCCAAAGGCAACAAACTTACGATACGGTCTACCAGTCAACGATAGTGTTCAACACACAATAATAATAGTTACGTAAAATCACCATGCAAATCTTTTAATCGTCTCTCACTGTCATTAATTTACAGTAGTAATCTCCTTCGCCGACCGTTGTACTAACTTTGTAATACTTAATAAACTAGTAAAGAAAGAGAATATTGTACTCGAATATGAGATGCGGGTATCGGGTACTCATAGATAGAATTTGACGAACTGCGTACTAAGTACAATTGATACCAATGTATTGGGATTTATCGGGTATCGGGTACTCCGAGTACATTTTAGAATATTTTTGCTCGGGTACTGCCCAGCTCTGTATTAGACCTAGAACTAGAAAGAACTAAAACTGAACAACAGCTAACAGTAGAGCTAATATTAGCACTAAAGCTAACGCTAGAGCTAGAACTACAAACATTTGGGTTTAGCCGCACGTCTTTTAGGATAGTGAAACACAAACGTTTCTAGTTTCAAGTCTAATGGAAATCTAATATAAGCAAAAACTTAATTTTATAATTTCTATGGTCACATATCATAAATAAAACTTGCAAAATTTTCAATTTCAAATCAAAAATCCAATTATTACATAAATTTTTCCCTCTTTGTAACTCGATCCGAGGACATGCTGTATATTTAATAAATTTAATCTGAGCATTATACTTTTTGCAGTTATCATTTATTGATATAGCTTCTTTTAACAATTAATTACAACCATAAAATTATTTATATTACAACTAATTTATTAACATCTACTTGAAATAATAAATAATACCTCTTTACACCTAATTGATTTATCGGATTCCCACCCTGTACGGCTCGATGGAATTGCAAGAAATATATCATACCGGGCGAGACCATAAATAAATACACATCGGCGCTCTCTAGCGTGTATAATATGAACCGAATCACGTTACATGAATCGCCACTATTACGTAATAAATTTCTTGTGCATGACAACGCGGTGCAATCGTTTTACGATACCGCAACTTTTTGCGTTTATCTCACTCACCTGGAACTCGAACGAGCTGTGAGATAATTCGCTCTCTCTTTAGGCGTCTTTAAAGAGATTCTTACTAACCACTGTAGTAGTTCGTTTGCATCGAAGTATATCTCAAGCTGAGCACTCGGTAGACAAGGACCGCGTACATTGCAATGTTTATTAATGAGAATATGGTGAATGTTTTGAAGATTTGTTTCCGGAGCCTCATCGCATCGGGACTTTTTGGCAACAAAAGTCCTTCTGGGCTATGAACCATTTTAAACAATTTCGGATAATTTCAAATTTTGAAGGATTACATTTTATAGTTTTGATTACGTCAATAAACGACGTTTCGAAAAGTCCAGGTGGCTAAATTCCGTTGTGTATAGGAGGTCGATTAGCAGACACAAAAAGACTAAAAAGATTATTTTGCTTTGACAGTTTGCGGTACGGCAACAAGCCTAAGTAATTGTAGGGTGACTGCGGTGTAAACATATATCACGGAATTGTCAGACCGTAAAAGGACAAAAGAACCTTGTCCTGCTCGCTATCAGGACGCCAAACATCCGATTCTCTTTCATACCCAGTGGCTTGAAGAAAAGAATCTACACCGACATTGAATGTGCGAATACAACAACGCGGAGATGAGTCGAGCATGTTCTTTATTATGCCCCACCTAAAGAAGTTTAAAAGTTAAACATCATGACGATATAGGAAAAGAAATCTTATTACCTTAAACCAGGACCTATAATTCATTGTTTGGCCACCCACGGCCAAAGTTTTGACTTTTCTCCACCTTTACTTGACTATTTGAAAAGAGGCGGTACGTTTGTCGGTGTGGCAAAGCTGCGTGTAAGCTTTAGTGTTTGGTGCTTACCTGTTGGCCCTTTGGCGTCGTCCCCGAAAATGTTTTGACTCGACGCGGCTAATTTATCTGTCCGGTAACCGGCGTTACACAATCGAAAGATAAATTCTGGTCGAACTGGAGAGAAGATAAGAACCAAGGGACGACGGCGGTGAGATATATGGAAGCAGCTTCTACACGTACCTCGGCTTATCTCTTTCGAATTGACCCAGGTTCGTTCACGTGGAAGGTGCCTTGGCTATCGACTTCCTTTCAAAACCTTTTAAGATTTCGCGGCTACAAACTGGTTGCATTAACGCCGTTAAACCGGTCCGTACATTAATTTATGTACCGATTTAAAATTATCTTTTTATTTGATAATTTTACAAATTTTAGTTTACTAAAAAACATTTTCAAATCGATTTAACAAATCTAATTGCAAACCCAAAATAACCAACCTGTTACTTTGCATAACTTTAACTATCTATTCATAACTATTAATCTTTTTAATGACAATTTGAGTAAATTAAGATTACTGTTATAACTTAATGTTTGATGAAATAAATAGTCAAATACAGTTCGAGGATACTACAGCCGTAGAAAAGATTGTAAATATTAAACAAAATAGAACCACCAAGATAACACGTTCACTGCCATCATATGATGCGTTAAAGCTGCCTATACATAATAGTCTATAATGTATGCGATGCGTTCTGTATAAATTTGCATTGGAATGTTGAAAATTTTCCATTCATCTCAATAAACTTGTTGACATTGAAGACGTTAAGAAATAAGACTAAATTCAAATTGTGGACGATTTGATAGATGATAGGAAAGATGTTTAGAAGACTCAGAATAGTACGATGTAAAGTTTGAGGGATATTAGACAGATCTACACTGTTGCCTTAGACGATGTTGATGAGAAAAATATTGAGGATTGTGTTGAGACATGTGAGTGACAATTTCGATAACACAAGCGATGTTAAAGAGGACTAAAGATGATATTTGGAAATGATAGGATAGGACAAAGAGATATTTTTGTGTGTTGGGGATGTTCAGAAACGTTTTGATTACAACAGTATTAAGAGATATCAGGAAAGATGTTTAGTGGTACCATAGGCGAAATAGATGAAAACTACGTTTTAGAACGACGAAATACTAAAAACTAATTATTTCCTCAATTTAATGCAAAACTAAATAAATTACTTGAACCCCTTTGCATTAACGTTTCCAATTAACATTTCAGTTATTGCATGTATACTGAAACATGTGGATCTCGAACATGCATAATAGCAAAGTTGATGTTAAAAGATATGAGATCGATGGTGAGAAGTTTCACAGATAATGCTTAGAGATAGAGATCTCAAAAGAACGATATTTACAGATGTTGAGAGACATGGTTAAGGAGTCAAGGCAGTGTTGAGATATGTTTGGTGGTGTGATATCTGTACAAATAATGGTTTGCGATGTCAAAGAACATTCAATTAATGAGGGTGAAGGTGTACAAAACAGTTTGGGCAGAATTATGATCTAGAGCAGCGTTTCTTAAACTTTTTGAATCCCTGATATCATACAATGATGGTTTTAATACCATGCATACACAAATACATAATTCGCAGATATACTTAATAATATACTCTATGGATGAAAGTTGAGTTCTCATGTACATAAAGTGTGAAATAGATTCGATATAACTTCGGGGAATGTTCTTAGAAAAAAGGCCTAGAAACAAAATAAGTCATTATAACACTGATAGAGCTGGGACTTTACATTGTTTTATTTGTTTTTATGGTAACTTTAATGTGATTCATTTAACACACAACATTTTAATAATCTTGAACTTTGTAAAAAGCCATTTTTTCGAAAATATTTGAATATCGAAATGCTCAACTGTAAAATCTCAAAATTTAACGTAGAAAATTCATTAAACATACCCACCATCTTCATCTCGCAAGGTTTTATAAGATTTTCCACAATTGAGTAGGTTTCACCGCGTTGAGTTGTTTGATAACTGACCAAGTAAGAAACTTTGACAATCTTTTATGTTTACAAGTTTAGTTTCTTTTCTGTAAAATCCCCATGAACAGATTCCAAATATCTCTGTTATGAAAATACTCTGTTACACATAGCGCACTGCGGAATACTACGATAACTCATAAATGCCAAGGAGTATATCCTTGGAGTATATCATGCTGCCAACAAGTTGACAGATCTCAACTTGTTAAGCGTTGGAGATATAATAGCATATGCTGCTAACATGTTTGCAGACTCCAAGTTGATAAGCAGGGCTTTAGAGACAAGACTCATTCTGCCAATAGTAGCAGTCTTTAAGGTACTGTACAGTATTTGAAACTGCAATAACTCATGCTTGGCAGCCTTCAAATTAGTGGGCAGAAGAAACAAATTAGTTTGGAGACAAAATAACTCATGTTGCTAACAAGTTGCAGTCTTTAAAATATTGTACAGTGTTTGGAACTGCAATAGTTTATACTGCCAGCAAGTTGACAGTCTTTAAATTAATGAGCATGATATTGGAGAAATCATAGTTCATGCTGCCAACAAGTTGGCCTATTTTAACGTTTATTCTTTAATGTACAGTGTTTGGAACCACGTATAGTAAAGTGGAAATGATGATGAATCGTGTACAAATTTTTGGTCTAAACCAATAAATGGCGGAGTTATAGATCATCCAAGTTAAGAACTTTTAAGTGATTTTTCTAAATATTTTTTGTACTGTTTAAAGTAGAGCGCTGAAATTTGGTACAGTGTAAACCAATATCAAGCCGAATCATTAGAGAGTTTTTTGAGTTAAATCGATCTAGAGGAACAATGCTATACAGAGTGTTCCCAAATTTTATATGCTCAGAACTTTTTTTTTGTTCGTAAACCTACACTTATTTTTGCACTTTCCAATAGAAAATTTATTTTAGAAACTTTTATTACTTTTACGACATTTAGATAAAATTTACCGTTTTTGAGTTAAATCCAAAATTGTTGGACCGCGGCAAAAAATGGTAATGAAAAAACTCTAAGCCGGCCATCACAATTGTACGACAAATGAAGCCATCAACTCACTAACAATCGTTTAACAATTAAACAGTTGAACAAAACCTTAAAATTAGCCGTTTTTGAGTTCAATCTAAAAATGTTAGACCAGGGTAATAATTACAGTAAAAAGAGCTTCTAAAAGCCGATAATACATTGAACCCTGTAAGTTTTTATGCAAACAATTAATTGTTAAACGATTGTTATCGAGTTGGTAACTCAATTCATCGTTCCATTATCATGGCTAGCTTAGATTTTTTTGCTGTTGTTATTGTCGGGATCCAACATTTTTGGTTTTAACTCAACAACGGTGAATTTTACCAAAATTTCGTAAAAGTCATAAAAGTTTCGAAAATAAATTTTCTATTGGAAAGTGTAAAAATAAATGTAGGTTTATGAGCGAATAAAAAAGTTCAGAGCATTTACATTTTAGGAACACCCTGTATAGTATGGTTCTCGTAATCGATTTAACTCATACCCTGACTAATGATTCTATTTGCTACTGGTTTACATTATACCAAATTTCAGCGCTCTAGCTTTAAAAGTATTCAAAATATTTAGAAAAATTTATTTATTAATTTAGACCAAAAATTTTTACACGAATCATCATCATTTTTACTCTAGTATATGAGGTTTAACTTGTGCCCCGAGTCACCGAAACACGCTGTATGTGTTTAGAAGTTGGTGGATAATCTATATGTAGCGACATTCTTATGTAAAAAGTATAACGTACGATTCACAAAACTCTTAAGAGTTCTTCATGAAATCTCAAGGTTCCGAGGAATACAGGTTAAGAAACACTAATCTAAAGGATTAGGCATTTAGCATAACTAGATTGATCTTGAGAAACTATTGATAAGTGCTGCATATTGCTCATTTCTACAGTATGTTGACAACATTATAGCTAAGTGTTGTTATGGCATTAAAATTTCATCCGAAACAACAATAACAATTACCAATTATGGCTAAATGCTAAGAAAGATACTTAAGAGATTTCTCAATTATAATAGAATTATGGGATATCAATATACTATTTTTAAATTGCACTATGTTATACTTACAAGGATATGGATTCCAAAAAAATAAACAATTGATTGAAAGTAAACCAAACTTAATAAAATGAGAAAGTTGCACACAATTTTGACATTTTGGAGTAGGTGTTCTTCGCTTGGAGGTTACTGTCTTGATTGCACCACAAATTGTGGACATTGTACTATCACAGTTTGTTGAAACAGGCGTTGTAAGCTGTATAAGTGGATGTTGGATCTCTATTGTTGGTTGTTGGACGCGTTGCGATAATTGCGGAAAAACCAACCAAGGCATAAATTGTTGATTGCGCAATTGAAATTGAACTGGTGATTATGGACGTATGGGGAAAAAGGTAAAAAAAATAGTTTCATATTTCTATTTATATCACAAAAAATTAATTGATTTCGAAGAGATTGGATGCTTTAAGTATTGGTTATAATATTTAGGGCAGCCGATGTTCCAAACAAAACCAAACCCAACCCAAGTATCATTATGACCAAGAATATGTCTGATATCACGAAAAATCTTTGCCGACATCTTAGAAATCGACCGAGATTATATTTGTGCTCCAAAGATTGGTCATGATATAAGAAGTAATCTCAACTTCAAAGGCGTCAACAGCCCAAGATTTTTTTAAGATATCAGAAATAATCTTGTCCGACTGCAAAGCCGTCGGCTGCCCCATGATATCAGAAATAATCCCGAAGTGCACCCTCCACCCTAACTCAACTCATACTAAACCCAAACAAAACCAAACCAACCCAACCTAAGTATCATTAGTCAGCCGAGATTATTTCTTATATCACAAATACAACGTCTACAAGAAAATCTTGGCTGACTTCGAAGCCGTCCATTCTGCAAGAACACACTACAAAAATTGTTCAGAATAGAAGAAAAATAAGCCAAAGTATTCATACATACTTAGGTTGGGTTGAGTTGCAGGATAGATTTATTGTATTATTTGTGATAATTAGGATGGCCGACGCACAGTGAGACGAAAGTGAAAAAGTGTGGACATGGGTGTTTTTTATGTTTATACCATGCTGTTCGTTACAGATTATTGCTACCATTAACTATAAAATGTGAAACCATAAAATAATTAAGTCATACACGGTGTGTTTATAATATACATATTAGTGTTGTACAGGAACAGTGATAACTGTATTAAAACTAGAAACATGCAACGTCTGAATGTTAATTGGTAAATAATTAATGCAGATTTGAAACTGTCTGATGAACAACAGTAAAAACAAAAGAATAAAGAAAAACTTTCAACACAACTAACTCATAACCAAATAGATAGCTGCTAATGTCATAAATACTTGTAACAAATCATCAGCACAATAAAAGTAGCAGTTTTAAAACACAAAACAATACAAATTGAATGTTAATTAGAAAACTATATACAGCAGAATAAAAACAACTGCCCAATAAATGATGAACCAACTCAGTGTTCATTCTAAAAATTCTCCTGTTTCAGAATCACATTCCTCGCCCTTTTCAGCATGAACTAACAATGGCTCTGTATCCGGAAATAAATTTGATGATTTATATGGTGAATATCTTGGTTTAATACTTATAATATAGTATAAGGGAGATATAAGGGAATGAATTAATAATTTAGGTACACTTGACGGCATATAGTAGCAATCATAAAAAAAACACATTGTTCTGCTGCATCCTTGCAGTATTTTATCAAACGCATTTATGTTTATCTCTCTCCCCGATGAAATTGTTTGAAAAATTACAGCCAAACGTTTGACTAAATTTTTATCGACCTCTGTAATTTTGGCAGATTTATCAAAATTTGTTGGAGAATGTTCAAACAGTATTGCCAACTGCTTTAACCCCTTGCATTACCACGTCAACTACAATACTTACTACGTTCTTTAAGAAATTTTGCTTGAATTTGTTTTTTCTTGCATCGCTTACGACACTATCTCTTAAAATCCAGATTGTAAGATATGTGTACTAAACATTGAAAACATCTAATCTACATTGTGAAGCGTTGATGGTCCGTGACATCAAATCTTACCTCATTCGTGAGCACATCAAATACTGGCTGGAATCTCCATCAAAACCCCATTTACTAATTGTTACTATATAGTTCTCTTAATTGCAATTTATCCAAGCAAGTTTTTAAAAGTCTCGATACCGTCAAATCCAGAACAGTTTGAATTTTAATTTTTGCCGCAGTATCCGTAACATTCATCAATTGTAAGGGTAGATAACAGGTCTTTTTTGCCAGTCATCTTATAATATGAAGGTATTAGCGACTTTCTAACAGAATCTCTGAAAGTATTGTTATTAAAAGGTATTATTATTAAAACTATCATGAGATGCATGTAATTTGTCGGGAAACTTATTTTTTCTTTTTCATAAACGAACAATGTGGTGATCAGTTGAATTAAACTAACACAAATTATTAAAACACAAATACTCTTTAAGGGTACGTGACGTGTGTGATAATCTATTTTTCTTAAATTAGGTTATGTCAAGAAATACAGGCGAAAAAGGAGAAAACAAGTTCTTCAGGACATAGGTACGAGTGATTATAATTTTTAATGTGATCTATGTGGTTTTTTAAATTTGTAACGATTTTTATAGACATTTTAAAATTAATAAATAGTAGACACTATTATTATTGGTTTCGACGATGTCGTTTATTAGCAGATTGTTTTTATTGTTAACATTGATGTGCATCTCTTCATATAGGTCTATTTCTCTTGATTTTTTGAGATTTTTCAGAAGTTTTATGTTTTTTGACGAGATATTATGAGATGTTTCTATTTTGCGTTTGAAGATGGCTGAATTATTTCTTGTTGTGTGCTCCTTATAACGGGTTAATAGGTTTTTACCGGTTTAGCCTATATATGTTTTTGGACAGTTTGAGCAGACAATTTGATATACTCCGCTTAGTTCAGCTTGTCTTGGTTTTTGTTTGTTGTCCAAGAGTAGATTGCTGATTTTTTTGCCAGAAGAAAATGCTGTTGTGATGTTGAATTTTAATAGATTTCTCTTTAGTTTCTGTTCAAGAAGAGGATGGAAAGGTATACCGATGTTTTTGGTTTTTATTTTGAAATGAGAACATATGTATAACTAAAGAGAAATCTATTAAAATTCAACATCACAACAGCATTTTCTTCTGGCAAAAAAATCAGCAATCTACTCTTGGACAACAAACAAAAACCAAGACAAGCTGAACTAAGCGGAGTATATCAAATTATATTATATATTATATAATGTTATTGATCTTTGCACTGTGTACTTTGTTGTAGATGTTTTGCATTTCTTCCAAATTGAAACCGTTGTTAAGGCCGATTTTTACTATATTTTTGATGTCCGTCTTTAGCTTGTCTCTACTGAGTGGGACGTCATATATGCGGTTGAAAAGGAAACGAAAGTTAGCCTGTTTGTGCTAAATATAGTTGTAGGAACTTTTTGGGATAATTACATCCATTAAGGTTTCCTTTTTGTGGATGTCAAATTCGAGGAAGTTTGTGATGTTATTTCTTTTTATCTTAAAGTCCAGGAAATTCAAAATGCGTTTGTCTTCCTTTCCAAGGTGAAGGTGAAGGTAAGGTTGGAAATGTTATTAAGTAGGTTGTGAAGGGCCTTGAGTGTGGCTTGGTTTCCGCTATATATATTAAAAATATCGTCGACGTAACGCGCATAGAATCTTATGTGTTGTGTGAAAAGTTTGAATTTTTGTGAGAAAAGTTCATTTTCAAATTGATTCACATAGATGTCTGACATGATTCCAGAAAGGCACACCTTTGGTATCCCATTGACAGTCCATCGTTCATTCAGTAGAAGTGGCCATTAAAGAGGAAACAATTTTGTGTGCAAGTGAGGTCTAAGATGGTCAAGAAGTATGTCTTATACATTTTTCGGGTTTGTAGAGTTTTATTAACTTATTATTAGGTGCCAAATACCAAACAGGTTACACATGTCAAAAATGATATAACAATTATAATTGCTGTACTATTCCAATACATAACATAATAAAGAAATAAATTTATTATTAATTAAATTTATTAAGCACGGCTACCGGGAGAGTTCTAACGTGGAACGGCAGTTTATTATAAAATTTTTGGACCATGAGTATCGAACCTCGTTGACTTCTCGTTAAACGATTGAAATCAAGGTATATGTTGTCTCTATTTCTTATGTTGTATCCATGCATTGTAGCCATTCGGACTGGCTACAATAAGAATGCTGTGTTTTTATACAATATATTGCAGTCCTTAGTATGTAGACCGATGGCAGAGTCATTATTGACAATTTTCGAAATACATGTCTACTCGCAACTACTCTAACAGCTCTACGCTGTAGTTTAAACAATTTTTCACCCATCGCAGAAACGCCCCATCCCACTATGCAGTACGATATGAGAGAACGGACCAAAGCAAAATAAACCGTCCTTACCACATCAGTGGATACGGTATGTACTAGTCTACGTAGCAAAAAGATGTTACTATTAATTCTACTCTCTACGTTAGTAAGGTGAGTCATATTTGAGTGTAGGTGCCTCTACATGCAGTCCCAAAAGCTTAGTGGATGTGGGTCTCTGTGGCCTAGATCTCTTTAACGTAAAAATCAATTTTGTCGTTTTCTCTTCGTTAAGACACAATTCATGCTCTAACCAATACCTCATCAGCCCTCTCCACCGTTTCGTTAAGATTCGCACCGCGAAGCAACACACTTGCGTCATCAGCATACATCAAGCAAGATGTAAATGACACTTTGTTCACAACACAGTCAGCAAAATCGTTAAAATACAAGAGAAATAGTAGAGGGCCTAGTATCAATCCCTGTGGTACGCCTCTACGAATCGATAAGCTACTTGACATAGTTATATTCACTCCACCAATCTGAGTTCTATTTTCCAGAAAAGATTTTATGAACTTTACGCTAACATCATCAAAGTTATATACAAATTTGAGTTTCTTAATTAAAATGCCATGCGATATGCAGTCAAAAGCACGAGTCAAAACCAAGAAGAGAGACACACAATAATCTCCCCCTTCGAAGGTATCATTACAGAAATTAATTAGTTGCACCACTGCATCTTGGGTACATTTCCCTTTACGAAACCCGAAATGATTTTTGAATAGCAATTATGCTCTTCCACGTAGCTTACAATTCTATTGTATATCACACGCTCAAACACTTTTGAAAAAACAGGCATAATGTTTATTGGGCGATAATGTTTAACATCATTCTTGCAGCCCTGCTTATATATGAAGGGCTCAGGGAATAAATGAGCTAAGTCAAAATACGAAATAATCTAGAAAATCGTGTTAAAAGTTTCAGACGGTATAAGTTCGCCTGTAAAAGTAATTTTAATGTTTGACCATCATTAAAGGAAATGTAGCTATTGATACTACGGTAAAATATAACGGCAAATTTGATTGCGGTTGCATAACGTTGATAATACTCAAAATTACTCAGTAACACCCCCAAAAGCTGGGAATAAAATAGCTTAGTCCGAGCGTCAACAGTTTTATAATATTTTATTAAATAAGGAAACAAGAAAACATTCATTTAAAACATTCGTTTATAGGATATTAACGAATAAAAGTTTGCTGCCTCAGGACCACAAAACTGGGCTAGATATTGTAAATCTTGGAATTTCTCTTTGGAAATCTGTATTAAATCTGAAATTTTCGTAAATATAGAGTAATATTTAGCGTAACATTATACTAATCATACCTCTATAGCAACACTCTGGAAGCTCAAATTCGTTGTTATTTAACTTTGTTTTTCGAGACTTGGGGCTGGTAATAACAAAATTTTCCCATGCACCGTTATATAAAGTGCGGTAATATAGTAGATGTGGATGCTCTCTTTCCACCTTTATTTCCTTAATAGGACGGGACAAAATGGGGCGTTTCTTTTTGTATATTGTATCGAAATTCTTCGTCCACCCTCGAGAATAATCCTGTGTAACATCCAAAACGATAAATGGGTTTGGTTTGGATCTAGCATTTTCAAAAGCTGCAATTCATTCCTTGGGATGTTCTACTTTGGTTTTTTGATTTACCAAACCGATATTCTTGTCGCATTCCAAATATGAATGTCCCCGAATTGGAAATATAACTTTAATAAAGTCTAGACGTTTTTCTATGTTAACCAGATGGTGCCGGAAACGAAAAATTGTAAAATTTTTATTCTGACCCGGACACGAATCGCAGAATAAGTATAAGGACTTAACTTTCTCGTCGAGGAAGTTATACACAATGTGGTGAATTAACGAAGCGACATCGTCACTACCTTTTACTCCCACAAACTCAGGATAAACATAAAACACGCTTTGAGAATTTTCCAAAATGTGTATGTTGAAGGCATAAATTGATAGTTGTCTCTTATAGTAAACATCGTTGGTTGATAAGTTTGGGGCAAGTAAATTTTTTGAAAAGTCAAAACATATCGCTTCAATTTCTTTTGACTTTTTGGATTCTAATTTAGAAGCTTTTTTCCGAATGTAAAACTGTTCTGCTTGGCTTTTGTGAACAGTATTTTCCAGCTCATTCTTCTATCTTTTAATTAAAAATTAAATATTACCGAATTAATCTTTCTATCTTTTCGGTTTCATTGTCTCGTTTATTTAGTTTCTCAGCGAGGAGTACCCTTTTCATCGCCATAAATTGATCGCAAGTACTGCATGTATCTGTTCTTGGATATCCAAACGAGATGTTCAAAACCCTTTCTAGAACTGTTCTGCAAGTTTCGTACGATATCTTTACTTGTGGAAGCACTTCCTTAAATAATTTATGCATTTTTTTGATATTCAAGTCTTCAGATAGGTAAATTTTTGAAGAATCCCGTAAGCCATAGTGAGATGATCTATTCGGAATGCTTTTTATATGATCGTGAATGATATTTAGAACTTCCGGACATAATTTTCTTGGACGTGTGTTATGCTTTCCTCTTTTATTCTTTGGAGCTATGCCAGTCATTTTTAAACTACGAATGAGTTCGATTCGTAGTCGAGATGTTCGATTTTTAACTTAATAATTCTGTGAATTGACACAAAAGCCGTCCTCAAAACAGATACTTCTTCAATACGATCATTTATTTTTGAACGAATTCTGTAGAAATATGTAGCATCACGAAGTTTAGCGGATTCTTCAGGTTGACGTGGTCATCGCGTTGCTACTGGTATGAGGGAAATTAAACCGCACAAATATAAATTCTGTTCATCTTCTGTTAGTAATAAGTTAAATTGGCGTAGAATTTCTTTACGTACTTCTTCCTTCAAGGTTTAGAAACACTTTTTACGACATTTACAGTCCGGACCCATTTCGTGGCTTTGTAGCCTAACTTTTTGCGAACTTCGTGTAGCCGTCCAAACTTTTTCCGTTTTTTGGTACTCTAACCATTCGTTGATTCTTTAGTTTCTTCGTCTTGCATTATTTGCACAACACCAAACACTTTACTGACAGAAACCAACAGAAACAAACTGCGACTCATACTAGAAATTCGAAGCTTCTTTGATATTATTGTTAGCGCAAAAGAGCCAATTTTCACCAACTCGACGAGGCGACTTAGCCAGTTTATTCCTTGTTTTAAGGACTTAGTCCATATATTCCCTCTTCACCAAATTTAAGTTCCTTGTTTTCTCTTGACCTAACCGTCTTTTCCTCTTTTTATGAACATTGACGAAAAGATTCGCTTTAATTTTACCAGACTGTGTTAACACGATTTCAACAAAAATTGACTTAGCCTGTTTATGCCCTGTACCCTTCATATAGGTACAACACAGGCACATTTAAGCATGTCAGGAAATATTCCCTGCTCAATGGAACAGTTTAAAAGTTTAGTTAATGGACCAACATAAAGGCTTATATTATTTTTTATAAATTTTACTCAGATGCTAAAGTAGTCCCTTGAATTATTGAACTATTCCTTAGTGATCTCAATACGTCTCTCACCTCATTCTGAGTCACCGCAGCTAAAGAGAACTCGTTTGTCTGACAAAACAAACGACAACAGAACTCAAGAGGTACACGGGCAGACTTTGGCAAATTTTTAATTATATTATTCGGCACTTCACTGAAACATTCGTTAAATTTTTGAGCATCTATATTAATTGTACGATCTTTTAGATTTTGTCGATTTGAGTTTATTATATTCCACATATCCCACGGTTTATTCCCCGAGTTGTTATTGAAAGCACTATTGGATTTAATTTTTGCTAGCAGACTATTGTAACAACATAGCAGACTATTGACGATTATACATTTCGTAAAGTGAATTATATTTAGATCTTAATTCTGCCAAATTTCTGTCAAATCACTTTACACCACCATCACTACATCTAATCCTGTGGTGCCGAAGTGGAAAGGCCATATTAAATACCTCTTAGATAGCTCTGAAGAACAATTGGAACTAAACATTTGGAACTAACATTGACCAACTACAGTTATTTAAAATATTAAAATACGATGTCTCCAGATCGTGTAATGCATCGAATTATACCTCCTTCATACTGATTTTCATTCAACGATACTAGTATAATTAAATATTGAGCAAAATGATCGGTCAAATAACAATTATAATTTTATTATTGGGTATCATCCTAATAAAGTATTTTCAAAGCAGATTACAGCTTTTTTATTTTAAGGTCATTTTATAATGAAAGGGACACTTTTCTATACATTAGCAGAAAAAATTAGCATATATTCGAATTCCGAATTGTCCCACTGTGCGACATCTTCGAAATTGGCCGAACTGATTTCTCGTAACCTGCTTGAAATTTATGGCAGAAATAATCTCGGTGGTATTCCCCGCGAGAAATTGTGTTTGAGTAAATTTCTTTTCTAAAGCCATATATTGTATTTCAACGTTTTTTTTTTTCTAGAAAAGTGTAATGTTGTACCATTGCTCAGAACAATAAAATCTAAATTTCGATTGCCTTGTTCACTACTGTATATAGTCAGGTCCGACGGATCCAAGCCATGAAATAAAACCATTTTATGGTTGGAAAAACTCCGACGTTAAAGTAGAAGAACGCGAGTGACTTCCCGGTGGAAACTCGCCGAGGAGGTTTTAACGTCGACGTTTCCACGAACCGTTTAGAACGTTTCGAGCGATTTAATCCAGTACGTTAGCGTTATCGCCGCCGGTAAATTGCTTTGTGCATTTCCAAACAAACCGACGGCGCAGCGTCGTCGCCGCCGTTTCTCTGCTCCTTTGCTCTGCGCGGTAGCCACTACGTTCGAATGGTTCTTGTAATTATACGTTTCAACGGAGCTTCTAGGTACTGCTTATGACCGAACCAACTTATGCATAACCATTTCTGATTTAATCGTTTTCTTCATCTTGTTCCTTTTGCGTATATGTTCAAAACAATCATATCAAATAATTAATTTCCTTATTTCGTACGATGGTGTTTAGATTGTAGTACTATTTATATTTATACAGTAGCACGCAATAAAATAGTTAAGAGTTGTATTCGTTCCGTTTTATTGGTCGTCTTTTTCGTAGTCGTCACCCTGGGGACGTCCGTTAGAGGCGTCGATCGGAAAATTTCAATTTAGCTCTCGGAAAAAGCCGTTCCAGTTTGTCACTCCGTCCGTGGAACGCGAATTAATTAACAGACGTGACCGGCATCGCCATTGAACCGTCCCCGTCGACTTGCTTCTTTTCATTTATTTCTACGACCGTCATTTATCGTTCTTTTTTTCTTTCTTGCTTCGACGTTAATATGCGGCAACACTTCCCCATAAACAGAACTAATAAAGAAAGCTTTACATTTTTAATATGGTTACAGCAAACCACGGCGCCGAATAAATTTCAATTCATTACTTATAAGAAAATATCAATGCACAATTTATTTATGATTTAAAATAGAAAATTTTGTGTTCGTTTTAAGCAACGTTCGCCATCTGTTTGTGGAAAGTTAAACTAATATTACAAAGTTGGAGATTATGTATGTAGTACACTGCATATATTGGTATTTGTAATAACTTATTGTTAACATATACAGCATACTCCGGATATAACGAACGGGACCTGAAAATCAGTTCGTTATAACCGAATATACAACATTATAGGCAAACATTTCAAAAAACCATTAAATGAATGCATTTAAATGAACATTTTTTAACGCAACCAGTAAGATTTTGAAACAATCTTTATATACCACATACAATAGTAGTTTTGTAAACAATTTGTGATATTAAAAAATAGCAAATATTAAAAAACAGCGCAATTGTGATTCGATAAGTAGCGCACTAATTAGAAAACCATTATTAAATTAATGAATGTCTCTCTGAATCTTGAGTATTTGCAATTTATATGAAAATAATTAAATAAAAGAAACTATTTGCAAATAATATAAAATTTATTTACGAGTTATCGATTTCGGTTATACAGTAAACCCCTATATAGCGAACATCGATTGAACGAAATGGCCCTTATTGTAAATCAAAATTACGCAACAAATATCTTCAATACATTTTATATGCCATTTTTTCATTATAACGAAAATTCATGGTAACGAACTACGATCAATTATTTCATCTCATAAGTATGATTTTAATACAAACTATTATCGTACTTGCGAACACGAATTTTTTTGTTCTCTAGGTAATGTAAGACAAGTTGAGGTATTCCCCGAAGATTTAAGGTGTGATATTCGGGGAATAACTTGTTTGCCTGTAGATCGATTGTTTATCAACTCGAAGTCGTATTGCAGAGCGTACAAAGTGTTAAGGTTTAGAAAAAAGTGTTCGTTCAGTGTTAATTGAAAAAAATGAGTTTGAAAACGACATCAATTCCTTTAAAAAGGAAATTAGAAATATTGGAGGATGTTGAAAAAATGCTATTACAAAAACTAAAATTGCGGAAAAATTTAAGATATCAAAATCAACGCTATCAACAATTATAAAAAATAAAAACCGTATTGATAGTGCCGTAGCGTCTGGTAAACATACAGTGTGTTAACTAATTATCGTACCCGAAATCTAGACAACCAACATCACAGTATTGGTATTGCAACGCGACGAATATTCTTATTATTTGAAATAATTTTTTCGAAAAATGCTATTAATAGTTGACTTTTGTATAGCAATTAACGACTGTAAAAACGTGTTTCCTATGCTTAAAAGCGTTATAATCAACGTCGAAATCTGGGAAACGTTGGTTGAATTGCTGTATACAGCTTTGTAAGGAATAAACCCAACTATCGTCCGCATTCTGCGTACCGCTTCGATAATGTGCCATTAAAATAAAGGCATCATGTTCCGGTGTGAACGTCATAACGAAAGAAATAAAAATCTGAAAGAAATTCTCATTGAACGTTTTCGTTATTTTAATTTGTTTATTGACTTACCGCTTAAATCAGTCGCTAGAAACAACGATAGCTCTAAGAAGAACTGTTTGAAGAAATATAAAGGCAGCAAAAAATGGTTAAAGAATAAAGAAAATCCGGAAACACACAAAGCATACGACAATCACGACAATAATAACCTAATAACGTTCGATCTGCTGTCAACATCTGGTTAAAATCTGGTTACTGATTTAAAAATATCGCCGTTACCACTACACAATGAGATAGATAACCAACATTACAACGTGACGTAGGTTCCGATAATTATTTAACACAGTGTACGTCTCGTAAAAAGTTGAGGAGACCTGCATTTCCAGAACAAGAAAAAAGATTAATAGAATGGTTTACCGAAATGAGAACAAAAAATGTTTCCTTAACATGGCCATTCATACAAGATAAGGCAAAATCAATCGCTGCTGAATTAAACATAATAGGATGCGATTTTTCATCTGGGTGGTTGCACAGATTTAAGAGTAGACACGGTATTTCAGACCACGCCTTATCTGGAGAAGGAAATAAAGTTAATGTGCTTACTATACATGAGTAGAGACAGGAGTTCAAATTTATAAGAAACGACTATCTTGAAAAAGATGTTTTTAACATTGATGAAACTGGTGTTTTTTATAATCTTATGCCAAACCGTACTTTGGATTTTAAAGGTAAAAAGTATTATGGTGGCACTAAAAGCAAAGAAAGAGTAACAGCAGTTTTATGTTGCAATGCAGATGGAAGCGAAAAATTAAATCTGTGGATAGTAGGAAAGTCAAAAAATCCCAGATGTTCAAATAAAATAGATCGTTCCCATTTACCATACCATTATAGTAATCAAAAAAATGCGTGGGTAACGTCTGTTACATTTCGAGAATGGCTTATTCGTTTCCAGCGAAACATGGCAGCACAAAACAGAAAACTATTGCTAACGATGGACAATTGTGCTGCACAAAATGTTAAGGATATCAATTTGGACAATGTGCAGGTGATTTATTTTCCACCTAACACAAGGAGTGCACTCCAACCTTCTTGATCAAGGCATAATTGCGTGCATGAAGAAGCGATATCGATAAGAGCAGCAATTTTGGCAAAAGAAGCGAACGAAGAAAATTCGAAATGGAATATTCTACAAGCGATACGAGCGTTGTCGGATTCTTGGAATTCAGTAACATCAAATATTATAAAAAATTGTTTTAACAAAGCATGGATAACTGACTCTCAAGAAGAAAATGAGGAAAATCAGTTAACGATGGTAAGCATTCATCGATAATTAGTTCTTCTTATTAACTTTTCACTTTACATGCTTTTATTATCTGCATTGTAGGCTGAATTTACTGATGTAGAATAGTAAAATTATCAACACATCTTGTCAGTACATAAACAAGTTAGTTTTGATGAATACTGCACTATTGACAGTGAGGTAGTGACTTCAGAAGCAATTGAAATCGATTTACCATTAGTGAATGCAGGCCAAGAATGGAAAGAAAATGAAGGAAGCGATGAAGGTGATGAGGAAAAGCGGTAAATGTAACACCCCCTACAAGAGCTGAAGTTTTAGCGGCTCTCTATACTATACAAAGGTAAACCACATCTGATTTGTTAACGAATTCATTATTTATATCATAATTTAAAGGTTTGCTGATACAGAATAAATTTATTACATAGTCGATATTAATATGTTTCTAAACACCCTAAGATCCTATTCATTATTGAGGCGTTGAGTGCAAAAGTGGACTAACCCCAGCGTATAATATATGTGGGTTAGTCCACTTTTACTCTCAATGCCTCTATTATTTATAATATATAACGAACTAATACGTTACAGCGAAATTGCAAACATCTCATTATAGCGAACGGCTTGCATTCCTTCCTGCGTGTTCTCTATATCGAGAGTTTACTGTATAACCATCTTCAGACTCAGCTAAAAATAACGTATCAGATAAAATATATTATATTAAAATTTTTTTACAAATAAAACTTACAGTCAAAAATATACGATACAATATATATAATAAATATAATAACAATATATAATAACAAGCGACAACATAAAATATACGGTCACGGAGGTTAAAGGCCAACTTGGTCTGTGCTTGTGGCTTTTCGGTAAATGTTATATTTAACGTAATTTCCGGATTTGATGATCGTTAGATCTAAAAATTTAGACTTTTATTGATTTCGATTTCATGTAAGGTAAGGTAAGTTTAGAGAGATTATTTATCTCTTGCAGACACTCAATTATCAAATCAGCATTTCCATTCCAGATACAAAAAATGTCGTCAACATATTTGCCCAAAATTTTATGTATTTACCAAGTTTCAATTAATGTATTTTCCTTTCCAAATTATCAACAAACAAATTAGCTAAAAGCTCACTAACAGGGCTACCCATTGCTAGACCATCAGGTTGTGAATAGAAATGATCGTCAAATTGAAAAAAGCTTTGATCTAATGTTAAACTGAATAGGTCCAGAATTTCTTTTATGTCGCTGTCAAGTAAATTGTTGTCAGTAGTACGTTGTTTTTCTTTTAAAAAGTTTTCCAAAATAATCATTGTTTCTTGTATTGGGATATTGGAATATAAATTTTGAATGTCCAAAGATAATAAGAGCGATGTCTCTTCAATTACAAGAGCTTTAGTTTTTTGTATGAAATTTAAGGAATTTGTTATTTCATATTCTGAATCAAATTTTAGTTTTTTATGATATTGTTCAATTGTTGCGCTAATTTATGGGCTATGGTGTTACAGGAAATTACTGTTGGTTAATTTTGTGAAGTTTTATTAAACTATATAACTTTGGTATTGTAGGGTTCATTTCTGAAATTCGTCTTGTTTCTATATTAAACATTTGTAAAACATTATAACAGTTTTTTGTAATTGTTTTGAATTTAGCTAAGTATTTCTTCATTGGATTGTGAATTAGTGGATTAACATTATTGTTGGCAAAAAACTCTTTTGGTTACTTTCAAGTTGTGTTTGTGTATTTTTGTATTTATGCCTTTAAGAATGGCGTTGTGTGTGTATGGTAGGTAATGAGTTGTTTTATTTACACTTACAGTATTTCTATTTTTCTTTTTTAGTTTGTCCTATATTTCTTTCTTGATTGTTAATTTATAAGGTGGATAATGTAACGCTGTGTCTAATTCAATTAGTAATTTACACTTGAGGGTCTTATGCTAAGGAGCATATTTATGTCCCATGCTTAGGAGTTCTGTTTCTTCTTTAAAAAAATCAAGGTTGGACATATTAGTAAAACAATAGAAGAATTTATGGTTAGATTGTTAAGATTTCTGCCATACTTCGATGATGTTGTTCATTAAGAATGTAATGGAATTTCATTCTTCGAGCTTTGTCGTCGTTTATGTTGTTCGATTTTACCTCATCCTCCAATTTTTCTATTAAAATTGTATATTCTATGTAATGTAGATGTTGGAGTAGATGTCTATGTATGAATTATATGTACTATATATTCTATGTATGATGTCTATGCATGTTTTACGTTGTCGCTTGTATTGCTTGTCTGCATCGTATATTTTTGACTGTAAGTTTTACTTACAAAAATTTTTTAATGTAATATATTTTATCTGATACGTTCTTTTCAGCTGAGTCTGAAGATAGTTATATTTTCATAGAAAACCATTAAAAATAAATAAAAATCTCCAAAAGGTTAACTTATAACTCCTCAACTCATAAGAACGCCTATTTCTATTTTCTCTTTAATCGACTATACAGCACTCCTCCAGATCTGAACAACTTCTCTAAAGAACTTAACAACATTATTGCAATTAGAATCAACAATGATTACAACCTCAGTACTATGCAGTCTGTCATCAACAAAATACAAAAATGATATTAAAAAACTTGTTTATCCAAGACACAGTTCTAAAAAACAATACATTTCACTTTAAATATTATGTAATAACGGGCGTAAATTTGAAGACCACCAGAAAAGTGGTGTTTACTTGATAAAATGTGACAATTGTGATATGAAATACGTAGAGCAAACTGGAAGGAATCTGTTAACAAGATTCAAAGAACACAATACGTAACACACTACCAACGTTTTCAAACACATGACAACACATAAACATTGATAACCTTTCACTTTTAAAAAATCTTAAAATATCGAAACAACTCCATCTGTATGAAAGGTTCTTTATTAAAAAAAAATCAAGAAAGAAAACCTTCAGATTTTTCATGAAAATGATATAAAAACATTCACAAATACTTTTACTTGTTGCGTTAAAACTTCAAAATTTACTTTTTAGTTAGACCTTCAAAGGAAATACGATAATGAAATTCATCAGTCCTTTTATACGAAAAAATGTTGTATTTAGATATATATATATATATATATATATATGTTTTGGTTGATCCGAGGTATCATCCGTTCATCTTCTTGGTTGTTCCCTGTGGACAGGGGCAGACGTTTCGCCAAGATCTCACTTGGCATCTTCAGTGCTTTGTCGTAGTCTCCTGTTGACAGACCTCTCCAAGAAGATGAACGGATGATACCTCGGATCAACCAAAACACATACTTTTCCATCCGCGAAGCATTACGAATTACCATATATATATATATATATATATATATATTCTCATTTCATTCTTCACCAAATTATAGCTAAGCCTTAACTATATATCCATTAATATATCCACCTCAAAAATTAGGTTGGCCTAGTTGATCGGATGAAATTTAAAAAAAAACAGTATCAATTAATGTTAACAAACTCAGCAGCTGATCTCATAACAAATCCAAGCATACGGAAAGCTATTCCTAAAAAATTAAATTCCTTATGGAATTTAACCCCTGCTAAACTATTCACTTCCCCCCATAATGTGGTCAAAGCGTATAGGTTGTAGTTAAAGGTGATGAAGTTTGTCAAACAATTTTGAACAAGTTCACATAGACCTCGCTGAATAGAAGAACTGTCTGTAGAATTGGTCACATGGCAGAAGATCTTTAGATCCGCATATATTAAGCTAACCGATTGAGTCCTATCAACCACATAAGAAGCAACCCTTTGCGGACAATCAACTTTATCAAATTCTTTACTAAAATCAGTGTAGACAGAACCCGCTACAATTGTCATCAAAACAATGCAAAATATAATCAGTATATTCGAGAAGATTGGCTTTTACCGGACGTTCAGCAAAAAAATTTGTATTGCTGAAAATTGAGAATTGCGTCGACGGAGAATTAACACAAGAAACTTTTGGTGCCAACAAGATGGTGTTGATGTTGATTGAAGTTGTGCATCGCATTTTTCCTTGATAAGTGATCTTCCGTTTCAAAAGTGTACTGTGACCATCCCATTTCTCTGATCTGACAGCGTCTCATCCCAATCTACATCGATAAAGCTAGAAATCTGCAAGAGTTGAAATAAGCTGTCATAGTACAAATGAGGAGAATTGACATCGGCCTGTGTGAGATGATGAGGAACTTTAAGAAACGACTACAGCAATGCATTGCAGAAAACGGACGTCATCTGCTTGAGATTATGTTCAAGAGATAATTCAGCTTTTTTTATTATTAAAAGCGCCCTCCCAATTTGCCTCATCCTAAAATTGCAATTTGAGAATAATTCGATAAAATTAGTAAAATTAGTTGATCGCTGAACAAGTTTAGATGATAATGAATTTTCAAGGACCCGTAAGCAAAGTCTCATGACCTTATGTGTTGACCTTATGTGTGGCTTAGAAACAAACCACAATGATGATTTTGATAGCGAAAATTTTAATTTTTCTGTCGAAATAAAGTGGTAGTTGCTAAAGATGGATACATTAACAGGAAGTTTATATTTAATCCCTAAGGCCTTCCAGTGTGGCCTAAGAACGCCTAACCCTTAATCCCTAACTTAGAATTTGTCACCCCTCAATGAGTATCAGTGTAAAAAACTCAACAATGAAAATTAAATACTTTACTTAATTGCAACGATGTTTTTTTAAACATGTAATCATCATCCATAGTATTTCATGGATAGAGAAGAATGTGTGGTGGTCGATTTAACCAACAGGATGAACGGATAAAACCTCAAATCGACCACTACAACAAAACACGTCTGTTAATCCTATTTGAAACTATCAACTTAGGCATGGTACCTTATGACATTATGACAGAAAATTTCAAGGATTATGACTATTCCTTTCCTAATACTTATACGTTCTAGCAAGAAACGTTCTACATGTTTGATGTAGAACGTTTTGAAGATGGCCACAACTTTTCAGTAATAGCTCAACCATCTGTAACAGTTTGTTAAAGGTACTTTCACTCATTCAAAAGTGGTACTTGAAATTATCAACTTTACACAAGCTGAGATTTTTCAACAGTACTGAAGGAGAACATCATCACTTTTCTTTAACCATTCTTTCATCCAATGTTTCTGTTTCACTCGACGAGTGGTTAATTTCAAAATCCTGGTTCTTGGGCTAAAGGTCCCGAAATTCCTGAAAATAGTAATAGTATTAAGTTAAAAGACTTAATACTACTTCTAGATGACTTAACATTGTTGCTGGAAGCTTTGATGCTGCTTGCAAAATTCTTGAATTGCTTCCAGAAGACTTTAAGTGCTTCCAGAAGACTTGAAATGCTTCCAGCAGCCTTGAAATGCTTTCAGAAGACTTGAGCTGTTGCTAGATGCTTTACTAGTTCCCCTCAAAAGACTTGATACTGCTTCAAAAAACAGCATGTTGAAAAAGTGGGTTGAGATAATTTTTTGAAACTTGGTACGTTGCTACAGGACTATAAGCTAAAGACTTTGTGACTTTTAAATCATATGTTGAAACCGGAAGCTCTACTTTACTTGAGTCCACAATCAATTTTTTCATGTAATTTAAATCCTCAGAATTGGATAAATACAAAATTTTATACAATGCTATTAAATGGCGAGGGACAGTTAAATACTAATCTTTTGATAAAATTTAATAACCAGAAGTGGTACTTTATCTAAGGCAGATCAAAATTGTTTCATATTTATTATGAAAGAATTATGGTACTATGGGAAAAAATCTCTAAAAATGTATCCAGCGTATAAATTTGAGTTCGCCTTTGATCGTCTCTGTTTTCTTCAAACTTTATTTAAATTATACATACATGTTGTAGGTCTACAGACCTGCAACAACATAATGAATTACAATTCATTAGTGGACTCATCTGGAATGGAGTGTTATTTATGTAGAGTATAGATTTCACACATTATTATTTACCACTTTCAGTTGCTAGATATAGCTGTTACTTTAAGTTTAATGAAGAGCAAGTTAAAGCAAGATATGATTATCCTGTTATATAGAGCACATCTCATAGGATAAGAATATTTTAGCGACAAAAGTTCTTTTTGCGTCTTCTGTGAGACACATATGTTTCATTTTGAAAATTCTAGTTTTGCTTACATTTTACCGCTTATGCCAATAAAAAACTGTGTGACGTTACTTTCATTGTTACACGTTACATCTTGGTAATTATGAAAGATATAAAGTTGTGTTTACTTTTACATAAAACTTATATTGCCGCAAACCAAATTTTCATAGCCCTGTTCGTTTTTGATATACAAGAGTTTTTCAAAATATACGATTTTCAGACATCCCCTATATTTCGGATATCTGAAAATTTAGCAAAAAGTAGAAACAGGTTCTAATAAATTTTTTCACGTAGAATTCAATGGTACACGTAGAAGTATTTTAGTCGTTACAGTTTTTGAGTTATAAATACAACTTAGGTTTGTTTAAATGGAACCACCTATATTTTATATTTTTGTTGAACTAGATTATTTTCAAGCTTTTCAAAAATATATAATACTCTACTCTTACAATTATATAATTATAATTGTAAGATTAATTATAAGAAATTAAAGATTAATTGTAAGGTTAATCCTCGAAAATTAATAAAACTCATTATAAATAATAATATGTGCAATGCATTATAAATAAGTAGGTTATGATAAATTTCCGTTGCTAGAATACCGGAATAAACAAAGACTGTTGAGAATACTATAATATTTTCAATAATACTTTTGTTCAATTCTACCTATGAAATTGTCAGTTTCTAGCGTAGATACGAGTGTTGAATGTTGTTATTTTCACTAACTCTGCTAACATTCATAGCAACGGGTGAGTGAAAATATTTTTCACTTACTCTAATTTTCTTCATCCACTATCAACGAAATTTAAACCTTTGACAGGACAACGCCAAAAAGTGTCACAATTTGACCCAACTGGTTATTTATCAATTAATCAAGAGCATGACAATGTCAAAAAGTGTGGTCGCCCACATATCGACATGACATTAGCCAGGAATTAACTAATTTTAAGACCGAGTTTTCTCTAAATAGTAGGATTGAACAAAACGCTATACAGCACACGTGGGAAACCAATATTTTCCACTCACTTGTATGTCACTTGCAATCTGACATCTGCGTGAGTGAAAAACCTTAGTTTCCTCATTGGTACTGTAATATACTATTATTTAATTGTTGTCTTACTAAATAATATCTATTAGTGGTAATTTTTGTTTGCAAAAATTGATAATTAATTAAAAACTAAAGATGATGCTAATACGGTTTCAAGTTACAAGAATTGTTCAAAGTTAGTTCCATTTTGTTGCATACATTGATCACAAAGTTGTATTTAAAATTATTATGGGATATCGTTGTAAATGTGAAAAAGCTTCATTTATAGCAATTTTCAATTCAACTTTAGTTCTATTTATGTACCATATACGCGATTCTTTATAAGTATGTCTATATTTAATCGAATTTCTGATAAAGCCTCTTGCAAGATGGTCAAATAGCGATTAGGGCAAAGGTGTTTTTCAAATATTTTATAAACAAACTAGAAATCTAGTAACACTCGACTTATTGTAAGTACGAAAGTCAAAATTAGCAACGGGATAACTTAATTTATGATAGCCAACTTAAAAAATAATGTATTTTATTAAATGTCGAGGTTAATTATAAAAAAAAATAAAAAATGGGTGGTTCAATTAAAAAAAAATTGTATTTATAACTCAAAAACCGTGACGACTAGAAAACTTTTACGTGCACCATTGAAATCTACGTGAAAAAATCTATTAGAACCCTTTTTACTATTTTGATAAGTTTCCAGATAGCCAAAATACAGGGGGTGTCTGAAAATCGTATATTTTCAGAAACTCCCTATATACAAAAACGAAGAGGGCTATGAAAATTTGGTTTGCCGCATTATAAGTTTCACAAAAAATTAGCTTAGGTTCATGAAAACCGCAACTTTCTATTTTTCATAATTACCAAGATACCCTGCAAACCCATCGAAATTTGGACACCTGTACATAATTTTCGTCCAAATTGATTAAATGGTTAAAAAGCTTTTTCACGTCAAGCATTACGCGCACTGTATAAATATATGTAAAACTGTGACAGGATTACTAAGTAAAATTTGTTTAATTCAGGATGAACGGTCCAAAGAGTATGTTAATTAAAACAACTTTTTTAATTGCTAATATTTCCATTGTTTATTCAATCTTCTTCAGAGCATCTTAACGCTAAAATGGAAAATTTCAAGTCAAAAAAACTATGAGGTTAAATGGAACCAACATGTCAAGTTACAATAAAGAAAAAACAATTTTTTTATTAATTTTACTAATTTTAGAGAAACTTACTTGTTATACGAAGCTTGAAATCATGAAAACCGTCACAGCACTACTTAATTGTATCGAACACATTAAAATATTAAAACATTTGGTTAAAACTTTAAAATTGTAAAAAGGACATCACGAAATATTGGACAAACAAATGAACAATGTAATTTTATAAACGTGTAAAAATTTTTAAGAAAAAACCTGTTCGTGACTACAAACCCAGTTTGAAATAAAACATAATGCGCATGACACAGAATGAGACCAATCGAACGAGCGATATAATAAAAGCGGTAAAGTTTCAAAATTCAAAGAATACAAAAATTATGACTTTCTAAGAATTTACAAAGTCAAAGCCGAAAATTAACAATAGGAAAATTAAAATTATTACAAGATCTTAATTATTTTTAAACAAGCCAAACCACCAAACTTCAGAATATCATATCTGTGGAGTAATTAGACACTAAAACTATGGAACCATCATAATGTGGGTTTGAATTAAAGTTTTGGTTACTTTTGTCCCTTGTAAATAAGTAAGCATAAACATTGCTCAAGTTCTGTGTATCCATCTTAAAATCGATCGCATTTTTGTGTAATTGATATGAATCATTTGGAGAAAAAGTCTATTATGATAGTTCATTTCAGTGTCTAAAATCTTGACATCATCGAAATTAAAGATGTGTTTACAGTCATGAACATGCTGGGATAATGCACAAACTGTTTTGTTCAACCGGCAATTACTTTTATGTTTTGATATACGACTTTTTAACCATTGGGACGTTTGGCCAACATATCTACCATCACTAAAGACCGGATTAAAAGGCACAAAAAAGACGGAAAAAGGCACTTAAAAAGACATGAAATTTTGGCAACAAAAGCATTAAAAACGCATAAAAATTAGAAATCGAAAAAATTGCTATACCTCATTAATAATGTATTTTAATAACGTTTTCATTAAAAAATACATCGTTAAACTAAACATTCATATATAATTATTAAACCACCAATCACGAAAACAACTAATTATTAAATGTGTCTGTTCTAAATGTTCCATTGTGAAGTTGTGTCTTCTCTCATTTAACGTATTCTTGTAAGCCGAAAAACTTCTCTCCACGTCCACACTTGTAATTGGTGCATACTTGAAGTTTGTAATTAATGCGGGATCCATAATAAATCCAGTAACAATTTCACCACTTAAAATTGATGCAATTTTTTGTAATGTGGCAAATCCTTCATTTTTACACAGAACGTCATTAAATTTATTCGTAATTATTTGACCAATATGTCGTGGTACGCTATACGTGCTGTCTTGAAACTTTTTAATCACTTCTACTGCAGTCTAAAGATAAATCCTGTTTTTCAAGTGCAACATTAAATGCTACAAAAATTATTTTGTAGCTCCACTTCTTTTAGGACGGCCTGGCAATCTTGTATTGCTTTACTACTTGTAGCCGGAAATTCATTTATTAATTGTTTAAAATGATCTAAGGCGTTTGTGTAGTATATAGCGGCATCTAGCCATGTTCCCCATCTTGTTAGAACTGGTTGTGGTGGTAATAGGGTATTTGGTAACCTCTCTCTAAACAACTCTACCCTAGACTGAAGTAATATAATTTTTGCGGAGATGGCTTTCATCGGGAATATGCATTGTATAATATGTTTGTAAAAAAGTTTTAAAATATTTATTTGTCACTTTATGGATTGGTATGTTTGCTTTTATCAAAGCTTTGCAAAGATCAAAAGTGAATTTTGATTGTTCAGTGTAGCCGGATGTTGATGCCACAGATTGTATAGCTGTACCTATAGTTTGTTGTTTTTTGGATTGACTTTTAGTCAGTTTTAATTTTTCCTGATGCAATGATGTTTTGACATGCTGAATTATGTAGTATTTATATTACATAATTCAACAAATATTTTTTCATAATTCAACCAATTTTTGGGGAAAAGACGCCAAAAAGTTGGAAAAAAGCTTTAAATAGGCATAAAAAAAAATAATAGGCATGAAAATTCAAAAAAGGCAAAAAAGGCATAACTAACCTGATCTTATTTCAGGTTAGTAAAGATTCGTAAAGATATTTAAATATATTTGTAATGCCTTTAATTTTGAGCATAAGCATATTTTCTATAAATCCGGTCTTTAACCATCACAGTCATTAGATAAAATGCAATATATTAAATTCGATTTGTATTTGTCTTCAGTTTTCTTTAAGTTTTCTATGGTAAACTGAATGCTCGGATGAAAATTATTAAAAGACTGCAAAATTACATCAACATCATCTTTGTGAACTCCCAAAATTAAATCATCTACATATTTCTTAATGAAATTTATGCGAAACTTTATCCTCAATTTGGTGATAAGTACCCCTATGGGATCAAAAATATCACAAGTTTTGGCTTTGATTGTGATGGATTACGTGTTAGTTGAGATACTAACTGATAACGGTTCAAAGTTTGGCATAAATTTCATTAAGAAATATGTAGATGATTTAATTTTGGGAGTTTACAAAGATGATGTTGATGTAATTTTGCAGTCTTTTAATAATTGTCATCCGAGCATTCAGTTTACCATAGAAATGGAAACTAATAATAGTTTACCTATTTTAGATACAACAGTTATACGATAACCTATTAATAAAATTCAATTTAATTGGTAAGTGAAACCAACATACTCCGGACGTTAGTTAAACTGTTACTCAAATCACAATTTTAAACACAACATTTCTACAGTTGTGTGCATGAAACATACAGTTACTCACATTTTGTGAAAAGGATTTTTAAAGGAGAACTTAGAATTTCTTGGAAGTAATTTTATAAACAACGGTTATCCACTAAAACTAGTCAATAAATTATTGTTTTCAACTTCTAATGTCAATATCGCCGAACAGGTCAGTTTAACAAATCCAACTTTATTAGAAACTGAACCTTTGGTATACAAAAAGCTTCCTTTTATTGACAAACTAAGTGAACCCTTAAAGAAAACTCTCACAGTCATTAAGAATATAAAGATTATAGACTGCTATGAAAATAAATTAGGAAACCATTTCACTAGATTAAAAGATAAAACTGAAGACTATTTGTCTAATCGAATTTAATATAGTGCATTTCATGTAATGACTGTGATGGTAGATATGTTGGCCAAACGTCCCAATGGTTAAAAAGTGGTATATCAAAACATAAAAGTAATTGCCGGTTGAACAAAACAGTTTGTGCATTATCCCAGCATGTTCATGACTGTAAACACACCTTTAATTTCGATGATGTCAAGATTTTAGACACTGAAATGAACTATCATTATAGACTTTTTCTCCAAATGATTCATATCAATTACACAAAAAATGCGATCAATTTTAAGATGGATACACAGAATTTGAGCAATGTTTATGCTTACTTATTTACAAGGGACAAAACTAACCAAAACTTTAATTCAAACCCACATTATGATGATTCCATAGTTGGAGTGTCTAATTACTCCACAGACATGATATTCTGAAGTTTGGTGGTTTGGCTTGTTTAAAAATAATTAAGATCTTGTAATAATTTTAATTTTCCTATTGTTAATTTTCGGCTTTGACTTTGTAAATTCTTAGAAAGTCATAATTTTTGTAATCTTTGAATTTTGAAGCTTTACCGCTTTTATTATATCGCTCGTTTCATTGGTCTCATTCTGTGTCAAACGCATTGTGTTTTATTTCAAACTGGGTTTGCAGTCACGAACAGGTTTTTTCTTAAAAAATTTTACACGTTTATAAAATTACATTGTTCATTTGTTTGTCCTACATTTCGTGATGTCCTTTTTACAATTTTAAAGTTTTAACCAAATGTTTTAATATTTTAATGTGTTCGATACAATTAAGTAATGCTGTGACGGTTTTCATGATTTCAAGCTTCGTATAACAAGTAAGTTTCTCTAGAATTAGTAAAATTAATAAAAAAAATTGTTTTTTCTTCATTATAACTTGACATGTTGGTTCCATTTAACCTCATGGTTTTTTTGACTTGAAATTTTCCATTTTAGCGTTTAAATGCTCTGAAGAAGATGGAATAAACAATCGAAATATTAGCAATTAAAAAAGTTGTTTTAATTAACATACTCTTTGGACCGGTTAAATTCCGAATTAAACAAATTTTACTTGTTGCCATTTCACTTTATGAGGCACAGTGCGCAACGCGTTTTAGGAGGACTCTAATTTATCATTGCTCTTAACCTTTCATTACTTTTGATTTAGTCTAGACTATCATCATGTTTTCTCCTCTTCATATAGAATCGATTTAGAAACAATCGAAAGAAGAATAACTCATACAAAGTCTTAATTACTACTAGATCTTTAGTAATAAGTAGGTAAAGTAATAAGTAAGATTATTGATTTTGCAATCAAGCAAAAGCTTTTTTTCTAAAGAAATATTAAAATCGCTGATTAATTTACCCACTTTAATCACCTCATTTTACACACTTACCTTACACAAGTCAAATGACAATAAATTACAATAGTAATGTAGAATTACAATTATCAATAACAAATTATAAAGTTATTTAATATCCTGTCAACTGTAATAAATAATTATTATGGGTTACGTTAGTGAATACTAGCAAATATATGATCATCGTCTGGATGTAGTTATACATAATTATTGTTCCACATGGATTGTTTTAATCTGATTTATAATTAGCTCAAGTTATGGTTGTAAATAATCGGGTCGATGCTGTTTTCCCATCAGGAAGTCGAGCATAAATCATAACTATCTGTAATTTTCGCGTGCATCCATCTTGCGGGTGTGTGGCGTTTACGTGTTGGACGACCCGCGGGCTGCGTCACGACGACCTCCTGGCCCGCGGGTCGGGGTTGAAATACTGCCCGTGTCGTGATTGTGTTCCGTGTTCGCCCGTACCCATCCGGCGACACCGTAAATAAATAATATTTAATGTGTTGTTAAACGGCTTTACGATTGCACACGCCCGCCGCGCCGAGCCGTTTTATTTCGTATACCGAAAGGGATCTAAATTTAAAACCGGGACGGTGGTATTTTTATTTCGACGCTTCCTAAAAGATTCATATTTAACTGCGAATTTTGATTGAATATAATGGTTACGGGAGATTTCTTTTTTTGATAAGTTTTCTTTGAAAAGGTACGTTTCGCGTTGTGAGGTATTGCTTTTGAGTAGCTGGTTTAATGATATAATTTAATGCGGCGATCTGTTCGTCTCTTCGACACGAACTCTCAGCCTTAACCGACGATTTCTTCAGCAACTTGGGTGGTCCGCCGAGTCCGAACGCGAGTTTTATGACAGTATCGTTAGCCCCTCGGCGAATTTTTTTCGCCGAAGGGCTGCTTACAACACTAATAATCCGATGTGTTGCGAAAACGTCTCCCAAGATAGTAATTAATTTAAACAGCCATAATTATTGATTAGTTTCGACGACAAGTTTTGTCCTCGTCGTTTCTGCAAATCGTTCCCACGACTAAAAGCTGTCGTTATAGTGTTTGTTAGATCTGATTGGAGAACGTTTTCTCTACTGTTCAATTGTAGTTTGTAGCCGGAGGAGGCCTTAAGACGTTCTTTCGTGTAATAACACCGTAGCCCTTGGATCGTAAAAACAATTTTACAACGCTCGTTGGTGCTCACGCAATATCCAGCACGTGGAACAGTACTTATCCGGAGACCCAAGAGCTATTACGTACGTGCGAATATCGGTTGTTGACGGCAGTTTGTGGGAAAGGTGAAAATAAAATTACAGAGGGTAGGAAGAGTACTATATAAAATTAAAATGTAGATGGGTTTATAGTTATCATAAAAATAACTTTGTTTGGATGCGAAAAAGCCTTTATTTTTAATGGGATTCGCCACCCTTTACCTTTTTACCTTGAACAAATACGTTAATTACATTTCTATCATCTCCGAGGAAAATGAATTTTTGCAACAACTCCAACGGAGTGCATCTCTTAAAATAATCGACAGCTGCGTTTTTAACGTCCATATCGACAATGAGAGCATCAAATTCTTTGCCAATTTCGAAATTACCGACTTTTTCTTGGATCCCAAGAGCAGCAGCTCCGCCCATAGTTGCTAAATAAAACACTTCCGCGTAATTCAGCGGTTGATAACAGCAATTTTTCCCGAACGAAACACATGTTGATACTTCGATGGCTTTCCTCATTGCTTCGATAATTGATGGTTGTGCACCGCCAGCAACGTCTGCAAAAAATAAATCTCATCAAAAATTTTAACAAAATAATCCAAACTTACCTGTTCCCAAGCCTACTTTTACTTTAGCTTTCAAAATTTTTCTAACATCGCACATTCCTGACTTCAATAAAGTATTTGATGACGGACAATGAGAAATTGATGTTCCCTTTTTCTCCAGTAATTTAAGTTCATCGTCTTCTAAGTAAACTCCATGAGCCAAAATTGTCTATGATTAAAAGAATTATTAAGAATGAGGTTTATTAAATACTGGAAAAGCTCGATATAATGAACTAATAAGGGGACAGAAGAGTAAATCTTGTAATTTTAAAAATTATTACCTATAGATTTTTGTTATGTATCAATTAAGACACTTAAACCAACACTAAATCTTGATCTAATGTTAAATTAACTGTTAGTTCTATAAAAATAAAGACCAAAGTTCAAATCAAAAATAAAGATCAGAATTCGGGGCTAAATTCTAAATCCCAGTATTTCCAGGTCATAAGATTCTCGAAAATAGCTCCAAAATCAAAATACAATTCCTTCTCAGTTCAGCTCCAGCAGCTGATGGAATAGATTTTATTGGAGAGCATATCTTTTGAATTGAAACCTAATAGGAAACTTAATACTGCTTCCAGAAGACCTGAAGTACTTGCAGAAAACTTGATGCTGCTTCTAGAAGAATTAAAATGTTTCCAGAAAACTTGATCCTGCTTCTAAAAGACTTGATATTGCAAGCATTGGAAGACTTGAAATTACTTACCGCTGCTCCTGGAAGACCTGATATTGCATGTGGAAGACTTGAAATGTTTCCAGAAAACTTGATACTGCTTCTAAAAAAATTAAAATGCTTCCAGAAGACTTAATATTGCCTCTGGAAGACTTGAAATGCTTCTAGAAGACTTGATACTGTCCCTAGAAGACATGATATGCTTTCAGAATGGTTGAAATGCTTAACAAAGACGTGAACTGCTTCCAGTAGACTTACCGCTGCCCCTGAAGGAACTGATATTGCATTTGGAAGACTTGAAATGCTTCCGGAAGACTTGATACTGCTTCTAAAAAACTTAAAATACTTCCAGAAGACTTTATATTGCCTCTAGAAGACTTGAAATGTTTCTAGAGTACTTGATACTGCCCCTAGAAGACGTGATATGCTTCCAGAAGACTTGTAATGTTTAACAAAGACTTGAACTGCTTTCGGTAGACTTACCGCTGCCCCTGAAAAGCCTGATATTGCATTTGGAAGACTTAAAATGCTTCCAGAAAACTTGATACTGCTTCTAAAAACCTTAATATGCTTCGAGAAAACTTAATATTGCCTCTGAAAAACTTGAAATGCCTCTAAAATACTTGATACTGCTCCTAGAAGGCTTGATATGCTTCCAGAAGACTTGAAATGCTAAACAAAGACTTGAACTGCTTTCAGTAGACTTACAGCTGCCCCTGGAAGACCTGATACTGCATTTGGAAGACTTGAAATGCTTCCAGAAAACTTGATACTGCTTCTAAAAAACTTAAAATGCTTCCAGAAGACTTAATATTGCTTCTGGAAGACTTGAAATGCTTCTAGAAGACTTGATAGTGTCCCTAGAAGACATGATATGCTTCCAGAATGGTTAAAATGTTTAACAAAGACGTGAACTGCTTCCAGCAGACTTACCGCTACCCCTGGAAGACCTGATATTGCATTTGGAAGACTTGAAATGTTTCCAGAAAACTTGATACTGAATCTAAAAAACCTAAAATGCTTCCAGAGGACTTCATATGGCCTCTGGAAGATTTAAAATGCTTCTAGAAGACTTGATACTGCTCCTACAAGATTTGATATGCTTCCCGAAGACTTGAAATGCTTAACAAAGACTTGAACTGCTTCCAGCAGACTTACCGTTATCCCTGGAAAACCTGATATTGCATTTGGAAGACTGGAAATGTTTCCAGAAAACTTGATACTGCTTCTAAAACACTTAAAATGCTTCCAAAAGACTTAATATGACCTCTAGAAGACTTGAAATGCTTCTAGAAGACTTGATACTGCTCCTAGAAGATTTGATATGCTTCCCGAAGACTTGAAATGCTTAACAAAAACTTGAACTGCTCCCAGCAGACTTACCGCTGCCCCTGGTAGACCTGATATTGCATTTGAAAGACTTGAAATGCTTCCAGAAAACTTGATACTGCTTCTAAAAAACTTAATATGCTTCCAGAAGACTTAATATTGCTTCTGGAAGACTTGAAATGCTTCTAGAAGACTTGATACTGTCCCTAGAAGACATGATATGCTTCCAGAATGGTAAAAATGCTTAACAAAGACGTGAACTGCTTCCAGCAGACTTACCGCTGCCCCTGAAAGACCCTACATTGCATTTGGAAGACTTGAAATACTTCCGGAAGGCTTGATACTGCTTCTAAAAAACTTAAAATGCTTCCAGAAGATTTAATATTGCCTCCGGAAGACTTGAAATGCTTCTAGAAGACTTGAACTGCTTCCAGCAAACTTACCACTTCCCCTGGAAGACGTCATGCTGCTTCTAGAAAATATGACATTGGCTGCAGAATACTGAGACTTGAAATACTTCAGAATACACGACACTGCCTCTGGACGACTTGATACTGCTACCAGAAGACTTGAAATGCTTCCAGAAAACTGAATATTGGTTCCAGAACACCTGAAGTGTTTCCAAAAGGCTTGATGTTGCTTCTAGAAGATTTGATCTGCTGCCAGAAGACTTGATACTGCGTCTAGATGATTTGGTACTGTATCCAAAAGATTTGAAATGATTCTAGCAGACTTACTGCTATGTCTGGAAGATATGATGCTGCATGTAGAAAACATGATAAGACTTAAAATGCTTCCAGATGACACGATTTTGCTTCCAATAGACCTGAAATACTGCCAAAAGACTGAATATTGCTTCTAGAAGACTTGATCTGCTTCCAAAAGACTTGATACTACTTCTAGATGACTTGATACTTGTAATGTTACATTACGACATCCGATTGAATCCAATATTTATGGTATCACGAAGGATCTAATGTTTTAACTACAAATGATTTAGCCAAACATTATAGTTGCAACTCTAGAATGTTGTTTATTTGTTTTTATATAATATAATAACATGACAATGAGTATCATGCAAACCCAAACAGCTAATTTGATGAAATTATTTCTCCTTCTTATTAAAATTTATTTCTTTAATCAATTTAATATTTTATGCCGAAGTTCTTCAAATTATGTCGAAGATTCTTTAATATGTGTACGGTTATATTACGTCAGAGAATTTTTACATCACGCCAGACTTTTCTCGTTGGCGATCAGCACGATAGGCATCAGAAGTTATGTTGTGATAACGTTGGGAATCATGTTGAGAATGATTTTCTATTCTTCTCTAGAATGTGGTGTGTTTACTGTTATATAATACTTGAAATGCTTTTAGAAGATTTAAAATGATTAAAGTAGATTTAGTACTACCCTGGAAGATTTGATACTGCTTCTAGAAAACTTAATATTGATTTAAATGGTTTGAAATGCTTCCAAAAGACTTGAAATGATAAACAGATGTACTACTGCCCCTTTAAGACTTGATACTGTTTACAAAAAATTTGATACTGTTTTTAGAAGACTTAATATTGCATGTGGAAGACTTAAAATGCTTCCAGAAGACTTGAAATGCTTTTAGAAGGCTTAATATTGCCTCTGAAAGAATTGCAATGTTTCCAGTTGACTTTATACTACTTCTAGATGACTTGATACTATTTCCAAAACACTTGAAATGCTTTCAGAAGACTTCTGGTTCTAGGAGACATGATCTGCTTTCAGAACTTGAAATGCTTCCAGCAGATTCACTACTGCCCATGGAAGACTTGAAACTGCTACCAAAAGACTTGATATTGCTTCTAGAATTCTTAAAATGCTTCCAGAAGATTTGAAATGCTACTAGAAGATTTAATACTGCCTATGGAAAATCTGATACTGTATCTAGAAAACTTGATACTGCTTGCAGAAGATTTGAAATGGTGCCAGAATACTTAATACTGTTTATAGAAGGTTTGAAATGATTCCAAAAGACTTGAAATGCTACCAGAAAACTTGGTACTACTTTTATGGGACTTGAAATGCTTCCAGAAGACTTGATATTGCCTCTGGGAGACCTGTAATGCTTCTAGAAGACTTGAAATGCATGTCAAAGACTTGAAATACTTCCAACTGATTTACTACTGCCCCTGTAAGTCTTGATACCGCTTCTAAAAAACATGAAGGTTTAAAATGCTTCCCAAAGACTTGAAATGCTACCAGAAGTTTGATTTGATCCTAGAATATTTGATATTGCATTTGGTAAACTTGAAATGCTTTCAGAAGACTTGAAATGCATCCAACAGATTTACTACTGCCCCCGTAAGACTTGATACTGCTTCTAGAAAACATAGTATTGTTTGCAGAAGACTTGAAATACTTGCAGAATAGCCGATAGTGCCTCTGGAAGACATGATACTGCTTCCAGAAAACTTGATACTGCATCTAGATGATTTGAAATGTCTCCAAAAGACTTGAAGTGCTACCAGAAGACTTGAAATGATTCTAGAAGACATGATATTGCCTCTGGAAGAATTTAAATGCTTCTAGGTCCACTTCTAGGAGACTCAAAATGCTCTTAGAAGACGATATTGCCTTGGAAGACTTGAAATGCTTCCAAAAGATTTAAACTGCTTCCAGCGGATTTTCTGCTGCCCCTATAAGACTTGATACTGCTTCTGGTAAACATGATATTACTTCCAAAAGACTTGAAATGCTTCCAGAATACTTGATACTGGTTTCAAAAGACCTGAAATGTTTCCAGAAAACTACTGCTTCTAAAAGACTTGATCCTGCGTTTAGAAGACTTGAAATACTTCCAAAAGACTGAAACACTTGATCTGCTTGAAGAAGACTTTATACTGCTTCTAGACGATTTGATAGTTATTTTTTGGTATTAGTTTGTTTAAGTCCTTGAAAGATATCATACGGTTTCTAGAAAACTTGATATTGCTTGCAGAAGATTTGAAATGCTTCCAGATGACTTGATACCACTACTACAAGATTTCAAATGCTTCCAAAAGACTTACTATTGCCCCTAGAAGTCTTGAAATACATCCAAAATTGTTACTGGTTTTTCTGGTTAATAATTTGATTATTTTCAATACATTTTTTAATTGTTATGTACCATTGAACTTATTCTCAAAACCCATTCCTGAATTGGTTTTCTTTAGAGAGACATAATTCGTCGTTTGAATCTAATTCCAATTCAGTATTTTTTTCAAAACCCACGTATGTTCTGGAAATATTAAACCAGCGGCTATGAACTTTTATTCAGTTGAATAAAATAAATTGGTATAGGTTAAGAGAAATATAACAAAAAGAAAACGAAAACAGCGAAATTAAAAAAAAAAATAAATTAAGTGTGTTTAAAGATCCTCTAACTTCCTTTTAAAGAATATAAGTAACGAGCGCATAGAAAAATCGTGCCGGATACTTTATTTTTTTCTTTATTTCGAGACTTTTAAAATCCCAATATATACATGACCTTGATCCTATCATTTCTTTTAACAAATCCTTACGGAAACAAATACCGGCACTGAATACCTTAGTCTCAATAACAACGAAAACAAGAGTTAAGAGTTAGAACAAGTGTTAACTTTAACGCGATTTCAGTGAAAAGTGTACTACAATCTAACGCTGAAAGTCTACTAATTTTAGCGTTACAACTCATTGTAAGACTACACCTAGAACTAGAAATATTAATATATTTACCTTTGGTGTTAATAATCTTGCATTATCATAAGCTTCAGCATATCCCATTCCATAAGCTTTTTTAACTTGATCGATTTCCTCCTTATTTTCAGATATATGAGATTGCACATTCAAGTCGAACTCTTCAACTATGTCGGCCAGATCTAACATCAACTCAGTGTCTACACTTAAAGCAAACCTAGGCGTTATAATTGGTTGGACTAAATCGGACTAAAAAATAAACAATATTTAAATATTATTTCTAAATAATTTTTTTTATTAACCTTTTTAGCATAAACATCTTTAATAAATTGTTTAGTATCTGCGATAGAGCTTTCCCTTGTTTCAACATAATCCTTAGGAGCTAAGGTTATCATGTTCACTTTTCCAATGAACGCTCTTTGGCCGTTTTTAATGCACGCATCAGCTAACAACAAATTAGTGTCTTTGAAGATTGTTGCGAAATATGCAGCTGTTGTAGTTCCGTGTGATATTGTTTTACGCTTTAATTAAAATAATTTAATTAATATTATTAATTATTTTAATTATTAATTTTAAAGTTGTTACGCACCACAACTGCATCATAAACAAGTTGAGCGAACGCGCTGTCTTTAAATAAAGTTTCAGTTGGATATGTATAAGCGGTTAACCATTCCAACAAAGGTTTATCATATCCAAGACCGGAATTGGGATATTGAGGAGCATGAATGTGTGTATCGATCAAACCTGGAATTAATATTTGGCTTGGTGTTAGCTTTATTACTTCCGCAGTAGGAAAAGATTTTCTTTGTTTATCATAAGTGCTCGAATCACCGATATGTACTATCTGTAAAAATATCAAAAATATTAAAATAACTAAAATTAATCTGATTTCAATTTTATTTGAACCTTTTGGCAATGAACCACCAAAACACCATCTTCAATCACTTCGGGTTCGTCGATCTTCTTACAATGTATAAACGTTCCGGTAAATATTTGCACATTTATGGCCATTGCTGAAATGAGAAAGTGATGTTATAAAACATTTTTTTAGTAATTTTAAGAGGACCATTGAATACAACGAAATGGTGACATGGTGCACAATTGCAAGTTATCATTTTGGCGATTTGTTGTTTGATTCAAAAGGTAAAGGAATTTTTGTGATACTGAAATTTAGACTGTTACGATGAGCTTATGACAATTTTTTTATGGAAATTATGACAATTACATTTTGACAAGATTTAGTTATTCACTACATCAAAGTCTAGGGTGAAAACACCATAATAGTTATTTTTAATATTGCTCAATATGTGAGTTAACTTTTTCCTGACACTTTGGGAGAAATGTCAGATGATCGTGGTGACGTTTTATTAAGAAGTGATAAATATAGAGTTGAATACCGTTGAGGATTGATGCCATATTCATCAAAAAGATGTACTTGTAGGTGTGTAAGTATGTATGTAAGGAAAGTGTGTATGGGAAAGCACTTAGACCCCATTGGAGGACCCCTTGTGCATTCTCCCGGTACTACCTCCAGTCACATCAACCAGGCCAAGGAATTACCAAAGGCCAGGACGTCACCCAGAGGCATGTCCCTGATGTCATCTGAGGTCGGCCAAACCTCCCCGAGAGTTCTCAATCTGAAGTCGGTCAAATAGGGGCAATCACACAAGATGTGTCTAACCGTTTTATCGTCCCCTTGGTAGGCTCGAGAGAGAGGAGAGTCAGCAAGCTTCATATTATGAAAGTTGTTATTTGCCTTACAGTAACCCGTCTCAGGCCTCCTTGTGGCTAATCGTAGGATGATTTTTCCTAACCCTAGGAAACGTTTAACTGTTGTAGGTGAAGAATTAGCAATTCCTTCTCAAGAATGGAATTCTGCCTTGTATGTATGTAGCTTCGTGTTACGATGAAATTATTCATAATAGCACTTAGGCCGGGCTCTTTGTACATCTCCACAATTTACTGCTCATTCAGCCTTTAATGAACCAGCCTAAACTTTTATTGGACATTAATACAGAATAGAAAGGTATGTTCTTTATGTCGCAAATTGGTGCACCAAAAATGGATTCTCTTAAGTATGCGAGGTTGGATTAGGATGATGTTGATGTACTTAAGTATATTCACGATCAACAGAATTATTGGATACTTAGGCCAAAATAATTTATTGCACCCTCATCAGTTCTTCATTCTTCAGTCTTTCGAAGGGAATGAATATCAGCTGCATATCAAAGCTGTCAACTTTGAAAAGTGTAAATACTGTAATCATAGTTTTGAACTCCTCTTGAGCACTATATATAGTATCTCATTCAATTCTTATTGGCAAACTTCGAATGTTTACCATTTTGACGACATAAGTGTTGGTCTAATCCAATTTATTCTACTCAGTAGAACGCAGCAGATAACTTGTGATTACTTTGACTCAAGCTGTTCTACGAGGTTCTACCCTTGATACTTTTTTATTTTTGATGTTTTTCAACGATTCTTCATATTATTTTGGGACATCATATTTATTATATGCTGACGATATCATTTTGATTATCAGTAGCAATGACATTGAACATGTCGTCCAAGATCAGAATTGGTTCTAGGTAGAACACAAAAAGGGTGCATCGCGATTGAGTTGTATTTCAATTATAAAAAAAAAGTCAGAATGATGCTGAGTAAGAGAAATATTACCGATTTTGATAATGCGTTGGGTAAATTCTTAGGTTCCAGTATTGAAGTTTGATCATCATGTTGACTCTACAAGAAAAATAAAAAAATATCTTTGAACTAGAAGTAGTAAAAACCGCTTATTTCCTGCTTATATAAAGCCATATAGCCTATCCTACTTTAGCATGAGGATGCAGTTCACTAGCAAACTGGTCATTAGCTTACAGCGTAGGGCTCTAAGTTGTGGGGGAACTGCGATGGAATCATGCTAATATTCACAAACTCACAACATATAATCGTTGTAATTTGTATGATGATATGTATAGATTGAGTGTAACACAACGGAGTCCCACATACATGTGTCAGAAGATATTTAACAAGTTACCGTTGAATATCAGAGTACTTTTCTTACCATAAAACGTCAACTGACTCATTTCTTAGTTTCAAATGCGTTTTATTTCGATGAATTTGTGAAATGTAATTACAAAGATATATCAGATCTTTGTAAGAAAATGTGAAAAGAAAGCAGCCTTAAGTGCTTTGTCACTAAAAACATGCTCTTCACCAAAGCTGACACAGAGTAACCTCAGAGGACACCTAGAAATCCTCAAGAACTCTCTCTAAATCACTTGATTGAAATTTAGTCCGATCTTATTCCGACAAAATACAACTTCGACAAAGCCGTATAACGTCATTTATAAAAGCAGGAACGATTGGATGGATGGTGCACAGATGCTTAAAAGACAGTTGGATCCGGAGTAGGCACTCAACGCGGACATAACCATTTTTCAGGCAGAAATTCTTGCTATAAACTCCTGCACCCCTCCAAGAGAGTCCAATCCTTTACGTGTGGCTCTGCACTGATCAGAGAGTGTGCCAGCAATCTGAAAAAACTTACTAGGAGGAATGATACTACCCTATGGTGGGTTTCAGGTTACAGTGACATTGAGGATAAAGCGAAGGTGGACAAGCTGGCCAAAGAGGCAGCGAAAAAGAGTCAACCATTTATTAAGTCACATAGAATAGGTAATCAACAGATGGGAGGCCTCAAAGATAGCTTCACGCTGGAAAGAACTTCCAGGTCAGAGACAGATGTAAAGGTATGCAGACCCCTGGCAAAACCAAACCCATAAGGTTTTATGCCTCAAACAAAGTGCTTCCTGACCCATGCAACCGTCAAATGCCATCGTTTCCATATTGGGTGGAGGATCAAATTTGTCGTATTTGCAACGACGAGTCAGAAACAGCTGAACACATATTGTGCAAATAGGAGGCCAGACACAAAATTTTCAAAACATTGAAAAACATTGAAACATTGAAAATTCAAAACAAAACATTGAAGCAAGTTTCTAAAGGGCTATATGTTACAATATAGCTCTTCAGAAAATCTCCCCTCATTCCAACAGTAATAATAATAGTAAGTAAACATGAACCAGTAAATTCCAATAACGAGTGTAGAACGTCACCTTATAGCATATGATAAGTAGAAATACGCGAGATTGAGTTAGGATTGATGAATACTTTTTTCCAACATACGCCCAATCCAACATCGCATACATAAGAAAATCTATTATTGGCGCACAAATTTCGGATTTAAAGAACATACTTTTCTGTTCTGTATTTATAGATATATAAGGTTGGGTTGATGTTGGAAAGATGAACTTAATTACCTTTTCAACATTATCCCAACCCAACCTCGCATACTTAAAGTAATTTATTGTTAACGCATACATTTCAGACATAAAAATACCATTCTGTTCTATGTTCACAAATACACGAGATTAGGTTGGAATGATGTTGGAAAGATGACCTTAATCATCTTTCCGACATTAGCCTAACCCAACCACCAGTACCCAACAGCAGCTTTTTTTGTTGGAAAGATGTTGGAAACATGAACTTAATGATGTTTTCAACATTATCTCAACTCAACCTCGCGTACGTAAGGAAATCTCTTTTTGAGGCACAAATTTTGAACATTATGATATCATTCTGATCTATATTCATCAATACGCGAGGTTAGATTGATGATGGAAAGATGAACGTAATCATCTTGCCAACATTAGTCCAACCCAGCTTCAAGTATACAGTGTGAACGTAAAGTATGGAAACAAGTAAAAATCTTTTTAACGCCTTGATTAATTTGTAATTAACAAATTTTGTAATTAAATAAAAAATCAAAAAGAAAGAAAAAAGAGAATTCATAGAACTCTTCGGAGGGATCATCAGAACTGATTAGAACTCCAAAATTTTCATTCCCTTGTGACTCGAGGGATAGGTTAAAGTGCTAAGGAACTATTTTTTATTTCTACACAAAACTCTAGAACTCTTTGGGTGGGAGGGGAGGATATCAGAACTGTAATCAGTTTGTTAAAATAATGAAGAAGGGAGCAAAGTGGTGTTAAAAGTGGTACTTGCTGCAAAAAACAAGTTTTCATATAATTTATTTTTCTTTCATGACCGACTTTATTAGAAATTGTAAATTGTAATTTCTAAGTAATTACATGTGATAATAGTAATATCTCTTAGAAAATGATGTAGGGTGTCGCATTTAAAAAGAAGAGGTTTTATAATTTTATCTCAGAAATCATAAACTTAGCACTTAGAAAATTCAAGTTCGCAAGGTCACGTAACCGAGAGTCACAAATTTTTGTCCAAATTAATTAATCCGTTAAAAGGATTTTTTCATGTTATACAAATATGTTATAATATGTTTTTATTGTATTAAACAAAAAATTTGGCACACAAATTTCTGAGATAAACAACATTCCATTTTCCGTTCTATATTCATAAATACGACAGGATGGGTTGATGTTGAAAGATGACCTTAACTTAATGATCTTTTCAACATTGTCTCAACTCGCATACTTAATGGAATGTAGCTTTGACGTACAAATTTTGAACATAATGATAACATTCTTTTCTATATTCATAAATACACGAGGTTGGGATGATGATGGAAAGTTCAACGTAGTCATCTTCAAAATATTAATCCAACCCAACCTCGAATAAATGATGGAAGCTATTTTTCGTACATAAATTTCGGAGATAAAGAAATACCTTTCTATTATATTCATAAATACATGAGGATAAGATGATGTTCAAAAGATTAATTTAATGAACTAAAGATGACCAACATTATCTCAACTCAACCTCGAGTTTAAGAGAATGTATTTTTGAGGTACAAATTTCGGACATAAAAAACACATCTTTGTTTTATTTTCATTAGCACACTAGGTTGGGTTGGGATGACATTGAAAAGATTAACTTAATCATCTTTCCAACATTATCCTAACCCAATCGCGTAATTAATACAATAATGTCTCGATAATTCCTATTTGAGTACCTTATAATCCGAATTATTATTCTAAAACTTTTTTGAATCATTATATCCGTTACAGTCAATGACGCGATGTGTTGTGCGTGTTAAATCTTTTTCGTTTTCCCACGTAATCATGGGAAAAAGAACGCATAATACGTTATAATTACAAAAAAAAATGCAATTCTAGAAAAATTTGCGAAAGGTTAATCAGGTTCTAAATTACCTAAAATATATAATGTTGGTTGTTCAACTAGTTCGGACATACGAAATAATATGCTGAAAATCGACAGTTTTTATTTTTTAATAAGTGTCATATTGTGAAGGTTTTTTCTTATTTTGAATGAACTTTTCCCTAATAATTTTGTGAAAAACTACTACCATGATCCTGGAAAACGGAAAACTTTGAAAACAGGTGTTTTTCCAAAAACTGGAGGCTGCATTATATGCATGGTATTTAAAAAAGAGATCTCAATATTGTACAATTTCATGACAACACATATTTAGCTGATCAGGCTAAGACCTTTTACCGGGACTATTATGCAAAAGATGATCTTCGTGTTAGCAGAGGCTGGATGGCAAAATTTAAAGAGATATGGGCTGAGAAGTTTGAAGATCACCGGTGAGAAACTTTCCAATAATTATGAAGCAATTACACAGTTTAAAAAACAGTTGGCACAACACATTAGAAAAGAAAACTAGTTAAATATATAACGCGGATGAGTCAGCTTTATTTTACAACTGGTAGAAACCAGATAGAACTTTGGTGGGATCAAAGGATAAACTGCATCAGGTCGAAAAACTAGTAAGGAAAAAGTGACTTTCCGTACGTGTACCAACGCAGAAGGAGATCATTAAATTAAAACTGCTCGTCATTGGTAAAGCTAAAGATCCATGTGCATTTAAAAACAACGAATTGCCAGTCATTTAAAGATCGACTTCAAGTAGTTCATAAAATGTTTTGTGCCAGAAGTGAGAAAATATTCCCAAGAGAATAACTTAATCGATAATGCACCAAGTCATGCTTCAGAATCCCAGTTAATCAGTGACGATGGATTAATAACAACTATGTTTTTACCACCTAACTGCACCGCCACTGATTCCAGCAATAGATCATAATGCAATTCGTCAAACAAAACTATGAATTAGACATTATGCAATGTCTTAAAAACTCAATTTATACCATGCTATTAAATACATAGCATGGAAAAAGCAGCTTTCTGTTTCATGGAAAAAATAACATCTACAATAATGGCCGCCACTGTAGAGCAAAATATAACTTTAGCAGGAAACCGACGAAGTGAAAGAAATGCTACAGAACATTAATATTGAGGAAGTACCGACAACCAATGAAATTGAAATGTGGTTAAAAAAAGACGATAACCTAGAGGAAGATGATGACGAAAACGAAGACGAGGATCAAAACGAACAAATAGCAGAAAATGATATACTGATTACTACAAAAATAACGGATCAACACGCGAGTAGATGTTTTGGGGTTTGTATACAATGGGTCGAAGACAACGATGTATCTTCTTAAGATCTTTCAATTTTAAGGAAACTAAGAGAGGATGTTTATTTAAAAAGTCAACATCCAAAAACAAAGCAAACAAAAATTACCAATTTTTATAAAAAAATTATAGGATTTTAAATTTATTTATTTTATTAGTTATTATGTATCGGTTTTATTATTTTTATTAAAATATCACGAAGATAGATGCATTTACATGAATATAAAGACGATTTATTTTGTTTTCTGAAATAAAAAGAATTGTTCTAGTAATCCGCAATATCGCTTAATCCGAATGGCCCTTATTTTAATTGATTCGGATTATCGAGACATTACTGTATAATCTATTTTGGTGTAAAAATTTCGACAAAAAGAACCTGTGTATAATATTATGCAAACATCAGTATTAACTTAAAAATCAAAGAAACTAAAACTCTGTGTTATTTGAAATGCGAATATAAAAAATTGTAATTTAACATGAGCCGAAGAGATGATTAAAGTAATCAGTAGCCTCGAAAAGACCTGAAACCTATCAGTTTTAAGAAGTAATTTATTTTATACAGTGTATTCTATTATATTATTGATATTCAGAAATAACGATATTATTTATCCTTCATTTTTTTGTTCTGAGTCATGGCATCAAAAATATATTTTAAGTAAGATTACTAAAAACGAGTAATTTAGAAAAACGAATAGCGACGAAGAACGAATAGCAACATACAGAAAATTTGTAAATCGGATGTATTATATCCTAATATCACATAAAGTGCAAAATATTCTACTATTTCTCATTTTTTTTTGTTCACACTCAACCAGAAAAAAAATTAAACGGAATTTTGAAATGGTATTCAAATTTTATTATTTCAAACAAATTTTATGTTCCATTGAATTCTGTTTTTCAACTGAAAATGGTTTTTCACAACCGACCTAACTA